>CM066032.1:830034342-831254699 GCA_033557465.1 Ichthyophis bannanicus
AAAGCTGGAATGTTCCTGGCGAGCTATGAAAACTACAGATAACAGAAATAAATACATGCTCATGCTCACCAGATACCGCTATCATATATTAACGTAGCTAAAAAGGTCTATCACACTAAGCTTCTCATGAGATCAGTTAACAAGCCAAAAGACCTATTCGCTATAGTAAAATCCCTCACAGCCAAACTACTCTGCATCTCCAGACATCTCACCAAACCTACAACCCACCACAAAGCATATCAATTGATGGCATTGAGCTCTAAGTTAAAGATGAGTTAAAAATACTTAGGTGTGTAACATTAGACAAACGCCTCTCTTTCCAGACCCACATCAAAAATATAGCAAAAAACAGTATTCAACAGGATCAGACTACTGTAACACCTAAAACATCTACTACAGCTCTCTGACTTTAGAACTTTAATGCAAGCAATGATAATACCACATATAGACTATTGTAATAGTCTACTTCAGGGCTACCTAAAATATCCTGACACCCACTCATAATGGCACAACATACAGCCGTACAAATTCTCCACAACTCACGCCGGATCGATCTGATAACACCAGTCTTGCATGACTTACATTGGTTACCCATTCAAAGTTGTATAAAATAAGTTATTGTTGACCACCTTCAAAATCATTAGAAAGATTACCCCCCCCAACCCTTTTACAATTAATCAAAGTTGCACCTAATGATCGGCAAAGAAGAGGGCAAATGAACAACATTCTCACTACCCCATCAGAATTCTGTGAGACTAAACAATGCACTAGCAACAGAGCATTTGAATATTTATCCCCAGTTCTCTGGAACTCATTACCAGCTACCCTCCAAAACATTACAGACCTATCCTCGTTCCGTTCACACCTCAAAACTCATGTTTTCATTGAACATTTTGGTCAGAACGAAACTACAACTTATACAGACCCTACATAAATAACCACTCTCCTCCTTTATCTAAGCTAACCAACCTTTTTAACATAGTTAACAACCCCCTTCATTCCCCTTTGAACTTATCCTAAGTTTGAATGACATTTTCAGTCATTAGAATTGTAAATAAGTTATATTTTTAGAATTATGTAAATTTTTGATTTCCTTTTTCAGCACCAGTTATATTGTTAAAATGTTTAATGTACTTGTTTTAATTGTAAACCGCTATGATTGCCTGATATAACAGTATATAAAACACTCAAATAAATAAAATAAAATAACGTCCGTCCTAACCTTTCCCTTATGAGCACATGGCCCTTTTAGAAACCTCGGTGCAAGAGGGTGTTATATCGCTTGGTGGACAGATTCTAGCTAAGGATCACTTCCTGCCTCACCAAGGTGATGCTTTCCTTTCACGAGACCTCTCTCTTCCATGGCAGCTGAGAGACTGCCGGACTGGAGGTGGGGCTTCAGTATTACATTTCTGTAGGTATCGTCTATGTTCCTCTCTGACTTTCTTATGTCTTCCAAGTCTGTTACTCTAGCCTCCAGAGATCACACTTGTTCCCAGAAGGCAAAGAGCTCCTTGTACCTAGTGTACATGTAAGACCTCTCACCAACTGGGAGAAATTTGTACATGTGACACTCAATACAAAAGACTGGTTAACCCCTATCTCGCTGCTGGACTGCTCTCTGCATCTTAGTTTTAAAGTTTTGTTTAGTTATTTAAGTTGTTGTTAATTGCTAGGGATACTAATACAGCTATATCAAATAAGTTTAAGGGACTTTGTTCACCTTCAGGCCCTGAAAGTAATTAATCTTAACTCATCTATTCCTGATGAGGATAATCAACTGAACCTAGAAGGGAATGTGAATGCCACTCCCACTTTAATAGGTGTAAGACCTATAAAGCTAGGATTATTCCTGGGGTGGGTAGGAGGGAACGAACACTTAGTAAAGGCTGGCTTGCTACACATGTCTGAGACCTGTGCTTCTAAGGGAATATGTGACCTATTTCCTGGGTGATTCACACAGCCCTTGCTTTGATAGAGGGAGTCTTTCAGAATGCCCCTTTGATTTGTCACTTGGCTTTAACACCTATTTAAAACAATTTCACAGGTCTCTTGCCCCCTATCTAGAAGGCCTCTTTGTAAAGGTCTGTAGAAACAATTTATTGCTCAAAGAATACTGACCCTGCTTTTTCTTTTATGCTTAGTTGTACTCTGTTTTGATTTAAATTAAAGCTCTTTGCTGATACTATGCCCCGACTGAGTATAAAATTTAAACTAGAAGCTCTTTGCTAGGTGTAAAACTCTTGAATTAATGGATGCATGGGGCCTACGACACAAAGATTATGCCTTCTTCTTGATTATGCCTTCTTCTTGATTATGCATCAGGGCTATTCAGGAATTGATCTATTGCTAATTGATGCAAATCTTTTGCAAGATGTCATGGGAGCTGAAATAGAAAGTATAACCTGGTCAGATCATGTACTGATATTTAATTATTTATTTGTTTATTTATTCAGATTTGTATACCACATTTTCCTTCAATCAAAGTGGTGAGTTACATAGAATAGGTTTACATTGAAGGGATGACATGACAGACAAAATATTACTTTAATGCCTAGTTGTGCTATCAATACATTCAAACAAGGTTAGTGGAAATCATAATCTACTTGGCCATAAAATTCAATGAATAGGAAAGTCTTAAGGGATTTTCTAAAATCCTTTAGGTCCTTTACAGCATGTAATTCATGATATGGGTGGATTTGCATAGATTTAAATATTTACCAGCAAGGAATAACATTTTGGCACAGTTTGATGCTAGAGAAGGTTATTTGTGAATCTATACGGCAGGAGGTTGAAGAGTATTTGGGTAGGAATGATAATAGAGAGAGAGAGCCTGGTATAGTTTGAGACTGCCTTAAGGCGGTGATAAGAGGAAAGTCCTTCATGTGGACTATGTAGAAAGAGACTTCGATTAAAGAAACCAATGAATGACTCACTAGTATTTGGCAGCTGGAGGAAAAGCCCAAGAGGGATAAGACCCCAGCTGTTAAAAAGGAGTTTGAGATGGTGAGAGGGAAATTGAAAGAACTTTATATAGAGAAAATAAATTTCAAGTTGCAAAGGATCAAAGATGTTGTGAGTTTGATAAGCCGAGTTGACCAACTTGTGCCCTCAGCTTTACAGCAGTCTGATAATGGTATTAAATATTAAGCATATAAAAGGTGAAGTGGTACATGGTAACTTGAAAATAAGGGCAAGATTTGCTGAATATTATCAAAATTTGTGATTTCTATGGGTGCAGTGGCACTTAGCACGTGTTAATTTCATTAACACAGTAAATATGCCCCTTAGTATCTTTACTTAGGATTTCCCAAGAGATGAGAGAAGTTGTATGGGTTTGAAATCCAAAGGGCAATACATCTTTGGCTAGTAATTACTTTAGGGAAGTTCTAGCTCTTCCAAATGAAGAGAGAATTAACATGAAATGCCCCTTCATCTTAAGAGTTGGGTACTTGTTTGGGGAGCTACCTTCTTTTTTTTTTTTTTAGTTTCCTTGCAGGTACCTGATTAAATTAGAGAATAACAATTATTTCTTTACTGATCCTGCATATCTTGAGAATTTTCTAATGGATAAGAATGTGGAAATTTCTGGTTAGAATTATGTAGTAAGGCTTTGAGAAATGGGAAAGCCTTGTATTTGAAAGATAGGTTTCCATGTTGTTTGCCTAGAAGACAGTTGTGCTCATCTAAGGGTAATTTTTAGTTCCAGATATGATATATCGAAAGACTCAAGCTTTTAGTGTGCAGGTCCAGGATGTTGGAATGAGTTAACCTTATATTTAAGACTGCAAATGCAACGAATGCCTTAGAGTCAGTTCTGACTCCTGGTGACCCAGCAGGTCCTGGGTTTTCTTGGCAGTGTGACCAAAAGTAGATTGCCAGGCCTTTGTTCCGAGGCAATGGAGGATGTTAACCCTTATATTTAAGATTAGAAACTATTTAATTGTAAAAAGGAAGTAACAATTCTGTTATTCACTATGGAGGAATAATTATGGGTTTCATTTTTGTCAGTGATATTTATGGGGATTTTATTGCCCTACATTCTGTTTTTGCCTCTTTTCATACTGTGGTTGTGTTTTATTTGATTTGTAAACCATTTTGAATGATAAAAATTACTGAGGTTATTTGGAGTGTATTTCTCTGTTTACTTTGGTTTCTTGGCTTTTGCTTTTTTCTCTTAAGCGAAGACTTAATTTTCTTGGGATTAATTTGATTTGGTAACGTTAGCTGTGTATTTCCACTTATTTCTTTTCTTTTGTTTTTCTTATTGTATGGAAGTATTAGAAATTCAGTTAATGGTTTGCCTGCCTTGGGCTCACTGGGGTGAGTACCAAAACGAGGTCTCTGCTTGTCTGACTTGTTTTGTGGGGGCTACCAAACCACATCCACTGGGCGGTGTGTCTGTTGGGTTTGGGCCGCTCGGGGCATCTGTTAGAGCGACACAGTTTTTTTTTTTTTTTTTTTTTTCCCCCCCCCCCTGCCTTGTTGAGCTGCTTGTGCAGATTAGCAGTGCTTTGCATGCGCCTTATTAAGAGTTAAGTATGTGCCTGTGCACAGACATAGCACATGATGGTAAGGCCTGCACAGCCATAGCGTGCGGAATTAGTGCCCACACGCTGCAGTGTGCCTTACTAGCACACTCTAAACCTACTATATAAAGATGGGCTGTTCGCAGGCTTTTAAGAGTCACATCAACTGCAGATGGCCCAGCATGTTGCTGCATGCATTGCCTGGAAGGCCCATATAACAGACCACATCACACCCATATTATATAACTTACACTGGCTTCCAATCCGAAGTCATATAAATTACAAAATGCTAATGACAGCATTTAAACTTTTCAGGGATAGCCCCTTCTTACCTTAACCTCCCTCATCACCAAACAGATGCATGACTAAGAAGAGGCTGCACCTGAATACTCTAGCAGTTCCCCCAAACGTCCGTAAGTCTAACTGGGCAACTAGCAATAGAGCAGGGGTCTCAAACACGCGGCCCGCGGGCCGCATGCGGCCTGCGAGAGAACGTTGTGCGGCCCGCGACGGCTTCTGCTGCTGCCGTTGCCGCCGTGGCAACGGCAGAATCGACAGTCAATTTTTAAAAAACAAAACAAAACTGGCTTCTGCTGCTCAAGCAGCAAAATCAGCTGTCCTGCAGCCCCTTCCTCTCTGCCCAGAGATCCCCGAGAGTGCTCCATCAGCGTGTGCTTTTCAAGCCGCGAAGAGAGTATTTCCCTCTCGCGAGGCTTGAAAAGTGACTAGGTTTAAGCCGCGCGAGAGGGAAATACTCTCTTCGCGGCTTAAATAGCACGCCGCAGATGAAGCACACTCAGGGCTCTCCGCGCAGAGGGGAAGGGGCCGCGGGACAGCTGATTTTCTGCTGCAGCAGCAGAAGCCAGGTTTTTTTTTTAATTTACCTGGGGGGGGGTGTAGGACTGGAAATGGGCTATTGGCAGGGGGGGTATGACTGGAAATGGGCTATTGGCGGGGGGGGGGTATGACTGGAAATGGGCTATTGGCAGGGGGGGGGTTATGACTGGAGATGGGCTATTGGCAGGGGGGTTATGACTGGAGATGGGCTATGGTGGGGGCTAGGACTGGAAATGGGCAGGTGGGGGTTAGGAAGGACTGGAGGTGGGCTGATGGGGGGAGTTAGGACTGGTAATGAGCTATGGAGGGGCTGACTGAAATGGGGTAATGGGGGTTAGGGCTGGAAGTGGGCTATTGGCAGGGGGGGTTATGACTGGTAATGGGCTATGGGGGGGGTAAGACTGAAAATGGGGTGATGGGGGGTAAAACTGGAAGTGCGCTATGGGGAGGTTATGACTGGTAATGGGCTATGGGGGGTCTAGGACTGGTAATGGGCTGGGAGGGGGGTTGCTAGGACTGGAAATGGGCTGAGTGGAAGGGGGGCTTGAACTGCAAATGGCTGATGGGGAGGGGGGCTTGGAATGGAAATGGGCTGTGAGGGGAGGGAGCTAGGATTGGAAATGGGCTGATGGGGGGCTAGGATTGGAAATGGGCTGATGGTGAGGCTAGGATAGGACTGGAAATGGACTAATGGGGGGACTAGAAGGGAGCGGATGCTGGGTGGGGCTGGAACTAGAAGGGAGCTGATGTTGGGGGAGGATTAGAATGGGATGGAGCTGGGAAAGTGAAATGGAGAGGGGAAAAATATTTTGTCTGGGAGAGAAGACAAATCTACAATTGGCCAGGTATTGGGAGAGTAAGTGGGGATTGAGGATGGAGGGGTAAAATTTGAGTGGATGAAATAGGAATGAGGAAAGAGAAAAAGGAGAAAGATTAGTATGTTAAAGCAGATGTAGAGAGAGAATGGAAAAAAAAACTAGGAGAGAAGAAAGGGCAAATGGACAGCAGACGATGGAGAGTTAGCAGAAGACATGAAGAAACCAGAAGAAAGTGGCTGGAACAATTGCAACTGAAAAAAATGCACAAAAGGTAGAAAAATATCTCTTTATTTTGAATTTATTAACTGGAATATGTCAGCTCTGGGAAATGTGCATCATTAATGTTTGCGCTTTGTTTAGTACAAGAGGAAATTAATTTATAGTTTTATTTCTACAGTGTTGTTGTACATTCCAAGTTTGGCTTTTGGGGTTCCCAGTTTAATTATTGTCTTCTTGTTTCTAAATATTTTAGTCTTTCTTTATCCATACTCATTAAAGAGGCATGTTTACTAAAAGTTAGTGTATGGTAACATTATGCAAATATTTATGCAAATGAGGCCCCGCGTCTTATGCGGCTCCCGGGTTACTTTAAAAGTCCTCATTTGGCCCTCAAAGCAATTTGAGTTTGAGACCCCTGCAATAGAGCATTCTCGTACTTCACGTCCATACTCTGGAACACCTTACCTGACAAACTAAGAGCAATCAATGATCTCTCCACGTTCCGCAAAAAACTCAAAACCCTCCTTTTTAAACAACATTTTGGAAATACATTGATTTCCAGGAACAAGCAGGAATGTAATCTTCACATATGGCTGATATCGGTACTGACGAAGTCTGCATGGGAACTTTCCCCAGCGTCAAATAGGAAAACATTTGGAAGTATTATAATGTGCCTGCGTTACTGTCTTCCCATCTCTGTGACTCTCCCTCCATTTTTTGTGGCCGTATCTGCCTTACCGTTAATGCTGGAACCGAACTATCATCTTTACTTCTTTCTGTAAAAAAAAAAAAAAAAAAAGGGCCAAAAACTTAATTCTTCAGGCACTCAACGCCATTTCAGGCCTTAGTCCTTCCATCTAGTTTACTGCCACGATGGAGAAATCAACTAGTGATTTCAAAAAATGTTCCAAGTGTGGTAGTACCATTTCTGCCACTGATACCCACAACGACTGGTGTTTCAAATGTCTCGGCCCAGATCACCAGCTGTCTGAGTGTCCCTTATGCAAAAAGATGACAAAGGAGAGGCTTACAGAATCGGGCTGTGAAACGCTGCTCCCTGTTTGCCTCAGGTGTAGTCTCGCTTCGATGTCAAGGACATCGTCGTCTTCACATCAAACTCAGGTATCGAAACACAAGTCTTTTTCCAAGACAGACTGTTCTCCTAAGGGTTGATCTCTATCTAAAAATAGAGATGCCTCAAGGGTTGCCCTAGAGGTAGATTGACTGGCCAAACTAGTCTGGCGGGAGACCTTCCTTCCAAAGCCTTAAAAAAGGGGTCCAGGATGCTCCCAAGGCTTCCATCGCCAAAGAGCTCCTGGTGCCATGCTCTGGAATGGTAGCCCAAGCTTTCGGTACCGATAACCAGGCATTGGCAAGCTCGATGGACCAGTGCATGCTAGGCATCGAGTGAAGTCTTGCGGCTATATTAGTGGTGTTGGTACCGATCAAGAAATTACTGCCGGTATTGTCAGTACCGATACATTAGGTGATGCCGATACACTCAGCATCGGGCTTCTTGCCCCTCGGCATGCTCCCTCCCATGCCAGTTCTCAAGCCCATCCCTGGTTCCGAGGTACCAACATGGCAAGTCTTTTGCACCAATACCGATCGGTACCGGTCCTTACAAGAACAAGAGCATCTCTCTTGTCATTACTTGGAATCTACTAATTCCGATTCTTCAGACGATAAATCAATCAGTACCAGAGAGATGAGGGGTCTCCCTGAGGAACCCTCTCTGTCTCCACAGCAGCACATGTCCCCCCTCCTGAAGACATGTCTTTCCAGGAGTTTATCAAGGATATGGCAAGAGGCCTATCCATTACTCCTGCATTGGAGAAAGAACCCAGATCAGAGGAGTTCAAAATTCTCCAATATCCTACAGCTACTAAAGAGGCGACTACTCTCCCAATACACTGCATACTCCAGATGTTTCAGATGTGGGAGATGCCCCTCACCATTTTTCCCCATTCCTGGCGACTCAATACCATGTATGGGGTACCGGAAAGTCCTGGGTTCCAGAAGGCGCAGCTTCTGCACCTCTCAATGGTAGTGGAATTGGCTATGCATCGACTTAATAGTTCTAAGAAGCACTCCTTCAATCCCCTGGGCAGAGAGTCGAGAACCTTTGATGCTTTTGGCAACTGGTGCTTTCAGGCCTCCATGCTTTCAGCCTGCATAGGTTCATATATATTCTACATGGGTGTGTTCCTTAGGGAAGTGAATAGGGATCTGGAATCAATGGCTCCTCTTCTTCCGGATGACAAGAGGGCAGACTACCTTACATTAGTCAAACATGCCCAAAATGTTTCCAAATTTGTCAATAGGGCACCCTTTGACTGTTTTGAATGCATTAGCAAAACAACTTTTATCTGCATAGGTGCCCGTAGGATTGCCTGGCTTTAGGCATCAGTTCAAGATAAGCTGGGTGATATATTCCCTGTACAGGCGAGAACCTGTTTGGAAAGGATTGGCAAGATAAGGCTTCTCTGTTAGAATCTGAGAATACCACCATAAATAGGCATTCAAAGGCTACTGCCACTCTACAAAGAAAAAAAAAACAGCTGCTAAGAAGTCATTCTATGGTAAGAAGAAGAAATTCTACTCTTCTTACCCCTCAGCTTCCCAATACCAGCCCCATGCTACCCAGAGGAAGCAACAGAAGAAGCCACAGGCTCCTAAACTGCAACCAGCCATGCAGACTCAATCTACGCCTGGTTTTTGACTTCTTTCTAGAGAACATTGCCACCCTGCCTCTGGAGAACCCCACCCCCTCCACATAGCAGGCAGGCTCTGCCATTATGCCCACAGGTGGCATCTCATAACCTCAGAGCAGTGGACACTAACCATAGTGCGAGAGGGGGTATTCTCTCCCTCTTCAATGCTAGTCTATCTTCTGGTCTTTTTCCTACACCTTGGAAACATGCTATTGTTCGCCCTATTCTAAAATCACGCACTTCTGACTCTACAGTTCTTTCTAACTGGCGCCCTGTTTCCAATCTTCCTTTCCTTTCTAAATTCCTCGAGAAACTTGTCTTTCTTCAGCTGTCTGCTCACCTTGAGGCTTCTCTTGCTCTTCACCCTCGGCAGTCTGGTTTTCGTCCTGGTCACAGTACAGAGTCTATCCTTCTTTCCCTTCTCAACGAGGTGCATGCTGCTCACGATCATGGTCTCTTTACTCTTGCTGTTTCCCTCGATCTTTCTGCAGCTTTTGATTTGGTGGATCACTGCACCCTTCTTGTCCGTCTTCAAGACGCTGACCTCTCTGGTACAGTTCTTCACTGGTTTCGTTCTTTTCTCTCCTGTCGCTCTTTTTCTGTGGTTGTTGGATCTTCTTCCTCAGCTTCCACTTCTCTTACCTGTGGTGTGCCTCAGGGATCTGTTCTTGCTCCCCTCCTTTTCAATGTCTTCCTGGCCCCTCTTGCACTCGTGATCCAGCAGTTTGGTATCTCCGCGTACTATTACGCGGACGATATCATTCTCCTGCACCACACTGATTCACACACACCCGATATTTCTCCTCTTAATCTTTGTCTTTCTGCTGTTGCCTCCTGGTTCACCTCTAACTTTCTCCAGGTCAATCCTACTAAGTCTTTTGCCATCTGGTTTACCCTCGGGAGCCCTTCCCCCACCTGTGCTCCTTCCCTCTCTTCCCAGCCCATCCCTCTTGTTTCATCTCTTAGGTATCTTGGTGTTATTCTTGACTCTTCTCTCTCATTCAAAGAACACATCACTTCAATAGTTCAACGTTCTTTTCTATCCCTAAAACAACTTCGGCCCGTGCGTCCTTTTCTTTCGCCCTCTGCTTTTGCTACTCTTATTCTCTCTTTTGTAATGTCCCGACTTGATTACTGTAATGTTTCTCTAGCTGGTCTACCACAATCTCAACTCCTCCGTTTACAACTTGTCCAGAATGCAGCTGTCTGTCTATTATCTTGTGCTTCTTGTTACGACCACGTCACTCCCCTACTTTTGCACCATCACTGGTTACCAGTTTCATTTCGTATACAGTATAAGGTCCTCACGTTTGTGCATAGGGTGACTCACACAGGTACCCCTCTTTATCTTGCAGATCTTCTTAATTTCCGCACTCCCCATCGCCTGCTCCGTTCTATCCACGTTAATTGTCTGTCCCTTCCTTCTCCCTCTCAAGCCCACTTGGAGTCCACACGTTCTTCGGCTTTCTATTTTCTGGGTCCTAGGCTTTGGAATTCACTCCCCCCCCCCCCCCTCCGCGCAGAGCAATCATATCATGCCTTCAAACAGCAACTCAAAACCCATTTGTTTAGTCTGGCGTTTGATCTCCCTCCCCCGTCTTTGTCTCCCTCTTCCTCCTTTTGTTGATGTTTTTCTATTTTGCTATGTTTTCTATCCTCTGCCTCTTTTCTGTCGCTTTTAATATTTTAATTGGCGTTCTTTTTAACTTTTCTAACAGCCTGTAATGTAATTATTCTTTTAGTTTTGTAAACCGCCCAGACGCTATTGGTATGGGGCGGTATAGAAAGTATTTTAATAAACATAAACATAAGCTTCACCTACAAAGCATACCCCCCACCATTCTAGTGGTGGAATATCATTCCCAACCTCCACCCACTGTTCTCCAGCAAGAGATCACCTCTCTTCTGTCAGAGTGTGCCATAGAAGAGGTTCCAAAATCCCAGAGGGGAATGGTGTTCTATTCTCTGTATATTCTCATTCCAAAAAAGAACGGAGGATACAGATCCATCTTAGATCTCAAACCTCAACAAGTTTCTGGTTCGAGAGAAATTCAAGATGATTTCACTGGGAACCCTTCTTCCTTATCTTCAGTCAGGACTGGCTCTGTTCTCTAGATCTCAAAGAAGTGCATACCCATATCCTCATTCATCCAGGAGGTATGTATACTTCATCTTCCAAGGAAATCACTGTCAATACAGAGTCCTTCCATTCGGGCTCGCCTCTGCCCCAAGAGTCTTCACAAAGTGTATGGCAGTCATAACCGCATTTCTGAGGACTCTCTGAATATTCGTCTTCCCTTGCTTAGACGATTGGCTAATAAGGACAGCCACTACTCAAGAAGTTCACCTATTCCTCGTTCGCACAATTCAAGTACTACAGTATCTAGGATTTGTGATAAATCTTCCAAAATCCCATCTAGTTCCTACTCAAACACTAGAATTCATAGGTGCTGTTTTAGATACTCAACGGTCAAGGGCATTTCTACCCCAGGACCGTTGTACCCACCTAGTACAGATAGCAGTAAGGTTCAAAAACAATCTCTCGGCCAGAGATATGCTACAACTCTTGGGCCATATGGCCTCAACATTTCATGTCGTGCCATATGCTCTTCTGCACATGCGGACAACTGAATGGATTCTTGCCTCCCAGTGGAAACAGGCCTCTGGAACCCTCACAGACAAGATCAAAGTCAGACATTCTAATGAACTCCCTGCTCTGGTGGTCTACCCCGTGAAATCTCCTTATTTCTCAATCTTTCTCCTTTTCAAATGCCTCCGCATCAATGCATCCTGATAACAGATGCCTCTATACTGTATTGGGAAGCCCACTTGAACTCTCTCTCCACTCAGGGCCTTTGAACAGAGCAGGAGTCACAGCTCCAGATAAATTTGCACGAAGCTCTAGCAATCTTCAATGCCCTCAGTGTTCCAACAACAGCTTTAGGGCCACAGAACTTTGGTCCAGATGGACAATCGGGTAGCTATGTTCTACGTGCACAAATGGGAGAATGGGCTCTTGGACCTCCTGCAAGGAGGTTCTTCATCTTTGGTCCTTTGCAGTTGCTCACCAGATGCATCTCCAAGCAGTATATCTGCCAGGACACCAAAATGTCTTAGCAGACAGATTGAGTTGGATCCTCCTGCTGCACGAGTGCTCTCTCCAACAGGCAATCTCCCTACATCTTTCAGACCTGGGGAACTCAGAAGATAGACCTTTTTGCCACTCTGCAGAATGCCAAACTACCTCGTTTTTGCACCAGAACCCCAGTACCCGGTCATCAGCAAGTTGATGATTTCCTGTATGCCTTTCCTCCCATACCCCTGATTCCCAAAATGTTTTTCAAGCTTCAGGTGGGCAAGGGCCACATGATCCTCATAGCCCCACACTGGCCATGTCAGCTGTGGTTTCCTCTCCTGCTATGTCTGTCACAGACTTGCTCTCTCTGTCTTGGATCAGCTCCTGATCTTCTCTCACAGGAGGAGGGGATGCTGCTCCATCCAAACTCACAATCTCTCCATCTCATGGCTTGGCTGCAGGAAGTAAAGGACATCCTGCTAGACTCCAGGAAACAGTCTACCAGAAGTTCCTTTGACTTCAAGTGGCGTAGGGTACCCAACCTGTTGTACCCAAAGGGATCTTAACACCACCTCAGCTCCAGTGGAAGCTCTCCTTCAGTATCTCCTCCATCTTTCATCCTCTGGTCTCAAGACTAACTTGGAGAGGGTTCACCTCAGTGCAATTGCTGCTTCTCAACATCCCTTGGATGGGTAGCCTATTTCTTTACAACCGCTTGTAACACGTTTCATGAAAGGGCTATTAACCAAATCCCCCGTCAGGCCACCACCGGTGGCGTGGGATCTTATATCATGATAGGTCAGCTCCTTAAGCTGCCTTTTGAACCTTTAGCCACAACCTTGCCAAAGTTTCTCTCTTGGAAGGTCATCTTCCTTGTTACACTCACTTCATCTAGACACATTAGTGAGCTCCAAGCCTTGGTGGCTGACCCGCCTTATACATGCTTCCACCATGATAAGGTGGTCCTTAGGACTCATCCTCATTTCATGCCCAAAGTTGTGTCTCCTTTCCACTTTCCCCTCAAAACAATACTGCAAACTGGCCAGGCTTTAAATTTATTTGCCCTTGACATGACCATTTCTTAATAAAATTTTGAAACCACTAAAAGTTTTCATGGTCGACAAAGTGGTGACTTCATCAATACAGTCAAAAAATACCTCTGTATTGATTAACCATCTCCTACCAATGAGCTTCCTGTCTTAACTGCCGCCTCCACTGCTCTCCCAAGTATCTACACTCCTTCCTTTTTTCCCCACAAAGTATCTGAGAATGAAGGAGCTCTAGCTCCAAATCAGCTACCCTCTCTCTCCAAGGCAGCACATCTGTTGCCTCGGCTAACGAAAGGTTCCATTTAACCAATATTTCCTCTATATAATAAGAGAAGAACCCCTCATCCAACTGTATTGCATCCAAAACATTTTATCTGTTACTTCACATTTCTCCTGCACCATCTTTTTTTTTTTTTTTTTTTTTTAACCCACTACTGGGGTTACTTTAGGACCTCGATCAAAAAAGACTAAACCTTAAGACATGCGTCTCCTGAATTATAAACCTAGGCTGGTCAGACCATTTATAAAAGAGAAGGCCCAAAATATGCCCCTTTCCACTTGTGGGGTTCATCATCAATTGCTGAAATCCCATTGCCAATATAGTATCAATAAAACAACCCTCCAGCTTTGTAACTTAACCACATAAGGTAAAGTAAAATCCCTTACTAAAATCAAATTCCACATCATCCTGCCAGACTAGTCCAGACAAGTGGATTGTGTTTCCCTACCAGCAGGAGACAAAGAATCAATGAAAAGCCCAAGCTTTAGTGACATCACTGCCATGCCTCTCTTCATCTCAGCTACTGGAGGTGTCTTCAGTATTTTTGTTTCCAGCAGACTGTGGATGGTTTTCTCCTCTCTGAAGAAAATTCTGA
The DNA here is from genome assembly GCA_033557465.1 of Ichthyophis bannanicus. Taxonomy (NCBI): domain Eukaryota; kingdom Metazoa; phylum Chordata; class Amphibia; order Gymnophiona; family Ichthyophiidae; genus Ichthyophis; species Ichthyophis bannanicus. The sequence goes on from CM066032.1 coordinate 830,048,460, forward strand.
AGATTTGAGAGGGAAAGATTGATTAAACGCTTGTGAACGACCAACTTGAGGATGACTCTCTCTCACTTGAGCATGATATGGGAGGCTCCACTAGACTGTCGTCTTTTTGGTAGCCATAGGAGGAGGGAAAATTGGTTCAGATTCATGCGCTTGAGCAGCCAGAAAATTTGGAAGGACTGGAAGAGTTCAGCAGCCTCACACAATTTCAGCACCCTCTCACGCCTCCTCCTCTGTTCCCCCTGCTTTCTCCCGAAGTTTTCAGAAGGCTCTCTGAGGAATCTGCCTGCTAGTCACCTTAAACGCATACCTGCAAAGCCAGAGAAACCGTTTCAGGGTAGTAGAGCTGAGCCTGGTACAGATTTCTGCCTGGGCTCTCAGAGTGAATACCAAGGCTTGATCTCATCATTGTCCTTGTTGGGAGCTCCCGATTCCATCTGTATGGGATGCAATTCGGGGTAGATCGCTGACGACCGTTGATGCAGTGTGGGGGTTTCCTGTCATTTTCTGCATGTGTTAGTAGCGTTTTCTTCTGTTGAATGCCTGGCGATCGTGCAGTCTGTACATGCGTTCCGCCCAAGTGACTTCAACATGCGTTCCTATCCAAGTTCCAGTAACACGTGCCACAGTTAATGCACACCTGCGGGCCACCACGGTTTTAATGCGTGCTGTTGTGATACTTGCCTTAACGCTGTCTACTTCCAGGAAGCGTTGTTTGGCCTGTGGCAAGCAATGTTGCTTTATCTCTGGCTTCTGGACTCTGCTCTTTTTGCATGTCAACTTCTGAATTGTCCCTGGAAAGCCTGCTCCCCTTCTCTCAAAAGAGGGATGTGGTCAGTCCGGCATTGCCTGCCTTAGGGTAGGAGTTGGTGGATGGCGCTGTGGGTAATGATATCCAGTCAGCCGGAGGGTCCGGTGAGCCACTCTTTGTCCTTTAGGGGATCTGTGGCAGCTATGCCCTGGGTTTGCGGGGGTCATTTCTGAGAGGAGAGCTTCCTGACTCCGAATTTTCCTCCCTGGAATTCTTTTCCTTTTTACAGTAGGGTCCTTCTGGCATGGAAATTAAGAATCTGTGGTATCTGAGTGCCTCTGGATACAGTCTCGTGAGAGGCAGGCTGAGAGTGGAAGCTCTATGAACATAAGAAATGTCATACTGGGTCAGACCAAGGTCCATCAAGCCCAGTATCCTGTCTCCAACAGTGGCCAATCCAGGTCATAAGTACCTGTCAGGTTCCTAAAAAGGCACACAGGTTCTACAGTGCTTGTCCCGGGGTAAGTGGATTTTCCGAGTCCTCTTTAATAATGGTTTATGGACCTTTCCTCCCGGAGCTTGTCCAAACTTTTTTAAAACCCAGCTACATGAACAGCTATTACTACATCCTCTGGTAATGAGTTTGAGTTGAGAGAAAAAAATTTTTCTTATTAGTCTTAAATGTGTTAAATTGTAGCTTCATTGCATATCCTCTAGTCTTTCTTCTTTTTGATTTCATAAACAACTGATCTACATTCGTCCGTTCCACTCTATTCATTAATTTATAGACCTCTATCATATCCCCCCTCAGCAGTCTCTTTTCCAAGTTGAAGAGCCCTAACCTTTTAAGCCTTTCCTTACAGTGGTATCCTTCCATTCCCTTCACCATGTTTTTGTTGCTCTTCTCCGTACCTTTTCTAATTTCGTTGTATCCTTTTTTTTTTATTTTTATTTTTCATTTAACTTTTATTGAATATTTCAATATAACATACACCCATTTCTATACATAATGTATACATATTTTTCAAATTGTCCCTGTTACACATGTGTATTATCCCCTTCTATCTAATACAACATTTTATGTTTCCTAAACTCTTCCCCAACCCACTCCCCCCTTCCCCCCTCTCTTTATCCCATCCTTTAATTGACCATTTGCTTATGTCACTTATTAATCTACTTGTTCATCAGAAAACTATGCACAGTTTCACCATTTTGCTACACAATCATGTTTCTTAATGGTACTATTCATCTCTGTGCTAAGACCATCCCTTATTATTCCATATCCATAGACCTACCGAGCAGCCCAAAGACTGCTAGCTCCTTTCTCCCCTCTTCCCCTCCTTCCACTTCTCCAACCACTTAAAGGCAGTTTTCCATTGTGATATGGTTTTTCCCCCTTTCCCTTTCCTAAGCCCCGTCAATCTATGCATCAAACACCATTCTGCGACCCTTCTTACAAAGTCCCCACTCCGTGGTTGGTGTGCCCCTGTCCATAATTTTGCAAGTTCACTTTGTGCAGCCACTATGCAATGATGCAACACTTCCTTGTCCTTCTCCAAAATATCTTCCTCCAGACAATGCAGCAAGCACACCTCAGGCTTACTATCCAATCTATATCCTGTCATCCCTTGTATTATATCCAGGACTACTTCCCAATATAGGCGGATTTTCCCACAACTCCACCACATATGTAGCAAAGTGCCCCTCTCCTGGCATCCCCGCCAGCATTCACCCGTCTGTCCCAATCCCGCCCTCCATTTGAATATTGGTGTCCAGTACCACCGAAACAACACTTTATATGCATTCTCTCTTATTTGGGTAGCTATCGAGATGCCCGCCACTGTCAGAATTGGAATGAGAGGAGCAGGTTTGGGACAAAGTAATACAAACTCTTCCTCCCACTTCTTCATATACTCCAATTAATCCTTTATATATGTTAGACATTGCTCCTTTTTGACCCACGTGTCCTGTGGAAAGGACCTCATACCATCCCCTGTTGCTCCATAAATCTTGCCATACCTTCTGCTGTTTTAAAAAATGGCTCATCTGAATATAACTATATTGATCATGTGTTGATAGCCCGTGTAGGTCCCTCGGTCCTTCAAAGTCCCTAACTCCCTCTTTATACACTACTTGGGAAATATGAGTAAGTCCTAACCTCGCCCACCTCCGCAATACACTCACCTCTGGCCCCTGCCCTTCCTCAAAGCACGCTTCCAGTGTCATCCCCTGCGTATACCCTTTGTCCTGTATTAATGTCTTCCTATGTTTCCATGTATTCAATATATGTTCAATGATGGGATTTCTCCCCCTGACTTTGCCTACCCTCCACACTAACATTTCTAATCCCACCCCCATACTGAATATTCTTCCATTTGAACCCAGTGTTTGTTTCCCCCTATGCCATTCATATATCGTTTTAAGTTGCACTGCGACATATTTCCTAAAATTGGGAACCCCCAGCCCTCCCTCCTCCCTAGCCCTTTGCAACATGCGCATGGCTACCCCGGGGCTCTTATTTTGCCACACAAATCTATTAACTACCCTTTGTAACTGCCCTAGTTTTTTTGGCGGTACCAATATTGGCAGCGCTTGGAATAAAAATCAAAATCTGGGTAACAGCATCATCTTAACTGTTGCAATGCGTCCAAACCATGAAAGATATCCTTGGGCCCATGTATTCAACAAACCTTCCACTTGTCCAAACAACTTTGGATAGTTTAAATCAAATAGAGAATTCAACATATTACCTATTTGTATCCCCAAGTACCTAATGGCTCTCTGGGCCCACCTGAAAGGGTATTTTTTTTGCAATGCTTCCTGTACCTCCTTTGATAATGACAAATTTAATATTTCTGATTTAGACCAATTTATGGTGAAGCCCGATAACCTTCCAAATTCTCCTAATTCCCACATTAGTATTGGCAGAGAGATATGTGGTCTAGCCACGCTCATAAGAATATCATCTGCAAATAGGGATAGCTTATTCCTTCTTCCCTACCGCTATACCCTTCAAGTCTGCATGTTCCCTTATTCTTGCTGCAAATGGCTCTACTGAAATAGCAAAAAGTAAGGGTGAAAGCGGGCATCCCTGCCCCGTCCCCCTCCCCTGTTCAAAAAAAGAGGAATAAGCCCCATTCACTCTAACACACGCACACGCCTTTGGGTTTTGATAAAGCGCCCATACCCATCCCATGAATCCTCTCAACTCCATTTTTTCCATAACCTGAAATAGGAAAGGCCACGACACCTAGTCAAAAGCCTTTTCTGCGTCCAGTGACAATAGCAAAGCCTCTTCCTTGCTCTGCTCTATCGACCATATTATATTTAAGATCTTCCAAATGTTGTCTGCTGCCTGTCTTCCTGGGATGAATCTTGATGGACTATTTTCCCTATTACTTTATTTAAACGCGTAGCCAATGTCTTAGCCAATAATTTAGAATTAAGGTTTAGCAATGAAATTGGTCTATACGTTGAGCATTCTTGTGGATCTTTTCCTTCTTTGGGTATTAAGGATATTCCTGCCCAGCCCATTGGCAAATTAAACCCTCCCTCCCTTGGCAAATTAAACCCCTCCCTCCCTTGGCAAATTAAACAGCCGCACTAGCGGGTTGATTAGTCTCCCCAAACTTTCTATAAAACTTCGCTGTCAAACCGTCTATTCCCGGTGCTTTATCTACTTTCAGCTGTTTTATGGCTATCCTGACTTCCTCTGCACTTATAGCCCTATTTAACTCTCTTTGGGCCTCCCTCCTCCAATCTCGGTAACTGGGCTGAGTCCAAATAACTCTGCACCCTTTCCGTCTTTTTACTTTCAGAAACACAGCCTTTGATAGCAAGGCTGCCACCTTCCTTTTAGTCCTTGCTTATTACAGCATAAAGTCCAAACAAGCTTAATCTTCTGTGGCAGTTTGGCTTCTATCAGCCTCAATTCCTTCTAGGCTGCATTTCAGGTACAACTGAACTCAAAACAAGAAGTAAACATTCAGACTGCCATTAAAAACTCTCAACAGGCTTTTCACATAACAGAGGAGCAAAGAAAAACACTTCTAGCAGGTAAATTGGCTTCTTGCCGTTTCACAGTTCAAACCACAGGTGGATAACAGGCATGAATCACAGCTTCCTGCTTATCCTTATACTTCAGTAAACTTCCCTTTTAAAAACATATGGGAATTTACCCCCATACTGCCTGTTTCTTATGGTTACCTTTTCAAGGAGGATAATTCTTTCAGGACTGACTTTTCCTCAAGACTTCATGTCTAAAGCTTGGCACAGAAAGCAATCCATAAGGATGTCTTCTTCCCCCAACTCTGCCACTGGCTCTCCCAGCTGCATGGGTTCTGGCTCACTCACCCGGTCAGACTGCTCAGCTGACAACCTCTCCGGTGCTTTGAGAGCTTCTCCACTTCCTGGCTCCAAGCTCTGCTGCCAACCTGTTGCAGGGAATTCAGCCCTCTCAGCTCCTGGTAGCTCGGCTCTTCTGTATGAGTCAGCACCTTCTCTACCTCCTCCTTTCTCCCTTCCTTTCTCTCTGTCTGTATACTTTAGCATAGGCTTATACCTCCAGGGTTATAGCCCCACCTCCTTCCTTCCCAGGTTGGCAATCCCCTTGCCTTCTGGTATTTGAGTAATCGGGGAACTTGTTGAAGTAAGGGTTTTGGACCTCATGCCCATAATTTCTCTCTCTTACTCTATTAGACACTGCATGAAACCTGTTCCAGCTGGTGTTTTCCTGGTTCTTAGGTGTGGCTGTGGCTTTCTCACCCTGCACTCCTAAAAGGGGACCCTTTACTAGGGTGAATTCTTTACGTTTCTCACCTCCCCCATACTGAGGATAGATGACCTTGCCACAAGGGCTCCCCTTCGGGAATCTCCTGCAACCTAATATTGCACCTTCTAGACCTGTTTTCCAGGTCTTACAGTTTTATCCTCCATTGCAATATTACTTTGTTGTAAGCTTAGTATTTTTTGCTCCATCGCTACCATTGTCTCTCCTTGCACATCCAATCGTTCTTCTGCCTCTTCCACCCTCCATCCCAACTACAGCATCTCTGTTCTCAAACCATCCACGCTTGCCATGACATCTTCCCGAACCTGCACAATTTCGTTCCTCAATTCCTGAAACCATGCTCTCACCTCGGCTTGAAATCCATGGACTGTATCCATATCAGAGTCGTGCCATCCATCATTCCCCCTCTCAATTCTCTCCCTTGTGCTTTTCTTGGAAGTCGCCACCTCACCAGCCTTGCCTTCCTGCAGCGCCATCTTTTCACTGTGTTTTTGCTGGCGTTTGCTCCGTAAACGCGAACTCCTTCAAATTGATTTTCTTCGCCTTCCCAGCCATCCTTACTTTTTCCCCTACACCTCCACCACAAATCAAGGGCTTTATTCACGATTATGCCCGCTTTTTTCACCTTTTCTCGTTGGGGTAGGCAGGCGCTCGAAGATCAAGCAGCCATTTTCGATGACGTCAGCAGCCTCCTCGTATCCTTTTTAAGATATGGTGACTAGAATTGCACACAATATTCAAGGTGCGGTTGCGCCATGGAATGATACAGAGGTATTATAATATCTTTGGTTTTATTCCGCATACCTTTCCTTATGATTCCTAACATTCTATTTGCTTTCTTTGCCGTCGCTGCACATTGGGCAGAGGGTTTCAAGGTATTATCCATGATGACGCTTAAATTTTTTTCCTGGGTGGTGGTTTCTAAGGTGATACCTTGCATTGTGTAACCAAAGTTTAGGTTTTTTCTTAGGTGCATAACTGCACTTGTCCACATTAAATTTCATCTGCATTTGTCTTTCAATTCATCTAGGTCCTCTTGACGTTTTTCACATTCCTCTTCCTGTTTTCATAACTTTGAATAATTTTGTGTCTTCTGCAGATTTGATCACCTCACTCGGTATTCCCATTTCCAGATCATTTATGAATATGTTAAAAAGCAGTGGGCCCAGCACAGATCCCTGGCGTACTCCATTATTCACCTTTCTCCATAGAGAAAATTGGCCATTTAGCCCTACTCTCTACTTTCTATCTTTTAATCATTTCCTGATCTGCAATACTACACTGCCTTCAACTAACTGTCTGACTACCTTTGGCAAGGACAGATACTCCCATCTATTTTTGGGATCTGTGATTCAAGCAGTACGCTGAGGGGAGTTCTTGGCTTCTCTGGATCTAGCTGAGGCATATTTTCATATCCTGATCTGGGAGGATCAGCAAAAATGTTTGCGCTTTGCCATGCTTGACTCTCACTATATCAGTTCTTGGCTCTCCACTGTCCTGAGGACGTTCTCCAAGGTCATGGTTGTGGTGGCAGCTGTGGTGCTGCGGTGACGAGGGATCTGTGTTCACCCATATCTGTCTCAGGTAGTGTCCCGAGTGGTGTCTTTTTGATCATCCAGCCGAAGCTGTCTCAATCTGGGAAAGAGCCAGTTGTTGCCTTCCTAGTTCCTGGAGTTCCTGGGAGCATGTTTTGATGCTCGGATGGGCAGAGTCTTCATGCCAGAGGAGAGCGTGAAAAGACTGTAGGATTGCCTGTTTGCAGCAGGTTCCCAGAATCCGAGATTATCTTCTTCTCAGCTTGATGGTTGCGACAATCAAGATGCTGCCATGGGCGCATGCTCACATATGGCTGCTCTAGTGATCTTTGCTGACTCTGTGGTCCCTGAGTTCTCAGGATTTCGGTCACAGACTTCTGCTGCCATTGAAGTTGAAGGTCAGCCTGCAGTGGTGGATCCTTTTGATGGTGGATAACAGTCTCTTGAGCTGGGGAGCCCATTGCCAAGACCCATATGGCTTGGAACCATTAGAACTTCAGGGAAGCGGTCTGGTCCATCAACCGCTTCAAAGCAAGGGCCTGATATCAGGTTGGCTCTTCTCCTTTTTCGGCCCCTGGTTGGGCGCTGAGTGGTTGGAGTGTTTTTGGAAAACGCCACAGCGATGGCTTATGTCGGCAAGGCGGCATGAGGAGTGCCCGAGTGGCTCTGGAGATGGCTCTCCTGTTTGCATGAGCGGAGAAGAATCTCCTAACTTTGTCAGCCCAGCATATAGCACACTGGATCCGGGAGAATTAGGAGGCATCTGTTTATTCTGCATTGCTTAGGTTTCCCCGAGATGGACTGGATGATCTGTTCTAATGCCTAAGTGTGCCACTCCATCAATCCTACACAGAAGAGGAAATGGGGTGCAAGGGTATTGACGCTTTAGCTCAGCCTTGGCCAAGTCAGCGCTCGCTGTATATATTTACTCCATGGCCCCTGGTGGGGCTTGTGTTTTGGCATATAGAGCGCCACCTGAGCAGGATTATTCTGGTGGCACTGGATTGGCTGAGAGGAGCATGGTTTGGAGATCTGATGTGGGTTCTGCAAGCACTTCCTCTTTGGTTGTTTCGGTTTTGGGGCCTGTTGTGGCAGGGACTGATCATCCTGGAAGACCTGGCTCCGTTCTCGATTATAGCTTGGCTTTTGAAAGGAGACAGCTAGCATGTAAGGGCTACTCTCCAGCAGTGGTTTCCACTCTTCTTGGGGCCTGGAGGTGGTCTACCAAGCTGGCATACTTGTGAATCTGGTGCCTCTTTGGGTGCTGATGTGGCGCTTGACAGCTAGTTCCTGAGGTGGCCAAGGTACCCTCTCTCTTGGCCTTTTTGCAGGAAGGTCTGAAAAAGGGCTGTTCTCTTAGCTCCCTGAAGATTCAGGTGGCAGTTTTGGCCTGTTTCTGAGGTCTTGTGGCTGGTAAGTTTCTAGCCTTACACCTGGATGTTTTGCGCTTTCTCCAAAGGGTTCAGTGACTACGTCCTCCCCTCCAATCTTTAGTTGCTTCCTGGGATCTGTGTCTGCTGCTCAGAGTACTGATGTCAGCGCCCTTTGAGCTGTTGAAGCGTGCTACTCTGAAGCTCTTGATGCTTAAGACGGTCTTCTTGGTTGCGATTTGTTTCGCATGGCGGATAGCCAATCTGCAGGCTCTGTCTTGCTGGGATCCTTACCTATCCTTTTCTGAGAAAGCCGTTTCTATTTAGCCTGTACCTTCTTATCTAAGGTGATTTCTCCCTTTCACGTAAACCAGGTGGTTTGCTTGCATCCTTTCTCTTAAGGAGCAGTGGGTGGAAGGATAAGGATCTTCGTCATGTGGATGCCTGGAGGGTGCTTCTCTGGTAATTGGAGGTTATAAATTCTTTTCGTAAGTCTGACCATCTTTTTGTGTTGCTTGCTGGCCTGTGCAAAGATGACGCAGCAGTTAAGTTTGCGCACCCAGTCTACCTGAGCGCAAGCATCCTCTTGGGCGGAATAGAGCTCAGTAGCCCCTGCTGACATTTGTTGGGTGGCAGCGTAGTTATCACTTTCCACTTTTGTCAAGTATTACCACTTGAATGTCCATGCACAAGCTGACTTGTACTTTGTCTCTAAGGTTTTGTAAGTTGCTGTGTTTTCTTCCTGCTCAGTGGAATTGTAGCTTTGGTATGTCCCACTTGCTTGGACTTGTCTAGCAGGACAATATGAAAGGAGACATTTTACTTACAAGATAATGTCCTTTTCCTGGAGTCCTGCTAGACTAGTCCAGCACCCGCCCCTGGAACTGTCTGATTTTTTTTTTTTTCTTTTTTTCCTGCCGTGGTACCTTTTTGGGTCTGCTATGGTTTGCATTCTAGGCTCTGCAGATTGGTTCTCTACTGACAGCCTTCAGATGATGCTTACCTGTACATGGTTCTTTACTGTTTGCTCATTGTTGCCCACGTTGAGGTAGTGTGAGGCTTGCAATGTTCTCCCATATGCTTTGGGAGGGATATTGAAGAGACATGTGGTGGCTGAGGCTTAAAAGAGGCATGGGAGTGATGTCGCTGAAGCTTGGGCTTTTCATTGTTTTTGTCTCCATCAATCTGCTGGTAGGGGAACACAATCCACTTGATTGGACTACTCTTGCAGGGCTCAAGGACAGGACATTGTCTGTCTGGTAAGTAAAACATCACTTTATCCACCAACAAAATTGCTTCACTTCAAGTATTTGGGATCATAAGGGTAGGGGGGGGGGTGGAGGGGGAGTTTGCTTTGAGGGGATATGTTTTGTTTCCCTGTTTGGGATCTGTGTTTTGTACTGTGATGGTTGTAAATCTTGAGCTGTTTTTGTTTCTCTTTGTTTTTGTACTAAAAACATTCCAAAAATTCTTCACTTACCAATTTAAAAAACACCTGAGTCTGTGCATCATCTCCCCCGGTGGGAGATAGGGTTTTTAATGCTGTATGTGCTCATTCTGTCCCCATTTAAAAAAGATTGATTCGACTCTGCTGACCTGAGAACTCTGTCTTTTGAATCAACAATGAACTTCGATCATCAACTACCACTCCAACTCCCTACTACTGGCTATCATATAAGAATCACATTTAAGGTCCTCACCATGATGTTTAAAGCAGTCAACAGAATCACATCAACCACTTTGTCAGACCTGGTTCAACCCACCCCAGATAACAGATTAGGAAGGGCGACGTCCTGTAATACCATCCTCCTTCCGAAAGCCATTACAAAATGCAACAAATCTACGAGAAAGCGTGCCTTTGCATTGTTTGCCCCCTCCTGCTGGAACTCTCTCCCAGTGGAAATCCGGACCATAAACAACCTCCCCCAATTCCGAAAATACCTCAAGCACCATCTATTTCAACAACACTTCTGTAACTCTGACAACATCACCTAGGCAGCTTCTCACGACCCAACAGTCTCTCAACCCAGTGCTGCCTAAACAATTCCCAATGTTATCGTCCCACTACACCTAGACACCCATCATAGGGCTTGTATTTGTAGACTCAACTACGATGTCACCCCCTTTCTGTACATAGTGTATGAAGTTCACCTGTTACCCATGTTTAAACTCCCTGTTTTATGTAAGTTGTCAGACGGCTGCCTGGGTGAGAATCTTCACACTCTTGGCAAGTGCATATTTCTATATGATTTGCAAGGTATTGTGGGCAATGTAGTTCATTCACACCAAACACAGCTGCTGACAATAATTTAGTTGTGCTCTTGGGTAAAGCCAATAAGATATTTATTTATTGGGTTATTTCTCCCAACACAGATATGCTTGGTAGCACATAAATTAGGTTACTTGCTTTCAGTGTTAACTTGGAAAAACAAAGTCAAAATCAGGAAAACAACAAATGAAAAGCCACAAAGCAAGAAACAAACTGTCCTTTTCAGGTTAACTTCTGATTACTTCCCACATAGATACAGAAGTGATTCTCTCCTAGCTCACAAGCAATTAGGTAAGGCTTAATTGCTAGCAGTTACCAGCTGAAACCCCTTAGCTGGCTTGCCTTCCACTGTGTGGGTCAAATCCTGCTTCAGGAGCTTTTCTGAGTAGATTAAAGAACAAATTTGTATTTCTTTGTGATGGTTGCTGTACTTTATAACAGAAAGTTACCAACGGAGTTTAGATAGAGAGCAGTCCATATAAACAGGATCCTCATCTGCTATTATTCACCCTTGTTCAACAAGCATGGGTTCAATATCATGGATGGGCACAGATGAATCTATCAATGGAGCACTTTCAGGAGAATACTTGTTTCCCTGCTGTCTTTCAAGGTTATAGCTAGGGCATAGATCAGTGTTCATACCTGAACTTCCATTGCTGCTAGAGTTCCTCTCTATATAGCCTGGCCAGTATGTAGTCCAGCTCTTATGTCCAGCCTTCCAATCCAGATCCCTGGACACTGGATCTCTCTTCACATACCTTCTGGCACGGGTCTTAGGGCCCCTTCCACGTGCAGCCGTCTCCCTCACAGGTAGCCTCTGGTGATTCCTAGCTCTGCAGCACCATTCCTCTGGCTTTCCCCAGTCCAATGGTGTATGCTGGCCCTTGGAATACCTCCCAGTATACGTACTGCTTTGGATTCTTCTAGACCTCTCAAAGGCTTTTCTCTTCCTTCTTCCAAAGGGTCTCTTTCCCTCTCTGTCCGTCCGGTTTGGCTTCTGCTTCTGATGATCCTTCAGATGAAACTGATGATCAAACTCAAGCTGATTCTCAGGATACTGAGGACAATTCTCTGGATATCCAAGGTGATCATGAAGATGGTCATCTGTAGAATAAACTCTACTCTTATTCTGCTTAGATGAGTGCTCCTCCCTAACACAGCGCAGCTGTGCTGAATCAGGCCCTGCCCTTTGAGATGAGTGCTTAGGGATTACCTCATAGCCCACCTGATTGAACACACGTTTCCCCACTTCAGCTCCTCTAATGGCTGCTGATAACCTGGTGCATTCTGGGACTGGTAGTCTTTTATGGGAAAATTCTGTTTTCTTATTTCTACCAGAACTGACAGGTTGCTTGTTCAGAGTCACTTCACCTTTCCTATAGCTCCTTCCTGAGCTATGATAAGCTTCCTTATCACAAAGTTCAATGTCTGAACGTTCAACATTGTACAGACCTGTTCCTTGTAAACCGCGCTGATGCGGAATAGTGCGGTATAGAAATACAATAAATAAATAAATAAAATAAATAATTATTCAGGCACAGTTGTGCAGATGTGCCTAAGTCACCCTCCTGCAACCAAGTTTCAGTAATGAAAACCAAATCAGCCCTTGAACCCACAATGTCGTCATAAATCACCTCCCCCTTATTCTGCACAGATCTCACATTTTAACAAAGATAATAAAAATGCAGCAGATAATACTAATGTTGCACAGTTACACTGAATTTGCATCAAACACCAGTTTCTGTGCCTACGTTTTCAGATTTCTGTTTTGACGAACTAGCAACGCAAGATGAAATAAAATCCCCAATACAATACTTTTATTCCAACCCTTCTGGCGAGTCCAAATGCACCCCCATCCTCCCCTTCATGGTTCCAAAATTAACCCTCCTCATCACTACCGGAATGCACCTCTTGTTTCCACATAATATTCACATCCAATCTAATCAAAATACCTCAAAACATAAGATTTCCACAATGCATTGCATTATTTATTTTATTTATTTGATGATTTCATAAAACTCTTTTCCTTAGATCAAAACAGTTTACATATAACCATACTTCTTAAATTTTACATAGAACACTTAATGAGAACATTTTGAACAAATTAAACTTGTTAGCTTGTCATAGCACATAATGCACTTAGATGGAAACATGGTAAACATGAATAATTGTATACTTAGTATATTTTCCTATGTGTGTTTGAGCTTTCGCTAATATCCTTGTCTGTGTCACAAGGGTATGTTGTTAAAGAAACATGTTTAATGGCCACTAGACAGATTGTACAAGGCTCTCCCACTGGGCCCTTCTGAAGAGCTACATAAAGCCTTTGGTGAAGGCCCCGTAGACAGTGGCCCACCTTTGTGCCTACTCAGTTGCAGACAGATGCAGCTCTCCTTGCTGATGTTACTCAGAAGGGTGCAGGGCTAGCAGCAACAGCAACAAGGGAACCTCTCAGATGGTGTTCCTTATCGTCACTCCAGTCCAGTCCCTTTACTTCAGGGTTACGCAACCCTTCCAGCAGCTTGGAGGCTGAGCCCAACCTTTTTGGGGTGGAGCGGCATATATACCACTGGTGCCACCCACTAACTCCAGTATTCTCAGCCTCCAAGCAGCTGGAGGGTTCCGTAAGCCTAGGGCTTACTGGAGTCCTAACTTATTTTAAATCTGTTTTTAATTTAATTTAATTAATTTTACTAAGTGACATACATAGGTAGTCTTTCTTTACTTTCATTAGGAATCTTACCTTAAATTTAATCTCCCTCCTCTGTCGGAGTACTCCTCTCTATTTTCCCCCCCCCCCCCCCCCCCGCGGCCCGACCCGGGGACCGGAGGAGATTTCCTGCAGTTTGCAGCTGCGAGGAGGAACGTTCAGAGCTCCTCTCGCTGCCGGTGCTGCCTGTTCCTCTGCCTTCCTGCCTGGAGACCTGCCTGTCCTCGCGCCGAAGCCCCGCCGGCGGCTGAGCGCTGGAGGACTCGCCGCACACGAGGGAGAGTGTTCTATTCTCCTCAGCCCCCCCCCTTCGTTCTGATATCGGCGCGGTAGAGGGCAGCGACGAGCTCCGGAGCCGCAAGAGAAGCTCCGGGAGTAGCACGAGGCCCAGGATCGTTCGGGCCTCAGCCCCCAGCCTCTCCTTCTCCGTCGGAGTGTGCGGGACATCACAAAGGGCAGTTTGCTGGCAAGCTCCTCTGCTAAGGGCACCACGTGGTCGCGGCCTACCACGTGTTGAGCCGTCTACGGAGAATCGCGGCCTCGGGCCTGGGAGAAGCGTCTAACCGCAAGTATTCAGCTTATAGGCTGAAAATTTAAGAAAGTTTCTTCTGAATATTTCTTTAATAAGTTAATGGGAAAATTAATTTAAAGGATTTTAACGTTTGCCTCCTGTTTCCGGAAAGCATTGGCAGAGCCTGGAATCTTAGTTGGGGGGATTTATTTGTTTGATTTATTTTGTTGATTTATTTGGTTAATTTATTTGATTTATATTGAGTGATTTATTTAAAAATAATATCCTGTTGGTGGGGCTCAAGTCGGTGTGCACCTTTTGAGCTACCTCTGCGGAGCATGACGGGCAAACCGAAGTGTCCTTCTTGTGGCACTCGGAGGGGTACTGCTTCGGAGGCAGGGGTCTGCAGGGGCTGCGCTGCAGTGTCTTCCTCAGTAGAGCAAGAAATCAGCCTAGCCATGTCCCAGGCCTCGCAGGGGTCCTCTGACCCCTCGGAGGGGGAAGTAGTGTCCCAGTTATCCCTTCCCCCTCGTTCAGAGGCCTCCCTTCCCCCTATTCCTCCCTCCTCCCTTCCCGCAGAAGAAGGGGGAGCCAGGGATTTCTTCTCCCCTGATTTTGTGCTCCTACTACACCAAGCCTATTGTTTGCGTAATTAAGGGGCTTGGCCCGGGTTAAGCGGGTCCTGCGGCCGAAGGCAAACTAGTCAGACCCATGAGGTCTAACGCTCAGGACCCTGGGATACCCTCAAAGCGCCCCAGACTGGTAATGGAGGAGCCCCTCTCTTCTCTTTCCCAGGACATACCTGAAGAGGAGGTCTCGGAAAAGGAGGAGGGGGAAGAGGAGGAACTGGAGGAAGGGGAGATCCCTGAGGAGGACCACTCTCGCATAATCAGAGTCTTTCGGCAGGAGGAGCTCCCCGCCTTAATAAATGATTCCCTGAAAGCTCTCAACGTGGCTTCTGACACCCCCGCGGAGGAAGAGGCATTGGAGGATCCCTTGATCCAGGCCATCAGGAGGTCCCAGAAGGTTTTTCCTGTCCACAGAGTAGTGCGTCAGATGATTCAGGAGGAATGGGATCAACCTGAGTCGGCCTTAAGAGGGGTTTGGGCCATGTCTCGTCTCTATCCTCTCCCAGAGGCAGACAAAGAACTTCTGAAGTCCCCCAGGGTGGATGCGGCGGTTTCGGCAGTGACAAAGAAAACTACCATCCCAGTAGAGGGCAGAGCTGCCTTGAGGGATGCCCAGGACAGAAGATTAGACACGCTACTTAAGCAAGCCTTCGATGTGAGCGCCCTTGCCTTACAGGCCTCAGTTTCTGGGGCATAGGTGGCGCGAGCCTGTTTGAGGTGGTCTCAACAACTCCAGGCGGAGGAGGGCTCCTCCGAAGGGCTTCTAGCCAACGCGGCGAGGTTGGAATCAGGTACGGCATTCTTGGCGGATAGCCAGTATGACCTCATACGGAGCTTAGCAAAGAACATGGCCTCGGTGGTGGCAGCCAGACGCTATTTGTGGCTCCGGAACTGGGCTGCCGATGCCTCCTCCAAAGCTCGCCTGAGTCGCCTTCCCTTTAAAGGGAAACTATTATTCGGAGAGGACCTGGACAAGTTAGTAAAGGACCTAGGTGAGTCCAAGGGTGGCAGGCTTCCGGAGGACAGGCCCAAGCAAACGCGTCCTTCAGGCCCAGCTCGGAACCAACCTAGAGAACCTCGGAGGTTTCGCTCAGCCAGACCTAACCCTTTCCTCAGGGGCCGTTCTAACGCTAGGGGCCAAGGATTCCGGGGGTTTCGGGGCAGAGGTTTCTCGACCCCTTCATCCTTCGCCTCGGCCCCCAGAAAACAACAATGAGAGGCCGGGGGTCCAGGTGGGTGGACTGCCGGTAGGCGGTCGCCTGAGGCAATTTCTTCCCGCCTGGTCCCGGGTCACGTCCGATCAGATGGTGCTGGAAGTGATTCGAGAGGGATACGCCCTCGAATTTGCAAAGCAAATACTCCCAGCCTTCGTTCAGTCCCCCTGCGGTTCCTCAACAAAAAGAGAAGCCATAGAATCAACACTTTCTCGCCTCATAGAGCTTGGGGCCGTGGTTCCGGTTCTTCCAGACCAATGCGGTACGGGTCGATACTCGATTTACTTCGTCGTCCCAAAAAAGGAGGGGTCCTTTCGCCCGATCCTGGACCTAAAGCAGGTCAATCGCTGTCTCAAGGTTCCTCACTTCCGGATGGAAACCCTGCGAGCAGTGATAGCAGCCGTGAGGGCCGGAGAATTCCTAACTTCGCTGGATCTGACAGAAGCATACTTGCATATTCCGATCAGAAGGTCCCATCAGCAGTTCCTCAGATTCGCGGTACCTCGAGGACATTTTCAGTTTCAGGCACTACCCTTCGGACTAGCGACGGCGCCAAGAACTTTCACCAAGGTGATGGTGGTGGTAGCGGCCGTCCTATGAAAAAAGGGAATATTAGTGCACCCTTATTTGGACGACTGGCTGATCCGGGCGAAATCAGAAGAGGAAAGTCGCCGCGCGACAGCCAGAGTAGTTCAAGTTCTGGAGGAACTAGGGTGGGTCATCAATCGCGCAAAGAGCAGTTTGATTCCATCCCAAGAGCTCGAGTATCTCGGAGCAAGATTCCACACAGGCAGAGGCAGGGTCTTCCTGTCCAGCACGAGGATAAAGGCCCTACGAACCCTAGTCTCGCAGTTCATGGCCAGGCGGCTCCCCTCAGCGCGGCATTACCTGCAATTGCTGGGAACCATGGCGGCAGCAATAGAAGTAGTCCCGTGGGCCAGAGCTCACATGCGCCCGTTACAGCGGTCACTGTTACGTCGGTGGTCTCCACAACAGCACCCCTTGACCCGGCAGCTCCCCTGCGCGCCTCGAACCAAGCACTCCCTCCTCTGGTGGAGGTGCCCAAGGAATCTGAATCGCGGAATGCCCCTCGAATCTCCACAGTGGGTGCTGTTGACGACAGACGCCAGTCTGACAGGCTGGGGAGCTCACTTCAAGGAACAGTTTGTCCAGGGGCGTTGGACGGCGTTGGAATCCCTATGGCCTATCAACCGTCTAGAATTGAGAGCCGTCGCTCGGGCGCTCAAGGCCCTTCAGTCCTCAGTGCTAGGAAAAGCGATTCGCGTCCTCTCCGACAATGTTACCGCAGTGGCGTACATCAATCACCAGGGCGGCACCAGCAGTCCGGCCTTAGAAAAGGAGGCGGACGCCCTGTTCAGGTGGGCAGAAGTTCGCCTGGAAGCACTCTTGGCTCAGCACGTGGCCGGCACGGACAACATCACGGCCGATTACCTCAGCAGGTGCAAGATAGACCACGGCGAGTGGGAGCTGTACCAGGAGATCTTCGACCAGATAGTAGCTCTTTGGGGTCCTCCAGTTATGGACCTCATGGCGCGGTTCGCATCCGCCAAGGTAAGCAGATTCTTCAGTCGGCGGAAGGAAAGGATGTCGGAGGGCCTGGACGCCCTGTCCCAGAAATGGCCCCCGGAGGGTCTTCTTTATGTCTTCCCGCCTTGGGCCCTAATCGGGAAGATCCTCCAACGGGTGGAAGCTCACCGGGGCCTAGTAATCCTTATTGCCCCGGACTGGCCCCGTCGCCCCTGGTACACGGACCTGGTAAGGATGATCGCCGACCGGCCGTGGCGCCTTCCCGCCAGGAAGGACCTTCTGAGGCAAGGGCCGGTCCAGATGCCACACGTGGATCGATTCTCGCTTACGGCTTGGCTATTGAAAGGGCGCGACTCCTGAAGCGCGGCTACTCGCCTGCAGTTATTACGACCCTGTTGAGCGCGAGGAAGCGCTCCACCTGTCTTTCCTATATAAGAGTTTGGCGTATCTTTGAGGCATGGTGTGCGGAACGCCGGAAGAACCCCCTGTCAGCCTCGGTTCTGGAGGTACTGGAATTTTTACAAGCGGGGCTCGATAAGGGTTTAGCCCACAGCTCCTTGCGAGTACAACTGGCGGCCATCACTTGCTATAGGGGCAAGGTGGGCGGAAAAGATTTGGGAGCTCATGCGGACGTGGTCAGGTTCTTGAAAGCGGTCAGAAGGCTCCGCCCGCAACGAAGATCGGTCATCCCTCCTTGGGACCTCAACCTGGTACTAAATGCCCTAGTCGCAGGTCCTTTTGAACCGTTGAAGAAGGTCTCCTTGAAGGATCTGACTCTAAAGACGGTGTTCTTAGTGGCCATTTGCTCAGCTAGACGAGTTTCCGAGTTACAAGCCCTGTCTTCTCGACCTCCCTTTCTGTCATTTCTCAAGGATAAGGTAGTCCTTCGGACGGTCCCTTCTTTTTTACCTAAGGTGATCTCCCCCTTCCATGTCAACCAATCCATCTCTCTCCCGGCTCTCTCGCAGGAGGGGGAGATGGTAGGCTCCATCTGCTCGACGTCCCCAGAGCCTTGAAGCGTTACCTCTCCCGCACGGCGCCCTTCCGGAAATCCGAACGACTCTTCGTGCAGTTCGGAGGGCCCCACAAGGGAGAGGCGGCGGCCAAGGCCTCGATTTCCAGATGGATCAGGGAGGCGATTGCCTCCGCCTATATCCTCAGGGGGAAGCAAGTCCCAGGAGGCCTGCGCGCTCACTCCACTCGAGCACAGGCTACCTCTTGGGTGGAGTTCAGCCTGGTCCCTCCTATGGACATCTGTAGGGCAGCGACTTGGTCCTCTCTGCACTCTTTCACCAAACACTACAGGCTAGACGTGCAGAGCTCGGCGGACTCCAGGTTTGCACAAGCAGTGCTACGTTCCGGAATGGCAAATCCCGCCCGAGCTGGTACTGCTCTGGTACTTCCCTGAAGTAAAGGAACTGGACTGGAGTGACGATAAGGAAGAAGTAATTAGATCTTACCTGCTAATTATTGTTCCTGAAGGAACGACAGTCCAGTCCCTAATCCCCTCCCTAGCTCTGTTGGGCCATTCCGGCCGTTTTCTCGGGGGCGGGACTGCGGTCCGAGGCCGGATGCAGGTCTTGCGGGTAGGTCAGGCGGGAGGAAAGGCCTATGCAGTAGCAGTTATCCTACCTCCTCCCTTGCCTCTCTCTCATACTGTCTACTCCTGTTAAAAAAAAACAACAAAAAAAACGTATAGGGGGTTTTGGCTTTAGTTGGTTTATTTCCGTTTTAGACAATTACTTAAGTTTTCTTAAGTCTGCTTTGGCAGTAGGTTACTGGAGTTAGTGGGTGGCACCAGTGGTATATATGCCGCTCCACCCCAAAAAGGTTGGGCTCAGCCTCCAAGCTGCTGGAAGGGTTGCGTAACCCTGAAGTAAAGGGACTGGACTGTCGTTCCTTCAGGAACAATAATTAGCAGGTAAGATCTAATTACTTCTTCAGTCTAGCATCTGACAGGGTATCAACTCTGGCAATCTTCAGTCCGTCTAGCCCTCTGGTGAGTCTAGCAGCAGTTCACTCATGGCCTATGGGCCTGCTCAGATATAGAGGATGTCCATCCTTCTTGCTGATGTCACTCGGAAAGGGGGCGGGGGGCAACAACAGTGACAGTGGGGGAAATCCTCAGCGGCAAAGATGGTGCCCAGTTCAACAACCGTGAGGGATGTTGCATATCTTGGTGGCTTCAGTGCTGGCGGCATTGCTGGCCCAGGTTTCTGCTTGAGAAGGGCTGTACAGCCCAGGAAGTGATTGTCCTTTGATTGCAGCACAATATCTTGTTCCAGTGGCTGAACTTGGGGTCCTCAGGGCTGTGGGCAGGTAGTCCTTTGGCCTCAGAGTCTGGTGAAACATTGTGTTGTGTAGGGTGGATGCTCTGATGGCGACATTCGCTAAGATGATTCCTGTCCCTGTGTAGGAGGGTATGAGTCTAAAGCTGCAGTTAACAGCAACCCTAGAGCCAGGTTGCGCTGGTCTCCATGGTGCCCTATTGGTTCTTTGGAGCAGAGAGGCTTGGGGATCTAGTTGGCAGTCTGGATTGACCTTAGGGCTCGGGCTTCTGTCCCCAGATGAGATCTTTCCCCAGTAGTCTAGTTTTGAGGCCAGACTGAGCAAGGTTCCCATTTGGGGTGTCCTTCTCTTCAGGCGTTGAAGTGGAAGAGTAGCCTAGTGGTTAGAGCAACTGCCTAGTACCCAGAAGGGTTCGATTCCCACTGGCACTCCTTGTGACTTTGGGCAAGTCACTTTACCCTCCATTGCCTCGGAAGAAAAGGCTGGCAATCTACTTCCGGTGATACATTGCCAAAAAATCCCAGAGGTAGCTGGGTTGCTATGAGTCTACACTGACTTGATGGCATTAAAAAAAAAAGTAGTCTTATTGACCTGTTAGAGCAGACATCACTTCAGGTTAGAAAGCTCCCCAGCATCTGCTGAAGGTGGCCAATGTGCATGTTAGGTTGATTGGTCCTGGATGTGTCAGGAAGAGGTTGTATACTAGCATTTACCATCCTCTTGGGTTGACCTTAAGATTTTTCCCCATTGGGATGAGCAGCAGTGCAGGGTGTCTTAGAGAAACAATGGCATTTGGAGGTGGTAGCTTCTGAATTGCTACACGGAGTGGAGCAGAGGCTGTTCCATGCATCTGACCTTCTCTGTATGCTGGTAATCTGTTTCCTTTTTTTTGCCATCATTCTGCTTAAGGTTCCAATGAAAATGAAGCAGTGTGATCCTTTATTGAGTCATATTGACCTCAGCAAGTTGGCTTCCTCACCTCCGAAGTTGGTGGCTCTTTTGCATTGACTACCATGCTTTCTGATGTTATTAACTCTGCATCAGGACTGACTGCTTGACCCAATACAAGCATTGTGGAACCTGTGTCTTTTGGAGAAGCTGCTAGGTACTTATGACCTAGATTGACCACTGTTGGAAATTATTTGGTTTGGAAAGCTGTAGTCACTTCAGAATGGGCATTGAGAAGCAGTTCATGTCTAACCTTGCTTTAACAGAGCCTCTACATTGCCTCTCATCTCTGGTAAGAGGCCATCTTCTAGATAGCCTGCAGAGGAGAAATGTTCTTTGGGAACTAGTCACTTGGACGTGATCACCTCATATGTTTGTCCGTTACTATCCTTCAATAACATTGTCTGTCTTTCTTTCACATCTGGTGCTTCAGACATCCTCCATTATAGTACAACTCTGTGCTGTAAATTGCCATTGGATTCTTATCCAGTGTTAAGGGCTTCTTTTTAGAAGTTAATTGCAGAGGTCTCTTGTTATTTGCAACCTTGATTGTGTGATATCTTCATTTTATGAAAGTTCCTTTTGTACCTTGAAATTGATTATGTTCCATTTCCTCGCCTAAGTGGCTAACTGCCTAGTAGTCATCACTCTGGCTGGAAGAATCAAGTGTGCTTCTATCATCACTGGCAGCCAAACCATACCTTGGTTTTCCTTATCACAGTGCAATTCTGGCTTTCAGAGGTCACTCTGTTTTATGAGCACAGTTTTGTTCTTCCCATTTGAGACCACCTTCGCAGACTCATAAGAATCCTTCCTAGTCTTGATTTGGTACACACACTCTAATTTTTTTTACTTAAAATAACTAATGCGTTTAGGGAGTATGAGCAGATTTTTTCCCCATAATTCAACAATCTGGCTTGCGAATTATATCAGATCTTTGGGCATATGGCTACGCATGTATCCACTGCGGTTATTTGCAAGCAAATACTCCTCCAATGTTGGGTCGCTCTGAATTAGTCCTGCTGCAGGGCCAAGGGCACTCTTTTTTTTTTTTTTTAAAGTATGCCTTGCATGGTTTGGTCTTTATTCATTCAATTTAACAGTAACGTCTGGGCCAAATTGCTCAGGTTGGGGCCTTTGGATTTTGAGGCTACAAAATAAATTCAGAGATTTTCTGATGTCTGCTGTTGCCAGTAGCATGGGGGCCATCTAGGATGATGACCCTGTTGCAACAAGCATCCTGGTTGGGGTTCTCTCAATGTTGTCCTCCTTGGCTCCTGCTAGATCTTTGTGGGCCCTTCTTAGGTCTCCTATTACAGCGGTTTGTGATGCACCCCATTCGGATTGAGGGGTGGTGCTGGATTATCCCAGTTGCCATGGTATATACAGTGACCAAATCTGCTTCAGGATGTGCCAAAGGCTCAGATTTAGAAAAGAGAGGGGTATTCTAGATCAGGGACCAGTATTGGTGGCCAAACTGTCTCTCTTCTGTGCTTTGTTCTGTTCCTAGGAGGTCTCATCTAAAACAGAAAGGTTGCTTAGCCAGGATCGGTGCGTCCTTCTTCAGACTATACTGTATGTGCAAGTTTGGGGAATATTGAGGTCAAGTGGGCACAGCAGGGGATTTCACTTTTTAAGCCTCCATTGTGCCTACTTGTTCTTCTGCAGGAAGGTCTCGGGAACAGTCTGGCCATGCGTAGCTGGGAGTTCAGCTGACAATGTTCGGGCGTTTCAGCGGCAGTTATGGAGATACCCCATTGGCCTTGTGTCCCAAGGTGAGCCATTTCTGGAGGAGGTCTGGCATGTTTGTTCTCCAATCTGATGAGGTCCTCCATTGTCTGGAATCTATCCTGCCTTTGGACCTCTTTGGAGGTTCTTATTCTGTAGATGTCATTTTGTGTGGTTTTGGTTGACTCCATCATACCAGATGTTATGATGGGTGCCCGCTTGCATGTTGATGATAGCAGATGTCCAGATATTTACTTCCTTTCTCTAAAAAGTGTGGTCTACTTTCATTTCTATCTGAAGTTTTTGCTGGCTCTGCTAGACAGACTATCCTTTGGGTTCTCTGCAGCCAGGATGTGTATGAGGTTTTGCTGCTCTTCTGGTAGTTTTAAGAGCTTGAATCTGAGATATGGTTTGTCCATAGAAACCTAAGTAGGAAATTGCTGCCATGTGAGTCATCATAACACACTGACTCAAGGAAATGCTTTCCTTGGCTTCTCCAGAGATGTGGACATCAGGGTAGATATTTCTTCCCACTAGGCGTAGGATGTGGCTCTCTAGATTTGGGAGCTCTTAGCTCTTAACTGAACATGGCCAAAACTCTGCTCCTTATCTATTTTTCTTAAACCCACTTCCCCCTTTCCTCCCTTCTTTATTTCTGTAGATAACACTACACTCCTCCCTGTTGCTTCAGCTCGCAAACTTGGGATCATCTTTAACTCTACTCACACTTTCTCTGCACACATCCAACAGATAACTGAAACCTATTGCTTCTTTTCTCTAACGCTAGAAAAATGTGTCCTTCCTTTCTACACACACTACTAAGACCCTCATCCACTCACTAGTCACCTCTTGTCTTGATTATTGTAACCTGCATCTCAGTGGTCTCCCTTTGAATCATCTTTCTCCCCTTTAATCTGTTCAAAACTCAGCTGTACGGCTTATTTTCCACCATTACCGCTATGCTGCTGTAACCCCTCTTCTCAAATCACTTCACTGGCTCCCTATCCATTTCCACATCCAGTTCAAACTTGCCTACAAGTGCATTCATTCTGCTACTCCTTTCTATCTTTCCTCTCTTATTTCACTCTACACTCCTCCTTGGGAACTCATCTCATCTCCAGGAACAAGCAGGAATGCAGTCTTCATATATGGGTGATGTCCACCGAAGGAGCCCATACCTGCCTTCCCACCGATTCTCCTCAGACATAGTTTTTCTGCGGAGCCCTATGGTGTTTGTCCTGACACCACAGTTAAAATAAAAACCCTTTTCTACCGTGCCCTTCGGGGTGCTTAATTCTTCTTTTTTTGCCTTCCCATCTACATCGATATTGTTGCTTGTCAACGCCGTGCCTTTTCTTGGCACATTCTTCACTTTTATTTTTCTCTTCTTTACATCGCAGTTCCCACATGCTTTTTCATCGGTCCAGGCTGCCATTGAGTCTTTTGATTTGGCAAAGGTTGTGTTTCCTGACATGGAGAAGCCAGCCAGTGGTTTTAAGAAGTGTGCTAACTG
This sequence comes from Ichthyophis bannanicus, assembly GCA_033557465.1. Classification (NCBI taxonomy): domain Eukaryota; kingdom Metazoa; phylum Chordata; class Amphibia; order Gymnophiona; family Ichthyophiidae; genus Ichthyophis; species Ichthyophis bannanicus. The sequence goes on from CM066032.1 coordinate 830,072,261, forward strand.
CAACTGCACTAGTTCAGCCACTGACATGCACAGTTGGTACTTATAGTACTTGGGCCCTGACCAGAACCCCGGATTCTTGTAATTTGTGTCAGCAAATGGCAAGGAAAGGGTTAGAAAAACTTCTCAGGACTCCGATACTGTTCTTTTCATGGTTACCGTGCTCCCTCTGAACCGAAAGGCCATGGTAAGAAACAGCCAGCCACTGAAGCTGCATTAGCATGTCAGCCTTCGTTGAGGACCGATGCCGATTTCAGGGATCGTTCCCTCGAATATCAACACCAGAGCTCACCTCAGCGGTATTTTGATCCTGAGAACTGAGAGTGGCCAGCTAAACAGCCCCGGCGGGAGGAATCCACTTCCAAAGCACAAGATGGGCTCCGGAGCACTACCCAGGCTTTGACCTTCGGAGAGCCTCTGGTTCTGTTTCGGATGCTGGTCCAGAGTCCTGCACCGGAGTCCACCCAGACTTTCTCCATCTCCCTCGAGCAGTGCATGCTGACCATTGAGAGGAGTTCGGTTGCATTCCTGGCGGCATCCGTACCGGTGGTCTTAAGGCCCTCAGGAGCCCAGGTCTTGATACTGGCCCTGGAATCGGGCATTCTCCAGGACCAAGCAGGAAGTCAGTCCTCACATATGGGTGTCATCGACGCCGATGAAGCCCCAGCGGAGCATTTCCCCAGCTTTCTATGAAAGCCTTTGGGAATGCAGGCACGCATGCGCGGTTCCCTTCCCGCCTAAAGGTGCCATCTTACCTCAGTCTCTTTTTTTCCGAGAAGCCCACCGGACGTGTGTCCTGTCATCCCGGATAAAAGTGATTTTTTTCTTCGATTCTCGCTATTTTTTCTACCGGTTCGACGCCGGTTCCCCTCCCGCTGGGTTCGGTATACCGGTATCAAGCCCGTTCCTTCTTTTCGGTTTTTGCCCTTCGTGGCTGGCGTTCGCACCCTTTTTTTGCTTTTCCCTGGAAGGCCGTTCCTTTGACCTCGCGGGGACCCTTTTTTCCCTGATGGCTTCCAGTGGTTTCAAAAAGTGTGATCGGTGTAAGAAACTAATGTCTCTCACCGACACACACGACTGCTGCCTTCGGTGCCTCGGTCCTGATCACGACCCTAAGACGTGTGGACCATGTGGGAAGATGTCTTCCAAGGCACTACGAAGTCACCAGCAGCAGAAAGAAAGGCTTTTCTCAGATTCTGCCTCTGGCCGGGCCCAGACCTTGTCTGAGGCCTCGACATCTCGGGATTCCTATCCCGAGCGCCGTCGAAGCTCCTCGGACAGGGGGTCCCCCGACCGGGAACATAAGAGGAAGAAGAGGCTCGCGAGGGCGTCGTCGGAGGAGGTCCCTGGCTCCTCTAGGGCCAGGTCTAAGACCCCCGACCGTTGCCCCGGGCCCGTGGAACAGGAGAAGCCTGCCAAGGTCCCTCGTGTGGAGCCGGAGTCTGCTGGACACGTAAGCCCTGTGGTCCTCGAGGACTCTCCTCCCAGAGAGCCGATGTTGGGCCCGGTGCTGCCGGGGCCCGAGTTGGTGGCTGCTGCGTCTCCCAAGCTGAGTCTCAGGATGACAGCCTTGGAGAGCAGATTGTCTGCCTTCATGGAGCAGCAGCGGGCACTGATGGCCAGCCGGTCTGGCGCATCTGCCCCGACCACCGGGACATCGACTTCAAAGTCGACCCCGGAGACCGAGCTGATACTTGAGTCTATCATAGCTCAAAGTCGACCTCGGTCGCGGTCTCCCTCGACCTCCCGTTCGGGACCGAGGGCGTCGACGCCGGTGCCCCAGGGCCCCGCGGGATCTGACCCCGACTCCTCGTCGGACGAGTCCACCTGGGAGACAGAGGACGAGGAGTCCCCCGATACGTTCAAGACTCGGTGCGTCCCGTTGGACTCACCACAGTCTGAGCCCCGGAGGATACTAGGTTCTCAGAGTTCGTCTGGGATATGGCCACCGTGTTGGCTATTCCGGCGGACCCTGAGGAAGAGCCTCGAGCTGAAGAGCTCGAGGCCCTGCAGTACGATTCTCCTCTGAAGGAGGCCTTTACTGTCCCGGTACCTCTGATGCTGGAACGGCTCCTCTTCCGGATGTGGGAGGCACTGGCCTCGGTGCTGGTTCTCGGCAAGCGAGTCGACTCGATCTATCGACTCCGGAAGAGCCCTGGCTTTCAAAAGGCACAGCTACCACACCATTCCATGGTTGTGGAATCGGCCATGCATCGTCTGAAGAGTCAGAAGATGCACTCTGCGGTGCCCCCCGGCAGGGAGGCCCGGAACCTTGATGGCGTCGGTAGAAAGTGTTTTCAGGGCTCGATGCTTGCTTGCCGTGTCCAGTCTTACCAGCTGTACATGGGCATGTACTTGCGGGACTTGGCCAAGGAGTTGGCCAGGTTCTCTGCTGGTCTCTCCGGGGAACCCTTGCAGAGATTCAAGTCCTTGTCCTCGGGGATTCGGGACTGCTCGAAGTTCATGTCCCGTGCCACCTACGATGGCTTTGAGGCCTTGGCCCGAGTAGCAGCAGCCAGCATCGCGGCTCGACGCCAGGCATGGCTGCAGTCATCGGACTTCGAGCCATGGGTTCAGGACAAGTTGGTCGATGTCCCTTGCCAAGGTGAAAACCTTTTTGGCAAGCCCATGACTGAGAAGGCCGCCCAGCTCGAAACAGAGCACCTTCCACGGACAAGGCTGTCTAGGAAGACCTCTGCCCCTTCTCATAAAAAGAAGGGCTCGGGTAAAAAGCCCTTTTACCCGAGGAAGGGCACTGCCTACAAACAGTACCCTCAATATCAGGCTGCCCAAGCTGCACCCCAGGGTCAGCAAGCCAAGGGACAGGGTAATGGGCCCCGTAGGCAGAGGACCCCCAAGCCTCCGGCCCCTGCTCCCACTCAGCAGGGTGGGGTTTTTTTGACTCCTTGAGCGTAGCCTCTCTGTCCCTGCTCTCCCAACCCTGCACAGGAGGTCGCCTCTCCCTCTTTGCCCACCAGTGGCACCTCATCACCGGGGACAGTTGGGTTCTGGACATAGTCCACGGAGGCTATGCACTGCATTTTCACCAACTGCCTCCTCCATACTTTCCAGGGGAGCCTCCAAGGCCTCCCCTGCACACAGACCACCGCCTGCAAGAGCTTCAAGGTCTGTTGGTGGATAGGGCGGTGGAGCCTGTGCCTCCCTACTTACAGGGTCACGGCTTCTACTCCAGGTATTTCCTGGTGCCCAAAAGAACCGGTGGCCTTCGACCCATTCTGGACCTCAGGAACCTCAACAAGTTCCTGGAGAAGGAAAAATTCAAGATGCTTACTCTTGGAACACCTCTGCCCTACCTCCAGCAGTGAGATTGGCTATGCTTCTTAGATCTAAAGGATGCGTATACTCACATCCTCATTCATCCAGACCACAGAAAGTACCTCAGGTTCATTGTGGGAGGAAACTATTATCAATACAGAGTGCTGCCTTTCGGCCTCACCTCTGCCCCCAGAGTCTTCACAAAGTGCCTAGCAGTGGTGGCGGCCTACCTGAGAAATCAGGGAATCTTTGTCTTCCCTTATCTGGACGACTGGCTCATCAGGGGTCAGACGTGCCAGGAGGCCAGACAAGCCACCCTCAGAATTATTGCTCTTCTTCAAAGCCTGGGGTTTGTCATAAACTTCGCAAAGTCCACTTTGCTCCCCTCCCAGAACTTGGAGTTCATAGAGCAAGGCTGGACTCTTTGCTGGCAAAGGCTTTCTTGCCAGAAGACAGGGCCCAAAGGTTGATAGCCTTGGCAACTCAGTTTCTCAGCAGGTCACTGGTCTTCGCCAGGCTCTGTCTGAGACTTCTTGGCCACATGGCTTCGACAGTACATGTGACTCCCAATGCCAGGCTCCATATGAGGCCTGCACAGTGGTGCTTTCAGACTCAGTGGTCACAGGCCACAGGCAGCCTCAAAGACAAAGTAAGGGTATCCAGACAGTTTCTGAACTCCCTCAACTGGTGGCTGCATCCACCCAACCTGCTGAAGGGAGTGCCTTTTCAGATTCCTGGGTACACGGTGGTTCTGACCACCGATGCCTCCCTGCAGGGCTGGGGAGCTCATTGTTTAGACAAGTGTACCCAGGGCCTGTGGTCTCCTTGGGAGGCGGCACAGCAGATCAGTCTCCTGGAACTCAGGGCTATTCGCCTAGTTCTCAAAGCTTTCTCTCCTGCCCTGGCTCATCAATCTGTCCTCGTTCAGACAGACAACCAGGTGGCCATGTTTTATGTGAACAAACAGGGCGGGACTGGGTCCAGGTTCCTTTGTCGGGAAGCTCAAGACCTTTGGTCATTTGCCCTAAAGCACAGCATGCTCCTCATGGCTGTGTACCTTCCAGGCCAGGAGAACTACCTGGCCGACAAGTTGAGCAGGATTCTGCAGCCCCACGAGTGGCAACTGCATCCCTTGGTAGTTCAGAGGATCTTCCTGAAATGCGGTCTCCCTTGGATAGATCAGTTTGCCAGTCCACCGAACACACAACTGCCAAAGTTCTGTTCCAGGCAACCGCATCCTTTGAGAATAGCACCGGATGCTTTTCTGATTCCCTGGTCTCAGGGCCTCCTGTATGCGTTTCCCCCCACGCCCTTGGTGGCCCGAACTCTTCAGGATTCTTCAGGACAAGGCCTCGGTCCTGCTGGTGGCTCCCAGGTGGCCGAGACCACCTTGGTTTCCACTTCTGCTTCAGCTGGCAGTGGATCCCCCCACTGCCCCTGGGTTGCAACCCGCCCTTCTCTCTCAGGATCAGGGTTCCCTTCTGCATCCCAATCTCAAAGCTCTCAATTTGATGGCCTGGAGGCTGCAAGAGTAGTTTTGGCTCCCTGGGGCCTGCCTTAGGAAGTTGAGGAGGTTGTCCTAGCCTCTAGGAAACAGTCCACTAGAAAAACCTATGCTCTCAAATGGAGAAGGTTTTCTGTGTGGTGTCAGCTATGTACAGAGGATCCTTTCTCCTGTACGGTACCAGTAGTGCTTCAGTATTTAATCCATTTGTCCAATCAAGGACTCAAGTCCAATTCTGTTCGGGTCCACCTCTCGGCTCTAGCAGCTCACCACTCACTGGTGGAGGGACATTCTCTGTCGGTTCACCCCTTGGTGTCCTGCTTTCTCAGGGGCTTGCTTTTACTCAAGCCTCCAATCCGTTCTCCTGCTCCTGAGTGGGAGTTGAATGTGGTCTTGCAGCAACTGACTCGCCCACCTTTTGAGCCGATGGCTACTTGCCCACTACGCTTCCTCTCCTGGAAGACACTCTTCCTGATATCCCTTACTTCGGCTAGGCGAGTGAGTGAGCTTCAGGCCCTGGTCTGTGATAGGCCTTACACTAGGATTTATAGGAACAGGGCAGTCCTCAGGACTCATCCAAAGTTCCTCCCAAAGGTTGTCTCCTCTTTCCACCTCAATCAGGAGGTGGTTCTTCCAACATTCTTCCCTAGGCCTCATGCAAGCCAGGCTGAAGCGGTTCTGCATTCCCTGGACTGTAGGAGAGCCTTATCCTTCTACCTTGACCGTACGCAGGGGCATAGAAGGGCTACTCAGCTCTTCGTTTCTTTTGACCCTAATAAGTTGGGGTTGGCTGTGTCCAAGCGTACCTTGTCCATCTGGGTGGCTGACTGTATCACCTGGGCTTACAAGGCGGCTGACCTTCCTTTGCAGGGTCGGGTTATGGCCCACCGTGTCAGGGCAATGGCTGCAGGGCTGCAACTTGGTCTTCAAGCCAGACCTTTGCGGCCCATTACTGTCTAGAGAGGGAGTCTCGTAGGGACAGTGCTTTTGGGCAAGCAGTACTCCAGAATCTCTTTGAGGTTTAGGCAGCTCCTGCCCTCTGTTGGGCTACTGGTGGAGGTTGTGTCAGTGCAAAGCCTTTCTTTGCTGCTGAGACTAGAGGGAGTTCTCTTGTTCAGCCTGGGTTCCTTGGTAGCCCAGAGCTAGCGAGTCACCCATATGTGAGGACTGACTTCCTGCTTGGTTCTGGAGAAAGAGTAGTTACTCACCTGTAACAGGTGTTCTCCAGGAGCAGCAGGAATCAGTCCTCACAACCTTTCCTCCTCCCCTGGGAGTTGCAGTTGTACATAGTTTATTTTCATTTTTGTGTGCTGTTCTTAGCTATGTCATTTGACTGAGGTAAGATGGCACCTTTAGGCGGGAAGGGAACCGCGCATGCGTGCCTGCATTCCCAAAGGCTTTCATGGAATGCTGGGGAAATGCTCCGCTGGGGCTTCATCGGCGTCGATGACACCCATATGTGAGGACTGATTCCTGCTGCTCCTGGAGAACACCTGTTACAGGTGAGTAACTACTCTTTTCAAAGCCCTCGGTGACCCAGTTCTCGATGCCAAGCCTGGAACCGGCTGAATCCCATCTGCTACAGGAGAAGCAAGCATTGAGCTTATATGGTTCTGATGCCTTCGGACAAAGGCATTGAGATCGTCCATCGACACCTGATCAACAGCAGAGACACGCCTGTCACCGTCACTATTTTGACTTCCTTTCTGATTCCAATGCCTGGAAATCGGAGGCAGAGTCCCCTGTTTCACAGAGGCACCGTGATGCGCCATCTGACCCTTTACCACCTCATGAGTGCCATTGGTCCCCGCTGGAGGATGTCTTTTCAGGACTTTATCTGGGACATGGCCAAGGCTCTCTCAGTCTCCGTGGATACCAAGACATAACCAAGAGCAGAAGAACTTGAGATACTCCAGTATCTCTCGACTCCTAAGGAGGCTGCCACTCTTCCAGTCCATCATATTTTAGAGGACCTCATGATTCGGATGTGGGAGACCACTCTCTCAGTTCCTTCCGTCAGTAAGAGATTGGACACCCATGTAGAGGATTCCCGATTCTCTGGGTTTCCAGAAACCTCAACTCCCTCACCATTCTATGGTGATCGAGTCGGTCATGTGCTGGCTCAAGAGTACTAAGAACGTTCTTCAATTTTTTCTGGGAGGAAATCATGTACCCTCAATGCCTTTGGCTGTCGATGCTTCCGGGCTTCCCGTATTAATTCCTAAATGCATGTTATATGGGCATGTTCCTCAGAGACATTGTAAAGGATCTTGATGATTTCTCTGCTCTGATCCTTTCATAGAAGCAGGAGGCCTACCGGGCATTAGTTTAAGCATGGTCAGGACTGTTCTAAATTGATCACTAGAGCAGCTTTTGACTCTTTTGAGTCTACCAGCAGAGCTGCAGTGGTGGGCATGGGAGCCAGAAGACTGGCTTGGTTGTAGTTTTTTGACCTGGAACAGAGGGTTCAAAACAAGCTAGCAGACATTCCTTGTAGAGGTGAAAACCTCTTTGGTAAGGTCTGGAAGGAGAAAGCTAGCGAGATTGAGACAGATGACCTTACCATGAAGCATCTCTCTTGTAAAACAGCAGATCCTTCTAGGAAGGAAGGCCTCTTTAAAGAAACCCTTCTATCTTAAAAAGAAGTATTACCTCTCTTATCTGGCTTACACACTCTACGATGCTCGCCAAGTTTAGCAGAAGTCTCGTGCTCCTCGCCAACCCAAGAGGCCTAAACCTCCTAAGCCACAACCAGCTCCCCAACTCCAGTCTGGGGCTAGCTTTTGACTGCTTTCTAGAGAACATTGCCATTCTTCCCCTGATGGACCTCTAAAATGTCAGCAATTTATTTCATGTCTGGAGAGCAAGGGTCTGCATATAAGCCCCCCCAGACTGCCAAAAACGCTTCCTTCCTCCTCGCATTCCCCCTTGCTGCAAGCCATTCCATATGCATCAGTCCATGAAATCTACTATGCCATTCCCACACTGAGGGTGCCTCTTGATTCCCTCCAGTTTGTAAGGATTGGTTGTTTACCCACCACACAGGTCTTCAGAGCCAGTAAGTGGGCCGCTTGTCCCTGGCAGTGCTGTCTCCCAAGATCATTAAACAAAGTCAACTCCACCAAGAGAACAACCTCCTGTCCCAACAACCCAACCAAGAAAGTTTGTATCTGTCTCCAATACCTTTGAATCTTGCCACACGTCCACCACATATCATCTAGAGTCGTTGGAGAGTAGGCACATCTGGGGCAGCTCGCCACCACCCCAACTCCCATCCTTGATGCCCTAGATGTGGAGATATGGGCCCAACAGTCTTAAATTGTATTTCCCAAAAGCGGGCCCCCTTAATCAGCCCCAGAAGATGCAATAGTGCTCGCTGGATACTGCCAGATGGCACAGAGGCTGCTAGCTTGCCTGATCATCTGGCCTCTAATACTGCATTATCCGTCTCCGGGACTCACTCGCCCAACCTGTGATAAAATAGGGAAATTCATAGTTCCTCATGGTCCTCAGATTCAAAGAAACAATTGATGTGGTCCACAACCTCCCCAGCCAGAGATGTCTATGGGAGGGAGCTGATGTAGCGCCGCAGTTGCAAATAGGCAAAATAATATCCATCCTCCAGTCCATACTGCTCTCAGAGCCACTTGAATGCCTGCATAAACCCCCCCCCCCCGCCCTTCTCATCCACCACCTGATGTAACACCCATAACTGCCACCTCTCTCATAAGCGGAAGGGGCATGAGTCCATGTCTGGAGGAAAACTGCTATTACCACAAATTGGTATAAACCTAGACATTGCGGGTGTAACTTCCCATTTGATGCATAAAAAACGCCACGCCTGTTGTATCGGGTGGATCAAATGGCTTCTCCAAATATGCTCTGGCAATGCTCTTGTGTCCGCTGCCTCCACATCTCATGAGGTGAATATCCCAGCCAATCCTTCAATAGAGGCAACTGACATGCCAGGTTATAACGAAAGATATCTAGCGGAACCAGGCCCCCTTTTCGCCATTCCCCCCTCACCCTCGCCAAGGTCACTTGTGAGGCTGCACCTCGCCAAAGGAACTTACAAAGATCCTTTTAGGGAGCTGAATATCTTGGCGGAGGAAGCAGAGTGGTAGCATCTGTATCATGTAGTCGTTTCAGAAACTGAGTCATCCGAAAGGCTGCCACCCTCCCCAACAACGATAGTGGTAATGGATGCCAGTCCTTCAGCCTGTTCCGCATATGTCTTCAGCAGTGCCTAGAAGTTCAGCTCTTACAACTTCTTTGGGTGCCAGGGTAATTGAATACTGTGAACGCCTTTCTAACCCATCACAAAGGGAAAGCAGGCCCCCAGGTAGCCTGCACCTTGCCCAATACATCCTGTGCCTACGATTTATCCACGTTCAATTTGAACCCTGCAATCTGGCCAGCTACCCGAAATTCATCCAACAGGGATAGAGAGCAACCAGGGTCCACAATATGCATCTCCATCACCCCCCTCTGCTATCTGTTGCAATAAGGGGTCCAGATAGTACAAAACAGTAGGGGGGAGAGGGGCAGCCCTGTTGCATTCCACGTTGCAAAGAGAACGGCTCTGACACTGCCCCATTTACTAAAATCCTTGCCGAAGGCCCCAAATAGAGGGAACGCGCCATCTTCAAAAAAGCCTCTCCTAGTCCATACTCCAGCAGCACCGCAAACAGGTAATCCCATTTGACACAATCAAATGCTTTCTCTGTGTCCTAACTGATAAGCAATGATGGTATATTATATTCCTGAACCCATTCTAGAGAGGCTAAGATTTTGCGCAAGTTGCAGGACGCATAGCGACCTCTGACAAATCCCACCTGACTCCTGTGAATGAGGCCTGGAAACAACAAGGCCAGGAGATCCACCAACAGCTTGACATCAAAATTGGTAAGGGATATGGGCCGGTAGGACTCTGCCCACAACGTATCCTTCCTGGGCTTAGAGTTACCCCTCCTCCACCCTCTGATGGAATACTTCTGCTAAGGGAGGGAGTATTTTGTCCTGCAGCAATTTGTAAAACTCTGCACTAAATCTGTCTGGACCAGGTGCCTTACAACACTGTGCCCTCTTGTTCCCCCGTTGAATCTCCTCAGCTGTGTTTGCACCCCAGCTGAGCTGTCTGCTCTTCAGTAAGCCTGGGCAGACTCCTCCTTGAGGTAGGCCATCACCCGGTCAGGCGATATCTGTTCCCTGGCATAGAGGTCCCGGTAAAAGATCTGAAAAATATCCCTTTATCTCTTTAGTTTCTTGGTGAAGTGCATCCCTGGAGTCCTGAAGTGCTGCCACCCTACTTGACCCTTTGCGCCCCCCCCCCCCGGGCAGCGTGCCAACAGCTTACCAGTCTTGTTTCCGTATTGATACAACTGGAATTTATAGTACATTAAGAATTTCTTCGCCCTCTGGTGCAACACTTCATTTAAGTCCATCTGAGGAGGAGGCGAGCCCGATCACCTGCTTCCCTGGTCCAGGCAAAGTGCTTCCGCTCAGCTACCACCTGTTTCTCTATGCGGAGAATGTGGGCATTCATTAATTGATGATAAATGTGCCACGTAGGCAATAATATATCCCCCCTCAGGACAGCTTTAGCAGTTTCCCAGAATAACCCTGGGGTTTCCACATGCTGGGTATTGGTAGAGGCAAAATCCTGCCATTGCTTCCTCAAATAGGGGAGGAATTGTTCTCCCAGTATAGTTCTGGGGGAATCGCCAAATCCTCACTGCCTTCTCTGGAGGTTGTCATCCCAGATTGATCCAAACCATTGCGTGATCCGAGATTTCACCAGGACCAATCACCACATCCTCCACCGTCACAGTAAGCGCATCGACACCAACAGATAATCGATCCTGGAACTGGTACCATGGGCTCTCGACAGATGCATATAATTCTGTTCCAGGGTGAAGAAGACACCAGGGATCCACAAGATCCAGCTGAGCCCTCCAACCCTGAAGAATGCGTGCTGGTCCCCGCCAGTCCCCGGATCCCCCCCGTGAAGTATCTACTGCTGGATTCAAAATTCCATTCATGCCGACCCTGCAGTTGCTCCAACCTTGCTGCCACCCATGCATAAAATTGAGCGTCAGGAGTATTAGGCCTATAGATATTACAGAGGATGACCAGTATGACATAGCGCCTCCCTCACCCTCCATTCTAGCTCGCACTCAAACACCACCACCTTCCCAATAAGAATAGCCACACCCCCTTTTTTCCCCCACTGCTGAGGCCCCATAGACCTGGCCCATCCAGTCCATTTATAACTTTGCATGCTCCATTGTGTCCTGGTAGGTTTTCTGCAATAACGTCACCTCATAAAGCTGCCAAGCCAAATCCCAAAGAACCTTATGGCGCTTGACTGGCAAACCTAACCCACACACATTCCATGAAATAACTCTCAGCCCCCATCCCACTGTAGGATACCAGCACTTTGGCACAGGTGCCACCACCAACGGGTCAGGAGACCTCCCCAGCCTAAGGTTCCCCCCCCCCCCCATAGCATCGAGCCTCCTTCCTCCTCAAGACCTCCACATCATCGCAACACTGAACACATCGACCAAACACCCATCCTACACCCCCAGCCTCTATCCTCCTCCTGCCCTCCTATCCCTCCAAAACCCTTCTTTGCTCATCCATTCTCATCCAGGATATCACGCATCAATGTGTCAGGACCCCTCTCTCTAATACAATCGTGCAATCACCCCCCCCCCCCCCCATCACAGCACTCACTCCAACAGCCACCAAATCTCGTCTAAGCCCTTTCATTCTCACCCCTTCCAGCTCTTTACCCCCTTCCCCTTCCTCGACCCACCTAATTCCACCAGGCTGTTGCCTGCCCCCTCCCACCATGCTCCCCCTCAACAATAACCATAACAAATAACTCCCAAAATGAAACCTTAGGAGATAGACAAAGAGAGAGAGCACAGATAATAATGTCCCATCGGGTGTCCTGTGTATTTTGTTGCCACAGTCTGTTCCTCCACCAATCACCAGAGGAACCTCCACACATGGGCACCCTCGGTCTCACTGGGCTCAAGCAAGATGAGGCAGGGTGGGCACCCTCCTCTGTTTAAGCCAGAAGGAACCATTAGGAGTGGGCATTCTCAACCAGTCCCTTTCATCAAGTCCCCAATCAGTCTCCTCTCAAACTCCTCAGTGATTCCAGTCCTCTTCCTCAAGTCCTTTCTACCAGCTTGCGAGCTAGGGAAGACCAGCATCCCTCAGGGCACCAGTTGCCTTGCTCTGATGCAGCTCCTATCCGTCTCCATCTTTCTTAAATGTATTTCTGGGGCTGATCTACATTGTCAGATGTTTGAGAAGTCCCGTTGTGGTATATGCTGAGCCACGTTGGTTACGGTAGAGCAAACTTGACCTTGATTGCAAAGAGATGCTGGCAGAGTCCCGAGTATGCCCTCTGATGCTGACTTAACTGCAGGGAGTAGTCCTGGAAAATAAGGATCTTGTAGCCCTCGTGCTGAAGAGGCTTCTTGTCCCTGCGCAGGACCCTATCCTTTTGGACAAAATTCAAGAACTGGGCTAGGACCACCTGTGGCTGGCGGTCAGCTCTTCTCAGCATCCCCACCTGAAGGGCCCGCTCATTAAGGATCTTACTACAGTTTTCCCTCAGCTTGAGGGATAGAGGCAGCAGAGTCTCGAGGAACCCTTTCAACTCAGTTTCCTTGATGAACTCGGGAATGCCCACAAACTGCAGGTTATTTTGGCAGCTGCAATTCTCTGTCTTCCAGCTTGTCTGTTTGCTGATCAGTTCTTTGAGTGATTTCAGCTCTTTGGCTGCACCCTGCACTGCCTCCTCTGTCTTGGTTATTCTGACCTCTGATTACTGTAAATTGTCTCCGAAGCCCTCGATGGCTGTGGACATGGTCCAGTTTTCCCTCCACTATGTCAAAACGGACCTTTTAAAGCATCCACCACCGCTGCGGTCACATCCCCCCACCAGCCCTGGCTGGGCTGGTGAGTTTGGCGAGGACGGCTCATCCGCCATCTTGGATCCTGGTGGCGGGCCCTTGTCCCTTTCTTTTTGCACAGATGTCATGGCGCTCCAGCTGCTATAGCCCCTGCTGTGGTCAGGACTCAATATAGCAGACTTCGGACTAGTCCTGTGTGGAGAATCACCAATCTCGGCCCTGATAAATAGTGATGAGAGGGAAGGGGTCCTGGAGAGAGGCAGACACGTCCGTCCGTGCTCAGCATATCACGTGAGTCCAGTCCTGCACTAATTTTTAATGCAGTCAATACACTCATCTTTGACACTTAAAGACTGCAAACATCTGCCGTGAATCACAGTGCAACTGTAATGCAAAAGAAACCCCCACCGTGCCAGCGAACTGTTTATACAGGGAAAGCCAGCCTCTGTTTCACCTGACCAGAATCGCTAGTCCCAAACATTAGTGGGCTGATAAACCATGTCCATGGCATAAGAATGAATAGAATATGTTACAAACTGGAGGTAAAAGGCGATACCAGATGTTCAAATAAAAAATGATTGTGAATAAACCTTAGAAACATAAGTAGAAGTGGATAGCCAAACAATAAAAGCAGCTTCTATACATTTTGCATAATTGGAGGGGGGAGGACCCATCCAATTTTTGGCTGTGATGTAATTTATTCCATGCAGGGCTGTACTAAGCCATAAATGTGCCCTGTGCGACTTGGAAACCTAGTATGGGGTTGCAAACCTAGTATGCCCGCCCACCCTCAGACTCGTTTGTCATTTGCCACATCTCCTCATGCCTCATCCTAAGGAGGCGGTGACAGTGTCCGTGCACTGTATCCTTCAGAGGCTGCAGATAAGAATGTGGGAGACCTTCCCCCCTTCAGTGCTTCTTGTGAGCAAGAAGGCCAACTCTATACATAGAGTTAAAGGCTCTACAGTGGTTGAATCGACTCCAAATTCTACACCATTTTACAGTGGTTGAATCTGCTCTCAAAAGGGCAAGAAGCTCCAAGTTGTACTCCTCAGTGCTCCCAGGGAATGAGATTTGGACCCTAAGACTATTTTGGGAGGAAGTTTATCTGAACTCTATGCTTAACTCCCTTGTGGCATCTCTACATGGACATGCATTTGTGAAATACCATGCGTAGCCTGGAGGAGTATGCTGATCTTCTCCCTCCAGAGAAGACTGAGTTTCCTCTCCCTAGAGTGACATAAGAACATAATATATGCCATACTGGGTCAGACCAAGGTCCATCAAGCCCAGTATCCTATTTCCAACAGTGGCCAATCTAGGTCATACGTACCTAGCAGTTTCCCCAAAAGACACAGGTTCCGCAATGCTTGCACTGGGTCAAGCATTGATATCCTGGGTCCCTTCTTAATAATGGTTTATGGACCTTTCCTCCAGGAACTTGTCCCCAAACCTTTTTTAAACCCAGCTACACTAACAGCTTTTACTACATACATCCTCTGGTAACAAATTCCAGAGTTTGATTACAAATTGAGTGAAAAAATATTTTTTTTTATTAGTCTTAAATAGTTTACCCTGTAGCTTCATTGCATGTCCCCTAGTCTTTCTATATTCTGATAACGTAAACAATCGATCTACGTTTACCTGTTCCACTCCGTTCATTAATTTATAGACTTCTATCATATCTCTCCTCAGCCGTCTCTTTTCCAGGTTAAAGAGCCCTAACCTTTTTAGCCTTTCTTCATAGGAGTATCCTTCCATCCCCTTTACCATTTTGGTGGCTCATCTTTGAACCTTTTCTAATAATGCTATATCCTTTTTAAGATACGGCGACCAGAATTGCACACAGTATTCAAGGTGCGGTGTCACCATGGAACGGTATAGAGGCATTATAATATTTTTTGTTTTATTTTCCATTCCTTTCCTTATGATACCTAGCATTCTATTTGCTCTCTTGGCTGCCGCTGCACACTGGACCGAAGGTTTTAACATGTTATCCACAATGACGCCTAAATCTTTTTCCTGGGTGGTGGTTCCTAATGTGGAACCTTGCATCGTGTAACCATAGTTTGGGTTGTTCTTCCCTAGGTGCATAACTTTGCACTTGTCCACATTAAATTTCATCTGCCATTTTGATGCCCAGTCTTCCAAATTATCAAGATCCTCTTGCAATTTTCCACAATCCTCTTGGATTTTAACAACTTTAAATAGTTTTGTGTCATCTGCAAATTTGATAACCTCACTCGTTATTCCACTTTCCAGGTCATTTATGAATATGTCAAAAAGCAGCGGACCCAGTACAGATCCCTGGGGTACACCACTATTCAACCTTTCTCCATTGGGAAAATTGGCCATTTAGCCCAAACCTCTGCTTTCTATCTTTTAACCAGTTCCTGATCTACAGTAGTACACTGCCTCCTATCCCATGACTCTTTAGTTTTGCCAAAAGTCTCTGATGAGGGAACTTGTCAAAGGCTTTCTGAAAGTCCAGATACACTATATCAGCCGACTCACCTTTGTCCACCTGTTTATTCACACTTTCAAAAAAATATAACAGATTAGTAAGACAAGATCTTCCTTGTCTAAAGCCATGTTGGCTGTCTCCCATTAGGCCATGACTATCTACATGCTGAGTAATTTTATTCTTTATGATGGTTTCTACCATTTTTCCCGGTACTGACATGAGGCTCACCGGTCTGTAGTTTCCCGGATCACCCCTGGAACCCTTTTTAAAAATTGGTGTTACATTAGCGATCCTCCAATCTTCAGGTATTAGAGATGATTTTAATGATAGTTCACAGATTACTAATAACAGGTATGCAATCTCATATTTCAGTTCTTTCAATACCCTTGGATGTATACCATCCGGCCCAGGTGATTTGCTACTCTTCAGTTTATCTAATAGTTGTAATACATCTTCCCAATGTATCGATATATCTCCAGGAACAAGCAGGAATGAGTCTTCACATATGGGTACATCGGTACTGACGGAGTCTGCGCGGGAACGCTTCCCAGCATCCAATCAAGAGCTTTTGGAAGCATCCCAGCACGCCTGCGTGCTGCCTTCCCGCCTTTCCCAACTGCCTCTCCTCAGTTTTTGTTTTTCTGCGGAGCCGGCAGGACGTCCTCCTGTCACCGCAGAAATTTCTTGTTCTTATTTCTTAGTTTTCTTGTGGTCGCGGCTGTCTTCCTGACGCCACCGGTACTGCCGGTGTTTTCTTTTTTTTTTTTCTTGTAAAATCTTCCTTTTCCACGGGATATTTTTTCTTCATAGTGTCCCACGGTCTCTTAGGCCTTTTAGGCCTCTTCTTTTTCTTTCATGGAACGGCCAGACACTTTCTCCAAGAAATGTTCAGACTGTGGCGGTACAACTTTATTTTTAGACCCTCGAAGTCAGTGTCTAACCTGCTTGGCAACAGTTTGGTGAGAAGACGTCTTCAACATCGAGGTTCCCTCGATACACGGTTGCCCTCCAACTTCGGGGCACCGTCCCCTTCTTCTTCCACACAGGATCAGGTAACCCACAAACAGTCTGTTAAGACTAGCCAGTCCTCGAGTGGTAGGTCTCATGCACAGCATGTAGACGGCTCTGGCCTTGCCCTCGACGGCCCACTGGCTTCAAAACCCCGGCGGGAGTCTTCGGTCTCCAAAGCGTATAAGGGGTTTCAGGTTGTTCCTGGGGTTCACCCCCCACAGAACATACCTAAGCCGTGTACGGTGGTGGCATCCGCTTCGAGCGGTACCGATACCCCGGCATCGGCACTGGTGTTGGATGAAACACTCCTCACCAGGGATCGTCATCTGGCGTCCTCGGTGCCTTCGGGACCGGTGGATACTCCCCAGATTGACTTTCCATTATCGGTACCAACACTGATACTACCACAGACGTCGATACCTTCCAGATGTGCATCGATAGCCTTGCTTCCTTCGATGCCGAGTCTGGAATCGATCTCCAGTCTGGAGGACTGGGTACCGACTCGCCTTGGTACCGTCTCGCGGCGGTACCGAAGGCTCTGTTCCGATGACTCGGATCCGCAACTCTCGGTTCCCCCGAGGCCGATTGCGTTGCCACTGGTTGACCTTCCTTCACTGGTATCAGACACGTTACCGAAGTCTGTACCGATGTCCTCATTACCCTTACGGTCTGTGCCTTCCATGCTTCGCTTATCAGGCTCTCTGCCCTCGATGCCGAGTTTGGAATCAATCTCTAGTCTAGAAGACTGGGTACCAATAGGTTTTGGTACCGACACCGATCGATACCGGTGCTTTGGTACCAAGGATAGTAGCCGGAGGTTTTCGGTTACCTCGGTACCGGTTGAACTGTCACCGATGACTGCTCCGATGTCTTTGTCGGGCTCGACTCCGACATCGGTACCGGTATTGCCATCGGTACCGGTATCCACAGTAGCATCGTGGCCAACTCCTGCCATGCTTTTTTCAACAGGATCGCTCCATTCTATACCAAGCTTGGAGTCGATACCTGGCATGCACAATGTGGTAAGGACGGTTGCTGCTCCTGACAGCCAGTACCAGCAACCATCCCTTAAGCATTCCACACTGCACTCTGCAGGATCTTCTATTCCTATATATTTGGATAACTCTGTGGGTGCTCAGGCTAGTTCTTTAGATCTAACCTGTCCAAGGGAGATTCCTGTTTGGGATCCCTCTTTTCAGAGTTTCCTCCTGGATATAGCAAGATCCCTTGCCATTCCTATTCCAGGGCATGATCCTGCACAAGGCTCTGTTTCTACCAAAGCAAAGGACAACATAATGCTTCCTTTGCATCATTCCTTGCAGGATCTCCTTCTAGGAATGTGGGAAACACCTTTAAGGGTACCCCCACCTCCCAGGGCAACTGATCTTTTATATCAGGTGCCCCCCTCTCCAGGGTTTCAAAAAACTCAACTTCCTCATCATTCCATAGTAGTGGAATCAGCAATGAGGCGGGTAAAGAGTAAGAAAAAGCACTCTTCTTATCCGCCAGGTCGTGAGTCTAAGACACTAGATGCCTTTGGACGTCAAACCTTCCAGACATCTATGCTTTCTGCAAGAATTCTCTCATATTTTTTATGAGTCTTTCTCTTGAGGAGGTCACAAAGCAATTACATCTTTTGACTCCTTTCCTTCCAGATTCCAGGAGTACAGACTATTCCTCACTGCTTAAGCATATCCAGAATATCTCTTTGTTTTTTTCTCGTGCTTTCCTAGACTCTTTTGAGTCTGTTAGCAGGACTTCTGCTATAGCTATAGGGGCACGACGTAGAGCCTGGCTCCAAGCTTCAGACTTGGACAAATGGACACAACAACGGCTGGGACATACTCCTTGCACTGGAGAAAATCTTTTCAACAAGGAGTCTTTACGTCAGGTTACTCAGTTGTCCACTGATTTACCTGTTCCTAAGGGTTGTTCTACACCTTCTTCTGTCCCAGTAGGTAGGAAATGTCCTACCAAACTTTCTTCCCACAGGAGAAGGTTTTATTCATCACTTTCCCATCATACAGATGTTCCCCAACAGGGGAGGCATCGTCCTGGTCTGAAGAATCCAACCTCTCACCAGGCTCAGCAAACCCAGCACCTGCAGGGTTTCTGATCAGTCATCAGATGCTTGTGACTCTTGGGGTTAGAATCTACAGTTGCTTCTCCTCAATAGAGGCAATCCACTGCTTCATTCTAACCCCTACACATGGATCTCTTTCCAAAAGACATCCATTTTTTCTATATTTCTATGAGCTGTCAGGATGTTCATGCCTATAGGTCACAAGTTTCTCCTCTTTTCCTGCTAGGGAAAGAGGTCTGACCACTATCAAATGATAGTTCCTGTGCCAGCATGTATTTTTCCTTTCTATAGACTTACTACTTGGTAAGTCTTCTTCAGCTCCATTCTCTTCACCCTCTTACCACTGTAAGAGCGGAATTACTTGCTGGGGGGCTTTTTCTTCAGCCTCTCTAGTTTTTGTCACTTTCCAGTGCGGAGTTTTCCTCTCTGAGTTACCTCCCCTGTTTCAATCTTACTTTGAGGCAGCTTATCAGACATGTCCAGAGTTTTCTACTCCTGTTCTGTCTGTTCTTTCTGTTTTTGAACAGTAAGATTCTTTCTGCTGTCTTGCTAGCAGCTGCCTATGCAGGAGCCTTAATGTTTGGTCCACTGGTTCTTGTCCACAAACAACCAGATTTGTCCTCCACTAACATTCTGTCTAGTCTTAGTAGTGGTTCCAAGTCAGTGCTTTCATCTATCTTGGAGATTATCTCACTACAAGCTTTCTGCATTGGTCTTCTATTTCTGCCATCTCCATTCCCCTGGGTTTGGCAGCATAGTTGGCAGAGATACTGGCTCTCTAGCAGCCAGTTCTATCTCCTCATTCTCCTGCATCATGCTCTCTGCAATTCTACAGAGAAGCTTTCCACTATGGGCCCTTGCTAGAGAGCATGGGTTTTTTTTTCTCCAACAGCTATCCTAGATGGTTGGAAAAGGCTTTTCAGTCATGTCTCCCATGACTAGAAGGTTCTCCCTTCTTTTACTATCTCCTTTTGATATAAAGGACATAGGCCTTCTCTTACGTAAAGGCTTAAGGAGTTGCCAATTTCCTGCTTTGGTCCATAGCATTCCCAATCGGGGATATGCTCTTTCTCCTTGCAGCTCGTCCTCATGGTAAGAACGCATGATACTTTTTGCCCTTAAGCAGGTCAACATGGTATCTCATCTCTGTGTCTTCTGTCTACTTACCATGCTAGAGTCCTGGAAGACTCGGGACTTGCTGGCTGCAGATTGATATTATCCTCTGTTTTTCATGTAACCATCCTGGTTATTTCACTAGCTAGCATCCTTGCAGATCATAACCAGGGGGAATAGATTCTCTATATATCTTCTCAAGTAGGTTCCATCTCCTTGTTATTAGATGAATCTTTCCTCTCCACATATCCTATGTGAATACCGTGCTGTAGGTATATCTCTGTCTGTTTAATTGCAGACACCCATATTTAGGCCTAAATATTCATATTTATCTTTTGTGTGTATTTTATGCCCCTCCATATCTCACTATATATATATTTTATATGTCTATCTATATATCCATATATCAATCTATCTATAGATATGTATCTGTCGAGATATTTCATTATAGATAGATATGTCTCCACATACTTATATGTCTCCACATACTTATCTATCTGACTGTCTATAGCTATATGTTTCTGACAGAGGGGCTTTACCCATACCTATGATATCCAGCAGGTTTGGGGTTCTACGCACACAACCACTCCTGTGGTAGTCAACAATTTTTATACCATAACCTAAGGGTTTAGGTACCTCTGAAGCTCTCCGTGCCCAATATCTCTCCTAGCTTACCCCAGTTAGGAGAGACATTGTGGATCTTCAGTTAATCACAGGCTTTAACGCCTCAGGCATTTGTCCTCTCTTTTTGGGATACAAGGGGTTCCCATACCCTTTCTCCCCACAAGGACTGTGCCTGTTTGTCCAAATCGGTTAGCCTTTCTCTTTTTGCTCCTAAGAGTGAGCCACTCTGCTGCCAAAAGAGTTAGGTTTTTGTCATACAGTTTTCCGCTGAAGGCCCACCGTTTTTGTACTACCCCAGTTTTTCCTACTGGGGTTACCTGTTACCTTTCAGAATTCTGACCTCCACTGTTTTCCTACAGGTTTATTACCTCCACTTTACAGTGAGGTCCTCTTCACGGTTCCTCTACTGGGTTTCCCAGTAGATCCATGAACCTCCATGCTTCTGGGAAATCCTGTCAGGGGAGGTCCATATTGCAATATTTTTTGCAATATCATTGATGACAATCATCATCCACACATGGACTCCTTCTCTGCAGTCCTATGCTAGGTTAGCTGTTCCACAGCATCTTTCTTTCTTCAACTCCTACCCTCCATCCTCAGGATGCCTGGTGTTCTGGGAGATAGCATGTTCCAACCTATGACATGCTGGGACTCCAGGCATCTCAGCTTGGGAGTCCCCAAAATGTGAAGACTCATTCCTGCTTGTTCCTGGAGATAGCACAGTTACTTACCTGTAACAGGCGATCTCTGGGAACAGCAGGAATAAGTCTTCACAACCCACCCACCTCCCCAGGAGTTGTCTCTCTATCTGTCTTTCCTTTCCTCTCTCTCTCTCTCTCTTTGACTCAGCTTTAAAACTTAACTGAGGAGAGGCAGTTGGGAAAGGCGGGAAGGCAGCACGCAGGCGTGCTGGGATGCTTCCAAAAGCTCTTGATTGGACGCTGGGAAGCGTTCCTGCGCAGACTCTGTCGGTACCGACGTACCCATATGTGAAGACTTATTCCTGCTGTTCCCAGAGATCACCTGTTACAGGTAAGTAACTGCTTTCCTTCAATTCTTCTGCACCTTTAAATACCACTTCAGTCATGGGTAATATCCCTACATTTTCCTCAGTAAAGACCGAAGCAAAGAATTCATTCAGTCTCTCCGCTATCGCCTTGTCGCCTCTTAGTGCCCCTTTAACTCGTCTATCATCTAATGGACCAACTGACTGTCTCACAGGTTTTTTGCTACGAATGTACTTGAAAAAATCTTTATTTCGCGTTTTTGCTTCCGCAGGAAGCTTTTTCTCAAATTCTCCCTTTGCCTGCTTTATCAATGCCTTGCATTTGACCTGCCAGTGCTTGTGCTGTTTCCAGGTTTCGTCGTTTGGCTCTTTTTTTCCATTTCCTGAAAGATGCATTTTTTGGCAACAGCCTCTCTGGCCTCACCTTTAAACCATGCTGGCAGTTTTTTGGACTTCCACTTTTCTTAAAGCGTGGAATACAGCTGGTCTGAGCTTCCAAGATAGTATTTTTCAACAACACCTGAGCTTGATGTACGTCTTTAACCTTTGCAACTGCTCCTTTTAGTTTTTTCTTAACTATTTTCCTCATTTTATCATAGTCTCCCTTTCGAAAGTTAAAAGGTAGTACTGTGGATTTCCTTACTATCTATCCCTCCTCCACTAATTAAATCAAAGGCGATCATGCTTTGATCCCTAGTGCCAAGTGGCCCCAACACCCTTATCTCTTGCACTAGATCTGGTGTTCCACTAAGGACTAGGTCTAATATGGCTTCCCCTCTGGTCGGTTCATGAACCAGCTGCTCCAAGAAGCAATCATTTATGTCATCTAGGAACTTTTTCTCCCTAGCATGTCCTACCGTGATACTGACACAGTCGATACCGGGGTAATTGAAATCACCCATTATTATTACCGCACTGTAACTTTTGTTAGCTTCCTTGATTTCTTTGAGCATTTCATCATCCATTTGTTCATTCTGGCCAAGGACGGCGATAGTACACCCCCACTGCCATCGCCTTCCCCTTTTTACATGGAATTTGAATCCATAGAGATTCTACAGCAAATTTTTGTTTCCTGCAAAACTTTAATCCTTTCTGACTCAATGCCCTCTCTAACATAGAGCGCAACCCCTCCACCAATTTGATCAGCTCTATCATTACGATATAGTTTGTACCCAGGTATCAGTGTCCCGCTGGTTGTCCTCCTTCCACCATGTCTCTGATATTCCAATCATATCTAACCTCTCATTTAGTGCTATATATTCTAACTCTCCCATCTTATGTTTTAGACTTCTAGCATTTGCATACAAGCATTTTAGAGACTGTATTTTATTCATATTAATTTGGCTATTGGTAGACATGGGTAATTTGGGATCTTTAAGCTCTGTCTTCTCCATACTCGAGGGCATTTGGGCTACTTTACTCTTTTTTGGAACCTCTCTGCTTTTGGTAGTATCCTTCAAGGATACATTCTTCCGAACCATCCGCTCTTGGGTGACTGTCGGCTTTCCCCTATTATCTAGTTTAAAAGCTGCTCTATCTCTTTTTTAAAGGTTAATGCCAGCAGCCTGCTTCCATCCCGGTTAAGGTGAAGCCCATCCCTTCGGAAGAGCCCCTCCTTTCCCCAGAATGTTCCCCAGTTCCTAACAAATCCAAACCCCTCATCTCTGCACCATTGTCTCATCCACGCATTGAGACTCCGGAGCTCTGCCTGCCTTTTGGGCCGTGCACATTTAACGGGAAGCATTTTGGAGAACGCTACCCTGGAAGTTCTGGATTTCAACTTCCTACCTAAAAGCCTAAATTTAGCCTCCAGAACCTCCCTACCACATTTTCCTATGTCATTGGTACCAACATGTACCAAGACAGCAGACTCCTCCCCAGCACTATCTAAGACCTTATCTAGGTGGCGCGTGAGGTCTGCCACCTTCGCACCAGGCAGGCATGTTATCTACAAAGGAAGGAGTGTGGAAACTACATAATCTGAGAGACTTATATTTTTGATACGGCATTGAGAGTTTCAGCCATGAGTATTGTTGTCCAGAAACTCTCATGACTCTGGGCCTTAGACTTACATTTCATTGTGTAGGAACAGCTCATTGATGTGCTGTGGTGTGGAGAGAATTTCTTTGGAGACAAGATTCATGAGACTGCTGCTTCATCAAACAGCGCAGATGCCTTGAGATCCCTCCCCAGGCCTGCTACCGACCTGATCTCTTCTAGGAGGTTCCAGAGCGGAGGGTGGAGGAGAATCTATTACTGTCTCAGGCATAGGTATCCTCCTCCTCCTCCTCTGCTCTTCCCAGACCTGCCACAACCACCCGAGGCAGTAGAGGGGCTCCAAAGGTCCAAGCGGCTCCCCAGCCAAAACCTGGGGTGGGGTTTTGACTGGCTTCTTGTGAACATAGCCAAATGGCCTTTACCCCTAGTGGACACTTTTAGTAAAAGGGTATCTCACTTATTTTGCAAAGAGGTGGCCCCTAATCACCTCTGACAGGTGTTGAAAATAATCCAATTGCACTTATTTGAAATCCCACCAAATTGTCACCTGAGACCGAACTATGTAGTTTCCCATCAGCAGGAGCTATTTTTGAAGGAAACTGCTGCTCTTCATATGGCAAATGCCATAGAGCCTGTGCCACCTGGAGAAGAAGCCCAGGGATTTTACTTGAGGTATTTCCTGGTACCACAGAAAACAGGAGAATTCTGACCCTTTCTTGATCTAAAAGACCTAAACACATTCCTCATAAAAGAAGCGTTCAGAATGCTTTTTCTTGGCCTCCTACTTCTTTATTTCCAAAAACGGGACTGGCTATGTTCTCTGCATCTACAGATGCCTACACTCGTATCCAGATACATCCCAGTCACAGGAAGTATCTCGGATTCGTTGTGGGGAAACACCACTTCCAGAATTGTGTTTTGCCCTTTAACCTCACTTCTCTTCCTTGCATATTTACCAAGTGTCTTGCTGCTGGGCGTGCACATGTTTCCCTACTTGGATGATTGGCTGCTCAAGAGTGCCACACAGGAAGGAGTTCAAGGATCCATATGCAGCACCATCTGGGTGATGGAGTTACTAAGGTTTTTCATAAACTACCTGAAGTCCCTATTGAACCCTTCCCATCAATTGGAATTTATTTAACAGATATTTTATACCTCTTTATCATTTCAGTCAAAGCAGTTTACATTGTAACTTCAACTTGCTAATGTACATTAAACAGGGAAGTTGATAACTTGGATTTTTCTGAGGCAATGGAGGGTAAAGTGACTTGCCCAAGGTCACAAAGAGTGCCAGTGGGAATCAAACCCTTGATCTTCTGGGTACTAGTCAGTTGCTCTAACCACTAGGCTACTCTTCATTGGAGTCCTGCTAGACATGATTCTGGTGATAGCCCTTTTCCCTCCAGACCGGCTCACCCTCTTGATGCAGCAGGTAAAGGAGTTCACATGAATTAGCAGGTCTTTGCGAGAATTAGGCTGAAAATGTTGGGCCATATGGCCTTAGCAGTTCATGTCACTTCCATGGCTTGTCTTCATTTCTAACAGTCTTCGTGGATTCTGAGCTGTCAATGAACTTAATCTTTGATAGGCTTTGTGATGGTAATGACATTTCTAAGGCTTTCGGAGAGTCTCTCACCTGGTAGATACTTCCCGAGAACTTGGCAAAAGGTTTTCCATTTCAAGAGCCTTCTTACCAAAAACCTCTGATGGATGCATCCAGGTTGGATTGGGGAGCCCATCTCTAGGTGTTTCACATTCAAGGCTTGTGGTTCCCCCAGGAGAGCCTCCATCAGATAAATTTCCTGGAACTGAGAGCAGTTGCAAATATTCTAAAGGCTTTCAGAGAGGGATTGATTAATTAAATTGTCTTGATTCAAACAGACAATTGGGTATCAATGTTCTACATT
The DNA here is from genome assembly GCA_033557465.1 of Ichthyophis bannanicus. Taxonomy (NCBI): domain Eukaryota; kingdom Metazoa; phylum Chordata; class Amphibia; order Gymnophiona; family Ichthyophiidae; genus Ichthyophis; species Ichthyophis bannanicus. The sequence goes on from CM066032.1 coordinate 830,097,178, forward strand.
TAAATTTTTTTAATTTTTTTAACAGGTTTTATATACCGCTTTATCATTTCAATCAAAGCAGTTTACATTGAAACTTAAACTTGGTAAAGTACATTAAACAGAGACATTGATAACTTGGATTTTTCTGAGGCAGTGGCGGGTTAAGTGACTTACCCAGGGCCACAAGGCGTGCTAGTGAGAATCAAACCCTGGTCTCTGGGTTCCCAAGCCAGTGTTCTTAACCATTAGGTGGCTACCCCACTCCATAAGCAAGCAGTGAGTAACAGACTCATACCTCTTGTGTTGGGAAATTGTCAGATTGTGGAACTTTGCGATATCTCGTGGGATGTTGTAATGCACCACTTAACTGGCAGGAGACGACAACATTCTGACGGACAGACTGAGCAGAGTTCTTCATCCACAGGGAAGTAGTGCTGACTATCTTTCAGGAGTTGTGCACCCCCTTGATAGACCTCTTCAAAGCTCCCCAAAACACACAGGTCCTTCAATTCTGCTTCAGAACAGGGACATATAGCAAACTAGCTTTGGATGCCTTCCTTCTTCATTGGGGAGATAGACTTCCCTGTGCATATCTACCCATTCTTCGGATACTGAAAATTCTTCTGACACGCCAATAAGACAAAGGCACAGTGATACTTACTTGCCCTTTTTGGCCCAGACAGCTATGGTTTCCTTTGCTACAATATCTATCCATTTGAGTCTTGTGCATCTGGGCAGTTCTCCAACCTTGATTCTTCAGGATTGGGACAGACCTCTATATGCCAGTAACAAGTCCCAAGCCCTCACAACTTTGATGTTGACAGCCTAGATATCAATTCCTTGAACCTGCCAGTTGGAGTAGTCAATGTCATCTTGGCTTCTAGAAGAGTTTCTATCAGAAGGTCATATGCTTTCAAAAGGCAGAGGTTTGCCATTTGGTGTGGGAATCAGATCTTAGATCTATTCTCTTGCTCCGCACAAAAACTGCTTCAGTACCTTCTACACGTCTCATGGTCTGGTTTAAAGACTAACTCAGTCAGTGTTCACCTCAGTGTAGTTGGCACAGCACCGTGTAGAGGGTAAACCAATCTGCTATACAACCTTTAGCTGTTCGCTTTATATGTGGCTTGCTTCTGTTAACCCCCCCCCCCCCCAAAACCATCAGTTGTGTCGTGGGACCTCAATGTGGTATTAACTCAGCTGATAAAAGCTCCTTTTGAGCCACTGACGTTCCCAATCTGGAAGGCATTAGTAACATAGTAAACGGTGGCAGATAAAGACCAGTATGGTCCATCTAGTCTGCCCAGCAAGGTGGCAAGAGTAGATGCACTTGCCGCTCCATGCAGGTCACCTCTCCCCATGCCTTTGTTTAGGGGTGTACCCGCCACTCTGTGTAGGTCACCTCTATTTGTTCAGATATACGAGATAAGTTATGCTTATTTTGATTTTATCCTGTTGCTATAAAGGGATCCACTGTGTCTGTCCCATGCCCTTTTGAATTCTGTCCCTGTGTTTGCTCCCACCACTTCCATCGAGAGGGCATTCCAAGCATCCACCACCCTTTCAATGAAAACGTATTTCCTGACATTGCCTTTCAGTTTACCCCTTGCAGCTTCTTTTTATGCCCTCTAGTTTTACAGCTTCCCCATCTTTGGAAGAGGTTTGTTTGTCCATTAATACTCTTTAAGTATTTAAAGGTCTGAATCATATCTCACCTATCCTTCCTCGCCTCCAGAGTGTACATATTTAGGTCTTCAAGTCTCTTCTCATAAGTCTTCTGATGAAGGCTCCAAATCATTTTGGTTGCCTTCCTCTGAACCGCTTCCAGCCTTTTTATATCCTTTGCGAGATACGGTCTCCAAAACTGAACACAATATTGCAAGTGAGGCCTCACCAGTGACTTGTACAGTGGCATTAGTACCTCTTCCTTTCTGCTGGTAATTCCTCTCTGTATGCAACCCAGCATCCTTCTGGCTTTTGCCACCGCCTCGTCGCCACCTTGAGATCATCAGAAACAGTCACACCGAGGTCTTTCTCCTAGTCCGTGCACATCAATCTCTCACCCCCTATCGCATACAGTTCCCTTGGATTTCTGCTTCCCAAGTGCATTACACTGCACTTCTTCACATTAAATCTTAACTGCCAAGCATTAGACCATTCTTCCAGCTTTTGTAGATCTTTCCTCATATTCCCCACTTCCTGAGGAGAGTCCATTCTGTTGCAAATTTTGTTGTCATCTGCAAAAAGACAGACCTTTCCTTTCAGCCCTTTGGTAATATCACTCACGAATATATTGAACAGTACCGGTCCCAAGACTGAGCCCTGGGGCACACCACTAATCACCTTCCTTTCATCCGAGTGAGTTCCACTTATCGTCACCCTCTGTTGTCTGTCAGTCAACCAATTTCTGATCCAGTTCGTCTTGGGACCCATCCCTAGCTGTTGATAAGTCTCCTATGAGGGACAGTATCAAAGGCTTTGCTGAAATCTAGGTAGATCACATCCATTGCATGCCCTTGATCTAGTTCTCTGGTAACCCATTCAAAGAACTCAATCAGATTTGTTTGGCGTTGTGGTGTTTTTGGTGGCAATTACTTCAGTGCACAGAGTGAGCTCCAGGCTCTCATAGTGGATCTGCCCTATACTAAGTTTCTCCATAATAGGGTGATGCTGCATGGTCATCCTTTAGGAAGAAATAAAGTGTTAAACTTCCACCTAAACCAGTCAATAGTCTTTACAATATTTTACCCCAAACTTCATTCGCACAAAGGGGAAAGAGTGCTGTACATGTTAAACTGCAAGAGCCTTGGCCTTCTATCTGGAGCGACTAGAACCCTCAGAAAAACAACTAGACGTTTTGTCTCATTTGACCCCTAACAGAGCAGGGGCTGCCCGTAAGTGTGCATACTCTTAAGTTTGCCTAGCAGATTGAATCTTCTTCACTCTTGAGGGTCATATCACAACTTATAAGGGCCTAACCATATTTGCATCAGTGGTTCACTTGCAGTCAGCCTCAATGGAGGAGATTTGCAAAGCTCTGACCTGGTGGACCTCTGTCCACACATTCACATCTCACTATTGTTTGGAAAGGGACTCACAATGTGACAGCAGTTTCAGTCATTTGGTCCTCCGGAATCTCTTTGAGCTTTAGAATCCAACTTCTCCCTCCTCCTCTCAGACCCTTTTTTTTTCTTTAGTTTGCTTCAGAAAAAATATTAAAAGCCCCGTTGGCAACAAAAATATTTGTTCACCCTAGTCAGTTGCGGCATGTTTTGTTTTATTGTTGAGGCAACCTGCAACAAGGGATTTCCAAATGTGAACACTTATCCTGTTTGTCCAAGGAGAAAATGAGGTTACTCACCTATAGTAGGTGTTAGAAACGTAGAAACACAATGGCAGATACGGCCCATCCATTCTGCTCTTCCATACAAATTGCTAAACTTTACAGTCCCTTTTCTTCCTTTTAGAGACCTTCTGTGTTTGTATCTAAATCCAAGAAAGCACGGGACAGTCTTTGTCTCTACTACCTCCACTGGGAGACTATTCTACGCATCCACCACTCTTTCCGTAAAGAAATATTTCTGCAAATTACTTCTATCTCCTTTCACCTTCATTCTATGCCCCTTTATTGCAGAGCTTTCTTTCAGTTGAAAGTGGCTCTCCTCCTGTGCTGTATTTATGCCATGGAAGTATTTAAATGTCTCTATCATATCTCCTCTCTCCTGCCTTTCCTCCAAAGTAGACATATTGAGATCGTCTTCGTATACCTTATGATGAAGCCCACTGACCATTTTCATAGCCACCCTCTGCACCACCTCCATCCTGTTTATATCCTTTTGAAGGTGTGGTCTCCAGAAATGCCCACAATACTCTAATTAGGTCTCATCAAAGACTTATAGAGAGGCACTTCCTGTTGGACATTTCTCTCCCTATGCATCCAAGCATCCTTCTGGCTTTTGCTGTGGAGTTGGCTGCCTAAGCTCTTTACATAGCCTGAGTTCCTCAGGCGTGTGTGCGCTGAGAACTTTCTAAGAGCTTCTGGATCTATTGCTGAAAGAGTTCCCCTGAGCTCCATAGGTGACGACACCTAAATGTGAGGACTTATCCTGCTGTCTACGGAGCACACTGGTTGCAGGTGAGTAACCTTGTTGCATTTCCCCTAAACTTTTCAGGACATAAGTCTTCCCCTTGCAAGTAAGAGGGTCCTGACTGGGATATCTTTCGGGAGATCCAGTTTTACCCATGGATGCATGTGCACATGTTCTGTAAAGTAGGTTTCAATAGTTCTGCATGAAATTTCTTGTTAGATTTAAATTTGATATTTCTGATCTCTTGCAAGTCTATTTTAAAACAGTCAGTAGAATATATAGTCCATTACATTATAGAAAGATTTAAAATAGGGGTGATCATGTATTTCTGTATCAAGAGAGAGCTGGGCTGAGCAGGTCCTGATGTTGTACTATTGTAAATACGGTAGTGCACTCAAATTTCCCAGTTTATTTCTTTGAGAAGAACAGGATTAATATCTCCTTGCATGCATGCTATGGGGTATAACCAAGATTAACTAGGTTTGTCCCTCATCAAAAGTAGTTATATGGGACCTGATTTTGAGCTGGGGGGTGCTGTGCGCCTCGTTGGTGCATAGCCTGCCCCCTCCCACCTAACCCGGATTTTCCATGTGGGGGTCATATGTGGTCCTGGCATTGAAAATCCTGGTGTCGCTGCACAGCCAGGAAGCCGCAGAAGCTACCCTGTAGCACCGATTTTTGATGCTACACGGTTAGCCCCAGCGCCTTAAAGATAGGTGAGGTTTTCCTATGCTTATCTTTAAAGCACAGAGCGCTAACCATGTATCATTGAAAATCTGTGCTACATGGGTAGCGCCATGGCCCGCCTCTGCTCAGCCCTGGAACGCCTCTAACACGCCCCGATGCTAAGCGGATTGCATCTGGGTGCGTTAGGGACATATCCGGGATTTTTGAAGGGTACCACCCATCTAGGTGCCCTTTGAAAATCCCAGATAAGGTATTTACATGGGTAACTAGGGAAGTTACCCGTGTAAATGCCTTCGAAAATCGGGCCCATGGTCACCCTGCTTTAAAAGCTCTTTCACTTCTGCTAAGAGGAAAGCAAATAAGTGTATATCCTCTGTTGCATTTCTTCACATTTTGCCATTAGACGTGACCCATAGAACAGAGATGACCCTATGGTATCCTGAGGTAATTTCTGCAGGAGCTTTTCAAGCATGTCACCATAAAAATATTCTGCAACTTTTTTGTATGTTCTCTGTATTTATTTAGGAACTATTGATTTGATTTGATTTTTGTACATATATTTTAGGAAGTGAAATGCCCTTCTGCACCACTTACGGAACAAGAAGCTGAGGTGGATGAGCCCAGTGACTTAGAAGAAGGTGGCCTGGACTTGAACGTGCCACTGAAGCCCATCAGTTTCTACATAGCAGACAAGAAAGAAATGCTGCAGCAGTGCTTCCATGTTGTAGGGGAGAAGAAGCTACAGAAAATGCTGCCTGATGTTTTGAAGGTACTGTGTATGTTTTATATTCTTTGTGCATAACGTTTCAGAAATGTTAAAAGGGGCATTATTCCCTCTTCCTTTGGTCAAATATGTTAAGCATTTTTCCATAGAGACAAAATAGGGAAGAGCCTCTCTTTAAAGAGAAGCAGGACAAGTTCTCATAATTGGGAAACATCTGGACAGAGCTTGAATTGGAAAAACGTTTTGCAGCTGTGCAGGTTTTAGATGTTTTGAATCAGTTGAGCTTGTGTACTACTTCCTGTGCTGCATCGCCATGTGGGGTCTCTTTGGTCTTTGTTTTCACAAAGCTGTATGGATATGTTCCCTCCCCCTCAGCAATGATAAAAACACCTAAAAAAAGTACATTTGGATTTGTACCATTGTTTGCCTTAGGTAGGATTTTTGGCCCCATTTGTTTGTTTATTTATTTCTGGGTTTTATATACCACTTTATCCATGTAATCAAGGTAGTTTACAAGGAACTCGATGAACATTACAGTGAACATCATCAAATTCAATATTTTGAAAATTGCTTGCAGGCCTTTAGGATACAGAGAGGTTAGGCTAAACTATTTACATTAAGCAGGTCTGTGTTATGGTTCTTGCAGTATAATGAGGTATATCATTATGGGACATATGTGTAATATGTAGATTATACCAGTGGAGTGAGGTATATGAGTGTGGCGGATTTGGGATTTATAGGGTATAGGTACTGGTTTTCGATTCTGCTTTGATAATATTCCATAAATAGATAAGTCTAGAGTTCCTTTCTGAACATGGTTAGTTCATTTATTTCCCTTAGGCTCTCTGTGAGTGCATTCCAGAGGACTGGAGAGTAGAAGATGAATGCTCTGTTGGCTGCTGTTTGGTTAGCTTTCCTGAATTCCTTAGGGATTGTTTAGTAAGTTTTGTATACATTCCTTTTTTGGCTTGTTTCTGGTTGTTTGTTTTTTTCATGTCCATCGCCTCTTCATTTTTCACGTGCTTTGTTGGATTAGCCAAACTTTTTATCCTCCACCAAACTTGAGGAGTTTGATTTTTGTCTTGTCCATTGTTTTTGATGAAATGTCATCAAAAACAGAGTACCTCCAGCAAATGTTAAAAGTGCAGGCAGTGCAGCAAGAGTATATCCAGTATGGATTCTCATAACTGGTGCATACAGTGCCTAGGCCTGGATCATGAAACATATGAAATGCAATATTCTGGGTCAGCACCAAACTAGAAAAAAAAGAGGAACATACAACTTCAATAAATGTACAAATATAATAAATATCAAAACAGTCAAACTTAAAAAATTGAATATAAAGAAAAATTAACTGTCTGGATTCAGTCAAATAGCAGAATAATATTTAACACACAAAAACAATTTAAAATGCTGCTACATTGGTTCTGCTTGCTGTGGAGATCAGAGCGGTGGAGGGTTGATGTCGACAGCGGAGGTTGTGAGTGGGAGCTTAAACACCTGGTGGTATGATATCTACCTCTTCAGATGCTATGTGGAGCATTTCTTCTTGTCTCCTCTATTCCTTTAACTATCACTGTATCTCTTATTCTGTCCTATCTAATTAATGGCGTTCTTTTCATATTTTCTGTAAGTTTTATGTAATATTGTAAACCGCTCTGATGCTTTGGCTTGAGCGGTATATCAAATGTAATAAACATAAACATAATTAAAAACAATCAAAATACCCAAATACAGGTTAGTTAAAAGTGACAGAAAGCCAAGACAGGTAGGACAACATTAATATCCATATATATCTGTTTAAAAGAATCCCATAAATGGGATCACATGTCCAACATGTTTCAGCTTCTGCCTGTACACTGGAAAAACTAAGACAGCTGTGTGTTCGTATCACAGAGCATCAACACTGTTTCAACAAGGGCCATCTTTAAGCTTCATTGGTGGTCACTGGAAAGGACATTTAGCATCCTGAGATTTTATCTTGCAGATTTTAGAACGCTCTTCGCTTATGGGTGACTTGGACAAAATTTACTGTGTGAGGAACAAAGGATGATTTTTCAGTTCTCCAGGAACAAGCAGGAAGTCGGTCCTCACTTATGGGTGACGGCACTGACGGAGCCCACGTGGAGCAATTCCCCAGCTTTCAAAGAGAGCTTTTGGGATTGCTGCCATGCATGCGTGGTCCTCTTCCCGCCCAAGGGTGCCATCTTGCTCAGTCTCCCTTCGGACGCACAGAGCCCTTTGGATGCACGTCCTCGTCCCTTGGAAAAAGTGTTTTGTTTTACGGCCTCTGACCTACTGTTTTTTGGTTGCACAGGTCCTCTACCCGTCCTCCCCCTTGCTCCTATCTCTTTTGAGCAAAAGGGACATTTTTTTCCTAATTTTTGTTGTTGACGGGCTTCGCACCCTTTTTTTCTCCTAACTGCTGGCCGCGTGGGTCTTCGACCTCGCAGAGGCCCTTTTTGCCCCGATGGCCACCGTTTTCAAAAATGCAATAGATGCTTCAAGAACATGTCGCTTACGGACACCCATGACTGTTGTCTACGGTGTCTCAGAGCTGACCATGATCCAGGGCTCTATTTTGTAAGAAAATGTCCTGCAAAGCCCTGCTCAGTCGTAAGCTGAAGTCCGAGGACATTTTCCGAAAGGCTGCCTCGGAATCCCCGGTGGCACCCTCGGTCGTCTCTCTGCCGGTGGGGTCCCCCACCTCTGCTCCATGCTCAAGATGGCACTCCGATCAGGGGTCCCCTGAAGTGGAGCGGTGTAAGAAGAATAAGATCTCGAAGTCTCTGTCGGGGTTCTCGACAAGCACGAGCGCTCCCGCCCTTGGTCGCTTAGCCCTCCCCCTCGGCATTCCTGAGAGTCTGACAAGGAGCGGCCTCGTAGGATACCTCGAACAGACTTGGAGGCCCTGGGCAATGGCGCCAGGTCTCCCGAGGGTCAGCCCGGCGAGGACCCCCTCTCCTCCTCGACGCCCGACCTGGTGACCCCGGTGTCGGTGTCGCAGGGCCTCACACGCCCACATGGGAGTCCCGTATGCTGGCACTAGAACGTAGCATTTCTGCATTCATAGCTTCCCAGCAGGCGCTCGTGTCCAGCTTCGCTGGTCTGCACCTAGAGATCGAAGTTCCCTTGAGAGGGACACCAAAATCCACCCTGGAAACCCCCAAGAGCCATGGGCCTTGTGAGGGTCCTCGGCATCTGTCTTGCTCGCTTTGCCATTTCTCTGGGGCAAGATCCTCCAGGGCCTCCGGCTCCAAACGGGCCTCGGGCTCCAGGCGAGGCGACCAGCCGGAATCGGACTCCTCTTCTGAATTTTACGGCTGGGAATCGGATGGGGATACTTCCCCTGAGACCCATACCCATCGGGACCTCCCGTCAGACCCATCTCCTCCCGCCTTTCAGCGGCGTTCGCCATCCGAGGACACCTCCTTCTCTGTGTTTGTCTGGGATATGGTATGGGCTCTCAACCTGGCTACCCAGGCAGAGGAGGAACCTCGAGCTGAAGAGCTCGATATCTTGCAGTACGAGTCCCCTCCTCGGGAATCTCTTGCTGTCCTGGTTCCTCCTATTCTGTCCAGGCTGCTGCTCCGCATGTGGGAGACCCCTGCGTCGGTCCCCATCGTCAGCAAGTGCCTCGATGCGATGTACAGGGTCCAGCACGGCCCTGGGTTCAGGAAAACCCAACTCTCCCACACCTCCATGGTGGTGGAGTCAGCCATGAGAAAACAAAAGAGCCCGAAGTCACATGCTTCAGTTCCGCCAGGCAGGGAGTCAAGAGCCCTTGACGCCCTAGGCTGCAAGGCCTACCAAGGATCCATGCTCTCATGCCATATTCAGGCATACCAATTGTACATGGGCATGTTTTTACGTGACCTAGCCAAGGAACTTGGGGGCTTCTCTGCGGGCCTCATTGGCGAACCCCTCAACAGGTTCCAGACCCGCCTCAAGTCCGTTGCAGAGTGCTCAAAATACCTCTCCCGCGCCGCCTACAATGGATTAGCGTTTTCGGCTCGAGTTGCAGCCGCTGGCATTGGGGCCGGGCGCCAGGCATGGCTTGGAGCAGTGGGTTCAGGAAAAGCTCCTAGACGTACCCTGCCTTGGTGAACAACTCTTCGGAAAACCGATAGAGGGTAAGGCTACTGAGATTGAGACGGAGTTAGTCACTTGTACCCACCTCTCGCGCAAGACCTCCTCCCTTTCTCGAAAGAAACAGCAAACTAAGAAGCCATTTTTTCCGTGGAAGGGCCTACCCTTCCAAGGCTATCCACCGGAACCAGTCCACTCCTGTGCCGACCACCGTGATGCAGGGAAAGCCTGGGCCACATGGTCATCGCAAACCGAAAGGGCCCAAGGCCCATACCCTGGCTCAGCCTCAGCCTGCCCAGGGGTTTTGTCACCAGTAGCGTAGCCTTTCGCCCCCTGGTAGTGCTGCAGCTGGTGGGGGGATGCTTGTCCGCCTTCTGGGCGTCCATCACGTCGGACACTTGAGTCCTCCGAGTAGTCCGGGACGGCTACCGTCTCTGTTTGGACAGGTTTCCCACTCCCTTCTTCCCAGTGGAGCCTTCTCGACTCCCTGTGCACCAGTCCTTCCTACAGCAGGAGTTAGACAACCGCCTCACCCAGCAAGCGGTCGAGAGGGTACCGGCGCACCTCCGAGGTCGGTGTTTCTATTCCCGGTACTTCCTCATCCCGAAGAAGATGGGGGGCCTACAGCCCATCCTCGACCTCCGAAAACTAAACAAGTTTCTGATGCGGGAGAAGTTCAAAATGCTATCTCTTGGCACCCTGCTGCCCTTCCTCCAGCAGGGCGACTGGCTGTGCTCCTTGGATCTCAGGAATGCTTACGCCCACATTCTGATTCACCCCCAGCACAGGCAGTTCCTGCGCTTCAGGGTGCAAGGGGAGCATTACCAATACAGGATGCTCCCCTTCGGACTCACATCTGCTCCACGAGTCTTCACAAAGTGCCTCTCCATGGCCACTGCCTCCCTCTGACGGCAGGGCATACTGGTCTTCCCTTACCTTGACGACTGGCTCGCATGGGGTCCTCGGCCGGGCAAACCCCCCTGGTGGCATCACGCACGATCCTCCTCCTCGAGTGCCTGGGGTTCTTGGTCAGCTACCCCAAGTCCACCTTGAGCTGGCAGAGGCCTTGGCGTTTATCAGCGCACGCCTCGACACTCAGCAGGCGATCGCTTTTCTGCCATCAGACTGTGGGGCTCGCCTCCGAGCATTGGTGGCCCAGGTCCAGAGCAACACTTGGATCATGGCTCGGGCTATGTTGCGCCTCCTGGGGCACATGGCCTCCAACATCCATGTGGTCCCACATGCCCGCATGCACATGCGGATGGCCTAGTGGTGCCTTAGCACTCGGTGGAAAGGAAACACAATGGAGCAAGAAACGAAGGTATGGATGTTTGTAGAGCCTTTAATGGTGAAGATCAGAGACCCCGACGCGTTTCGGCGTGGGACGCCTTCTTCAGGGGGTACAAAACTTAAAAGTAGGGAAATAATACATAATGTTTAATTAAAAATATAAATATGTATGCAAAAAATAATAATATAACAAACATTACATAGAAAACATATTAATAAACAATCAGATTAATACCGTAAATCCATTAAAAAACGTAAATATATCACTACAATTAACAGTGATACGCCCTTATAGCTGTGTAAACTAATTTAGAACTGTGGACATAAACCATAAAACAATAAAACTTCAAAGGAGTGCTAGGGAAACGCGTTTCCCTAGCACTCCTTTGAAGTTTTATTGTATATTCATGTGATCCCCATAACTAATACATAGGGTTTATGGTTTATGTCCACAGTTCTAAATTAGTTTACACAGCTATAAGGGCGTATCACTTTGTTAATTGTAGTGATATATTTACGTTTTTTAATGGATTTACAGTATTAATCTGATTGTTTATTAATATGTTTTCTATGTAATGTTTGTTATATTATTATTATCTTTTGCATACATATTTATATTTTTAATTAAACATTATGTATTTCCCTACTTTTAAGCTTTGTACCTCCTGAAGAAGGCGTCCCACGCCGAAACGCGTCGGGGTCTCTGACCTTCACCATTAAAGGCTCTACAAACATCCATACCTTCGTTTCTTGCTCCATTGTGTTTCCTGGCTGGTAGTGCAAGACATGCTGCTCCTTTTTGGGTTTTAGCACTCGGTGGAGCCAGCCTCCGGTCACTTCAGGAACCCCATTCAGGTCTCCCTCAACCTTCGCAGGGCCTTAGACTAGTGGCAGGACTCGCGCAGCCTTCTTTGGGTACTGCCCTTCCAAGCCCTGCTGCACGAACTAGTGCTGACAAAGGACGCTTCCCTGTTGGGATGGGGAACCCACTGCGGTGGACTGTGCACGCAGGGGCAATGGTCACCCGAAGAGTCTCAACAGCAGATCAACTTGCTCGAGCTTCGGGCGGTCCGATGGGCCCTGAGGGCCTTTGAGGACCATCGCCAGGGAAAATTGGTACTCGTGCAGACCGACAATCGAGTAGCAGTGTTCTACATCAACAAGGAAGGGGGCACGGGATCATTCCTCCTCTGCCGGGAAGCGGTCCTCCTCTGCTCCTTCGCCTTCCATTGAGGGATGACCCTATGAGCGGTCTACCTCCCGGCCACGAAAACATCTTCGCAGACAAACTCGGCAGGATCCTCCGCCCTCACGAATGGTGGCTGGACCCGGAGGTGACCAGCTGGCTGTTCCATCGGTGGGGGACCCCAAACATGGACCTGTTTGCCAGCCCGGCGAACGCTCGACTCCCCCGCTTTTGCGGCCCAGTCCCACACCCGAGCAGGGAGGCGTGGGATGCGTTCCTGCGGAATGCGTTCTTCTTGAGCTGGACTTCAGGACGTCTCTACGCATTCCCTCCCACTCCTCTCATTGCAAGGACCCTCCACAAAGCTCAGCGTGAACGAGTGTTAATGATACCTGTTGCTCCCTCATGGCCTCGGCAACCGTGGTTCCCACTCCTGCTCTGGTTCACATCCAAGCCTGTGATTCCCTGGGCTGTGCCCCAGGCCTGCTGACGCAGGAGGAGGGGCGGGTGCTACTCCAGAACCTGGCCTCATTGTCCTTTGCAGCCTGGCGGCTAAATGGGTCTCCCTAGCCTCACTAGACCTCCCAGAGGAAGTCGAGGAGGTCCTCCTCGCGTCGAGGAAGGACTCCATGAGACAAGCTTATGCCTTCAAGTGGCGACGCTTCTCTGTCTGGTGCTCTGAGCTCCAGATCGATCCTTTCTCGTGTTTCACTCGGTGGGTCCTACAGTACCTTCTCCATCTCTCGAAGGAGGGGCTGAAGTCGAACTCTGTCAGGGTACACTTGAGCCGCCATCTCGGCGTATCGTTTTCCTGTAGAGGGCAAACCCCTCTCAGAGCAGCCCTTGGTCTCCTGCTTTATGCGGGAGCTCTTGCTGTCCAAACCTCCCAACTGGCCGGTGGAATGGGAACGTAGTGCTCATGCAGCTGATGTGCTCGCTTCGGCACCTGTCCTGGAAGATGGTCTTCCTGGTGGCTTTGACCTCAGCCCGCCAAGTCAGTGAACTCCGGGCTCTCATGGCTGAAGCCCCTTACACCAGGTTCTGTAGGAACAGGGTGGTCCTCCATACCCACCCCAAGTTCCTGCCGAAGGTTGTCTTGGATTTTCATCTCAATCAGGAGATAGTCTTACCAACCTTCTTCCCGAGACCCCATGCCGACCAGGCATTGGTGGTTTTGCATACACTCGACTGCAAAGAGGGCTCTTGCCTTTTATCTGCAGCACATCCTGTCTCATCACAAGTCTGGCCAGCTTTTCGTGACCTACGATCTCAATCACCTGGGGCAAGCAGTCACAGAGCTCACTCTCTCCATTTGGATGGCGGACTGCATCGCCTTCGCTCATGCAAAAGCGGGCACCCTGCTGGATTGGCGGCTCACCGCACACAGCATCTGAGCTAAGGCGGCTTCAGTGGCTTCGTTGCACTCGGTGCCGCTATTGGACATCTGCCGGGCTGCAACTTGGGCTTCGGCGAACACTTTTGCCTCGCACTACTGCCTGGAGAGGGAGTCCTGTCAAGACAGCACCTTCGGCCAGGCTGTACTCCGTAATCTGTTTGGGGTATAAGCAACTCCTGCCCTCCGACCCTTCTCGATGGCTACCGAGTGTTTCGCCCCTGGGACCTGAAGACTCGGGCTCCTTCGGGCATCGGCTTCAGCTCACGGCCTTGCGGAGGTATTTCTTGGTTACAGGTTTGGTAGCCTGAAGCCGGGGCGCCCCATAAGCGAGGACTGACTTCCTGCTTGTTCCTGGAGAAAGCGTAGTTACTCACCTGTAGCAGGTGTTCTCCAGGGTCAGCAGGAATCAATCCTCACTACCCTCCCACCTTCCCTGATGAGTTGCTGGATTTTTATCCTTTCCTTGTCATCTGCTTGGTAGGGCTCGAGCTAAGGGACCTGACTGAGCAAGATGGCACCCTTGGGGGTGAAGATGACCATGCATGTGTGGCAGCAATCCCAAAGACTTTCTTTGAAAGCTGGGGAATTGCTCCGCTTGGGCTCTGTCTGTTCCGATGTCACCCATAAGTGAGGACTGATTCCTGCTGTCCCTGGAGAACACCTGTTATAGGTGAGTAACTACGCTTTAGGCATGATGCACCCTCAAGGCCTCAACCTGGGATCTTTATCATTATCTTTATTGGTGCATTTAATATACCGCTCTTTACCAGTGGCATCAACAATGGAGACACCATTGTTTTTTTATGATCGGGGATGGGGCGGGGAGAGGGAAACGCATTTCTCTAATTACATTTTGACCTGCTGCTGCTGCTGTTGCTTTTAATATTTTGATACTGAAACAAAAAAGAGAGAAAGCATAGTCACTCACCTGTAACATGTGATCTCCGGGAACAGCAGGAATTTAGTCTTCACATATGGGTATCGTCAGTACCGACGGAGCCTGCGCGGGAACGCTCCCCAGCGTCCAATTAGAAAGCTTTTGGGAGCATCCCACAGCGCCTGCGTGCTGCCTTCCTGCCTTTCCCAACTGCTTCTCTCCAGTTGAGTTTAAAGCTGTAACAAAGAGAGAGAGAGGGAAAGAGAAAGAGATAGCGAGATACAACTCCTAGGGGAGGTGGGTGGGTTGTGAAGACTAAATTCCTGCTGTTCCCGGAAATCACCTGTTACAGGTGAGTAACTATGCTATCTCCAGGAACAAGCAGGAATGTAGTCTTCACATATGGGGACTCCCTAGCTCTAGATGCCAGGGAGAGACCCCAGAAGTTGTGTGTCCCTGTGAAAGGGCTCCACTTCCCCCCATGGATCTCCGGCATCCTACCAGGGATGGTGGGTAGCAGTTGATTAGGTATGGAACAGGTGTTGGAGAACAGCCTAACCAAACAAGGCATCCCGGCGGGAGTCCTTGTCCAAGCAGTAATGGGCTGTGAAGGTATGAACCGAGGCCCAAGTAGCTGCTCGACAGATGTCGTCAATAGACACAGAGTGTAGATGAGCCATTGAGGCTGCCATGGCTCTCACATTTTGAGCTGTGACATGGCCCTCCAGAGGAAGATTCTTACTCTGATAGGCAAAGGAAATACACTGTGCAATCCAGCTGGACAGCGTTCTCTTGTAGACGGGAAGTCCCAGATGAGAAGGATCAAAAGCAACAAAAAGTTGAGAGGACTTTCTATGTTGCTGTGTTCTTTGTAAGTAAAAAGCTAAAGCTCTTTTACAGTCCAAAGTATGAAGATTCCTTTCTGCATTTGATGCATGAGGCCTTGGAAAAAACACAGGCAGGTAGACCGCTTGGTTCAAATGAAAAGGCGAGACCAACTTTGGCATAAAGCGTGAATGAGTCCTAAGGACTACCTTGTCATGATGGAACCTTGTATAAGGAGGATCAGCCACTAGTGCCTGCAACTCACTAATGCGACGTGCTGATGTGATTGCAATGAGAGAGATAAATTTCCAAGAAAGGAATTTCAACGAGGTAGTAGCCAAGGGTTCGAAAGGTGGCTTCATAAGCTGGCCAAGAACCAGGTTTAAGTCCCATGCCACCGGTGGTGGCCTAATGGGAGGCTTAATTAGAAGAAGGCCTCTCATAAATCTTGTTATAAGAGGATGGGAGGAAATAGGCTGTCCATTTAAAGGCTTGAAAGAAGCTGCAATAGCACTTAAATGGACTCTTACTGAGTTAGTTTTAAGTCCTGCATTGGATAAATGAAGGAGATACTCCAGCAGTGATTCCAGAAGTAGCGCAAGGGAGCTAAGAACCTTCTGCGAGCACCATGTGGTAAACCTTTTCCACTTGAAAGCATAAGAGCGTCTTGTGGAAGGTTTTCTAGAAGCATAAAGGATATCCTTTACTTGCTGAGAAAGGTTAAGATCATGGAGATCTAGGTCTTCAGCAACCAAGCCCTGAGATGTAGAGACTGGGGACTGGGATGCCATAACATTCCGTCCTCCTGAAACAGGAGATCTGGAGCAGACCCTAACTCAAGAGAGGGAGCTTGAGAGAGATGTAGAAGCAGAGGGTACCACATTTGCTGTGGCCAATGTGGAGCTATGAGAATCATACGGCCTCTGTCTCTCTGAAGCTTGAACAGGGTGTTGGGAATCAGGGGAATGGGTGGCAAGGCATAAAGGAAGTCTTGACCCCAATGAAGGAGGAAAGCATCCCTGGTCTGAGAGCCCTGAGCCGGAATTCTGGAACCGAACCGGAGAAGTTTGGCATTCAGCGGACTTGCAAAGAGGTCTATGTCTGGTGTTACCCAAATTTTGAAAACTCTTGGCCACCTGGTCTGCATGTAGAAACCATTCGTGTGGAAGCAGAACTCGACTGAGTCTGTCTGCCCAAGAGTTTTGGATGCCTGGAAGATATACTGCCAGGAGATGAATCTGATGCTCTCTGGCAAGGGCCCATAGTCACAAAGCTTCATTGCAAAGCGACAGAGAGCCTGTTCCTCCCTGCTTGTTCACATAGAACATGGCTACTTGATTGTCCGTGTGAATGAGGACTGTCTTGTAGCTGAGCAGAGTGTGGAACACCCGAAGAGCAAAGAAGATTGCTCTGAGCTCTAAAAGATTGATGTGTAGATGAGTCTCCTGTGGAGTCCAGGTGCCTTGGATGGAGAGGTCTTGCAGATGAGTTCCCCAACCCACTGGTGAAGCATCTGTTGTGAGAGTTGCCTGGGGTAAAAGTTGTTGAAATGGGGACCCCAGCAACAGGTTTTGAGTGGACTGCCACCATTGGAGGGACAAAATAAGGTGATTTGTGTTTGCTATTTTGTCTGACAGGCATCCTGATGCCTGGGTCCATTGAGTGGATAAAGTCCACTGTGCTGCTCTCATATGGAGGCGAGCATAAGGGACCACATGCACGGTAGATGCCATGTGGCCTACTAGTTGTAACATTTCTCGAGCAGTGAGATGAGGCTTTAGCACTGCTTGAGAAGCTATCTGCACCATGCGAAGGCAACGGGTCTGGGGGAGATAGGCCCTTGCTTTCCTGGTATCCAACAAAGCTCCTATGAACTCTAGAGACTGAGTGGGAGTTAGGCTGGATTTTGGGATGTTTATGACCAGACCCAAATACTGAAGGATACGCATTGTGCAAGATAGAGAAATTCTGGCCTCTGACTCTGATAGGGTTCGAATGAGCCATTCGTCTAAGTAGGGGAAGACGAATATTCCTAGAGTGCGAAGAAATGCTGCTACCACAGCCATGCATTTCGTAAACACCCTTGGTGCTGAGGCCAGGCCACAAGGAAGCACCCTGTATTGGTAGTGCTTTCCTTGAAAAAGGAAGTGAAGGAACTTTCTGTGAGTTGGATGGATGAGAACATGAGTGTACGCATCCTTGAGATCTAGAGAACAAAGCCAATCCTGACTCTGAAGGTACGGCAGCAGGGTTCCCAGAGAAATCATCTTGAATTTCTCCTTGATCAGGAATTTGTTCAATTCTCTGAGATCTAAAATAGGTCTGTGTCCCCCTGTTTTCTTTGGGATAAGGAAATAGGGGGAGTAAAACCCTGTACCCTGTTGAGGAATGGGTACCTCTTCCATTGCCCCTTGGGCAAGAAGCATAGTGACCTCTTGATCTAATAGGTTGATGAGAGAGGTCTGAGAATTGAACTGTCTTACCATTGTGGGAGGGGGCATGCGAAGAGAGTGAAGCTTGTACCCCTCTTTTATAATGGAGAGAGTCCAATGTTCTGCTGTTATCTGCCCCCATCTGGGGGCAAAGTGACACAACCTTCCTGGAATGGTGGAAGGTTCTGGTCCATTGAGGGCCAGGAAGGCTAGGTTCTCTAGATGGAAGTCAAAGGCCTTGCAGAGGCTGAGACTGCTGAGACAGTTGAGGCTTAGCAGTCTTTGCTTTCCTTTGTTTTTTGTTTAGGTGGTTGCTGACTCTTCCGGAAAGACTGAACTGCAGAATGTCCCTGCTGATAAGAGGGATAAAACTTCTTCTTTTTGGAGAAGAATGGTTTCTTGAAAGATTTCTTCCTTGCAGGATCAGCTGTGGCTTTGGACAGTCTATCCAAAGTGGAGTTATCAGCATCCAGCTCATTGGCCTTTTCTTGCCAATTTTTGCCGAATAGATTCTCACCTGTACAAGGAATATTGCCCAGTTTGTCCTGCACCCAGAGCTCCAAATCGGATACCTGGAGTCAGGCAATTCTACGTGCACCTATGGCAATGGCAGAGGTTCTGCTTATGCACTCAAAACAGTCAAAAGCTGCATGATTGACAAATTTAGAAACATCCTGGGCATGTTTAACCGGTGTGAGAAAATCCTGCCTCTTATCTTCAGGGAGAAGAGGGCTCAAAACCTCTAAAATCCTGTGACTTCCTTAAGGAACATTCCCATATATAAGATATAGGAACTGATCCTGGCAGAAAGCATGGAAGCCTGGAAAGTACGACGTCCAAAGGCATCCAAAGTTCTACACTCACGTCCTGGAGGATTAGAGGCATGCCTCTTTGCACTCCTGATCCTTCTCATAGCTGACTCCACTACAATAGAGTGGTGAGGAAGCTGAGTCTCCTGGAAGCTAGGACATGGAGGTACTCGATAGATGGTATCCAGTCTACGAGAGTGAGGAGAGGTGGTAAGGGGTGTTTCCCACATTCTTAACATGAGATCATGTAAGATCTCATGGATAGGCAAGGTAGCTGCCTCCTTAGGAGCCTTGGGATATTGTAGAATCTCCAACTCCTTTGCCCTGGGCTCTGTTTCAGGAGCCACAGTAATGGAGAGACCTCGAGCCACCTCCCTGATAAAATCCTGAAAGGAGATATCTTCTGGAGGAGACATCCTACGTTTGGGAGAGGAAGGCTCCTCAGGGAGAAGTACTCCGGTACCGACAGAACTGTCAGAATCCTCAGACTCCTCCGAGGATTCAAAGTACCGTCTGTCCGGATGCTCTTGTAGAGCACGATACCCGTACCGACTGAAGTCAGTGCCGGGGGGGAATCGGGACCGGTGTATCGGTACTGGAGGGCATGGCTTGACTGGGTGCCGGCAGTGCAGACACCGATGCCAATGCTGTCGGTACCAGTACCGATGCCGGAGCCGGTGCTGGTACCGGTTGAACTGTCTGACGCGGTTCCGAGGGTGTCAATGCCGCAAGGAGAGCCGCCAGACTGCGTTCAATAGCCAGGAACCTCTGGTCTATTGACGCTGCCGATGCCTGAGTATCTGTACCGGAGAAGACATCTGGTACCCCAGAGCATGGCACCAGTAGTTCTGCTGAGGTTGAGGCCTCGAACATCCTGGAGCCCCGATAATGCTTTGGAAGCCGAAGCCTCCCGCCGGGGCAATTTTGCCGGTACAGAACCTTCAAGGGCAACGCCAGAGGCATCTCGATGCTTAGAAGGAGATCTACCCTTTGAGGACCGGCTGGACTTATGTTTAGTTACCTGAGATCCATGGGAGGAACACGAAGCCCTGGAAGACGTCGATGCCACAGAGGCTGCATTGGAGGGAAAAAGGATATATATATATATTTTTTTTTTAAAGAAAGAAAGAAAGAACCGGCGGTACCGGTATAGCATCGAGGGAAGGCAGACGCGACCACAAAAAAGAAGGTTAGGAAAAATTTTCTGCGGTGACAGGAATGACAACCTGCTGGGTCCGCGGAAAACGAAGAACTGGAGAGAAGCAGTTGGGGAAGGCAGCACGCAGGTGCTGTGGGATGTTCCCAAAAGCTTTCTAATTGAACGCTGGGGAGCGTTCCCACGCAGGCTCCGTCGGTTCAGACGATACCCATATGTGAAGACTACATTCCTGCTTGTTCCTGGAGATAAAACTTCTTTATGTATCACAGTCTCTCTGTAACCAACCTATAAGTGGGTCTCAGAACTCATGGGCTAATGAGTGATTTACATCAATCTCTGTAAAACATTCGCCCTTTTGCATCAATGACCAACCCTTACGGTGAAACATGTACATCAGCAATGTGCAGAAAGAACGCAACAGCAAAACTTAGCTTCAGAAATCCTTCAGCCTGTCATGATCTATCTGGTGCCCCGACGCCCCACTCAAGCGCTCATCGAGCGTTTCACTCTCTGGTTCATCAGGGGTACATTTGCTCCCAAAACTACAAAGAAACAAAACCATATCATTAAACTCATCCATTCCCATAATAAACCAATCAACTAAAATCCATATACTACTTACCAAAACCACATTGCTACACCTCAGTCAGCATTGGCTTAACGTCAACATGGCCAGGCAATCTTCAACAACGCCACACATGCAAACTAACCAGCTACTCTTTTAAAACCCAACCATGCAATGACGTCAAAAAATACCCAATGAAAAGCATAGCCGATTCGTATAGAAAGTCGATTCGTAAAGACCCATAGCAAGCATACCTCTATTAGCCAAGATCGAGAAAGAGGTACAAAGACAAGTTCAAGATCACATAGACACCGCAGCCCCACTCGACCAATGCCAACATGGGTTCAGGGAGTATCATGGGGTAGAAACTCTCCTTACTACACTTTTCAGCAACATAATCTCAGGTATTGATAACATTCGGCAGGGGTTCGCGCTCCTCTTTCTTGACATTGCCGCAGCTTTCGACTCAGTGAATCACGAACCTCTCCTGGGGTGGCTTGAAGAGAAGGGCATCTGTGGTAATGCGCTAAAATGGTGTAAATCATACCTAGCCGAAAGATGGCAATGTGTGAAATCTGGATCAGCTACGTCCGGACCTTGCCACCAAACTCAAGGAGTCCCTCAAGGCTCCTCACTATCATCACTCTTTTTCAACATATACATACAACCTATCTGTAATCTCATCAGATCTTTTAATGTGAGCTGCCTGATATACGCTGATATCCTGCTCTACACCCCGTTCTCTACAGAACTTCTGAATCTCTCCCCTCTGATAGAATGTTTTGACGCAGTTTCTGAATGGCTCCTATCCCAAAACCTCCGTATCCAACACAAGAAGACAGAGGTTCTATTCATTACAAGGGACCACAACTTCACCCCACCATCATATGTAAGAGTTAAAGAAGCAGAACTGCAAACAAAATCCACAATTCGTTATCTGGGGGTCACACTGGATCAACATCTTGATATGAAAGTGCACATAGAGAATGTAGTAAGAGCAGTTTATTTCAAGATTCGTTCTCTCAGGCATCTTCGCTCCTTACTTGATCCAGAAGACTACAGGACAATATACCAGGCGTTAATTCTACCACATTTCGACTTTGCTAACGCTATCCTACAAGGCCTTCCTCAATCCACTATTAACCCTCTACAACTTGCTATGAACACCGCAGCTAGGGTCCTTCAGGGAGTCGCCAGATTTGAACACGTGACTCCTATATTAAAACAACTCCACTGGCTCCCCATACATGGTAGGCTCACTTACAAGACCATACTGCTGACCTTTAAGGCCATCCACGGACTTTCATCCTCCTCACTCTCAAATCTCATCCATGTAACTCCATCGACTAGATCCAGAAGACCGACAGCTATAAACACACTAACACTTCCTAAGGCTGTAACAAAATGCACCCAGATAACGGCAAGCAGATCTTTTATATTCTACGCCCCAAGATGCTGGAACGCCTTACCACCAAGCGTTTGTGCCATTACCGACTTAACCCAATTTAGGAAAGCACTTAAATATCACCTTTTCCTCATATACTACCCACCAAACATTGCCCCTAGCAAAAGCCCCCCCAAATAAGAGACACACCTTATCTTCAAATAGCCTCTCCCACTTTCTCAGTAAGATTACTAGGACTTTTGTGTTGTCATGATACCTTTTATATAATCATGTTTGTAATAGGTTAACCTTATGTTACCCAAGTTTATATACCTGTTTGCTGTAAACACGGAATATAGCCTGTTATTCTGTTGATGTTGTTGTATGTGAACCTCGCTGATACCAAATAGCGCGCTATATAAAAGATTGTAATAAATAAATAAATAGCCGGCTAAGCGTCAGCAGCGCTGCACATGTAACTATCCAACTACTCTTTTAAAGCCCAGCTATACCACGGCGTCAAACATTGCCTGATAAAAACACAACCAGGCTAGTGTCGGAAGCGCTGCACGCACGAAATGACCAGCCACATCCTCCAAAGCCCTACTACAATACACCAATGAAGACTATCCCATCCTCCACCTGATGGAACTATATCAAGCATGGGTATATATAGACATATGCAACCACTCTGAATACACTTACCCTATCAACCTCAAACACAATCAGGAAAACACACCCCAATCGATTTGCATGTTTAGACCTTCTGGGATCACCGTGCGTACACGGAAGATCCATCTCTGTTCGCAAAACACAAAACCTGTTCTCTTGTTCTATCCTCTCTGCCAGCCGGCACCTTATCAAGACAAAAACACCTCAGATCAAAATCTAAACAGTGTTGTACTATAGGTGCCTCCTTTACCCGACAATGGATCCTGCTCTTATGTTCCAGTATATGCTTCCGGAACTGCCGATTAGTCTTTCCTATATACAGTAACTCACATGGACACTGTATACCATTTTCTCCAGGAACAAGCAGGAAGTCAGTCCTCACATATGGGTGTCATCGGCGCCGATGAAGCCCCAGCGGAGCATTTCCCCAGCTTTCTATGAAAGCCTTTGGGAATGCAGGCACGCATGCGCGGTTCCCTTCCCACCTAAAGGTGCCATCTTACCTCAGTCTCTTTTTTTCCGAGAAGCCCACCGGACGTGTGTCCTGTCATCCTGGATAAAAGTTGATTTTTTTCGGCGATATTCGCTATTTTTTCTCCCGGTTCGACGCTGGTTCCCCTCCTGCCAGGTTTGGTACACCGGTATCGAGCCCGATTCTTCTTTTTCGTTTTTTGCCCTTAGTGGCTGGCGTTCGTGCCCTTTTTTGCTTTTTTCCCTGGAAAGCCGGTCCTTTGACCTCGCGGGGACTCTTTTTTTTTTTTCCCCGATGGCATCCAGCGGTTTCAAGAAGTGTGATCGGTGTAAGAAACTGATGTCTCTCACCGACACACACGACTGCTGCCTCCGGTGCCTCGGTCCTGATCACGACCCTAAGTCATGTGGGCCATGTGGGAAGATGTCTTCCAAGGCACTCCGAAGTCGCCAGCAGCAGAAAGAAAGGCTTTTCTCAGACTCGGCCTCCGGCCAGGCCCGGACCTCGTCTGAGGCCTCGACATCTCGGGATTCGGATCCCGAGCACCGTCGTGGCTCCTTGGACAGGGGGTCCCCCGACTGGGAACGCAAGAGGAAGAAGCGGCTCGTGAGGGCGTTGTCGGAAGAGGTCCCTGGCTCCTCTAGGGCCAGGTCTAAGACCCCCAACCGTTGCCCCGGGCCCGTGGAACAAGAGAAGCCTGCCAAAGTTCCTCGCGTGGAGCCGGAGTCTGCGGGACACGTAAGCCCTGTAGTCCTCAAGGACACTCCTCCCAGGGAGCCGACGTTGGGCCCGGCGCCACCGGGGCCCGAGTCGGTGGCTGCTGCGTCTCCCGAGCTGAGTCTCAGGATGACAGCCTTGGAGAGCAGATTGTCTGCCTTCATGGAGCAGCAGCGGGCACTGATGGCCAGCCTGTCAGGCGCATCTGCCCCGACCACCGGGACATCGACATCGAAGTCGACCCCGGAGACCGAGCCGATACTCGAGTCCGTCGTGGCTCGAAGTCGACCTCGGTCGTGGTCTCCCTCGACCTCCCGTTCGGGACCGAGGGCGTCGACGCCGGTGCTTCCGGCGTCGGGGCGGGTGCTCCAGGGCCCCGCGGGGTCGGACCCTGATTCCTCGTCGGACGAGTCCGCCTGGGAGACGGAGGATGAGGAGTCCCCCGATACGTTCAAGACTCGGTGCGTCCCGTCGGACTCACCGCAGTCTGAACCCCGGAGTAGATCCCCTCCGGAGGATACTCGGTTCTCGGAGTTTGTCTGGGATATGGCCTCTGCCTTGGCTATTCCGGCGGACCCCGAGGAAGAGCCTCGAGCCAAAGAGCTCGAGGCCCTGCAGTATGACTCTCCTCCGAAGGAGGCCTTTACTGTCCCGGTTCCTCCGATGCTGGAACGGCTCCTCTTCCGGATGTGGGAGGCACCGGCCTCGGCGCTGGTTCTCAGTAAGCGAGTCGACTCGATCTATCGACTCCGGAAGAGCCCTGGCTTTCAAAAGGCACAGCTACCACACCATTCCATGGTTGTGGAATCGGCCATGCATCGTCTGAAGAGTCAGAAGATGCACTCTGTGGTGCCTCCCGGCAGGGAGGCCCGGAACCTCGATAGCGTCGGTAGAAAGTGCTTTCAGGGCTCGATGCTTGCTTGCCGTGTCCAGTCTTACCAGCTGTACATGGGCATGTACTTGCGGGACCTGGCCAAGGAGTTGGCCGGGTTCTCTGCTGGACTTTCCGGGGAACCCTTGCAGAGATTCAAGTCCTTGTCCTCGGGGATTCAGGACTGCTCTAAGTTCATGTCCCGCGCCGCCTACGATGGCTTCAAGGCTTCGGCCCGAGTTGCGGCAGCCGGCATCGTGGCTCGACGCCAGGCATGGCTGCAGTCATCTGACCTCGAGCCATGGGTTCAGGACAAGTTGGTCGATGTCCCTTGCCGAGGTGAAAACCTTTTTGGCAAGCCCATGAGCGTAGCCTCTCCGTCCCTGCTCTCCCAACCCTGCACAGGAGGTCGCCTCGCCCTCTTTGCCCACCAGTGGCCCCTCATCACCAGGGACAGTTGGGTGTTGGACATAGTCCACAGGGGCTATGCACTACATTTTCTCCAACTGCCTCCCACATACTTTCCAGGAGAGCCTCCAAGGCCTTCCCTGCACACAGGAAATTCGAGGTCTGTTGGTGGACAGGGCGGTGGAGCCTGTGCCTCCCCACTTGCAAGGTCAGGGGTTCTACTCCAGGTATTTCCTGTACCCAAAAGAACCGGTGGCCTTCGACCCATTCTGGATCTCAGGAACCTAAACAAGTTCCTAGAGAGAGAGAAGTTCAAGATGCTTACTCTTGGAACACTTCTGCCCTACCTCTAGCAGGGAGATTGGCTATGCTCCTTAGATCTAAAGGATGCGTACACTCACATCCTCATTCATCCAGACCACAGAAAGTGCCTCAGGTTCATTGTGGGAGGAAACCATTATCAGTACCGAGTACTACCTTTTGGCCTGACCTCCGCTCCCAGGGTCTTTACCAAATGCCTGGCAATGGTTGCAGCCTACCTGAGGAATCGGGGAATCTTTGTCTTCCCTTATCTGGACGACTGGCTCATCAGGGGTCAGACATGCCAGGAGGCCAGCCAAGCCACCCTCAGAACTATTGCTCTTCTTCAAAGCTTAGGGTTTGTCATAAACTTTGCAAAGTCCACTTTGCTCCCCTCCCAGAATTTGGAATTCATAGGAGCAAGGCTGGACTCTCTCCTGGCAAAGGCTTTCTTGCCAGAAGACAGGGCACAGCGGCTAATTGCCTTGGCAAAGCAGTTTCTCAACAGGTCGCTGGTCTCCGCCAGGCTCTGCCTGAGGTTTCTAGGCCACATGGCTTCGACAGTTCATGTGACCCCCAATGCCAGGCTCCATATGAGGCCTGCACAGTGGTGCCTTCGGACTCAGTGGTCCCAGGCCACAGGCAGCCTCAGGGACAGGATAAGGGTGTCCAAACACTTTCTGAACTCCCTCAGCTGGTGGCTGCACCCGCCCAATCTCCTAAAGGGAGTGCCCTTTCAGATTCCTGGATACAGGGTGGTACTGACCACCGACGCCTCCCTGCAGGGCTGTGGAGCTCATTGTCTAGACAAGTGCACCCAGGGCCTGTGGTCTCCTTGGGAGGCGGCACAGCAGATCAATCTCCTGGAACTCAGGGCTATTCGCCTAGCTCTCAAAGCTTTCGCTCCTGCCCTGGCTCATCAATCTGTCCTCGTTCAAACAGACAACCAGGTGGCCATGTTTTATGTGAACAAACAGGGCGGGACTGGGTCCAAGCTCCTTTGTCGAGAAGCTCAAGACCTTTGGTCATTTGCCCTGCAGCACTGCATGCTCCTCGGGGCTGTGTACCTTCCAGGCCAGGAGAACTACTTGGCCGACAAGCTGAGCAGGATTCTGCAGCCCCACGAGTGGCAACTACATCCCCTGGTAGTTCAGCGGATCTTCCTGAAATGGGGTCTCCCTTGGATAGATCTGTTTGCCAGTCCCCTGAACACACAACTGCCAAAGTTCTGTTCCAGGCAACCGCATCCTTTGAGGATAGCACCGGATGCTTTTCTGATTCCCTGGTCTCAGGGCCTCCTGTACGCGTTTCCTCCCACGCCCTTGGTGGCCCGAACTCTTTTCAAGATTCTTCAGGACAAGGCCTCGGTCCTGCTGGTGGCTCCCAGGTGGCCGAGACCACCTTGGTTTCCACTTCTGCTTCAGCTGGCATTGGATCCCCCACTGCCCCTGGGATTGCAACCCGACGACCTCTCTCAGGATCAGGGTTCCCTTCTGCATCCCAATCTCAAAGCTCTCAATTTGATGGCCTGGAGGCTGCAAGGATAGTTTTGGCTCCCTGGGGCCTGCCTCCGGAAGTTGAGGAGGTTGTCCTAGCCTCTAGGAAACAATCCACTAGAAAAACCTATGCTCTCAAATGGAGAAGGTCTTCTGTGTGGTGTCAGCTACGTACAGAGGATCCTTTCTCCTGTACTGTACCAGTAGTGCTTCAGTACTTACTGCACTTATCCAATCAGGGACTTAAGTCCAATTCTGTTAGGGTCCACCTCTCAGCTCTAGCAGCTCACCACTCACTGGTGGAGGGACATTCTCTATCGGTTCACCCCTTGGTGTCCCAGTTTCTCAGAGGCTTGCTTTTACTCAAGCCTCCAATCCGTCCTCCTGCCCCTGAGTGGGAGTTGAATGTGGTCTTGCAGCAACTGACTCGCACACCTTTTGAGCCGATGGCTACTTGTCCACTACGCTTCCTTTCCTGGAAGACACTCTTCTTGATAGCCCTTACTTTGGCTAGGCGAGTGAGTGAGCTTCAGGCCCTGGTCTGTGATAGGCCTTACACTAGGATTTATAGGAACAGGGTAGTCCTCAGGACTCATCCCAAGTTCCTCCCAAAGATTGTCTCCTCTTTCCACCTCAACCAAGAGGTGGTTCTTCCAACATTCTTCCCTAGGCCTCATGCTAGCCAGGCTGAAGCAGTTCTGCATACCCTGGACTGTAGGAGGGCCTTATCCTTCTACCTTGACCGTACGCAGGAGCATAGAAGGGCTACTCAGCTCTTCGTATCCTTTGACCCTAATAAGTTGGGGTTGGCTGTGTCCAAGCGTACCTTGTCCATCTGGGTGGCTGACTGTATCACCTGGGCTTACAAGGCGGCTGACCTTCCTTTGCAGGGTCGGGTTACGGCCCACCGTGTCAGGGCAATGGCTGCCTCAGTGGCTCATCTCTGCTCTGTGCCCTTGGTAGACATCTGCAGGGCTGCAACTTGGTCTTCAAGCCAGGCCTTTGCGGCCCATTACTGCCTGGAGAGGGAGTCCCATAGGGACAGTGCTTTTGGCCAAGCAGTACTCCGGAATCTCTTTGAGGTTTAGGCAACTCCTGCCCTCTGTTGGGCTACCGGTGGAGGTTGTGTCCTTGAAAAGCCTTTCTTTTCTGCTGAGACTAGAGGGGGTACTCTTGTTCAGCCTGGGTTCCTGGTAGCCCAGAGCTAGGGAGTCACCCATATGTGAGGACTGACTTCCTGCTTGGTCCTGGAGAAAGAGTAGTTACTCACCTGTAACAGGTGTTCTCCTTGAGCAGCAGGAATCAGTCCTCACAACCCTCCCTCCTCCCCTTGGAGTTGCAGTTGTACATAGCTAAGAACAGCACATAAAAATGAAAAATAAACTGTCATTTGACTGAGGTAAGATGGCACCTTTAGGCGGGAAGGGAACCGTGCATGCGTGCGTGTATTCCCAAAGGCTTTCATAGAAAGCTGGGGAAATTCTCCGCTGGGGCTTCATCTGCCCCGATGACACCCATATGTGAGGACTGATTCCTGCTGCTCCTGGAGAACACCTGTTACAGGTGAGTAACTACTCTAACTACAAACTCAGAATCACAAGAGGTCTGTTTTCTCAACTTAAAATCCCTCCCATGATATGTGAAATGGGTAATATCCCATGTGACCGCACAAATCACACGGATACCACATTTGCGATGCCCCCCTGACTCCCCTTCTACTTGCAATAAGGGGCGCAATACTGAGGGGCTCAAACATTCCTGCAGGTTCCGATATCTCTGCCATGCACACCTGACCTGCTTATTCTCAAGACCTGGAACAATACGCAACAAATTCCCATGCTGCTTAACCCTTTCAAGGCCTACTTTAAATTTTTAATCCACATTCTGCAGCCAGGTTAATATTTGCATATTTCAGGAAAACTGTACTCGTCTTATTCAATATGTTCTAATAGTGATTTTCCTTCTGCTATGGTCATGTATTATATACCATTTGATAGGAATATTTAGTCAGAATTTTGGATCCCAAGAGTTTCGGGCTCGGCCTGGAAAGGGTTAAACATCTGCTGTATGCGCGAACTTAGAGGGGAATACTTTGTGATCAAATTAACATACTCCGAAACCAGCATTTCCATGCGTATTCAAAAGTAGCGCTCTATTATTATAAAGTGCCCTTTTATAAGCTCGTTTCACAACACCCACCAACACCCTCTCTACAAAATTAGCAATCAAAACTTTAGACTGTCGCTTAAATTCAGACACATTTGAACAATTCCTACAGTATCGTATAAATTGCGAGAAGGGTAACCCATTGCGCAGTCGCACTGGGTGAGCACTATCATAATGGAGGAAAGTGTTTTTATCTGTAGGCTTCCGGTGCACCGATGTTACCCAGTTATTCATACCTTTATACACCACCATATCTAGAAACACTATCTCACCATAATCATACACACTAGTGAAGTGAATATTAGGATCACAATCATTGAGCCATATTTAAAAATCCTGAAAGGATTCAATTGTACCATTCCAGATCATAAACACGTTGTCAATGAATCTGCACCACAATTTAATTTGGGAGGAATACGGGGAAGAGCTCAGCCATTTATCTTCAAACAAACTCATAAATAGGTTAGCTACTGAAGGATCAAAAGTAGCTCCCATGGCTACACCAGAGATCTGGTGATAACACCACCTTCTCAAAAACAAAAAAATTTTGAAAAATGGCCAAATGCATTAATTTTAAAAGAAACAAAATCATATTCTCTGACAAATTCCCTCTACGATGTAAACTAACCT
Organism: Ichthyophis bannanicus; assembly: GCA_033557465.1. Taxonomy (NCBI): domain Eukaryota; kingdom Metazoa; phylum Chordata; class Amphibia; order Gymnophiona; family Ichthyophiidae; genus Ichthyophis; species Ichthyophis bannanicus. Next base: position 830,126,400 of record CM066032.1, read on the forward strand.
CAACCTCTTCATAAGCTGCAGGTTGCGGGATACTGGTATACAGAGAAGTTACATCAAGAGTCACAAGTAAAATGTCAGCTAGACCAGCCCATTCAGAATGTCTCTCCAAAATCCCTAAAAAATGTGTGGTATCTTTTATGTAAGATGGTATATCAACTAACAGTGGGCGTAAAAAAGAATCCACAAATATTGATAACGGTTCTAATATTGTGCCTTTAGTAGACACACTATAGGTCTACCCGGTGGATGACAAATATCTTTGTGAATCTTTGGTAATAAATAAAATTTCACTACCACTGGGGATTGAACATTCAAAAATACCACTCTTTCTTTGAGATAATTTTAGCATGCAGAGCTGCCATAGTGATATTTTTTAATATTAACTTGTAACTCATTTGTAGGATCAATAAGCAGCCGTTCATATATATTTTCATCCAATAATTGACGGTCTGCTTCCTGCAAATATGCAGATCGAGGCCACAGCACAATCGTGCCTCTTTTATCGGCCCGTCGAATTACTATCTCTGAATGAGACATTAAATCATGTAAAGCTGACCGTTCTTCAGTCGAGAAAACATGATGTGACCGATAGTGAGACTCTTCCAGATGTTGTAAATCTTGCAAAATCAGTTTTTTAAAAATCTATAGATCAGGATGCATTTGGCCCGGTGGGTTCCATGTTGATTTTTAATGACAACTTCATCCGTTTTAGGAGCCACTGTCTCCATCCCAGTCACCGGCTGCAGTCTTATTGCAAAAAATGTTTTCAAATGTAACTTACGAAGAAGACCTTCAAAATCCACACAAAATTGAAAGGCATCAAAGTAGATTGAGGGAACAAATGACAAACCCTTGCTGAGAACCTGAATATGGTTCTGAGATATGTCACCAGCTCTCCTTAAACCCCCGAGTAGAGGTTAAGGGAGTGGGTTTTTCCCTATTGAAAAAGCTATTTCACAGATCCTGGAGCAATGCCCCTTGGGAAATGTAGTCTTTTCACTCAATCAATAAGGAGCAGTTGTGGAAAAAGTGGTTAAGCAACCAAAGGATTTTATTTCCCCTCCCGGGGTGGATTTTACCATGAACAGAAAACACAATCCAGGTATCTACTGGTATTTGGACAAACAAAAGTTCCTTAACAGAAAAAGGCTTTCTTCAGCATTAACCAAGGTGAAAACAAACATTCAAACCAAAACCACGCTGTTTCCTCACAGCTCTGTCTCCACGTGCTATCTCCACGTGCTATCTGTGCTGTACTCTTTTCAAGCAGGTTTTCAACACAATGAAATTATTCCATTGGCCAGAGATAATGTACAGTCCATTATATCTATATCTTCCCCAGTATCAATACACTCTGGTTCACAGTCCATCAATTCCTCCTGCTCATAAGGAAATGTTTGAACCGGCACTGCTGGTGCCACGCCCTTTCTTACTGCTCCAGGCTTTACACGATATGCTTGGGTCAAATACTGGCTTTCACACAGACTATCAGGCCCAGTATTCTTTTCCCAGCACCACCCTTCTGGGTAGAAACAGTCACTGTAATTAAGTATATTCAAGCCTTTTGGCTTACCTTTCAGCCTTACTGGTGGAGGTTTTCTCTGGTGCTTTTGAACAGCTGTAGGTTGTGATAAGGAAGCTTATCATAGTTCAGGAAGGAGCTATAATAGAGGTGAAGTGACTCTGAACAAGCAACCAGTTCTGGTAGAAATAATAAAACAATGTTTCCATAAAAGACTACCAGTCCCAGAATGCACCAGGATTCCAGCAGCCATTAGAAGAGCTGAAGTGGGGAAACGTGTGTTCAATCAGGAGGGCTATGAGGTAATCCCCAAGCACTCATCTCCAAGGGCAGGGCTTGATTCAGCACAGCTGCGCTGTGCTAGGGTGGAGCATTCATCTAAGCAGGATAAAAGAAAAGCTTATTCTACAGAGAATCATCATCTTGATCATCAGAAGCACCTTGATCATCCTGACCATCATCAGCAGAAGCCAGAGCTGACGGACAGAGAGAGAAAGGAACACTTTGGAAGAAAGAAGAGAAAAGCATTTGGGAGGTCTAAAGGAGTCCATAGCAGTACGTATACTGGGAGGCATTCCAGAGGCAAGCATACACCATTGGACTGGGGAAAGCCAGAGGAGTGGGGCTGCAGAGCCAGGAATCCCAGGACGGCACCTGTGAGGGAGACAGCTGCACTTGGAAGGGACCCTAAGACCAGTGCCAGAAGGTATGTGAAGAGAGATCCAGTGTCCAGGGATCTTGATTGGAAGGCCGGACATAAGAACTGGACTACATACTGGCCAGGATATTTAGAGAGGAACTCTAACAGCAATGGAAGCTCAGGTATGAACACTGATCTGTGCCCTAGCTCTTCACTGGGAAGACGGCAGGGAAACAAGTATTGTCCTGAGAGTGTTCCATTGAGAAATTCCTCTGTGCCAATCCATGGTAGTGAACCCATGATAATTGAAGAAGGGGAAGATGGTGTAAATGGGGGCTTTGAATACATGGATTGCTCTCTGTCTAAACTTCTGTGGTAATATGCTGTTACAAAATACAACAACCATCACAAAGAAATATAAACTTGTTCTTTAATCTACTCAGAAAGGCTTCTGAGTAGGATTTGAGCCACGTAATAGAAAGTAAACCAGCTAAGAGGGTTTCAGCTGGTAATTGTTAGCAATTGAGCCTTGCCTAATTGCCAGTGAGCTCTGAAGGGACACTTCTGAGTGTGTGTGAAGATACACGAAGTTATCCCTGAAAAAGAACAGTTGTTTTCCTACTTTGTGGGTTTTGTTTGTTCATTGAAGCACTGTTAAGATATTAACAGGAGCCTACAGAAAAGACCTTTCTGTTCCCATCAAGGTCTTTATTCTTTGATTTGATTGCTTAACAAGTTCAGCTGTTGTTTTTCCTTATTTGTTTTTCTAAGTATAATACTGAAAGCAAGTATTCCTTTTTATGTGCTACCAAGTATATCTGTGTTGGGAGAAAGAACCCCATAAATAAAATATCTTCTTTGCTTTACATTCGAGCAAGCACAACTAATTTATTGTGAACGGCTGAGTCTGGTATGAATGGACTAAATTTCCCACAATCCTTTGCAAGTCATATTAATATTTGCCTTTGCCAAGACTGTGGACATTCTCACCCAAAGCCCCCGTTTACAAGGTTCCCAACCTAAGCCCTGCTCATAGCATTTCACTTGCCTCCTAGGCTTTCTGTCTCTCCCGTGCTCCCCAGGATATTGCAGACAATCTCCTTTGCCCTTGTTATATCCTGTCCTCGGGGTTTCTTTCTTTCTCCTCAAGAAGGAATCTGTCTCTCCTTTCCATAGAGACTCTGGCTTACTCTGGGCATAGCTGTCTTCAGTGTAGCTCTCAATAGCTTCTCTCTCCAGCTCATATGCCTCACTTCCTGCTTCTTCAGCGAACTCTTCATTACCTCCTTCTCTGCCTAACTCCATAAGCTCCACTGAAGTTTCCTTAATAGGGTGAATTCTGGGGCAGTGCTCAACTCCACCCCCTAACAGGTGTCCTGCATTACCTTGTGATTCACCCCTTGAATGATAGCACCGGCGTTTCTCTTGCCTCTCTGCCTGGTTCCCACGGTAACCAGGAGCCATGTGCTTCTGTTTACAGCTCAGCTCTACTCTTGTTCCTGGCTTTTCAGCTTCATTACACGGGCTAGAAAGACCCACTATGTCACAGATCCCCCCCCTTAAAATATTCCGGGCTGCCGGAGCTTGCGACGGACAGCACGGAATCCGGGAAAGAGCGTCTGCATTACTATGAAATTTTCCTGCTCTGTGCTGGACTATAAAGTCGTATGCTTGAAGCGCTAAATGCTATCTAGTGAGCCTAGCATTACTATTCCTCATTTGGTGCAGCCATTTTAATGGCGCATGATCCGTAATTAAATAAAACTTACGGCCTGTGAGGTAAAATCTAAGTGTCTCTACTGCCCACTTAATCGCGAGACACTCCCGCTCCACCGTTGAGTACGTCTGCTCAGCTTTTGATAGTTTCCTACTAAGGTATGTTACTGGGTGCTCAACCCCTTCAAATACCTGCGACAGTACAGCCCCTAATCCCGTCTCGGATGCATCAGTTTGTACGAGAAACGGTGAGTTAAAGTTGATCCCCCTGAGTACTGGGGCCTTACACAACCTATCCTTTAGTGTCACGAACACCTTCTCAGCCTCTTGTGTCCACTTAATATTGTTAGGAGCGTTTTTCCGCAGCATCTCCGTGAGTGGAGCACTTTCCTCCGCAAATCACGGGATAAATCTGCGGTAATATCCCACTAAACCCAGAAATCCTCGCATTTGCCTCTTGTTGATAGGCCGCGGAAAGTTCTTTACTCTCTCAATTTTGCTAGCTAATGGCCGTACCATCCCTCCTCCCACCATGTGGCCTAAGTACTTAACTTCCCGACCAGCAAAAAGGCATTTGCTGGGATTGATAGTTAGGCCCGCTTTCCTCAAAGCGTACAGGACTGCCTCCACCCTGGGTAAGTGCTGGGCCCATGTAGTGCTATGAATGATTGTCATCCATATAAGCCCATGCATATTCATGGTGTGGCCGTAATACTTGGTCTACCAATCTTTGGCATGTGGCCGCAGCCCCGTGAAGTCCAAATGGCATTCGCCTAAATTGGAACAAACCTATTGGTGTCGTGAAAGCTGTCTTTGGTTTGGACGCCTTGGTTAAGGGTATCTGCCAATAACCCTTGGTTAGGTCCAATGTCGTCAAATATTTAGCTTGGCCTAACTTATCCAACAAATCCTCAATTCGAGGCATGGGATACGCGTCAAATTCTGAAATATTGTTTATCTGCCGGAAGTCTATGCAGAACCGGAGGCTGCCATCTGGTTTAGGCACCAATACTATGGGGCTTGACCAGGGGCTCTTGGACTCCTCTATCACGCCCATTTTCAGCATGTCACGTACCTGTTCTATCACTTCTGTTTTCTTTGCCTCCGGCAACCTGTATGGCCGTTGCCTAATTACTTTCCCAGGGACAGTAATAATTTCATGTGCAACAATGTTAGTCTCCCCAGGAAGTGTCGTCAAGACATCAGAAAATTTATTCAAAACTTTACTTAGTTCTTGCCGCTGCTGCCCTGACAGCTCTGCCCCTACACGTGGTTCTGGAGTCTCCCTCCAATCAGTGGGTTGTGGACCGAAATCGTCCTCTGTTTGCTCTTCGGCAACAGCTGTCAACCCTTTTAAGTCTCCCATCCCAGTAGACCCAAATCCTCCTTCACCCCTTCCTGTGGGGACCAGTGAGGAAACCTCCTCTACTTCGGGGAAACCTACACGTTCACAGATCAGCTGTGCTATTCTATCACCGGTCTTAATCTGGAAGTCCTCCTGACTAAAATTAAACATTAAGACCTTCACCACCCCCCGGTAATCTGGGTCAATGACCCCAGCCCCTATATCGATAAAATTCTTAGCTGCTAAGCCTGACCTAGGCGCTATCCTCCCATAACACCCGGGTGGGATCTGCACCTTTATCCCCGTGTCTATCAGGGCTTTCCCTCCGTGGGGTATCATGCTATTCTCTGCACTACATAAGTCATATCTGCAGCGGCTTCCGAGGCTCGCTGTGGACCCTTGGCCTGGGCTGTCACTTTGCAAAATTTTAGCACAAATTTTGGCTTCTCTGTGGTCACCTCCCTTCTTCCCACTATGTGGCGTAGGCTGGTCTTCCCAGGTTTCCCTAGCCAAAGGGCTTGGGACTTTGGTGGCCATGGCCTCTAACTTTAGTGTATCCGATGACTCTCTTTTTACCTCCAAGGAGCCTGTTTTAACTGGGTTGGGTGCTAAACTTATCTCAGCCGTGAGGCCCTCCTCCAACCCTGACTGAAAGGAGGCCAATCCCTTCCCAGGACTACACTTTGCGGAAGGCGGGGTACCACTGCCATAATAATTTTCCTTTCTGTTCCTAAACCCTCTATGCCTATTTCATGCAAGGGATACTGATGGGCGGCCCCATGTATGCATCTTATTTTCACCTGCCCGACTGCTTGACTTGGCGCTACCTGAGTTTTTATGGCTTCCCAGAGCCGTTGGGACACCATACTCTGGTCTGCGCCCGAGTCGAGTAGTGCTTGGGCCTTTATGCCTTCCACCTGGACTGGTAGCAAAAAGCCTGCTTTTTCCATTACCAGATATTAAGGCAGTGCGTGTAATACAATCTTTTTGCCAGTGCCCAACATCTCCACATTTGAAACATTTTCCTTTTGTAGAGGAAAAACCACTATTTTTCCAAGGTACTTTACATTCAAAATTCTTACTCACTTTATCCGCCTGCGTCAAGCCCAGAATGCCGGATTTTGAGGTCCTTGAGAATTCAGCCTCAAAATACCGTTCTGTCATGGCCGCTGCTTCAATTGTTGTCTTACAGTTCTGTAACATAAACTTTTTAACCTCAGCAGGTACAGCTTCCATGTACTGTTCCAACATTATTTCATCAAGCATAGATTCTACATTTTGCTGCTCAGGTTTGAGCCACTTACAAGCTAATCCCTTTATTCTAAAATACAGGGCTTTAGGGGTTTCTCCAGGCTTTAACCTTGCCTCCCTAAACCTTCGCCTGTAGAATAGAGGGGTGAGCCCTAACCTGCCTCGTACCGCACTCTTTACAGCATCATAATTCATTGCTAAAGCAACTGGCATTGACTTGTATGCTGACAAAGCTTCACCAGATAAAGACATAGCAAATCTTATAGCCCACTGCTCCTTAGGCAGTTTGACGGCTTCTGCAATCCGTTCAAATGCATCTACATAATCATCTACATTGTCAGTAGGAGATAACTGTCCCAGCAAAAGTGATCCTGAACCATTCAGTTCTACCCCTTGGGTAAATCCTGGAAAAGCTTCCACTGGCTCCTGCTGTTGCTTGGGTAAATGTTCTATGAGAGCATTTGCTGTTCTTGCAAAGTAGTCATTGCTTGGTCATGCACCCTTCGTGACATCTCCAGCTGCTTATCCCATTGCAGGGACATCCATTTTAATATTTCTTGCGGGTCCATTCTGGATCTCCTGATACCTGCAACACAAACACAAAAAAACCCCCAAGTGTGGCCCAAAAAAAAAAGAAAAAAAAAAGAGAGAGAAAAAAATTCTCCTTTTTTTTTTTTTTTTTCAACGTCGTGCACTATGCCTGTGCACCACCCTTTCTCCTTGTATCTTTCTCCGCCCGTGCCCAGCCACAATTACCTGGCACCAGTGCAGAGTCAGGCACTGAGAAAAGGGAACTCCCCAGTCTGACCGACCGTCAGCCGAGCTCTGGATCTTTCCTCTGGTTGTCAGCTCTTGCTGCAGGAACCTCCGTCCTTGTGGTGTCCTCCAATCCAGGCAAAAATCCAAACTACTACGCCATTTGTCACCAGCTCTCCTTAAGCCCCCGAGTAGAGGTTAAGGGAGTGGGTTTTTCCCTATTGAAAAAGCTATTTCACAGATCCTGGAGCAATGCCACTTGGGAAATGTAGTCTTTTCACTCAATCAATAAGGAGCAGTTGTGGAAAAAGTGGTTAAGCAACTAAAGGATTTTATTTCCCCTCCCGGGGTGGATTTTACCATGAACAGAAAACACAATCCAGGTATCTACTGGTATTTGGCAAGCAAAAGTCCCTTAACAGAAAAAGGCTTTCTTCAGTATTAACCAAGGTGAAAACAAACATTCAAACCAAAACCACGCTGTTTCCTCACAGCTCTCTGTCTCCACGTGCTATCTGTGCTGTACTCTCTTTTCAAGCAGGTTTTCACCGCAATGAAATTATTCCATTGGCCAGAGATAATGTACAGTCCATTATATCTATATCTTCTCCAGTATCAATACACTCTGGTTCACAGTCCATCAATTCCTCCTGCTCATAAGGAAATGTTTGAACCGGCACTGCTGGTGCCACGCCCTTTCTTACTGCTCCAGGCTTTACACGATATGCTTGGGTCAAATACGTGCTTTCACACAGACTATCAGGCCCAGTATTCTTTTCCCAGCACCACCCTTCTGGGTACAAACAGTCACTGTAATTAAGTATATTCAAACCTTTTGGCTTACCTTTCAGCCTTACTGGTGGAGGTTTTCTCTGGTGCTTTTGAACAGCTGTAGGTTCCCAACCTAAGCCCTGCTCATAGCATTTCACTTGCCTCCTAGGCTTTCTGTCTCTCCCGTGCTCCCCAGGATATTGCAGACAATCTCCTTTGCCCTTGTTATATCCTGTCCTCGGGGTTTCTTTCTTTCTCCTCAAGAAGGAATCTATCTCTCCTTTCCATAGAGACTCTGGCTTACTCTGGGCATAGCTGTCTTCAGTGTAGCTCTCAATAGCTTCTCTCTCCAGTTCATATGCCTCACTTCCTGCTTCTTCAGCCAACTCTTCATTACCTCCTTCTCTGCCTAACTCCATAAGCTCCACTGAAGTTTCCTTAATAGGGTGAATTCTGGGGCAGTGCTCAACTCCACCCCCTAACAGGTGTCCTACATTACCTTGTGATTCACCCCTTGAATGATAGCACCGGCGTTTCTCTTGCCTCTCTGCCTGGTTCCCACGGTAACCAGGAGCCATGTGCTTCTGTTTACAGCTCAGCTCTACTCTTGTTCCTGGCTTTTTAGCTTCATTACACGGGCTAGAAGGACCCACTATGTCACAGATAACACAAAATTTGTAAGATTCACCAACAGATGTCGATGTGATACATTCCATCGCAGATTTCTCACCCCTTACTGATAACTGCCCCCGCGACCTCAGGGTCGTCCACGACTTTTGCCTTTTTTCTTCCATTCCATATTGTCGTCCAAAAAATTCTCACGAGAAGATTTGCTAGAATCAGTGCCTGAAGACTCCTCCGAGGTTAATTCAAATTCTACCCTTTTCTTCTGTTTCCTCTTAGGTTTACGATTAATATTCATCCAAGGGTACCCATACCCCATGGTATAGTCCTCATAATCACGTCTAAGTTTCTTCAATTTGGTCTTTTTCACCTCTTCACTCAACCGATCAACCTGCTTCTGTAGGTCTTCAGTCTGTTTAAAACGCACTTCTGTTTCTGTGGTCTTCAAAGCGGATAACACGCCCCACATGTTTTTTCTCAGTCCAGAATGAAGATAGAGGTGTGAAATTGAAAGGATAGTAACTTGGAACTTCAAAGGACATATGTGTAAATTTACAGTCGTCCGACAAATAGCGAGGCAGTAGTGATCCTTCAAATGGTGTCTGTGAGTGACGCACGGTACAAACAACAAGCTGTAATTGAATTCTTGGTGGAGGAGAAAAAGTGTGAGAAACATTCACAAGTGGTTGTGTGCTGTGTATGGAAGTTCTGCGGTAGATAGGAGCACTGTTGGACGATGGGTGAAGAGAATAAAGGCTTCAGGAAGTGGAAAACGGAACTGGAAGATCGGCCGCGCTCCAACAAATCAGAGCAGTTGTCTTTTTCCTTTTGGCATTTGTTTGGTTGTGAGACTTCGCGGAACCCATCTTGCACACACCTTTGAATATCCCAGAGTCAATTGCCATTGCACCAGCTCTACTGACGGAAAGTTGTATGGACAATTCCTTACTCGTGATGCGCCGATCCGCACAAATAATGTCATCAGTGTGCTGCAACTTGTCTGGACTGGTGGCTGAGGCAGGACGCCCAGACCACGGCCAATCTTCCAGTTCCGTTTTACCACCCTAGTTACTACCCTTTCAATTTCACACCTCTATCTTCATTTTGGACTGAGAAAAAACATGTGGGACATTACTTTCTGAGCAACCCTCATATTTGTTAAGCATTTCAACTTTATCCTCATCAGTTTTTGCGTATTCTTCCCCTTCATCCTTGAGTCTGACAATACCACTTTGCCCTTCCTTCCTCTCACTAACATATCTGAAAAATGTCTTGTCCCCCCCATTTTATTGCATTGGCTATTTTTTCTTTTTTTTTTATATCTTTACTTTCCTGACTACTTTGCTAGCTTCTCTAAGTTTTTCCAAATATAGATGCCTGTCTTCCTCTCTGTGATCTCTTGTATTTCATGAAGGCCTCCCTCTTTTTCTTCACCTTTTCAGCTACTTCTTTTGAGAACCATAGTGGCCTCCTTTTCCTTTTACATTTATTTACCTTTCTAACAAAAAGGTTTGTTGCCCTTAAAATATCCCCTTTCAGTTTTGCCCACTGTTTTTCTATATCCCTCAGCTGTTCCCATCCTGCTAAAGACTCTCTGAGGTAGTTTCCCATCTTTGCAAAGTTAGTTTTCCTAAAGACTAAGACCCTCAGTTTTGAATGGATTTTATCCGCCTTAGTACTAATACTGAACCATACCATCTGGTGATCACTGGATGCGAGATGATCTCCCACTATGACATTAGAAACACTTTCCCCATTGGTAAGCACTAAATCCAGTATGGTCCTATCAAATGTGGGTTCTGTTACCAGTTATGCAAATAGTTCTCCTTGTAGAGAATCGAGGATCTCCTTACTTGGTATAGTTGGTGATTCGATCATTAGGCATGTAGATAGCTGGGTGGCTGGTGGACGTGAGAATCGCCTGGTAACATGCCTGCCTGGTGCGAAGGTAGCGGACCTCACGCGTCGCCTAGATAAGGTCTTAGATAGTGCTAGGGAGGAGTCTGCTGTCTTGGTACATGTTGGTACCAATGACATAGGGAGGTTCTGGAGGCTAAATTTAGGTTTTTAGGTAGGAAGTTGAAATCCAGAACTTCCAGGGTAGCGTTCTCCGAAATGCTTCCCGTTCCACGTGCAGGACCCAAAAGGCAGGCAGAGCTCCGGAGTCTCAATGCGTGGATGAGACAATGGTGCAGAGATGAGGGGTTTGGATTGGTTAGGAACTCGGGAACATTCTGGGGAAAGAAGGGGCTCTTCCGAAGGGATGGGCTTCACCTTAACTGGGATGGAACCAGGCTGCTGGCATTAACCTTTAAAAAGGAGATAGAGCAGCTTTTAAACTAGATAATAGGGGAAAGCCGACAGTCGCCCAAGAGCGGATGGTTCGGAAGAATGTATCCTTGAAGGATACTACCAAAAGCAGAGAGGTTCCAAAAAAGAGTAAAGTAGCCCAAATGCCCTCAAGTATGGAGCAGACAGAGCTTAAAGATTCAAAATTACCCTTGTCTACCAATAGCCAAATTAATATGAATAAAATACAGGTCTCTAAAATGCTTATATGCAAATGCTAGAAGTCTAAAAAATAAGATGGGAGAGTTAGAACTTATAGCACTAAATGAGAGGTTAGATATGATTGGAATATCAGAGACATGGTGGAAGGAGGACAACCAGCGGGACACTGATACCTGGGTACAAACTATATCGTAATGATAGAGCTGATCAAATTGGTGGAGGGGTTGCGCTCTATGTTAGAGAGGGCATTGAGTCAGAAAGGATTAAAGTTTTGCAGGAAACAAAATTTGCTGTAGAATCTCTATGGATTGAAATTCCATGTAAAAAGGGGGAAGGCGATGGCAGTGGGGGTGTACTATCGACCGCCTGGCCAGAATGAACAAATGGATGATGAAATGCTCAAAGAAATCAAGGAAGCTAACAAAAGTTACAGCGCAGTAATAATAGTGGGTGATTTCAATTACCCCGGTATCGACTGAGTCAGTGTCACAGCAGGACATGCTAGGGAGATAAAGTTCCTAGATGAAATAAATGACTGCTTCTTGGAGCAGCTGGTTCATGAACCGACCAGAGGGGAAGCCATATTAGACCTAGTCCTTAGTGGAACACCAGATCTAGTGCAAGAGATTAAGGGTGTTGGGACCACTTGGCAATAGTGATCATAGCATGATCGCCTTTGCTTTAATTAGTGGAGGAGGGATAGTAAGGAAATCCACAGTACTACCTTTTAACTTTCGAAAGGGAGACTATGATAAAATGAGAAAAATAGTTAAGAAAAAACTAAAAGGAGCAGTTGCAAAGGTTAAAGACTTACATCAAGCTTGGGTGGTGTTGAAAAATACTATCTTGGAAGCCCAGACCAGCTGTATTCCACGCTTTAAGAAAAGTGGAAGGAAGTCCAAAAAACTGCCAGCATGATTTAAAGGTGAGTTCAGAGAGGCTGTTGCCAAAAAAGCATCTTTCAGGAAATGGAAAAAAAGAGCCAAATGACGAAACCTGGAAACAGCACAAGCACTGGCAGGTCAAATGCAAGGCATTGATAAAGCAGGCAAAGGGAGAATTTGAGAAGAAGCTTGCTGCGGAAGAAAAAACGCGAAATTTAAAGATTTTTTTCAAGTACATTCGTAGCAAAAAACCTGTGAGAGAGTCAGTAGGTCCATTAGATGACAGAGGGGTTAAAGGGGCACTAAGAGGCGACAAGGCGATAGCGGAGAGACCTGAATGTATTCTTTGCTTCGGTGTTTACTGAGGAAGATGTAGGGATGTTACCCATGACTGAAGTGGTGTTTAAAGGTGCAGAAGAATTGAAGGAAATATCGATACATCGGGAAGATGTATTACAACTATTAGATAAACTGAAGAGTAGCAAATCACCTGGTCCGGATGGTATACATCCAAGGGTGTTGAAAGAACTGAAATATGAGATTGCAGACTTGCTATTAGTAATCTGTGAACTATCATTAAAATCATCTCTAATGACTGAAGATTGGAGGATCGCCAATGTAACACCAATTTTTAAAAAGGGTTCCAGGGGTGATCCGGGAAACTAGAAACCGGTGAGCCTCACGTCCGTACCGGGAAAAATGGTAGAAACCATCATAAAGAATAAAATTACTCAGCATGTAGATAGTCATGGCCTAATGGGAGACAGCCAACATGGCTTTAGACAAGGAAGATCTTGTTTTACTAATCTGTTATGGTTTTTTGAAAGTGTGAATAAACAGGTGGACAAAGGTGAGTCGGTTGATATAGTGTATCTGGACTTTCAGAAAGCCTTTGACAAGGTCCCTCATCAGTTTTTTGGCAAAACTAAAAAGTCATGGTATAGGAGGCAGTGTGCTACTGTGGATCAGGAACTGGTTAAAAGATAGAAAGCAGAGGGTTGGGCTAAATGGCCAATTTTCCCAATGGAGAAAGGTGAATAGTGGTGTACCCCAGGGATCTGTGCTGGGTCCACTGCTTTTTGACATATTTATAAATGACCTGGAAAGTGGAATAACGAGTGAGGTTATCAAATTTGCAGATGAGACAAAACTATTTAAAGTTGTTAAAACCCAAGAGGATTGTGGAAAATTGCAAGAGGATCTTGATAAATTGGAACACTGGGCATCAAAATGGCAGATGAAATTTAATGTGGACAAGTGCAAAGTTATGCACCTAGGGAAGAACAACCCAAACTATGGTTACACGATGCAAGATTTCACATTAGGAACCACCACCCAGGAAAAAGATTTAGGCGTCATTGTGGATAACATGTTAAAACCCTCGGCCCAGTGTGCAGCGCAGCCAAGAGAGCAAATAGAATGCTAGGTATCATAAGGAAAGGAATGGAAAATAAAGCAAAAGATATTATAATGCTTCTATACCGTTCCATGGTGAGACCGCACCTTGAATATTGTGTGCAATTCTGATCGCCGTATCTTTAAAAGGATATAGCGTTATTAGAAAAGGTTCAGAGAAGAGCCACCAAAATGGTAAAGGGGATGGAAGTATACTCCTATGAAGAAAGGCTAAAAAGGTTAGGGCTCTTTAACCTGGAAAAGAGACGGCTGAGGGGAGATATGATAGAAGTCTATAAAATGATGAACGGAGTGGAACGGGTAAACATAGATCAATTGTTTATTATCAGAATATAGAAAGGCTAGGGGACATGCAATGAAGCTACAGGGTAAACTATTTAAGACTAATAAAAGAAAATATTTTTTTACTCAACGTGTAATCAAACTCTGGAATTTGTTACCGGAGGATGTAGTAAAGGCTGTTAGTGTAGCTGGGTTTAAAAAAGGTTTGGGCAAGTTCCTGGAGGAAAGGTCCATAAACCATTATTAAGAAGGGACCCAGGATATCAATGCTTGACCCAGTACAAGCATTGTGGAACCTGTGTCTCTTGGGGAAACTGCTAGGTACGTATGACCTAGATTGGCCACTGTTGGAAACAGGATACTGGGCTTGATGGACCTTGGTCTGACCCAGTATGGCATATCTTATGTTCTTATGTTATGTTACTTCTAGATGACACCGCAGTAGGGATGTGCCAGTCCACAGCCAGCATATTGAAATCACCTATCAGTAGCACTCCCTTTAGACTTTTCTCTGGAAGGTCCTGCTCATCCTGAATCATCTGCCTGACCACACGGTGGACCAGAAAACTGCCTGTGTCTTACGTACTGCCTGGATGATAGGATCCTCCACAGACTCCTCCATCGGCTGAGCCACTGCCGGGTTAAGAGCCTGAAGTGATTCCATAATTAAGGCTGGCAGTTCTTCCTTATGAGAAGCACTTGAATAATCCTAGCCTGGTCCTCAGGCTCTAGACTCACCTTCCTCGACTACTTTTGGATCCACGTCTAAATCATCGCCTTCAAGCCAGTCGGACAACAACGGCTGATCCTCTACGGAACGAGCCCTTTTTACCAGCTCTCCTGCCAAAGCATCAACCTTTTCCACCATGGCACGGCCCCCTCCGGCTCTGAGACCCGAGAGATCTGCAGTGACCCCCTGCTGCCGCAAACAATAGGCTTGATGCAATAACAGAACAAAATCTGGAGAGAATCCTGGAAGAATTCCTCCCCCTATGCCTGAAGGAACAGAAGGAACTGGGACTGACAGGGTCGCTGCTTGCGGAGAGACCAGAGCCTGCAACTGAGCATTCACCTCCATAGAGGCCTGAGCCCCCTGTGTAGATGCAGCAGCTTCTTCCGTGGACTTATCTTGAAGCTCCTGCTCCATGTTAAGTACTTCAGCAGCACAGTCGCGGCACACTCAGGCATCTGATATTACCCCACGCCAGGACCCACAGACAAGACACTGCAGACGTGGAGGCATTAGCCCGAAAGCCACCTGCGCTTGAAATAAAATAGCACAAGAATGAATGAAAAAACAAAAAACAGAACACCTAAAGTCTCCTTTTTTTTTTTTTTTCTTTTTTCAATTTACCACAAACTGCTACAATTCAACGGAAAAAACAACAAAGAATAGGCAAATGACGCTAAAAGGCCAAGATACAGGGCACTGACAAAGATAAAATAAAAAAATCAAGGCAAACAGTTAATTGAGAAAAAACACGGGAACTGGGCCACGCAGCAGTTGCAAGGCAAAAACTACAACAAGCTGTGCACGCAGAGACAGGCCATGACCAAAAAGCTCTTGAAATCACCCGAAAGTCAGCGGATTCACCTAAAGCCTGCAGGACCTGAAAACTCACCGGGAAATGAAAGCCAGCCACACAGAAGATGCCGTTGGAGTTCCCCTGATGTCTGGGCAAAAAACGTGTCACTCACCACTTCAGCTCCCCTCCGTCCAGACAAGGAGGGGAGTGAAGGACAAAAAGCCTCTCGGACAGAAAAGCAGAAGAGAGAGACAGTCTCCTCCCGATGCTCCCTCCCTCTTACTAGGCTTAGAAGTCCTTTTTTTTTTTTTTTTTTTCCCCCAACTTAACTATACTAACACCCAAAGAAATAAAACCAAAGGTGATATAAATAAAACACAAACTCCCTAGCTACTCTAACCAAAATCTCCTTATTAGTCACTCCAGTGAGCCCAGCACCTAGGCTCACTACCACCTCCAGCTGCTTGGAGACTGAGCACACTGGGAGCTGGTGGGAAGTGCCAGCAGTGTATGTGAGGTGGCTTCAAGAATCTGACATGCCCAGTCTCCAAGTTGCGGGAGGAGGTACACTACCCAGAGGTGCGGGACTGGACTGGAGGGACGATAAGGAATATTTATTTACGGAAAGAGTGGTAGATAGTTGGAGTAGTCTCCCAGTGGAGGTAGTAGTTTCTGAATTCAAGAAAACATGGGACAAACACAGAAGATCTCTAAACGAAAAAAAAAGACTATAGTAGTGTGACGTAGAAGCCCACACAGAACCTATGCAAATAGATAGAAAGGAGGAATTTACCTTTGAAACTGTTAGTCAGTCAGCATATACAGCTCATGAGAAACAGGGAAAGAGAGGAGCAGAGCGGACACACCCAAGCTCTGACGTAACAGCAAGCTCAGAGCTTGATTACACTCACCTGGGCAAGAAAGTCGAGCCAGCCTGCAGGGAACAGAGAGATAAAAGCCGGAGGGTAGCTCCAGCAAGGAAGTGCTGTGATTCCCCAGAGAGAAGGGAGTGCTGTGATTCCCCAGAGAGAAGGGAGTGCTGTGATACCCCAGAGAGAAGGGAGTGCTGTGATTCCCCAGAGAGAAGGGAGTGCTGTGATTCCCCAGAGAGAAAGGAGTGGGCGTGTCAGAGGCAGGAAGCAGCAGAGGAGAAGCCTCAGAGAAACGTGGCTGGAAAAGCACACGGACTACAGGCAGCTGGAGGTCCTGTGAGGAACCAGGTTGCAGCTCAGAGAGAGAAGCCAGGGCAGCAGAAGGAAGGAAGGCACACCCTGTGGCTAGGAACCTACCAGGACCAAGAGAACAGGGAGTCTCCCAGACCTCACTGCCAGAGGAGAGGCTTCAGCATTCATACAGGTGGGAGCCTAGCACTATAATAAGGAAAGCCAGAAGTTCTGTTCGGAACAGAGGGCCGGGGAACTGCTCAACACAAGAAGTGTCAGTAGAAAGTTATAAAGGAGTTCCTGATAACTGGAGGGAACAAAAGGAGAGCCGGGGAAGAAACACTACAGCTACAGGTACTTTTAAACCTCACTGTATGGAACTGTGTTCTTATGAGATACCAGAGTTCTCAGCGAGGGGTTTTTCCAGAGACAGCAGTAAAGGTCTGAAGCCAAACCCCACACACACTGAATGTGAGGATATGCAATGGGAGTGTAGCACTAGTGAACCCGAATATGCTCCTATGGATTGTACGCTATGCCTTGCAGACAACATTGAGCCTTTATGCTAAGTTTTGTATATAGCAAAGAAAAAGAAGATATTTTTCTTTCAGAAGAAGTTGTTTGTTTTCCATGTTTTGTTTGCACTTAAAAATCCTTTGGGAAGGGGAATAAATTCCTTGTTATGGTTTGCCTTGAACACTCGACTTACGACTATTATTTGCTAACAGAAGATATCAGGGTAACCCCAACCTTCGCACCCTAGGTGAAGGCCTGGCACCCGTTTACAGTAGTTGATATGGAAGGGCAGACTAGATAAGCCATAGGGCCTTTTTCTCCTGCCATGTTTCTATGTTTTTACTTTGATACACCTTTTTTCCATCGAATCTAGGACCTTGTGGTCTGTCCAGTGGAGCATGGGACTGGAGCTTGATGGATCTGTTATGTTTCCGTGCTGCTTCTGAAATCATAGGCAGCTGTGAGGTCATGGCCCATAACCAACAGAATTTATTTATTTATTTATTTTATTTATTTAACAGTTCTTCTATACCGCTCTATTTTAGATCAGAGCGGTTTACATTTAACATCAACTATACAACACAAGGAAATTTGAGTTGTATTTACAATAAACAGGGAGATCAACTTGGAAGTAACTGGGGGAACTATGTACATTGTATAACTATATACATTAACTATATATATACATTGTATTACACTGGTACCTGATTTCAGGTAGAACATATCTACATCTTATTTACACTGGGGGTCATAATTCTATTTCAGTGGGTACTTCTGAGCGATCAGTTGATTATCCTTTTTCATGCTGAGTCTGATTGTTTAATTGTAATGAGTGATTGTCTGAGGGGCCATATGTATGGTTATTAAGGCTGGATTCCGGGTAGTATGTAGTGAACAGGTGCTGCTTTAATGCCTTCCTGAAGTGGGTTAGGTAAGTGATGTTTCGAATAGAGGTGGGGAGAGCATTCCATGCTCTGGGCGCGTAAATCGTAAATGCCCTATTTGTTGTTGCTTTTGTGCATTTTGTTATTACTTTTGGGACCTCTAGGGTGTTTTGCATCATGGGTCTTCTGTTTCTGTTCTGTGGTACTTTATGCATCATCTTGCTGAGGGCTGTGGGGGTCATAGTGTTTGAGGCTTTGAAGGTTAAGGTTAGAACTTTGTGGAGGGTTCTTGCTTGAACCGGTAACCAATGGAGGTTCATCAGTACTGGCGTTATGTGCTCTCTCCGTGAGGCCCCTGTTAGTACTCTTGCAGCAGTGTTCATTGCAAGCTGGAGAGGAGCTAGCGTTGCTTGAGGGAGACCATGTAGAATTACGTTGGCATAGTCGAAATGTGGTAATATCAATGCCTGATAGATCGATCGGTAGTCGCTGAAGTCAAGTAGCGGTCGGAGATGTTTTAAGGTCCTTATTTTCATGTAAACTGTTTTTACTGTGTTTTTTATGTGGGTTTTCAGATCCAGTTGTTGATCCAGTGTAACGCCAAGGTAGCGTATTGTAGGTTTAGTTTTCAGTTCTGTGTTGCCGATTTTTAAAGAGTGGAGGGGTGAAGTCCTGGTTCCTTGATGAAAAGGACATCTGTTTTACTGTAGTTGATTCTCATGTTTTGTGTGGTGAACCATTCTGCTACTGCCTCAAAACATCTTGTTAGAGGGGAGAGGTCTGGTTGGTTGGTCCTGAATGGGATGTATAGGAGGATGTCGTCTGCGTAGGCTAGACAGTTGACCTTGAATGAACGTGCTAGTGCACATATGGGCTGCATGTAGATGTTAAACATCAATGCAGATAGTGACGAGCCCTGTGGTACACTCTGATTTTGTAAAAATGGTTCGGAGGTTGTGGAGCCTGACCTTACATGTTGCCATCTATTAGTCAGGTATGACTTGCACCACTTTAGGGCTATTCCCTGAATTCCTTTCTCGCTGAGGCGTTGTATGAGGATCTCGTGACTCACCGAGTCGAAAGCCGCTGCAATGTCGAGGAATATGAGGGCGAATCCTTGATTAATTTTGTCGGTTCCAGAGACTAGATGGTCAAATAGGTTGGTGAGAAGGGTTTCAACCCCATGTGCTTCTCTGAACCCATGCTGGGAAGGATCCAGTGGGGCTTCAGTATCAATATGCTGTTGAATTTGGCGCTGTACTAGCTTTTCAATTACTTTGGCAAGCATGGGGATACTTGAAATTGGTCTGTAAGATTCCACTTTCGTTGGGTCCAGCTTGTTATTTTTTAGCAGTGGTCTGATTGATGTTTGTTTCAGACTTTGTGGAAACGATCCGGTTGTAAGAGATTGGTTTATTAATTCACTCAGATATTGGCTTAAGTCACATCGTAACTCCTTTATCCATAAAGCAGGGCATGGGTCATTGGGTGCGGTAGTGGGGTTGATCGCAGCGATAGTGTCTTCAATCTCTCTGCGTGATATTTTTTCAAATTTGGATAGTGGTGATGGTTGGGGCAAGTTATGCTGAGAGCTGTTTTCCGCGGAGCTCGAGGTTGCCCCAGCCTGGGTCACTTCAGGTTGTAGGTAGTTTGTTGCAGATGTAGTAGTCTGGATCATTTTTGACTGTAAGTAGTTGGAGTATGCTTGGGGGTGTGGCATCTGTGACTGGTCTGCTGGAGGTTCTCTTATGAGAGATTTCACTATATTGAAGAGGTCGTGGGGCTTGTTTAGTGACCGCTTCAAGATGTCGGAATGATATTGTTTCCGCTTTTTTGTTAATTCATCACGGTGTGCTCTTAGGTGATCGATGTAATTACCTTGATCTTCAGCAGAGCGAGACCGACGCCATCTTCTCTCGAGCCTACGCAGGCACTTGAGTGAATCTCGGAGGTCTTTGGTATACCATGGTGCGTGCTCTCGTTTCTTTGTTGTTTTATTAGTGGCTGGTATGCATGCGATGGTCTTGAGGCTCTCGTCCCATGTGGACACCAATGCATCTAGGTCGTGTGGTATGTTGTTGAGGAGTGGGATGATCTTCTCTCGAAGCTCTTCTTTATTAAAGGGGCGGAAGCGCTTCAAGGAGGTTTCGTGGACAGTGTTGGTTTTGTTGGAGTTTTTATTGTGTGTGTTAATAGATATCTGGAATTGGATCAGGCTGTGGTCTGACCATGGCACAGGAGTTATGGTTGGTGGCATTGGTTGGGTGGTATCCGTATCTGTCTGTGGGGCAAAGATCAGGTCAAGTTTGTTTCCCTTGACGTGGGTGGGATTATTGACTAGCTGATCGTAGCCTAGTTCCTGTAACGCTTCTATGAAAGCCGAGGCTTGAGATTCCGGTAGCGTAGGCAGGTTGAAATCACCTAGGATCCAGTTCTGGGATCGTGGTCTGTTTGAGTTGCAGGCGAGGCCCATTATCGTTGCAAGATCCTCTGAGGATGGTGTTGGTGCTCGGTACAGTAGGTTGATCGTGCAGGTGTTATTTGTTATGGTGAGTGAGTCCAGGTGGGCTGTGCTGGTTGAGTTGCACATCTGGAAGCCTAGGCAAGTTTTGACAAGGATGAGTGTTCCTCCTCCTCTCTGATTGGTTCTATGGCATGTGTGGACTGAAAAACCTGTGGGTAACATCTGGTTGATGATTGCGTTGTCACATTCTGATAGCCAGGTTTCTGTGATCATGATGATATCAAGATCTTGGGTTGTGACCAGATCGGTAATTATTGGCCATTTTGTACGTATTGATCTTGCGTTGATGAGTGCACACTTCAGGGCTTGATGGTGTTGCTGACGGTACAAATGTGACTTCTTGAAATGTTGAAGTGGGATGTGTAATAAATGTGAGTAAGGTGCGTCGTTGGGTTCTCTTGGGGGGTGTTGGTGATTCTCCGTCCATCTTTTCCCGTCACTGTGGAGTATTGGGATGTGGTTAGTGCTTGTGTGAAAGGCTTGGGATGTAAGGGGGAGCCAGGAGGCTAGGTGTAGACACGCCAAGGCTATAAATGGGTGCATTTTGTGATGTCTTTGTGAAATAGTATGTGAGCTGTTTGTTGCTGGTAATTAGTGGGACCGGTATTGACTATTGTGCTAGCTTGGCTATTGTGCTAGCTATCCGCAGTGTATAAACTTACTGTCTGGCGATGAGTATGTATTTGGAACAATGTTGCAGTATATAGGACAGGAACAGTATAGCATCGAGCAGAACAATGAGGCAATGTGTCAGTCAGCGGATAATGATACAATGTAACACTCAGCAAAGAACGAAACAGAATACTATACTGCCAACAGTAATAATAAGTTCACACTTTTTGGGTAAGGGAGAGATACTGACAACAGTAATGAGGTATTACACAGTTGTCAGTAGTAAGATTAGCACTGATGCATGAAATTGGGTTTTTGGTAACAAAATATACTCTAGCAGTTAAGTGATACTAGCAATGGTATCAATTAGCACTGATACATGTAAATGTAAAATCTAGCAGTCAATTGGTACTGGCTACAGTAGTAAGATTAGCACTGATACATGAAAATTTATTATTGGAGACAGAAATAAAGTCTAGCAGTTGAGTGATACTGGCAATAGCAATGGTAATACTTGCAGTTCAGGAAAAGGGGTCAGAACAGCGTGGAAATGGGTCTAAAATAGAAGTATTTCTTGTTGTTCTTGGGGTTTTTCAAAGTGCCGCCGCCTAAGGGCCACGCCAAAGGGCCCTCTGGCGAGGCCCTCAGGCGCGGGCCCGCAAGGCGCGGGTGCGCCCGATTGGCGCCGGATTTAAAGGCTGCTGCACGCTGTGCACGCTGCCCCGATTGGGTAGCGCTTCTGGTGGGGGTGGTGCTCCCGCGGTGCTCCGGCCTGCTCTATCCCCTCAGGGAGAGCCGATCTCAAGGCCAGAGTTAGTGTTTAGTGTTTAAGCTTTAGTGTTTAAGCTTGAGGTATCTATAGGCCGGTGGGATGGAAGACAGTCATCTAGATTGAAAACTGAAGACCTTGCAGCATCTGGAGAATTGGTTATGCCAAGGTTTCTTTAGTGCTACTATAGGATTGTAGAATGGACAAAGTCCTTCTTGTTGGCTGGTGTTTGAGTTAGACCTAAGGACAGACCCTTGGACATTTTTTTCCCAGTACAAGAATTTACTTCATTGTGTTTTTGAGCTAAAACTAAGTACAGAGAAAAAGTATTACGTTTTGAAACTTTTATCCCACTTATGTATCCATTTCCACAGAGAAGATGCTTTACTTTGAAGAATTACTGAGGGCTTTGCTTTTTTTTTTTCACTTAAGTACCTTTGTTGTTTGGTTTAATAAAACTTAACATCTTACAGCCCAAATTGCCTAATACATAAGGCCATCTTGCCACCATCTTTTTTTTTTTCCTCCAAACTAGCCTAATTAACCCACCCACCGAAAATAGCACAAAGGCATCATAAAACAAACCATCAAGTACAACAAAAGGCACTGCGATCTACACACAACACATGGTCTCATTCATCCAGCCACTCACACACATCAACCACAAGAACTAGTCCCCACTACAGCCCTTCCTCTTCTCTCCCAGACCATCCAAACCGCCTCCTTCCACCTCCCACCATCTCTCAAAGGGCCCCCACAACTCCTGGAACTTAAGCAGCCGCTGCTGTCGTATAGCCATAAACGTTGCCATTCCATAGGTAACTTGAGTTTCCCAACCACCAAACACAACAGAAATGGCTCGACCCGCCTCAAGAACTAGATCCAACCTTACAGCAATCAGTAGGTACCAGGAACAACTCAGCCCCCCAACCTGCAACTCCCCATCCTTGACCAGGACCACCGAGTGAGTAAGCCGCTGCCCCAACATCCATGCCAGGAGATCTTCCTCCTAATAAGGTTGGACCCAAGGGCAATCCCACCAAATATGCCTAAACGTTTCCTCCTCCCGACATTCACACCATCACTTCCCATCACCAAACCCCAGCTTCTGCAACCTCTAAATACCACTGAAAATACAGCTTATAATTATTCTCAATTAAGTATGACACCTGAAGACCTTTAAATAGACAATCACCTGACCCCAGTCCTGCTCCTCCCACACCACCCCAAGATCCTCTTACCACCTAAAATGGTGCAGTGGCTTTGTGGCCCCCCTCTCCTCCAAAGCCAGAAACAGCCAGGATAAACATCCATTCATTCTCCCCCATCTGACCCCTGGACATTTTTTGTAAAAATTTAGGGTAGAGAATTCCTCATTCAAGTCCTGAGGTGTGTTGTCTTTTGTCTGTGGAGGAGGAGGATCTGCTAGGTGTGAATTTATGATGTGCATCGGGTGCCCCGCTAGGAGAGCATGTGATGCTTTGAAGTGAATGATAACCCTCATTTAAGAATGGGTTATGGTAGACCTCTGGAGACCAATCCCCATAGAAGTGCAGGGATGATCTAGGAGAGAATTCAGGAAGTTGCAACTGGTGAGGTGTCTGACAATCTAGAGTGGGTTAAAATAAGGGTGCTTGACCAAGGACACTGGCAAGGCATTAAAGTATAGCCACAGTCTTAGATAGCAGCTGCAGGAGAGCTCTGTGGGACCTAGGCAAATAAGGGGCTGAGGAAATAATCTTGGAATTCCTTGAATTGTGGGGGCAGTAGACTGCTGCATTTCCTTCCTATTATGGGCATCTGGAATGTCCTTATGGCAGGGTTCAACAAATCCCAGGTACCAGCTTGCCATGGCGACTATAAATTGCACTCTGGTGCCCAGAATTTGATTGCCTCCCTCCCCCAGCTATTACCCAATATCTTACCGTTGTTCCAGCATTCTTCACTCTTCCATTATGATCAACTCTGCATATAGTTTGAGCCACATGGTGGAGGAAGTTTGCTAATCTTGATGTTTCAAGTCTTGCGAGATCAACAGACTTCATCGCGCAGTTCAAAACTACATGAAGAGCCGATAGCGGTGGAAGAGAACACGAGAACAACAGTAAGGCTGTGGGTGATGGCTGGGAGGGTGGGCAACAGAGAGAAAGAGAGAGAGAGACATACACACACTGTGTGATGGCTGGAGGAGGCTGTGAGAGAAAGTGGGAGAAGGCAGGGTGTGGGAGTTATGAAAGATTTTTTTTTTGCTTCATATATTACAAGGCCATGGTGATATGTGAAGCAAAAAAGAAAGTTGTCAGCAGTATATTAGCTGCACCTGAGACAACATACTCATTGGGGGTAATGGGAGGGGGAGGAAGAAAAGGGTCACTGCCTTCTGATGGCACTGTGTAATAGCTTAATAAATCAAGCCCTTAAAGTGCCTTCTTTTCTCAAAGAAAATGGGAAAACAGTAAATCAGGTCCTTACAAAATGGAACTGCAAAACACCTTTTGGGGGGTGAAGGAGGAGCACTGAGATTGAGGTCTCAGTCGCCAGCTCCTAAATGTTTAAGTTAGATCTTAGATTCCAAGAAAATCTGTCAAGGCCTTCCCTATGGGATCTTTTTCCCCCTGGGGCGAGAAGAGAGCTGTGGGAGACTTTCCTTTTATGTTTGGACTTGGTGCTGTTTTCCCCAGTCTGAGTTTGATGCATGGCTGTTTTTCCCAAAGCTGGTGTAGGCTTATGCTTTTGTTTACTACTTGTGCTCTCAGATGCTGATGTTTGCATGGTGAAACTTGCTTACTAGCCCTTGTTTGCGAGGAGGTGTCCCTTTGCAGAACAAGCCAGGGGTGGTGGAGAGCCTAGCATTGGTCTCTTTATTAGGGGCCATGCGCTCTCTCGGATGCTGCCGCTGATAGCAGGGAAGCTGCTGCTGTGTGTGCGCGACACAACTCTAGTCATTCAGTTCATCTGCACACATAGCAACAGAGGCAATTGAAAGCCTGCCTCCACACGAATACAGTTCTGCATAACCCTCAGCTGTGTCCTCAGAGCTGTAGGACTTCTGTGTATGTTCTACCTCGCATCACACTTCACATGTGACCATTGTGGTGGTGTCTCAAAAAGTGCTGTAATCACTTTGCCAGCCCCTCAGTAAAGAGATTCCCATTTCTTCATCAGTTCAGAAGTGTCTCAAATGGTGGCTGAATCTCACCCACCTTTTGCTGGGTCACCTGTTTTCAACTCCACAATCCTCCCTTGCCTTTACTAAGAATGCTTCCATGCAAGGATGGGGGAGCACTTCTTTTCTAACTAAGCACACAAGGCCTGAGGAGCCTCCGTGAACGGTCTCAGCACATCAGTTTTCTCGAACTCTGAGCTATCTTCAGTATTATAAAGGCCTTCAAAATGTGGCTCAAGGGGAAAGTAGTCATAATCAGAACAAACAACAAAGTTGCCCTATTTTATGTCAACAAGCTACTACAATTACTACTGATCATTTGTATAGCACTACAAGGCATATGCAGCTCTGTACAGACACATGTAAGAAGGTTCCTGTTCATCAGAGCTTATAATCTAGTCAAGACAGATAGCACAACAGCTAAAGACATGGAAACTTCTAGGGGAATAGTAAGGCAATACATAGGAGACTAGGTAGATCAGGATCCAAAAGCGGCCTCGAAGAGTCGAATTTTCAATCTGGACTTGAAAGGGGGCAGAGATGAAGCCTGGTGTGCAGATTCAGTTAGTTTGTTCCAGGCATAAGGAGCAGCAAGGTGGAAGGACTGAAGTCTGAAGTTGGCGGTAGAAGAGAAGGACACAGATAGAAGGGATCTGCCAGAAGAGCAGAGTTCCTGAGGAAGGGTGTAGGGAGAGCTAAGAGGAAAGGTAGTGAGGAGCAGCAGAATGAGTGCATTTATATGTCAGTAGGAGAAGTTTGAACTGGATATGGAAATGGATAGGGAGCCAATGAAGCGACTTCAGAAGAGGGGTGTTATGAGCAAATCGAGGCTGGCGGAAGATCAGCCGTGCAGCTGAGTTTTGAACAGAATGAAGGGGAGAGACTCGATTGAGAGGGAGACCAGCAAGGAGGAGGTTGAAGTAGTCTAGATGGGAGGTGACTAAAGAGTGGATAAGCGTCTTAGTAGTGTGTTCAGAGAGGAAGGCTCGAATTTTGCAGATGTTTTATAGAGAAAGAAGCGACAGAACAAACAAGGGGAAGCCAGGTTCCCTATGTTTGTCTAGAGGCAGCCAGAATCTGGCATCTAGACTGCTTCTATCATATCACGTGCCAAGCAGTTTATCTATCCAGCTGGCAATTGGACCCACATGAATGGTCCTTAGACCCAGAGATTATTCTGATTGCTCCAATCTGGTCTAGACAAATCTGTCTAGACTCTTTGCCCTTGCATCTACTCCACCTTGGCCTCTGAAGCAGTATTCAGTGCTATTCAGACAACACAGGGTCTGATTCATCTGAACCTCAGGAGTCTTTCTCTTAACAGCATGGATGTTGAACAGCATATAGATATCCTCCCTGTTTCTCGAAGTGAAGAGCTTCATGACTTCCAGACGACCATCAACTCGCAGATCTTATCCATTCAGATGGGTTTGTCAGTGCACCTAATTAAATTGTCTAGTAAGGCGGTCATTAGTGATTCCACTACACGGTGAGGTCTAAGTCTGTATTGCTGGTGATCAAGTGGGAAGTGTGCTTCTATATGATCCATTGCTGATTTTTTTCTAGCCATGAATGTGAGGCTGGCCGGTTGATATCGTTAGATGACCTTACTGGGTGGATGGAGGCCATCTTGATTTCTGATGGTATGTATCCTTGTTGCAGAGATAGTTGGGTGATCTTGAGTATTGTTGGAGTGAGTCTTGACTTGCAAGCTTGATCCAGCTGGCTGGGCATAGGTGAAGTGGAAAAGTGGTTGTGTTGATGCTTTTTCTAAGTAATCCTTTTTCTAAGTGATCCTTGTGAATGCATTCCAGATGTTCTGAGGGTTCTGTCCATTGTTGATTTGTTATGCTGGCGACTGTGGTTATGTTGTTGTTGTGAGATGAGGTTAGGGTCTGGGAATGTATCAGGAAAAGGAAGGGCAAGGCTGGGAAAACACCCTCAGCACCCTTGCGTGTTGCTATCCCTAGTCCGATGGATATCTTTGTTTTTTGCAAGGAGTGTGAAGTCCCATTGTAAAGTGGTTCTGGCTGAGGCTGCACCATAGCCGGTTGACTTGGTGTGACCTCTTTGGAATTGGAGTCCTTGCTGCCTGACTAGTGCGTGTCTCCACAGCCCCCGATCCCAAGAAGCCCTTTGGTAGTCCTGAGGGGACTGATGAGTGGTGTGTCACGTCTGGTCCCCAGTGGAGGAGGTCTGACCGAGAGTGCAGCAGTGAATGTTGTAACTGTGGGGACCATCTGGAAGACGGAACGGAAAGGTGTTTGGCAGTGGAGGAGATGCGGGATGCCCCAATCTTGACCAGGTAAGGTGTCTCCTTGCAGCCTAGAGTGAGGGGCTCCTCTTTAGTGTGGGAAGCTTTGCGTGTTCCTTTTCTGCTTGTGGAGTTTTCCTTAACCCATTCTCAAACTTTTACCCTGGAAGCTATTTGGTATGCCATATCCCAGTTGAGTATGGTTATAGCTGCTCACTCAGTCTTCGGTTCTTCAGGTTCAGGGCAATGTTTTTAAAACTCTTAATCATGAGAAAGCAATTATGTCTATTAAATATTGTTTGAAGGAGACTGATGTGAAAATTCAAAGTATTTGGGCTTTGAGTTTTGCCCTAATGAAAGATAACGTTGTATTAAGGAAGTAAATGGAGTCCATGGAAGATGCTGTCTGGTCTTGTAGTGCTAGACTATTGAACTTCTCCAAGATACCCCAAGATTCCACAAAAGAAGGTCTTGAAGATTCCAGCTGACTCTGCATGCATTTTATTTACCAGTGGCTAAAAAGGAAGATCTGGGTCTGCAGCAATCCAAGCACTAGTCAATGGACATTTTGAATATATCTGCATTTTTGGAAACCATAAAGACAGAAATTGCTGTTCCAAGTACTTTTCTTGTGACTTTGAATCTAAGCTCTGATAGGGATTGGCTTCTGAATGTTTATTTTAGGGCTAAGGAAACCTCCTTTATTGATATACCTGTTAGATTATTTCCTGATGTACCTGTTAACACCCAACTCCTGTAGAAAGGTGGGTATCCAGCTGGATGCTTTGTTTTTAATTAAATATCCATATAAATGCATCGTAAAGTTAAATTCTGTTATTTTTTGGAACCAGTACAAATAGTTACCTTTAATAATACCAGGAAAATGCTGGAGGCCCCCCCCCATCTGTCGTCTCTTGAGCTGTGGTGAATGGGTTTGGGGCTTTCATATGGGGCGGCATCTTTCCTTTAATTGATAGTCTTATCTCATTCCTTTGCCTCTGTGAATTTAACTTGCTTCTTTCCCATAATATTGTGGACTTGATAGAAATTGAGTACTTTTTCTTTTTTTTATTTGTTCTCCTGATTATGGTGATATTAGTGTTGTAAATTTTGAAATTTGCGTAGAAATAAAATAAAATAAAAATACTCCGTCCTTAATGACTTCTGTTTTGCGGGGTTTTTTAAAAATATACGGTTGTACTGATAACTGCTCTTAATTGTGTTTTTCCACACTAATCAATGGACAGCAAGGGTTGAAACTTTGGCAATTTGTGCTTTTGCTGACATGACTTGTCTTATTTCAACTCTAGAAGTTATGTCTACCTTGTGCCTTGAACCCAAGGAATTCTAAATAGGCAAAGCTGAAGTCTTAGGTTTTAAGATGGGGTTTATGTAGGGGTTATGTGATGTGATGTGGGCCTAGTAAGACTCATTCTTATTGGCTCCGGGGCCCCTTACCCCAATAACTGCTGTACTTACCATCTTTTGCCCACCCTAGCACCCTGTCTAAACATACCCACAGCTTTTCCCCTGAGATTCTGGGAATGGTCTGGAGCTCCCATGTCGACTAAAATGGTGAGGAAAGAGTTGCCATGTTACAGAGGCTAAGATGGTTGATGGCACGCTGAAACCCTTGCCTGAAACCCTTGTGGAGAACGTGTCAGCCTCTGTTGTCAAAGCATTGGATGGCAGTTTTCAAGGGCTTACTGACCATATGGAAAAAATCTCCCAGTCAGTGGCACAACCGCATCAGTGGAGTTGATTTTCTGACTTGAAAGATGCCCATCATAGTCAGGCTTCCCCTTATTAAAAAGCTGGAGGCGCAAGTGAAACAACAGGGAGAGAAGCTGGATGACTTAGAAAACTGCGGCTGGCGGAAGAACTTGAGATTTGTGTGCATCGCAGTATTGGGCTTTTTCTTTTGTGCCTTAGTGCTGCGTGGCACCCCAATATTGGACCCTGTCTACTGGTACTCAATGTCGAGTTCAGAGGATTTCTTGAAACTTGGCTCCCTGTAAACTGAGCAGGAAGCTGTTAATTGAGCAGGCCTGCTGGCTGGATCCTTGGCATGATGGGGATGGCAGACCTTGGGCTCTCATAGCCCGTTTCCAGAACTATACACACAAAGAAGCTGTGCTACTGATGGCATGGGATCAGCACAATCTGGTGCATGATGGTTGTAAAATCCTGATTTTTTTTTTTTTTTTTTTCAGGATTACTCCATGGCTGTTACGAAGAAGTGCAAAGACTTTACTGAGAGTTGCAGCCAGCTTGTCCAGCGCAGGATTCGATTCGCTCTAATATACCCGGCAAGATTGAGAGCACTCGATTAGGTGAAACCGCAGTACTTTAACACCCCAGCAAAGGCAGCTGCATTTGTGGATTCTCTGCGCATGAGAACATTGCCCATTCTGGGCCTATGGCCTAGCTCCCGCTGCCTATGCTGCTTCCATGTGTGTGTGGTCAGGGAACTGCTGAGCCATTTTGGGGCCATCTCGGCATTTTCACTCTGGGTTTTGGAAATGTGCGATGCCCTGGTTTACTGATTGCCCTGCCTGAACGTATTGGAGCTGTGATCCCATTGTCTAGGCACAGCAACCATCTGGGACCTCAGAGTTGGGCTGTGTCCTATTGTAGTATACCTGGCTTACCAGGCCCTATCCTAGGTGAACTACTGATTGCACCGCTGGGGGTGGGGTAGGCATTTTGAACACTGGTTATTTCATTTTTGTGGGGCATGATTTTTGTTTGCTGGATTCATAGGGATGTGGTGGGGGGTGACTCTGATTCTGTGGATAGAGTATGCTGGCACCCTGTCTGGGGGTCTTTACTTTCAGGTTATTGTTTAAGTGTGTTGCTCTTGGTTTCTGATTTTTGTTTGACCTTATGTTTTTACACCTCAGTCAGGTCTCTGTGCTCGAGTGGTGTTGGACTTCTTCTTTCCTTCTAACTTGCTGCTGTTTTCGGCGTAGCTTTGCCCATGTGTGTTGTCCTTTCCCATCTTCTATCTTTCCTTCCTTCCTGTGAGTGCTTCCATTCTTGTTATGTGTGTTCTGTCCTGGGTGTCTTCGGCAACCTGTGGACCCCGTGGTTTTACGTCCCCCCCACTCCTGTTTTGTCTGCCCCTTACTCTATTTTTACTTTGGTTCGGCAAGGGTGCGTCGGAGTGGTTGGCTGTGAATAGTTAAGGCGGATAGTATGGGATTGTTTGGGTTGGTGTATATAAGTAGTGGTTGCCTGTTAGTGCATTAGTTGGATTGCGAAAATGGTTGGCTGTTGGTGGCGAGTACCAGTGGGGTGGTGGGTGTGGGTGGTGGTGATGGGAGGAGACAGGGGCGGGTCTTTTTTTTTTCTTTCTTCCTTTCTTCTTCTCTTTTGGGCATGCCAGGGATGGGTAAGTGGTGTATGTGTGGAATGGTTGAGGGTGACAGAAGTTGTGCTTCCAGATGGGTGTGTGTGTGGCTCTGTTGGGGGTGCGGGGGGGGGGTGGAGTGGGCTTGAGGGGGGTGAGCTGTGGTTTATAAGGGACTCTATCCTGTCTCCTTGATGGGTTTAGTGTTGGGTTCCAGGCTGGGAGTGCCTGCACAGGACTGTGGGGGTTGGGGGAGAGATTAGTGAAGAACAGGAATAGTGAGATGGAGTCGGGAGTGGTGCCAAAGGACTGGAGAGGCACATGTGGTCCCTTTATACAAAAACGAAAGTAAGGATGACATTGAGAACTACAGGCCGGTTAGTTTAACTTCGGTGATGTGTAAATTATTGGAAGCGCTGCTGAAAGAGAAAATAGTGAAGTTTCTGGAGTCCAGCGGATTACAGGATCCGAGGCAGCATGGATTCACCAGAGGCAGGTCTTGTCAGACAAATCTGATTGATTTCTTTGACTGGTTGACCAGGGAGGTGGACTGAGGGAGAGCCCTAGTTGTAGTGTATTTAGATTTCAGTAAAGGCTTTGACACCGTTCTCACAGGCGACTTATAAACAAACTGAGCACCCTAGGGATATACCCTAAAGTTGCTGCTTGGGTTAGAAATTTTTTGAGTGGTAGGCGACAAAGGGCACAGGTAAATGGAGCTCACTCTGAGGAGAAGGTTACCAGTGGTGTGCCCAGGGATCTGTCCTTGGTCCGATTCTTTTTAGCATCTTTGTTAGTGATATAGCAGAAGGGCTGTTGGGTAAGGTTTACCTCTTTGCGGTTGATACCAAAATCTGCAATAGAGTAGACCCCAGAAAGGTGTAGATAACATGAGGATGGATCTAGCTAAGCTTGAAGAATCGTCTAGAATTTGGCAGCTGAGATTTAATGTTAAAAAATGCAAGGCCATACATTTGGGCTGCAGCAATTCAAGGGAGCAATATAGTATAGGGGGTAAAGTATTTTGTCCACTAAAGAAGAGCGGGACCTAAGCGTGATTGTGTCTTATGATCTTAAAGTAGATAAACAGGTAGAAAAGGTGACAGCAAAAGCTAGAAGGATGCTTGGGTGCATAGGGAGAGGAATGGCCAGCAGAAGAAAGGAGGTGATAGTGCCTCTGTATAAGTCTTTTGTGCGACCTCATTTGGAGTATTGTCTGTACACTGGTCCAATTTTGGAAACCGCACCTTCAAAAGGATATAAATAGGCTGGAGTCAGTACAGAGGTGGCTACTAAAATGGTTAGTGGTCTTCATCATAAAGCTATGAGTACAGACTTAAGGATCTTAATATGTACACATTAGAGGAAAGGCAGGATAGAGTGATAAGACAGAGACATTCAAATGCCTCCATGGCATAAATGTACAAGAGGAGAGCCTCTTTCGATTGAAAGCAAGCTCTGCTGTGACGGGACATGGGATGAGGGTGAAAGGGGATAGATTCAGGAATGATATGCGGAAATATTTCTTTACTGAAATAGTGGTGGATCCATGGAATAGTCTCCCAGTGGAGGCGGTAGAGATGAGGACAGTATCTGAATTCAAAGAATCATGGGACAAGCACAGAGGATCTCTAAAGGAAAAAAGGGGACTGTTGTAGTGGTTGATATGGAAGGACAGACTAGATAGGCCATGTGGTCTTTTTCTGTCATCATGTTTCTTTGTTTCTATATTCATCTCGGGTGCTATGGAATGACGGCCAGGCGCAGCCAGTGCTCCCTCCCTGTGCTGTGAGAAAGATGATTAGAGTCAATGACAGAGTTTCTGGGGTTCAGGCATTTTTTGTTAAGGTGTGGTGGTGTGTTTTTGTGGGTGTTCATGTCTCCAGAGTGGGAGGGAGCCCCTACATGCTGTGTGCTTCCTCTGATGGGCTTCGGGGTAGAGTGGTGTTGTGGATGGTGGATTTGGAGGAGGGGATGGAGAAGGGGGAGAGGGGCTTGGGATGGGGGGGCAGGAGATATAGTGGGCAGCATCCAAGTGACTGGTGGGACTGGTGGTGAGCGAGATCCCTAGGCTGGGGGGGTGTCTTGCGACACCTTACGTGCCTTGTCTTGTTAAAATTTGTCTCTAATTGGGCCCAAGATGGGTGATCCAGCTGTGAGATGTATTTCATGGAATGTATGTGGCTTGGGCTCCCCGATAAAGCATTATAAAGTTTTGAAAATGCTTCAAGATCTGAAAGCAGATGATATTATGCTTCAGGAGACCCATATGGATGCGATGGAGCATGATAAACTGCAGCGGTGGTGGGTGGGTCAAGCCTACGGAGCCTCCTTGGGCTCCCAGAAGGGGGATGTCCTGTTTCGCCAGGATATTGATTTTGTTCTTGAAACCCACGTGGCGGATCTCCATGGGCGATATTTGATTGTGGGAGGCAAGTTGGCAGGGCTTTCGGTGACTTTTATAATGTGTCCTAATACTCCAGACTTTGTGTTTTACACTAGATTAAGTAAGTAATCAAGCAGTTTCCCCCTGCAGCCCTTCATTTTGGGTGAGGATTACAACTGCATTCTAGAACCAGCCATAGACAGGGCACCTCCCAGGAGGCAGAATCTTATGAATCCCAATTGTGGGGTCTCACACTTGTGTGGTGATTTGGATTTGACTGGTGTGTGGCGACTGTTGAACCCTCAAGAGAAGGATTACACGTATTTGTCTCAGGCCTGTAGCTCACTGTCGTGGCTGGATTACTTTCTGATTTCCTCGGTCTCTCTTTCTTGGGATCGTGAGGTGGGCATATGTCCTAATTGCTATTTCAGATCCTGTGCCAGTTTGGATTGATTTTGAGTGTCCAGTGGGATGCCGCCAGGGTGGGTGATAGTGTTTCCCAGTGCACCTATATCATGACCTGGTATTTTCATGTTTCCTTCAGGATTGATGGAATGCTTATGCTCTTAATAATAGCTGTCATCAAGACAACCCATCCCTTTTTGGGAGGCTGGCATGCAGTTATGTGAGGAAAGATTACGAATTATGAAGTCAGCTGCCGGCAATGTATAGATGCGCAGATTAACCATCTAACATAGTAACATAGTAAATGACGGCAGATAAAGACCAATATGGTCCATCTAGTCTGCCCAGTAAGATGGCAAGAGTAGGTGCACCTGCTGCTCTGTGCAGGCCACCCCTCCCCATGTCTTTGTTTTAGGGGTGAGCCCACCGCTCCGTGTAGGACACCCTGTATGTTGAGAAATTAGTTAAGTTTATTTTGATTTTATCCTGTTGCTGTAAAGAGATCCACTGTGGCTGTTCATGACATTTTGAATTCTATCACTGTTTTTGCCCCCACCACTTCCATCTGGAGGGCATTCCAAGCATCCACCACCCTTTCAGTGAAAAAGTATTTCCTGACATTGCCTTTCAATTTTACCCCCTTGCAGCTTCATGTTATGCCCTCTAGTTTTACAGCTTTCCCGTCTTTGGAAGAGGTTTGTTTGTTCATTATTTCTCTTTAAGTATTTAAAGGTCTGAATCATATCTCCCCTATCCCTCCTCTCTTCCAGAGTGTACATATTTAGGTCTTCAAGTCTCTTTTCATGAGGCTTCTGACGCAGGCTCCAAATCATTTTGGTCATCTTCCTCTGAACAGTTTCCAGCCTTTTTATAGCCTTTACAAGATATGGTCTGCAAAACTGAACACAGTATTCCAAGTGAGGCCTCACCAATGACTTATACAGTGGCATTAGTACCTCTTCCTTTCTGCTGGTAATTCCTCTTTGTATGCAGCCCAACATCCTCCTGGCTTTTGTGCCACTGCCTTGTCGCACTGTTTTGCCACCTTGAGATCTGCAGAAATAATCACACCAAGGTCCTTCTGGTCCATGCACACCAATCTCTCGCCCCCTATCGTGTACATTTTTCCTGGATTTCTGCTTCCCAAGTGCATGGCACTGCACTTCTTCGCATTAAATATTAGCTGCCAAGCATTAGACCATTCTTCCAGCTTTTGTAGATCTTTCCTCATGTTATCCACGCCCTCAGGGGAGTCCACTCTGTTGCAAATTTTTGTGTCATCTGCAAAAAAACAGACTATCCCATGCAATCCTTTAGCAATATCACTCACAAATACATTGAACAGTGCCAGGCCCAGGACCGAACCCTGGGGCATCCCGCTAATCCCCTTCTTTTCATCCGAGTGAGCTCCATTTACCATCACCTTCTGTCGTCTGTCAGTCAACCAATTTCTGATCCAGTTCACCACTTTGGGACCCATCCCCAAACAACTGAGTTTATTGATAAGCCTCCTATGAGGAACAGTATCAAAGACTTTGCTGAAATCCAGGTAGATGTCATCCATTGCATGCCCCTGATCTAGTTCTCTGGTCACCCAGTCAAAGAACTCAATCAGATTTGTTTGGCAAGATCGTCCTTTGGTAAAACCATGTTGCATCAGATCATGCAACCTGTTGGTTTTGAGAAAGTCCACTATTTGCTCTTTCAGAAGTGCCACCGAGGTAAGGCTCATGGGCCTGTAGTTTGTCACTTCTTCCCTGTCACCACTTTTTTGAAGAGGAACCTCATCCGCCCTTCTCCAGTCCTGAGGAACTACTCCTGTTTCCAAGGATCTGTTGAAAACATCCTTTAACGGCCCTGCAAGAACCTCTCTGAGCTCCTTCAGTATCCTGGGATGTATCCCTTCCGGTCCCATGGCCTTGTTCTCTTTCAGTTTTGCAAGTTGTTCTAACACATCTTCTTTTGTGAATGGTGTGGTATCTACTTCATTCCCATTTTTTATTTGGGAGTCACAGATGGTCCTTCTCCAGGATTTTCTTTAGTAAAAACAGAGCAGAAGTATTTGTTTAGCAATTTTGCTTTTTCAATGTCACTTTCCACAGATCCGTTCCCAACACTTCTGAGTCCTGCAGTTCCATCTGCTATTACTACTACTACTACTACTATTTATCATTTATATAGCGCTACCATTCGTACGCAGCGCTGTACAGACATAAAAGAGACAGTCCCTGCTCGTCAGAGCTTACAATCTAGTTAAGTTGAGACAAAACAGAGTAACAGTTAACATATAATACAAAGTGAAAACAGAAAATATGGAGCTTGTAGTCTAGACAGGACCAAAGACAAGGGGTCAAGATCTAAAAGCAATGGTGAAGAGATGGGTTTTTAGCCTGGACTTGAATAGGGCCAAGGAGGGCGCCTGGCATATAGACTCAGGTAGCTTGTTCCAGGCAAAGGGTGCAGCAAGGTGAAAGGAGCGAAGTCTGGAGTTAGCAGCAGAGGAGAAGGGCACAGATAGAAGCAGTCTGTCAGAAGAGCGAAGTACCCGAGAGGGGTTGTAAGGAGAAATAAGGGATGAAAGATACTGAGGAGCTGCAGAGTGAATACATTTATATGTCAGGAGGAGAAGCTTGAATTGGATGCAGAAATGGATAGGGAGCCAGTGGAGTGACTTGATGAGAGGGGTAATATGGGAATGGCGAGGCTGACAGAAGATTAGTCGAACAGCAGCATGTTGAATAGACTGACGGGGGAAGAGATGGTTCGCGGGGAGACCAGCAAGGAGCAGATTGCAGTAGTCAAGACAAGAGGTGATTAAAGAGTGGACAAGCATCTTAGTAGTGTTTTCGGAGAGGAAGGGGCGAATTTTGCTAATGTTATAGAGAAAGAAACGGCAGGTCTTGGCTACTAGTTGGATATGAATGGAGAAGGAGAGAGAGGAGTCAAAAATAACCCCAAGATTGCGGGCCGAGGAAACAGGGAGGATAACAGCATTATCAATAGAGAAGGGAGGAAGAGGAGGGGGGTTTTGGGGGAGATTTTGGGGGGAAAGATAAGGAGCTTGGTCTTGGACATATTCAGTTTAAGGTGGCGGTGAGCCATTCAGGTAGCAATGTCAGAAAGGCAGGCGGAGATCTTGGTCTGGATGGCCAGAGAGATTAGAGGCGTAGAGAGAAGTAGATTTGGGAGTCATCAGCATAGAGGTGGTACTGAAAGCCATGGGAAGAGATAAGTGCGCCAAGGGACTGGGTATAGAGGGAGAAAAGGAGAGGTCCCAGGACGGAGCCTTGGGGTACACCGACTGGGAGCGGGGTGGCAGAGGAGAAGGAACCACCAGAGCACACATTGAAGGATCAATGGGAGAGGTAGGAGGAAAACCAGGATAATACAGAGCCACTGAAACCAAGTGAGGAGAAGGTTGTGATCAACAGTGTCAAAAGCAGCAGAGAGGTCAAGGAGGATGAGGACAGAGTAGAGACCGTTGGATTTTGCTAGGAACAAGTCACTGGAGACCTTGGTGAGAGCGGTTTCGGTAGAGTGTAGGGGATGAAAGCCGGACTGTAAAGGGTCTAGGAGGGCATGAGAGAAGAGGAAGTCAAGGCAGCGGCAGTGGACCACGCGTTCAAGTAGTTTAGAGATGAAGGGAAGGAGAGAGATGGATCGATAATTGGAGGAACAGGTGGGATCGAGTGAGGGTTTCTTGAGGAGGGGTGTGATCACAGCATGCTTAAATTCTGCAGGGAAGGTTGCGGTGGAGAGCGAAAGGTTGAGAATGTGAGAGATGGAAGGGACATCGGTGGAGGATATAGAGCTTAGGAGACGGGTGGGGATAGGATCAGAGGAGCAGGTTGTGAGTTTGGAGGAGGAGAGAAGGAGGGCAGTTTCCTCGTCAGAGATCACAGGGAAGGAAGAGAGGGTAGCAGAGGTAGGAGGGGAGGGGGAGTTGGGTTTGGGGAGGGGTAGTAGGGGTAGGGGGGAATTGGAGGGTGATCATCTCTGATTTTCCTCTTCTCCCGAATATACCTGAAGAAAGTTTTGTCGCCAAACTTCACATCTTTAGCCATCTTTTCCTCTGCCTTTGATTTTGCTTTCCTTATTTCTATTTTTGTCTCTTTTAGTTTGCTCCTGTGTTCCTTACTGTGTTCCTCTGTTTGCAAGCTTTTGAATTTTGTAAAAGCTGTGTTTTTTGCCTTTATTTGAGCAGCCACTTCTTTGGAGAACCAAATAGGTTTCCTTCTCCTCTTGTTTTTATTTACTTTCCTTACATATTTATCTGTTGCCCCTTTTATTGCCACCTTTAGTTTAGCCCATTGCAATTCCACTTCCCTTATTCCCTCCCACGCTGCCAACTCCTCCTTCAGGTACTTGGTCATTTTACTGAAGTCAGTGTTTTTGAAGTTTAAGACTTTGAACTTGCTATGATTGGACTGCACCTTGGCTTTTATCTCAAACCACACCGTGTGATGATCGCTGCTGCTCACAGGGGCACCCACCCAGACATTCAACACGCGCTCACTGTTGGTGAGCACTAAATCCAGCATTGAGCTTTCCCTGGTTGGTTCCATCACCATTTGTTTAAGTGACGCATCTTGGAAAGCATCCACAGTTTTGCTTCTTGCCAAATTCGCGGAAGGAGTACTCCAATCCACATCGGGTAGATTAAAGTCGCCCAATATGATCACTTACCCCTTTGTGGCTATCTTGGCAATATCTATAATCAATTCATTATCTATTTCTTCGATTTGAGTCGGAGGTCTGTAGACTACAGCAGTATGGATGACAGTGCCATCTCCTCTTTCCAACATAATCCAGAGTGCTTCTTCTTTTCCCCATGCCCCCTGCATTGCAGTAGCTTTAATATTACTTTTTACATACAAGGCTACTCCTCCTCCTTTTCCACTTTTCTCTGTCTCATCTGAATAGATTATAGCCAGCTGTGGCTATATCCCATTCATGTGATTCATTAAGCCATGTTTCTGTAATGGCCACAATGTCAAAGTCCATTTCCACCATTAGGGCTTCCAGGTCCGGAACTTTGTTGGCTAAGCTTCGAGCATTTGTGCTCATTGCTTTCCAGCATTTAACTGGCTTGCATGTATTTTGCATTGATTTTGTTCTGCCCACTTCTTCCCACTTGTCGTTGATGTGTGGTTTAAAAGTGTGTCCGTTTCTGATGATCTGCATTTGCCGGGAGTGATGTCCTGAACTAGTCCTTCTCCATCCGTCATGCCCTTTTTCTAGTTTAAATGCATATCCACATACTGCCTGAATTTTTCACGTAGGATTCTTTTCCCTGCAACATAGAGATGTAGTCCATCAGCACAGTATAATTTCTTGTTGGTCCATCTGTTTCCCCAGTCGCCAATAAATCTGAATCCTTCTCGTTCGCACCAGGTCTGTAGCCATGTATTAAAGCTGTTTATGCGAAACAGCCTTTCTGCCCCCTTACCATGAACAGGTAGAACATCTGAGAATGCTAAAGTGTTACCAGTGGGCTTGAGTTTCTTTCCCAGAGTCTGAAAGTCACTTTGAACTGCAGAGGAACTGTTTCTAGCCAGGTCATTTGTACCCAGGTGGATGACATCAATTTTGGAGTGCTCACTTTCTGTGCTAAGTACATCAACAGTTTGGTTTGTATTCCTGCTGGCTGAAGAGCTTGGAAGGCATTTGACTATCTTCTCTCCTTTGAACTGTGTTCCCAAGTTGGTGCCTCTGATGATGGAATCTCCAAGTAGTAGTAGTTTTCTGTTTGGTGAGTTTTTCTTCATATTTGGTGCTTTTGCAGGAGATTGGGCATTGACTGACTCATTTAAGGGGCCTTCAGTTTCCATGGATTGGTGATCCTCATTAACCAAAGCAGAGAAGGCATTATGCAGGGATATCTTTTGATGTGTAGGATGTCTCTGCGTTACAGGTCTCAATCTACCTGAGCCCACTGTGATCATCTGGGAGGCCCAGCAGGATTTGGGGCGATGCTGCTCGACTTCAAGGTGGAAAGAGCTTCTTGCTTTTCAAGTCAAACTTAATACCCTACTTAACCAGCAAACCTACAATTCTATGATATACCATCAATTTAAAGTATACCAGCATGATAATAGAGCTGGGTGCTTACTTTCATCCCTCGTTAAGCGGTGGCATGGCTGTACAGGATGGTTGCTAGGTGGTCTCGGATGAATGCTGGCTCCTAGCATTGTTTCATAGCTTCTATGAGGGTCTCTATGCTATTGGGACTGGGCCTAACCTGGGCAGTTTGGATTTCCTCTGTGGCATTGATCTGCCTTCTGTCATGCAAGAACAAAAGGAGGCTTTGAACTGCCCTATTTCTGAAGCGGAAATTGAGAGGGCTATAATGCAATGTAAGGTGTACAAGACCCGGGCCCTGACGGGTTTGTGAATGAATGATATTGGATGATGAACGACCGTCTGCTGACACCTCTGCAGTGGTTGTTCACACATCTGATTCATCGGCAGTCCTTCCCTTTTGGTATGAATCTTGCACACATTGTGGTCTTACCTAAGCCCAGCCGCGACACCTTATTCACCACCTCTTATCATTCGATCTCTGCTGAACTGCGACATCAAGCTCTTGGCCAAAATACTCTCCATCCACCTTGCATTGATTATTCCCATGATGATTCAGGAGAGACAGGTTGAGTTCATCAAGGATCGGCATCCAGTGCTTAATTTGCATTGATTGTGACTTCAGTGAAAGCAAGTCTTGCCGGCCACCTGGACTCCCTGCTGGTGAGCTTTGATGTGGAAAAGACCTTCAATCTGGTGGATTGGGGTTTTCTATTTGGAATTCTGGATCGAATGGGATTTGACGGCCCTTCATTTACTTTATGCTTCTCCCAGAGCAGCTGTGGTGGTCAATAGGCAAGTTTCAGACACTTTTGCATTGGGTAGGGGACACACGTCAGGGCTGTCCCTTGTTCCCCCCTCTTGTTTCTTTTGTTCCTAGAGCCTTTCCTGCATTCGGTGGTGGCCAACCCGCACATTGAGGTGGTTGCAGTAGGTTGGACGTCTCTTAAAATCACAGCTTATGCAGATGATACACTGGTGCATATCCGTAACCCACAGTCATTTTTGGGTTATCTGTTGGAAACATTTCATTGGTCTGGGGCTTGCTAAGGATAGACGTTGAATGTGGATAAGTTGGGGCCTTGCCCCTTGACCCGAGCTTGCCAGACAGGGGGGTCTTTTAAGTACTTGGGAGTCCAGTTACTGACAGATCAGTCTCGGCTGTATAGTTTAAATGTTTATCCCCTGCTGCAGTGAGAGCGGGAGCAACTGTGGCACTGGGAGGCTTTTCTGCTCTCTATGCCTTTCTGATCTAGGTCATAGCTTTGTGGATAAGGTCACTAACCTTTGAAGCACAGTCTGGAATGGATGTCTTTCAGTTATGCAGAGGGCGCAGGCCCAGTTGGGGAGGGTTCAGAAGCATAATTTGCTAGCGTTGCAGTGGAATGGAGAGTTGGGCACTACCTGGTCAGGGAAGGAATTGACGCATGCTATACAGCGGGTAATGCAGGTCACAACGGAGGTGGATCTGCGTGATCTGTATTACAAAGTTATACTGCAGACTTTCTTCGCCCCCTCCCGGGTTAGCCACCACAGGTGAGTACCTTAAGTGCTGCTGTGAATGAGGTACGTTGGCTCTCATGTTTTGGTTGTGCCCGGTGGTGCAGAAGCTCTGAAAGCAAATCAGCTGTTAACCTCAGCTTGGTACTTGGACACTGTCTTCTCTTGCGTGTTGGGGGGATACTACTCTGGGACCTG
The DNA here is from genome assembly GCA_033557465.1 of Ichthyophis bannanicus. NCBI lineage: Eukaryota > Metazoa > Chordata > Amphibia > Gymnophiona > Ichthyophiidae > Ichthyophis > Ichthyophis bannanicus. The sequence continues at coordinate 830,167,454 of CM066032.1, forward strand.
GCATGTTTTCATGTTCGGGCTTGTGGGGCTAAGTTGTTGGTGCGCAAGGCCTGCCTTCTTGGATTGCGAAGTATTCTTGAGACATGGCTGGATCCGGAGTCCCCTTCCTTTTGGACTTGGCAGAACAGGTTAGGCTTATGCAGATGGAGAATGTGGCGGCCTGGGGAATGGAATCTAAGCGGGGAAGTTCTTAGCAAATTTGGAACAATACATACCATCTTTGCCACCCAGAGACCGAAGTATGGCTCTGAATTGTATTTGTGTTTGAGGGCTTGGCTACTCATCTACCACTGCCATGCTGTTACGTGGTCCTCTTTGGGCCTCACCCAGTTGGGTAGCCTTAGGTTTGCTGGTATATTCTCATGCAGTCTTATTTCTATGGGCGCTTGCAGCTTCTGCCTGCCCTGGGGGGGAGATATTTTTAGGGTTGCCCTCAGTTCTGGCTGCTGCTCGGTGTAGTTGGTGGGTTCTCCTGCTGGGCGGGGAGGGGGGAGGAGACAAGGAGGGTGAGTTGGTACTTTATAAAAATAAAACACATAAACATGTTTGTGATGTTTCCGGCGCCCTCCTGGCACGGTGTCAGTTTTCCCCATAGGCTCGGGGTGGCCGTTTTTGTACTTTGTATTGTTTCAGTAAAAATGATTTAAACATAAAAGTTTACATAGAGAACACATTTTTCAAGAAAAACTATTATTCATGGCTGATAAAAACAAAAAAATTTTTGCCTTCTGCAGCTTCCATCTTTAGATGGATTAATTGTTGCATGATCGAGGTATATTAAAAACGCACAAGACTCTTCCAGTTTTCTTCATAACACATTTTATGAGAGTAGTAGCTGCATTCTGCACAGGGACAGCATGTCCTGTAGAGAAAATTAATAAAACTGCTATATGAAGTTCAGTTTGTTCTCAAACATTGTAAATATACTCTAAATCAGTCTTTTGAAATCCCTGGCTAATGAAAGTAATGACCACTGGCATAACTACCTTTCCTCCTCTGCCTCTTCCCTCTTATTATCCTTGAGCCATGTCCAGCATGCCCTTCTTTTAAGTTCATGCGTTCACTGTCCTGTAGTTTGATGGTGTTCCTTTCCTTTTCCTATTTAAGTGTTTTTTAAAATTGTAAACCACATTAATTGTTTCATAAATTCAGTATATCAAATCCAACAAACCATAAACCATCTAATGCATTTCTATATTGCCTCCCTGACCCCCTAGGGATACTCAAAACAGTTTACAAAAACAAAATATAACAAAAGCATACGTACATCAAGGCAGATGTGGCCTTGGAAAAATGAGTTTCTCATTGGTTGATAGTCCTTCTATGTGAGGCACTGCTGTGATAAATACCTTCTGTTTTGACTGCTAGAAGAAAGTAATAGAATTTCAGTTACCTCAAAGAGGGAATCCTTGATAAACCATGGACTAAGCATTACCTTTGGTTATTTACACTGAGGCCCATTTAATAAAGTGCGGTAATGTTCATTTTAGAATTTTGCATGCGTGAAGCAGTTAGCACAGGAGCACATTAGTGCATGCTAAAACAGCTAGTGGTAAAAATCCCATGCTAACTAATTAGCGTCTGAGGGCAAGGATTGGGTGAGTTGAGTTAAGTTCTGCGTGCTAATTGTCAATGTTGCAGTTTGTGCAGGTGCACCTAACGTCACCTCAGTGGATGACATTGTCAGACCTTGATAAATTTTCTTGAAATCTAGGAGCTAGCTTAAAAATGTAGGAGTTGGCTGCCGAGAACACTGTCGGTATCCACCATTTCCCATTCCACCCCACCTCGCCTCACCTCACCTCCCAAAAGATTTATTGCATCTCCTTTTTATGGACTTGATTGACTGTTATCCTATTTTCTATGGAAAAAGCTTCATAAATCAGGCCCTTAATGTGCCTTTACACCAGTGGTTCTCAACCTGTGGATCGCGATTTAGCGGGGGTCGACTCCGCTGTTAAAAAAAAAAAAAAAGCGCCCGTCGAGAGACAGGAAGGCTCCAACGGTTTCACAGGCTCAGCCGCTGTTCCCTAAGAGGCAGGGAGCCATGGCTGCAGAAGCACAGGGCAGTAGCAGGCAGACAGGGAGAGGGGAGGAGGGGGCAGGGAACCTGCAACGGGGCTGGCATGGAGGGAGGGAGGGAGGGGGGCTGACATGGACAGGGGGGTTGACATGGAGGGAGGGGGGATGACATGGAGGGAGGGACGGGAGCTGACATTGATGGATGGATGGAGGGAGGGAGGGGGGCTGACATGGACAGAAGGGTGGCTGATATGGAGGGAGGGAGGACTGACATGGACGGGAGGGGAGGCTGACGATGGATGGATGGAGGGAGGGGGCTGACATGGACAGAGGGGAGAGACAGGGGGACATACTGGACAGACAGGGGATAAATGCTGGACAGAGGGGAGAGACAGTGCGGGTTAGGTTTATAATGGGCAGATGGGGGGGCTAGGACTGGTAATGGGTTGATTAGAGAAGGCTAGGACTGGGAACGGACTGATGGGGGGGGTAGGACTGGTAATGGGCTGATAGGGGGGCTAGCATTGAAAATGAGCTGATCGGGGTGGTTAGGACTGGAAATGGGCTGATGGGGGGGGGGGTAGGACTGGTAATGGGCTGATTGGGGGGTAGGACTGGTAATGGGCTGATATGGGGAGGCTAGCATTGGTAATGGGGTTGTGGAGGGACTAGCACTGGAAATGAGCTGATTAGGGGAGGCTAGGACTGGTAATGACTGATGGGGGGTAGGACTGGTGTTGGGCTGATTAGGGGAGGCTAGCACTGGTAATGGGGTTGAGGGGGACTAGCACTGGAAGTGGGCTGATTGGGGGGGCTTCGACTGGGAATGGGCTGATTGTGGGGAAGGGAGGATAGAGCTGCTGGCCCTCGAAGAAAACTTGGGGGCTAAGGCTACAAATGGGCTGATACGAGGGGATGGGAGAATGGAACTGGAAGGGAGTGGATCTGAGAGGGGCTGCCATGGTATTTGTACTAGAAGGGACTGGTCAGTGGGGGAAGGAGGGGGACTGGAAGGGAATGGACACCAGTGGTAGTCATGGGAATGCAAGTTGACATTGGAAGGTACTGGGAATGAGGACTGGAAAGGGGCTGATACTGGGGAGGGTTACTGGGACTGGAAATAGGCTGATGGAAAGAAGTGAAGAAAATGAAAGAAGAGATAAGAAATGGCAGATGGACCATAGACTACAGAAAGAGAGCCAAGAGAAGGCAAGAAAGCAGAAGCCTCAGATCGGGACCAGCATGATCACAGAATAAATTGGTCAGACAACAAAGGTAGAAAAATAATTTTATTTCATATCAGTGATTTGACTACAAAATCATAATTTGAAATCAAATATTACTTGTTGGGATTAATTATTGTGGTTTTAAAGTAAATTTTATAAATAAAAACATAATGCAAAGGCCTATAATATATTAATAATTCAACAAATGATTACAGCGACAGTGCGTTAACGGTAAAGGAAGAGAGATGCATTTGATTTTATCATTGGGGGTCATCACAAGTTGACCAATGGTAAAAGGGGTCACGGTACAAAAAAGGTTGAGAACCACTGCTTTACACAGCGCAAACAGAAGACAGCCTCCACTCCCCCCCAACCCCCCCAACCCCACTGCGTAGGTTGTTAGCAGTATATTTGTGTCCCTTTATAGCTGCATGTGAGGCAGCTTCCTTTTTTGCTTCACATATTACCAACCTGGTAATATGTGAAGCAAAAGAAAAAAACTCTCTCAAGAGACTTGAAACCATGAGATTAGCGTCCTCCACTGTGTGGCTGAAGCTTCCTGCAAAGAAAGAGAGCCAGTTGCAGTAGATTTAAAAACCCAACTTTTTGGGCCATTCAATACTGGGTGCCAGAGTGCAGTTTCTAAATGTCATGGCAACCTGGCCCCTGTGATTTCTTGAACCCTGCGTTTAGTGCACCAGTGTTAATTGAAAATGAAATTTCCTGATCGTGTCCCCAGTCTAGTCCCGAAACCTCTGGGTTGCCCATCTCATCTAGCAGCTTGGAGACTGAGAAACCTCCTCTTTTTGTGACATCACTGTTATGTCCCTCCGGGATCCGCCTCCTGCCACCAGTTACCTCAGTCTCCAAGCAGCTGGATAGATGGGGAGCCCGGGAGGCCGGGCTCGCTGGAGAAACAATTGGGATTTGCTAGGCAGTTTTGTTTGTTTGTAGGCTTTCCTGTCCTGAGTTAGACAGGGGCACTTTAATTTTGCAGTGTCTGTGGCTTTAAGGATTATAGCAGACCGGTTCTCTTGTCTTTGCTTCCTTCCCCCCCCCCCTCTTCTGTCTGCTCCAAGCTGGGTTTCTTTGAGATTTGGCAGGTCCTGCTAGCTCAGACGTCCTTGCCTGTTCGGCAGCAGAACCTGTACTCCGACGGGTGAATTCTGATCGGCGGTATGGATAGCGGATCTTAGCCAACGCCACGCAGAGGAAACTGCCTGCGAGCGCGCCTGGCGGCTCATCACCGCCGCACGGAGCTGGGGCCTTAATTTTGGTGTGCGGTGGTATCCCCTGGATCCGGGGAGGTGGATTGTCCCTTGAGTCGACGGCAATCATACTTTACCTTTTATCAGCGGCCTTCTAGCTTGCTCTGCTGTTGGCGGAAAAGGTAAGGGGGGCTGTGTTTCTTTTTCTTCAGCGCGTTGGTTTTGGCACGAAGCAGTTCTTTGGCCCTGCCGCATGGCAGCGGCGTGCTCAGCCTGCAGGCCCAGCAGGCTATTTCGTCTCTGGTCATTCCGGAGTCTCTCAGGCGCCTTTAGAGGCGTTTAAAAAAAAAAAAGAAAAAAAAAAAAGAAAAAGTGTCTCTCATGTTTTGTTTCTCTTAACGTTTATAAGCAGTGTTGCTGGGTATTTCAGGCTTGGTCTGTGTCTCCCATCCCGGGGCTGCGGTCTGGCTATAGGGGGAGTAATTTAGCCTGCATCTAGAAGTCCATCCTGCATTACTATAGTTGTTCTTACTTGTTGTTTAGCAATGCCTTCCAAGCCCCAGTGCATGGTTTGTGGGGCTCGGAAGAGCACCAGCGCAGGGGTCTGCAAATCCTGTGTAGGGGAGTCTGCGGCCTTAGAGTCCATGGGAGAACACCAATCCGGGGCAGCGGGGGGAGGGTCAGCACCCTTGGCCTCCCCAGTCCCTGAATCAGCCCAGGAAGAGCTCGTGGCAGGGCCCTCTTCCCTCTCGGGCACAGACTGTGCACAGGCACTTTTCCCTAAGGAGCTAACTTCTATTTTTTTGCAGCAGTGTATCTTTGCTGCAACAGGCAATGTTGGGCAATGCTCCTCATCAGAGCGACACCGCGGAGGCGGGCGTGGCAAAGAAACACCCGGCGCCTCCTTGGGTGGACGGCCCTCCGAGTGGTAGCAAGAGGCGCCGTGGTTAGGGGGAAGAGTCGGGGACCTCTGAGGGTCCACAGTCGGATGAGGAGAGCCGTAGTTTGGGCCTGGATGATGAACTGGAGGAAGGTGAGCTTTCTGAGAAAGAGGATCAGGCGAGAGTGTTGCACGTCTTCAGGAGGGAGGAGTTGCCAGCACTCATTGTAGAGACACTAAAGGCACTCAATATGCCGGTCCCGGGGTCGGCAGAGGATGAGTCTCTTGAGGATCCGTTGCTACAGGTCTTCCAAAAGAATCAGAAAGCGTTCCCGGTCCACAGGGTGTTTCAGGAGATGATCCAGGAGGAGTGGAACGTCCCGGAGGCTCCTCTGAGGGGATCCATAGTCATGGCTCGTCTTTACCCCTTGTTGGACCAGGATAAAGAGGTTTTCAAATCGCCCAAGGTGGACGCGGCCATCTCGGCGGTGACCAAAAAGACTACTATTCCGGTGGAGGGTAGTGCAGCTCTCAAGGATGTTCAGGACAGAAAGCTGGATGTCTTGTTGCGACAAGTGTTTGACGTCAACGCGATATCGCTCCAGGCAGCGGTTTGCGGAGTGTGGGTGGCCAGAGCCTGCCTTCGCTGGGCGCAGCAAGTGCAGGAAGGTCAGCCCAGTCTCTTGGCGGGGGAAGCTTCCCGACTAGAGTCGGGGGCAGCGTATTTGGCGGATATCCATTATGATCTTATGCGGGGGCTATCCAAAAGTATGGCGTCAGCGGTAGCACTCGGCGTTATCTGTGCCTACGCAACTGGGCCGCGGATAGCTCTTCTAAGGCTAGATTAAGTAAGCTGCCCTTTAAGGGTCGTCTGTTGTTCGGTGAGGACTTAGAGAAGTTGGTTAAGGACCTAGGGGAGTCCAAAGGAGGCAGGCTACCGGAGGATAAACCTAAGCCGACCCGAGGGGCCCCGGGGGGGTAGGGGGCAGTTTCGGGATTTTCGCCGCTTCCGGTCCCAAAGGTTCATTTCAGGTCAGAAGGGCCGTTTCCTTATCAGAAACCAGGGGTTTCGAGGCTTCCGAGAAGCCGGGAGGGGGTTTGGATCTGCTTCCTCCTCCTCGCCTAATTTCAAAAAGTCTCAATGAAATGAGGGGGACCCAGTCACCCCTGATTCCAGTAGGGGGGCGTCTGCAGGAGTTTTATCCTGCCTGGGTCCAGATTACGTCAGACCAATGGGTACTGCAAATCATCTGGGAGGGCTATGCCCTGGAATTTCTTCGTCCAGTGCGGCCCGCCTTCGTGCAGTCCCCCGGCAGATCGGCAGCAAAGTGTGCGGCTCTGCGGGAGACGGTGCAAAGGTTGCTAACCCTCAGGGCCATTGCTCCAGTTCCTTCAGACCAGTGCGGCTGCGGTTGATACTCCATCTATTTCGTCGTTCCGAAGAAAGACGGAGGAGTTCGGCCGATTCTGGACCTCAAAGGGGTAAATCGTTGTCTTCGGGTGTCGCATTTTCACATGGAAACCCTGTGGTCCGTGATAATGGCAGTGCAGAAAGGAGAGTTTCTCACCTCGTTGGACTTGTCCGAAGCTTATCTCCATATTCCCATCAGACCGGAGCATTACAGATTCCTAAGATTTGCAGTGCCGTTCGGTCATTATCAGTTCCAAGCATTGCCGTTTGGGCTAGCAATGGCCCCAAGGATCTTCACGAAGGTGATGGTGGTGGTAGCAGCGGCACTGCGCAAGGAAGGCACCCTGGTTCATCCCTACCTAGACGACTGGTTAATCCGGGCGAAGTCGCTTGCCGAGAGCGAGAAGGTTACGGCCCGGGTAGTAGCATTCTTGGAAAGTCTCGGTTGGGTAGTCAATGTGGCAAAGAGTCACCTGGCACCTTCGCAGACCTTGGAGTATCTGGGAGCTCGGTTCGACACTCGAGCCGGAAGAGTGTTTCTAACACACCGTTGAGCGCAGGGCCTGCGAATATTGGTGCGGAGTTTCTTAAGATTCAAGGCTTCCTCAGCCTGGTACTACCTGCAGCTGTTGGGTACCATGGCGGCAACGATAGAGACAGTGCCATGGGCGAGAGCTCACATGAGACCCTTGCAGGGAGCGTTGCTTTGCAGATGGTCACACCAGCAAGATCCCTTGTCCAGGAAGCTACCCTGCCCGGAAGAAACCCGGCTAGCTCTGCTTTGGTGGTTGAATCCAGACTCGCTGGTACGAGGGAAGTCTTTGGTGGCACCGGACTGGCTTGCAAGGCTGGGGTGCGCATTGTCAGGGCAGATTCGCACAAGGCCAGTGGAGCCCTCAGGAGAGGAGTTGGTCGATCAATCGATTGGAATTAAGAGCGATAGTCCTTGCTCTCCAGGAGTTTTGGGTCTTGCTCAGGGGGAAGGCGGTCTGAGTGTTGTCCGACAACGCGACGGCGGTCGCCTATGTCAACAAGCAAGGGGGCACCAGCAGTGTTGCCCTCGAAGCCGATGCCGCAGTTCTGTGTCTCTGGGCAGAAACGCATCTCCTGGACCTGTCGGCGGCACATGTAGCAGGAGTGGACAATGTAGAGGCCGATTTTCTCAGTCGGGTGAAGGTGGATCCAGGAGAATGGGTCCTCAATTCCGAGGTCTTCGAGATGGTGGTTCGCAGGTGGGGGTCACCGGTCATGGACCTCATGGTGACCTTCGGCGAAGGCCAGTCGCTTCTTCAGCAGGCAACGAGAAAGGATGTCGGAAGGCTTGGACTCCCTTCTACAGGACTGGCTGGAGGGACAGTTGCTGTATGTCTTTCCTCCGTGGGTTCTGATAGGCAGGGTTCTGCAGCGAATAGAGCGTTACAGAGGTCAGGTAATTCTGGTAGCGCCGGATTGGCCTCGTCGTCCGTGGTATGGGGACCTGGTGAGGTTGTTGGTGGCAAAACCCTGGCGTCTACCGTGCCGGCCGGACCTGCTGGTTCAGGGAACCCTGTGCATGCCCCACGTTGATCGGTTCTCGCTTACGGCTTGGCTCTTGAGCGGGCGTGTTTAAGATCCCGAGGGTATTCGGCGGCAGTCATAGACACTTTGTTGAGATCCAGGAAGCGCTCTACATCGCTAACGTATGTTCGTGTCTGGCGGATTTTCGAAGCTTGGTGCAGAGATAGGAAGTGCGAGGCTCTTGGACTTCTTACAAGATGACTTCGATAAAGGGCTCGCAGCTGCGTCCTTACGGGTGCAGGTGGCAGCATTGGCCTGCTACAGAGGCAGAGTAGCCGGTCAGTCGATAAGGTCCCAGCGGGATGTGAAGCATTTTCTGAAAGCGGTTTCGCTTGTAAGACCGCCAGTTAGGTATTTCCTAGCTGGCAGTTGCCCTTCGTCTTGGACGTTCTAGAGCGGGAACCCTTTGAACCGTTAGCTCGAGCGTCGCTCAAGGATCTCACGCTGAAGGTGGTGTTCTTGGTGGCAGTCTGCTCGGCTAGGCGGGTGTCAGAATTGCAGGCTCTGTCCTGTAGGGAGCCCTATCTCTTGTTCTTTGCGTCAAAGGTCGTATTACGACCGGTACCGGCCTTCCTTCCGAAGATAGTCTCAGCTGTTCATGTGAATCAGGAGATCTCTCTGCCGGTGTTCGCTAAAGTCGGGGATGGCCCCTCGTCAGGTCAGCGGCACCTTTTGGATGTTCGCAGAGCGTTAAAGCAGTACCTCAGTAGGACTGTGTCTTTTCGTCAGTTGGACAGGCTTTTTGTGCTGTTTGCGGGGCCAAGAAAGGGTGTGAAGCAGCATCAAAGGCCTCCATTGCATGTTGGATTAAGGAGGCCATTGCTTCGGCTTATGTGTTGCATGGTAGAATGGTGCCAGAAGGTCTACGGGCCCATTCCACCAGGGCGCAGTCCACCTCCTTGGCGGAGGTCAGACTGGTTTCGCTGGTGGAGATTTGTAGGGCGGCAACCTGGTCGTCTCTAAATGCTTTTGTTCGACACTATCGCCTGGATGTGCAAAGGGCGGAGGAGACCTCGTTTGGGTCAGCAGTGCTTCAGGCGGGTTTGCCAGGTCCCTCCCGTGTTTAATGTGCTTCACTGCTCTGGTACTAACCCAGAGGTTTCGGGACTAGACTGGGGACACGATCAGGAAGGTTAAATTAGACTTACCTGCTAATTGTTGTTCCTGGAGTGGAACCAGTCTAGTCCCGTTTCCGTCCCTATGTACGTTGGCAAACAGCGGCCTGAAGGGTCTCCGTAGGTCACAGGTAAGAGCTCTTTAATGTAATAGTATGCAGTTCAAAAAAAAACCAAACCCAAAAAAACAGAATGATGAAGAGTTTATAGTTTGATTCTCTGTTTGTACCTGAATTTCCTTTCCTTTGGGTGAGAGGGTGGTCTGCTCGAGTTTTTCAAGTCACAGTATAGATAAGGAATAGATCTTCTAGTAAGTTCTTTAACTTGTCTGTAGTTTCGTTTCCTTAATGTTAGAGGATAAATTTTCTTACTTGTTGCTCCGGTGAGTCTGCTTTGTCAATAGGGTACTGGTGGCAGGAGGCGGATCCCGGAGGAATATACCAGTGATGTCACAAAAAGAGGAGTTTCTCAGTCTCCAAGCTGCTAGATGAGATGGGCAACCCAGAGGTTTCGGGACTAGACTGGGTCCACTCGAGGAACAATTAGCAGGTAAGTCTAATTTAAGCTTTAATGTGGTGAGACACTTCTCAGTGTGGTAACTGCAGGAGGACATGCTGGCCAGGCCCCAACAGTTACCATGAGACTGTTGCACTTACCGTGCATTAGCGTTTGCTCCTAATGCACACTAAGCACAAAACCTTAGTGCACTTGAGAAGAAGGGCTCCTAAGTGTGATGAGATCTGAAGGTGCTTAGGGTGGATAATGCTCTGTTCTTTTGCAGAATCCACTATATTAAAAGACTAAAAATATTTGTATCTGAGAAAGTGATGCTTATTTGCTTACATCTCTGAATTAGTGAATTGGGTGCTTTTTACACTTCATAGTTCATTATGGCCCCATATTCAAAGACATTTACACTGTTAAAAGGCTGAAAACTGTGTAAATGCCACTATAGAGGGATGTTCATCGATACTAACATGGTTAGTGCCGATGAATATCCACCAGTTCCGCCGCTACATGCCTTGATGTTATCTGTGTAGAATCAATGCATGTTGTGGGCGTTCTGGAGCAGGGTGGAGGTGGCACCCTTTGCTAACCAGGCAGCGGTGATACTGAACCGCTGCCTGGTTAATGACCTGTGGGTGAAGATAGGCGTGGGAAAACCTCAACTATCTTTACCCATTGGAGCTAACTGGGCAGCGGCTTAATAGCGCTGCTGCCTGGTTAGCTTCCATGCCATGCGTGGCATTATGGCACATTGCGGCAGACCAGTTATTCTATTCCGGTGGCTGGATAATGCCCCGGATTGAATATCTGAGATTAAAGTTCATTGGCAATGCCTATGCGCCTTAGAGGCGCATAGCTGTCGCAACTCTGTATCGGGCCCTATGCTTATCTTTTCTCCTAGTTTGGAAAGTGTGACTGTCTAATGTTGGTTTTTTTTTTTGTTGCATATCTTACTAGCTACATATTCTGGATGTCTGATAATATTTGTCTGTTTTTATCCCCAGGACTGTTCTTTAGAAGAAATCAAGAGACTTTGTTTAGAACAATTAGAGCTGATGTCTGATAAGAAGCTGATGAAGATACTGGAGGGTATGGATGGAATTTTTTCTTTTATCATATATAGGATTCTGGAGTGTTTTTTGTTGGAGTTTGTACTACTGCTACTCATTAACTCCTTTCAGATGGTAATGTATGTTTTCTAAGCGTCCCTCCAGTCCAGTCCCTTTCCTCTGGGTTGTGCTCCCCTTCCAGCAGCTTGGAGACTGAGCACGTCATCATTTTGATGACCCTAGGATATAAATATCACTGGCACCTCCCACCAGCTCCAGTATGCTCAGTCTCCAAGCAGCTGGAGGGAGTCAGTAAGCCAGAGTTAGGCTTACTAGAGAGACTCTGAGGAGATGGTGGGGTTCTGGTTCTTTTATTTCCCTTTATTTCCTTTTATTTCTTTATATTTCCTTGCTGTAATTTTGTTTATAGGCTGTTCTTGGCGGGGGAGAGATTCCCCTCCCCCCCTCCATCCGACATCTCCAGGGACCCAGGAGGAGGCTTCGGCCAGATGGCACAAACCCCCCCCCATAAACAGAAAAAGAGAAGTGGTTCCGGAACCCGGCAAGGGTGTGGAGCCACTGGTGCATTTTTGTGCCTGCAGGGCCTGCCATCAGAGTCTGTCCCGCCTCACTGCCGAAGCCCTTAAGGTGGCTGAGCGCGAAGGCGGGAAGGTGCAACCAGTCAGAGAAGGATCGTGCAGGGAGAAGCACTCAAAAGCAAAGGTTCTTCGGACAGCGAAGTTCACGGCGGCGAGCTACATGGTGAGCGCAGTCGACCACGAGGTCGCCGGCCATGCATTACAGCAAGGCCTGCTACCTCCGGGGAACGGTGCTGAACAGCAGAGGCAGATAGGATTGTTATTTTCGTGTGTTTTTCACGCACCTTGGTTGTTTCAGTCCTAAGGGAGCTGTTTGTTAAGGAGGGCTTCTCTGGGAGTTTTATTTCTTCTATTTAAATGTCGTTAAGAAAAAGTAGGTAAGAAGAAGAGAGATTTCTTTATGATTGGATCTGTGTGTATATATTGATATAGATGTATGTAGGTGTATATATAAATATATCTCCAGGAACAAGCAGGAATGTAGTCTTCACATATGGGTACCGTCGGCACCGACGGAGCCTGCGCGTGAACACTCCCCAGCCATCCCAAAAAGAAAGCTTTTGAAAGCATCCACCACACATGCGTGCTGCCTTCCCGCCCAACTACCTCTCTCACTTCAGTTCTTCGTTTTCTGCGGAGCCGACAGGACGTGTCCCCTGTCACCGCAGAAAAAATTCTCTTAAATTTATATTTTTTGTGGTCGCGTCTGCCTTCCGTTGACGCCTACCGATACCACCCGTGCTTTTCTTTCTTTTCTTCTAAAATAACTTAATTTTAGTGTTTTCCGAGGGGGGTTTTTCCCCTGCTCTGGTGCTTGGCGCCATTTTGGGATTTAGGCCCTCTGTTCCCTTACCATGGATAAATCAGCCACTGGTTTTAAAAAGTGTTCAAAATGTGGCAGTACAATTTCTATCACCGACACTCATGACTGGTGTCTTAAATGTTTAGGTCGTGACCATTGCCCTACAGAGTGTCTCTCCTGCAGGAAGTTGACTAAAAGAAGTCTTCAGAATCAAGAAAATCAACTCGGTGCCCTATTTGCTTCAGACACGATGTCTGTTGCATCAATGTCTTCGAGGGCTTCTACTTCTTCCCAGGGATCTCAGGTAACTAAACACAAGTCTTCCAAGACTAGCCAGTTCTCGAAGGGTAGATCTCCCTCTAAATATCGAGATGCCACAGGCGTTGCCCTCGGACACTTCACAGGCTAAACAGCCCCGGTGGGAGTCTTCGGGCTCCAAAGCTTTATCCGGGGCTCAAGGATGTTCCCGAGGGCTCGACCTCGATGGAACTACTGGTGCCATGCTCGGGGGTTGTGGCCGCTTCCTCCGGTACTGACGCCTCGGCATCGACAGTAGCGATGGACGAAAGTCTCCTCGCTATCAAACACAGTCTAGTCACTCTCTTAGCTACTTCGGTACCGCTAAAGTCGCTGCAGACGGTTCTGCAGGCACCGATACTGGTGCCAGTGCCCTCGGTACCTGTTTCAACAGGCATGCTTCCCCCGATGCCAAGCCTGGAATCTCTCTCCAGTATGGGGGATCAGGTACCGACTCGTTTCGGTACCGACATTGAGCGGTATCGACGCCATCTGCTTCGGGAGAACCCGGTACTTCCTCCTTTTCATTCTTTCGATTCCGAAGACTCAGATGATTCCTCCGGTACCAGAGCTGAACTTTTGCAAGATTCATCTCTTTCTCCTCAATGCAGAATGTCCCCTCCTGAGGATATGTCTTTTCATGATTTTGTACGTGATATGGCAAAGGGTCTTGCCATTACAGTAGTACCAGAAAAGGAGCCTAGAGCAGAAGAATTGAGAATTCTTCAATATCCTTTGGCTCCAAAGGAGGCAGCTATGCTTCCTATACACCAAATCTTACATGATCTAATGTTAAGAATGTGGGAAGCTCCTTTAGCAGTATCTCCACATTCTAAACGTCTTGACACTATGTATCGAGTACCACCTTGCCCAGGGTTTCAGAAGACTCAGTTATCACATCATTCTATGGTGGTAGAGTCCGCCATGAGGCGGATTAAGAGTGCTAAATGATACTCTTCCAATCCACCAGGTCGTGAGTCTAGAACACTGGATGCCTTTGGTTGTCGATGCTTTCAGTCCTCCATGCTATCAGCAAGAATCGGTTCCTATATATTATACATGGGAATGTTTTTTTCTTGAGCAGGTTACAAAAGACTTGGAGCTTTTGAACCCTTTTCTTCAAGAGGATAAACGGACAGATTATTTGGCTTTGGTCAAACATGCTCAAAATGTTTCTAAGTTTATGAATCGTGCTACCTTTGACTGTTTTGAATGTATTAGCAGAATCTCTGCTATATCCATAGGAGCACGTCGTATTGCCTGGCTCCAAGCTTTAGACTTGGAGGAATGGGTGCAAGATAAGCTGGGTAACATTCCTTGCACAGGAGACAATCTCTTTGGCAAGGATTGGCAACTTAAAGTAATGAAATTGACACATAATACAACTTTAGACAGGTTGTCAAAATCTACAGCTAACCCAGCTAAGAAAAAGTTTTTCAAAAAACCTTTTATCTCTAAGAAGAAGAAATTCTATCCATCTTCCACCCACCAAACACATGTTCCCCAGAAGGGGCAATAACAAACTAGACAAAGGCACAAGCTCAGAAGGCTCAGCAGACCCAGTCTCCTCAGGGTCTTTGACTGTTGTCTAGAGAACTTAGCCATTCTTCCTGTTCTAAGCCCAGAACCTTTAATTATTCCAGGCCGTATTTGCCATTTTGCCAAAAGATGGCAACAAATCACTTCAGAAAATTGGACTCTATCTATAGTGAGTCTGGGATACAAGCTTCATTTCCTCAACTTGCCCCCATCCACGCTAATAAAACATTTCAAATCTCAACCACCGGTCTCAGACCTGTTGTGGCAAGAGGTCACCATTCTTCTGGTTCAAGGGGCTATAGAAGAGGTTCGAAAGTCCCAGCAGGGCACAGGATTCTGTTCCCCCCATTTTCTCATTCCAAAGAAGTCAGGGGGACTAAGACCAATCCTGGACCTCAGAGAACTGAACAAATATTTAGTCTGAGAAAGATTCAAGATGATCTCCCTCGGCACTCTTCTTCCATTCCTTCACGAGCAAGATTGGCTATGTTCTCTGGATTTAAGGGATTTATTTATTTATTTATTTTTATTTCTTATATACCGCGCTATTATAATCAGTGCGGTTTACATTTGAACAGAACATACAAGAATGTAACAAGTTACATCGAGTTTTTACATTGAACGGGGAAAGTAAACATGGAAGAAAAACCGAGGGGAAACTATGTACATATTGTATACAAATTATGGATACTCTTACGAAGAAAATCTAGAAAGCTTTACCTAGAGGCCTGGGCTCATGGGTCAGAGAAGCAGATAGGGGAAAAGTTGGTTAACCATTATCTACAGGAGGATGATCTAAGGGACGGGCTAGGTAGGGAGGTAAGGTGATGGCAGTATGAATGGATGGATGAGGGATGCTTACATGCATATCCTTATTCATGCAGATCACAGAAAATTCCTTAGATTCCTAGTCGAGGGAAGACATTTTCAATACAGGGTCCTTGCTTTCGGGCTGGCCTCTGCTCCAAGAGTCTTCACAAAATGCATGGCAGTAGTAGCAGCATTTATGAGGACTCTAGGAATTTTTGTCTTCCCTTACTTAGACAATTGGCTCATTCGAGCACCGTCAGCTCCAGAGGCAAGTTATGCTCTTTCCCGAGCAATGCAAATACTGCAGTACTTTGGAAGGTTTATGATCCATCCTAAGTCCCATCTCACCCCATCTCAATCCCTCGAGTTTATAGGGGCTCGCTTGGACACACAGCAGTCAAAGGCTTTCCTTCCTCAGCCTTGCTGTCTGCGCATCATCGAGCTAGCATCTCAAGCAGTGCTACAAACCTTCCTCACTGCCCGACAGATGCTTCGACTTCTAGGACACATGGCATCTACAGTCCATGTGATTCCTTATGCACGCCTTCATATGCGAGTGGCCCAGTGGACCTTGGCTTCCCAATGGTCCCAGGCCTCAGGATGCCTGTCAGACAAGATCAGAGTTACCACACACCTGATTGCGTCTCTGCATTGGTGGCAATCTCTGGAAAACCTTACAATAGGCTCTCGTTTTCAGCAACCCCTACCTCAGGCTGTCCTGATGACAGATGCATCCAAGTTGGGTTGGGGAGCCCACTTGGGCGATCTGTCCACCCAGGGTCTCTGGACCCTACAGGAGGCTTCTCTTCAAATAAACCTCCTAGAACTAAGGGCCATTTCCAATGCTATTCGAGTCTTTTGCTTTCATTTCATAAGCAAAACAGTTCTGGTGCAAACCGACAATCAAGTGGCCATGTTTTACCTAAACAAACAAGGCGGAACAGGCTCTCTGCAATTATGCAATGAAGCTTTGCAACTGTGGGCCTTTGCCAGAGAGCATCACATTCATTTGTTGGCAGTATACCTTCCAGGCATTCAAAACGTTTGGGCGGACAGGCTCAGTCGAGTCCTGTTGCCACATGAGTGGTCTCTCCACTCATATCAACTTGCCCGAGTGTTTCAAGTCTGCGGAACACCAGACATACACCTCTTTGCAAGTCCACAGAATGCCAAACTTCCCAAAACCTTATTCAAACTCCAGAGAGACAGAGGTCGCATGATACTCGTAGCTCCCTGCCGGCCAAGGCAAACATGGTATCCTCTTCTCTTAGGAGTGAATAAACAGGTGGACAAAGGTGAGTCGGTTGATATTGTGTATCTGGACTTTCAGAAAGCCTTTGACAAGGTCCCTCATGGGAGACTTTTGGCAAAACTAAAGAGTCATGGGATAGGAGGCAGTGTACTACTGTGGATCAGGAACTGGTTAAAAGATAGAAAGCAGAGGGTAGGGCTAAATGGCCAATTTTCCCAATGGAGAAAGGTGAATAGTGGTGTACCCCAGGGATCTGTGCTGGGTCCACTGCTTTTTGACATATTCATAAATGACCTGGAAAGTGGAATAACAAGTGAGGTTATCAAATTTGCAGATGACACAAAACTATTTAAAGTTGTTAAAACCCAGGAGGATTGTGGAAAATTGCAAGAGGATCTTGATAAATTGGAAGACTGGGCATCAAAATGGCAGATGAAATTTAATGTGGACAAGTGCAAGGTTATGCACCTAGGGAAGAACAACCCAAACTATGGTTACACGATGCAAGGTTCCACATTAGGAAACACCACCCAGGAAAAAGATTTAGGCGTCATTGTGGATACCTTGTTAAAACCCTCGGCCCAGTGTGCAGCGGCGGCCAAGAGAGCAAATAGAATGCTAGGTATGATAAGGAAAGGAATGGAAAATAAAACAAAAGATATTATAATGCCTCTATATCGTTCCATGGTGAGACCGCACCTTGAATATTGTGTGCAATTCTGGTCGCCGTATCTTAAAAAGGATATAACGATTTTAGAAAAGGTTCAGAGAAGAGCCACCAAAATGGTAAAGGGGATGGAAGGCTACTCCTATGAAGAAAGGCTAAAAAGGTTGGGGCTCTTTAGCCTGGAGAAGAGACGGCTGAGGGGAGATATGATAGAAGTCTATAAATTAATGAACGGAGTGGAACGGGTAAACGTAGATCGATTACCTTATCAGAATATAGAAAGACTAGGGGACATGCAATGAAGCTACAGGGTAAACTATTTAAGACTAATAAAAGAAAATATTTTTTCACTCAACGTGTAATCAAACTCTGGAATTTGTTACCGGAGGATGTAGTAAAGGCTGTTAGTGTAGCTGGGTTTAAAAAAGGTTTGGACAAGTTCCTGGAGGAAAGGTCCATGAACCATTATTAAGAAGGGACCCAGGATATCAATGCTTGAACCAGTACAAGCATTGTGGAACCTGTCTCCCTTGGGGAAACTGCTAGGTATGTATGACCTAGATTGGCCACTGTTGGAAACAGAATGCTGGGCTTGATGAACCTTGGTCTGACCCAGTATGGCATATCTTATGTTCTTATGATCTCTCTCGAGCCACTCCTCTGGACACGCTGAGAACTGATTAAGAACAGTAGGGTTCTACCACCATGCCAGTGAGACCACAGTGTTTGGTCGGAGGCCGGCGCCTGCAGGGGTTGCGCAGTAGAGGCCGCCTCCGTGGAACAGGGAATCCAGGCTAGCATGACCCAGGATCCCCCATCTTCCGTCTCCCAGGAGTCAGAGGAGTCTCTGGAAGTATTTCTCTGTTTGAGGTCTCCTCTGCCCTCAGCCTCAGAACAGCCGGCCTGTCCCCAGCCTCAGCCTAGGCCCTCCACTTCTGCTGGAGGACAGGAGGAGGGGGAGCTTTGGGAGGCTTCTCCCCAGAATTTGTATTGCTGCTGTATAGGATGTTCTGTCTGCATCAGCAGGGAGCACATGGACAGATGGCAGTGCAGGGCCGCACGGCTATGCGGGCCATGGAGTTCAAGGAGGGAGGATGCAGGCGTACCGCCTAAGCGGCCTAGACTTGTGAATGAGGAAGCTCTCCACTCTTCTCTGTCGGAGGATCTGGAAGGGAGGCCTCAGACCGGGAGTTGGGGGAGGATGGGGAGGAACTCGAAGAGGGTGAGATTCCAGAGGAGAAGCAAGCCAGAATTGTTTGGGTCTTCCGCCGAGAGGAGTTGCCGGCATTGATCGGCGAGTCCTTGAAAGTCCTCAATATTGTCGCAGGCGTTCCAGCGGAGGAGGAGTCCTTGGAGGACCCGCTGATTCAGGCGGTTAGGAAGTCACAGAAAGTTTCCCAGTCCACCAGGTGGTTTGGCAGTTGATTCAAGAAGATTGGGATCAGCTGGAGTCTGGTTTAAGGGGTGTTCGGTCTATGTCATGCTTGTACCGAGAGGGAGCTGCTTCGGTCACCTAGAGTGGATGCCGCCGTGTCGGCAGTCACCAAGAAGACGACTATATCGGTTGAGGGAAGTGCGGCCCTGAAGGATGCCCAGGACAGGAAGCTGGACACATTATTAAAGCAAGCCTTTGACATCAGTGCCCTGGCTCTCCAAGCATCTGTGTGTGGGGCTTCGGTAGCTCGTGATTGCCTGTGGTAGTCTGAACAGCTCCAGCTGTCTAGCGACCTGCCAATCAGATCGCCGGGTGAAGCAGCAAAAAATTGAGTCTGGGGTGGCCTACCTTGCGGATAGCAATATGATCTCATCAGGAGCTTGGCGAAGAACATGGCTTCTGTGGTAGCGGCTCTTTGTTACCTTTGGCTCCGTAACTGCCAGCAGATGGTTCTTTGAAGGCCCGCCTCAGCAGACTCCCCTTTAAGGGAAAGCTTCTGTTTGGGGAGGAGCTGGACAAATTAGTGAAGGAATTGGGCGAGTCTAAGGGAGGCAGGCTCCCTGAGGATAGGCTGAAGCAGCTGCGGGAGCCCGGAGGTTTCGGGCAACTCAGTTGGTGCCCTTTCAGAGAGGACACTTCCTCTCTAGGGGGCAGGGATTCCGTGGATTTTGGAGGGCAGGAAGGGGTTTTGGTGTCTCTTCCTCCGCCTCGGGTCCTAGGAAGCCACAATGAGGCGAGGGGGGCCCAGGCAGGAGTTCTGCCAGTGGGAGGATGTATGCGGCAGTTCCTCTCCACCTGGGCCCGGGTCATATCCGATCAGTGGGTTCTGGAGGTGGTTTGAGAAGGGTATGCCCTCGAAATTTGCAAGACCAGTTCTCCCATCGTTCATGCAGTCTCCTTGCAGATCTACGGCGAAGATCGTTGCAGTGGAGGAGACTGGCACGGCTTCTGTTGTTGGGTGCAGTCGTTCCGGTGCCCAAAGACCAGTGCCGTTGCAGTCGGTACTCCATCTATTTTGTGGGACCAAAAAAGGAGGGCTCCTTTCGTCCAATCCTCGACCTGAAGCGAGTCAATCATTGCCTCCGGGTTCCTCATTTTTGTATGGAAACTCTGAAATCAGTGATAGTTGCGGTGTGACAGGGAGATTTTCGAACGTCTCTCGACCTCACAGAGGCGTATTTACATATTCCCATCTGAGAATCGCATCAGCAGTTTCTGCGATTTGCGGTACCAAGGGGACACTTTCAGTTTCAGGCATTGCCATTCGGCCTGGCGACGGCCCCTCGCACCTTTACCAAGGTAATGGTCATGGTGGCAGTGGTGCTACACAAAGAAGGGATCCTGGTCCACCCGTACCTTGATCCAGGCCAAGTCCGGAGAGGAGAGTCTGAAGGCAATGGCCAGGGTAGTTGGGCTCCTAAGGAGTCTAGGATGTTTGATCAATCTGGCAAAGAGCATATTGGTTCCCTCTCAGGAGATCGAGTATCTTGGGGCAAGGTTCGACACTGACACGGGCAGGGTGTTCTTGCCAGTGCAGGGAACAAGGGAGCTATGGCATCTGGTGCGCCAGTTTCTGACCATGAAGGTGCCCTCAGCTTGGCATTATCTGCAAGTGCTAGGGACCATGGCGGTGATGATCGAGTTAGTGCCCTGGGCCAGGGCCCGCATGCGACTGCTCCAGCGGTCTCTTCTCCGTCGTTGGTCCCATCAGCGTCAGCCCTTGTCCGTGGTACTCCTCTGTCCTCCAGCGACCAGGGAGGCTTTGCAGTGGTGGCTCCATCCAGGGAATCTGGAGCGAGGCATGTCCCTCGAGTCCCCGTTGTGGCTGCAGTTGACGATGGATACCAGTCTGACCGGTTGGGGGGCTCACTGCAAGGGTCTCTTTGCCCAGGGGTGCTGGAGTGCTCGGGAAGCCCAGTGGTCCAACAGATTGGAGATGCGGGCGGTGGCTCTCGCTCGCAGAGCATTCGAGCATTGGGTCCACCAGAGAGCGGTCTGGGTGCTATCAGACAATGTGACCACAGTGGTCTATATCAACCGGCAGGGTGGCACGAGCAGTCTTCTCTTGGAGGAGGAGGCAGAGAGTCTGCTGGAGTGGGCAGAAGCTCATCTGGTGACCTTGTCAGTGCAGCATGTAGCCAGAGTAGAAAACATCACGGCAGACTACCTGAGCAAGTTCAGGGTGGATCACGGCGAATGGGAACTCTGTCAGGAGGTGTACGAGCAGGTGGTGTGCCGATGGGGCCTCCCGTCATGGATATCATGGCACGGTGGGGGTTGGCCAAAGCAAGCCAATTTCTTCAGCAGAAGAAAGGATGTTAGAGGGCCTGGATGCTCTGGTTCAGAGGTGGCCCACGGAAGGGCTTCTGTATATGTTTTCCTCTGTGGGCTCTTATAGGCAGGGTCCTCCAGCAAGTAGAGGCCCACTGAGGGTGGGTAGTTCTTATAGCCACGGAATGGACACGGCATCCGTGGTATGCCGATCTTATATAGCTGCTGGCCGATCGTCCATGGTGCCTTCCGGTGAGGGATGACCATCTGGCTCAGGGCCCCGTGTAGATGCTGCAGGTGGATTGGTTCTCGTTTATGGCCTGGCTATTGAAAGGGCAAGGCTGCGTAAGCGAGGATATTCCGGGGCAGTGATCTCGACATTGCTGAATTCCCGCAAGCTTTTGACCTTACTCTCCTATGTGAGAGTCTGGCCCCTTTTTGAGGGCTGGTGTGCAACCCAGCAGAAGAGGCCTATGGCAGTTTCGGTTCCTGAGGTGTTGGATTTCTTACAGGCGGGGTTTGAGAAAGGCCTTGCTGCCAGCTCCTTGCAGGTGCAGTTGGCAGCTATTTCCTGTTACACGGGCAAGATTCAAGGTAAGGCGTTAGGGGAGCATGCAGACGTAGGTCAGTTCCTGAGGGCAGTTCGGTGCCTGCGACCTCAGTAGAGGTCGTCTGTTCCTCCCTGGGACCTCAATTTCGTGCTGAATACTCTAGCTGGGGAACCTTACGAGCTGGTGGAGTGAGCCTCTTTGAAGGACTTGACTCTCAAGGCCGTTTTTCTGGTGTCTTATCTGTTCAGCTAGGCGTATTTCGGAGCTTCACACTCTGTCATGTCGTCTGCCATTCCTCCTCTTCCTCAAGGAAAAGGTGGTCTTGTGGACGGTACCTTTCTTTTTGCCCAAAGTGGTCTCGCCTTTTCATGTGAATCAGTCAGTCTCTCTCCCTTCCTTCTCCAAGGTGGGGCAAGGGGCTGATGATGCGCGGCTCTGCCATCTGGATGTGCGCAGGGTCCTGAAGTGTTACCTGAAGCGCATAGCGACGTTCCGCAAATTGGAATGGTGGTTTGTCCTATTCGGGGGGGACCGCGTAGAGCAGAGGCGGCGGCCAAGGCTTCCATTTCCAGGTGGATCAGGGAGTCCATTGCTTCGGCATACATACAAAAGGGAAGGCCGATTCCAGTGGGGTTCCGGGCTCATTCTACACGAGCCCAAGCAGCCTCGTGGGCGGAATTTAGTCTGTTTCCGCCGCTGGATATTTGAAGAGTGGCTACTTGGTCTTCCCTGCATACTTTCGCCAAGCATTACCGGTTGGATGTTCAGGCAGCAGGAGATGCTGGGTTTGGGGGAGCAGTACTTCGGTCCAGTCTTGCAGACCCCTCCCAGACTTGAACTGCTCCGTTACATCTCAGAGGAAAGGGACTGGACTGGAGGGACGCTTAAGAAAGAGTAATTAGTCCTTACCTGCTAATTAGTATTCCTGAAGGAACTCCAGTCCAGTCCCTGATCCTGCCCAGTTTCAGATTTCAGGTGGATGAGGCGTCGCCAGTCCGAAGCTTAATGTAGGCAAGAGCAGAGAAAGGTGGTGAAGGTTCCTCGCTGAGGAGTTTCGGTGACGTGGACAGACTAAGTGCCCTGGGGGCTTAGTGGGTAAGGGCAAGTGCTGTTTCAGGTAAGCCTCCCCCTCTTCGGGGGGTGGGAACTCTCTCTCCCTGGGGAGGCGGGAGGTGGTATTCTAAAGTTTTTCAAGTTAGATATAGTTAATTACTTTGATGGTTTGCTTAATTGTCTCTCCGTTAAGTCTGCTTTGTCAATAGGATACTGGAGCTGGTGGTAGGTGCCAGTGGTATTTATATCCTAGGGTCATCAAAATGATGATGTGCTCAGTCTCAAAGCTGCTGGAAGGGGAGCACAACCCAGAGGAAAGGGACTGGACTGGAGTTCCTTCAGGAACGCTAAATAGCAGGTAAGGACTAATTACTCTTTCCTGATCGTCTTGCTAGACTAGTACAGACCAGTGGGATGTGTCCCCCTGCCAGCAGATGATGGAGACAGAAATAACTAGAAGCTTAGAAACATAGAAACATGACGGCAGAAAAAGACCACTTGGCCTATCTAGTCTGCCCTTCCATATCAACTATAATAGTCCCTTTTTTACCTTTGGAGATCCTCTGTTTGTCCCATGCTTTTTTGAATTCAGATACTGTCCTCGTGTCCACCACCTCCAATGGGAGACTATTCCATGCATCTACCACTCTTTCCGTAAAGGAATATTTCCGCATATTACTCCTGAGTCTATCCCCTTTCACTCTCATCCTATGTCCCCTCGTAGCAGAGCTTGCTTTCAATCAAGAGAGGCTCTCCTCTTCGGCATTTATGTCAGAGAGGTATTTAAATGTCTCTTATCATATCGCCTCTCACCTGCCTTTCCTATAAAGTATACATATTAAGATCCTAAGTCTGTCCTCATGTGCTACATAACGAAGATCACTAACCATTTTAGTAGCCATCTTCTGCTCAGCCTCCAACCTGCTTATATCCTTTTGAAAGTGTGGTCTCCTGAATTGCACACAATACTCCAAATGAGGTTGCACCATAGACTTTGCAGAGGCATTATCTCCTTTTTTCTGCTGGTCATTCCTCTCCGTATACACCCAAGCATCCTTCTTGCTTTCGCAGTTGCCATTTCTGCCTGTTTAGCTACTTTAAGATCGTTGGACACAATGATGCCCAAGTCCCACTCTATTTTTGTAGACAGAAGCATTTCACCCCCTACACTGTACCACTCCTTTGGATTTTTGCAGCCTAAATGCATGACCCTGCATTTTTTAGCATTAAATTTCAGTTGCCAAATTCTAAACCATTCTTTAAGCCTAGCTAGATCCCTCCTCATGTTATCCACTCCTTCTTGGAAGTCTGCTCTATTGCAGATTTTGGTATCATCCGCAAAGAGGCAAACCTTACCTGACAGCCCTTCCACAACATCACTAACAAAGATGTTAAAAAGAATTGGACCAAGGACACTGCCATCACTGGTATCCTCTTTCTCCTCAGAATGAGCTCTATTTACCCTGTACCCTTTGTTGCCTCCCACTCAACCAATTTCTAACCCGATCAGTAACTTTAGGGTCCATCCCTAGGGTGCTTAGTTTGTTTATAAGTTGCCTTTGCAGAACGGTGTGAAAGGCTTTACTGAAATCTAAATGCACTACATCTAGGGCTCTCCCTCGGTCCAACTCCCTAGTCACCCAGTCAAAGACATCAATCAGATTTATCTGACACGACCTGACTCTGGTGAATCCATGCTGCCTCGGATCCTGCAATTCATTGGACTCCAGAAACGTCATTATTCTCTCTTTTAGTAGTCTTTCCAATAATTTACTAACCACAGAGGTTAGACTAACCGGCCTGTAGTTCTCAATGTCATCCTTATGTCCGCTTTTGTGTAAAGGGGCCACATTTGCCTTTCTCCAGTCCTCTGGCACCACTCCCGACTCCAAAGAGACATTGAAAAGATCAGACAGTGAAGCCAGTAGAATATCCCTATGTACTCTCAGTCTTCTTGGATGTATCCCATCCGAACCCATGACTTTGTCTACTTTTAGTTTAGCTGGTTCCTCATGAACACAGTCTTCTGAAAATCGTTTGAGATCCCTGTCCCTTCTGTTCCTATTTGTGGGTATTTTCTGAGGTTCTGATCATGGCCCTTCATATGTGAACACAGAACAGAAATTTGTTAAGCAATTCCACTTTATCCTCATCAGGTTTTGCATATTCCTCCCTTTTACCCTTGAGTCTGACAATACCTCTTTTGCCTGTCTTCCTCTCGCTAACATATCTGAAAAATGTCTTATCTCTGCATTTTATTGCATTGGCTATTTCTCCAGGACCAAGCAGGAAGTCAGTCCTCACATATGGGTGACGTCGGCGCCGACGGAGCCCTCGCGGAGCAATTTCCCCAGCTTTCAAAGAAAGCCTTTGGGAATTGCAGCGCGCATGCGCGGTCCCCTTCCCGCCCAAGGGTGCCATCTTGCTCAGTCTTCTTTTTTCCGCGGAGCCCTACAGACGCTGTTTGTGATCGCCGCAGAAAAAGTTGATTTTATTTCATATTTCTTATTCTTTCTCGGTTCGACGCCGGATCCTTTTCCCGCCCGGACCCGCTACACCGGTAACGGGTCCGTTCTTTATTTTTCGGTTTTTTGTCCTTCGTGACAAGCGTTGACGCCATTTTTTTATTTTTCACTGGCAGCCCTGTCTTTTGACCTCGCAGGGGCCCTTTTTCCCTCGATGGCTGCCAGCGGGTTTAAAAAGTGTGATCGGTGTAAGAAACTTATGTCTCTTACCGACACACATGACTGCTGCCTCCGCTGCCTCGGACCCGATCATGACCCGATGATCTGTGGTCCGTGTAGCAAGATGTCCTCAAAGGCGTTGAGGAGTCGGCAGCATCAAAGGGAACGAATCTTCTCTGACTCCGCGTCCGGCCAGGCCCGGACCTCGTCAGAGGCTTCGACGTCCTGGGACTCCGGTCCTGAGCATCGTCGGAGTTCCTCTGAGCGGGGGTCTCCTACCCGGGAACATCATCGGAAGAAAAAACCCGCGAGGGCGTCGTCGGTGGACGCTCCTGGTTCCTCGAGGGCCAGGTCGCATAGCCCCGATAGCCGTCCCGGGTCCTCTGAGTCGGAGAAGCCTTCGAAACATCCTCGTCTCGAAATGGAGTCGCCTGGACACGTGAGTACTGTAGTCCTCGTGGACTCGCCTCCAAAGGAGCCGACGTCGGGCCCGACGCCGTCGGGGCCCGAGTCGGGAGCTGCTGGGTCTCCTGAGCTTGGACTGAGGTTGACGGCCTTGGAGAGCAGTTTGGCTGCCTTCATGGACCAGCAGTGGGCATTGATCGCTGGCCTCGCCAATGCATCTGCCCCGGCCACCGGGACGTCGACGTCCAAGTCGACCCCGGAGACTGAGCCGATCCTCGAGTCCATACAAACTCGAGTCTATCCTCGGTCGCGGTCTCCCTCGGCCTCCCGTTCGGGACCGAGGTCGTCGATGCTGACGCCCTCGGCGTCGGGGCGGAGGGCATCGGTGCCTGCCCGACCGGAGCCGCTCGATTCCTCCTCCGAGGAGTCCGACTGGGAAACGGAGGACGAAGAGTCACCTGGTACTTTTCGGACTCGGTGTGTCCCATCGGACTCACCCGAGTCCGAACCTCGGAGACGGTCCCCCCTGGAGGACACCCGGTTCTCGGACTTCGTGCGGGATATGGCCAAGGCCTTGGCATTCCCCACGGATCCCGAGGAGGAGCCTCGAGCCGAAGAGCTCGATGCCCTCCAGTATGACTCTCCCCCGAAGGAGGCCTTTACTGTACCGGTTCCTCCGATGTTGGAACGACTTCTCTTCCGCATGTGGGAGAGCACGGCGTTGGCGCCGCTGTTAAGCAAGCGGGTCGATTCCATTTATCGAGTCCGCAAGAGCCCCGGGTTCCAAAAGGCACAACTACCGCACCATTCCATGGTGGTGGAATCGGCCATGCATCGACTCAAGAGTCAGAAGATGCACTCCTCGGTGCCTCCCGGCCGGGAAGCCCGGAACCTGGATGCCCTCGGTAGAAAGTGCTTCCAGGGTTCTATGCTTGCTTGTCGAGTCCAGACTTACCAGCTCTATATGGGCATGTATCTCCGAGATCTGGCAAAAGAAATTGCCGGGTTCTCTGCTGGTCTCTCCGAGGAACCTTTGCAGAGGTTCCAAGCCTTGTCCACTGGTATTCAAGAGTGCTCGAAGTTTATCTCTCGAGCAGCCTACGATGACTTCGAAGCATCGGCTCGAGTAGCCGGGGCTGGCATCGGTGCCCGCCGACAGGCTTGGCTTCAGTCATCCGACCTCGAGCCATGGGTACAGGACAAGTTGGTCGATGTCCCCTGCAGAGGTGAAAACCTCTTTGGCAAACCCATGGCTGAAAAGGTTGCACAGATCGAGACCGAGACTCTCACCAGAACTAAACTGTCCAGAAAAACCTCTGCCCCTTCTCAGAAGAAGAAGAAGGGCTCGGGGAAAAAGCCCTTTTACCCGAGGAAGGCAGCTGCCTATAAACACTACCCTCCGTATCAGGCCTCAGCAGCTCCCCAAAAGGGTCAGCAGGCCAAGGGACGGGGTAATGGGTTCCGTAGACAGCAGGCCCCCAAGCCCACAACACCGGCCCCTGCTCAGCAGGGTGGGGGTTTTTGACTCCATCAGCATAGCCTCTTCCCCTCAGCTGGTTTCTCTCAGCACAGGAGGCCGGCTGGTCCGCTTTGCCCACAGGTGGTCAGCCATCACATCAGATACCTGGGTGCTTCATATAGTTCAGAAAGGCTATCTTCTACACTTTCACCAGGTACCTCCCTCCTACTTTCCAGGGGAGCCTCCAAGACTCCCTCTGCACAGGGACTTACTCCTTCAGGAGTTAGCAAGTCTTCTTCAGGAACAGGCTGTGGAACCGGTGCCCCACCACCTGAGAGGTCACGGCTTTTATTCCAGGTACTTTCTGATACCAAAAAGAACAGGAGGCCTCAGACCCATCCTGGACTTGCGCAACCTCAACAAGTTCCTGGCAAGGGAAAAGTTCAAGATGCTTACCCTTGGAATCCTGCTGCCCTACCTCCAGCAGGGAGACTGGCTATGCTCCTTAGATCTCAAGGATGCCTATACTCACATCCTTATTCATCCAGACCACAGACAATATCTCAGATTTGTTGTGGGAGGAAATCATTACCAGTACAGAGTACTTCCCTTTGGCCTATCCTCCGCCCCCAGGGTGTTCACCAAGTGCCTAGCAGTGGTGGCGGCCTATCTAAGACTTCAAGGCTTTTTTGTGTTTCCATACCTGGACGACTGGCTAATCAGGGCCCAGTCTTCCCAGGAGGCCACTCAGGCCACTCATCACACTGTGACTCTGCTCCAGCACTTGGGCTTTGTCATAAACTTCGCAAAGTCCACTTTGCTCCCCTCTCAAAATCTCGAATTCATCGGCGCAAGGTTGAGCACACTTCAGGCGTGGGCCTTCCTGCCTCTAGACAGAGCACACAGGCTCATGGATCTCGCCAGCCGCTTTCACAGCAATTCCCTGGTCTCTGCCAGGCAATTTCTGAGACTGCTCGGCCATATGGCTTCCACAGTCCATGTGACCCCCAATGCCCGACTGAACATGCGACCTGCTCAGTGGTGCCTTCGCACTCAATGGCATCAGGCCACGGGAAGCCTGACGGACTCAATACAGGTCACCGACCTGCTGGTCTCTTCTCTGCGGTGGTGGCTTCATCTGCCAAACCTGCTACTGGGAGTGGATTTTCAATCTCCTCCGCCTTCTCAGGTACTAACAACCGATGCTTCTCTCCTGGGTTGGGGAGCACATTGCCAAGGGACATGTACTCAAGGCCTCTGGACTCCTTGGGAGTCTGCGCAGCAGATAAACTTCCTGGAGCTCAGAGCCATCCGCCTAGCTCTGAGAGCCTTCTCCCACCTCACTTCTCACCAGTCTGTGCTGGTCCAGACGGACAATCAAGTTGCAATGTTCTTCGTGAACAAACAAGGAGGCACAGGCTGCTTCCTTCTCTGTCAGGAGGCACGAAGACTGTGCTCTTGGGCCGTCCACCACGGCATCCTCCTCAAGGCGGTCTATCTCCCAGGTCAAGAAAATTACCTGGCAGACAGGCTAAGCCGGATCCTCCAACCACACGAATGGAGATTGAATCCATTGGTGGTTCAGCGGATCTTTCTCAAGTGGGGACTCCCCACCATGGATCTGTTTGCCAGTCCTCTGAACCGGCAACTTCCCAGATTCTGCTCTCGACAACCGCATCCTCTCAGAGTAGCGGCGGATGCTTTTCTGATTCCATGGTCCATGGGCCTCTTGTATGCCTTTCCTCCCATGCCGGTAGTGTCTCGAACACTCTTCAAAGTTCTCAGAGACAAAGCCTCGATGATCCTAGTGGCTTCCCGGTGGCCAAGACAACCTTGGTTCCCGCTTCTAATGCAGCTGGCGGTGGACACTCCTCTTCCTCTGGGGTTTCAGCCCGATCTCCTGACACAGGATCAGGGGTCTCTCCTACACCCCAACCTCCGGTCCCTTCATCTGATGGCCTGGCTGCTGAAAGGGTAGTTCTTGCTCTCCTCCAGCTGCCTCGGGAGGTGAAAGAGGTTGTCTTGGCCTCGAGGAGGCCTTCCACCCGGAAGTCCTACGCTCTTAAGTGGCGTCGGTTCTCCATTTGGTGTGCTCAGCAGTCTGAGAATCCCTTCTCCTGCTTGGTAGCAGTGGTCTTGCAATACTTGCTTTACCTCTCCAATCTGGGCCTTAAGTCCAACTCTGTCAGAGTCCACCTCAGTGCTCTCTCTGCACATCACGCACTGGTGGATGGCAGGCCTCTTTCCCACCACCCTTTGGTGGCTCGTTTTCTCCGAGGACTTCTTCTCCTTAAGCCTCCTTTACGCCCACCAGCCCCTGAGTGGGATCTGAATGTGGTCGTACAGCGAATTACCTGTCCGCCTTTTGAGCCTATGGCTACCTGCCCTCTTCGTTTTCTTTCCTGGAAAACTTTGTTTTTGGTAGCCCTTACTTCTGCTAGGCGCGTTAGTGAGCTGCAGGCCCTAGTGTCTGATCCTCCTTACACTAGGTTCTACAAGAATAGGGTAGTCTTACGGACTCACCCTAAGTTTCTTCCAAAAGTGGTTTCTACTTTTCATCTCAACCAGGAGGTAGTTCTTCCGACCTTCTTTCCCAGGCCGCACACCTGCCGGGCTGAAATGGTCCTGCATACCCTGGACTGTAGGAGGGCCTTATCCTTCTACCTTGACCGTATGCGAGAGCATAGAAGGGCTGTTCAGCTCTTCGTTTCTTTTGACCCCAATAAGTTGGGGCTACCTGTCTCCAAGCGTACTTTGTCCATATGGGTTGCTGACTGTATCGCTTGGGCTTATGGGGCGGCCGGCCTCTCGTTAGAGGGTCGAGTCACGGCTCATCGTGTTAGGGCGAAGGCTGCGTCAGTGGCTCATCTCCGCTCTGTTCCGTTGGCAGACATCTGCTGGGCCGCTACTTGGTCTTCAAGCCAGACTTTTGCGGCCCATTACTGCCTGGAGAGGGAGTCCCGCAGGGACAGTGCTTTCGGATAGGCAGTCCTCCATAACCTCTTTGAGGTTTACGCAACTGCTACCCTCCAGCCCTGGTGTTGGGCTACCGGTCGGAGGCGTTTTTCAGAGAAGATTCCTTCCTTCTGTGCTTCTGAGCTAGAGGGAGCTCATTTTTCCACTTGAGGCCTCCGGTAGCCTTAAGCTTGGGAGTCCCATATGTGAGGACTGACTTCCTGCTTGGTCCTGGAGAAAGAGTAGTTACTCACTTGTAACAGGTGTTCTCCAGGAGCAACAGGAATCAGTCCTCACAACCCTCCCTCCTCCCCTTGGAGTTGCAGTCCTATCATTTCGTTTTTGGCTAATTTTTTTGCTATCTTTTAGCTATATCATCAGACTGAGCAAGATGGCACCCTTGGGCGGGAAGGGGACCGCGCATGCGCGCTGCAATTCCCAAAGGCTTTCTTTGAAAGCTGGGGAAATTGCTCCGCGAGGGCTCCGTCGGCGCCGACGTCACCCATATGTGAGGACTGATTCCTGCTGCTCCTGGAGAACACCTGTTACAGTTGAGTAACTACTCTTTCTTCTTCTTCTTCTTCTTGTACCTTTGCTTTTCTGACTACTTTGCTAGCTTCTCTGAGCTTTTTCAAATATAGATGCCTGTCTTCCTCTCTGTGATCTCTTGTATTTCAAGAAGGCCCCCCCTTTTCCTTTTACATTTATTTACCTTTTAACAAAAAGGTTGGTTGCCCTTAAAATATCCCCTTTCAGTTTTGCCCACTGTTTTTTTGCATCCCTCAGCTTTTCCCATTCCATGAACGACTCAGAGGTATTGTCCCATCTTGGCAAAGTTAGTTTCTCCAGGAACAAGCACAAAGTCAGTCCTCACATATGGGTGACGTTGGCGCCAATGGAGCCCTCATGCGGAGCAATTCAAAGAAAGCCTTGGGGATTGTATCACACATGCGCGGTCCACTTCCCGCCCAAAGGTGCCATCTTGCTCAGTCTCCCTTTTTCCGCGGAGCCCAACGGACGTAGTCCAACTTCCCTCGCAGAAAAAGTGCATCAAAACTACTGAAGATTCTCTTCTTCAGCCCAGTTTGATGCCGGTTCCCCTTCCCGCCTCAGTTCGGTACACCGATATCGAGTCAAGTCACGTTTTTTGTCCTTAGTGACTAGCGTTCGCGCTTTTTTTCTTTTTCACTGGCAGCCCGCTTGTTTGACCTTGCAGGGGCCCTTTTTCCCCCCATGGCTGCCAGCAGGTTTAAAAAGTGTGATCGTTGTAAAAAATTAATGCCACTCATCGACACACACGACTGTTGTCTCCGCTGCCTTGGGTCCGACCATGACCCGAAGGTCTGTGGCCCGTGTGGCAAGATGTCTTCCAAGGCACTTAAAAGTAGGCAGCAGCAGTGTGAAAGGATTTTCTCCGAGTCAGCATCCATTGGGGTCCGGACCTCTTCAGAAGCCTCGACGTCTCGGGAGCTATTTGACTCCGAGCTATTTGACTCCGAGCATTGTCGGGGGTCTTCTGAGTGGGGGAAGAAGAAACCTGCAAGGGCGTCGTCGTTGGATGCCTCTGATCGGCCTGGATCCTCGCAGGCTAGGTCGCGGAGTACTGACTGCCGCCCCAGATCCTCGGAGTCGGAGCGGCCTGCAAAGATGCCTCGCACAGAGTCGGAGATGCCAAGGAAGGTAACTGCTGTTGTCCTCGTTGACTCTTCCCCAGGAGAATCGGCGTCTGGACCCGACCCGGAGGCTGCGGAGCCTTCTGAGCTCAGTCTGAGAATGGTGGCCCTGGAGCGCAGCATGTCTGCCTTCATGGATCAGCAGCAGGCACTGATGGCCGGTTTCACCAGTCCATCCGCCCCGACCACCAGGACCACGACGTCAGTCAACCCCGGAGGCCGAGCCGATCCTCGAGACTCTTCGGACTCGAGTCGATCCTCGGCCAAGGTCTCCCTCGACCTCCTGTTCGGGACTGATGTCGACACTGGTGCCCTCAACGTCGGGGCGGTTGAGACTGAATCCCTCATGGCTGGAGCCCATCGATTCCTCCTCGGAGGACTCGGCATGGGAAAAGGAAGATGAGTCCCTGATCACCCACCGGACACGGTATGTCCCATTGGACTCGCCGTGTTCCAAGCATCGGAGAAGGTCTCCCCCCCCCCCCCCTTGAGGATACCTGGTTCTCGGACTTCGTCAGGGATATGTCCAAGGCTTTGGCATTCCCGGTGGACACCGAGGAGGAGCCTTGAGCCGAGGAGCTTGAAGCCCTCCAGTATGACTTTCCCCCTCGGGAAGCCCTTACGGTACCGGTTCCTCTGATGTTGGAACGGCTGATGCTCCGCATGTGGGAGTCACCGGCCTCGATGCTGGTTCTCAGCAAGTGGGTTGATTCTGTCTATCAAGTCCGCAAGAGCCCTGGGTTCCAAAAAGCACAGCTACCGCACAGCTCCATGGTTGTAGAATCAGCCATGAACAGGCTCAAGAGCCAAAAAGTGCCTCCTAGCAGGGAAGCCCGGGACCTGGACGCCCTTTGCAGAAAGTGCTACCAGGGCTCGATGCTGTCATGCCGAGTCCAAACATACCAGCTGTACATGGACATGTACTTACGGGACCTGGCGAAGGAGATTGCCGGGTTCTCAGCTGGCCTCTCCCTGGAACCCTTGCAGTGCTTCAAGAACTTGTCTACTGGGATTCGGGAGTGCTCGAAGTTTGTCTCGAACAGCCTATGACTGCTTCGAGGCCTCAGCCCGAGTAGCCGCAGCTGGCATCGGTGCCAGCCGCCAGGCGTGGCTAATGACGTTGGACCTGGAGTCATGGGTTCAGGACAAGTTGGTCGATGTCCTTTGCCGGGTTGACAACCTCTTTGGCAAACCCATGACTGAGAAGGCTGCTGAAATCGAGTCCGAGTATTTGACCTGGACAAGACTCTCCAAGAAGACCTCTGCCCCTTGTAAAAAGAAGGGCTCGGGTAAAAATCTGAGGAAGGGTGCTGCTTACCACAACTGCCCCACTCACCAGGCTGCCCCAGCTCGCCCACAGGGGCAGCAAGCCAAGGGACAGGGGCGTGGCCTGCATAAGCAGAAGACCCCCAAGCCTCAGGCTCTTGCTCCAACCCAGCCGGGAGGGATTTTTTGACTGCCAAAGCATAGTCTCTCTCCAACTAGGGGTGAGGTCCTGCACACGAGGAAGGCTGAGCATGTACGCCCACAGGTGGCCGACAATCTCCACAGATACCTGGGTCCTTCAAATAGTCCAAAGGGGCTATTTGCTCCACTTCAACCAGGTACCTCCCTCCTTTTTTCCAGGAGAGCCTCTCAGACCCCCTCTACACAGGGACCTCCTCTTGCAGGAGCTAGCAGGTCTTCTAGAGGTTCAGGCAGTGGAACCAGTGCCCCACTACCTGCAGGGACAGGGCTTCTACTCCAGGTATTTTCTGATACCAAAGAGAACAGGGGGCCTCAGACACATCCTCGATCTGCGAAACTTGAACAAGTTCCTGGTGAGGGAAAAGTTCAAGATGCTTTCCCTTGGAATATTGCTGCCTTACTTCCACCAGGGAGATTGGCTATGCTCTTTATACCTGAAGGATGCCTATACGCACATCCTCATACATCCAGACCACAGACAATATCTCAGATTTGTAGTGGGAGGAAACCATTTTCAGTACAGAGTACTTCCATTTGGCAGTAAGAGGAGACAAGGCTAAAGCGGAGAGACTGAATGAATTCTTTGCTTCGGTCTTTACTGAGGAAGATGTAGGGATGTTACCCAAGACTGACGTGGTATTTAAAGGTGATACTGCAGAGGAATTGAGAGAAATATCGCTACACCGGGAAGATGTATTACAACTATTTGATAAACTGAATAGTAGCAAATCACCAGGACCGGATGGTATACATCCAAGAGTGTTGAAAGAACTGAAATATGAGATTGCAGACCTGCTATTATTAATCTGTGAACTTTCATTAAAATCATCTGTAATACCTGAAGATTGGAGGGTCGCCCATGTAACGCCAGTTTTTAAAAAGGGTTCCAGGGGTGATCCAGGAAATTACAGACCGGTGAGCCCTGACATCAGTACCGGGGAAAATGGTAGAAACCATCATAAAGGACAAAATTACACAGCATGTAGATAGTCATGGCATAATGGGAGACAGCCAGCATAGCTTTAGACAAGGAAGATCTTGTCTTACTAATCTGATATGTTTTTTTGAAGGTGTGAATAAACAGGTAGACAAAGGTGAGTCAGTTGACATAGTGTATCTGGACTTTCAGAAAGCCTTTGACAAGGTCCCTCATCAGAGACTTTTGGCAAAACTAAAAGGTCATGGGATAGGAGGCAGTGTACTATTGTGGATCGGGAACTGGTCAAAAGATAGAAAGCAGAGGGTAGGGCTAAATGGCCAATTTTCCCAATGGAAAAAGGTGAATAGTGGAGTACCCCAGGGTTCTGTACTGGGTCTGCTACTTTTTGACATATTCATAAATGACCTGGAAAAGGGAATAACTAGTGAGGTTATCAAATTTGCAAACGACACAAAACTGTTTAAAGTTGTTAAAACCCAAGAGGACTGTGGAAAACTGCAGGAGGATCTGGATAAATTGGAAGACTGGGCATCCAAATGACAGATGAAATTTAATGTGGACAAGTGCAAAGTTATGCACCTAGGAAAGAACAACCAACACTATGGTTACACAATGCAAGGTTCCACATTGGGAACCACTACCCAGGAAAAAGATTTAGGAGTCATCGTGGATAACCCTCCGCCCAGTGTGCAGCGGCGGCCAAGAAAGCAAATAGAATGCTAGGTATCATAAGGAAAGGAATGGAGAATAAAACCAAGGATATTATAATGCCTCTGTATCGTTCCATGGTACGACCGCACCTTGAATATTGTGTGCAATTCTGGTCGCCATATCTTAAAAAGGATATAGCATTATTAGAAAAGGTACAGAGAAGAGCCACCAAAATGGTAAAGGGGATGGAAGGCTACTCCTATGAGGAGAGGCTACAAAGGTTAGGGCTCTTCAACCTGGAAAAGAGACGGCTGAGGGGAGATATGATAGAGGTCTATAAATTAATAATGGAGTGGAACGGGTAAACGTAGATCGATTGTTTACGCTATCAGAATATAGAAGGACTAGGGGACATGTAATGAAACTACAGGGTAAACTATTTAAGACAAATAAGAGAAAATATTTTTTCACTCAACGTGTAATCAAACTCTGGAATTTGTTACCGGAGGATGTAGTAAGAGCTGTTAGTGTAGCTGGGTTTAAAAAAGGTTTGGACAAGTTCCTGGAGGAAAGGTCCATAAACCATTATTAAAAAGGGACCCAGGATATCAATGCTTGACCCAATACAAGCATTATGGAACCTGTGTCTCTTGGGGATACTGCTAGTACGTATGACCTAGATTGGCCACTGTTGGAAACAGGATACTGGGCTTGATGAACCTTGGTCTGACCCAGTATGGCATATCTTATGTTCTTATGCCTAGCCTCTGCTCCCAGAGTGTTTACCAAATGCCTGGCGGTAGTGGCGGCCTTCCTCAGAAACCAAGGGATTTTTGTCTTCCCTTACCTGGACGACTGACTCATCAGGGCCCATTCGCCTCAGGAGGCCCAACAGGCCACAGCTCGCACTATCAACATGCTACAGCATCTAGGCTTTGTCATAAATCAAGCAAAGTCCACTTTGCTCCCCATTCAAAACTTAGAGTTCATAGGAGCACGGCTAGACACCCTTCGGGCGAGGGCTTACCTGCCAGAGGACAGGACACAGAGACTTCTGGCGCTGGTGCATCAAGGCAGCCACAAGTCTCAGATCTCAGCGAGACACTTTCTACGCCTCCTAGGCCACATGGCCTCCACGGTACATGTAACCCCAAATGCCCGTCTCCACATGAGGACAGCTCAGTGGTGCCTCAGAGATCAGTGGACACAAGCCAGAGGACGATTTTGAGACAAGATCAGAGTGTCCAAACGACTGATGAAGTCATTGGCGTGGTGGCTTCAGCCACCCAACCTACTCGAGAGAGTGCCTTTTCAGCCTCCCTCGCACACAAGAGTACTGTTGACAGATGCCTCCTTGCTGGGCTGTGGAGCCCATTGCCAGGGATCATGCACTCAGAGGTTGTGGTCTCCTCGGGACAGTACACAACAAATCAACCGCTTATAGCTTCGGGCGATTCGCCTAGCTCTTCAAACCTTCTGTCATGTTCTCTCACATCAGTCTGTCTTGGTGCAGACCGACAATCAGGTAGCAATGTTCTACGTGAACAAACAGGGAGGTACAGGGTCCCGTCTCCTATGTCAGGAGACACTCGACCTCTGCTCCTTTGCAATCAGGCAGGGTATGTCCCTCAAAGCAGTTTACCTACCAGGTCAGGAGAACTTCCTAGCAGACAAGCTAAGCAGGATTCTTCAACCTCACGAGTGGCAACTGAATCCAGAAGTGGCCCAGCAGATCTTCCACTGCTGGGGGCATTCGTCCATAGATCTTTTTGCCAGTCCGCAAAATCACCAGTTGCCCAGCTTTTGCTCCAGACAGCCACATCCTCAGAGGGTAGCTGCAGATGCTTTTCTGATCTCCTGGTCAGGGGGCCTCCTGTATGCGTTTCCTCCCACTCCTCTGGTGGCCCGAACTCTGTTCAAAATCCTTTGGGACATGGCCTCGATCATTCTGGTAGCCCCCAAATGGCCAAGACAGCCTTGGTTTTCGCTTCTCCTCCAGCTGGCAGTGGAAGCCCCACTCCCTCTGGGGACGCAGCCCGACCTCCTGTCCCAGGAGCAGGGCTCTCTTACATCCCAACCTCAGGTCCCTCAACCTGATGGCATGGCTGCTGAAAGGGTAGTGCTGGTTCCTCTCCTCCTACCTAAGAATGTAGAAGTGTTGCTGGCCTCAAGGAGACAGTCCACTAGGAGAACCTATGCCTTCAGGTGGCACAGGTTTGAGGGGTGGTGTACCCAGCACAATGAAAACCCTTTCTTTTGCCTTGTACCAGTGGTGCTGCGGTATCTGCTTCACCTCTCAGAATTAGGTCTTAAGTCTAACTCTGTCAGGGTCCACCTGAGTGCTTTGTCAGCACACCACTCTCCAGTGGAAGGACAACCTCTTTAGGCTCACCCCTTGGTGTCCAGATTCCTTAGAGGTCTACTTCTGCTAAAACCCCTGGTTCGTCCCCAGGCAACCGAGTGGGATTTGAATGTGGTCTTGGAGCAGCTTACTCGCCCACCTTTTGAGCCGATGTCCACTTGCCATCTGCGCTTCCTTTCTTGGAAGGTGCTCTTCCTGGTGGCACTCACATCTGCCAGATGAGTGAGTGAGCTGCAAGCTCTTGTTTTGGATAGGCTGTACACACGGTTTTATAGGAACAGGGTTGTCCTGCGCACCCACCCCAGGTTCCTTCAGAAAGTGGTCTCTTCATTCCACCTCAACCAAGAGGTGGTTCTTCAATCTTTTTTCCCAGACTGCATGCCAGCTGGGCAGAGGCGGTCCTGCATACCCTGGATTGTAAGAGGACATTGGCCTTCTACCTGGAGTGTATGCGGGGACATCGAAGGGCTACTCAGCTCTTCGTCTCTTATGACCCCAGTAAGCTGGGGCAACCTGTCTCCAAGCGCACGTTGTCCACCTGGGCGGCAGACTGCATTGCCTGGGTGTACAGGGCGGCCAACCTCCCGTTGCAGGGTTGAATCACAGCCCACCGTGTCAGGGCTAAGACCGCATCAGTGGCTCACTTCCGCTCTGTTCCACTGGCAGATATCTGCCGGGTCGCCACCTGGTCTTCGGGCCAGACTTTTGCAGCCCATTACTGCTTAGATAGGGAGTCCCGACGGGACAGTGCTTTTGTCCA
Source organism: Ichthyophis bannanicus (assembly GCA_033557465.1). Classification (NCBI taxonomy): domain Eukaryota; kingdom Metazoa; phylum Chordata; class Amphibia; order Gymnophiona; family Ichthyophiidae; genus Ichthyophis; species Ichthyophis bannanicus. Next base: position 830,205,061 of record CM066032.1, read on the forward strand.
GGCGATACTCCGTAACTTATTTGAGGTTTAGGCAACTTCTACCCTCCGACCCTTTGGTGTCAGGCTACCGGAGGTGTTGCGTTCTCCGCTGAATTCCTATCACAGCTGCGGCTCTTCTAGAGGAAGCCATTTTTCAGCTAGGGGTTCTCGGTAGCCTATAGCTAGGGAGTCCCATATGTGAGGACTGACTTCCTGCTTGTTCCTGGAGAAAGCGTAGTTACTCACCTGTAACAGGTGTTCTCCAGGGACATCAGGAATCAGTCCTCATGACCCTCCTCCCTCCCCTGGAGTTGCAGTCTTATCATTCTTATATTTTGTTCATTTTGCCGTGTCTTTAGCTATGTCATTTGACTGAGCAAGATGGCACCTTTGGACAGGAAGGGGACCGCACATGCGTGATGCAATCCCAAAGGCTTTCTTTGAAAGCTGAGGAATTGCTCCACACAAGGGCTCTGTCGGCACCGATGTCACCCATATGTGAGGACTGATTCTTGCTGTCCCTGGAGAACACCTGTTACAGGTGAGTAACTATGCTTTTCCTAAAGTCTAAGGCCCTCGCTTTTGAATGGATTTTATCAGCCCTAGTCCTAATACTGAACCATACCATATCTGATGATCACTGGATGTGAGATGATCTCCCACTGTAACATCAGAAACACTTTCCCCATTGGTAAGCACTAAGTCCAGTATGGTCCCATCACGAGTGGGTTCTGTTATACCAATTGCCTGAATAGTTCTGCCTATAGAGAATCCAGGATTTCCTAGATGACCCTGCAGCAGGGATGTGCTATTCCACATCCGGCATATTGAAATCAGTTGCACTTCTCTTTTCATGGCAATACTGTGTATGCTTTCTATTAAATCTTCATCCATTAGTACGCCCTGTGAGGAGATCTGTATATAACTCCAATGCAAATGGATTTCCCTTCCCTCTTTCTAGTTTAACCCACAGTGCCTCCTCTCTTCCTTTTAAGCCCTGAAATTCTATATTGTTTTTTACATATAGTGCCATTCCATCTCTCCTTCTTCTTACCCTGTCCTTCCTGTATAAAGTACAGCCCGATATAATTACATCCCTGTCATGGTTTTCCGTGAACCATGTCTCCATAACCGCCACTAAATCCAAGTCAGCTTTTTCTATTAAAGCCTCAACATCTTCCAGTGTTGACATCACTACCACTTGTGCTGATGTAGCTAGGCACACACTTCATATTTCCCTGTCTCCAACATCAATGCCTCTTTGAAAGTGTTTCATTTCTGAATGGAAATGCTAAGATCGGTTATTCAAGCCATCCAGCAAGGAGAATCTTTCACTTCCCTGGACTTCGCAGAAGCATGCTTTCATATTCCCATTCAAGAGGATCATCAATGTTTCCTGCACTTTGCCATTCTCGGAATGCACCTTCAGTTCTGTGCCCTACTCTTCAGTCTCGCTACGGCCCCAGAACTTTCTCCAAAGTCATGGTGGACGCAGCTGCAATCTGCAAGGGTGCCTCCCAGTGAAGTTAGCCAGGAGATGTCTTCAGAGCATATCTGTGGATACATCGCTTGAATTTCCCACTTGGAAGGGGAGGGGGTTAGGTCACTTCCCTGTTAGTATTCTTGACCAGTTGAGTCCCTTGGCTTCATATAGCCTCCTGTTTCTTCTGTTTTGCGACTTTATTTCTTTTATTATCTACCTCCCCTGCCAGACACCCCTCCAGGACTGTCTCTTTAAATTAAAAAAGAAAAAAAAGACACCCTCCCCACACACACAATGGAGGATACCCAAGATGGCAGAAGGCAGGCTCTAACGCTAACAGGTTTCCACATATAGGTAAGGGGAAGGCCAAGTCAGATAAGGAGCCCCATGCTGCTCGACAGACCTCCTCTGTTTTACCTGTACTGACTGGTCCTCTCAATTCCTTTCTTCTCCATTCAGAGTAGCAGCCTGTGGCAATGGGAGAAAAGTGCCCAGTTGCTTCGACGCTGGAGTCGGGTGGCTCAGCGTCTTCCTCGGGCCTCGATTTGGCTTTTCCCGAGCTGCAGAGATCTCTGAAATCGGCGTGTGTAGTCTTGAGTCCACAGAACCAGCGGGATGACTGTATGCTGGAGAGCGGCTTGTCGGCGTCCCAGTGAGAGCCGACTCCCAGATGTGATGCACAGCCTGTGTTGACCCCGCGGGGGCACCTGTTCTGTGATGCACGCTCGGTGGACGAGGGAGCTACTGCGGCTGTGCCCTTAACCAGTGCGGCTGTGCAAACCCCAGTGACTGGCGTGGGATCTCCAGCTGACAGATCAGGTTCAGGTGGATCTTCTTTCATTTTCCCACTGGACCTTCCATAGCAATTCACCTTGGAAACCATATGGTCTGCAGTTATGAAGATGGCAGAGGCTCTTGTTCCACAAGTACAATCTCCATCTATGCAAGTTCAAAACAATAAGGCAGCTATTCATAAGAATACTTAAGATGTAACATTACAAACTTCTCTAGCTGATCTTAGTGTGAGAACGGCTCGCTTGGTGGGGTATCCTGATCCTTTTGTCAAAGACAACTATGATCAAGGCTAAGACTGAGCAACTGGATAATTCTTCAAGATCTGCTAATTTGCATTTAATTAATTTACCTAAATCTTCACTAATTTCCGCTAAAGATATGTTGAAAATTAGGGCTGGCCCAAGGATTTCTGCTACCTTAGGCAGAAACGCCAGCCTCACCACCGCCCCCCCCCCCCCCTCAGCTGCTGCCGCTGCTGCCCCCCTCCAGGTGCTGCAGATTCCATCTTGGGAGGTGGGCAGCAGCAGTATTTCCAGAAGTGGCTGCTTTTTGCCACTGCTTTTAGAAATGCTGTCGCTGCCTGCCTCCCCCCCCCCCCCCCCCACGGACTTGGGGGCAGCTGGGGGAGCAGTGTAGCCGCTCATGTGTGCTGCTGCCGCTGCCCACCCGGGCCGGCCGCCTAGCTCGCCTAGTGGATGGGCTGGCCCTGTTTAAAATGTATCTCTCCGATGTATTGGGTGTTCTCTTAGGGTACCATCCTCCCATGACTGGAATATATTGTTTACCATCTGTTAAGAAAACTTCTAGAGGTTCTGAGGTTCCAGGTCTCTAATAGGTTGATTTTTTGAATGTGTCTGCCATATTAGATAGTTCTGATACTGAATCTGTTGTACCATTTACACTCTTGGCTACATTTGCTGTAACTACTGATCCATGAATGATTGTTAGAAATGTTTGTTTAAAAGTCTTCTGGTTTATGTTTTCCCTGACTTGGCCAGGGAAACTCAGCATAGGAGAAGGGAGTTTCTCTTGCTTTGACCTGGGATGTTACAGCTAGATGCTTTATTTTTTTCTCACGTTTCCTTGCAAATGTATGGTTAAGTTGCAGTCTGTTTCTTATATATTTGTTGAACCTTCATGGTTACTTAACGCTTGTAGACTTGTTGATCCGGATTCTACTGCCTCTACTTCTCTGTGAATATGGGATACACTGGCTGTTTGTTACCCTGCTTGCATTTCTCTCATATTTTGTTTTTCCTTTTTTGCTTTCCTTGGGTCTCCCTGTTTGTGGGCTAGCGAAGGGGGCAGATCTTTTGGCTTAGTTAAAACTTCCTCTCTCTCCCTCCCTCCTGCTTTCTCCCAAAGATTGCAGAAGGCTCTCAGAGCGATCTGCTTGCCAGCCACCTTAACACAGTATTGCACAGCCAGCCAATGAAGCTGTTTCAGGGGAGTAGAGCTGAGCCTGGCACGGATCCTCCACCTGGGGCTCTCAGGAGGTGAACATAAGAACATAAGAAATGCCATACTGGGTCAGACCGAGGTCCATCAAGCCCAGTATCCTGTTTCCAACAGTGGCCAATCTAGGTCATACGTACCTAGCAGTTTCCCCAAAAGACACAGGTTCTGCAGTGCTTGTACTAGGCCAAGCATTGATATCCTGGGTCCCTTTTTAATAGTGGTTTATGGACCTTTCCTCCAGGAACTTGTCCAAACCTTTTTTAAACCCAGCTATACTAACAGCCCTTACTACATCCTCCGGTAACAGATTCCAGAGTTTGATTACACGTTGAGAGAAGAAATATTTTCTCCTATTTGTCTTAAATAGTTTACCCTGTAGCTTCATTACATGCCCCCTAGTCCTTCTATATTCTGATAGCGTAAACAATTTATCCACGTTTATCCGTTCCACTCCATTCATTAATTTATACACCTCTATCATATCTCCCCTCAGCCGCCTCTTTTCTAGGTTAAAGAGCCCTAACCTTTTTAGCCTCTCTTCATAGGAGTAGCCTTCCATCCCCTTCACCAATTTGGTGGCTCTTCTCTGTACTTTTTCTAATAACTCTATGTCCTTTTTAAGATACGGTGACCAGAATTGCACACAATATTCAAGGTGCGGTCGTACCATGGAGCGATACAGAGGCATTATAATATCCTTTGTTTTATTCTCCATCCCTTTCCTTATGATACCTAGCATTCTATTTGCTTTCTTGGCCGCCGCTGCACACTGGGCGGAGGGTTTTAACATGTTATCCACGATGACTCCTAAATCTTTTTCCTGGGTGGTGGTTTCTAATGTGGAGCCTTGCATCTTGTAACTATAGTGTGGGTTGTTCTTTCCTAGGTGCATAACTTTGCACTTGTCCACATTAAATTTCATCTGCCATTTGGATGCCCAGTCTTCCAATTTATCCAGATCCTCCTGCAGTTTTCCACAATCCTCTTGGGTTTTAACAACTTTAAACAGCTTTGTGTCATCTGCAAATTTGATTACCTCACTAGTTATTCCCTTTTCCAGGTCATTTATGAATATGTCAAAAAGTAGCGGACCCAGTACAGATCCCTGGGGTACTCCACTATTCACCTTTTTCCATTGGGAATATTGGCCATTTAGCCCTACCCTCTGCTTTCTATCTTTTAACCAGTTCCCGATCCACAATAGTACACTGCCTCCTATCCCATGACTTTTTAGCTTCGCCAAAAGTCTCTGATGGGGGACCTTGTCAAAAGCTTTCTGAAAGTCCAGATACACTATATCAACCGACTCACCTTTGTCTACCTGTTTATGCACACCTTCAAAAAAACATATCAGATTAGTAAGACAAGATCTTCCTTGTCTAAAGCCATGTTGGCTGTCTCCCATTAGGCCATGACTATCTACATGCTGTGTAATTTTGTTCTTTATGATGGCTTCTACCATTTTCCCTGGTACTGACGTCAGGCTCACCGGTCTGTAATTTCCCGGGTCACCCCTGGAACCCTTTTTAAAAATTGGTGTTACGTTGGCGACCCTCCATCTTCAGGTATTACAGATGATTTTAATGAAAGTTCACAGATTACCAATAACAGGTCTGCAATCTCATATTTCAGTTCTTTCAACACTCTGGGATGTATACCATCCGGTCCAGGTGATTTGCTACTATTCAGTTTATCAAATAGTTGTAATATATCTTCCCGGTGTAGCGATATTTCTCTCAATTCCTCTGCAGTATCACCTTTAAATACCACTTCAGTCTTGGGTAACACCCCTACATCTTCCTCAGTAAAGACCGAAGCAAAGAATTCATTCAGTCTCTCTGCTATAGCCTTGTCTCCTCTTATTGCACCTTTTACCCCTCTATCATCTAATGGTCCAATTGACTCTCTCACAGGCCTTTTGCTACGAATGTACTTGAAAAAGTCTTTATTTCATGTTTTTGCTTCCGTAGCAAGTTTCTTCTCAAATTCCCGCTTTGCCTGCCTTATCAATGCTTTGCATTTAACTTGCCAGTGCTTGTGCTGTTTCCAGTTTTCATCATTTGGCTCTTTTTTCCATTTTCTGAAGGTTGCTCTTTTGGCAGCAACAGCCTCTCTGACCTCACCTTTAAACCATGCTGGCAGTTTTTTGGACTTTCTTCCACTTTTCTTAATGCGTGGAATACAGCTGGTCTGGGCTTCGAGGATAGTATTTTTAAATAACACCCAAGCTTGCTGTAAGTCTTTAACCTTTGGAACCGCTCCTTTTAGTTTTTTCCGAACTATATTCCTCATTCTATCATAGTCACCCTTTTGAAAGTTAAAAGGTAGTACTGTGGATTCCTTTACTATCTGTCCTCCACTGATTAAATCAAACATGATCATACTATGATCACTATTGCCAAGTGGTCCCAACACCCTTATTTCTTGCACCAGATCTGGCGTTCCACTAAGGACTAGGTCCAGTATGGCTTCCCCTCTGGTCGGTTCATGAACCAGCTGCTCCAAGAAGCAGTCATTCATTTCATCTAGAAACTTTATCTCTTTAGCTTGTCCTGCTGTGACACTGTCCCAGTCGATACCGGGGTAATTGAAATCACCCATTATTACTACTCTGTTGTGGCTTTTGTTAGCTTCCTTGATTTCTTTGAGCATTTCATCATCCATTTGTTCATTCTGGCCAGGTGGTCGATAGTATACTCCCACTGCCATCACCTTCCCCTTCATAAATGGAATTTCAATCCATAGAGATTCTACAGCATATTTTGTTCCCTGCAAAACTTTAATCCTTTCTGACTCAATGCCCTCTCTAACATAGAGTGCAACCCCTCCACCAATTTGTTCAGCTCTATCATTACGATATAGTTTGTATCCAGGTATCACAGTGTCCCACTGGTTATCCTCCTTCCACCATGTCTCTGAGAGTGCAATCATATCTAACCTCTCATTTAATGCTATATATTCTAATTCTCCCATCTTATTGTTTAGACTTCTAGCATTGGCATACAAGCATTTTAGAGACTGTATTTTATTAATATTAATCTGGCTATTGGTAGGCATGGGTAATGGGGAATCTTTATGCTCTGTCTGCTCCTTACTCAAGGGCATTTGGGCTACTATACTCCCTTTTGGAACCTCACTGCTTTTGGTAGTATCCTTCAAGGATACCTTTGTCCGAAAAGTGCGCTCCTGGGTGACTGTCGGCTTTCCCCTATTTTCTAGTTTAAAAGCTTCTCTATCTCTTTTTTAAAGGTTAATGCCAGCAGTCTGGTCCCATCCTGATTAAGGTGAAGCCCATCCCTTCGGAAGAGCCCCCCCTTTCCCCAGAATGTTCCCCAGTTCCTAGCAAATCCAAAACCCTCATCCTTGCACCATTGTCTCATCCACGCATTGAGACTCCGGAGCTCTGCCTGTCTTTTGGGTCCTGCACGTGGAACAGGAAGCATTTCGGAGAACGCTATCCTGGAAGTTCTGGATTTCAACTTCCTACCTAAAAGCTTAAATTTAGCCTCCAGAACTTCCCTACCACATTTTCCTATGTCATTGGTACCAACATGTACCAAGACAGCAGACTCCCCCCCAGCACTATCTATGATCCTATCTAGGCGGTGCGTGAGATCTGCTACCTTCGCACCAGGCAGGCATGTTACCAGGCGATCCTCACGTCCACCAGCCACCCAGCTATCTACATTCCTAATGATTGAATCACCAACTATAACAGCTGTCCTGACCCTCCCCTCATGGGGACATGGCCCTGGAGAAACGTCCTCGGTGCGAGAGGGTTTTACATCACCTGGAGGACAGGTCCTAGTTACAGGATCACTTCCTGCCACACCAGGGTGATGCTCTCCTGTCACGTGACCTCTCTCCTCCATGGCAACAGGGATGCTGCCAGACTGGAGGTGGGACTTCAGGACTATATCCCTGTAGGTCTCGTCCATGTACTTCTCTGTCTTTCTTATGTCTTCCAGGTCTGCTACTCTAGCCTCTAGAGAACGGACTCGTTCCCTGAGAGCAAAGAGCTCCCTGCACTTAGTGCATATGTAGGACCTCTCACCAACTGGGATATAATCATACATGTGACACTCGATGCAAAAGACTGGAGAACCCCCATCTCGTTGCTGGACCTCTGACTGCATCTGAGTTTAAAGCTTGTGTTTAGGTCTTTTAAATCGGTATATAATAAGGATTGGTGTAGATGCTTATACTAATAAAAGTGTATCTAATACCCCTAATACACCCTGTGTACCTGAAGCTAATTAATCACAGGTCCTCTGTGTATGACTGATTTGGATTAAGAGCTGCACCTGAGAGCAGCCCCTTTCCTCTAAGATGTCCAAGTACCTATAAAACTACAATTTCCCCAGGGGTGGGTGGGTGCTGGGGAGGGAGGGGGGAGATAAGTCCTATTAAAGAGGGCAGTTACAAGGTACCCTGTCCTGAACCCTCAGCAGGGGGATGGGGGTACCACACAAAGCCCAGTTGAGAGAGGCAAGGTAAGTACAGCTGAGAAGGCTGAAACTTGCACACCACTAAGACAAACACTAAATAATTAAACAAAAAGGCTTGACCTCGTCGTCCTTGTTGGGGGCTCCCGGTTTCATTTCTGAGGGATGCAATTCGGGGTGGACTGCTAGCAACCGTTGGTGCTGTGTGTGGGTTTTCCCACCATTTTCTACATGCATTTGTAATGTTTTTGCCTATTGTGTGCTTGGTGGTCGCGTGATCCTGACGCGCGTTTCGCCAAGCGGCTCCAATGTCTGCTCCTTCCCTAGCATTTTTTAACACGTGTAATATAAAAACGCAGTTAACGCATGCTTGCAGGCCGCTGCAACCTTAGCGTGCTCTTGTGATACTTACCCTAACTCTGTCGTCTTCCAGGAAATGTTGTTTGACCTGTGGCAAGTGAGGAGTCTCGTCCTTGGATTCTGGACTCTGTTCTTCCTGCATAGCAGCTTCTGGGTTGCCTCTGGAGGGCATACTTCACATCCCCAACTAAGAGAGGTAGTTAGTCGTCCCTTACCTACTTCAGGGCTGGAGGTGAAAAATGGCGTTATAGGTAAGGATATTCAGCTGGCTGGAGGCTCCAGTGACCATGCCGTGAATCACTCTTCGTTCTTTTAAGGGGTCTGTGGCAGCTATGCTGCCTGATGTTAGGGAGCCTTATCCAAGAGAAGAACTTCCGGATTGTCCTCCCCAGAATTATTTTCCTTTTTGCAATAGACCTGGTCCTTCTAGCATGAAAATTCGGACCCTGCAACCTCTGGTTGCCCCCAGATGCAGTCTCGTTCTGGGCAGGCTGAAAGTAGAAACCCTGTTCGATTACCTTTTGGCTAAGCATCCCTGGCATGGGGCATTCCCTGGAGATGGGGAACACTTGGGAGGTATCAGATGTTGACTATGCCTCGGATTCAGATGAGACTCTACTGGGCTCTGATGTGGATGAGGAAGTGCTCTTATCTTCATAAGATTATGCAGAGCCCAGCGTGATCCTATTCCAGAAGGAGGAGCTGGTAGTGTTGATTACCAGGGTCTCATTTGCCTTGAACTTGACGGTTGCTTCTGGTACAGAGTAGAAGCCAAAGACACACTAGCAAGGGGTGCGGAAATCCACTGCTGTCTTCCCGTTCCCAAAGGTGATCAAGGATATGATCCGATTGGCGTGGGACTCCCCCGACTCCCTGCAGAAGATCTATGTCTCCCAGCGGAGTGCAGCGAGTGGTTTGGCATTCCCAAGGTAGATGTATATGGACCACCATTGTTATTGAAGGCAGATCGGCCTTGATTGGAGGAGTAGCCTAATGGTTAAGAGCACTGGCTTGGGAACTCAGAGACCAGGGTTCAATTCCCACTAGCACTCCTTGTGGCCTTGGGCAAATCACAGAAAAATCCAAGTTATTAATGTCCCTGTTTAATGTACATTACCAAGTTTAAGTTTCAATGTAAACCGCTTTGATTGAATTGATAAAGCAGTATATAAAACCTGTTAAATAAATAAAGGATATTCTGGACTGCAAGGTAGATTCTTTGCTGAGGAGCCAGTTCGCCACAGTGGTGGCTAACTGCCCCAGTGGATTCAGTCTCTTCCGCCTGATGATACTGCCTCTCTTTTGGAGTCTGCTATGGCCTTTCTTTCTGATGCCATGTATGACCTGGTATGTTTGGTGGCCTGGGATGGTGCACTGATGACTGTCTCGCAGCATTGGTTTTGGCTCCGGCACTGGACAGCGGACACATCCTCCAAAGCCTGGTTGTCTCAACTGACCTTTAAGGGGAAATATTTTGTTTGGAAGTTATATGGAGAAGCTGGTAAAGGACCTAGGCGAGACAAAATCTTACTGCCTCCTGGGTCCAAGGGGCCTGTGTAGTGGGCTAGTGCTCTTTTCTCATCAGATTCTGTCCAACCACCAAGGGTGCGCAGGCCAGGTTCCTGGGAGTCTCGGGACTATAATTATTATCGACCTGGAAAACCATTCTTTCCCTCTGCTTCAGGGCCTTAGGTTTTTCTTAGTTGTTTCATGGAGTATGTGGGCCCAGGAACGGTCCCCTCCAGAGGAGGAATATCCCAGTCTGCGCAATGAGGTTTTGGGACCCATTCCCTGGTGCTTCCAGTGGGCAGCAGGCTTCACCTCTTCTATTAGGAATGGGCCTGATTTACCAATGAACGCTGGGTGCTAGACACCATTCAGTTCAGCTGTGTCCTGGAATGCAAAGAGCCAATTCCCGATGTCTTCATCATTTTCCCTTGTGGGTCTGCGATCAAAGATGCCACTTGGTGGATCACTTTGGACAAGTTGCTACACCTAAAGGCGAAGGTGCCCATCCCCCCGGATGAGCGGGCAAGGGCAGATACTTAATCTGTTTTGTGGTGCCAAAGAAGGATGCTACCTTCCAGCCTTTTCTGGATCTCAAGAGGGTGAATGGCTCTCGCGCATTCTGCGCTTTTGAATGGAAACCTTGGGCTTCTTGATTCAAGCAGTGCACCAAGGGGACTTCATGGTTTCTCTGGATCTGGCTGAGGCATATATTTTCATATCCCGATCTGGGCGGATCAGCAGAGGTATCTGTGTTTTGCTATGCTTGGCTCTCACTATCAGTTTGCCGCCCTCCCTTTCATGCTATCCACCGCCCCAAGAACGTTCTCCAAGGTCATGGTGGTGGCAACTGCAGCGCCAAGGGATCTGTGTCCATCCCAATCTAACCCAATCAATCGCCTTGAAGTGTGGGCCTTTTTTTTGGCCTTCTTGCACTTTTGCCACCTCATCAAGAGATGAGTAGTTCAGATCTACTTAGACAATGCAACAGCTGGGATGTATGTCAACAGGCAAGAGGCATCAAGAGTGCATGCGTTAACTCGAGAGATGCCTGCTATTCCCCTGGGTAGCGCAAAAAACTAACGCTCTACACTATAAACCCCAACCAATAATAGAGAAATATGCATGAATCAAATGACTGGCGTGTATGTAACAATGTCGGAAGAACAGCCTTGAGGTTTTGACCACCTCTTGAAGCTAAACTTCCATTTTGCTCAAATTTTTATTATTGAGCCCCCAAAGGAGCTATATATTTCAAGGTGAAACACCACAAATAAGTGCCACCAATATAAAACCTACTAATGTGTAGTGATTTAAAAATCCAATAAGGTATTCCCAGAAGCCCAATCCAGAAGCACAAAAGAACTCGGGGTTAAACTTATCTGAAACGTCCCGTAACACTCTTCTGCACGATCCACTTCAATAATGTATCGGGCTTCATCAAAAGGCTCCTTCAAAACAATTTTCAGTTATAAACCAGGTACACAGCACTGCGTTTCGGGCCAACACCACATTTTTCGCCCTGTCTCAACGCTCCATGTAACTGCAATGTGAAACTGTCTTCCAGCTGATCAAAAACGCCAGCGCATGCTCAATAGCAATCTGAACCCCGCAGCAGGACTCACTCGTAAAATAACAAGATGCAACCAATCAATACTCAGCATACAATCTCCAGCTAAAAAACAGAAAAATAGCAATGAAATTTATCCAAATCAAACCATGAAATTTCTAAATTTAAAGAATGCTAACCCAATCTAATTCTTTGTTGAGACCAGAGGGTTCTACTGTGGACCAATGAAAAATCCAATGCTGTTCCAATACCTGGAGTCGTTGTTCACAATCATCCCCCCTGGGGTGTCCAGGGACCAAGTCCAAAATGCGCCATTGAAAGTCCTCAAAACCATGATGTAAATCCAAACAATGTTGAACTAACGGGGCAGATGTCACAGAATTTCTAATCCTGGAGGCATGCTCATTTAAACGGACCTTTACTTGGCGAATTGTCCGACCTATATACAAGAGTTGGCAAGGACAAATCAATACATACACAGCAAATGATGTAGAACACGTCGTATGCCAATGAGCTGTATGGGTAAAAGTTGAATTAGGGACCCTCCATTCTACACCCAAAATAGTCCGCGAACAATGAGAACAAGAGGCACAAGCATAGTGACCAATATCACCTGGTCTATCAACTACCCTATCCAAAGGGGAGGAAGTGGCCCCCACAATGCCTCTTGTTCTCATTGTTCGCGGACTATTTTGGGTGTAGAATGGAGGGTCCCTAATTCAACTTTTACCCATACAGCTCATTGGCATACGACGTGTTCTACATCATTTGCTGTGTATGTATTGATTTGTCCTTGCCAACTCTTGTATATAGGTCGGACAATTCGCCAAGTAAAGGTCCGTTTAAATGAGCATGCCTCCAGGATTAGAAATTCTGTGACATCTGCCCCGTTAGTTCAACATTGTTTGGATTTACATCATGGTTTTGAGGACTTTCAATGGCGCATTTTGGACTTGGTCCCTGGACACCCCAGGGGGGGGTGATTGTGAACAACGACTCCAGGTATTGGAACAGCATTGGATTCTTCATTGGTCCACAGTAGAACCCTCTGGTCTCAACAAAGAATTAGATTGGGTTAGCATTCTTTAAATTTAGAAATTTCATGGTTTGATTTGGATAAATTTCATTGCTATTTTTCTGTTTTTTAGCTGGAGATTGTATGCTGAGTATTGATTGGTTGCATCTTGTTATTTTACGAGTGAGTCCTGCTGCGGGGTTCAGATTGCTATTGAGCATGCGCTGGCGTTTTTGATCAGCTGGAAGACAGTTTCACATTGCAGTTACATGGAGTGTTGAGACAGGGCGAAAAATTTGGTGTTGGCCCGAAACGCAGTGCTGTGTACCTGGTTTATAACTGAAAATTGTTTTGAAGGAGCCTTTTGATGAAGCCCGATACATTATTGAAGTGGATCGTGCAGAAAGAGTGTTACGGGATGTTTCAGATAAGTTTAACCCCGAGTTCTCTTGTGCTTCTGGATTGGGCTTCTGGGAATACCTTATTGGATTTTTAAATCACTACACATTAGTAGGTTTTATATTGGTGGCACTTATTTCAAGGTTAACCACCACAAATATATAGCTCCTTTGGGGGCTCAATAATAAAAATTTGAGCAAAATGGAAGTTTAGCTTCAAGAGGTGGTCAAGACTGTTCTTCCGACATTATTACATACACGCCAGTCATTTGATTCATGCATATTTCTCTATTATTGGTTGGGGATTCCCCTGGGTAGAGCAGCACTTGCTAGCACTGTTGGCACAGCACATTGTGAGTATCAGCAATCTCAAAGCGGATTATATCGACTGTCACACCCTTGATTTGGGAGTGGGAGTTAGCCTCGTTGACGTTCCAATGAATTCTGGACAGGTAGGGTCCTTCCTGGATGGATTTGATGGTGACCCAGATCAATGCCAAGATGGAGAGGATTTTTATTTGCTGGAGAGAGCTCGGGTCCAGGAATGTCAATGCCCTGGTGCAGCTTTGGCCTCCAAAACTATTTCTTTGTGTTTCCGCAATGGCCTTTCATTGGGAGAGTGATTCACCTCATAGACCAACCAGACCTCGTGATTCTGGAGGCACTGGATTAGCCATGGTGGAGGCCCTGGTTTACAGTACTGGTGGGCAACTCGGCTCCCTTCTTGCTTATGACCTAGCCCTTGAGAGGCAGCTCTCAGGGCTGGTCTGTCCACTAGGCAAGCTAGGCAGCCGAGTTAGTGCTGCCGCTTTGTTGCCTGTGGCATGCCATGTACTTCAGCACGCATGACCTGCTGCTTCTGCTCCCCCTCTGATGCAACTTACTGACAGAGGGGGGTCAGAAGCAGCAGGCCATGTGTGCTGAAGCACATGGCATGCCACGGGCAACAAAGTGGCAGCACAGAGCTGCCGCTTTTAAAATGCTGCTGCCACCACCTGCCTCCTCCCTCCCCCCTCAAGGCAGAATCTGCAGCAGCGGGGGTTTCTGCCTTGGGCAGCTGAAATCCTTGAGCTGGCCATGGTGGTGCTTAGAGGCATAAGGGCTATTCTTCTGCCTTTGTCTCCACACTCTGGAAGGAGACGCACGATTCCACTTGCCTGTCGTATGTGGGATTTTGGTGTCTCTTTGAGGACTGGTGCCATAGATGTCACCTAGTTTCTGAGAAGTCAGATTTACCATCTTTGCTTGCTTTCCTTTAGGAGGGATTTGACAAAGAATTGGCCCTCAGTTCCTTGAAGGGTACAACTAGTGGCCTTTGTGTGTTTTCAGGGCCTGTAGCCAGCTATTCCATAGTTTCATATCTGGATGTCGCCCACTTCCTTGGGGTGGTGTAATTTATGTCCTCCGGTTCCCTCTTGGGGCTTAGGCCTGGTTCTTCAGGCTTTGATGTCTGCGTCATTTTTGCATCTCTGAAGAGGGATACCCTTAAGGATCTTTCCCTTAAGACTATCTTTCTCATTGTGATCTGCGTGGCATGTTGTATTTTGGCGTTTCAGGCTTTCTCCTGTAGGGATCCTTATTTGACCACCTCAGAAGAGACTGCTTCCATTTATCCGGTCCCTTCCTTTTTTGCCAGAAGGAGTGTCTGCTTTTCATGTCAACCAGGTAGTTTCCCTCCTGTCTTTCTCCGCAGAACAGTGCAAGGGGAAAGACGAGGACCTGCGCTTGGTCAGGGTATGAAAGGTGCATCTCGGATACCTAAAAGTCATCATCTCGTTCCACAGATCTGACAGATTGTCGTGCTTTATGCAGGATTGTGTAAGGGTGAAGCATCCTCTAAAGCTGCCTTAGCACAGGACTAGACAAATCCCAGGCAACAGGTCGCCATGACTACCAGAAATTTGCATCTGATGCCTGAGATTTTCTCCCCCCCACTCCTTTAAAAAAGAAATGCAGTTGCAGTTAGAAGACCCCTTCTGTCTGTTCATGAGCAGATCAGGAGGAGAAGGTTGCGATTGTTGTCTGGAAAGCAGCAGGCTGCGGGGATCTCAGGCTCCGTAGGCAGAAGAGGAGAGGCAAAGACCTCTACTATTTTGCCTGTGGGAGATCAGATCCCTGTGGGCAGAACAGGAGGGGAAGGCTCCAATTGTGGCCTGGAAAGCAGCAGGCTGCCTGCGAGGATCCCATCCTCCGTGGGCAGAAGAGGATAGCCTATCGATTGGCCCTGAAAAAAAAACAAAAAAAGGATAGAGAGGGAGTGAGGTAGCAACAATTGAAAGAGACAGTAGCTTAGAAAAGGAAGGAGGATGTGGGCAGTGGAGGATAGGGGATGGGAATGCTGGTGTTGGAAAAGGGGAGAATGGAGGGCAGGGGTTGGAGTGCTAGGGGAGAGTGTCTGTAAGGGGAACAGACAGGGAAGAGGTTGAAGGAGGCAAAGGTAAGAGTGCAAGGTTCTTTGGGGCAAAATGGTACAGTCTCCATTTGCCGAAAGGTGCATTCCCCCCCCTTCAGAACACGCACAGGCACCCCACCCGTACACACACACAATCACTCCACCTCTACATGACAGATAGACAGACAGACAGACAAACACATTCCCACACGCCCCCACATACTCCACCGACGCATGACAGTTGCACACACAAGCACCTCATCTCTGCATCACACATCATACACAGGCACCCCTCCCCTGCACCATACACGCAGAGGCTCCCCAGGTCTGCAGCACATACATACATGCCCCCTCAACCCTGCATCCCACCCCCGCAAAGACATCCACCCCCACCCCCATATCCCATGCACAGACAGGCAAACCACCATTGCAGCACACATATACATGTATGTGACACTTGCCATCTCTATTTCTGTCTAAAGATTCCATCATACAGCCCCTGCCACCATAACAAGATACACTTTATCATCTGTCTTGAAACTCTTCCACCCTTCCCAAACATGAGTTTGCAAATGGAGGAATGTCAGTGGAGAATGGAGACAATGGGGTGGGAGGGGGGCACGAGGTGGTCACAGCCACTGGCTCCTAAGCTTTTGGCCTGGCTCCTAAATCCAAACAAAATTTGTCAAGGCCTGCTTTAGCATGCAGGATAAAAGAGGGGGTGGCTTCGGCCTCTCTTTTGAGGAATTTGCACTGTTCCAGAGGGATTAAGGGCTTTACTCCACCTGTGTGCAGGCATCATCCTAGACGGGGAAGAGTTTTGTCACCCCAATTGATATTTGCCAGGCAGTAACGTGGTCTTCCCTCTGTGCCTTTGTCAAACATTACAGATTGCATGTCCATGCCAGAGCAGATTTGGTTTTTGATGCAGAGATTTAAAGGCAGCAATGTCGTGTTCTCGCTCATTAGAATCGTAACTTTGGCACTTTTCATTTATCTGGACTGGTCTAGCAGGATGATCTGGAAGGTGACATTTTACTTACCAGATAATGACCTTTAATGGAGTCCTACTAGATCAGTCCAGGATCCACCACTTGGTGCTCTGCTATCTCTGCAGTTTAGCCTTCTCTATGTGGTGGCTGTTCTGCACATACTTTTGTATATAGTTCTATCTCTGTTACCTTCTATGAGGCTGTGTGTGGTCAGGTTCTTAATCTTATGTTTGAGTACAAATACTGAAGTATGCCCCCTAGCTGCACCAGCTTAAGTAGCAGTGATAATGTCACTAGAAGTTTTTAGTTTTTCTGTCTCCACCTCTGCTGGCAGGGGAACACAACACACTTGTCTGGACTGGTTTAGCAGGACTCCAGGAAAGGACATCATCTGGTAAGTAAAATGTAATTTTGCCTCAGGTGCAGCTATAAAGGGTCACCAATATACAGCTGACAGAGTGCCCATTGGGAATGGTGGGAGAGGGAGGAGGAGCAATGTTGCTACTTTCTGTTGGCACTGTGTAATAGCACATTCAGGTCCTTATTTATTAAACTTGCTTTTCTCATAGAAAATGGGAAAACAGTAAATCAGGCCCTTGAAGGAGCTGCAGTGCCCCTTTTTGGGGGAGAGCAGCACTGTGATGGAGGTCTCAGTGGCTAGCTCTGAAATTTTTAAACTGGCTCCTAGATTCCAAAATTTGACAAGGCCTACACTAGACCCTGAGCACAGAAGATGGATAATAGTCATTCAGGGCGAGTGGGAAATAAAACTTTGCCCTTTCCTTTAAACTGGTTCAATATATTACATTCACTTTTTAAAAACATAAACACGGATTGTTTATAATAGCATGTATGTTGTCATAAATAATTTTGTAGGAGAAAATGGGATTGATTCTGCCACTGATGATGAAGGAGAAAAGGGTGCAGATGTTAGTCAGTGAGTACGAACACTTTTGATTCTTGTATGTTTATTTTCTGCTTTACCTTTTGTTGGATGCCTAGTGCCATAAGTTGTAAGATCTGTAGTTGACATGGAGATAGGTAAAAAAAATGTTCAAGTTTGAATTTGTTTGCTCTCTAACAGTAGATGATATCTAGTGTAGCACTCTGCTGACAGCCCTCCATTTCATGTGTAGAATCTGAACACTACAGGGAGTTCTGCACTGTTCCTACATTCCCAACCCATGGCCAACAGGTATTCCTGCCTAGCCTCAGGAGACAGTCGGGGTTGGAAATGGTAGCTTGTAGGCCGATGCCTGTCTTGCTGGCAGATAATGACCTATCCTCAGCCCAGTGCTCTGGAAAATGACTGTTCTTGCCAAAGCAGTTGTCAAAGGAGGATTCTGAGGGCTTCTTTTGACTTCAGCCATGCAGTTAGCAAGGAATGCCTTACCAGTAGAGAACATAAGAAATGCCATACTGGGTCAGACCAAAAGTCCATCAAGCCCAGGGTCCTGTTTCCAACAGTGTTCAGTCTAGGTCAGAAATATCCGGCATTTCTCCAGGACCAAGCAGGAAGTCAGTCCTCACATATGGGTGACGTCAGCGCCGACGGAGCCCTCATGCGGAGCATTTTCCTAGCTTTCAAGGAAAGCCTTTGGGAAAGCAGCGCGCATGCACGGTCCCCTTCCCGCCCAAGGGTGCCATCTTGCTCCGTCTTTCTTTTTCCACGGAGCCCAACGGACGTGAGTTTGTGTCACCCAGTAAAAGTAGATTTTTTTTTCTGCGATTTTCGCTTTTTCTGTTCTGGTTCAACGCTGGTTCACCTTCCCGCCTGGGCTCGGTACACCGGTATCGAGTCTGGCATTCTTTTTTCGGTTTCTGTCCTTCGTGACTAGCGTTCGTGCCTTTTTTTTATTTTCACTGGCAGCCCGGTCTTTTGACCTTGCAGGGGCCCTTTTTCCCTTGATGGCTGCCAGCAGGTTAAAAAAATGTGATCGGTGCAAGAAACTTATGTCTCTCCCCGATGCACATGACTGCTGCCTCCGATGCCTCGGACCCAACCATGACCCGCTGGCCTGTGGCCCATGCGGCAAAATGTCGTCTAAGGCGCTTCGGAGCCGTCAGCATCAACGTGAGAGAATTTTCTCAGAATCCGCGTCCGGCCGGGCCCGGACTTCATCAGAGGCCTCAATATCTCGGGAGTCGGAACTCGAGCGCCATCGTGGTTCCTCTGAAAGGGGGTCTCCCACCCGGGAGCACAAAAGGAAGAAGAAGCTTGTGAGGGCGGCGTCGGTGGAAGCTCCTGGGTCCTCGAGGGCCAGGTCGCCGAGCTCTGACTGCTGCCCCGGGCTCGGAGTCGGAGAGGCCGTCCAAGCTACCTCGTATGGAGTCGGAGTCCCTGAGTCACGTGAGTTTTGTTCTCCTCGTGGACTCTCCTCCGGGAGAGCCAACGTCGGGCCCGACGCTGTCTGAGTCGGAAGCTGCTGGGTCTCCTGAGCTTGGACTCAGGTTGTCGGCCTTGGAGAGCAGCTTGGCTGCCTTCATGGAACAGCAGCGGGTGCTGATCGCCGGTCTCACCGGTGCATCTGCCCCGACCACCGGGACCTTGACGTGTAAGTCGACCCCGGAGACCGAGCCTATCGTCGAGTCCATCAAGTCTCGAGTTGATCCTCGGTCAGGTTGTCGACGCTGGTGCCCTCGGCATCAGGGTGGGTGGCTCCGAAGCCCACATGGCCGGAGCCACTCGACGACTCCTCGGAGGAGTCGGTGTTGGAGACGGAGGATGAGGAGTCTCCGGACACCTTCCGGACCCGGTGCGTCCCTTCAGACTCACCTGAGTCCGTGCCTCGGAGAAGGCCCGCCCCCCCCCCCCCCGGAGGATACCAGGTTCTCAGACTTCGTAAGGGACATGGCCTTGGTTTTCCCTGCGGATGCCAAGGAGGAGCCTCGAGCTGAGGAGCTCGATGCCCTCCAGTATGACTTTCCTCCGAAGGAAGCCTTTACTGTACCGGTAGTTTATCTCTCGAGCAGCCTATGATGGCTTTGAGGCTTCGACCATGGTAGCCACAGCCGGCATCGGTGCACACCGTCGGGCCTGGCTACAGTAATCGTACATGGAGTCATGAGTGCAGGACAAGTTGGTCGATGTCCTCTGCCGAGGTGACAACCTATTCGGTAAGCCCATGTCGGAGAAGTCTGCAGAAATTGAGACTGAGACTCTCACCAGGACAAGGCTGTCCTGAAAGACTTCTGCCCCTTCTCAAAAGAAGAGCTCGGGAAAGAAGCCCTTTTTCTCGAGGAAGGGTGCTACCTATAAATCCTACCCTCACTATCAGGCCTCTCCAGCTCCCCAACAGGGTCAGCAGGACAAGGGGCAGGGGCATGGGCCCCATAGGCAGAAGACCCCCAAGCCGCCAGCTCTGGATCCTGCACAGCAGGGAGCAGGGTTTTGACTCCCACAGCATAGCCTCTTCTCCACCACTGGCTCCACTCAGCACAGGAGGTCAGCTGACCCTGTACGCCTACAGTTGGCCAGCCATCACAGGGGATACCTGGGTACTCGGCATAGTCCAAAAGGGCTACATGCTCCATTTCCACCAGCTACCCGCCTCCTACTTTCCAGGGGAGCCTCCAAGACTCCCTCTACACAGAAATCTTCTCCTTCAGGATTTGGCAAGTCTTCTAAAGGAACAGGCGGTGGAACCGGTGCCTCACCACCTGGAAGGGCAAGGCTTCTACTCCAGGTTCTTCCTGGTACCAAAAAGGACAGGAGGCCTCCGGCCTATCCTAGATTTGCGAAACCTAAACAAGTTTCTGGAGAAGGAAAGGTTCAAGATGCTTACCCTTGGGATACTGCTGCCCTACCTCCAGCAGGGAGACTGGCTATGCTCCTTAGACCTAAAGGATGCTTATACTCACATCCTCATTCATCCAGACCACAGACAATATCTCAGGTTTGTGGTGAGAGAAAATCATTTTCAGTATAGGGTACTTCCCTTTGGCCTAACATCTGCCCCCAGGGTTTTCACCAAATGCCTGGTGGTGGTGGCGGCCTATCTCAGGAATCAGGGAATTTTTGTCTTCCCATACCTGGACGACTGGCTCATCAGGGGCCAGTCTCTCCAGGAGGCCAGACATGCCACTCTTCACATTGTCTCTCTTCTTCAGCATCTGGGCTTTATCATAAACTACGCAAAGTCCACTTTGCTCCCCTCTCAGAACCTAGAGTTTATAGGGGCGAGACTAGACACCCTTCAGGCAAGAGCTTGCTTGCCCGAGGACAGGGCCCACAGATTGATGGAGTTGGCAAACCAGTTCCAAAGCAATTCTCAGGTTTCCGCCAGGCACTACCTGCGACTTTTGGGCCATATGGTATCCACTGTGCATGTGACTCCGATGCCCGTCTGAACATGCGGACTGCTCAGTGGTGCCTCAGAGCTCAGTGGGCGCAGGCCACAGGCGACCTCCGAGACAGAGTAAAGGTGTCCAAACCACTTGTGGACTCCTTACAGTGGTGGCTACATCTCCCAAACATTCTCAGGGGGGTACCTTTTCAGGCTCCAGCACACACAAGGGTGCTGACAACCGATGCTTCCTTAAAGGGCTGGGGTGCACATTGCAAGGGCACGTGCACTCAAGGCCTCTGGTCCCCTCAGGAGGCCACGCAGCAGATCAATCTTTTGGAGCTGCGACCAATCCGCTTGACTCTACAGACTTTGTCCGTCTGAACCAAAACAGACTGGTGAGCGAGGGTATGAGAAAATCAGGTGGCAATGTTCTATATGAACAAACAAGTTGGCATGGGGTCCAGGCTCCTATGTCAAAAGGTGCTGGCCCTTTGCTGTAAAAAAAGACATGTTTCTCAAAGCAGTTTATCTACCTGGACAGGAGAATTTCCTAGCAGACAAGCTAAGCAGGATTCTCCAACCTCAAGAATGGCAGTTGAATCCATGGGTAATCCAGCAGATCTTCCTCCGCTGGGGACTGCCGTCCATCGATCTCTTTGCCAGTCCACAAAACCGTCAGCTGCTCAGGTTTTGCTCCAGACAGCCGCACCTCCTGAGAATGGCAGCAGATGCTTTTCTGATCTCTTGGTCTACGGGCCTCCTGTATGCGTTTCCTCCCACACCCCTGGTGGCCCGAACTCTGTTTAAGATTCTCTGGGACAAGGTCTCGGTGATTCTGGTAGCCCCCAGATGGCCCAGGCAGCTATGGTTTCCACTTCTGCTGCAGTTGGTTCATCCCTTGGTGTCCCGTTTTTTCAGAGGTCTGCTCTTTCTCAAGCCTCTGGTTTGTCCACCGGCGACTGAGTGGGATTTAAACGTGGTCTTGCAGCAACTTCCTCGCCCACCATTTGAGCCGATGGCTACTTGCCATTTGCGCTTCCTCTCTTGGAAAGCGCTCTTCCTGGTGGCTTTTACCTCGGCCAGACGTGTGAGTGAACTACAAGCTCTGGTTTCTGAAAGGCCGTACACACGGTTCTATAGTAACAGGGTGGTCCTATGGACCCATCCCAAGTTCCTTCCAAAAGTGGTCTCCTCTTTCCACCTGAACCAGGAGGTGGTTCTTCCGACCTTTTTTCCCAGGCCGCATACCAGCTGGGCTGAAACAGTCTTGCATACCCTAGACTGTAAGAGGGCATTGTCCTTTTACATAGAACGTACGCGGGGGCATCAAAGGGCTACTCAGCTCTTCGTCTCCTTTGACCCTAATAAGATGGGGTTACCTGTCTCCAAGAGTACGTTGTCCACTTGGGTAGCAGATTGTATCGCCTGGGCGTACAAGGCAGCTGACCTCCCCTTGCAGGGTCGAGTCACGGCCCACCGTGTCAGGGCGAAAGCCGCATCAGTAGCTCATCTCCGCTCTGTTCCGTTGGCAGACATCTGCCGGGCCGCTACTTGGTCTTCAAGCCAGACTTTTGCAGCTCATTACTGCCTCGAGAGAGAGTTCTGGAGGGACAGTGCTTTCGGACATGCGGTACTCCATAATGTCTTTGAGGTTTAGGTAACTCCTACCCTCTGGCCCTTGTGTTGGGCTACCGTATGGGGGCGTTCTCAGAGGATATTCTTATTACAGATGCTGAGGCTCTTCAGAGGGGAGCCATTTTTTCAGCTTTGGGTTCCCAGTAGTCTAGAGCTGGGGAGTCCCATATGTGAGGACTGACTTCCTGCTTAGTCCTTGAGAGAGTAGTTACTCACCTGTAACAGGTGTTCTCCAGGAGCGCAGGAATCAGTCCTCATGACCCTCCCTCCTCCTCTGGAGTTGCAGTCATATACTTAATTTTGATTTTTTTGCTGTCTTTTAGCTATGTTGTCAGACTGAAAATAGATGAGCACAAGCCCTCAAAACCAGAAACTCAGGCTATGATCTACCTCATCTTAGTAACGTAGTATAGATTTCACTAAAGATTTTAAAGAA
The DNA here is from genome assembly GCA_033557465.1 of Ichthyophis bannanicus. NCBI lineage: Eukaryota > Metazoa > Chordata > Amphibia > Gymnophiona > Ichthyophiidae > Ichthyophis > Ichthyophis bannanicus. Next base: position 830,227,814 of record CM066032.1, read on the forward strand.
GGGAAAACAGGTCTCAGACTTTTGTTAATCACACTCCTGCAAACTGTGACAAGGGATGTGTGTTACATTTGCATCAACGACCCATTGTTTTCACTCCTATACGTAGATTATGCCAGACAGTTAAACTTTTCAAATGAAAAAAATGTTTAAGGAAACGTATTCGCTTATCATTTGTATTGCCCCGACGCCGTCCTCCGGCTGCCGTTCCGCGTTTCACAAAAGCTGATGTGTTTCTTCAGGGGGTGAGATTTAGAATGTCCAATGGATATCAGCGAATCCAACTTGAAAATGTTGTATGACTTGCAAAAACTGGTGCTTAATGATGATATTTGAAATCTCCGTGCTTAGCGTGTTAGTTTTGAGCCTACCGGCTTCCTCAAAAGATGCGCGTCTTTTGAGGAAGCCGGTAGGCTCAAAACTAACACGCTAAGCACGGAGATTTCAAATATCATCATTAAGCACCAGTTTTTGCAAGTCATACAACATTTTCAAGTTGGATTCGCTGATATCCATTGGACATTCTAAATCTCACCCCCTGAAGAAACACATCAGCTTTTGTGAAACGCGGAACGGCAGCCGGAGGACGGCGTCGGGGCAATACAAATGATAAGCGAATACGTTTCCTTAAACATTTTTTTCATTTGAAAAGTTTAACTGTCTGGCATAATCTACGTATAGGAGTGAAAACAATGGGTCGTTGATGCAAATGTAACACACATCCCTTGTCACAGTTTGCAGGAGTGTGATTAACAAAAGTCTGAGACCTGTTTTCCCTTCTTTAAAATCTTTAGTGAAATCTATACTACGTTACTAAGATGAGGTAGATCATAGCCTGAGTTTCTGGTTTTGAGGGCTTGTCAGACTGTGCAAGATGGCACCCTTGGGTGGGAAGGGGACCGCACATGCGTGCTGCATTCCCAAAGGCTTTCCTTGAAAGCTGGGGAAATGCTCTGCACAAGGGTTCCGTCGGCACCGACGTCACCCATATGTGAGGACTGATTCCTGCTGCTCCTGGAGAGCATCTGTTACAGGTGAGTAACTACTCTATCTTAAAAGTAACCCAAGGATCTGTGCTGGTCCCGCTGCTTTTTAACATCTTCATAAATGACCTGGAAACAGGAATAATGAATTTTGCAGATGACACAAAATGATTCAAAGTTGTTAAAACACAAGAGGATTGTGAAAAATTGCAAGAGGACCTTGATAACGTGGAAGACTGGACGATCAAATGGCAGATGAATTTTAATGTGGACAAGTGCAAAGTTATGCACCAAGGAAAGAACAACCCAAACTATGGTTACGCGATGTAAGGTTCTACATTAGGAGCCACCACCCATGAAAAAGATTTAGGTGTCATCGTGGATAATATGTTGAAACCCTCTGGCCAGCATTCAGTGGCAGCCAAGAAAGCAAATAGAATGCTAGGAATCATAGGGAAAGAAATGGAGAATAAAACCAAGGATATTATGCCTCTATCATTCCATGGTGCATCCACACCTTGAATATTGTATGCAATTCTGGTCGCCATATCTTAAAAAGGATATAGCTGAATTAGAAAAGGTTCAGAAAAGTGCCACCAAAATGGTAAAGGGGATGGAAGGATACCCCTATGAGGAAAGGCTTAAAAGGTTAGGGCTCTTCAACTTGGAAAAGAGACTGCTGAGGGGAGATATGATGGAGATCTATAAATTAATGAAAGAAATGGAACGGGTAAATGTGGATCGGTTGATTGTGCCTTCAAAAAGTAGAAACACTAGGGAACATGCAATGAAGCTACAATGTAACCCATTTAAGACTAATAAGAGAATTTTTTTTCACTCAGCACCTAATCAAACTCTGGAATTTGTTACCAGAGGATGTAGTAAAAGCTGTTAGTGTAGCTGGATTTAAAAAAGGTTTGGACATACTCCTGGAGAAAAGGTCCATAAACCATTATAAAAGAGGACCCGGGAAATCCAGTGCTTGCCCCGGGACAAGCATTGTGGAACCTGTGTACCTTTTGGGATCCTGCCAGGTACTTGTGACCTGGATTGGCCATTTGGAAACGGGATACTAGGATTGATAGTCCTTGTTCTGACCCAATATGGCATTTCTTGTGTTCAGTTCTATGCTACTTATCCCCAGGGATAAACAGTGATCTTTTTATTGGTGTACCTTAATAATGGTTTCCTTATCTTGCTAGCCCAGTCCAGATGAGTAGTCTTTTTCTTTGTGGCTTTTTTGTTTTGCTGCAGTGTTGCTGAGCTGTGTGGCCTGATGCAGCCTGTGGCTCCCCGTGTTTTTTTCCACGGTTGGTGTTTTTTGCCCTGAGAATGTTTGAAAAACCTTTGGGGCACATTTTTTTGGGGCATAAACCATTACTAATCCATGTTAGTAATGGTTTATTGACTTTTCCTCCAGGAACTTGTCCAAACCTTTCTTAAACTCAAATACATTAATAGCTTTTGCGACATCCTCTGACAACAAATTCCAGAGTTCATTTATGTGTTGAGTGAAAAAATATTTCTCTTATTAGTCTTAAACGTGCTATGTTGTAGCTTTATTGCCTGTCCCCTTGTCTGTTTACTTTTTGAAGGAGTAAACAACTGATCTGTTTACTCATTCCACTCTACTCATTATTTTGTAGACCTCTATCATATGTCTCCTCAGCCGTCTCTTTTCCAAGCTGAAGAGTCCTAACCTTTCAAGCCTTTTCTTGTAGGGGTATCTTTCCGTCTTCTAAGCCTGACACCCTCTGCTTAGCTTCCCTGAGGCGCCTCCCCAATTCCGACATTGTCTGTACCATTGAGTTTAGCATTTCAAAGACCACATTGAACTTACTAGTCAGCGCATGCACTACCTCCTCTGTAACCTCCTTCACCAGCACATCTAAAGCTGGAGTGGACAGACTTGTGGCCGCCTTTGCCATCTTGCCTTTGTGTGTCTTCACCCGATTCTTCTCCTTTCAGGTGCACTTTGCTGCCATCAGGCTTTACGGTCCAAAATCAGTGAAGCAAAGTCACGGGGGCCGATTCAACTAAAACTATTTAGTAAACGGTATTTTCAACTTCCAAAAAGTGGGAGAAATGGGGATGAGCCAGAAAGCAGGTCTTCCAGCTCACCACATCACATGACTCTCCCCTCCATCTGCTTACTTTTTGATAAGCTCTCATTTAATTTCCAAAAATGTTTACCTTTCACTCCAGATGTTCCTCAGAACTACCCTCATATCAGGGCATGGTCTGGACCATGAGATGGCCTCAGTCCATGCCTCTTTGGCATGCTACATCCACCAGTGGTCAGCTAGAATAAGATATATGTGCTATGTGGGGAAAAAAATGTAAAATCCCTTCTTTCCAGATGCATTGCTCTCCACAAATCCATTAAATTAAATTGCCCCATTATCTTTTTTGATGTGCTGTGTACCATATTACATGAATTCCTCTGTTCAGGACCAAATTGAAATTGCCTCCTATAATTAACTTCCTCTTTACTTTGTCCATTAACAATTTTCCCAGTGATTTCCAGAAAGAGGTCTTGTCATTATGTGTGGCGTACACATTAACTGAAGTGACTTCTTCCCTTCTTAACACTCTCTTAAGTATCCGTATTCTCACCCTCCATCCGTATATCCTCCCCCTCCATCCGTATATCCTCCTTTCACTTGCAGAGGTAAATATCTTTGCAGTATAATGGCAACACCTGCTTTCTTTTCTTTTTTTTCTTTATGTATTTTCAATTAACGCAACCCAAAAACAAGATTTTACAGGCAAAGTCTTCAATAAGGCAAATACAAATAAAAATATGAATAATAAAGAAAATTTGACCACTTCTTACTAAACATAAAGAGTAGGGGGGGGGGAGTGAAACAAAGGAAGAACCTGAATCTCTGTTAACACAAAAGCAAAGAGAAAAAGGTAAAAACGCTCAAGAGAAACTCAGCACATAATGCTAGCTGCCCAGCACTACCTCTACATCCTTTCACCCCTAGGAACAGCAGGTAGCTCTAACTTCTTTGCATCCAGAAGAAAATGTAACTGTTGAGGTTCTAAAAATATGTACTTAGCATCAGAAAACACAGCCATACAGTTACAAAGGAATCTGAGCAAAAACTTGCCACCCAAGGAAATAACATTTTCTACTACTTTCTTTTTGTCTTCCCTCTTACAGTTCCACAAAATTGAAGTATGTATATTCTCTGGGAACAAGCAGGAAGTCAATCCTCACATATGGATGATGTCAGAGCCCATGCGGATCCATTCCCCCAGCTTTCAAAAAAAGCCTTTAGAGTTACACCATGCATGCATGGTTTTCTTCCCACCCAAAGGTGCCATCTTACCTCAGTCTGTCTGTCTGGGGTGCACAGACGACACGTCTTCAGGGCTCTGTGGAAAAAAGTAGACTTTTTGACCCATTCTTCAGTTTTTCTCTTTATTTTTGTCTTTTTTGACTCTCGGGGTTTTTTTATTCGCAGCCTAGCTGGTCGAGATGTCTGAGTTTGATCTTGCGGGTCTCGTTTTTCCTGCTGTGTCCTCGACCAGTGGTTTTAAGCAATATGGACCACCACAGTGCCTGCATCAAGTGCCTCTGGGCAGCCCATGACTGGTCTTCCTGTCCGCTCTGCCTCCTCATGTCAGCTAAAACCTGGAAGGAACGCAAAAGGTGACGGGGGAACTGTTTGGCAGGTCTGGCTTGGGTTCGGCATCGGGGGTGGAATCCCTGCTTTGGTGACGCAGCGTTGCGTGCCCAGCTCGTTCTGAGCCCAGAGGTCATCGGGCATCGGAGTCATCCTCAGAGGATCTTCCACAGGCATCTGAGGCTTCCTCCGGGGGGTAAGTCTGCCTCAACCCGACGTGGGAGATGGCGAACGGGAGCGCCTGTCAAAGCAGCCCTGGAAAGACGAGTTGCCTGCATTGTCGAGAAATTGACATGACACCACTGACTCCATCACTTTCTGGGACTTCCTGGCCAGGGACCTGACACTGGCCTCAATGTCCTCGGGTCCAGTGCAGGCTGCAGAGCCGTCTGGTATTGAGGCCAAGATGGCAGCCCTCGAACGCAGTTTCTCTGCATTCCTGGAGGTGCAGTGGGGCCTGACTCCTGGTCACTCCGAGTTGTTGGCGCCCCACACGGGGACTTCTTCAATGAGGACCTCCCCAGAGGATGCTCCCCCCATTCTTGAAAGGTTGGCATGGTTAGCGTTGAGGCCATTGGCGACCGGCACGATGCTGATGGACCACCGACGTCAGGAGTCATCGATGCCGGGTTAGTCCAAGGACCGCAGGGCGCTTTCTGACTCCTCTGACTCTGTCAGCGTGGGAGACTGATGAAGAGTCTTCCAACACCATGCTCCATTGAGGTGTCCCTTCCGACCTCTCTCTGCCACATCATGGTGGAGGTCCCCTCCAGAGGATCTTGCCTTGGAGTTCGTGAAGGAGATGTCCCAGGCATTCATCTTTGTGGCATTAACTCGAAGACGAGTTGCGTGCTGATGATCTTGAGATCCTCCAGTATGATGCTCCTTCTCAGGATGCGCTGACAGTGCCTGTGCCCCCCATCCTGTAGCGACTGCTGTTCAGGAAGTGGGAGACCCGTTGATGGTGCCGATTGTGAACTGTCAACTCGATTTGCGATATCGAGTTGGCAAAAGCCCTGGTGGTGGAGTCTGTGTCATATCAAGAGTCAAAAGACGCACTCCTTGGTGCCCCCTGGTAGAGAGGCTGCACCATGGATGCGTTTGGTAGGAAGTATTTCCAGGGCTCTATGCTCACAGTCCGGATCCAGGCTTACCAGCTGAGAGACCTGGTGAAGGAGCTTGCCGGATTCTTGGCTGGTCTATCAGGTGAGCCCCTTGAGCGCCTTCGAACCCTGGTATCTTCGGTCAAAGAGTGCCCCAAGTTTCAGACTCGGGCAGCCTTCGACAGCTTCGAATTGGTGGCTTGTGTAGCTGTGGTGGGCATTAGTGCTCGCCGACTTGCCTGGCTACAGTCCTCCGATTTTAGAGCAATGGGTTCAGGACAAGTTAGCTGACGTCCCATGCCAGGGAGACAACCTCTCTGGCAAACCCATGACGGAGAAGGCTGATGAATTGGAGAAGGAATTCATGACTGGGACCAGGCTGTCCAAGAAAGTGTTGGATCCTTACAGTCAAAAAGTTTCGGGGAAAAAGTCCTTCCACCCGAAGTCCACGAAAGATTAGGGAAATTACCCCAAGTTCCAGGCCTACCCCGCTCACCCTCAGGGGGCAGCAGGCCAAGGACCAGGGACATGGCCCCGGTAAGCCTGAGGCTCCCAAACCCCAAATAGCACCCCAGCCACAGCCTAGGGGAAGTTTTTGTCTCCTTGGGCATAGCCTCCCTCCCTCAGGAGGTAACAGGCCCAAGGTTCATGGGAGGACGGCTGGTCCACTTTGCATACAGGTGGCCGCCTATCACCACAGACACCTGGGTGTTGCAGGTGGTCAAGGAAGGATATCACCTCCACTTTACTCAGCTGCCTCCTCCCTTTTTCCCAGGGGAATTACCTATGGACCCCTTCACAGGGAGCTTCTTCAGAAGGAGCTTGGGTCTTTACTCGAGGATCAAGCGATGGAGCTCGTCCCACCTCACCTTCAGGGCTGGGGATTCTACTTTCTCTGCTTCCTGGTCCTCAAGAAAACAGGGGCTTCAGGCCTATCCTGGATCTTCGAGACCTTAACCGCTTCTGTCAAGATGGTATCCCTTGGAACCTTGCTGCCTTACCTTCTCCAGGGAGATTGTCTATGCTCCTTGTATCTCAAACATGCATATACCCACATCCTGATCCATCCAAGGCACCGTCAGTACCTCTGGTTCATCGTAGAGTGCTGCCACTATCAGTACTGGGTACTTCCTTTTGGCCTTGCCTGGGCCCCTCAGGTGTTCACAAAATGCCTGGTGGTCGTGGTCATGGCTGCTCGCCTCCAACTTCTCAGAGTGTTTGTGTTTCCCTATCTGGATGACTGGCTCATATGGGCCGGCACACCGGATGCAGTGCGCAATGCGACACTGTGCACTCTGGGACTGCTGCAGCACCTAGACTTCGTAGTGAACTTCCCAAAGTCTCACCTCTCCCCAGTGCAGTGCATGGAGTTCATCGGGGCCCTGCTTGACTCCACCTGAGCAAGGGCCTTCCTGCCCCTGGAGCGGGCTCAACGCCTCGGTGCAGAGCGGCACACCAGTGACAGTTTGGATGATGCTCCGCCTCGTGGGGCACATGGAATCTACCATCCACGTGACTCCTTTTGCCCACCTGCACATGCGATAGGCTTAGTGGACACTCAGCACCTAGTGGTCGCAGGCATCAGGCTGCCTAGAGGACCGCATCCAGGTCATGCCAGCCTTGGCAACCTCCCTGACCTGGTGGCAGGACCATCTCAACCTCAGAGCCGTACTGCCTTTCCAGGCCTCGCCAGTGCAGCATATCCTTGCCATGGATGCATCAAAGATGGGCTGGGGGGCCCAATACGATCACCTGCAGTTGCAGGGCCCATGGTCACCAGAGGAGAGTGCCTCACAGATCAACCTGCTGGAGCTCTAGGCAGTCTATCATGCCCTGTGGGTCTTCCAGGACCATCTGGAAGGACAGGTGGTTCAAGTCCAGATGGACAACCAGGTGGTGATGTTTTACTTCAGCAAGCAGGGGGGCACGGGATCATTCCAGCTTTGTTGGGAGGCGGTGTGCCTCTGGAACTTCACGGCGGGTAATAACATTTCCCTCAAGGCAGTGTACTTGCTGGCCCAGGACAATGTACTGGCCGACCGCCTGAGCCGCGTTCTCCAACCCCATGAGTGGGGGCTGAACCTGACCATACTGGGGGAGATCTTCAGCGTTTGGATACCCAGGAAATTGACCTCTTCACCAGTCCAGAGAAAGCACAGCTACCGCGCTTCTGCTTTCAGAAGCTGGGCGGGAGGCGGCGGATGTGTTTTTTCTCCTCCCTTGGTCCAGGGGCTTTCTGTATGCGTTTCCACCAATGCCCCTGGTGCCTTGGGGGGTCCTCAAAATCCAAGCGGAGGCAGCCTCTGTCATTTTCATTGCATTCAATTGATTCTACACGCCGGGCTTATGCCTTCAAGTGGTGCATGTTCTCCCTCTGGTTTGCAGGAGAAGGCCTTAACCCTTTCTCTTGCGCAGTGGTGGAGATATTGCAATACCTCTTGCACCTGTCAGGGGTAGGCCTGAAGTCCAACTCAGAGTGCATCTCTGCACCATCTCGACTCACCACTATGAAGTGGATGGCCAGACTGTGCCTGTACACCCCTTAGTGGGCCAATTCATGCTGGACCGCCTACTCTCTCAGTACTACTACTACTAAGCATTTATAAAGCGCTACCAGGCGCACGCAGCGCTGTACAATGAAAACACAAAAAGACAGTCTCTGCTCAAAAGAGCTTACAATCTAAAAAGACAAAGCAAGAAAAGGAATAGAAAAAGATAAGAACAAGGGCAAAGAGACAAGAGCAGGAGAGACAGGACAAAGGAAAGAGGTAAGAACAAGTGTAAGAGGAAGAAAGAAAGGTGAAATAAAAGAGGGGAAAGGAAGGAGAACAGCAAAATCAAGAGCCAAAGGTAGAGGCGAAAAGATGAGCTTTTAACTTGAGTTTCAAGAGGGGCAAAGAAGATGCCTGACGAATAGACAAAGGAAGTTTATTCCAAGCGTAAGGAGCAGAAAGTTGAAAAGAGCAGAATCTGGAGTTGGCAATAGAGGAGAAGGGCATAGCAAGAAGCAACTGGGAAGAAGAATGGAGTACACGAGTGGGGAAATAGGGAGAAATGAGATAAGAAAGGTATTGAGGAGCCACAGAGTGAATGCACTTATAGGTCAGAAGGAGAAGCTTAAAGTAAATACGGAAACGGATAGGGAGCCAGTGAAGAGATCTGAGGAGAGGAGTGATATGGGCAAAACGAGGCTGACGTAAAATCAGAGGGGCAGCGGAGTGCTGAATAGACTGAAGAAGGAAGAGATGAGACTGAGCGAGACCAGCAAGAAGGAGGTTATAATAATCAAGGCAGGGGTGATTAGGGAATGGATGAGGGTTTTAGTAGTGAGCTCAGAGAGAAAGGGGCGGATTTTGCCAATGCTGAAGAGAAAGAAGCGACAGGTCTTAGCGATGAGTTGGATATGAGAGGAGAAAGAGAGCGAAGAGTCAAAAATAACACCCAAATTGCGAGCAGATGACAGGTTGGAGAACAGAGCCATCAACAGAGACTGAAAAAGAAGGAGAAAGGGAAATTTTAGGAGAAAAAGCGAGAAGTTCAGTCTTGCCATGTTCAATTTCAGGCGACAATGGAACATCCAGGCAGCAATGGCAGAGAGACAGCAAGAGATCCGGGACTGGAAAGCAGAAGAAAGATCAGGAGTAGAGAGAGAGATTTGGGAGTCATCAGCATAGAGGAGGTGGTACTGAAAACCATGAGAGGAAATAAGCGCACCAAGGGATTGGGTATAGAGAGAAAAAAGAAGGGGACCCAAGACAGAACCCTGGGGGACACCAACCGAGAGCGGGGTAACAGAGGAGGAGGAGCCACCAGAACATACACTAAAGGAGCGATGGGAGAGATATGAGGAGAACCGGGAGAGAACAGAGTCCCTAAAGCCAAGCGAGGACAAAGTGTCAAGGAGAAGATCATGGTCAACAGTGTCAAAGGCAGCAGAAAGGTCAAGGATGATGAGGACAAAGTAAAGGCCTTTAGATTTAGCAAAGAACAAGTTACTGGAGACTTTGACAAGAGCAGTTTCAGTAGAGTGCAAAGGACGAAAACCGGATTGCAAGGGATCGAGAAGAGCACGGGAAGAGAGGAAGTCAAGACAATGGCGGTAAACCGCACGTTCAAGCAGTTTAGAAATGAAAGGAAGGAGAGAGATGGGGCGATAATTAGAAGGACAAAAGGGATCAAGTGAGGGTTTCTTAAGGAGAGGCGTGACCACAACATGTTTAAAGTCAGCCGGGACAGTAGCAGTGGAAAACAGCCCTTGGTCTGCCCACCGCCGATGGCGTGGGACCTCAGTGTGGTTCTAGGGAAGCTCATGGCCCTGCCTTTCAAGCCCCTGGCTACCTGTCATCTCATGAACCTCTCTTGGAAGGTTGTGTTCCTGGTGGCGCTCACCTCAGCCAGGTGCGTGAGCGAACTACAGGTCCTGGTGGCACATTTATTTATTTATTTATTTAACAGTCGCTTATATACCGCTACCTTCCGATGATCGGGTGCGGTTTACATATAACAGGTAAAGAAACACTATAACATATCTGTTTTTACATTAAACATTGTTTGAGTTATGTACATCTTAACTTTAACAATTAAACTTTGGAGAACTATGTACAATCAACTATATACAGTCAACGGATGTTGGGTTCAATGAGATAGGTAGTTATTTACAAGCATCATAAACTGTGTTAATGGTCATATTTTCATGGGACATTATGGTGTTAAGCTTAATGTGTTATATATTATCCCTTTTCATTTTGGTATTGGGAATTCACAAGTGGACCGTAGTGGGAGCTAAATAGGTGAGTTTTTAATGTTTTGCGTAGTTCTTTAAGATCGGTTAGGGCTCTTATTTCATCAGGTAGGGAGTTCTAGAGTATAGGGGCTGCATGGGAAAACACTTTTTTATTTGTTGTTTTTTTAGTCTTTGTGAACTCTTTTGGAATCCTTATTTTATTGGTGTTGCATCTTCTGTGAGCAGATTGGGGTGTGTCTTTAGTGAGTAGTTTGTTTAGAGTAGCTGGGGCAGTATTATGAGCCCTACACCAGGTTCCACAGGAACAGGGTCATCCTTCGGACTATCCTAAGTTCTTGCCAAAGTTGGTCGCTGCATTCAATTTGAATCAAGAGGTGGTGTTACCCACCGTTTTCACTAGACCTCACGCCTCCAGAGCGGAGGCCTGTCTGCACATGCTTGACTGCAAGCGTGCTCTGTCCTTCTACATCCAGAGATCACATCCCCATTGCCTCTCGAGACAGCTCTTTGTCTCATTCGATCCTCATCGTCTTGGGGTCGCAGTCTCTAAGTGTACCCTCTCTTGCTGGGTGGCTGACTGCATTTCGTTTGCCTATCAACAGGCGGGGCTCTCTCTGGGAGCATCATGTGACAGACAGCTCACAATGTGCATGCCATGGTGGCCTCAATGGCCAGCCTGCGGTCAGTGCCCTTGCTAGATATCTGCCAGGCCACCACCTGGTCCTCTGTATACACCTTTGCTGCGCACTACTGTTTGGAGGAGTCCTCCCGGAGGGATAATGCCTTCAGCCAGGCCATACTCTGTCACCTCTTCGGGGAATAATGTAACTCCTTCCCATCAGCCCTCTGTGTTCTGGCTACCGGAGTGAAACATAGAAACATAGAAACATGATGACAGAAAGACCACAAGGCCCATCTAGTCTGTCCTTCCATAACAACAACTACAACAGTCCACTTTTTACCTTTAGAGATCCTCTGTGTTGGTCCCATGCTTTTTTGAATTCAGTTACTGTCCTCATCTCTACCACCTCCACTGGGAGACTATTCCACGGATCCACTACTCTTTCCTAAAGAAATATTTCCGCATATCACTCCTGAATCTATCTCCCTTCACCCTCATCCCATGTCCCCTCGTCGCAGAACTTGCTTTCAATTGAAAGAGGCTCTCTCCCTGAACATTTATGCCACGGAGGTATTTAAACATCTCAATCATATCACCTCTATCCCGCCTTTCCTCTAAGGTGTACATATTAAGATCCTTAAGTCTGTCCTCATATGCTTTATAATGAAGACCACTAATCATCTTAGTAGCAACCCTCTGTACCGACTCCATCCTGTTCACATCCTTTTGAAGGTGCGGTCTCCAGAATTGCACACCATACTCCAAATGAGGTCGCACCAAAGACTTATACAGAGGCATTATCACCTCCTTTTTTCTGCTAGCCATTCCTCTCCGTATGCACCCAAGCATCCTTCTAGCTTTTGCCGTCGCCTTTTCTACCTGTTTAGCTACTTTAAGATCATCGGACACAACTACGCCTAGGTCCCGCTCTTCTTTAGTGGACCAAAAGTACTTCACCTCCTATGCTGTATTGCTCCCTTGGATTGCTGCAGCCCAAATGCATGACCTTACATTTTTTAACATTAAATCCCAGCTGCCAAATTCTAGACCATTCTTCAAGCTTAGCTAGATCCCTCCTCATGTTATCTACACCTTCCTGGGTGTCTACTTTATTGCAGATTTTGGTATCATCTGCAAAGAGGCAAACCTTACCCGAGAGCCCTTCCGCTATATCACTAACAAAGATGTTAAAAAGAATCGGACCAAGGACAGATCCCTGGGGCACACCACTGGTAACATCCTTCTCCTCAGAGTGAGCTCCATTTACTTGTACTCTTTGTCGCCTCCCACCCAACCAATTTCTAACCCAAGCAGTAACTTTAGGGTCCATCCCTAGGGTGCTCAGTTTGTTTAAGTCGCCTGTGAGGAACAGTGTCAAAGGCTTTACTGAAATCTAAATACACCACATCTAGAGCTCTCCCTCGGTCCAACTCCCTGGTCACCCAGTCAAAGAAATCAATCAGATTTGTCTGACAAGACCTGCCTCTGGTGAATCCATGCTGCCTCGGATCCTGTAATCCGCTGGACTCCAGAAACCTCACTATTTTCTCTTTCAACAGCGTTTCCATTAATTTACTCACCACTGAAGTTAAACTAACCGGCCTGTAGTTTTCAACCACATCCTTACTTCCGCTTTTGTGTAAAGGCACCACATGAGCCTCTCTCCAGTCCTTTGGCACCACTCCCGACTCCAACGAGGCATTGAAAAGGTCAGTCAGTGGAGTTGCTAGAATGTCCCCAAGTTCCCTCAGTATTCTAGGGTGTATCCCATCCGGTCCCATCGCTTTGTCTACTTTGAGTTGAGCTAGTTTCTCACGAACACAGTCTTCTGAAAATTGTTCAAGATGTCCCTCGCTTCTGTTCTTATTTGTGGGTGTTTTCTGAGGTCCTGCTCCTGGTTTTTCATCTGTGAACACAGAACAAAAATATTTGTTAAGTAATTCCGCTTTATCCTTATCAGCTTCTACATATTCCCCCCTGTACCCTTGAGTCTGACAATACCACTTTTGCCCTTCCTCTTCTCACTATTATATCTGAAAAATGTCTTATCCCCCCATTTTATTGCATTGGCTATTTCCTCCTCCTTTTGAATCTTTGCCTTCTTGACTACTTTGCTAACTTCTCTGTTTTTCCAAATACAGATGCCTGTCTTCCTCTCTCTGTGATCTCTTGTATTTCATGAAGGCCTCCCTCTTTTTCTTCACTTTTTCAGCTACTTCCTTCGAAAACCATAACGGTCTCCTGTTCCTTTTGCCTTTGTTTACCATTTTAACAAAAAGGTTGGTTGCCTTTAAAATACCCCCTTTCAGTTTTGCCCACTGTTGTTCTACATCCCCCAGCTGTTCCCATCCCACTAACGACTCCCTGAGGCATTGGCCCATCATCGCAAAGTTAGTCTTCCTAAAGTCTAAGATCTTCACCTTGGAATGGATTCTAACAGCCCTAGTCCTAATACTGAACCACACCATCTGGTGATCACTGGATGCAAAATGATCTCCCACTACAACATCAGAAACACTTTCACCATTGGTAAGCACCAAGTCCAGTATGGCCCCTTCACGTGTGGGGTCTGTTACCAATTGCCTGAATAGTTCTCCCTGTAGAGAATCCAGGATCTCCTTACTCCTAGATGATACTGCAGCAGGAATGTGCTAATCAACATCTGGCATATTAAAATCTCCTAGCAGTAGCACTTCCCCTTTCCTAGCAATGCTGCGTATGTCTTCAATTAACTCTCTGTCCACCTCTTCCTCTTGTGAGGGAGGTCTGTATATCACACCAATGCAAATAGATTTCTCTTTCCCTCTTTCTAGTCTAACCCACAATGCCTCCTCTCTCCCTTTTAAGCTCTGTAATTCCAAAGCTTTAATAGTAGTTTTTACATATAGTGCTACTCCTCCTCCCCTTCTTCCTACCCTGTCCTTTCTGAATAAAGTATAGCCAGGTATAGTTACATCCCAGTCATGGTTTTCTGTGAACCATGTTTCTGTAACTGCCACTAAATCTAAGTCAGCCACTCCCACCAAAGCTTCAACTTCAGAGATCTTATTTCCCATGCTACGGGCATTTATACACACTGCTTTCCATATGTTACCCCTGTTACCCATTTCCATAAAGGTATTTGATGTATCACTTACCTGGGGGCTTTCACTTACCTGGGGGCTTTCTTCACCCATCCCCAACGAATCTAGTTTAAAGCCCTCTTCAGTAGATTAGCCAGTCTACTACCAAAGATGTGTTGACCTTTCTTGGACAGATGGATGCCATCTCTGCTCTGCAACCCTTGGAACAGCATCCCATGGTCTAGGAAACCAAAACGCTCTCGAAGACACCATCCACGCAGCCATGCATTAATCTCCAGGATGCGAGCCTCTCTGCCTTGGCCTTTACCCTCAACAGGGAGGATTGAAGAGAACACCACCTGTGCACCTACCTGCTTCACCCTCTGTCCCAGAGCCATGAAGTCACTTTTGATACGTTCCGAGGTATACCTGGCAGTATCATTTGTTCCAACATGGATTAGCAACATTGGGTAATAGTCAGTGGGCTTGATGAGTCTCGGCAAACTCTCCGTAACATTTTGGATCTTGGCACCAGGCAGACAGCATACCTCTCTGGACATCAAGTCTGGTCGGCAGATGGATGCCTCAGTAGCCCTCAGAAGAGAGTCTCCAACCACCACTACCCTTCGTTTCCTTCTGGTCACTGATTCTGCAACTATGGGGTACTTGAACTCTGGTTCTTCCCTTTCCAGGGATGCTTTCACCTCCTCCACTTCCAGAGCTGCATAATGGTTCTTCATTTCAAGGGCTGGAGAAGTTGGATTGGTGATTTTGCAGGCTCTGGTGACTTTTGTCCAACCATCGACATTCTGTTGGCACCCATCTTCTCCTGTGCTGGAGAGCCTGGTTGCTGCAAGCAGCATCTCATCAATGTACTTCTCACTGTCTTGAATACTCCTCAGCCTCGCCACCTCCTCTCTGAGTTCCTCCACTTGTTTCCTCAGAGCTTCAGCATGCAGGCACCCTGCACATGGAACCGGTTCTTCAACTGGCAATAGGACCTCTGTCTGGACCGAGGCAGAAGCTGTAACGGGGGCAACAGCTTTAGCAATACGATTTTTCCCAGCCATTGTTCTGTTTGTGGAGCTTAGGTATCTGTTAAAGCAAAAGAGAGAGATCTACGAAGTACCAGCTGGTTTCGCAGCTGTCCTTTCAGAGAAAAAGCAGTTAAATCTCTTTAATTATATTCAAAATGTGCTGGTCCAATTCACTGTGATTTGTTAAAGGGGGAGGTGCCCTATAAAGCAAGACTGCTCACTAGGGGTGGGTGGGAGTCGGGGTGGGTAGGGAGGGAACTAACACCTGATTAGGTGCTAGCAGTTCCTGAACCTGAGGGGGTTACAGAGTTCAGCAATACTACTGTGCTCAAGTACAGGTCCCCTAAAGCAGCAAAAATGAAATTAACCTTGCTTTAAAAAATATACACAAAACCCTTTTAAGAGCTCCCAGTCAGAGAGCTAGCAATGTAATAAAAAAAACCAAACAAAGAAACCCTCAAATCCCTACTTACTGTTTGATGTGTGGAGCCCTGGTTAAGAAAGCCTCAAAGGGCAGGGCAAAGCAGCCTTTTTATGCAGGCTTCAATTGCACTCAGGAAACAGGCCCACTAACCCCTGATTAGGTGTTAGCAGTTCCTGAACCTGAGGGGGTTACAGAGTTCAGCAATACTACTGTGCTCAAGTACAGTTCCCCTAAAGCAGCAAAAATGAAATTAACCTTGCTTTAAAAAATATACACAAAACCCTTTTAAGAGCTCCCAGTCAGAGAGCTAGCAATGTAACTAAAAAAACCAAACAAAGAAACCCTCAAATCCCTACTTACTGTTTGATGTGTGGAGCCCTGGTTAAGAAAGCCTCAAAGGGCAGGGCAAAGCAGCCTTTTTATGCAGGCTTCAATTGCACTCAGGAAACAGGCCCACTAACCCCTGATTAGGTGTTAGCAGTTCCTGAACCTGAGGGGGTTACAGAGTTCAGCAATACTACTGTGCTCAAGTACAGTTCCCCTAAAGCAGCAAAAATGAAATTAACCTTGCTTTAAAAAATATACACAAAACCCTTTTAAGAGCTCCCAGTCAGAGAGCTAGCAATGTAACAAAAAAACCAAACAAAGAAACCCTCAAATCCCTACTTACTGTTTGATGTGTGGAGCCCTGGTTAAGAAAGCCTCAAAGGGCAGGGCAAAGCAGCCTTTTTATGCAGGCTTCAATTGCACTCAGGAAACAGGCCCACTAACCCCTGATTAGGTGTTAGCAGTTCCTGAACCTGAGGGGATTACAGAGTTCAGCAATACTACTGTGCTCAAGTACAGTTCCCCTAAAGCAGCAAAAATGAAATTAACCTTGCTTTAAAAAATATACACAAAACCCTTTTAAGAGCTCCCAGTCAGAGAGCTAGCAATGTAACTAAAAAAACCAAACAAAGAAACCCTCAAATCCCTACTTACTGTTTGATGTGTGGAGCCCTGGTTAAGAAAGCCTCAAAGGGCAGGGCAAAGCAGCCTTTTTATGCAGGCTTCAATTGCACTCAGGAAACAGGCCCACTAACCCCTGATTAGGTGTTAGCAGTTCCTGAACCTGAGGGGGTTACAGAGTTCAGCAATACTACTGTGCTCAAGTACAGTTCCCCTAAAGCAGCAAAAATGAAATTAACCTTGCTTTAAAAAATAGTGTGGGGATTGCAAATAGAGTGGGGATTGCATCCTCGATGCTGCTGCTGCAGTGTCAGACTTCCAGCCAACCAGCACTCCCTGCTGCCCTTTACGGTCCGCTTTTTGGGTTGCACGTGGCTTTTACAGGGTTTTTTTTTCAGCCTGTAGCTTGGGAGTTCCATATGTGAGGACTAACTTCCTTCTTGTTCCTGGAGAAAGCGTAGTTACTCACCTGTAACAGGTGTTCTCCTGGGACAGCAGTAATCAGTCCTCACAATCCTCTGTCCTCCCCGTGCAGTTGTTCTTTCTTTTTTTGCTGTCTTGTGCTATGATATACTGAGGCAAGATGGCACCTTTGGGCAGGAAGGTGTACACACATGCACGGTGTAACTCCTAAAGGCTTTATTTGAAAGCTGGAAAGTGGATCCGCATGGGCTCCGCCGGTGCCGACATCGCCATATGTGAAGACTGATTCCTGCTGTCCTCGGAGAACACCTACAAGATAAAGTGTAGTTACTCACTTGTAGTAACAACTTCTTATTCTTATCCTGTATATGAATCTTCTGAATAAAGATATGTGGTCCAATTACAACTTCAAGATTTCATAGACTTAAATGCATTCCTAGACTAACAGTATGGCTTTCGCCCTTTCCACAGGGTCGAAACACCCTTATTAGCATTATTTGACATCCTCATTCATGGAATGGACAACCCAAAACAAGCATTCATTTATTGTCGTTTTAGACATCGCATCTGCATTTGACAACATGAATCACAAAATTCTTCTCTCTAGACTTGAACACTTAGGTATAAAAGGAACTATCCACAAATGGTTCAAATCTTACATATCTAACCGTGCCCAATACGTTGCCCCCACCCACTCCCTGGACCTTGAGGGTTAAGGGAGGGGCTGGCCTTGAATGCCCTTGAGGGTTAAGGTTGTAGTTGTGTAGGTGCTCAAGTAGTAAGGCAAGGCAAAGAAAATTTCTTTTGTGAGGTTTATTTTTCCCGCTCCGGAGTTCAAATGCAGCAGACGTAAATGAAATAATGTAGCACAAAACAAGGTTGAGAAACTTAACTAAACAAGGCTTTTTACTGCTTGGCTAAATGTCCATTACTGATCACATTCGGTTGTCATGTGACCTCCTTTCAGTAACGTAACAGAAAACTCTGGAAACAGCAATGCTCCTGAATTGCACAGAATATGCTTTCACTTATTCTCTTCACATAAGCTTCTTTTGCATAGCAATCAGTGAGGTAACTTTGTTATATTCTTTCATAAAACATTGGCAAGCATATCACTTAAATGTCCTTTTGAATCACACATGTAGAGCAGTCCATTGGGACTTCCTGCTCTGTAGATGGCAGAGAAATGAAAGGCATTTCTTCCTCACAGCTGCTCATAGGCTTTGCTACGTCATGAGGAGAAACTGCTCTACTTTTAAGGAACTCCCTGAATTCAGTGAGAAGTAATTCAGCCTGTGTATTTTCTGAGCTAGGCTGAGAATATCCTCCTTCAGGTAAATGCTTGTTTAATGTTCTTAT
The DNA here is from genome assembly GCA_033557465.1 of Ichthyophis bannanicus. NCBI lineage: Eukaryota > Metazoa > Chordata > Amphibia > Gymnophiona > Ichthyophiidae > Ichthyophis > Ichthyophis bannanicus. The sequence continues at coordinate 830,246,151 of CM066032.1, forward strand.
CTCTTGGCAATTATCAGTGCTTTTACTGGACAACAGTTCAGCGTGTAAGCATTTCCCTTCCCCCACCTATCTCCAAATGAAAGTGCAGGGTAAAACGCTTCAGCTGTGCTTGGAGAGTCTCTCAGAGTGTTAAAAGGAAAACAGTCAGGCTTCTCTTGGCTTAACCAATTACTATCAAACTTTCTGTCTTTGTTCTGTCTTTCACAATTAAAGTTCACTCTTTCTGGCTTCCCACTGTTAAGCTTGCTAGCCGTTCCAAACCCACCAGATACCTTGTGCTGGGGCTTCTTCCAGGGTAATTCTCTATCCCTCTGCCTCCTGTTCCAAGGTTCTGCTTGGTCCTTTAAACTCCTGAGCTGTAGCCTTGGGTCTCTCAGTGCCTTTGAATTCTTCTGGTAACAGAATCTCTGCCCCTGAGTCTCCCAGCTCCCGTCTGCTCCTTCGTGGATCCCAGTTGCTTAGTGGTTCTCTCTCCAACGGTTCCTGGTCATCTGACCTGTCCTCGTCCAGGTGCTTGTGTCCTGACTCCTCCTCTGCGTCTTGCTCCTGGTGCTCATGCTCATCTAACTGTTTCTGTTTCTGCATTCTTAACAAGCTACCTGAGTACTGCACTGCCCGCCTCCTGCTTGGGCGTGCCCAATCAGGGACTTGGCTTCTCTCCTGCCTTGAGGTGAGGTGTGGTTCCTGATTAGCTCTGTGTTTTTTTTCTCTCAGAAGAGAAAATCCTGCATTCCCTTGCAGTACCGGTTCTCTCCACCGGATCACTATCAGTTTCCATTGCTTCATAAGAGTCTCCTACGTCACAACGTGCAAATAGAACAGGAAGCATCCGCAGCATTCCCCCATTATCGGGGAATAACTCCAAGGCTCTGCCTTATCAGCTCTCCTTTTCAATTTATATCTCCAACCAATCTGTTCTATATTCTAAAAACACATAATAGGATATCACATATACGCCGATGATACCATGTTATATTCCCCTGTGGACATAATGAACCCCAGCTACCATAACCTGACAATGTGTATCAAGGAAGCAGAAAACTGGCTCAACTCAAATAACATGAGCATCAACTTCAATAAAACAGAAGTACTGTTTACATCAAGAAACCAAAACTTCCACCCCCCCTCCCCAAACAATCAGCATACACAACACCATACTCCAGGTAAAACAGGAAGTAAATTATAGGAGTCATTCTTAATAAATCCCTCAGCATGACATGCCACATAAGGCAAACAGCCAGAACCATATTTTTTAAGTTGCGGATTATACAACAGCTCAGACCTCTTATCAAGCTCATATCACGCCACACTGACTACTGTAACAGCCTATTGCAAGGAACAGTTAAAAAGAACATAAACATACTTCAAATGGCAGAAAATGTTATGGCCAGAATTATATTTAAAGTTCGATTATCAGATCACATTACACCCATCCTGTATGAGCTACATTGGCTCCCAATTGCAAGTAGAATAAAATATAAGATTTTAATGACCACATTCAAATTAATCAACAACATAGCACCCTCTTACCTCACATTGCTAATCCACACCCAAATAAACACCAGATCCAGAAGAGGAAACAACCAGAATGTTCTCATAGTCCCAACATTCATCCGTAAGACTAAACAGACAAGTAACGGCATTCACATATGTAGCGCCCTCACAATGAAACATTCTCCTAGAAGCTTTGAGAAAAATTAAAGACCTACAAACATTCAGAAAGGAGCTAAAAACATTCCTATAAAATGAACATTACAGTAGTCCTAGTTCCAGCTGCAATCAAAACTCTATCACCACCCCTAACACACACCCTCACCCAAATCAGACACCATCCTACCATTGTTCAAAGTAAAATATACCACTTACCAATGTACAAAATCTTGTATATATGTTATAGTTATCATGCACACTCTCTAATTCATGAAGTGCTGTACAAATGTTAATAGTTAATGTAAATAGTTAAGTGTTGCTAATACACCTACAATGTTTCATGTAAATAGTTTGTTACAATGTAAACCGCCCCTGATCTCTGGAAGGGGTTGTGTAGAAAAATGTTTCAAATAAATAAATAAATATCCCATTTCTAGTGTTTAATTTCCCTGAAAAACAACTGTCTCTTGTGAGGTGCGTTTAACCCTTTAGCATTGAGTTTTCCCACCCAAATTATGGATCCCATGCTAAAGCACAAAATAAAAAGCATTGAGAAGATGGCCTCATACCAATGCATGTCTTACCCTCCTCTGTCTTGTACCCTTTACCTCCAGGAATAACCTGTCAGCAGCGATATTCTCCTCTGCCTCGTTATCCCTTGGCGGCGGAAGTCAGGCACAGCAAAGGCTGCTTTAACTTTCGCCACCAGAGTTAACCAGGCAGCCAATGCCCGGTTAGCCTACTGCTTTGACGGCTGGCTCGTATATTCAATGCTGGTGGCCGAATATGGCCCCAGCATTGAATATCCAGGTGTAGTGTTCAACAGTGAGTCGCTGCTGAATATCTGGCTTCATATGTATAAAAAAATGAACTTGAGTGAGTTTGGCAGTGATGATGAAGTTTCATTGGTTTGGTTCGTTGTGAATATGAGCTGCCTTCCCTCTTTCATTACTATTTTTTTTTTCTGATGCACCTTGATATTTTTAGTGGGTTTTGTTTTGTTTGATGTGCAGTCCTGGTTGCTTGATGCAAATATTATCTCCAGGAACAAGCAGGAATAAGTCCTCACATATGGGTACGTCGGTACCGACGGAGCCTGCGCGGGAAAGCTCCCCAGCTTCCTAGAATGGAAGCTTTTGGGACCTCCCACTGCACATGCGCACTGCCTTCCCGCCTTCCTGAACAGCTCTCCTCAGTTTCTCTTTTTCCGCGGAGCCAGCAGGTCGTGTATCCTGTCACCGCTGAAGAAATTGTAGTTTTTTTGTTTTGTTTCTTTAGACCGCGTACCTGCCTTCCCATACCGATACCGGTATCGCCGGTCTTCCTTTTTCTTTCTTAAAAAATTATTTTCTTTTATTATTTTTTCAGCACTTGGTCACTTCAGTTAGGCCTTCAGGCCTACTTTAATTCTCCACATGGAGAAGCCAGCCCCTGGATTTAAGAAGTGTACCAAGTGTACTGCTGTAATATCAGTCACAGACACCCATGAATGGTGTCTTAAATGTTTGGGGCCTGACCACTCCATTCCGGACTGCCCTTCCTGCTCCCAAATGTCTAAGCGTGGGCTGCAGAACCGGGCCAACAAATTCCATGTGCTGTTTGCTTCAGAGAATCCAACATCACAGTCATCCAGGTCATCATCCCCGGATGGATCTCAGGTAACCAAACCTTCTGTGGGCAAGTCCTCAAAGAGCAAATCTCCTTCAAAGCATCGAGAGGCTCTTAGTTTTGAGGACCCTGCCCCAGCCAAACAGCCCCGGCGGGAAGCCCTACCTTCCAAAACGCCAATACAGGGGCTACAGGTTGACATCGATGGCACGGCCTCGACAGATCACCTGTTGGACTGCTCTGGGGTACCGGCCCATACCGGTACCGACATCCAGGCAGCCGTGGCGTCTATGGGCAATACTGTCCAATCCATGCAGCAGGCCGTCATGGCTTTCATTAAAGCTGCAACGCCATCGGTACCGCTTCCAGCGGTTCCGGGCCCGGTTCTGGTATCGTCCGCCATGCCGGAACCCAGGCCTTCCTCTTCTAAACGCAAATCGGTACCGTATGGGCTTTCGCTCCATACCGCTTCCATACCCGGTACGCCCGATGTCGATACCGATCGGTATGCGTATCGTGCGTTGGAGGAAACTAGAGAATACACCGATTCCTCTGAGGATTTTGTCTCCTCTGATGAGTCTGCAGAGCTCTCCCTTGACCTTCCTGAGGAACCTTCTTCTCCAAAAAGGAGAATGTCTCCTCCAGAGGATTTGTCCTTTCAGGACTTTATTTTAGAAATGGCTAAAGGCCTTTCTATCACTACCTCCTCTGAAAGGGAACCAAGGTCAAAAAGATTGGATATTTTAGGATACTCTAAGTCTCCTAAAGAAGCAGTTACTCTGCCTATCCATGAAATCCTTCAGGAACAATTGATGGATTTCTGGGAGAACCCTTTAACTCTGTCTCCTTATTCCCGTAGGTTGGACACCATGTATCGGGTCCCTCCTTCTCCTGGTTTTCAGAAAACTCAATTGCCTCACCACTCCATTGTGGTAAAGTCTGCAATGAAAAAGATCAAGAGTACTAAAAGGCACTCTTCTACACCTCCAGGAAGGGAATGTAAGACACTGGACTCTTTTTTGGTAGGAAAATCTTCCAGGCTAGTATGCTTATAGCCAGGATTAATTCCTACAGCCTCTATATGGGCATGTTCCTAGGGGAACTTGCCAAGAAAGTACGGCATTTTGCCTCCCTTATCCCTGAGGATAAACAGGAGGACTTCCTTTCTGTTGTGAAACAACTTTTAGATGTTTCTAAGTTCTCCAACAGAGCTGCCTTTGATTCCTTCGAAGGAGCCAGCAGAGCTTCTGGCATTGCTATCGCAGCCAGACGTCTGGCCTGGCTCCAGGCTTCTGATCTGGAACCCTGGGTTCTAGATGGCTTACGGAATCTGCCCTGTACAGGTGAGAACTTATTCGGTGCAGAGTGGCAGGTTAAGGCCACTCAAATGGACGCTGAAAATGCCACCTTAGAGAGACTTTCTAAGTCCACTTCTACTCCCACTAAGAAGAAGTCTTTCAAGAGGCCTTATTATAAGAAGGCCAGATATGCTTCCAATACTGGCCAGCAATCTTCTCAACCTCGTTTTGCGGCTAAACGTCAGCAAACGAAACAAGCAAGAGCAAAGCCTGCAGCAGCTACTGCAGCTCAACAGGCTCCACCCCCTCAGGGGTTTTGACTTGCCCCTAGAGAACTTGCCATTCCTGGTTCTGGACCAACCAGAACCTCTCACCATACCTGGAAGGTTAGCTCACTTTGCTCCCAGATGGGAACAGATCACAACAGAGCAATGGACCCTCTCTATCATCCGAGAGGGTTACAAACTTCATTTCTCCAGCCTTCCTCCTCATCACATGGTGAGACCCTTCAATTCTCCATCTCCTCTCCTAGCCCTGTTGGATCAGGAGATCTCTTCTCTGCTTGCCCAAGGGGCCATAGAAGAGGTTCCTCTTCATCAACAGGGGTCAGGTTTCTACTCCCCCTATTTTCTCATTCCAAAGAAGACAGGGGGATTCAGACCAATCCTAGATCTGAGAGAATTGAACAAATTTCTGTACAAGGAGAAATTCAAAATGCTCTCTTTGGGCATTCTCCTTCCATACCTTCAGAGTCAGGACTGGCTTTGTTCTCTAGACCTGCAGGATGCGTATACACATCTACTCATCCATCCCTCCCACAGAAAATATCTTCGCTTTCTGTTCAGGGGAAGTCATTACCAATACAGAGTACTTCCCTTCGGTCTCGCCTCTGCCCCAAGAGTCTTTACCAAATGCATGGCAGTCGTAGCCGCATTTCTCAGAAGCATGGGGATTTTCGTATTCCCATATCTGGACGACTGGCTCATTCGAGCTCCAACTCAGTCGCAGGCCCAGATTTCCCTAGACCGCACAAGGAACCTTCTGCAGTATCTGGGACTGGTGGTAAACCTTCCCAAGTCTCAACTCAGCCCTACTCAGTCTCTAGAATTCATAGGGGCCCGGTTGGACACCACCACTGCAAGAGCCTACCTTCCACTGGTTCGGGGTCAGCGTCTGCTGAGCTTGGCCTCCCAAGCCCAGTCCAGTACTCACTTGACAGCCAGGGAAATGCTACGCCTCCTGGGCCATATGGCCTCCACAGTACATGTGGTGCCCTATGCTCGTCTTCATATGAGAGCAGCTCAATGGACCCTGGCCACCCAGTGGACTCAGGCGTCGGGAGCACTCTCAGACCAAATACAAACCTCAAACCGTCTGTCTTGGTCCCTCCATTGGTGGATATCCACCAAGAATCTGTTGTTGGGGGCTCCCTTTCAGCCCTTGCTACCCCAAGCAACCCTCACAACAGATGCCTCCCAATTGGGGTGGGGAGCCCATCTGCTAACTCTCTCCACTCAGGGCACTTGGTCTCCACAGGAGGCCACCCTTCATATCAACCTCCTGGAACTGCGAGCAATTTACCTTGCCCTCAAGGTCTTCCATACCCTCCTTGCCAACCTGACTGTCCTGGTTCAGACAGACAATCAGGTGGCCATGTTTTACATAAACAAACAAGGAGGAACGGGCTCTCTGTCGCTTTGCAACGAAGCTCTCAGATTATGGGCCTTCGCCAGAGAGCACCAAATTCATCTGCTAGCAGTGTACCTTCCAGGAGTTCAAAACTCTCGAGCAGACAGGCTCAGTCGAGTTCTGCTGCCACACGAGTGGTCCCTACACGTGGACCAGATAACCAGAATCTTTCAGGAATGGGGGACCCCGGACATAGACCTCTTTGCAAGTCCGTGGAATGCCAAACTTCCCCGGTTCTGTTCCAGGACTCCATGTCAGGAAGCTCAGGCCACGGACGCCTTTCTCCTCCATTGGGGTCAGGCGTTCCTATATGCCTTTCCACCCATTCCGCTGATTCCCAAGACTCTGTTCAAACTCCAGAGAGATCACGGCTCTATGATCCTCATAGCTCCACGCTGGCCACGCCAAGTGTGGTTCCCTCTGCTTCTACAGCTCTCCCAGGGATCCTCCCTGGACTTAGGAGCTGCACCAGACCTTCTGTCTCAGGAGGACGGGACTTTGTGGCACCCAAACCCCAAATCCCTACATCTCCGAGCTTGGTTACTGAAGGCTTAAGTCTTCAAGACTTTAATCTTTCTCAACCTGTGAAAGATATCCTTCATGCCTCTAGGAAACCTTCCACGAGGCGGTCTTATGCTTTCAAATGGAAACGTTTTTCCATTTGGTGTGCTCAGCAGGGCCTTGACCCTCTGGCACTTCCTTTGAATTCCCTCTTAGACTATCTCCTGCATCTTTCCAATGCAGGCCTTAAGACGAATTCTGTAAGAGTCCATTTAAGTGCTATTTCAGCATCCCTGAAACCTGTAAATGGACAACCTATCTCCTCTCATCCTCTTGTTGCAAGATTCATGAGAGGCCTGACCCTCACTAAACCTCCCATCAGACCCCCCCCGGTCGCATGGGATTTGAATCTAGTGCTTGGTCAGCTTATGAAGCCACCTTTTGAGCCGTTATTTTCTACCTCCTTGAAATTTCTTTCCTGGAAGGTATTATTCCTAATTGCAGTCACTTCCGCTCGTCGCATCAGCGAACTGCAGGCTCTAGTGGCTAATCCACCTTATACAAGATTTCATCATGACAAGGTGGTCCTTAGGACGAATCCCCACTTTATGCCTAAAGTGGTCTCGCCTTTTCATCTTAATCAAGAGGTATATCTACCTGTATTTTTTCCGGCTCCTCATGCCTCCAGTGCAGAGAGGAACCTTCATACTCTGGATTGTAAAAGAGCTCTAGCCTTTTACCTTAATAGGACTCAGCCACATCGAAAGTCTTCTCAACTTTTCGTGGCTTTTGATCCTTCACATTTGGGACTTCCAGTCTCCAAGCGTACACTTTCCAATTGGATTGCTCAGTGTATTTCCTTTGCTTACCAGAGTAAAAACATTTCTCTGGAAGGCCATGTCACAGCTCACAATGTGAGAGCCATGGCAACTTCTATGGCTCATCTGCACTCTGTTTCCATTGATCAGATCTGTCGAGCCGCTACCTGGGCCTCGGTTCATACCTTCACAGCCCATTACTGTTTGGACAAAGACTCCCGCCGGGATGCCTTGTTTGGCCAGGCTGTCCTCAAACACCTGTTCCATTCTTAGACAACTCCTGCCCACCTTCCCAGGATGGATGCCTGAGATCCATACGAAGATGGCGAACCTTGACAGGGGATCCCACGCATCTAAGCTAGGGAGTCCCCATATGTGAGGACTTATTCCTGCTTGTTCCTGGAGATAGCACAGTTACTTACCTGTAACAGGTGATCTCTGGGAACAGCAGGAATTAGTCCTCACAACCCACCCACCTCCCCTAGGAGTTGTATCTTTTATCTATCTATCTTCCTGTCCTCTCTCTATTGACTCAGCTATAAACTCGAAACTGAGGAGAGCTGTTCAGGAAGGCGGGAAGGCAGTGCGCATGTGCAGTGGGAGGTCCCAAAAGCTTCCATTCTAGGAAGCTGGGGAGCTTTCCCGCGCAGGCTCCGTCGGTACCGACGTACCCATATGTGAGGACTAATTCCTGCTGTTCCCAGAGATCACCTGTTACAGGTAAGTAACTGTGCTTTACTAATATTAGTTTTGAATGAGATTTTTTCATTGACCTTTTTCATAATTGATTCAACAGTGCTCCACCGAAAACCTTTTTTACTGCTTTTGTGTGACCATCTGGCTCTGATAGCCATTAGGACTAAACATAACTTTATGTCCCAATCTTTTACTGAGGAGGATACATATTTCTTCAAAATACTAATGACTGTTTTGTCTGCTCTTTTTATCTGTCCAGAAGACTGTGGACAGTAGGCAATGCGTACTTTAGCCCTTACTCCCAGCAGCTTCCACATATATTTGATCACTGCTCCCATGAAATGGGAACTTTGGTCAAATTCAACTCACATGAATAGTCCCCATCTACTGAATATGTGGTTCAACAGCAGGGTGCTCTTGAGTGCTGTAATGCATTCCACCATTTGGTAAATAGGTGACAGTTATCATGAATCTGTTACCTTGGAAAGATCGGACCACAGGGATGATCCAGTCTTTCTCCAGGACCAAGCAGGAAGTCAGTCCTCACTTATGGGTGACATCGGCGCCGATGGAGCCCCCATGCGGAGCATTTCCCCAGCTTTCTAAGAAAGCCTTTGGGAATACTGCATGCATGCGCAGTCCCCTTCCCGCCTAAAGGTGCCATCTTGCTCAGTCTCTCTTTTTCCGTGGAGCCCATCGGACGTCTGTCCGAGTCACCCGGAAAAGTTGACGTTTTTTCGAAGAATTCTTCTTCTTTTTCTCCGAGTTCGACGTTGGTTCCCCTTCCCGCTGGGTTCGGTACACTGGTATCGAGCCCGTTTTCTATTTTTCGGTTTTTGCCCTTCGTGGCTGGCGTTCATGCCCTTTTTTCTAGTTTTCCCTGGAAGGCCGGTCCTTTGACCTCGCGGGGGCCCTTTTTTCCCCGATGGCTTCCAGTGGTTTCAAGAAGTGTGATCGGTGCAAGAAACTAATGTCTCTCACCGACACACACGACTGCTGCCTTTGGTGCCTCGGCCCAGATCATGATCCCATGATCTGTGGCCCGTGTGGCAAAATGTCCACCAAGGCACTTCGAAGCCATCAGCACCAGAAGGAAAGGATTTTCTCAGATTCTGCCTCCGGCTGGGCCTGGACCTCGTCTGAGGCCTCGACGTCTCGGGAGTCTGATCCCGAGCATCGCCGGGGTTCCTCGGACATGGGGTCCCCTGACCGGGAATGCAAGAGGAAGAAGCGGCTCGTGAGGGCGGCGTAGGAAGAGGTCCCTGGTCCCTCGAGGGCCAGGTCTAAGACCCCCGACCGCCATCCCGGGCCTTTAGAACAGGAGATGCCGTCCAAAGTACCTCGTGTGGAGCCGGAGACCGTCGGGCACGTAAGTCCTGTAGTCCTTGTGGACTCTCCTCCGAGGGAGCCGACGTCGGGCCCAGCGCCACCGGGGCCTGAGTCAGTGGCTGCTGAGTCTCCTGAGCTTGGACTCAGGCTGACAGCCTTGGAGTGCAGATTGTCTGCCTTCATGGATCAGCAGCGGGTACTGATGGCCAGCCTCGCTGGTGCATCTGCCCCAACCACCGGGACATCGATGTCGAAGTCGACCCCGGAGACCGAGCCGATACTCGAGACCATGAAGGCTCGAAGTCGTCCTCGGTCACAGTCCCCCTCGATCTCCTGCTCGGAACAGAGGGCGTCGACGCCGGTGCCTTCGGCGTCGGGGCAGGTGCCACCTCGACCCGCATGGTCGGAGCCCCTCGAATCCTCTTCAGATGAGTCAGCGTGGGAGACAGAGGACGAGGAGCCCCCTGACACCTTCCGGACTCGGTGCGTCCCTTCGGACTCACCGCAGTCCGAGTCCCGGAGTAGGTCCCCTCCAGAGGACACCCGGTTCTCGGAGTTCGTGCGGGACATGGCCAAGGCATTGGCGATCCCCGCGGACCCCGAGGAGGAGCCTCGAGCCGAGGAGCTCGAGGCCCTCCAGTATGACTCTCCTCCAAAGGAGGCCTTTACTATTCCGGTTCCTCCGATGCTGGAACGGCTCCTCTTCCGGATGTGGGAGGCACCGGCCTCAAGCAAGCTGGTCGATTCCATCTATTAACTCCGTAAGAGCCCTGGCTTCCAAAAGGCGCAGCTGCCGCACCATTCCATGGTGGTGGAATCGGCCATGCTTCGTCTGAAGAGCCAGAAGATGCACTCCGCGGTGCCCCCGGCAGGGAAGCCCGGAACCTGGATGCTTTTGGTAGAAAGTACTTCCAGGGCTCGATGCTTGCTTGCTGTGTCTAGTCATACCAGCTGTACATGGGCATGTACTTATGAGACCTGGCGAAAGAGCTTGCCGGGTTCTCTGGCCTCTCCGGGGGAACCTTTGCAGAAGTTCCAGTCTTTGTCCTCAAGAATCAGGGACTGTTCCAAGTTCATGTCCCGAGCGGCCTACGATGGCTTCGAGACTTCGGCTCGTGTGGCCGCAGCCGGCATCGGAGCACGACACCAGGCATGGCTGCAGTCATGGGACCTCGAGCCCTGGGTGCAGGACAAGTTGGTCGATGCCCCTTGCCGGGGTGAAAACCTTTTTGGCAAGCCCATGGCCGAGAAGGCGGCTGAGCTCGAAACCAAGCACCTGACTAGGACAAGGCTGTCCAGGAAGACTTCTGCCCCTTCTCACAAGAAGAAGGGCTCGGGTAAAAAGCCCTTTTACCCGAGAAAGGTGGATGCCTACAAACCTTTCCCTCAGTACCAGGCCTCCCCAGCTCCCCAACAGGGGCAGCAGGCCAAGGGGCAGGGACATGGGCCCCGTAGGCAGAAGATCCCAAGCCTCCGGCTCCTGCTCCTACCCGGCAGGGAGGGGGTTTTTGACTCCCACAGCATAGCCTCTCCGCCTCTGCTGCCCCATTCTTGCACAGTAGGTCGCTTAGCCCTGTTTGCCCACAGGTGGCCACCCATTACAGGGGATGCTTGGGTATTAAGCATAGTCCATCAGGGCTATATGCTTCATTTCCAGCAGTTACCTCCTGTCTACTTCCCAGGAGAGCCTCTGAGGCCTCTCCTGCACACAAACTTCCTCCAGGAACTTCAAGGTCTGCTTCTGGACAAGGCGGTGGAGCCTGTACCTCCTCACCTACAGGGGCACGGTTTCTACTCCAGGTACTTTCTGGTGCCAAAGAGAACCGGAGGCCTAAGGCCTATCCTAGACCTCAGGAACCTCAACAAGTTCTTGGAGAAAGAGAAGTTCAAGATGCTTACTCTTGGACCACTTCTGCCCTACCTCCAGCAGGGAGATTGGCTATGCTCCTTAGATCTAAAGGATGCGTACACTCACATCCTCATTCATCCAGACCACAGAAAGTACCTCAGGATCATGGTGGGAGGAAACCATTACCAGTACAGAGTGCTGCCTTTTGGCTTAACTTCCGCCCCACGAGTCTTTACAAAGTGCCTAGCTGTGGTGGCGGCCTACTTGAGGACTCAAGGGGTTTTTGTCTTCCCCTATCTGGACGACTGGCTCATCTGAGGTCAGACTTACCAGGAGGCCAGGCAGGCCACCTTCAGGACTATCACTCCTTCAAGACCTAGGCTTTGTCATAAACTTCGCAAAGTCCACTTTGCTCCCCTCCCAGAACCTAGGGTTCATAGGAGCACGGCTGGACTCTCTGCAGGCAAGGGCTTAGTTGCCAGAGGACAGAGCTCAAAGGCTCATGGAGTTGGCATCCCGGTTTCTCAGCCTGCCAAGGGTTCCTGTCAGGCTCTGTCTGCAGCTCTTAGGACACATGGCATCGACTGTACATGTGACCCCCAATGCCCGCCTCCACATGAGGCCTGCACAGTGGTGCCTCAGAACTCAGTGGAAGCAAGCCACTGGGGACCTAGCAGACAAAGTCAGGGTGTCCAAGCCATTCCTGGCTTCCCTTCAGTGGTGGCTACACCCCCCCCCCCCCAACTTGCTTCAGGGGGTGCCATTTCAGGTGCCTGTCCCCACAGTGGTGTTGACGACAGATGCCTTCTTACAGGGCTGGGGTGCACACTGTCAAGAGAGCTGCACTCAAGGCCTCTGGTCCCCATGGGAAGCCACACAACAGATCAACCTACTAGCACTGCGGGCTATTCGCTTAGCCCTCAAGGCTTTTTCTCACACTTTGGCTCACCAGTCTGTTCTAGTTCAGACGGACAACCAAGTAGCCATGTTCTATGTGAACAAACAGGGCGGCACTGGATCCAGGCCTCTATGCTTGGAAGCACAGGCCCTTTGCTCTTTTGCCCTCAGGCACCAGATGTTGCTGAGGGCTGTTTATCTTCCTGGCCAGGAGAACTTTCTGGCAGACAGATTAAGCAGAATTCTGCAGCCCCACAAGTGGCAGACCCTACACTCGCTTCTATAGGAACAGGGTAGTCCTTAGGACTCATCCTAAGTTCCTCCCAAAGGTTGTCTTCTCTTTCCATCTCAACCAGGAGGTAGTCCTTCCAACGTTCTTCCCTAGGCCACATGCCAGCCGGGCTGAGACAGTCCTGCATACCCTGGACTGTAGGAGGGCCTTATCCTTCTACCTTGAGCATATGCAGGGGCATAGGAGGGCTACTCAGCTCTTCGTATCTTTTGATCCCAATAACTTGGGGGTGCCTGTCTCCAAGCGTACCTTGTCCATCTGGGTGTCCGACTGTATCACCTGGGCTTACAGGGCAGCTGACCTTCCATTGCAGGGTCGGGTCTCGGCCCACCATGTCAGGGCAATGGCTGCCTCAGTAGCTCATCTCCGCTCTGTACCGTTGGCAGACATCTGCAGGGCTGCAACTTGGTCCTCAAGCCAGACTTTTGCGGCCCATTACTGCCTGAAGAGGGAGTCCCGTAGGGACAGTGCTTTCGGTCAGGCAGTGCTCCGGAATCTCTTTGCGGTTTAGGCAACTCCTACCCTCCAGCCCTCTGGTTGGGCTACCGGTAGAGGTATGTTTCAGTGAAATCCTTTCTCTGATGCTGAGGCTAGAGGGAGCTCATTTTTCAGCTCTGGGTCCCTGGTAGCCTGAAGCTGGGGAGTCCCATAAGTGAGGACTGACTTCCTGCTTGGTCCTGGAGAAAGAGTAGTTACTCACCTGTAACAGGTGTTCTCCAGGAGCAGCAGGAATCAGTCCTCACAACCCTCCTTCCTCCCCTGGGAGTTGCAGTTGTACATAATTCATTTTTACATTTTTTGTGTGTGGTTTTTTAGCTATGTCATTTGACTGAGCAAGATGGCACCTTTAGGCGGGAAGGAGACCGCACATGCGTGCAGTATTCCCAAAGGCTTTCTTAGAAAGGTGGGGAAACGCTCCGCACGGGGGCTCCATCGGCGCCGATGTCACCCATAAGTGAGGACTGATTCCTGCTGCTCCTGGAGAACACCTGTTACAGGTGAGTAACTACTCTATCTGGATGTTAGACCAAGGCATTGTGATACCTTTGTTTTTCAAAGAGGCCGTATAAGGAGATGAGGATTGAAATCTGCAACAAGTTAAACGGTTCTGGATATACAATTGGACATCATGTATATGTAGGGCAAATAGGCCACCTGCTTCAAGATGTCATAGGGGACTCTCTCTGATGGCCAGTACATAACCATGCTGCAAAATTACTCCCTGGTAGGAATGAGGTATCACCCATTGTATACCATGTTTACTTTGAGTCAGCAGGTCATTCTGGATCTGGAACATATCCCTGGTGATGAAGTCCCAATTCCTTGTCATCCTGGCAGTCTTCCATGGTCAGTGGGTGTTCTGAGGATTCTGAATAAAGGAGTAAATATGTCCAGTGGTAGGATTTTGTTTCTGGGTTAGGCTTCTTGCTACACCACTCTGCCATAGGGAGGAGTGGATAGTGGTTTAGCCTGCTTTTTGGTGACAGCTTTAACAGACACTGTGAGAGGACACTCTATTTGCCAGAGATCTCCAGAGAACCCACCCTCCTTGGTGAGTTGATCAGCAAAATCATTTCCTATTTTGTCAGAATTGTTAATCCTGGAATGACCATTCACCTTCTTCCAGTAACAAGTCATATCATTCTCATGTGCTAACTTATCTAAATCCAGGATCAGGATCACTATAGGTTTTCCTTCAAAGTTGAACATATTGACTATCCAGATGGTCAGTGAGAAACAAACTTCTGCTTGACATAGTACGCATCTATGCAGATGGTTAAAGTGGAAATCTCCCCTTTGACAGCAGATTGGAGAGCTACCAAGGCTGCAGTGATCTTGGTATTTTTGTTTGTCTTAGAACCCAAGCAGTACTTCAGGGGTTCACAGGGATGAATATGGTCCCAGACACCTATTCTTGCAACTAATTCATGGCCAGTTTCCCAATGGAAGGCACATCTGTCCATATAGACTTTAGGGAAATCCTTGCAGATGTTCTCATTGTAGATGTGACGTCAAGATGGCTCCTGAACCACAGAATCTGGATCTGGATCAGTGTCACCTGCTGGTGGATCACTGGCAGTGCAGTCATGCAACTCGGCCAAACCTTGGACTGCGGCATTCTGGTGGTTCTGAACATATCTCAGTTTCAGGAACCAAGCCTGGAGAAATAAAGTCCAAGAAATAATGAAGTTGTAAGAAACTTGGCAAGATTTAATTCTGTTACTGCCTAAAAAGCTGATGAGCTACTATGGGTTTCTACAAAAACCTTTCCTTGGCTGTTACTGCAGAAATGTTGGAGGGCCCATATGGTAGATAACAAGGACCTTTCACAGTCAGAGTATTTCTTTTTCATCTTGGATAAAGCTTTGCTGGCATAGACAATGATCTTCCTGTCCATGTCATGCATTTGATATAGGATAGCACTCATGGAGTTCTGGGTGACTCCTAGTTCTACAAAGAATTCTTTACCACTCTGAGTAGGCAAGGCAGGAAGCTCAGAGCATCCTTCAGTTTTTTCATTGCTGACTCTTGCTCATGACCCCAAGATTCGTCCTTTCTGAGAAGTTTGACCAAGGGTTGGGAAATCTCTGCATATTGGTCTGTGAACTGGCGAGAATAGATTCCCAGGAATGAATGTAGTTCAATAAAGTTTGTTGGTCTTTTCAGCTGCTGTAATGCCATGATCCTCTTCTTTTGTGGGTGTAGCCCATCTGCAGAGACTTCATATCCCAGATAATTAAGGGACGTTCAACGCCACTTTCTTTTGAATAGTAATAGCTTTGCCCCAACAGCTTTCAGCTGTTGGAAAATGTACAATTTTCTTCAGATGATCTGAACATGTAGAATTCTTCACCGAGATGCCCCCACCTGGTTCACAGTGGTTCCAGGAGCCATGGGCCTCTTTAATAACTTGGAGATTCAATTCTACATCTGGAAAAGACTCATCTATCAGGAACTCCAAGGGTTCATCCCTGGTGGTGGTAACCTGTTTAGGTTTTAAGTTGATAATCAGCTGATGTAAGGTAGGCTCAGTCACTTTCATGAAGGGCATGGCATCAATGGTCAGGCCAAACTTTTCAAAGCAGGCATTAGGACTAAAGAAAAACAGGTTTTCCAAAACCTTTTATCTTTGAGTAACATGGACCTTGAGGGAACAGTCATGTACCATCCCAGGTATATGGACATCTTTAGCACTTACCGCTTTACAAATCTGAGGAAAAGTCTGTCTGGATCTCAGTGAGGGGATACATGCAAAGTAGTTCCACTGATTCTCCTTTCATCCTACTCCAGAGGATGATGATCATAAAATCCACTCAGGTCCCCATTCTAAATGAGATACTGAACCTGTGTAGAGGGGTAGCTCAAGCTCTCTTACAACGAAGAAGTTATGTTTGAAATGTTTGGCACCAACCTGCAAAGGAAGACTGCAAGTTACCTTTCATGTCTTGGGAACTTCTCCAACCACCTGGAAGGAAGTCCTAGCTTTCCCAGTTGAGCCAAGTATGGCCTGTCTTCCGAGCTGATGGAAAAGAATCTTATTTTTCCTAAGTCTGAAAGTCTATGTTTATATTTATGTTTAATTAAAATTTGATATACCACCCACACCAAATAGGTATCTGAGTGGTTTACAATTTAAAAAATACATGGCTGCAGAAATAGAAAGGAACGCCATCATTTAAAAACAGTAGAGAGGAGAGAAAACAAAAAAACAGATAAGATAAAACGTAACAGGAACAGGTCAGAGAGAAGATGGGGAGAAAAAACAGACAGGTGGGCAGGGCTATGGGGGCAGGTTAAATGCCATGGTAAATAGGTGAGTTTTGAGCTTAGTTTTAAAGTGCTGGAAGGATGTTTCGGAACAGAGGGAAAGAGGGAGCGAATTCCAAAGTCATGGACCCAAGAAATAGAAAGCGGAAGAACGAGTGGATTCCAGGTGGGCATGTGAGGGAGGGGGAAGGAACATATGGTTAAGATGAATAGAACAAAGTGAACGGTGAGGGGTGTGAAAGTGAACCTGGTCAGCAAGATAGAAGGGAACACCTGTGAAGAGTGCCCTGTGAACAAAAACAAGAATCTTATAGTGAATACGAAAGGGTACCGGTAACCAGTGTTGTTGCATGAGGAGAGGGGTAACGTGGTCATACCGGGAGGCATGGGTTAGAAGACGAACTGCAGTGTTCTGAATGCGCTGAATTCGGACGATTTGGGACTGAGGGAGACCTGCTAAGACAACATTACAATAGTCGAGCCGAGATATAACTAAGGAGAGGAGAAGCGTAGCTAAGGCAGAAGAAGAAAGAAAGGGGCGAACGGCCCTTAGTTGTTTAAGAGAGAAGAAAGACCACTGGACAACTGAAGAAATGTGTTCCCTAAAGGAGAGAGAAGAATCGAGGACCACACCGAGGTAAAGAAAAGAGGAGACCAGAGGAATAGACTGGGAGGAAAAATACTTCTAGCATTTTTAGTGCCTAAATGCCTTTTCTTCAGGAACAAGCAGGAAGTCAGTCCTCACATATGGGTATGGGTTATGTCGGTGCTGACGGATCCCACGTGAAGCATTTCCCCAGCTTTCAAAGAAAGCCTTTGGGACATGCTACCACACATGCGTTGTCCTCTTCCCGCCCAAGGGTGCCACCTTGCTCAGTCTCCTTTTTTCCGTGGAGCCCAATGGACATCTGTCCTGTTTCCCCAGAAAAATCCTTGCTAATTATCCTTTAAAGTTAGCTTTCCTGGTTTGCATACTGGTTCCTCTTTCCACCTTGAGCTGGCACTGTTCTTGGGCCCCCTTTTCCTTTTTTGATTGATGCTTGCCTTGACCGGTGTTGGTGCCTTTTTTTCATCCGGGGGTCGTCACCCCCGTCCAGGTGTTCCCCACCATGCCCCCCAGCGGGTCCAAGTAATGTGACTACCGCAGTCAAACTGTGTCTGTTACCAACACCCATGACTGCTGTGTGAGCCCTGGACCATGACAGCACCTCCTGTGGCCTGTTCCAGGCCATGATTCCTAAGACCAATAAAAAGAGGTTGGAGTTGCAGGCAAAACTGTTCCCCAGGTCTGACTTGGCCCCAGCCTCCCTGATGCCAGGCTCCAACTCTGAGTCCCACAGTGGTGGCTTCTCCGAGAAGTCCTTGGACTGGGAGAAGAAAGTCTTCTGTTCACTGAGGCTGCACCGGAGAAACCCAGTAAAACCACCCGGAGAGACTTGAGCGACTTTAAGAAGCGCCCTACCAAGGTTCTCAAGAAGAATTCCTTGGCCAGCAGAGACCGTGCAAGGTACCTCATCGAGGAGGCCAAAAGCTGTGGAGCCTTTTGGCTTGGAAACCAGAATGGCGGCCCTGCAGCAGGCAATGATGGCTGGTTCATCTGCCCCAATAGCCGGGCCCCCGACTGCGGAGGAGTCCCCGGTCCTCGCGCCAAGCACCTCCGGCCTTGGATAAGACCTCGCCGCCAGTCTAGGTCCCGGTCCCATTCCTTGGGCATCCGATCCTCCCCGGCTAGTTTCTGTGACTCGGACCCCAGGTCCTCCAGAGGATGCCGACCTCTCGGCACTGGCCTCAAAGCAGTGAGTCGCAGGGCCTCAGATTCGTCGTCACCACTTGACTCCAAGTGGGAGACCAATGACGAAACATCCCTCGAAACCAAATGACACCGAGATATTACCTCAGACCCATCTTCCAAAAGGTCCACTCCTTTGTTCCCCCGGAAGGGAGGCCAGAGCCCTCAGTGTTACCAGGGCTCGATGCTGAGTTGCCAGATCCAAGCCTGTGATTATACATAGTTATGTACTTGAAGGCTCTAACCCAGGAGCTGTCAGGGTTTTCGGTGGGCCTTGTCGGGGAGCTTCTCCAATGATTCCAGTCTCTGACCTCTGGGATCAAGGACTGCTCCAAGTTCCTCTTCTGAGCAGCCTACAACGGCTTTGAGTCAGTGGCTCGAGTCGCAGCAGCCAGCATCGGCGCCCGATGCCAAGCCTGGCTCCGGTCTTCTGACCTCGAGCAGTTGGGTCCAAGACAAGCTGATCGACGTCCCCTACACCAGGGAGAACCTGTTCAGCAAACCTATGCCCAACAAGGCGGCCGAAATCAAGGCCAATGTAGTGACTCGCCAGAGGCTCTTTAAAAAGACCTCATCCCTTCCCCACAAGAAACCATTGGGGAAAAGACCCTGCTTCCCAAGGAAAAAGGGTCCCTTTTCACAGAATCACCGCTACCAGCCCTTCTCGGGCCAACAACAAGGTTCTCACCCTAAGAAGCAAGGCCATGGAGCTCAAAAGGCAAAGGCACCGAAGCCCCAGGTCCCAGCTCCTACCCAGCCCAGGGGGGGGGAGCTTTTGACTCCCAGGCAGGGCCTCCCCTTCCCCAGAAGACCTTCATTAGCCCACAGGGGTGGGCGGCTTGCGCTCTTCGTCTAAAGATGGGCCAATGTCACCTGGACCAGTGGGTGGTACTGCAAGTGGTAAGGGAGGGATACCTCCTCCACCTACAGCAGATACCACCCAGGCTCTTCCCAGGAGAGCTGGTGCGACCCCCTCCTTCACTAGACTCTTCTGCTGATAGAGCTTGCAGGTCTGATCAGGGACAACGCAGTGGAGCCTGTACCCAAGCATCTTTGGGGAAAAGGATTATCTCCAGGAACAAGCAGGAATGTAGTCATCACATATGGGTATCGTCGGTACCGATGGAGCCCGTGCAGGAACGCTCCCCAGTGTCCAATTAGAAAGCTTTTGGGAGCATCCCACAGCGCCTGCGTGCTGCCTTCCCGCTTTTCCCAACTGCCTCTCTCCAGTTCTTCTTTTTCCACGGAGTCAGCAGGTCGTTGTTTCTGTCACCGCAGAAGAATTCTTTATTTCTTTCTTTTTTGTGGTCGCGTCTGCCTTCCTCGACGCTTTACCGGTACCGCCGGTTTTTTTCTTATTATTTTTTGTCTTTAAAAAAACAAACAAACTAATATTCTACATTTTTCCTATTTTCTTCAGGTGCACGCGCCTTTTTGGGCCTTAGGCCCAAAAACTTTTTCTTACAATGGAGAAACCAGCCTCAGGTTTCAAAAAGTATACCAAGTGTGGCGGTACCATTTCCGTCACTGACACCCATGAATGGTGTCTAAAATGTTAAGGTTCTGACCACTCCATCACGGATTGTATGTCCTGCGCCATGATGTCTAAAAGAGGTCGGCAGAACCAAGCTGCTAAGCTCAGTACCCTGTTTCCCTCTGATGCAGCTTCGGTGGCATCGACGTCTTCCAGGGCTTCCTCTTCCTCCCGTGGATCTCAGGTAACTAAACATAAGTCCAGCCGGTCCTCAAAGGGTAGATCTCCTTCTAAGCATCAAGATGCCTCTGGCGTTGCCCTTGAGGATTCTGCACCGGCAAAATTGCCCTGGCGGGAGGCTTCGGCTTCCAAAGCATTATCGGGGCTCCAGGATGTTCTTGAGGCCTTGACCTCGGCAGAACTACTGGTGCCATGCTCGGGGGTACCGGCGGTCCTCCCCAGTACCGATATCCAGGCATCGGCAGCGTCGATAGACCAGAGAGTCCTGACTATTGAGCGCAGTCTGGCGGCTCTCCTTGCGGCATCGACGCCCTCGGAACCGCGACAGACAATTCGGCCGGCACCGGTACCGATAGCATCGGCATCGGTGTCTGCTTTGCCGGTACCCAGTCATCCGATGCCCTCTGGTACCGATACCCCGGTACCGATTACTCCCGGTACCGACTTCGGTCGATATGGGTATCGGGCTCTTCAAGATCATCCGGACAGACGGTCCTTTGAGTCCTCAGGAGAATCTGAGGATTCTGACAGTTCTGTCGATGCAGGAATGCTTCTCCCAGAGGAGCCCTCCTCCCCTAAGCGCATGATGTCTCCTCCAGAAGATATTTCCTTCCAGGATTTTATCAGGGAGGTGGCTCTGGGTCTGTCCATTACTGTAGCCCCTGAAACAGAGCCAAGAGCCAAGGAGTTGGAAATTTTACAGTATCCCAAAACTCCTAAAGAGGCAGCTACCTTGCCCATTCATGAGATTTTATATGATCTCATGTTAAGGATGTGGGAGACATCTCTTACCACCTCTCCTCATTCTCGCGGACTGGATACTATGTATCGAGTCCCTCCTTGTCCTGGTTTCCAAAAGACTCGGCTTCCTTACCACTCTATTGTAGTGGAATCGGCTATGAGAAGGATCAAGAGTGCAAAGAGGCATGCCTCTAATCCTCCAGGATGTGAGTGCAGAACCCTGGATGCTTTTGGACGTCGTGTCTTCCAAGCTTCCATGCTTTTTGCCAGGATCAGTTCCTATAGTCTCTACATGGGAATGTTCCTGAAGGAGGTCACAGATGATTTAGAAGCTTTAAGTCCTATTCTTCCTGAAGATAGAAGACAGGACTTTCTCACTTTGGTCAAACATGCCCAAGATGTTTCTAAATTTGCCAACCGTGCAGCCTTTGACTGCTTTGAGTGCATAAGCAGAACCTCGGCTATTGCCATAGGTGCACGTAGAATTGCTTGGCTCCAGGCATCTGATCTAGAGCTCTGGGTACAAGACAAATTGGGAAATATCCCTTGTACTGGTGAGAACCTGTTTGATAGAGATTGGCAAGAAAAGGCCAATGAGATGGATGCTGACAACTCCATCTTGGATAGGATATCCAAGTCCACAGCTGATCCTACTAGAAAGAAATCTTTCAAGAAACCATTCTTTTCTAAGAAGAAAAGATATTATCCTGCTTATGCTCAGCAGGCACGTTCGGCAGGTCAGTCTGTCAAGAAGGGTCAGCAACCGCCCAAACAGAAGAAAGCAAAGACTGCTAAGCCTCAGCCGTCCCAGCAGTCTCAGCCTCCACAAGGCCTTTGACTTTCAGCTAGAGAACTTAGCCTTCCTGGCTCTCGGAGGACCAGAGCCTTCCACCATTCCAGGAAGGTTATGTCACTTTGCCCCCAGATGGGGGCAGATAACAGCAGAGCATTGGACACTCTCCATCATAAAGGAGGGGGTACAAGCTTCATTTTTCAAGCATGCCCCCTCACACAATAGTAAGGCAGTTCAATTCTCCGACCTCTCTCATCAACCTGCTAGGGCAGGAGGTCGCTATTCTTCTTGCCCAAGGGGCAATAGAAGAAGTACCCATTCATCAGCAGGGTTCAGGGTTCAGGGTTCTACTCCCCTTATTTCCTTATTCCAAAGAAAACGGGGATACAGACCTATCTTAGACCTCAGAGAATTGAACAAATTCCTTGTCAAAGAGAAATTCAAAATGATTTCTCTCGGGTCTCTGCTGCCATAACTTCAGAGTCAGGATTGGCTTTGTTCTCTAGATCTCAAGGATGCGTACACCCATGTCCTCATCCATCCAACCCACAGAAGGTTCCTTTGTTTCCTTTTTCAAGGAAAGCACTACCAATACAGGGTGCTTCCTTTTGGCCTGGCCTCAGCACCAAGGGTGTTCATGAAATGCATGGCTGTCGTAGCAGCATTTCTCCGCACTCTAGGGCTATTTGTCTTTCCCTACTTAGACGACTGGCTCATTCGAGCCCCAAAGGGAGTCAGAGGAAAGGACTTCTCTATCCTGCACAATGCGTATCCTTCAGTATTTGGGTCTTGTAATAAACATCCCAAAGTCCAGTCTAACTCCCACTCGGTCTTTAGAGTTCATAGGAGCTTTGCTGGACACAAGAAAGGCAAGGGCCTATCTCCCTCAGGCCTGCTGCCTTCGCATGGTGCAGTTAGCTTCTCAAGCAGTGCTAAAGCCTCATCTCACTGCTCGAGAAATGTTACAACTACTAGGCCACATGGCATCTACTGTACATGTGGTTCCCTATGCTTGCCTTCATATGAGGGCAGCCCAGTGGACTTTATCCACTCAATGCACCCAGGCATCAGGATGCCTGTCAGACAAAATAGCAAACACAGGTCGCCTTATTTTGTTCCTCCAGTGGTGGAAGTCCACTCAAAACCTGTTGCTGGGGTCCCCTTTTCAACAACCCTTACCCCAAGCAACTCTCTCACAACAGATGCTTCTCCAATGGGTTGGGGAGCTCATCTGCAAGACCTCTCCACCCAGGGCACCTGGTCTCCACAGGAGAGTCATCTACATATCAATCTCTTGGAGCTCAGAGCAATCTTCCTTGCTCTGCGAGTGTTCCACACCCTGCTCAGCTACAAGACAGTCCTCATTCATACGGACCATCAAGTAGCCATGTTCTATGTGAACAAGCAGGGGGGAACAGGCTCTCTGTCGCTTTGCAACGAAGCTTTGCGACTATGGGCCCTCGCCAGAGAGCATCAGATTCATCTTCTGGCAGTGTATCTTCCAGGCATTCAAAAATCTTGGGCAGACAGACTTAGTCGAGTTCGAGTTCTGCTTCCACACGAGTGGTCTCTGCATGCAGACCAGGTGGCCAGGATTTTTCAATTTTGGGGAACCCCGGACATAGACCTCTTTGCAAGTCCGTGGAATGCCAAACTTCCCCGGTTCTGTTCCAGAATTACGGCTCAGTTGGCTCAGGCCAGGGATGCTTTCCTCCTTTACTGGGATCAAGACTTCCTGTATGCCTTTCCACCCATTCCCCTAATTCCCAAAACCCTGTTCAAGCTTCAGAGAGACAGAGGCCATATGATTCTCATAGCTCCACATTGGCCACAGCAAGTGTGGTACCCTCTGCTTCTACATCTCTCTCAAGCTCCCTGCCTGGAGTTAGGGTCTGCTCCAGATCTCCTATCTCAGGAGGACGGAATGTTATGGCATCCCAATCCACAGTCTCTGCGTCTCAGGGCTTGGTTGCTGAAGGCCTAGATCTCCATGATCTTAATATCCCTCAGCAAGTAAAAGATATTCTTTTTGCTTCCAGGAAACCTTCCACAAGACGCTCTTATGCTTTCAAGTGGAAAAGGTTTACCATATGGTGTTCGCAAAAGGGTCTTAACCCTCTTGCGATACCTCTGGAATCATTGCTGGAGTATCTTTCATTTATCCAATGCAGGTCTTAAGACTAATTCAGTCAGAGTCCATTTGAGTGCTATTGCAGTTTCCTTTAAGCCTCTAAATGGACAACCTATTTCCTCTCATCCTCTTATAGCAAGATTTATGAGAGGCCTTCTTCTAACTAAGCCTCCCATTAGGCCACCACCGGTGGCATGGGACTTAAACCTGGTTCTTGGGCAGCTCATGAAGCCACCTTTCGAACCTTTAGCTACTACTTCCTTGAAATTCCTTTCTTGGAAGGTTATCTTTCTCATTGCAATCACATCAGCACGCCGCATTAATGAGTTGCAAGCGCTAGTAGCTGATCCACCTTATACAAGGTTCCATCATGACAAGGTAGTCCTTAGGACTCATCCACAGTTTATGCCAAAGGTGAACCAAGTGGTCTACCTACCTGTGTTTTTTCCAAGGCCTCATGCATCAAATGCAGAGAGGAATCTTCGTACCTTGGACTGTAAAAGAGCTTTAGCTTTTTACTTACAAAGAACACAGCAACATAGAAAGTCCTCTCAACTCTTTGTTGCTTTTGATCCTTTTCATTTGGGACTTCCAGTCTCCAAGAGAACACTGTCTAACTGGATTGCTCAGCGTATTTCCTTCGCCTATCAGAGTAAGAACCTTTCTCTGGATGGCCATGTCACAGCTCACAATGTGAGAGCCATGGCAGCCTCAATGGCTCATCTGCACTCTGTGTCTATCAACGACATCTGTCGAGCAGCCACTTGGGCCTCGGTTCATACCTTCACAGCCCATTACTGCTTGGACAAGGACTCCCGCCGGGATGACTTGTTTGGTCAGGCTGTTCTCCAACACCTGTTCCATATCTAATCAACTCCTACCCGCCATCCCTGGTAGGATGCCAGAGATCCATGGGGGGAAGTGGAGCCCTGTTCAGGGACACACAACTTCGGGGGTCTCTCCCTGGCCCCTAAAGCTAGGGAGTCTCCATATGTGATGACTACATTCCTGCTTGTTCCTGGAGATAGCATAGTTACTCACCTGTAACAGGTGATCTCCGGGAACAGCAGGAATTTAGTCCTTACAACCCACCCACCTCCCCTAGGAGTTGTATCTCTCTATCCCTTTCCTTTCCCTCTCTCTCTCTTTCTCAGCTTTAAAACTCAACTGTAGAGAGGCGGTTGGGAAAGGCGGGAAGGCAGCATGCAGGCGCTGTGGGATGTTCCCAAGAGCTTTCTAATTGGACGCTGGGGAGTGTTCCCGCGCGGGCTCAGTCGGTACCGACGATACCCATATGTGAGGACTAAATTCCTGCTGTTCCCGGAGATCACCTGTTACAGGCGAGTAACTATGCTATACTCCAGATACTTCCTTGTCCCAAAGAGAACCGGGGGTCTCAGGCCCATACTAAACCTGTAAAACGTAAACAAGTTTCTGGTGAGGGAGAAGTTCAAAATGCTCTCCCTTGGAACACTGCTGCCTTACCTCTACCAGGGAGATTGACTATGTTCCTTGCATCTAAAGGATGCGTACACATACATCCTAATCATCTCCTCCCAGAAGTAATACCTAAGGTTCATGGTAGGAGGAGGGCACTACCAGTACAGGATGCTACCTTTCGGCATGGCCTCTTCGCCAAGGGTCTTTACTAAATGCCTGGCGGTGGTGGCTGCCCACATGCGCCTACGAGGGGCCTTCATCTTCTCCTACCTAGACGACTGGATAATCAGGGGCAGTACAGCCTCAGAGGCTAGTCAGACTGCAGAGCGTGCAATCCTCCTTCTGCAGCACCTGGGGTTCGTCATCAACTATCCCAAATCTCACCTTACTCCAGCCCAAAGCCTGGAGTTCATAGGTGCTCAGCTGGACACGCAGGTCAAGGCCATCCTCCCCAAAGTTAGGGCAGAACGCCTCAGACAATTGGCAGGAGAGGTGCAATGCTGCCAGTCAGTGCCAGATTGTCTCCTCCTCTGCCTGCTGGGCCATATGGCCTCTACAGTCCATGTAATGCCATCAGCCCACTTGCACATGCGGACAGCCCAGTGGTGCCTCCACTCACAGTGGACTAAAGCCACGGGCAGGCTATGGGACAGGATCAGGGCTACCTGCCATCTGGTGGAATTCCTCAACTGGTGGTGAAATGTTCACTACCTCCGGGTGGGAATGCCCTTCGAGGCACCCACACCTCAGAGGACCCTGACCATGGATGCCTCCCTGCTGGGTGGGCATACACATTGTGGGGACCGCCGCACACAGGGCAGCTGGTCTCAGGAGGAATCACTGCTACAGACCAATCTCCTGGAGCTCAGGGCAATCTTCCTGGCCCTACGAGTGTTCTGCCACCGCCTGCAACACTGGCCCCTCCTGATCCAGACGAACAACCGAGTCGCCATGTTTTATATCAACAAGCAGGGGGCACAGATTTGTAGCCCTTCTGCCAGGAGGTGGTGGCCCTCCTCTCCTTTGCAGTACGCAACAGCATGCTCCTGTGAGCGGTTTACTTCCCGGACCAGGACAACTGCCTAGTGGACAGGCTGAACAGAGTCCTTTGACCGCATGAGTGGCGCTTGAACCCCAGGGTGGCAAAACGACTCTTCCACCAAGCCCATGATGGATCTGTTCGCCTCTCCAGACAGCATGCAGCTGCCTCGCTTCTGCTTATGTCAGCCGTACCTGGAGAGAGTGGCGGCAGATGCCTTCCTGATTTCATAGTCCGAGCGAGAGGGCATCAGTTATACCAATTGTTCCCAGGTGGCCCAGGCAGTCTTGGTTTCCACTGCTGCACTCCCTGTCGGTGGTACTCCCAGTCCCGCTGGGCCGAGCCCCAGACCTCCTGTCCCAGGAGGGGGGCTCCCTCCTGCACCCCAATTTGGGGTCGCCAACACTAACAGCATGGCTACTGTAAGGGTAGCATTGGCCTCTTTCAATCTTCTGAGAGAAGTTGAGGAGATTCTACTGGCCTCCTGAAAGTCCTCCACCAGACAGGCTTATGCCTTTAAGTGGAGAAAGTTCTCCGCATGTTGTGTGGAAAGGAGGGAGAACACCTTTTTCTGCCATGTGCAATTAGTATGCCAATACTTACTGCACCTGTCACACACCGGGCTGAAGCCTAACTCCGTGAGGGTGCATCTAAGTGCGATAGCTGCTCACCGCTATCCTATCAAGGGAAAAAAACCTTCTTGGGCCAGCCCCTGGTCTCCAGGTTCCTCCGGGACCTCCTGTTATTCATGCCCCCTCTCCTCCCTCCGGCGGTGCAGTGGGACCTCAGCATGGTGCTCTCACAGCTCACCAGACTGCCATTCGAGCCCCTAGCCACTTGCCACCTGTGGTATCTTTCTTGGAAGGTGGTCTTTCTGGTGGCCCTCATGTCCACTCGAAGAGTGAGCAAACTCCAGGCCCTGGTGGTGGATCCACCATATACAAGGTTCTACAAGAACAGGGTAGTGCTCCACACACGTCCCAAATTCCTCCTGAAGGTGGTATCTCCTTTTCACCTCTACCAAGAAGTGGTCCTCCTCACCTTTTTCCTGCAGTCTCACACCGGCCGGGAGGAACTAGTACTTCATATACTGGATTGCAAACGGGCCCTGTCCTCCTCCTTACAGTGAACTCAGACTCATCAGAAGGCTCCTCAGCTTTTCATGTCTTAGGACTCGAGCAGACTGGGGCTCCCTTTGACTAAGTGAAGTCTGTCCACTTGGGTGGTGGACTGTATTGCCCTTACCTATGAATGAGCTGGTCTCTCCCTTGATCACCGGATCACAGTACATTGCCTGAGGGCGATGGCCATGTTAGTGGCCAACCTGCGCTCAGTGCCAGTGACGGAGATCTGCAAGGCTGCCACATGGTCTTCAATTCATTCATGTGTTCGCAGCTCAATTCTGCCTGGAGAGGAAGTCCAGCAGGGATAGTGTGTTTGGCCAGGTAGTACTACATAATAATCTTGGGGTGTAGGTAACTCCTGCCTTCCGACCCTTCTGTGTTCATGCTACCGGAGTGATAGTGCAGCTGGATGCTAGGGTCCTGCAGAGTCTCTCAGTGGGGACATCTTCTGCAACATGGCTACCCCAATGGTTGTTTCTGGTGCTGTCGTGGTTTGGTTCTCAGCAGCCTGGAGCTAGGGAGTCCCATATATGAGAACTGACTTCCTGCTTGTTCTTGGAGAAAGCGTAGTTACTGACCTGTAACATGTGTTCTCCAGGGACATCAGGAATCGGTCCTCACAACTCTCTTTCCTCCCCTGTGATTTGCCTCCATACCTTGTTTTATTTTTTACTATCATCCTAGCTATATCATCTGACTGAGCAAGATGGCACCCTTGGGCAGGAAGGGGACCATGCATGCATGGTAGCATGTCCCAAAGGCTTTCTTTGAAAGCTGGGGAAATGCTCTGCGCGGGCTCCGTCGGCGCCGACATCACCCATATGTGAGGACTGATTCCTGCTGTCCCTGGAGAACACCTGTTACAGGTAAGTAGCTTTGCTTAACAGGAAAGCCAGTTTTCTTTGAAAAAGAGTTTAAAAACCTGTGATACTGACATTAATAGCTGTTACTTAGGTATACGTAGGCAGAATTGCTGAAAAGGTCACACTAGCAGACTAAATAAAGTGCTAATCATCAACGGGTTTGTTGGAAGCACTTCCCTTTGAAACACAGATATATAGGGGGAAAGATCTTTTGAACTATCTTTCCTGAGAGGAATCTCATTGCAGAAGAAGCCTCTGCAGGTGAGTGAGCACAACCTTTCTTGCAAATTTGGTGACTTAAAGCTTGGGATAACAGAGATAGGGGATTATTTGGAAAATTCTTTATTTTAAATTCTTTAAAAGTGTAAAGCAGTTATTGGTTTGTCTTAAAACTTTAGAATTAACATGCTCTAAGTCTGTAGGTAGACCTGGAACAACTGCTGTGCTGTTCACTCCCCTCCTAAATTATCTCTTCGTCACATCTGGTTTTCTTTGTTAAATTTATAAACCGCATGGAGTTGTTCCCCCTTTCTACCTTCTAAACCGCCATGATGTTTATTTTTGAATGGCGGTATACCAAATAATTAATAAATGAAACACAACAAACAAATAGTTAATCTTTTCCCACCCACCCACTCCAGGCATATTCTATACACATTATAGTTAATTTTCCTAATTAAGAGTGAAATTTGGTTATTTATTTAAAAAATGTATATTCCGCACATTAACTTGGCAGATTACAAAAGTATATACATAATCATATAAAATAAATAAAATTAGTAGTAAACGTAATATATATGAGTCACAATATAACATAAAACAAAAACATCAAATTAATATTAAACATAGAATACTTAAATCTTAATATAATGTAAAACAAAGTAACAACTAATATACAATTATTAATATAATGTAAAAACTGCCATCTGAATAATAACAGGTTAGAAATCTTGTGTAAATCTTCAGGTAACACATTCCATAAAACAGGGGCAGACATTGAAAAAATTATATTCTGCAAAGTTTGGTAATGAATTTCTTTAAAATTTGGAACCACCAACAAATTAGCCTCTTGGGATCATAGTAACCTCTGAGGGCAGTACAGTCTCAATAAAGAAGACAAATTAGTTGGAGGAAGCTGATTAATACATTTGAAGACAACCATCAAAACTTTAAACTGCATAAGATATTATCTCCAGGAACAAGCAGGAATGAGTCCTCACATATGGGTACGTCGGAACCGACGGAGCCTGCGCGGGAAAGCTCCCCAGCTTCCCAGAAGGAAAGCTTTTGGGGCTTCCCACAGCGCATGCGCGCTGCCTTCCCGCCTTCCTGACCAACTCTCCTCAGTTTCTCTTTTTCCGCGGAGCCAGCAGGTCGTGTTCCTGTTACCGCTGAAGAAGTTGTTATTTTAATTTGTTTGTTTGGCCGCGTGTCTGCCTTCCCCAATTCCGAACCGGTACCGCCGGTCTTTTTTCTTTTATTTCAAAAAAAAAAAAATTATCTTTTTTTTTCTCTTCACTTGGTGTATTTTCTTGTGAGGCCTACAGGCCTGCACAAATTCTTCCTCATGGAGAAGCCAGCTTCTGGTTTCAAAAAATGCACCAAGTGTTCTAGTACTATTTCAGTCACTGACACCCATGAATGGTGTCTTGAATGTTTGGGACCTGACCATTCTATTTCGGATTGTCCTTCTTGCTCTCTGATGTCCAAACGTGGCTTTCAGAACCGAGCAGCCAAATTCCATATGCTGTTTTCTACAGATAATCCAGCATCAACATCCTCCAGGTCTTCCTCTCCGGATGGATCTCAGGTAACCAAACATGTTTCAGGCAGGTCCTCAAAGGGCAAATCTCCCTCTAAGCAGCGAGAGGCTCTTGGGTTCGACCCTGAGGACCCTGCCCCAGCCAAACAACCCCGGTGGGAAGCTCCGGCTTCCAAAGCTCCTCCTATGGGGTTACAGGTTGACATCGATGGCACGGCCTCGACCGATCACCTGTTAGACTGCTCTGGGGTACCGGCTCAAACCGGTACCGACATCCAGGCAGTCGTGGCGTCTATGGGTACTACTGTACAAACCATGCAGCAGGCCATAATGGCTTTCATTAACGCTGCAACGCCCTCGGTACCGCAACCGTTGGTTCCGACCCCGGTTCCGGTACCACAACCGATACCGGTTCCGGTACCACAACCGATACCGGTTCCGGTACCACAACCGATACCGGTTCCCAGAGCATCTACTCGCGTAGACTGCCGGTTCCGGTCCCCGGTTCCGGGGACTTTCTCGATACCGACCCGGTTCCCGGTACGCCCGATGTCGAAACCAGCCGGTACGCGTATCGGTCTTTGGAAGCAAATAGGCGATACTTTGAGTCTTCTGAGGATGGCGATACCTCAGATGATTCTGATGAAGCATCCCTGGTTCTTCCTGAGGAGCCCTCTTCCCCCCAAGAGGAGAATGTCTCCTCCAGAGGATTTGTCCTTTCAGGACTTCATCCTTGAAGTAGCCAAAGGACTCTCAATTACAGTATCCTCTGAAAAAGAACCTAGAGCAAAAAAATTAGACATTTTAGGATACTCTAAGGTTCCCAAAGAGGCAGTCACCTTGCCCATTCATGATATTCTCCAAGAACACATGATGGACTTATGGGAGGCTCCTCTTACTCTATCTCCACATTCTCGACGGTTGGACACCATGTATCGGGTCCCTCCTTCGCCTGGATTTCAGAAAACACAGCTTCCTCACCATTCCATTGTGGTGAAGTCTGCTATGAAAAAGTTAGAGTACCAAAAGGCACGCTTCTACCCCTCCAGGAAGAGAATGTAGGACTTTGGATGCTTTTGGCAGGAAAATCTTTCAGGCTAGTATGCTTATTGCCAGAATCAACTCATATAGTCTCTATATGGGCATGTTTCTTAAAGAGCTTGCTCTTAAGATACGAGCTTTTCTCCCCTTTATCTCAAAGGATAGACAAGAGGAATTCCTGCTTCTTTTAAAGCATACCCAGGATGTGTCAAAGTTCTCCAATAGGGCTGCCTTTGACTCCTTTGAGGGTGCTAGCAGAGCATCTGGCATAGCTATAGCTGCTCGCCGAATTGCTTGGCTCCAGGCCTCTGACCTGGAGTCCTGGGTACAAGATGGCCTCGGCAATTTACCTTGTACAGGTGAAAATCTGTTTGGCAAAGAGTGGCAAGTCCAAGCCACTCAAATGGATGCAGAGAATGCTGCTTTAGATAGACTTTCTAAGTCTACTTCTATCCCTGCCAAGAAAAAGTACTTTAAGAAATCTTTCTACAAAAAGACAAGATTTGGTACCAATGCTGGCCAATCATCTTCTCAAGTTCGCTTTGCTCCTAAGCGTCAGCAAGCTAAACAGGCCAGAACAAAACCTGCAGGGGCTGCTACCCTTCAACAGTCCCAACCCCCTCAGGGTTTTTGACTTACTTCTAGAGAACATACCCTGTCTGGCTCTGCAGCAACCAGAGCCTCTCACTATTCCAGGAAGGCTGACTCATTTTGCTCCCAGATGGGAACAAATCACAACAGAGCAGTGGACCCTCTCTATCATCAGAGAGGGCTACAAGCTGCATTTTTCCAGCCTTCCTCTCTATCCCTGGGTGAGACATTTCATCTCTCCCCCATCTCTTCTACCCCTGTTGGAGCAGGAAGTGAACACCCTGCTTGCCCAAGGGGCAATAGAACAGGTTCCTCTTCTTCAACAGGGCTCAAGGTTCTACTCCCCCTATTTTCTCATACCAAAGAAAACAGGGGGGCACAGACCCATCCTAGATCTGAGAGAATTAAACAAATTTCTGTGCAAGGAAAAATTCAAAATGCTCTCTCTGGGTACTCTCCTTCCTTACCTACAGAGTCAGGACTGGCTTTGTTCTCTAGACCTAAAGGATGTGTACACACATATACTCATCCACCCATCCCACAGAAAATTCCTTCGATTTCTGTTCCAGGGAAAACATTTCCAGTACAGAGTACTCCCCTTCGGTCTAGCCTCTGCTCCAAGAGTGTTCACAAAATGCATGTCAGTAGTGGCTGCATTTCTACGCACTCAGGGAATCTTTGTCTTCCCATACCTAGACGACTGGCTCATCCGAGCTCCATCTCAGTCTCAGGCTCAGACTTCCCTGGACCACACCATCTGCATTCTGCAGTATCTGGGACTTGTCATCAATCTGCCAAAGTCTCAACTCACCCCTACTCAATCCCTAGAATTCATAGGGGCCTGGCTAGATACCACCACAGCAAGGCCTATCTTCCCCAGGCACGTTGCCACCGGCTAGTGCACCTGGCCTCT
Organism: Ichthyophis bannanicus; assembly: GCA_033557465.1. NCBI lineage: Eukaryota > Metazoa > Chordata > Amphibia > Gymnophiona > Ichthyophiidae > Ichthyophis > Ichthyophis bannanicus. The sequence goes on from CM066032.1 coordinate 830,278,487, forward strand.
CAGATTCAGTCCAGAAGCCACTTGACTGCCCGAGAGATGTTACAATTGCTAGGCCACATGGCCTCCACAGTTCATGTGGTGCCTTATGCTCGCCTGCATATGAGAGCAGCTCAATGGACTCTGTCCACCCAGTGGACCCAAGCATCAGGAGCTCTCTCCGACCAAATAGAAAGCTCCAAACGTCTCTTTTGGTCTCTCCAGTGGTGGATGTCCATTCAAAACCTGTTGCTGGGGTCCCCCTTCTAACCGCTACTACCCCAAGCAACCCTCACTACAGATGCCTCCCAGATAGGCTGGGGAGCTCATCTTCAAGACCTCTCCACTCAAGGCCTTTGGTCTCCGCAGGAGACCGCCCTTCATATCAACCTTCTGGAGCTTCGAGCAATTTTCCTTGCTCTCAAGGTCTTTCATACCCTCCTCTACAACATGACAGTTCTTGTTCATACCGACAATCAAGTAGCCATGTTCTACGTAAACAAACAGGGAGGGACTGGCTCTCTGTCGCTTTGCAACAAAGCTCTCAGACTGTGGGCCTTCGCCAGAGAGCATCAAATCCATCTCCTGGCAGTATATCTCCCAGGAATTCAAAACTCTTGGACAGACAGACTCAGCCGAGTTCTGCTTCCACACAAGTGGTCCCTGCACATGGATCAGGTACTCAGAATCTTTCAGAAATGGGGAACCCCGGACATAGACCTCTTTGCAAGTCCGTGGAATGCCAAACTTCCCCGGTTCTGTTCCAGGACTAAGTGTCAGGGGGTTCAGGCCAAGGATGCCTTCCTCCTTCATTGGGGTCAGGGCCTCCTGTATGCCTTTCCACCCATTCCTTTGATTCCCAAGACTCTGTTCAAACTGCAGAGGGATCACGGATCTATGATCCTCATAGCTCCACGCTGGCCACGCCAAGTGTGGTTCCCTCTACTTCTGCATCTCTCCCAAGGACCCTCCCTGGACCTGGGAGCTGCTCCAGACCTTCTGTCTCAGGAGGAAGGGACTTTGTGGCACCCAAACCCCAAGTTCCTTCACCTCAGGGCATGGTTGCTGAAGGCCTAGACCTTCAAGACTTAGATGTCTCGCAACAAGTGAAGGATATCCTCCATGCTTCAAGGAAACCTTCCACAAGACGTTCCTATGCTTTTAAATGGAAGAGGTTTTCCATTTGGTGTGCCCAGAAGGCTCTTGACCCTCTGGCACTTCCTGTGAATTCTCTTTTGGAATATCTCCTGCATCTTTCCAATGCAGGCCTTAAAACGAATTCAGTAAGGGTTCATTTGAGTGCTATTGCAGCATCTCTTAAGCCTCTCAATGGACAACCTATTTCCTCTCATCCTCTTATTGCAAGATTCATGAGAGGCCTAACTCTAACTAAACCTCCCATTAGGCCTCCTCCGGTGGCATGGGACTTAAATTTGGTTCTGGGTCAGCTTATGAAGCCACCTTTTGAACCTTTAGTCTCTACCTCCTTGAAATTTCTTTCCTGGAAGGTTCTTTTCCTCATTGCAGTCACTTCAGCTCGCCGCATCAGTGAACTGCAAGCCTTAGTGGCTAATCCACCTTATACAAGGTTCCATCATGATAAGGTAGTCCTTAGGACAAATCCACACTTTATGCCTAAAGTGGTTTCACCTTTTCATCTTAATCAAGAGGTATATCTACCTGTCTTCTTTCCAGCTCCTCATGCATCCAGTGCAGAGCGGAACCTTCATACTCTAGATTGTAAAAGAGCTCTTGCCTTTTACCTCCACAGGACTCAGCCACATCGAAAGTCTTCCCAACTTTTTGTTGCTTTCAATCCTTCTCATTTGGGACTTTCAGTCTCAAAAAGAACACTTTCCAATTGCATTGCTCAGTGTATTTCTTTTGCTTACCAGAGTAAAAACATTTCTCTGGAGGGCCATGTCACAGCTCACAATGTGAGAGCCATGGCCACCTCTATGGCTCATCTTCACTCTGTATCCATAGATCTGATCTGTCGAGCAGCCACCTGGGCCTCGGTTCATACCTTCACAGCCCATTACTGCTTGGATAAGGACTCCCGCCGGGATGCCTTATTTGGTCAGGCTGTCCTCAAACACCTGTTCCATTCTTAAACAACTCCTGTCCACCTTCCCTTAATGGATGCCTGAGATCCATCGGAAGATGAAGAACCTTGGAAGGGGATCTCCCAGGCATCTCAGCTAGGGAGTCCCCATATGTGAGGACTCATTCCTGCTTGTTCCTGGAGATAGCACAGTTACTTACCTGTAACAGGTGATCTCTGGGAACAGCAGGAATAGTCCTCACAACCCACCCACCTCCCCTAGGAGTTGTATCTCTTTCTCTTTCCTTTCCTCTCTCTATTGTCTCAGCTTTAAACTCGAACTGAGAAGAGTTGGTCAGGAAGGCGGGAAGGCAGCGCGCATGCGCTGTGGGAAGCCCCAAAAGCTTTCCTTCTGGGAAGCTGGGGAGCTTTCCCGCGCAGGCTCCGTCGGTTCCGACGAACCCATATGTGAGGACTATTCCTGCTGTTCCCAGAGATCACCTGTTACAGGTAAGTAACTGTGCTTTATCGGTAACCAATGCATGACATACGATTGCTGTTGAATATCAACAGAGCGACTATTCCCAGTACTGAGGTTGCAGCAAAATTTTGCACGGACTGTAAAGAACAAAGTATCCCTACTGATATGCCTAAAAAGAGACTATTACAGTAGTTGAATGACGGGAACGCCAGCGTTTGAATAACTGTGCGAAAATTATCAGTTATAAGATATGGCTTTAGACATTTTAATAAATGTAATTTATAGTTTGATTCCCACTGGCACTCCTTGTGACCTTGGGCAAGTCACTTTACCCTCCATTGCCTCGGAAGAAAAGACTGACAATCTACTTCCGGTGATACATTGCCAAGAAAACCTAGAGGTAGCTGGGTTGCTGTGAGCCAACACTGACTTGATGGCACTAAAAAAAAAAAAAAATTATAGTAAGCTACGTTCACCAATTTCTGAATGTGGGACTTTAAATTCAACAAGGTATCTAATATTATCCCTAAATCACGGATCTCGGACTTAATTAGCATAGATGTTTGTTGCTTATCACATATATAAGATGCATCCAAAGGGTTCTTTGAAAAAAAATAAAGTTTCAATTTTTGACACATTTAAGAAAAGAATTTATTATGAAACTTCCATCCTCAGATAACATTAATACAACATGTATCTTCTTTAAAGTGTCACAAGCACAACGCCCGAAGCCACTTGCCTCTAGTGGTCGAGGGGCGTAGTGGTTGAGGAGTCCTTCTATCAGCTCCCAGCAACCTATTTCTTCTTGTTGGCTTCTGGGAAGTGTAGTACTGCTAAAATATGTTGGTGCCTTAAGTAGAAGGTTTGTAGTTGAGGTAACTGAGGGTAAGGCTTGTAACAAAGTTTATTTCCATAACACAAAACAGGAGTGGAGGAGTGGCCTAGTGGTTGGGGCAAGGTACTTCAGGCCGGAAGGTCGGGGGTTCAAATCCCACTAGAGGACAGCAACCTTGGGCCGGAAGGACTGGGGTTTCTAGTCCCACAGATGCTCCTTTGTGGTCTTGGGCAAGCCACTTAACCCTCCATTGCCCATGTTCTCTGTAAGTATTAGTGTATGTGTCATATCCCCGTGTGTTAAATGTATCCCCCAATTGTGTTGTGACCGCTTTGATTGAAGGATAAATTAATAAATTAATAAATTAAATAGCAGGTTCAAGGTATCATTTACAGGATTATAACTGTAGGATTTGCTTAAGGTACAGCAAATAGTGGCAAACAAACCAAAAGAACTCAGAAATGGCTTTTTAACCCTTTGAAGGCCTACTTTAGAATTTTAATCCACATTCTGCAGCCGGGTTAATTTTTGCATATTTCAGGAAAATTGTATCCGCCTTTTCAATATGTTCTAATAGTGATTTTCCTTCTGCTATGGTCATGTATTATATACCATTTGATAGGAATATTTAGTCAGAATTTTGGATCCTGAGAGTTTTGGGCTTGGCCTTGAAAGGGTTAAAGTCCTCTTACTTGCAGAAGCAATTGCCTTTAGAAACTAGGCTGCCACTTTCCTTTTTAGTCCTTGTTAATCAGAGCATAAAGCAAAATTCAGGCTTAATTCTTCTACAGCAGTTTGGTTTATGCCAGCCTCAAAAATTTCTCTAGGCTGCATTTCTATGTGAAACCAAACTTAGAACAAAACAAACATTCCAAGCTGTTATCAAAACTCTTAGCAGTCTTTTCATATAGAAGAGGAGCAAGCAAAAACTCTTATAGCAGCTAACTTAGCTTTTCTTGCCATTGCACAGTTCAAACACAGATGACAAACGAGCATGAATCAGAGCTTCCTGATCAGGCTTATGTTGCAGTAAATTTCCCTTTTAAAACAGACAGGAATTTACCTCCACACTGCTTCTGCCATATGGTTAACTTCCAAGGAGAATTACTACTTTCAGGGCTAGCTTTTCCTCAAGACCTCCTGTCTAGAGCTTGGCATAGAGAGCAATCCATAAAGCAGTCTTCTTCCCCCAACTCTGACACTGGTTCTCCCAACTGCATGGGTTCTGACTCACCGACCTGGTCAGACTACTCAGCTGACAACCTCTCTGGTGGTCTGAAAGCTTCTCCACTTCCTGGTCCCCACCTCTGTTGCCAACCTGTTGCAGGGAATTCAGCTCTCCCAGCTCTGGGTAGCTCAGCTCTTCTCCAAAAATCCACTCCTCCTCTCTGCTTCTGTCTCAGCTGCTCTCCTTCTCGTCTCTCCCTCTCTGCATAATCTAAGCCAGGCTTATACCTCCAGGGTCTTAACCCCACCTCTTTCTTTCCCAGGTGTTGGTAATCCCCCTGCCTTCTGATATTAGAATAATCAGTGCACTTGTTAAAGTAAGGGCTTTGGTAATCGTGCTTGCAATCCCTCTTTCTTACTTTATCAGTCATTGGCTGAAACCAGTTCCAGCTGGGGTTTTTCTGTCTTTGAAACCTGGCTGTGGCTTTCTCTCCCTGCACTCCTAGAAGGGGACCCTTAACTAGGGTGAATTCGTTATGCTTCTCACCTCCCCCACTCTCAGGATAGCTGACTTTGCCACAAAAGGAATCATCAGTAGACGATATTGGAATTAAACATTGGATATCATCCGCATATATCCAGAAATCTAAACCTTAAATATAAAAACATCATACAAGGGAGCAGTGTAGATATTAAATAACATTGCAGAAAGAGCGAATCCTTGAGGCACCCCTGCATTCACAATTTTCTAAGTAGATGTACTATGCAGACATTTAACTTGAACCAGTCCTATCTTTTAAAAAAAAGATCTAAACCAGGATAGTACTAGATCCTGTATACCCAGTGATTCCAGCTGTTGAATCAATATTCATGATCTATAGTATTAAAGGCAGAGGAAATATCTAATGTAACTAGAAAATATATCGTACCTTTGTCATAACCATTAAGAATCTTTTCTATCGTCATGGTTAGCATAAGTGATTCTACTCCATATTTAGGACGAAATCCAAATTGAAAATTTGACAAGATCTTATGTTCATCCAAAAAGCGCTGAGGTTGTATCAACACACTTTTTTCCATTACTTTTGCTAAACGAGATAAAGTTGAAATATGACGATAATTAGCAGGATCTGTTTTACATCCAGGAGGATTTTTCAGTAAAGAAAACATGGAAGCCCTTTTTAATTCTTTTAGCACAGTCCCTTGAGAAAAAGAGGCATTAATGAATGCAGCAACTGGTTTTTTTTAGCATCACTTAAGGATTTAAAAATTCCCAAAGAATATAATTCTAAATGATTATAAGATGTCTTTAATGAGGATAAAATCTCAGACACCCGAGGCTTGAATATTTTATCAAAATCAGACCAAAGAGAAGACCTCATAGCTAAAGGTGGCGAATCATCCACTATGCCTGAAAAAATCAAGTCTGAAGGCTTAAAGGTATCATGAAGACATTCCACCTTAATACACTGATAATCCATAAAAATTTGTGGATCAATTCCTACCTTCATTGACTTGCATCCGGAGTTGTAAGATGTTTAACCACTGAAAATAGATTTTGACCAGAACCTACCTTATCTATCATCTGAGAATTATGATATTGTTTTTTTACTTTCATCTAACAAACACTGATAGTGCACCATTAGTGTTACAAACTCCTGTTTCAAATCGGAGCATAAAGATCATCTCTACTGACACTCTGTCTTTCTTAGATTCTTCTGAAGGTTTACGAGCTCCATTGTGAACCAAGGTTGACTACGATGAGTGTTCTGAATACTAAGCTGCTGCCATTTCAAAGGTGCCACAGTTTACAAGGAACTCTGGAGAAACTCAGTCCAAAGAGTAATGGCAGAATTAACATCTAGCAATGCAAGTTCACTGGTATCCTTCAAATAAGGATCCCATACCTTCAATAAATCTACAGCAGAAAATGGTCTACAATATATGCTAGAGGCTACTGATTGCTCCCTCTCTTCATTAAAAGTACACACATCAAAAGAGAATCTCAACAAAAAATGGTCAGACCAAGGAATCCTCCTGACTTCCAGTAAATTTACTGATAAGCACATCCTATCATGAAGCAACAAATCTAAAATACCATCTGCCTGATGGGCAGCTACATTGCCAGTTTGAGTGTAACTCGCAGGATATTTTAATCAAGAAGTGATTAATTCCTAATACAATATTAGCAGATCAGTGAGCAGAAATTACATATTCATTTACTTATTTATTAGTATTTAGCTCATGTCTTTTCGGTGATAGTTCAAGGTGAGTTACATTCAGGTACATAGGTATTTCTCTGTCCTCAGAGGGCTTACAAAAGTTTGTACTTGAGAACAATTGAGGGTTAAGTGGCTTGCCCAAGGTGAAGCAGATAACACAAAGGGATCTTCCCTGGTATCTATGCTGAAAGTAGATCACAGACAAACAGGTGGATGGGCACATCATATTCATTAGGCTGACTTCTATACTTGTGTAAGAATGCCTTAAACATGCAATTCCAGTAGAACCTTTCCTCTCTGAAAGACAATATGATTCATTGCATTCAAAATTCAGAGAAGTTTCAAGAATTAAAGGAAAGGATTAATTTGCTTGCAGTTACCACTTGCAGCAAAATATTTAGCTAATTTTGGTATTTGTTTATAAAGTCAGTTGCAGCATTTGCATATTCTGTCAGAATCTGAGACAATATAGCTATCTTGTGACCATTGCTAGTAGTACAACCTCTTACATATTTGGTATGCACTAATTGCAAAAAATGTACAATAAAAGGAATTAGCTGTTTCCCAATCTGCCCAGTGTCGGAAAAGCTTTTGCGTGAACTTTGTCTATGAATGAAATCTTATTGTCAGTTGGTGTGTTGACTTCTTAAAGTTTATGATGAACCCTAGGCTCCGAAGCAGGCAAATTGATTCATCTCTGAGGGCTAGAGCCAAGTCCTCCAAGAACTTGGCTAGAGGCCAGCTGTCAAGTTATGGAAGTCTCGACTAGCAATCTCAATAAAAATTAACATCAGCGAGCAAATTAAGCTTAAATTCCTCTTCTCCTACTTTAAGTCCCATGGTTGTGTCTGCCGCAGTTTAGTAGCTAAAAGTTCTAAAGACAAAATTTTAAAAAAATGGGGATAGTGAGCATCCTTGATGTGTGCTTCTACCTAACAAAATGATTTTGTCAACTTACCATTTAACAAAATTTGAAGATGTGGATTAAAACCCTTTATAAATCCCTGTCAGGAATCCCCCTTCAATCCCAAATTTTTGTAACTCCTAAAACAAAAATCACCACAGGATCTTATCACACACCTTTTACATGTGGCCCTGCTAGGTCAGTCCAGATAAGTGGGTTATGTTCCCCTATCAGCAGAGGTGGAGACAGAGAAAAATCTGGAGGTTTCTGATGACCTCATCCTGTACTATACCTGGAACAGCTAGGGACATACTACCTCAGTATTTCTCAGTCTCTAGCAGAGTGTGGACACATTGGAGCAGCTCTGTGAAAATTTTGATCGCTCTTAGGGATGACATTTTCACCCTGAGCTTGACATAGGAGGCACCCATTGAGTCACCCTTAAAACTACTGCCCTCCTAGGTTTGCCAAGGAGGAGGGGTATTTGTTCAGTTCCCTGTCCTTATCCTGTTAAGGGCCAGTTGAACAGCCAGAATTATTGGATCAGGACCTTGAGGCTAGTACAGCTTCAGTGCTGCCTCTTCTGTTCTCCCCTGAAGATTGGATGAAGATTCCATGAGATTTGTGGCTGCAGGCATTGGCAGCAGCAGAGTAGCATTGAGCCCAGACCCTTGCTGCTTAGGCTTCCCAGGCGTGAGTACCAGATTTAAGTTCCTGTTTTTGTGCCAAATTTACACTTCTTCAAAGTTGTCTGCGGGGGCTTCCGACTTTGGCTGTTTAGTGGGGTGATTGTTGGGTTAGGGATCAGAACCATTGGTACTCTGTATTTTTTCCCCCACTGGTTCCTGCCTCGTAGTGATGCTGTGTGAGTGTGCTATTGATGTTTGGCTGCAGATTAACCCATGTTCCTTATTGTCCTTCCAGTTCAGTCCCACATATCTGGGTTGTGCACCTCTTCCAGCAGCTTGGAGACTGAGCATGTCATCTTTTTGATGACACCAGTGTACTTATGCAGCTGGCACCGCCTACCAGCCCAAGTATGCTCAATCTCCAAGCAGCTGAAGGAGGCAGTGAGCCAGGATGCTGGACTCGTTGAAGGAAAGACTGAGGAGAGAGTTTAGGGTTTAAATGTTTTTTGTTTTTTTTTTTAAATTTTTTCCCTCTTGAATTGGCAAATTTGCTACAAAAAAACAAAGAGAAATAAGAGATACAGGAAGCTCTTGAGCCGGTGGGAGTGGGAGATCCTCCCTCCCCCAAAGATCCACCGGGTGCTAATGCGGAGGCTTCGGGGGGGTGACAAGCAAAAAGAGAAAAAGGCCATTAGGAAAAAGGAGCGGCTCCCGAACCTGTTACCGGGTGAGATGCTGCGTGCCTTTCTAGATTGTCAGGCAGCACTTCTGACTTCTCCTTGTCACCGAAGCTAGGGGACGCAGCTGAGCACAAGGTAGGCAGACTGGCAAGAGAAGCTTGTGGCGGGAAGAACTGAGGTAAACTTTGCCCAAAGGGCAGGAGAGCCAGGAGCTGAGGCATGAGGCACAGGAAAGGCCGCTGTGACTTGCTTGGGTGTGCGGCTGCAGACCGCATGGTGGTCGGTGGCCTAGCAGCCACGTGGGAAAATCGCCATCAGCCTCTGATACAGCGGGGGGGGGGGGGGGGGTGTCTGAGTAGCTCACCTCCAAGAAACAGTAGGCTTTCAGCAGCATAGCCTGGGGGTTTAAGGGCTGCTTAATTCATTTATTTTGGAGTTTTTCTTTTTCTTGGTGTTCTAGGAATAAAAAAAAGAAAAAGAAAAGGTCAAGACCCTACGGGATACTCCCGTCCTTATTTTAGGCACTTGGGGTTTAATTTTAAGTTTAATTTTGGGATTCTCCTTTATCTCCAGGAACAAGCAGTAATGTAGTCTTCACATATGGGTATCGTCGGTACCGACGGAGCCTGCGCGGGAACGCTCCCCAGCGTCCAATAGGAACGCTTTTGGGAGCGTCCCTCAGCACATGCGCGCTGCCTTTCCAACTGTCCCTCATCAGTTCTTCGTTTTCCGCGGAGCCAACAGGATATATTCCCTGTCACCGCAGAAAATTCCGTCTTTAAATTTGTTTTCTTGTGGTCGCGTTTGCCTACCGCACGACGCTTACCGGTACTGCCGATTCTTTTCTTTTCTTTTAAAAAAAAAACAAAAAACAACTTATGCTTTAAACTGTTTCTCTTCAGAAACTTTTCTCTTTTGGTGCTAGGCGCCATTTTGGGCACTAGGCCCCATATTTCTAAAACATGGAAAAACCAACTAGTGGTTTTAAAAAATGTACGAAGTGTGGCGGTACCATTTCCGTCACTGACACCCATGATTGGTGTCTAAAATGTTTAGGGCCTGAACATTCTCCAACTGAATGTCTCTCCTGTATGGGGATGACTAAAAGAGGAAGACAGAACCGGGCTGCAAAGCTCAGTACCCTCTTTTCTTCAGATGCCAGATCCATTGCATCGACATCATCAACGGCCTCTTCTTCCTCCCATGGATCTCAGGTAACTAAACATAAAAGCCGGTCCTCAAAGGGTAGCTCTCCTGCTAAGCATCGAGAGGCTATTGGCATTGCCCTTGAGGGAACCACACCGGCAAAACAGCCCCGGCGGGAGGCTTCGGCTTCCAAAGCATCGATGGGGCTTCAGGATGTTCTCGAGGCCCCAACCTCGCAAGAACTACCTGTGCCATGCTCAGGGATTCCAGCCATTTTTTACCGGTACGGACACCCAGGCATCGGCAGCGTCGATAGAATAGAGGTTCCTCGCTATCGAACGCAGCATCGCAGCTCTTCTTTCAGCTGCGGTACCGTTGGTCCAACGGGCACCGATACCGACACCGATGCCGGTACTGACACCGGTACAGACACCGGTACCGGCCCCGGTGGGAACTCTTCCCATGCCATCTCTGGCTGGAATCGACAGATCGGTATCGGGTCAACTTGGTATCGACTTCGATCGATACCGGGACCGTGCTTTTCAGGAGCATCGGGGTCAGGAATACTTTGATTCCTCTGATTCCGAAGACTCTGACAATTCTGCTGGTACTAGAGGGTTTCTCCCAGAAGATTCCTCTTCTCCCCAACGCAGAATGTCGCCTCCAGAGGACATGTCTTTTCAGGATTTTATCCGTGATATGGCCAAAGGTCTTTCAATCACAGTAGCTCCTGAAGAGGAACCCAGAGCAAAGGAATTGGAAATTCTCCAATATCCTAAAGCTCCTAAGGAGGCAGGCATTCTGCCTATCCATGAAATTCTGCATAACTTGATGCTCAGAATGTGGGAGACACCTCTGACTACTTCTCCTCACTCTAGGAGACTTGATACTATCTATCGAGTTCCGCCATGTCCTGGATTTCAAAAAACTCAGCTGCCACACCATTCAATGGTAGTGGAATCAGCCATGTGTAGGATGAAAAGTGCAAAGAGGCATGCATCCAATCCTCCAGGTCGTGAATGCAGGACTCTGGATGCTTTTGGGCGCTGAACTTTTCAAGCTTCCATTCTTTCAGCTAGGATCAGTTCATATATTCTATATATGGGAATGTTCTTCAAGGAAGTCACAGGAGACTTGGAACTTATGAGCCCATTTCTCCCAGATAACAAGAGACAAGATTTTCTTGCTCTAGTTAAGCATGCTCAAGATGTCTCCAAGTTTGTTAATTGTGCAGCCTTTGACTGCTTCAAATGCATTAGCAGAACCTCTGCTATTGCCATTGGCGCACGACGGATTGCCTGGCTGCAGGCATCAGACTTTAAGACCTGGGTACAGGACAAGTTAGGCAACATTTCTTGCACGGGGGAGAATCTCTTCGGCAAGAACTGGCAGAAAAAGGCTAACAAGTTAGATGCTGACAATACTACTCTAGATAGATTGTCAAAATCTGCAGCCACTCCAGCCAAAAAGAAGCCTCATAAAAAACCCTCTTTCAGCAAAAAAGAGGAAGTTTTATCTTTCCTATACCCAGCAGAGTCAAACGGAAGGTCAGGTTGCCCAAAAGGGACAAACTAGACAGCAAAAGAAGCCAAAAGGCCCGAGAGCCCAACCAGCTCTCCAGGTTCAGCCCCATCAAGGGCTTTGATTCCTTCCTAGAGAGCTTTGCCTTCCTGCCTCTGAGGGGTCCCCAACCCCCCAATATCCCGGGCAGGTTATGCCACTTTGCCAACAGATGGCATCAGATAACAGCAGAAGATTGGACTTTGTCCATTGTAGGAGAAGGGTACAAGCTTCATTTTCACAGCATGCCCCCTCCTACAGTTCTAAAGCAATTCAATTCTCAAACCTCCGCAGACAATCTGCTAGATCAAGAGGTCTCGACACTTCTTGCCCAAGGGGCAATAGAGGAAGTACCCATTCTTCAACGGGGTGCAGGGTTCTACTCCCCCTATTTTCTTATTCCAAAGAAAACAGGAGGACACAGACCCATTCTGGACCTCAGAATTGAACAAATATCTGTTTCGAGAGAAGTTCAAAATGATTTCTCTAGGAACTCTTCTGCCATACCTTCAAAGCCAGGATTGGCGTTGCTCTCTAGACTTAAAGGATGCATACACTCACATTCTCATCCATCCAGATCACAGGGAATTCTTACGTTTCCTTTTCAGGGGAAAACATTTCCAGTACAGGGTTCTTCCCTTTGGTCTGGCTTCAGCTCCAAGGGTATTTACGAAATGCATGGCAGTAGTAGCTGCATTTCTACGAACCCTGGGGATATTAGTCTTCCCTTACTTAGACGACTGGCTCATTCGAGTCCCTACAGTTGCAGAGGCCAGCACTGCACTGTCCCGTACAATGTGAATCCTCCAATACTTGGGATTGGTAATAAGCTTCCCAAAATCCCAACTTGTTCCTTCCCAATGCCTGGAATTCATAGGAGCCTGTCTAGATACTAGACAGGCAAGGGCTTTCCTTCCACAGGCCCGGTGTCTTCGCATAATACAACTAGCTTCTCAAGCAGCAGGCAAATCCTCACTGCTGGAGAGCTACTACAGTTACTGGGACATATGGCATCCACAGTTCATGTAGTCCCATATGCTCTCCTCCACATGCGAGCAGCTCAGTGGACTCTTTCCACACAGTGGACACAGGCCACAGGTCATTTGTCAGACAAAATAATAAACTCTCAATGACTAATTTTGTCCCTCCAATGGTGGCAATCACTAGAAAACCTGACAGTGGGGTCTCCCTTTCATCAACCCCTTTTTCAGGCCACCCTAACAGATGCATCACAGGTGGGTTGGGGAGCACACCTGAATCATCTCTCTACCCAGGGAACCTGGACTCCACAGGAGGCTGGTTTACACATAAACCTCCTGGAATTAAGAGCAATCTATTTAGCTCTTCGAGTATTCCATGCCCAGCTCAGCTACAAGACAGTCCTAGTCCAGATGGACAATCAAGTAGCCATGTTCTGTGTGAACAAGCAGGGCAGAACAGGCTCTCTGTCGTTATGCAACGAAGCTTTACGACTGTGGGCCCTCGCCAGAGAGCATCAAATTCACCTTCTAGTGGTATATCTTCCAGGCATTCACCTTTGGGCAGACAGACTCAGTCGAGTGCTGCTGCCTCACGAGTGGTCTCTCCACCTAGACCAGGTGGCAAAGATATTTCATCTCTGGGTCACTCCAGACATAGACCTCTTTGCAAGTCCACTGAATGCCAAACTTCCCTGGTTCTGATCCAGGATTCCGGCTCACAATTGTCAGGCAAGGGATGCCTTCCTCCTTCACTGGGGTCAGGACTTCCTTTATGTCTTCCCATCCATTCCCCTCATCCCCAAAACACTCTTCAAGCTTCAGAGAGACGGGGGTCGCATGATTCTCATAGCACCACGATGGCCACGCCAAACGTGGTATCCCCTGCTTCTACATCTCTCTCAAGCAGCATCTCTGGAGTTAGGGCATGCTCCAGATCTCCTTTCTCAAGAGAATGGGACGCTATGACACCCGAATCCCCAGTCCCTGCACCTCACAGCCTGGTTGCTGAAGGCTTAGACCTCCAGGGTCTTAACCTGTCCCAACAGGTAAAAGATATCCTTTAGGCTTCTAGGAAACTTTCCACAAGAAGATCTTATGCCTTCAAGTGGAAACGTTTTACTATATGGTGCTTCAAGAAGGGATTAAACCCCTTTGTCATACCCTTAGAATTAATACTAGAGTATCTCCTTCACTTATCAAATTCTGGTCTAAAGACCAATTCAGTAAGAGTCCATCTTAGTGCAATTGCAGCTTCTTATAAGCCTCTGAATGGACAACTAATTTCCTCTCATCCACTCATATCAAGATTTATGAGAGGCCTTCTATTAACCAAACCTCCCATCAAGCCACCACTGGTGGCATGGGATCTAAATCTAGTCCTCGGGCAGCTTATGAAGCCACCTTTTGAGCCTTTAGCCACTACAGCCCTTATGTTTTTGACCTGGAAGGTCATCACCTATGCACATCGCATTAGTGAATTGCAAGCTTTAGTGGCTGATCCTCCTTATACTAGGTTTCATCATGATAAGGTTGTTCTTAGAACTCATCCACACTTTGTCAAAGGTGGTTTCGCCTTTTAATTTGATTCAATCAATTTATCTTCCTATATTTTTTCCGAGGCCTCATGCCTCTAATGCAGAAAGAAACCTTCATACTTTGGATTGTAAAAGGGCCTTAGCCTTTTACATACAAAGAACACAGCAACATAGAAAGTCCTCGCAACTTTTTATAGCTTTTGACCCTAGTCATTTGGGACTTCCAGTCTCCAAAAGAACTTTATCTAAATGGATTGCCCAATGTATATCCTTTGCTTATGAGAGTAAGGGTCTTCCTCTTCAGGACCAAGTCACAGCTCATAATGTGAGAGCCGTGGCTACTTCCACGGCTAATCTCCACTCGGTGTCGATGACATTTGTTGAGCAGTCACATGGGCTTCAGTACACACTTTCACAGCCCACTACTGCCTGGATAAAGCCTCCCGTCAGGATGCCTTCTTTGGCCAAGCTGTTCTTCGAAATCTCTTTTAGACCTAATTCAACTCCTACCCACCAACCCTGGTGGAATGCCAGAAATCCATGGGAGGAAGGATCCTCATCCTTGACGGTGGCATCTTTCTGGAGCTATCTCCCTGGCATCTTCAGCTAGTGAGTCCCCATACGTGAAGACTACATTCCTGCTTGTTCCTGGAGATAGCGTAGTTACTCACCTGTAGCAGGTGATCTCCGGGAACAGCAGGAATTTAGTCTTCACAACCCACCCACCTCCCCTAGGAGTTGTCTCTCTATCTCTGTCTCTTTCCTCTCTCCCTCTATCCCTCTGTCCTTTCACTCAGCTACAAACTTAACTGAAGAGGGACAGTTGGAAAGGCGGGAAGGCAGCGCGCATGTGCTGAGGGATGCTCTCAAAAGTGTTCCTATTGGACGCTGGGGAGCGTTCCCACGCAGGCTCCGTCGGTCCGACGATACCCATATGTGAAGACTAAATTCCTGCTGTTCCCAGAGATCACCTGTTACAGGTGAGTAACTACGCTTTCCTTCCTTCTCAGCCCGTGGTTCTGACTAGGCTGGCAGAAGGGGGTAGTCCAGAGACCATGCCTGCGAGACTGCAGTGCTTAGTATGTGGCTCTCGGGCGGTCTCGGATGTGGGTGTGTGCCACGGGTGTGAGAATGAGACCTGGTCCATGGAGCAGGTCTTGCACGAGGGATCAGAGCAGGAGAGTCACTCCAGGATCTGGGAGGACGCAGCAGAGAGGCAACTTTGATCAGTGGGGACTGCGCCTCTGCTGCTAGAGCAGACGAGCGGGCCCCAGTCTTCGCTTGGTCCGTCCACCTGTTAGGCCCTTGTGGACGGAGCCCTGAGGGTTTCTTCCTCTGAATTTGTCCTGCTGATGCATAAGACTTTCTGTATGCGCCAGCAAGGGGTAAGTAGCCACTCTTTGGCGCAGGAACACAGCCGAAAAAGGTCAGCAGGCGCAAAGGGGAGCGAGCCGGCCGCGGAAGCAGTGAAGAGAATTAGGCTGTCAGAAGACTGGGGAGAGCAGTCTCCATTGTCGGACGGTCTCAATGATGAGGATCCGGACATGGAATTAGAGGTTGAAGGCGAAGAGCTGGAAGAAGGTGAGATCCCGTAGGAGGAACAAGCATGGACTGTGTATGTGTGTTCCGCCGGGAAGAGTTGCTGGCACTCTTTGCAAAGTCCTTAAAGGCCCTGAATATGTCTGCGGGTCTCCCAGTGGAAGAAGAGGCGCTAGAGGACCCGCTACTACAGGCGGTGCAGAAGATGCAGAAAGTGTTTCCAGTGCAGAGAGTAGTCAGGCAGATGATACAAGATGAGTGGGATCTGCCAGAAGCCGGTCTCTGAGAGGCTTATACCCACTTCCGGAGCAAGAGCGAGAATGCTCCTGTCTCTGAAGGTGGATGCCGTATTGTCGGCAGTGACTAAGAAGACTAAAATTCCTATAGAAGGTAGTATGGATAGGAAATTGGACACTTTGTTAAAGCAAGCCATTAATATCAATGCCCTCTTGTTTAAAGGCTTCTGTTTGTAGGGCCTGGGTGACCAGGGCCTGTCTCCGCTGGTCCCAGTGGGTTCTGGATCCGGGGAATGTGACTAGGGACCCAGCAGGGGAGGCGGCTAAATTGGAATTGGGAGCAGCGTACCTCACCGATGCCTGCTACGATTTCATTAGAGGTCGCTCCAAGAGTATGGCCTCTGTGATTACAGCATGTTGCTATCTCTGGCTGCGGAATTGGGTGGTGGATGATTCCTCCAAGGCCAGGTTTAGCAAGCTTCCATTCAAAGAGAAGCTCCTGTTCGGAGAGGAGTTGGACAAGTTGGTGAAGGACTTGGGGGAGTCCAAGGGCAGATGCCTGCCCAAGGATAAGCAGAGGCAGAGTTGCAGTGCTCCGCCAGTGTGAGGTCTGTCACGGGACTTTAGACTGTTTTGTTTGGCCCGCTTGGCCCCCTATCGGAGGGGGACGCTTTCCCTCATGTAGCCAGAGGTTTTGAGGGTTTTGAGGAGCCGGTAGGGGTTTTAGTGCTTCCTTCTCCTCGGGGCCAAAGAAAGCACAATGAAATGGGGGGGGGGGGGGGCCAGGCAGCGGTGCAGCCCGTGGGAGGTTGGCTGCGGGAATTTTACCCTGCTTGGGCCCAGATCATGTCCGACTAGTGGGTCCTGGAGGTTATCTGGGTCGGTTATGCGCTGGAGTTCGCACACCTGGTGGGTCAGGCCTTCGTTCAGTCCCCCTGCAGGATGCAAAGCAAGGCTGCGGCAGTAGAGGACACATTCAAATGGTCTCTTCCCAGAGTATATACTACTCAGTAAAAAGTCTATAAAAATTCACTCTGAATGACTCTGCAGTGCAAATATCCAAATTCCTGACCACAAGTCTCAGACAAACATTGGCATTTTTTCCGGGTATATCTTCCCCAGTAACATGCCTGTTAGCATCAATGACCTGTATGTTCTTATTTTATTTCTCTTTCTTTCTTTTTTCTTTTTTTCTTTTCACAGACAGAAAAAATTACTTAGCTTCATAAGGCTAACGTTATAAGGAGGGCGCTTTCTTTGAGACCCAGTATTTCAAAATAGTTTTCTTTACTAGAAGCAAAGCGATCATAGCAAATTTCTTCCTTGCCTTTGCTCCTAGAGGGAGTGCTTGCCCCTCACAATTTCACAATAAAAGCAGATTGTAATTCCATTGCCATTCATATTCTACTAATGTTTCTATAATCTCCAGCATTCAAGACCAAAGTTCTCATAAACATGGGCACTCCCAAAAAGAATATGCTCACGGGGCTGTTTGAGACTTATATTTAGGCATTCCAGTCTGCTGCATGCCCAGACCATGTCAAACTTTGCACAGGCCACTCTAGGATTATGGAACGAACAGCAGGTGGAGGGTGAGATATGTGCCATGTGCTGCATTGCTACACAACATACACGGCAGTAGGAGACCGCCACTGTTCTGCTGGCTATGGATGTTGCTGTAAATGGCTGTACAGTGCGAAGTCATGGCCAGCCAAAAGTGGAACAGGATGCCATAGCTATATGTCAGCACATAGCCCTGTCAATAATGAGGGTTCCTCAGCATGAGAGCAGTCTACATTGCGAACAGCACCACAACATGCCCAGATTTGTTGCATTGTTGTACATATTTGAATCAGGAGTCCCTAACCTTATCTTCTTTCTGTCAAAATAATTTGAAAGTAACTAATCTGTGCAACATGTCCCCGCCATAAAATGCTATGTAAATAGATTTATAAAGAATGGTACCATCTTGAGAGAGTACAATAACTTCGGGAAGGCAACCATCTTAAATAATGCATTCCATCCTATGAGCGATAGTAGAAGTTCCTTCCACCTATCAGCCAATCTTTTTACATCTTCCAGTTTAAAATAGATATTTCCATATCATCCTGCTAGACCAGCGGTTCTCAACCTGTGGGTCGCGACCCCAACGGGGGTCGCCACAGGATTTAGCGGGGGTCGCTTAGCCTCCACCAAGTTTAAAAAAAAAAATTAAGATGTGCACAAGTTGCTGCTGCTGCCGAGTCCGCTTCTCGGCAGCAGCAAACTCCGGCAAACTCACCGCCTTCTTCTGCAGCCGCGGCTCCCTGCCTCTTAGGGAACCGCGGCTGTACTTGTAAAATCGTTGCGGAGCCCTTCCTGTCTCGACGGGCTCCGTGCAGCATTGTCCCGCCATCAAAGGAAGTGGTAAACAACTTACTTTGGAGGCGGGACAAGGCTGCATGGAGCCCAAAGAGACACGAAGGGCTCCGCAATGATTTTACAGGTACAGCCGCGGTTCCCTAAGAGGCAGAGAGCCGCGGCTGCATTAGAAGGGAGGCAGACAACCTGCAACACGGCTGACATCGACAGAGGGGTGCTGACATGGAGGGAGGGGGGCTGACATGGAGGGAGGGAGGGATGGAGGGAGGGGGCTGACATGGACAGATGGAAGGATGGGGGCTGACATGGAGGGAGGGGGCTGATATGGATGGATGGATGGATGGAGGGAGGGGGCTGACATGGACAGATGGAAGGATGGGGCTGACATGGAGGGAGGGAGGGAGGGGGGCTGACATGGACAGATGGAAGGATGGGGCTGACATGGAGGGAGGGAGGGAGGGGGCTGATATGGATGGATGGATGGAGGGAGGGGGCTGACATGGACAGATGGAAGGATGGGGGCTGACAGGGAGGGAGGGAGGGGGCTGACAGGGAGGGAGGGAGGGATGGGGGCTGATATGGATGGATGGAGGGAGGGAGGGGGCTGACAGGGAGGGAGGGAGGGAGGGATGGGGGCTGATATGGATGGAGGGAGGGAGGGAGGGAGGGGGGCTGAAATTGACGGATGGAAGGAGGGGGGCGGAAAATGAGGTAGGGATGGAGGGAGGGGGGCTGACATGGAAGGATGGGGGCTGACAGGGAGGGAGGGAAGGATGGGGGCTGACATGGAGGGAGGGAGGGAGGGGGCTGACAGGGAGGGAGGGAGGGATGGGGGCTGATATGGATGGAGGGAGGGAGGGAGGGGGCAGACATGGACGTATGGAAGAATGGGGGATGACATGGAGGGAGGGAGGGACGGGGCTGAAATGGATGGATGGAGGGAGGGGGGCTGACATGGAGGGAGTAGGCTGGCATGGACAAAGGGGAGAGACATGGGGACATACTGGACAGACGGGATAAATGCTGGACAGAGGCGAGAGACAGTGCGGGTTAGGATTATAATGGGCTGATGGGGGTGCTAGCACTGGTAATGGGCAGATGGGGGGGCTACGAATGGTAATGGGTTGATTAGGGAAGGCTAGGACTGGGAATGGACTTATCAAGGGGGGGTAGGACTGGTAATGGACTGATGGGGGTCTAGCATTGGAAATGAGCTGATCAGTGAGGTTAGGACTGGAAATGGGCTGATTAGGGGAGCCTAGCACTGGTAATGGGGTTGAGGGGGGGACTAGCACTGGAAATGAGCTGATGGGGGGTAGGACTGGTATTGGGTTGATTAGGGGGGGGGGTAGGACTGGTAATGGGGTTGAGGGGGATTAGCACTAGAAGTGAGCTGATTAGGGGGCTTTGACTGGGAATGGGCTGATTGTGGGGAGGGGAGGATAGAGCTGCTGACCCTGGAAGAAAACTGGGGGCTAAGGCTACAAGTGGGCTGATACAAGGGGATGGGAGCATGGAACTGAAAGGGAGTGGATCTGAGAGGGGCTGCCATGGTATTTATACTAGAAGGGACTGATCAGTGGGGAAGGAGGGGGACTGGAAGGGAATGGACACCAGTGGCAGTCATGGGAATGCAAGTTAACATTGGAAGGTACTGGGAGTGAGGACTGGAAAGGGGCTGATACTGGGGAGGGTTACTGGGACTGGAAATAGGCTGATGGAAAGAAGTGAAGAAAACAAAAGAGATAAGAACTGGCAGATGGACCATAGACCACAGAAAGAGAGCTAAGAGAAGACAGGAAAGCAGAAGCCTCAGATCGGGACCAGCATGATCAGAGAATAAATTGGTCAGACAACAAAGGTAGAAAAAATAATTTTATTTCATATTAGTGATTTGACTACAAAATCATCATAATTTTGAAATCAAATATTGTTACTTGTTGTTTTGATTATTTAAATAAGTATTTTATAAATAAAAACATATTGCAAAGGCCTATAATATATTAATAATTCAACAAATGATTACAGCGACAATGCGTTAACGGTAAAGGAAGAGAGACGCATTTGATTTTATCATTGGGGGTCACCACAAGTTGACCAACGGTAAAAGGGGTCACGGTACAAAAAAGGTTGAGAACCACTGTGCTAGACCAATCTAGACAAGTGGGTTGTGTTTCCCTACCAGCAGATTGGTGGCAACAAAGAACCAAAGAAAAGCTTAAGTTTCAATAACATCACTCCCATGCCTCTATACACCTCAGCCACCAGAGGTCTTTTCAGTATTTTCTTTGTCACCAGCAGATGGTGGATGGACTTTCTCCTCTCTGAAGAAAATTCTAAAGATTTGAGAGGAAAAGTTTGATTAAACGCTAGTGAACAACCATCTTCAGGGAGGCTCCACTAGACTGTGATCTTTTTGGTAGTCATAAGACAAGGGAAAATTGGTTCAGCTCCACACATTTATGATAAGAGCCTGTTGAGCAGTCAAAAATTGGAAGGATCTAGAAGAGTGAAACAGCCTCACACAACCTCGGCACCCCTCTCCCTCCTCCTCTATTCTCCCCTACTCTCCTGAAGATTGCAGAAGGCTCTGAGGGATCTGCCTGCCAGCCACCTTAAACGCAGTGCTGCAAAAGCCAGTGAAACAGTATCAGGGGAGTAGAGCTGACCCGGCATGGATGCTCTGCCTGAGGCTTTCAGAAGGTGAAGACCAAGGCTTGACCTTGCCATTGTCTTCATTAGAGGCGCCCAATTCCATCTGTGTGGGACGCATTTTGGGTAGGCTGCAGACAACTGATGGTGCGGTATGGGGGTTTCCCGACGTTTTCTGCACGCATTAATAGCATTTTCTCCTATTGTGTGCCTGGTGATTGCGCAGTCTTGTAGCGCGTTCTGTCCAAGTGGCTCAAACACGTGTTCCTACCCTAGTACCTGAAATGCGCATTGCAGTAAAAGCGCAATTAACATGTGCCTTTGGGCCGCAGCAGCCTTCGCATGCGCTACTGTGATACCTTAACTGTCTTCTTTCAGGAACCATTTTTTGGTCTGTGGCAAGCAAGGTACCTCATCCCCAGGTTCTGGACCCTCCTCTTCTAGTATGGCAGCTCCTCAGTTATCCCTGGAGGGATTGCTCCCCTTCTCTACGCCGGGGGATGTGGTTAGTGTGGCCTTGCCTGTTTAAGTGCAGGAGGTGGCGGATGGCGCTGTGGGTAAGGATAACCAGCTGGCTTGGAGTTTCCAGTGTCCGTGCTGTGTGCTGCCTGTCATCTATGGGATTGATGGCGATTGGATCCCCTGGTGTAGGGGGTTCATTTTCGTGAGAGAGCTTCTGCAGTCCAGATTGTCCACCCTGGAATTCTTTTCCTGATCATCCTGGCATGGAAATTCAGATCCTGCGACCTCTGGGTTCCACCAAGCACAGTCTCGTGAAGGGCAGGTTGAGAGTGGAAGCCCTGTTCAAATTGCCTATTATCATAATATTTTAATAGTATGTTCAAAGGTATACAACAATAAAGAGATGTCTGTGCAACTTAGATGTAGTAATTTCTGAGAAAAAAAACTAAATATGACCTGGACAGGATTAATGGCACCCTTCACTAATATTTACCTGCACAGCCCTTGGCAGTGATGACAGCCTCTAAATATTTCTTGTAGCTATCTATAAGTTGCGTACAGTTTCTCACACTTTTAAACTGTGATTTGTTCCAGCTCATGAATGTTTCCAGGATTCCTTTTACCAATGGCAGATTTCCGCTCTTTCCAAAGGTTCTCGATTAGATTGAGATAGGACTCATTGGTATCCAGCTTAAAACAGTCCATTTTTTCCTTTTTAACATTTCTTTTGTATTTTTGGATGTATATTTTGGGTCATTGTCCTACTGGAGGACCCATGACCTTCGACCCAGACCTATCTTTCTAACACTAGGTGGCATGTTTCGCTCCAGAATACTGTGATAGTCCTGTGACTTCATGATTCCTTTAATACGTTTCAGACCTCTAGTTTCTGAGGCAGCAAAACAGCCCCATGACATTATGGAACTGCCACCATATTTAACTGTAGGAAGGATTTTTTTTCCTTATAAGCTGTCAGACGGCTGCCTGGGTGAGAATGTTCACAGTCTTGGCAAGTGCATATATCAATATGATTTGCAAGGGATTGTGGGAAATGCAGTCCATTCACACCAGACACAGCTGCTCACAATAATTAGTTGTGCTTGAGTGTAAAGCCAATAAGATATTTATTTATGGGGTTATTTCTCCCAACACAGATATGCTTGGTAGCACATAAAACAGGATACTTGCTTTCAGTGTTAAACTTGGAAAAACAAAATCAGGAAAACATTTGAACTTGTCAGGCAATCAAAGCAAAAGAATAAAGACCTGTTTGGCAACAAACTGGTCTTTTCTGTAGGCTTTAGCTAATATTTTCTTAGCAGTGTATCAAACAACAAGCAAAACCCACAAAGAAGGGAAAAACTGTTCTTTTCAGGTTAACTTCTTATATCTTCACACATAGATTCAGAAATGATTCCCTCAGAGCTCACAAGCAATTCGGTAAGGCTCAATTGCTAGCAGTTACCCAGCTGAAACCCCTTAGCTGGCTTGCTTTCTACTGCATGGCTCAAATCCTATTTCAGGAGCTTTTCTGAGTAGATTAAAGAACAAGTTTGTATTTCTTTGTGATGGTGGTTGTACTTTGTAACAGAAAATTACCAAAGGAGTTTAGACAGAGAGCAATCCATATATTCACAGCCTGTATCTAAGACCGCTCCCCCTTCTTCAACAATCATGGGTTCAATATCATGGATTGGCACAGAGGAATTTCTCAATGTAGCACTCTCAGGAGAATACTTGTTTCCCTGCTGTCTTTCAAGGTTATAGCTAGGGCATAGATCAGTGTTCATACCTGAGCTTCCATTGCTGTTAGAGTTCCTCTCTAAATAGCCTGGCCAGTATGTAGTCCAGTTCTTATGTCCAGCCTTCCAATCCAGATCCCTGGACACTGGATCTCTCTTCACATACCTTCTGGCACGGGTCCTAGGGTCCCTTCCAAGTGCAGCTGTCTCCCTCACAGGTACTGTCTGGAGATGCCTAGCTCTGCAGCACCACTCCTCTGGTTTTCCCCAGTCCAATGGTGTACGCTGGCCTTTTGAATGTCTCCCAGTATACGTACTGCTCTGGACTCCTTTAGACCTCCCAAATGCTTTTCTCTTCTTTCTTCCAAAGGGTTTCTTGCCCTCTCTGTCTGTCCGTTCTGGCTTCTGCTTCTGATGATCCTCCAGATGATGAAGACCTCCAAGCTGAGGATATCCAAGCTGATTCTGAGGATGAGGATAATTCTCTGTAGAATAAACGCTACCTTTATTCTGCTTTGATGAGTGCTCCACCTTAGCACAGCGCAGCTGTGCTGAATCAGGCCCTGCCCTTTGAGATGAGTGCTTAGGGATTACTTCATAGCCCTCCTGATTGAACACACGTTTCCCCACTTCAGCTCCTCTAATGGCTGTTGGGAACCTGGTGCATTCTGGGACTGGTAGTCTTTTATGGAAATATTCTGTTTTCTCATTTCTACCAGAACTGACAGGTTGCTTGTTCAGAGTCACTTCACCTTTTCTATAGCTCCTTCCTGAGCTATGATAAGCTTCCTTATCACAAAGCTTATAAACTTCATTATAAGCAGGACTATATGAAGACAACTGAGGTGTGAAGATTGGTGGAAGACTCAAGTTGCAAAGTTTGTTGATACCACATTACTGGCTGAAAGTGAAAACTATCTGAAACATTTGCTTTTCAGGATCAAGGAACATAGTTTTAAAATGGGTCTGCACCTTAACGTTAAGAAGACAAAGATCCTGACAACTGGCAAAATCAATACGTTTATCACTAATGGAGAAGAAAGTGAAATAGTTGACAACTTTAACTGACTTGGATCAACAATCAATAAAGAAAGGACTAGCAGTCAAGAAATCTGATGACGTATTGCTTTTGGTGGAATGGCTATGAAGGACCTAGACAAGATTCTCAGAGATCTCTCTCTCCATACAAAGATTTGACTTGTCCAGGCCATGGTATTTTCAGTAACGTCATATGGATGTGAAAGTTGGACAATGAAAAAGATAGACAAGAAGGGTGGCATTTTCAAAGGCATTTACACGGGTATCTGCCTTATCTGGGATTTTCAAAAGGCACCTACACGGTTAGTGCCTTTCGAAAATCCCGGATAAGTCCCTAACGTGCCCAGTTGCTATGTGGTTAGCATCGGGGTGTTGGGGGCGTTCCGGGGCAGAGCAGAGGAAACAGCTAAGCGGGTAGCAGTGATTTTCGATGCTACCCGCTTAGCCCTCTGTGCCTTAAAGATATCTTGGTGCATCTAGCATAACCCGAATTTTCACTTCTATCGCTGTGGAAGTGAAAATCTGGGTTAAGGGAGTTGGTGGGAAGGCTATGTGCCGACACGGTGCATAGCCTGCCTAAATCAAAATCTGGTCCAAAGAAAATCGATGCCTTTGAATTATGGTGCAGGCGACGAATACTGTGTATATCATGGACTGCCCGAAGAACAAATCAGTGAGTACTAGAGGAGATCAAACCTAAGCTTTCCTTAGAAGCTCAGATGAAAAGACTTTGACTTTCATACTTTGGACACATCATGCAAAAAGATCATTGGAGAAAGACATAATGCTTGGGAAGGTAGAAGGTCACCGTAAAAGAGGAAGGCCTGCAATGAGATGGATCGATATAATAACAGCAGCTATGGATACCACTCTTATCAACAATGAGACGCTTGGCTGAAGACCGAACAAAGTTTAGGTCAACTATCCAGAGGGTCGCCAGGAGATGACACTGACTCAACGGCACTTAACAACAAGAAGCTTCATTTCTTTGCCTGTAAATGTATCGCTGGTCTGCATTGTCAAAGAATTCAAGTTTGGTTTCATCTGTCCACAGAACATTTTCCCAGTAGGAGTATGGTTTTTTCAAGGTGTGTTTGGTCAAAGATCAGGCGTACCTTTTTATGTCTGTCTTTGAGCAATGGGGTCCTCTTTGGCCGTTGCCCATGAAGTCCTTCTTTGTTTAGTGTGCGGAGTATGGTGCGGGTTGAAACTACCACTCCAGATTGCTCCAGGTCAGCCATCTTTGGATGTCGTACGTGGTATTTTTCCAACAATTCGCACTAACCTTCAAAGACTTCTTGGATTAATTTTCCTCTTTCCACAATGCCTGGGAGGTTCTTGACAGTTCTTTGAGCAGAAGACTTCTTAATAATATTGTGAACTGTAGACAGGGATCCTTCCAAGGTCTTTCGAGTTGTTCTTGTACTCCTAAGATGTTTGATATTTGATGATAATGGCTTTTCTGATGGTCTCAGGCAGCAATCTTGGCTTCACCATTATGAAGTTGGAACAAGGAAGTGAATATGTCCATTTTAAACTTTAGAGCCCTCATTCATTGCTTGATTCAAGTCATGTGAGTACTGACAATTGATCACAGGTGTGTCTAATTTACTGCAATGGGAATGTGGTGCGGCGACCCTGCCCGGCTCAAGGGGGTTAAAGGCAGGAGCAGCCGCTGGTGCTTCGTGAGGGAAGAGTAAAACCTTTACCCCAGGAATGCTGGGAGTTGTAGTTCCAGTTCTTCTCACTCCGAATTAAAGAAACTGTAGTTGTGGGGTTTCTTGATAATAAGTATTTTTATTAAAGCAAAAGATAAATGTTCCATCACATGGCATATAATAATGCAAAACAAAGGTGCTTCAAAAGGCTAACAGAAACTCAGGATAAATGCAACTCAAAAGTATACTGCTGCTTTACACTTTTCAGCCAATTACTCTCTATTGCCTCCAGAGGCCAGTTAGGCTCACTGCAGCCTCTTACGATCACCGTTACTCTCACAGTGTTTGGGAAAACATGTGCAGGTAATCAGAGCTTCTTTCATCAATGCAAACAGCAGCTTTGGTAACTCTCAGAACACAGACGGCAAAAGCATTTCCTTCAGCTTGACTTATCTATACAACAAATCGTACAGTCCATTTGTTCACAGCCTGGTAAGTCTGTATTACTCTCTGTTACACCTTCTAGCTGTAAGGCATTACTAGCTTCTTGTGAATTTAGCTGTTGTCTAGCTTGTAAGTCTAAGAATTGCTTAAAGCTTTGTAGAAGCAATTCAGCCTGTTCCTTGTGAGATAGGGTACTATTATCTGCTATAGAACTTCCCTTCTGCTCAAGGCTGTTTGTCTTCTCTTCTTGTAAGTTAAAGGCGTCAGAATAATTGCTGGTCTCTTTGGCAATTGTTTCATAGATAGGAGAATTATCTTTATATTCAGCTTGGCAAGCATGTGGCAAATTACTCACTGTTTGCACAGCCCTTCTGTCTTCAGACGGCTCCAAGGTTCTCCAGCTGTTCTGTTTGTTGCTCTCCGGCACAAACGACACTTCAGAGAATGATTGCTCTTTCACCTGTGCTTGCCTTGAAGGCTTTCTCTCCCAAGGCGTTGCCTTCCAACGGCTATCCACTTCAAGGTTAAGTCCTCTCTCCGTGGGACTTCTGCTTACTTCCCTTGAATAGAATTGTGCAGGTTTTCTTCTTATGCCAGGTTCCCAAGTATCATTAAACTCTCCTCTGGCTTTCCAACCATCCTCTTGTTTCTTCCTCCTGTATTCCTTCCTGGGCTGCTTCTTCTTCAACTCATTCCCATACTCGTACTGCTTCCCCTCTCGAATCTCCTTCTCAGAGCCATGCTCTGGTTTAAAAGTACGTTCTCTCTTAGGCACGCCCCTTCTCAGGGCTGGGTGTGCCCATTCGGAACTGCAGGACTCCTCCCCTGGGCTGGTCTCCATGCTCAGCTCTGTGTAATAGAGTCTCTCTTTTTTTCTTGCCCTGTCATTTTGGTGTAAATCCTGCTGTACCTCAGGATTTTCCTCTGTCTCCATAGGCTCAGGAGGGCGCTGCTCACCACAGTGGTTCTTTTGTTCAAACTGATTTGAATTGTTTAAGGGTGTCAATAATCATGTCCTGGCAATGTTCCAGTTTTTATACTGTTTCTTTTAATTGATTTTGTTTTATTTGGTTCTTTTATGTGTCAAATATATGTACATATTGTCATAGAGTGGATGCTAATGAAAGTGAAGACTTAGAAAAAAACCCGCTGTCTTTCACAAAACAAATGATGTGCAGAAGATGCAATTGCCCTGCAGCGCAGCTAGAGGGAGCAGGCGAAAACTTACAGAGGCTGAGTTAACACACCCGGCTGATGATTCTGCAGAAGTTAATCAGCTGCACCTGAAAAGTAGCCCGGGGAACTCAAACGTGGAATGCCTTTATAAGCAGAAGGCTAGTGCAGGAAGGAGAAGGAGGAGAAGGGGAGCTGAGACAGCCAGGAACAGCAGCCCAGCCAGGTCAAGCAGTGCAGCCAAGACAAGCAGCACGACAAGGACAGCAGGAGCTGGAAGAGGAGCACAAAGAGCCAGAGAGAAAGACGGACAGTGGAGAGTCAGTCCGGAGCAAGACTTGGTAGCAGGAGACCTCAGAGGTAAAGAGCTCAGAAGGAGAGAGCCATACCTGAAGAGAGGCCTACGCTCACCAGTGACTCTGAAACAGGATTGAAAGGCTCAAGAAGGAAAGGTACTGATAGCAGAGTTACCTATACCAGGAAGCAAGGAAGTCTGGATTCCTCACCAGGTTTTCCTAGGCTACAGAAAGGTCAAGCAGTGCCCAGAAGCTTCCAAGAGAAAGTCTGCCAAAGAGACTGTGTCCTGAGAGAAGTGCCTGAGAAGGAAAACTCCAATTATACCGGCTACAGGAAGCCAAGGTATGGTGACACTTTATTCATAAAGAGAAGCTCAGCTCCTAGAAACTCTTGTAAAGCAGATATCCAGTTTGAAAGGAAAAGAAGCAGGCCAGAGTTTTATAAGCCAAGAAGTAAGGGCATAGGAACAAACCATGCTTATGTGAGAGCCCTAGAACAGCCTTACAGGAAACAAGGGAACAGAAACAGTGACTGGCAAACTATAGCGGCCAGGGAAAGCTCCAATTCGGTCAGAGATAACAATGACCCAGAGCCCATGCAGATAGCACTTGAGGATCCTATTCCCTTATCTCAAGACGAATTAATGGATTGCTCCATTTGTATTGCGGGCAGTTTGAATCACTCCCTGAACTGTGAGTTATACAGACATTGCTTTGAGAATACTCATGTTTGTGCTGAATGAAAGAGGAATGTTCACGCCTTTGTTTTGCTCTAAAGTTTGAAAGAATCTTGGGTTAAATCCTACAAGCAACTGTGAAGTTTGTAACAGTTTACCTCTTTACTTATGTTGTGGTGGAAGCCTGAAAAGAAGGACTTTCTGTATTTCTGTATCTCAGCGAACCTTTTGCATTAAAAGGGAAATAAAAGCCTTATTTACCCTCTACTTGGCATACACAATTTATTCACATAAGGAGCAGGACTACAAAGACCAAGATACCCTTGGCCTTAAAAGAGCCCTCCCAGAAAATAATATGCTCAACCTACCCTTACAGCCACTGGCCACCAGGGGGGGGGGGGGTTGATGACAATATACAGTCCAAAGCCATTTTACTGGCCACCTTTTTTTTAGGAGATATTGGACATTAAGGGGTTGAACTGCAAGGGTGCCAATAATGTTGACCATAGCTGTATCTGTGTTTTGCCATGCTTGTCTCTCACCTTCAGTTTGCCACCCTTCCATTTGGACTCTCCACTACTTGAAGGACGTTCTCCAAGGTCATGGTGGTGGTGTCTGTGGCGCCATGTGCCAAGAGATTTGTGTGCACCCATATCTGGGCTATTGAATTATCTGAGCCCATTCTGGGTAGCTTCCCCTTTCTGATGAGCCTTTGTTGGGTGATCATTTGGGGAAAAGCCAGTTGTTGCATTCCCAGTCCCTGGAGTTCGTGGGAGCACATTTTTGATACTCGAGTGTGTGAAGTCTCTCTACCAGTGGAGAAAGTGAAGGCTGTTGGATAGCCTAGTGTTGTTCTGTTCACAGCAGGCTCTGAGTCTGGTTTTATCTTCATCAGCAGTTCGAGCTGAGGTTCCTGCTCCCAATGATGGTGAAGGCTAGCTTCCGGTGGTGGCAGCAGCCCAGTTTTCTGAGGAAGGGCGTGCCACTGGATGATTGCTTATGGATGATTGTGCTCGGACCAGGAGAAGGACCTTGGTGTGATTATTTCTGCGGATCTCAAAGTGGCAAAACAGTGTGACAAGGTGGTGGCAAAGGCCAGGAGGATGTTGGGTTGCATACAAAGAGGAATTACCAGAAGAAAGGAAGAGGTACTAATGCCATTGTATAAGTCACTGGTGGTGAGGCCTCACTTGGAATACTGTGTTCAGTTTTGGAGACCATATCTTACAAAGGATATAAAAAGACTGGAAAATGTTCAGAGGAGAAGGCGACCAAAATGATTTGGAGCCTGCGTCAGAAGCCTTATGAGAAGAGACTTGAAGACCTAAATATGTACACTCTGGAGGAGAGGAGGGACAGGGGAGATATGATTCAGACCTTTAAATACTTAGAGAAATAATGAACAAACAAACCTCTTCCAAAGACGGGGAAACTGTAAAACTAGAGGGCATAACATGAAGCTGCAAGGGGGTAAATTGAAAGGCAATGTCAGGAAATACTTTTTCACTGAAAGGGTGGTGGATGCTTGGAGTGCCCTCCCGATGGAAGTGGTGGGGGCAAATACAGTGACAGAATTCAAAATGGCATGGGACAGACAGTGGATCCCTTTACAGCAACAGGATAAAATCAAAATAAACTTAACTAACTAATTTCTCAACATACACGGGTGTCCTACACGGAGCAGTGGGTTCACCCCTAAAACAGACATGGGGAGGGTTCACCCCTAAAACAAAGACATGGAGAATTGTGGCCTGCACGGAGCGGCAGGTGCACCTACTCTTACCATCTTACTGGGCAGACTAGATGGACCAATACTGGTCTTTATCTGGCGTCATTTACTATGTTACTATGGATCCTTCTGGCAACGATTGCTAGTGATTTTCAATAAACTTACTTTTGAACTATTCACTCTCTATTAGTGTGCTTGGACTTTGCGAGTTTCTCACGAGTTCCTGCAAGTTTTATTGGACTCTTGCAGAACTGGCCAGTTCGGAAGGGTTTGCGTGCTCTTTCTACCCGAGCGCAAGCTTCTTGTGGGCGGAGCTGAGCTTGGTAGCCCCTGCAGACATTTGTCGGGCAGCAACGTGGGCATCACCTCCACTTTTGTCAAGCATTTCCACTTGGATGTCCACACTCAAGTAGACACGGCCTTTGGCTCTAAGGTTTTGCGAGCTGCTGTCTTCTTCCCGCCCAGGGGAGGTGTAGCTTTGGTACGTCCCACTTCTCTGGATTGGTCTAGTAGGGCGATATGGAAGGTGACATTTTGCTTACTAGATGATGTCCTTTCCTTGATTTCTGCTAGACCATTCCAGGGCCTTTTCCTTGAACTGTGTTTGCTCTGTTCTTCTGAGGCGGTACACTTGGTCCACTATGATTCCTATATTTGGCTCTGCAGGTTTATCTTCCATGAACAGCCTTCTCTTTGTTTTCCTGTACATAGTTCTCTACTGTTTTATTGCTCATTGTTGCCCACATTGAGGTTGTGTGAGGCCTGCCATATGCTCTCATTAGCTTTAGGATGGATACTGAAGAGGCCTCTGGTGACTGAGGCATATAGAGGCATGGGAGTGATGTCATTGAAACCTGGGCTTTTCATTGGTTCTTTGTCTCCCCCAATCTGCTGGTAGGGGAACACAACCCACTTGTCTGGACTGGTTTAACAGGACTCAAGGAAAGGACGTTATCTGGTAAGTAAAATGTCAACTTAGTCAGTACATCTTGACTGTGTTCTGGCATAAATAACTCCCCAAATATTTTAGAACATCTAAGGACCATCGCAAGGGAAAAGATTCAGTCGCTAGTGCCATTCCCTCTTACAGCCTAAGAGCCTCCAGTTTATCAAAGTTAATCTGAAGTCCAGAGAATATTCCATATTTCTGAATTAGAACAATTCTCCAGGACCAAGCAGGAAGTCAATCCTCACATATGGATGAAATCGGCACCGACGAAGCCCCCATGTGGAGCATTTCCCCAGCTTTGAATGAAAGCCTTTGGGAATGCAACGTGCCTGTGCGTTCCCCTTGCCGCCCAAGCATCCCATCTTGCTCAGTCTTTATTTTTCCGCGGAACCCGACGGACGTGAGTTCGTATCACCCGGAAAAAGTTGATTTTTTTTCTGTGATTTTCGCGTTGTCTTATCCGGTTCGACGCCGGCTCCTCTTTCCGCCTGGGCTCAGTACCGGTATGGAGTCCGGAGTTGTGATTTTCGGTTTTTGTCCTTCGTGGCTAGCGTTCGACGCTCTTTTTGTGTTTTCACTGGCAGCCCGGACTTTTGACCTTGCAGGGGCCCTTTTTCCCCTGATGGCTGCCAGCGGGTTCAAAAAGTGTGATCGGTGCAAGAAACTTATGTCTCTCACCGACACACATGACTGCTGTCTCCAATGCCTCGGGCCCAACCATGACCCGCTGGCCTGTGGCCCATGCAGCAAAATGTCGTTGAAGGCGCTTCAGAGCCGTCAGCATCAATGTGAGAGAATTTTCTCTGACTCCGTGTCCGGCCGAGCCCGGACTTCGTCAGAGGCCTCGACATCTCGGGAGTCTGACCCCAAGCGCCGTTGGGGTTCCTCTGAAATGGAGTCTCCCACCCGGGAGCACAGAAGGAAGAAAAAGCTTGCGAGGGCGTCGTCGGTGGAAGCTCCTGGTTCCTCGAGGGCCAGATCGCGTAGCCCTGACCGCCGCCCTGGGCTCTCGGAGTCAGAAAGGCCTTCCAAGTGACCTCGTGTGGAGCCGGAGTCCCCAAGTCACGAAAGTGCAGTTGTCCTCGTGGATTCTCCTCCGGGGGAACCGACGTCGGGGGCCGAGTTGGGGGCTGCTGAGTCTCCTGAGCTTGAACTCAGGTTGACGGCCTTGGAGAGCAGCTTGGCTGCCTTCATGGAACAGCAGCGGGTGCTGATCGCCGGTCTGACCGGTTCATCTGCCCTGACCACCAGGACCTCGACGTCTAAGTCGACCCCAGAGACCGAGCCAATCCTCGAGTCGATGAAGTCTCGAGTCGATCCTCGGTCAAGATCCCCCTCGACCTCCCGTGTGGGGCCGAGGTCGTCGACGCCGATACCCTCGGCGTCGGGGAGGGTAGCACCGAGGCCCGCACAGCCGGAGCCGCTCGATTCCTCCTCGGAGGAGTCGGCATGGGAGACGGAGGAGTCCCCGGACACCTTCCGGACCCGGTGTGTCCCTTCGGACTCACCGAAGTCCGAGCCTTGGAGACGGTCACTGTCGACTGCAATGCATGCTCTGTATCGGGTGCCTCCCTCCCCGGGGTTTCGGCAGCACCAACTTCCACATCGTTCCAGTGTGGTGGAATCGGTGCTGAGGAAGGCTGGCAGCAAGGAAAAGCATTCTTCTCGCCTGCCAGGCCGCGCCTCGAGGACGCTAGATACCCTAGGACGTCAAACCTTCCAAATGTCTATGCTGGCATCCAGAATTATTTCATATATTTTTTATATGAGTCTGTCGCTCCGGGAGGTCACCGAGAGATTATCTCGGTTGTCTCCCTTCTTGTCTGCAACCAAGGCCTTTGAATATTCCTTGCTTCTTTATCACTGCAGGAATATCTCTGGGTTCCTTTCTCGCGCTTCTCTAGACTCCTTCCTGTCGGTCAGCAGATGCTCTGCTGTTGCTATTAGAGCACGCCGTACAGCATGGTTGCAGGCGTCCGAGTTGTGTAGACGGGCACAGCATAACCTGGGTAATTCTCCCTGTGACGGAGATCACCTCTTCAATAGCGAAGCCTTACGTCAGGTCGCGCAGTGCTTCGCTAACCTTCCCAGCGTTAGAAGCCATCCTAGGGCCCGGCTTCCCCCCGGCGGTGGTGTGTGCCTCACCAGGCCCTCCTTCCCTAGGAAGAGGAAATGTCACCCCTCCGCCCAACCGCCAGGTGCGCCCAAGCAAGGGACCCCTCGCCCTGGGTTGAAGTCCCCGGGGCCGCACCAGTACTCTCATACCAAGCAGTTTTAGGCTCCGGTGGGCGGCTGCCTGCAATTAACTTCTTACCAGAAGTTTACAATTGAGCTCTACTCTGGGGTTCGTTCAGTAGGGCAACTGGTTCGGGGGCTTATCCAGGGGTTCAGGTACTCTCCTTCCGTTGGTAGAGGGAGACCACCTCTACTCCATGATAGCTCTGGCCCACGGTCAGCTGGCTTACCCTTAGGTACGTCCCCGAACCCGTCTCGGCAGTATCCCCTGCTGATTGCTTCCGTACCGGAATTTTTCCTTCCAGCCGCTATAGTTCCCCTAATCTTACCGGGGGCTATGCCCTCATGTCCCCCGATTAGTGCGGGGGGCGAGTTACTGCGTGCAGGTCCTGGGGACACCTATAGGGCCTCGAGCCCCCTGGTGTGTTCTTCCGGACTGATGCTATCCTTGTCCTTCACGCTACCGTTCGCCGATCTGCCCGTGTTCCACCGGAATAGATCCCTCTCCCGGACGGATCTTGACGCCACCTCCCCAGGTGGATGTTCTGTGGATCACTGGCAGGTCCGCCTTACCAGTGTTATGCTCATGGAGGTAGGTTCCTCAGCGTACCTGCATTACTGCGGGGGGCATTCTCCACAGATATCGCCTGCGCGATAGGCGCGTTTTGGGGGATGCCCACAGTGCCTGTGTTCTGCCGCCTATTTTTTTCCAATGGCCAGTACTCACGCCCCCCCTCCCACCTCCGGGGTCTGGCCAGTCCGCCTGCCTATTCCTTAGATCGGCCCTCGGACTGGTTGTACTCTACTGCTGTGAAGTCAACAGCTTCTATTTTCAGTTATGCCCTCCTCCCGGAGGTTCAGACCCTTGTCTCCCTATCTCTTAGCTAGGGCAGGCTGTGTACTCCTTCTGCTCCGGGGTACACCCCTACTCTTCTCCGGCATAGGCTATCCAGATCGGCCAGTCTTCTACTGTTAGTCCTCTGAGTTATGGACTCTGCTCCTAAGGGAGTGCTCAGCTTTGCATAAAGCTTCCTTGAAGACCTGCCGTCCTTCTCCTGACCCAGCTGATTCCTGGATCTCTTGGCCTTCCGGATTTGGAACTTCCTCCTCGCTGCGGTGAAGTTCCCTTGAAGACCTCGCTACTACGTCTACAGTACCTCCATCACAGTCCTACTTCCTACAACTCAGTAGGTAAGCTTTACATGGTACTAAGTCTTTAATTCATTAAAAACTTAATGATGCTCCATGCACTCTAATGACTACTCTCCCTGTAGTCATTGGGTTTTGCTGTTCTTCTCCTCTCAACTCCTACCCTCCATCCCTCGGGGGATGCCGGGGATTCAGGTTGGGCAAATGCCCTCCCATCCTGGGCCGGGCTTACGGGATCTCCCCCGGGCATCCTCAGCTAGGGAGTCCCCATATGTGAAGACTCATTCCTGCTTGTTCCTGGAGATAGCACAGTTACTTACCTGTAACAGGTGATCTCCGGAACAGCAGGAATTAGTCTTCACAACCCGCCCACCTCCCCTAGGAGTTGTATCTCTTTCTCTCTATTTCATCCTCTCCTCTCCTTCTGGCTCAGCTATGAAACTCAACTGGGGAGAGGCAGTAGGAAGGGCGGGAAGCCACCGCGCAGGCGCGGGGGATGCTCCCAAAGGCTTTCTGATTGGATGCTGGGGAGCATTCCCGTGCGGGCTCCGTCGGCGACATCTCCCATATGTGAAGACTAATTCCTGCTGTTCCAGAGATCACCTGTTACAGGTAAGTAACTATGCTTTCCCATACCTGGACGACTGGCTCATCAGAGGTCAGTCTCTCCAGGAGGCCAGACACTCTTCGCACTGTCTCTCTTCTTCAGCATCTGGGCTTTGTCATAAACTACGCAAAGTCCACTTTGCTCCCTTCACAGAATCTAGAGTTTATTGGGGCATGATTAGACACCCTGCAAGCAAGAGCTTACTTGCCCGAGGACAAGGCCCACTGGCTAATGGACTTGGCCAACCAGTTCCAAAGCAATCCTTTGGTCTCCGCCAGACACTTTCTGAGGCTCCTGGGCCACATGGCATCTACGGTACATGTGACCCTGAATGCCCGTCTGCGCATGCGAGCGGCTCAATGGTGCCTCAGAGCTCAGTGGGCGCAAGGAGTGGAGGAGTGGCCTAGTGGTTGGGGCAAGGTACTTCAGGCCGTAAGGTCGGGGGTTCAAATCCCACTAGAGGACAGCAACCTTGGGCCGGAACACTGGGGTTTCTAGTCACACAGGTGCTCCTTGTGGTCTTGGGCAAGCCACTTAACCCTCCATAGCCCATGTTCCCTGTAAAATAGTTATCTCCAAGTTATAATGCCCTGTTCAATGTAATTTCAGTTTGTTCAATGTAAACCGCACTGATGCAGAATAGCGTGGTATATAAGAGAATGTAGATAAAGCCAACAGTGACCTCCGAGACAGAGTAAAGGTGTCCAAACCACTCTTGGACTCCTTGCAGTGGTGGCTACATCTCCCATACCTTCTTGGGGGGGGGGGATACCCTTTTAGGCTGCAGCACACACAAGGGTGCTGATGACTGATGCTTCCTTAAAGGGCTGGGGTGCACATGGCCAGGGCACGTGCACGCAAGGCCTCTGGTCTCCTCGGGAGGCCACACAGCAGATCAATCTTTTGGAGCTGCGAGCAATCCGCTTAGCTCTACAGACTTTTTCTCATGCCCTCTCTCACCAGTCTGTCTTAATTCAGACAGACAACCAGGTGGCAATGTTCTATGTGAACAAGCAAGGGAGCACAGGGTCCAGGCTCTTGTGTCAGGAGGTGCAGGCCCTTTGCAGTCAAACAAGGCATGTTTCTCAAAGCAGTGTATCTACCTGGTCAGGAGAACTTCTTGGCAGACAAACTAAGCAGGATTCTCCAGCCTCACGAATGGCAGTTGCATCCACTGGTGGTCCAGCAGATCTTTCTACGATGGGGACTTCCATCCATCGATCTCTTTGCAAGTCCACTGAACCGTTGGCTAACCAGGTTTTGCTTTAGACAGC
This sequence comes from Ichthyophis bannanicus, assembly GCA_033557465.1. NCBI lineage: Eukaryota > Metazoa > Chordata > Amphibia > Gymnophiona > Ichthyophiidae > Ichthyophis > Ichthyophis bannanicus. The sequence goes on from CM066032.1 coordinate 830,314,867, forward strand.
CGCATCCCCTGAGAATGGCAGCAGATGCGTTTCTGATCTCTTGGTCCTCGGGCCTCATGTATGCGTTTCTTCCCATGCCCTGGTGGCCCGAACTCTGTTCAAGATTCTACGGGACAAGGCTTTGGTGATTCTGGTAGCCCCCAGATGGCCGAGGCAGCCGTGGTTTCCACTTCTTATGCAGTTGGCAGTGGAAACTCCATTCCCTCTGGGGTTGCAACCAGATCTCCTGTCTCAGGATCAGGGTTCCCTTCTACACCCCAATCTCAGATCCCTCAATCTGATGGCCTGGCTGCTGAAAGGATAGTGCTAGCTCCCTTGCTTCTACCTAGGGAAGTTGAGGAGGTGGTCTTGGCCTCTAGGAGGCAATCCACCAGAATGTCCTATGCCCTCAAGTGGCGTAGGTTTTCATTATGGTGTTCTCAGCACAATGAAGATCCTTTCTCCTGCCTTGTGCCAGTAGTACTACAATACCTACTTCACCTGTCAGACCTGGGCCTTAAGTCCAACTCTGTTTGGGTCCACCTTAGTGCTCTATCAGCACACCACTCACCGGTGGAGGGACAGTCTCTGTCAGTTCACCCCTTGGTGTCCCGCTTCCTCAGAGGCCTGCTTTTGCTCAAGCCTCCGATTCGTCCACCTGCCACTGAGTGGGATTTGAACGTGGTCTTGCAACAACTTACTCGCCCACCATTTGAGCCGATGGCTACTTGCCATTTATGCTACCTTTCTTGGAAGGCTCTCTTCCTGGTAGCTCTTACCTCGGCCAGATGTGTGAGTGAACTACAAGCTCTGGTTTCTGATAGACCGTACACACGGTTCTATAGGAACAGGGTGGTCCTATGGACCCATCCAAAGTTCCTTCCAAAAGTTGTCTCCTCCTTCCACCTCAACCAGGAGGTGGTTCTTCTGACATTCTTTCCCAGGCTGCATACCAGCCGGGCTGAAACAGTCTTGCATACCCTGGACTGTAAGAGGGCATTGTCCTACATAGAACGTACGCGGGGGCACTGAAGGGCTACTCAGCTCTTCATCTCCTTTGACCCTAATAAACTGGGGTTGCCTGTCTCCAAGCGTACCTTGTCCACTTGGGTAGCAGATTGTATCGCCTGGGTGTACAAGGCAGCCGGCCTCTCCTTGCAGGGTCGAGTCACGGCCCACCGTGTCAGGGCGAAAGCCGCGTCAGTAGCTCATCTTCGCTGTGTTCTGTTGGCAGACATCTGCTGGGCCGCTACTTGGTCTTCAATCCAGACCTTTGCAGCCCACTACTGCCTCGAGAGAGAGTCCAGAAGGGACAGTGCTTTCGGACAGGCGGTACTCCGCAATCTCTTTGAGGTTTAGGAAACTCCTACCCTCCGGCCCTTGTGTTGGGCTACCGTATGGGGGCGTTCTCAGAGGATATTCTTATCACGGATGCTGAGGCTCTGCAGAGGGAGCCATTTTTTCAGCTTTGGGTTCCCGGTAGCCTAGAGTTGGGGAGTTCCATATGTGAGGACTGACTTTCTGCTTGGTCCTAGAGAAAGAGTAGTTACTCATCTGAAACAGGTGTTCTGCAGGAGCAGCAGGAATCAGTCCTCACGACCTTCCCTCCTCCCCTGGAGTTGCAGTCATATACTTTATTTTGATTTTTGCTGCCTTTTAGCTATGTCGTCAGACTGAGCAAGATGGCACTCAAGGGTGGGAAGGGGACTGCGCAGGCGTGCTGCATTCCCAAAGGCTTTCTTGAAAGCTGGGGAAATGCTCCGCATGGGGGCTCCATCGGCGCCAATGTCACCCATATGTGAGGACTGATTCCTGCTGCTCCTGGAGAACACCTGTTACAGGTGAGTAACTATTTAACCTCTGCGTGTCTTTTTCAGAATTACCCAAAAAGAGTAGCATGTCATGCATAAAGAAGTGTATCTTTTTTTCCTCTTTTCCCAAAGGGATGCCCTCGATATCTGAAGCCTTTCTCAGCTTGACTGCCAAGGATTCCAGAGCTAAAATGAAAAGTAGGGGCAATAAAGGGCACCTCTGTTGTGTTCCCCTAGCTAGTTTAAATGGGTGTTTAAAATTACCATTAATCATCAGTTGTGCTTCTGCATCTGAATATAAAATCTCCAGGTCCAATAAACCCTCGCCAAGCTCAATTTAGTCAATATCCAAAACATGCAATCCCTATTCACCTTGTCAAAACCTTTTCCACATCTAAGTTCTCCAGGACAGGGTGAACTCCGACAGGGTGAATCTTTCTCATAGCCATGAAGGCCTGAATAATTCTATGGGAACAAGCAGGAAGTCGGTCCTCACATTTGGGTGACGTCTGTGCCAACGGAGCCCGCGCGGAAGCTTCTCCCCAGCTTTCTTCTTCCTGTCCAAAGGTGCCATCTTGCCTCAGTCTTCTTTTTTTCTGCAGAGCCTATCGGATGTCTGCTTTCCCTGGAAAAATTGTTAATTTTATCTTAATTTTCTCTTTCTCCGGTTGCATGTTGGTTTCCTTTTTCCGCCCCCGAGCCACCTGCCTGAGCGTTGTGTCTCTGGTTCATTTATTTATTCCCTTTTTTCAAGTCTTCTCGACCGGAGCGGTTTTGCGCACTTTTTTTCTCTGGCTGGGCTTAAGGTCTTCGACCTTGCTGGCCAGCGCCCTTTTCCACATGGCCTCCGCCAGTGGTTTTAAGTGGTGTGATCGGTGCGTTCGTACCATGTCCGTCACCGATCCCCATGACTGCTGTCTCCATTGCCTTGGGCCCGACCACGACCCCTTGAACTATGGCCTCTGTAAGAAGATGTCCTCCAAGGCCAACAAGAGTCATCAGCAGCAGCAGGAAAAGATTTTCCAGAGTTCCGACTCTGCTCCAGTGTCTCCAGTGACACTGCGCTCCAAGGCCCTCTCCGGGACCCCAGAGTGACCTCGATGCCTCGAAACTCTGAGGCTACAGGTCCTCCGAATGGAGCACCCCGGAAGTGGAACTCAAGAAGGAAGAAATCCTCGAGGGCCAACTTGGCGGGTGGATAAGTCTCACTTCCGGCCCTGCAGCCCACACCGCACGTCCGAGGGGACGGTGCAGGAATGGCCAACCAAGGTAGCCTGAAAGGGATCATCGGCCTTGGACCCCCAATGCCATCCTAGTCTAGGGCTCTCCCTCATTGGAACTGGCACCGGGCTAGGTGCTCAAGGCTGTGCAGCCATCTGGACTGGAGACCAGAATGGTGTCCTTGGAACGCAGATTCATGGCCCAGCAGCAGGGCCTGATGTCTGGTTCATCAGCCCCAGCCACTGGGCCCTTGACCTCAAGGACCTCCCCAGTGGTCGAGCTGGTCCTCGAGCGCTACCATCCTCAAGCTGTTCCTCGGCTTTGGTCCTGGTCCTGGTCCTGGTCCTGGTCCCGGTCTCGATCCTGATCCTTGGAACTAAGATCCTTCCCGGTGAGTGCCTGTGACTTTGCTCGCAAGGACCTTCGAGGGACATGGGCCTTTGCGCCCGGGACCCGTATCGCCCTCGACACCTCCACAGACTATGACTCGGACTGGGAGACCGAGGAAGAGGAGTCCCCAGACACCTGACGCCACCGCGATGTGCCTTTGGATTATCTCCCACCGAGACCCGGCACAAGTCCCTGCCCGAAGATATGGCCTTCCTCTATCGTGCGGGACATGGCAAAGGCACTGGCATTTGACACAGGGTTAGAGGAAGATCCTCGCACAGAGGAACTTGAGATCCTCCAGTACGATCCCCCCCCCCCCCAAAGAAGACACTCGGTGCCCATTCCTTAAATCCTGGAACAGCTGCTACTCTGCATGTGGGAGACACCCGCATCGGTTACCCATCATGAGTCAGTGCCTGAACTCGATGTACCAAGTTCACCGGAGTCCTGTGTTCCAGAAGGCACAGCTGCCACGTAATTCCATGGTATTGAAGTAGGCCATGCATCAACTCAAGAGCCAAAAGACACATTCCTCGGTGCCCCCGGGGAGGGAGGTCTGCATGATGGATGCCATAGGTAGAAAGTGCTACCAGGGCTCAATGCTCATTGGCCGGATCCAGGCATGCCAGCTGTACATAGGCATGTACTTTAGAGACCTGACGAAGGAGCTTGCCAGGTTCTTGTCTGCTTTCTCTGAGGAACCCCTCCAGTGGTTCTGGACCCTGGCCTTGGCTGCCTGCTCCTCCAAATTCATGACTCAGGTAGCCTATGACTGCTTTGAATTGGTGGCTAGAGTAGTTGCGGCGGGCATCAGCACCCGGTGCCAGGCCTGGCTACAGTCTTTCAACCTGGAACAATGGGTACAGGAGAAATTGGTCGATGTCCCTTGCCAGGGCGAGAATCTCTCTGGCAAACCCATGACCGATAAGGCTGCAGAGTTGGAGACAGAGTTCCTGGCAAGGACTAGGCTCTCCAAGAAGACTGCTACCCTTCCCCAACAGAAGCCCTTGGGTAAAAACCCCCTTACTCGAGGCAGGGCAAGGCTTACAGAAACCACCCTCAGTATCGGGCCTTCCCACCTCTTCAACAGGGTCAGCAGACCAAGGGACAAGGGCATGGCCCTCGTAAGCTGAAGACTCCCAAAATCCAGGCACTAGCTCCTGCCCAGCCTGGTAGGAGCTTTTAACTCCTTGGACATAGCCTCCCTTCCCCCAGGAGGCCCACCCCAGCAGTCCACAGGGGGATGTTTTAGTCTTGTTTGCCCACAGGTGGCCATTCATCGCCACTGACATCTGGGCACAGAAGATGGTCAGGGAGGGTTGCATCCTCCATCTGCTGCAGACGTCCCCTCCATTCTTCCCGGGAGAGCCCCTCAGGACTCCCCTCTACCAGACCTTGCTACTGCAGGAACTCACAGGCCTTCTAGAGGACACGTTTTATAGATGATATTTTTGTACTCTGGAAAGGGTCAGAAGCATCAGCAAAAGAATTTGTCGTTTGGCTAAATGGCTGCAACACCACCATCAAATTCACTCATACTATAGCCTCACAAACTATAGTCTTCCTAGATCTAACAGTGATAAAAGGACCGGGAGGATGGGAAACCACAGTGTACAAAAAGCCTACAACCCGAAATACATTTTTACATTACACTAGTGCTCATCCCGTTAAGTTAAAAAAAACAGCCTCCCTTTTTCACAATTCTTGAGATTTCGACGTAATTGTTCAGACACGTCTGACTTTAAAGGAAAATCTAAACAGTTGATTAAAGATTTCACGGATAGAGGCTATCCTGAACAGATCACACAAAGGGCGTATATAAAAGAGCTTTAAATAATGATAGAACCTGGTTAATACACCCTATTAACAAAAATAAGTTGGATGACAGTGTAAATTTTGTCACGAAGTTTTCTCCTCTCAGTTATAGAATTCAGAGGCTCGTCACAAAAAATTTACATATGTTAAGGATAGTCCCGGGGTTAACGGACAATACAATCAGATGTGTGTGGCAACGAAACAACAACCTGATAGAACAACTGAGGCTAACCAACATAGTTACTTCCCAAACACAGGAAGAGGAACCACAAAGAGCAGGTCACACTGCTTGCGGGCACTGCACCATCTGTCAGATTACAGAAGACACAAGGGAGTTTGACCATTTAGGGAAAAAGTATATTCTTAAAAAAATCACCACATGCACTACAACATCAGTGATATACGCCATCAGATGCCCCTGCCAGAAACTTTATATCTATAAAGAAAGCAAAACTAAACCCACAACAAAGTCCCCCAAATAATTTTTTTGTTGGAATGGGCTGGAGGCGGCGGGGATGGAGCCCCAGTCACACCAGGCAACCCGTTCCTTTTTAATATATATATTGAAAGCGAACAACGCTGTACTTAACTTATAATGACAATCCGATATAGTTTCCTACTGGCAAGTAGTCGATCTTTCATTCCCAATCAAAGCGTTAAAACAATCGTGAACCGATTGTTTTAACGCTTTGATTGGGAATGAAAGATCGACTACTTGCCAGTAGGAAACTATATCGGATTGTCATTATAAGTTAAGTACAGCGTTGTTCGCTTTCAATATATATATTAAAAAGGAACGGGTTGCCTGGTGTGACTGGGGCTCCATCCCCGCCGCCTCCAGCCCATTCCAACAAAAAAATTATTTGGGGGACTTTGTTGTGGGTTTAGTTTTGCTTTCTTTATCTTTAATTGTACTGAACCAAGGAATATTTTACTGTCACAGAAACTTTATATCGGCAAGACCAGTCGTATGTTTAAGGTTCGCATGCAAGAACATAAGAGCCGGTTGAAGAATAAAATCATGACGGCACCTTAAGTCCAGCATTGCGTGGAGATGAACCATGACTTTTTGCAACTCCGCTGTTTTTGCATAGATCGGATCTCCAAATCTAAAAGAGGCAAAACGCTGGATGAAACCTTGTTATTCTATGAACAGTGTTGGATTTTTTTGCTAAACACAGTTCAACCATCAGGCCTAAATGCCTCTATAGAATGGCAAGTATGTAAATGACTTTCAATTCTGACAGATCAGCTGGCAGCTTTAAAGGGAGGAGCAGGGCACAGACCCGCATGCGCGGCGTTTTTGTCAAGGAACAACACAGAGACGTGGGCAGCAGTCAACAGTGAGTACGAAAAATAGTTTGAATCGTTGACTGGCTGTTTTTAAACATTTTTAGTGTTAGCACATAATAGCAGCAAACAGTTTTTCTAAACAGCATAAAAAATTTTATGGACAAGTATTACCAACGTTATCTTTATTCCGTATACAGATCTCCTGAGGAAACTCTCTTATGAGAGTGAAACGCATAGGCGCCATGTGAGGCGTTGAGAAAAAATCCGGAAAAGGAGAATAAGCAGAACCACTAAGTTCTAGTGGAAAGGAAAACACAAAAAGATAAGCTCATCTAATAACATCTTATCAGCATATATTTGTTTAAGCACTTTGTCACAAGGGAAAAGCAATATCGGGGGTATTAACAGCATCATAAAAATGCCACTTGTAAACTCACAAAAAAAGATTATTGACCCAGTAGTCATTGATGTTTACAAGGCACGTTTGATTTTCATTAAATTTAGTGATTATCAGTGCCGTGGTGATCTGAGACTACTTATTGGGTAAGGAGAGTTTTATGGCAGAGAAGCATTATAAATACCCTAATTTTAGCTGTAAGTTAAAGTGGAGCAATCTCTCATATTTATTTATTAAGTTTACCGCTCCAAAAAGACCATAGAGATTTTTTGTACTTCTAGAGGACAGGGCAGTGGAACCAGTGCCTCCACACCTTTGGGGCAAAGGGTTCTACTCCCAGTACTTCCTTATACCCCGAAGAACAGGGGGCCTATGGCTCATCCTAGACCTGCGGGATCCAAACAGGTTCCTGATGAGGGAGAAGTTAGAGGTGCTCTCCTTGGAACACTGCTGCCATACTTCCAGCAGGAAGACTGGCTATGCTCCTTGGACCTAAAGGATGCGAACACTCACATCCTCATCCATCCCAGCCACAGGCAGTACCTCAAGTTCATGGCGGGGGGCGGTCACTACCAGTACAGGGTACTATCCATCGGCCTAGCTTATGCCCCCAGAGTCTTCACCAAGTACCTAGTAGTGATTGCGGCCCACCTTTTGCTTCCAAGGGCCTTCGTCTTCCCCTATCTGGACAATTGGCTCATAAGAGAAGGCTTGGCCGCCGAGGTGCAGCAGGCCATGACCCACACCAGCCACGTACTTTTAGTATCTGGGGTTCATCATAAACAACCCCAAATCCCATCTCCTTCCGATACAGTGTCTGGAGTTCATAGGGGCATGACTGGTTACCGTTCAGGTCAGAGCCTTCCTGTCTCTGGAGAGAGCTTGACTGCCTCAGGGCGTTGGCCACAGACGTGCAGCACTGACGCTCTCTGCTCGCCTTCTGCTCTGACTGCTGGGCCACATGGCACCCATGGTCCATGTTACCCTGGACGTCTGCCTTCACATGAGGGCGGCCCAGTGGTGCCTCCACTCCCAGTGGACCCATGCCACGGGCTGGCTGCGAGATAGGGTGGTGGTGACCCGCTGGCTGGGGGACTCCCTCGGCTGGTGCCAAGTGCCTCAGCATCTTCAGGCCAGGATGTCTTTTCAGGCCCCCGCCCCCCAAAGAGTCCTCACTATGGACGCCTCCCTTCTGGGCTTAGGGCTGATTGCGAGGACCTCTGCACTCAAGACGGTCGCAGGCGGAAAGCTCCCAGAGCTTTGGGCCATATCCCTGGCTCTCCGGGCCTTTCGCCAACATCTGCAGCACCAATCGGTGCTGATTCAAATGGTCATCCAGGTCACAATGGTCTACATCAACAAGCAGGGGGGCACAGGTTTGTACACTCTCTGCTGGGAGGCAGTGGCCCTCTGCTTGTATGCGAACTGCAGTGGGATGCTCCTGCAGTCGGTATATCTGCGGGGCCAGGACATTGACCTGACAGACAGGCTGAGCAGGGTCCTCCAGTTGCACAAGTGGCAGCTGGACCTTAGAGTGGCCCAGTTTTTCCAGTTCTGGGGAACTCCATGGCTGGATTTCTTTGCCAGCCTGGCCAACTCTGTTGCCTTGCTTCTGCTTCCGACAGCCACAACTATCTCAGGTGGCAGCGGATGCCTTCCTCATCCCTTGGACGGCGGGCTTTCTTTATGCCTTCCGGCCCATACTGCTGATAGCCAAGACTCTCTTCAAGGATCAGTGGGACGGGACGTCATTGATATTGGTGGGCCCTCAGTGGCCCAGGCAACCTTGGTTCCCATTGCTCCTCTGCATGTCCATAGCAACCCTGGGGAGCGACCCGTGGCTACTATCGCAGGAGGAGGGCTCCCTCCTACACCCCAATCTGGGGTGTCTGGCACTAACGGCTTGGCTGCTGAAAGGGCCTCTTTAAATCTTTCAGGGGAGGTTGAGGAGGTCCTTCTGGCCTCCTGCAAAACCTCCACGAGACGGGCTTATGCCTTCAAATGGTGCAGATTCTCTGTGTGGTATGTGGAGCGACAGGTTAACCGGTTTTCGTGCTCTGTGCAGCTTGTGCTGCAATATTTGCTTCACCTGTCCCAGGTAGGACTGAGGTTCAACTCTTGTCAGGGTTCACCTGAGAGTTCTTGTGGTGCAGCACCATCTCATCGAGGGGAAGCTTCTCTCTGTCCAGCCCCACATAACCCGCTTCCTGTGGGGCCTCCTATTATCCAAACCCCTTGTCCTCCCACCAGCGGCGGAGTGGGACCTCAACATGGTGCTCTAATGACTACCTGTCACTTGCATTATTTTTCATGGAAGGTTGTCTTCCTGGTGGCGCTCACATCCTCTCGCAGGGTCAGCGAGCTTCAGGTTTTGGTGGCGGATCCACCTTACCGAGGTTCTATAAGAACAGGGTAGTGCTCCGTGCACACCCTTTTTCCCAAGGCAGTGTCCCCATTCCACCTCAGTCAAGAGGTGGTGCTCCCCACCTTATTTCTGTGGCCTCGTGCCAGCAGGGCAGAAACCATCCTTCATACCCTGGACTGTAAGAGGGCCCTGTCCTTCTACCTCCAGCATACCCAGGGCCACTGCAAAATCTCACAGCTTTTTTTGTCTCCTATGACCCCGGCCAGCTGGGAGAGGCAGTGACCAAGCATACTCTGTCCACTTGGGTGGCACACTGCATTGCCCTCGTCTGCGATCAGGCTGGGCTCTTGCTAGAGCACTGAGTCATGGCGGCTTCTGTAGCAAATCTGTGTTCTGTCCCCGTGATGGAAATCTGCTGCGCTGCCACCTGGTCCTCTGTCCATACCTTTGCAGCTCATTACTGCATGGGGAGGGAGTCCTGATGGGACAGTGCCTTCGGCCAGACCTTACTCCATCATCTGTTCAGGGTGTAGGCCACTCCTACCCTCTGAGCTTTCTGTGTTCAGGCTACCGGGGTGCTGGTTCCTCACTGGACACTTAGGTCGCTCGAGAGTCTGTTAGCTTAGGACTCCGTTGCTGCTGCTCACGGCTCACCTTTTTCTGGTTACCTATGGTGTTTTACAGGTTTTTGGTAGCCTGTAGCTAGGGAGTCCCATATGTGAGGACTGACTTCCTGCATGTTTCCGGAGAAAGCGTGGTTACTCACCTGTAACAGATGTTCTCCAGCGACAGCAGGAATTGGTCCTCGCCACCCTCCCTCCTCCCCATGGAGTTGCTTCTTTGTCATTTTTTATCGCCTTTAGCTTAGCTATGTCATTTGACTGAGGCGCAAGATGGCACCCTTGGGTGGGAAGGGGAGCACCCATGCATGGTGCATCTCCCAAAGGCTATCTTTGAAAGCTGGGGAGAAGCTTCTGTGTAGGCTCCGTCAGCATCGACATCACCCATATATGAGGACTGAATCTCCAGGAACAAGCAGGAATGAGTCTTCACATATGGGGTACGTCGGTACCGACGGAGCCTGCGCGGGAACGCTCCCCAGCGTCCAATCAGAAAGCTTTTGGGAGCATCCCACAGCGCCTGCGTGCTGCCTTCCCGCCTTTCCAATTGTCTCTCCTCAGTTCTTTTTCCGCGGAGCCAGCAGGTCGTGTTCCTGTCACCACAGAAGAATTTCCTTAATTTTCCTTTATTTCTTTTCTGTCGCATCTGCCTTCCTCGACGCTATACCGGTACCGCCGGTTGTTATTCCTTTTCATTTAAAAAAACAACAAAAAAACCCAAAAACCTTTTCTATTTATTTTTCTTCAGTTGCACTTCAGTTTTGGGCCTTAGGCCCAAAACCTTTTTCCTTAAACATGGAAAAGCCCGCTTCAGGGTTCAAGAAGTGTACAAAATGTGGCGGTACTATCTCCATCACCGACACCCATGACTGGTGTCTAAAGTGTTTAGGCCCTGACCATTCCATTACAGATTGTGCGTCTTGTTCTACGATGTCGAAGAGAGGTCGACAGAACCGAGCTACTAAGCTCAGTACCCTGTTTCCCTCTGATGCGGCTTCGGTGGCATCGACATCTTCCAGGGCTGCTTCTTCACATGGATCTCAGGTAACTAAACATAAAACCAGCCGGTCCTCGAGGGGCAAATCTCCTGCTAAGCATCGAGATGCCTCCGGCCTTGCCCTCGAGGATCCTGCACCGGCAAAACTACCCCGGCGGGAGGCTTTGGCCTCTAAAGCATCATCATCGGGGTTCCAGGATCTAGATGGCGTGGCCTCAACAGATCTCCTGGTGCCATGCTCTGGGGTACCGGTGGCCTCTACCGGTACCGACTTTCAGGCATTGGCAGCGTTGATGGATCAGAGGATTCTGTCCATCGAACGCAGTCTGGCGGCTTTCCTTGTGGCATCGACGCCCGTGGTACCGCAACAGACTACTCCGCCGGTACTGGCTCTGGCATTGCCATCAGCACCGATACCGGTGGCATAGGCATCGGTGTCTGCCATGCCGGTACTTTGCCCTCTGGTACCGATACCCCGGTACCGGCGATTCCCGATACCGATCTTCATCGGTACGGGTATCGGGCTTTGCAAGAGCATCCTGACAGATGATACTTCGATTCCTCTGATGACTCCGAGGATTCTGAAGAGACTGTCGATGCAGGGATGCTTCTTCCACAGAAGGAGTCTTCACCTAAACGAAGGATGTCTCCTCCAGAGGATTTGTCTTTTCAAGACTTTATCAGAGAGGTGGCTAGGGGTCTGCCTCTCTGTTACAGTGGCCCCTGAGACAGAGCCTCGAGCCAAGGAGTTAGATATTTTACAATATCCCAATACTCCTAAGGAGGCAGCTACCTTACCTATTCATGAGATTCTGTATGATCTCATGTTAAGGATGTGAGAAGCACCTCTAACCACCTCTCCTCATTCTCGCAGGTTGGACACCATGTACCGTGTCCCTCCTTGTCCCAGGTTCCATAAAACTCAGCTCCCTCACCACTCTATTGTGGTAGAGTCTGCAATGAGAAAGATTAGAAGTGCTAAAAGACATGCCTCTAATCCTCCAGGACGTGAATGTAGAACCTTGGATGCTTTTGGGCGTATAGTCTTCCAAGCTTCCATGCTCGCTGCGAGAATTAATTCCTATGGTCTTTACATGGGAATGTTCTTGAGAGGTCTCTGATTATTTACAATTTTTAAGTCCTTTTATGTCTGACAGTAAAAGGCAAGAATATCTTGCTGGGCTTAAACATGCCCAGGATATCTCCAAATTCTTCAACTGTGCAGCTTTCGATGCCTTTGAATGTGTAAGCAGGGCCTCAGCTATAGCTATCGGTGCACATAGGATTGCTTGGCTTCAAGCATCTGATTTGGAGACCTGGGTACAAGATGAATTAGGAAATCTCCCTTGTACAGGAGAAAATCTGTTTGGTAAGGACTGGCAAGCAAAAGCCAATCAAATGGATGCTGAAAATTCTGCCTTGGATAGATTATCCAAGTCTACAGCTGCCCCTGCCAAGAAAAGGTTGTTCAAGAAAACACCGTTTTCTAAAAAAGGAAGGTCCTATTCTGCTTATACTCAGAGGGCATCTTCTGCAGCTTCTAAACATCAGCAATCCTCCAAACAGACCAAGGCAAAGGCTGCGAGGTCTGCTCCAGCCCAGCAATCTCAGCCACCTCAGGGCCTTTGACTTTCTGCTAGAGAACTTGACCTTCCTGGCTCTAGAAGGCCCAGAGCCCTCCACCATTCCAGGAAGGTTATGTTACTTTGCTCCCGGATGGGGGCAAATTACAGCAGAGCAGTGGACACTCTCCATCATAAGAGAGGGGTACAAACTTCATTTTTCCAGTTTGCCCCCTCTCACCAGAGTGCACCAGTTCAATTCTCCAACCTCCCTCCTCATCCTGTTAGTGCAGGAGGTTGCCACTCTTTTAGCCCAAGGGGCAATAGAGGAGGTGCCTTCTCAACAACAGGGCACAGGGTTTTACTCCCCCTATTTTCTTATCCCAAAGAAAACAGGGGGCTTCAGACCCATTTTAGATCTCAGAGAGTTGAACAGATTCCTAGTCAGAAAAATTCAAGATAGTTTCTCTGGGAACTCTGCTGCCGTACCTTCAGAGTCTGGATTGGCTTTGTTCTCTAGATCTCAAGGATGCGTACACCCATGTTCTCATCCATCCAACACACAAAAGGTTCCTTTTTCAGGAGAAGCACTATCAATACCGGGTGTTTCCCTTCGGCCTGGCCTCTGCACCAAGGGTGTTCACCAAATGCATGGCAGTGGTTGCTGCTTTTCTGTGCACCCTGGGGATCTTTGTCTTCCCATATCTGGACGACTGGCTCATTCGAGCTCCTTCCCAAGCAGAGGCCCAGACTGCTTTAAACTGCACAATGCGTATCCTGCAATATTTAGGGCTGGTAATAAACATCCCAAAATCCACTCTGATCCCTACTCAGTCCCTGGAGTTTATAGGGGCATTGCTGGATACTACACAGGCAAGGGCCTACCTTCCCCAGGGCCGTTGCCTTCGCCTGATGCAGTTAGCTTCTCAAGCAGAGTTAAAACCCCTCCTAACTGCTCGAGGCTTGTTACAGCTGCTAGGCCACATGGCATCCACCGTTCATGTGGTTCCATATGCCCGCCTTCACATGAGAGCAGCTCAATGGACTTTATCCACCCAATGGACCCAGGCATTAGGCGGCCTATCAGACAAAATAGCAAACACAAGTCGCCTCATTTTGTCCCTCCAATGGTGGAAGTCCTCCCAAAACCTGTTGCTGGGGTCCCCCTTTCAGCAGCCTTTACCCCAGGCAACTCTGACAACAGATGCTTCACCAATGGGCTGGGGAGCTCATCTTCAGGACCTCTCCACCCAGGGCATCTGGTCCCCACAAGAGACTTGTCTGCATATCAATCTCTTGGAACTCAGAGCAATCTTCCTTGCTCTGCGAGTTTTCCATACCCTGCTCAGCCACAAGACAGTCCTTATTCACACAGACAATCAGGTAGCCATGTTCTACATAAACAAGCAGGGAGGAACTGGCTCTCTGTCGCTTTGCAACGAAGCTCTGCGACTGTGGGCCCTCGCCAGAGAGCATCACATTCATCTGCTGGCAGTCTATCTTCCAGGGATTCAAAACTCTTGGGCAGACACTCAGTCGAGTTCTGCTTCCACACGAGTGGTCCCTACATATGGATCAGGTATCCAAGGTATTTCAACTTTGGGGAACCCCAGACATAGACCTGTTTGCAAGTCCGTGGAATGCCAAACTTCCCAGGTTCTGTTCCAGAACTCCGACTCAGGGGGTTCAGGCAAAGGATTCTTTCCTCCTTCACTGGGGTCAAGACTTCCTCTATGCCTTTCCACCCATTCCCCTAATTCCCAAAACCCTGTTCAAGCTTCAGAGAGACAGAGGCCACATGATCCTCATAGCTCCACGTTGGCCTCGGCAGGTGTGGTACCCTCTGCTTCTACATCTCTCTCAAGCTCCCTCCCTAGAGTTAGGGTCTGCTCCAGACCTCCTCTCTCAGGAGGACGGAAACTTGTGGCATCCCAATCCCCAGTCTCTACATCTCAGGGCTTGGTTGCTGAGGTCCTAGATCTCCAGCCTTTACATCTTTCTCAACAGGTGAAGGATGTTCTCTTTGCTTCCAGAAAGCCATCCACTAGACGTTCTTATGCCTTCAAGTGGAAAAGGTTCACCATCTGGTGTTCCGAGAGGGGTCTTAACCCCCGAGCCATACCTCTGGAATTGTTACTGGAGTATCTCCTGCATTTGTCTAATGCAGGCCTTAAGACAAATTCAGTAAGAGTCCATCTGAGTGCTATTGCAGCTTCACTCAAGCCTCTAAATGGACAACCTGTTTCCTCTCATCCCCTTGCAGCAAGGTTCATGAGAGGCCTCCTTTTAACAAAGCCTCCCATTAGACCACCACCGGTGGCATGGGACTTAAACTTGGTTCTTGGTCAGCTTATGAAGCCGCCTTTTGAACCTTTAGCTACTACTTCCTTGAAATACCTTTCCTGGAAGGTTATCTTTCTTATTGCAATCACATCAGCACGCTGCATTAGTGAATTGCAAGCTCTAGTAGCTAATCCACCTTATGCAAGATTCCATCATGACAAGGTGGTCCTTAGGACTAATCCTCATTTTATGCCTAAGGTGGTCTCGCCTTCTCACCTTAAGCAAGAGATCTACCTACCTGTCTTTTTTCCAGGTCCTCATGCATCAAGTGCAGAGAGGAATCTTCATACCCTGGACTGTAAAAGAGCTCTAGCTTTTTACTTGCAGAGGACACAGCAACATAGAAAGTCTTCTCAACTCTTTGTTGCTTTTGATCCTTCTCATCTGGGTCAGCCAGTCTCCAAGAGAACACTTTCCAACTGGATTGCCCAGTGTATTTCTTTCGCCTACCAGAGCAAAAACATGTCTCTGGAGGGCCATGTCACAGCTCATAATGTGAGAGCCATGGCAGCTTCAATGGCTCATCTCAACTCTGTGTCTATTGACGACATCTGTCGAGCAGCCACTTGGGCCTCAGTTTATACCTTCACAGCCCATTACTGCTTGGACAAAGACTCCCGCCGGGATGCTTTGTTTGGTCAGGCTGTCCTCAAACACCTGTTCCATACTTAATCAACTCCTACCCACCATCCCTCAGTTAATGCCAGAGATCCAGGTGGAGAAATGCACCCTGTCCCAGGGACACACAACCTATGGGCTCTCTACCTGGCATCAAAAGCTAGGGAGTCCCCATATGTGAAGACTCATTCCTGCTTGTTCCTGGAGATAGCACAGTTACTTACCTGTAACAGGTGATCTCTGGGAACAGCAGGAATAAGTCTTCACAACCCACCCACCTCCCCTAAGGAGTTGTCTCTTTCTCTATCTCCTTTCTCTCTTTCTCTCCCTTCGGTCTCAGCTATAAAACTCAACTGAGGAGAGACAGTTGGAAAGGCGGGAAGGCAGCACGCAGGCGCTGTGGGATGCTCACAAAAGCTTTTTGATTGGACGCTGGGGAGTGTTCCCGCGCAGGCTCCGTCGGTACCGATGTACCCCATATGTGAAGACTTATTCCTGCTGTTCCCAGAGATCACCTGTTACAGGTAAGTAACAGTGCTATCCTGCTGTCCCTGGAGAACACCTGTTACAGGTGAGTGGCTATGCTTTTTAGTAGTTGTATAACTACCTTGTACAAAGCCAGTCTGGTCTGTCTGTACCAGTTTTGGCAGAACTGTATTCAGTTGTGCTGGTAGGACTGAAGTCAGTATTTTAAGATCTTGATTAATCAGAGATATCGATCTATAGGAGCTGACTAATTCTGGATATTTCCCTGGTTTTAGAAGCAGAATCACGAGTGTGATTTTGGTATAGCACCATTTGTTTTGTAGCCAGCATTTCATGAAATATGTTCTGTAAAGTGGTGGCAATAAGATCTTGAAGATCCAGACTCAGAGGTCTTAGCTAACCTAAAGCCCTTAATTGCTATTCTAATTTCAGAAACTCTGTCCTCCAGGGTTTGGGCCTCCTGTATCTTGGACAGTAAAGCTAGTTGTGCAAAACGTCTGTCTACATCGCTCCCAGCCTGATGTGCAAATAGTTCTTGATAATACTCTGAAAACTCCTCTCATATTTTATGCTGTTGAGTTCTGTATCCCTCAAAATGCCATATTTTAGAAATATATTTCCCATTGCTTTTAGGCTTTGCCAACCTTGCGAGTAATTTGCTGGTCTTATTCTCCCAGCAATGAAGTTTATATACTCGTGTATATGTATCTGTCTTAGCATGAGTTATCAAAATGGTACTGATTTGTTTTCTAAATCTTAAGACCCTCCTCCTCTCAATATGAAGGATTTGTTATGTGCCTTCACCAGATTCAATTCATCTTTCCTTTCAGCTGTAACTTTCTTTCTCTGAATATAAGCAGGGGGATGCAGGCAGACTCTCTATTTTTAGATTCTCTGAAGCCCTCCTCCTTCCTGCTGCAAAATATTCCCAATATGAAACAGTCCAAACATTCAAACAGAAATCAAAACAAATTTTGTCAACAATTGTCTTCAACCCATGTTCAGAACATGATCACAAATCTGAAAGTAAGGAGCCGTTGGTAATACAGCAGACCCCTAAGGCCCAAATAGCAAGACAGTCAAAGTCCAAAGAGGATAAATTTGCTATGTTCGCAAGCAGTAGGTCCATTTCATCATAACAATGGAACATCAATTTTAGTTCTCAAGCTGGTAGGTTTTGTGGCACAAGGTTGTTGTCGCTCAAAAGTGCAGCTGTGACTTTTCCATATTAAGGTAGATTTGTGGGAAACCCAAACCCAATCAGAAGAAGACAGATCTAACTCTCATACTTGCTCACAGGGTTTAATCCAAACCACCACACTAATACCTGGGCCCATGCTGACCACAGTCCTGCATCTTGGCCTTCCATATCCAAATTCCGTATGAATTGTTTTAGTTTGGAGGCTTTAACATACACAATAGTATTACCCGTGTAGAAAATATTTGCTGGATATTGTAATTGGAACCAAATTCCCTTTGTAAACAATAAGCCATAATTTCACGCCTTTGCACAGTGACCCGAGTGGAAAAGTCCCAAAACAATAATTTAGATCCATTCCACTCCAAATTTTGGCGTGCTTGATAGGTGTTCTCATCATCACAATATTGTTTGGTACACAAGCAATTACCGGTTGTGGCTTATTATTGTTGCCTCCTTCTGCACCCATCGATATGCCTACTTACAAGTTAATAGCTGCAAGACTGGGTCCATATACAGGAGTTCTGGGATCACACACTCACAAATGTTCAAAGCTCCCCATCCTTCACTGACTCATGAATACAGATTATCCAAATGTTTCAACGATTCCTGTTTTCCTAGTTGTCAGTCTGCTGCAATAACTTGAGAGTTTTGTTTCTGCAAGGCCATAATGTGCATGCGAAGGTCTTCAGTAGCCATTTACTGAGCTGTAATGGTAAGTGTCTCTCGCATTTTGTTCAAAGTAGATTGCAGTTGGGCTAATTTGTTTTCTAAGACCCATGTAACACATTGCATAAGATGTTTGACAACTTCTTACGGTATGATTAAGACCAGTTGCCATTTTTTGACTCAGTAGGCCGCTCCTTTTCCTATGTACGTTTTCTTTGTTTTCCAGACATAATCCTCGAAGACAGCTTTTAGTTTTCTGGGAAACTACTTAAATGTATCCTGACAACATTCTTTTTATTTTCAGCAATCAATTAAAGCACAGTACTTGAATGTGGTACCAGTAGAAAAGTGGTATATAAGCCTAGCTAAATAAATAAATAAAATAAATACGTACATTCTGTCATCTTTTTTTTTTATATGCTTTAGAGGAGAAAAGAGGGGAGATCCTCTGTGTCACATTTGCTCACAGCTTGTTCATCATGTGATCCTTGAACCTTGAATTTTTATATCATCCCCTTTTCCTTCCCCATTCACCAGTCCCGCCTTCTCTCTTAGGAACCTAGTTACATTGCATGACTGTGCACACACGTCCACAGGGATAGTGGCCTGCAGAACAAAGTCTAGTCATATAGTGAGAATCAAAAGTTGAGTATATCATCTCTTAAATTATGTGCTCATTTACATGGCAAAATAGGCAAGGACCGGATTATTTTCAATTTACATCCAATATTGTGTGATGTAGAATTTCTTCTATTAATGTTTGTGCTCCATTGTTGAAAGGACATGCTTTCTGCCCTATCCATAAGGGACCTAACACCTGGATTCAGTAATAATCCTCTGCCTGTAGGCCTATTTTATAGTAAAAATTGGCAGATAAGAGCCAACAGGCCCACCTAATCTGCCCAGTTGTCACCCTCAAATACTGCTGTAGCTCTTCCCACGATGCATATAAAGGGCTCAGTTGTATTTGATATTTGAGAAGGGTGTAAAGAATCCATGTCATTCTCCATTGATACACAATGCCAGGGAGCAGGGAGCTATTGGTGGTTACCTTACACCCTCTCATGTTGCTTTTTGATATATACTGCTCACTCCATGGGGAGTCCATAAGCTTCTGCAATTAGGAGCCATATTTTAATGGTAATAGTATTGCTTTGTCCTTCACAACTTTATGTGCAGTTTTGGCATTATCGCTTTTTGAGGAGGATGTGCATAGGAGAATCCATGAAACACTCTTCCGGCATTTGTTTTGTACTTATGCACTTATTGTGAGGCAGGTGATGGTAATCACAACTCCACCACCTACAAACAAGAAATTGGATTACCTCAAGGCTCAGCGCTGTCAGCTCTACTTTTCAATATTTACATAAAACCAGTCTGCAACATATTCAAAAGCTTTGGAGTTCAATATCATCTCTATGCAGATGATATTATGCTCTATATTCCATTCACAATTCCCAACCTACCACTTCAACTCTTATCGGACTGCTATAATGAAGTCACAACTTGGCTAAAAACACAAAACCTCCACATCAATCACGCTAAAACCGAAGTTCTAATTGTAACCAAGAACAGAACCTATATCCCTCCATCACACATAAGACTCCAAAACCAAGAAATCAAAATAAAAAAGGAAATAAGATATCTAGGTGTCATACTAGATACACACCTTACGATGGAAACTCACATCAGCAATACCATAAAGAAAATCTATTTCAAACTTAAAACTCTTAAACAACTCCGTCCACTAGTTTTCACACAGGACTTTATCAACATAATACAAGCTACAATAACCCCACACTTTGACTTTGCCAATCTAATCCTAATAGGCTTAACAAAACAAAGTATAAAACGATTGCAATTCGCACAAAATGCTGCAGCTAGAATCACATTGAAAATCAATTCCCTTCAACACATATCACCAATACTAGCCTCCCTTCATTGGTTACCAATTCAAAGTAGAATAATCTACAAAACAATAATAACAACATTCAAAGCCTTATATGATTTGGCCCCATCCATGCTATGTAACTTAATACACAAAGAACCAGCTAAGCCTACACACAGAAAAGGACAACTATGCAGATTAAAAATCCCGAAAGATTTCACAAAAGCCCACAAATCAACAAACAATAGAGCATTTTCGCACATAGCCCCTACTATCTGGAATTCCCTTCCAGAGGAGCTACGAAAACTAACAGAGATCACAGAACTACGCAAGAAACTGAAAACCCATCTGTTCACCAAACATTATAACATAAATAACTCAATATCTACACTAGACAAAGGTTAAATAGACAATTCGGTTGCTCTATGCAATAAACCTTTAACCTATACAGATAGCACTCTCCAATGATGATCCTCTGACTTCCCCCTATGTAATCCATGTATATATATTCATATATAACTTGTATATAGTTTCCACACTGTTCGGTATTATACCACATTGTCTGTTCTATACTTTATATGATGTTCCTTGTAAATAAGTTCTGTTTTATTGCAATGTTCCATGTAAAACAAACTTGATTTGTTTATTGTTGTTAACTGTAAACCGCAACTGAACTCTTGGAAGATGCGGTATATAAATGTGAATAAAATAAATAAATGAATAAATAAAATTGGTCCTTGAGCATTCCCTGCACCTTGCAGCATTGAATCAATGTCATTGATTGGAAACAGAGCACCAGTAGAGAAGTAAGCTGCATCAAGTGTGTAGCTGAGGGCACTGGCAAGGGGAATTTCTCTAGTACCACTTAGGCCTTTGGCTGAACCATCCATCTTGTTGCAGAACGACAAGAGGAACAAGGACTCATATCAGGGAATTGTCCTTCCTCAATAGTTATAACTGAAAGATGTACTCTGCACCCCCCTCACCTACAACGAGGCAGGTTCTTGGATCACAGAAATCCGCACACAAAACAAGGAGAAGGTTAACTGATCACAATCTTTAGATAATACACAAATCTGTAAATAATACACAACACACTTGTATTATAAACACAGGACCAAAGCGCTTTGGGTGAGCAAGCTAGGCGTTTGCCTATGTTTACTCTGAAATCAAAGCTTTAGGCCTCTTTATTTATAGGTAAAGATTCCATTACACAGCATAATTTCACTTTATTATTCTACGTCTCACATCACGTATATTCATAATATACATATTTTATTCTACGTCTAGTGTTACATATATTCATAATATACCTTTCTATAGGCATGCACGTCATAGACAATCATGAAAAGACATACATATATTCTCAGGCATGACTATGTAGGCCTTAATTCTAATTAATTCTAACACTGATAGTTTGATATCTCTGACCAGAGATAGCGAGACTGAAGCTAGGTAAACAACTTGCCTTTTACTTAACATAAACATTAATCTTGTTATTAGAAAGATATCTAAACCTTTAACCCAATTTCTTCTACAGACTTTTCAAGGATAGTATTAAATAGGAGCTACAAATGATATTAACTCTTTCTTAGGGACTATAGCAATATAATGTTTATTCACTGGGCCTTACTGTGTATCCAACCTGGTACAATCAAGCTTTCTTTCAGTCCTTCCTCTGATTCTGTAAAGAATCATTTCACAGATAAGGAAACTCAGACATCGGTATTAAAAATGGATCGTAGCTAGCTTCTGGGTCAATCTGTAACATCATTTTAGGGGTCAGTGTCTCCACTGATTTCTTACAACAAGCTGATATTACACAAAGAATTAATGCTCCTAAAATGATAATCCCTAATAAGCCAAATAATGAAGCTCATAGGCCTTGCAGGGGCCTAGATAATAAACTCCAGAAAGAAGAAACAGAATCAAAACAATCAGAAAAAGAACTTACATAACTACTACTTGATACAAATGTACGATTTCTAACCCTATCCAGCAAACCTTTCACTACGTTTACTTCATTATCAAGCATACTGCAACAGTAATCAGAAATTAGGCCACATACGCCATTTTCCTTTGCTAGTAGGTAGTCTAAAGCCATGCGATTCTGAGCTGCATAAGTAGACACCCTGTCTACTTCACCTTGTAGCACACTAATAGCCTCTGTGAGATCCAGGGCTGTAAGTTCAACAACTGCCTGTAATCGCATAATCTGGGTACCATATTCTCTAGTGGGTGCTATGGCTCCAAAAGTTGAAATCCAAACAGTACCTGTAAATGCATCAATCTGAGATTTGGTTAAAGAACTTGTAGAATCTACCAACTGTTCTGCTGCTATTATGGCTTCATCCTGAGGGGAAACATCCCTTTTTCTTAAGGAATTATTCAAGGTTGATAATAAAGTAACATTTTGGTAAGGTAAAAACCGCCACGGGGTATCTAACTGAGCAACATAGCAAGTACCTGACCAACCTCTGGGAAGTTCTGTATATGCAAGATTACCACACACAAAATAGTCTCCCTTTAAAGCCACTAATCCATTTTCCCAAATTGTCAAGTTACGGGGACAGACTAGATTCTGCGTACAGTTATTCAAAGCCCACTGAGTAATGTTCATTTCCTTAATTCCTACAGATAGATTACGTTCCCAGGGATGGTAATATCCTAATAAGGGGCAACTCCAGTTAGGTATGTCTCGGACTGAGTCATTCAAAAGGTAGCCAGAACTATTATACTGTAACAAGTCATAATCATGCACCTGATTCCCTTGAACTTGCATTAATTGTACTACAGAAATATAAGGTTTCTGTACGTGGGCTTTCTTATACCAGATGGAAGAATTATGTAGCATTATTATTTTACAAACGTTCCATGGGGTGTCCCCTACCTTTTTCCCTGTACCTTGAGCCATAAAACATATTGGAGGGGACTTTAAAGGCATAGAACTAACTACTCTAGGTTCTGCGTTTGTATGAGACCATCGTACAGTTGTTAGATTAAAAGCTGTATCACAAAACTCTTCAAAGGCTTTGGGCCTAACTTGTGGTAGAAACCCGTGTTGAGTAGCTGTCACAGTTGGAAGGCAAACTGCACAACGGGATAGATTAAAATATTTTGTAACTGAGTATAAATGTGACTCAAAAATATTTGGATATCCCTCATAACTTTCCCAAGATTCTAAATGCAGCACTGCTTCATTAACAACATGCCACAGCACAACTAAGACCAAATACTGAAACATTCTTAGCAGACCTCTAAATATCAAACTATAATCACCCCAAAAATAAATGTGCTAAGATAAAATAAAATACACCTACTCTTCTTAATATGATGAAGATATATAGTATAGCTATAACTACCCCTTAATTCTCAATTACGTCATGAAGTAGAGGTTAAGTACCCAAAGGTCATTGCTTATATATTAGTAAAATACTAAATCAAACCACCTTTATCCACCTAATCAGTAGTATAAATGCTGGACAAAAGGTTTTTGCATAAGTAGTTCATTCAAAAAGCATGTAAATCCTGATGATCTTTTCTGTAATATCAATGTAATGTTCAATAAGTCTCTGCGTTGTATTTTCTTGATTCACTGATGAAGGGAGCTGCCGTCTGGAGTCTGTGAAGGAGCCTTTTTACACTGTGTAAGGTGTATCCAACGAGAATGTCCTTCCACTTTACAAGCCGAGTATCCCACCAGGAGCACACAAAATAGACCTAGAAACTTGGGAGCCAGAAGCGTCTTTGGATGCGAGTTCTTAATCAGGACCCAGTCAGGTGACTTCACTTCTGGATATGAAGATTCTGATGATTCTGGATATGATGATTCTGTCATCTCGTTGAGGATTTACTTGCAATAAAAGGGAAACA
Source organism: Ichthyophis bannanicus (assembly GCA_033557465.1). NCBI lineage: Eukaryota > Metazoa > Chordata > Amphibia > Gymnophiona > Ichthyophiidae > Ichthyophis > Ichthyophis bannanicus. The sequence continues at coordinate 830,338,392 of CM066032.1, forward strand.
GACAGGACTGAGTGCAACCGTGAGCAATAAGTCAAAATATCGCTGCATAACAATTGGGGATCTGGGATAACTGCCAAGTAATGTGGAGAAGTAGCTGGACGTCCAGTAACTATTTCATATGATGTCAGGCTGGGGGATTTACACACTGCCATAAGGGCAAAGGAAGGGCTTCTGTCCAATCTGTAGCCCAATCCTGTGTCATAGTACGCAAGTGACCTTTGATTGTCCTATTCATCCGCTCCACCTGGCCAGAGCTTTGCGGATGATAAGGAGTATGCAGTTGTCTCTTAATACCAAACCAAATTTTCAATACCCTCCCAGACACTCGCAACAATGGCTGGACCCAGACAAGAAAGAACAAAAGGAACACCCCAGATAGGAATAAATTGGTAATGGATAAGCTTCTACCCATCCGGACAAATACCACCTCCTTCCTCTGGCACAGGGCAGCTCTGCAGAACAGGCTGCAAAATCAAAAAGAGTTCGGAAGGCAGAAATCTTAATAACTGACCCTAAGCTGACCCTACAGTGCCAGTCTTGAAACAGTGCAGACAAGCTGTGCCAAAGAAAAAAATAACAGAAGTTCAGGTGATACCGGAGAACCAAAAAGACATAATTCATAGCCACAGCGGCAAAGCTTATAATGCAGGAACAGGGCAAGTAGAAACAAAAGACTGTCAGGACAAATAAGCAGATGATCCTCTTTCCAGCAGCCCTGAGCATCACAGGATGCACCCCACAAAGTCAGAGTCTGGGTTTTCAAAGAAAGTATCTTGCTATTGCTGCAAGAAAGATAAAAGGGAAAACAAAGTCATAATAAACGGTGTTAAATACAGCACTGTCGGGAACACCGATGCTTGAAGAACAGCTCGCTGTGCTTCGTGGTCTGCAAAATTTGACACAAAATCTTCAGCAGAAGAATGTCCTTTGCATTTTAAACTGCATTCCACAAAACCGTAGTGACTGCATAGCCTACACGAAGTTTGCCCTTGTCATCTCTAAAAGCAGAACTATCCACAAACAAAGGTATAATCCGGGGCTGGTAGAGGTACAGTTTGGAAACGATTAAAAATTGTTTGGAGGCAATTATCAGACCCATCTTCCTCCACAAGTGTTGAAAGGTTGCATAGTGATGTAGTACATACTGAAACATGAAGCGGAGAAATGATTAATTCCAGAGTCAATAAAACGTGTGGAGGACAAATGGCGCTGTAGAACCAGAAAATTAGTAAGTTTCGATTGCAAAGCTACTGCTACCAAACTACGTAGACATAGTGGGAGTCCCAAAGTCACTATCAAATCTCTTTGAGAAATAGCCTACCGGCTTGCAACCAGTTGGGAAAGCTTGTAAAAGCACACAGGTAGCAGAGGAATCAGAAATAGCCACATACAATTTGAATGGTAAAGAATAATCATATACAATAAACATGGTGCATTTCCCAGTGCAATATATATATTTTTTTACATTTAAAACAAACCTCCCACTGTGATAATGTGGGTACAATAAGGCCTTCAGGTCCTCCTTTCCCAATAAGAGCATAAAGTGGAGCAATAAGATCTTGAGAAATGCACTAGCTATTATTTACAGAAAATAAATTCAGGAAGCTACACAATAACACTGGTGTCGCTGGAAAAAGGCAATGACAGAATAGGTTTCAATCTAGCAGAGGTAATTGCACGACCAGATGGTGTTAAATCAACACCCAGGAAAGTAACATTTTGAGATACAAATTGCAGTTTAGACAGATTAACCTTCAAACCTAAATTAGTAACATGAGCTAATAGAGACAAACTCATAACATGGTGAACATAAAAGCAAATCATCCACATATTGAACTAAAGAGGAATGGTAGAGTCTTACATCAAATAATGCAGTTCTTAGGGCCTGCGAGAAATATGCAGGACTATCAGTATACCCCTGACACAAAGTGGTCCAGGTATATTGCTTATTGTCAAAATAGAAGGCAAATAAAAATTGGCTGTCTTTTCTAATTTTCACTGAAAAATAAGCAGAACTTAAATCCACAACAGAAAACCAGGTAGTCCCTGAAGGTATCTGCGTCCAGATATCATGTGTATTAGGTACCAAGGGAAAAATTGGCAAAATCACATTATTTACTGCTCGCAGGTCTTGCACAAATCTATAAGTCTTACCGTCAGCCTTTAGTACAGGAAGGATTGGAGTATTGCATGGTGAAGTTGTAGGATAAATGACACCTTGTTTCTGGAGATCCGCAATCACAGGACGAATTCCATCAATGGCAGCTGCTTGGCAGTGGATACTGCTTGAGTTTAGGAAGCTGAACTCCAGGTTTCACAGTGATTGTCACAGGCGGGATAGAAAGGCATCCGACATCTGATCCCAGCACTACCCACAAAGTAGACTGAAGTTCTCCAAGAGCAGGATGAATGGTACTGGCATCTGCAGGAGACGGCACTTCAGAGAGAGAGTACAGCTGGAAAGAGAACTTGCCACCCATCCAGGATAGAGTAGCATGATGTGACACCAAAAAAAAAATGCCGACCTAGAATATTCACTGGCAAAGTGTCTCCCACAAGAAAAGTAGTTGGATATACAATCTCTCCAATCTGCAAAGGTAAATATTCAAGTCTACGATGAGGAATTATCTTTCCCTCAATGCCTTCACAATGTACTATCGGTGTTTGTGCTAATTGAGCATGATAGATAGCAGGAAAATCCTGTAAACGCAGTGCTGATGTTGTAGCTCCAGTATCAATAACAAATTTCAAATTAGAACCTCCCAGTTTAGCTTCTAACTCACCCTGAGGAGTTACAGTCAAATTCAGGAATAGTCATGCATCCCATGTATCACCTCCACAATCTTCTGGGTTAGAGAAGCACTGATATACTGGAGTGAATTCAGCTTGTACTGGAGGGGGAGGGGGAAATCAGCTCTCTGGCCATCAGGATTCCGATTCCGGGGGCAGTCTCGCTGCAAATGTCCAGCCTCTCCACAAGTGTAACAGGTACGCAGCTCTCTGGACTGTCCACGCCCTCGCTGAGAATTCACATAACCTCCTCTAGCTCTGAATCTACCCCTCCCCCTTCCCATGGGAGTTTGCATGGAAGCAATCTGCAAATTAAGCAACTTCGCTTTTTTTTTACATCTAATCTGGTTTGTTGCTCTTGTTCCTTGAGGAACTTCAACTCATTGTATCGAGCCCCTTCCAAAATTGCATCGGCTGTTCTAGCTGGTCAATCTATTATTGAAGTTTCTAAAATGTCCTTTATTCTTGGAATCAATCCATTTTACAAAAATATTAGTAAATCCTGAAGGTGTGTCTTCTGCCTCACCAGAAGAGTCTTTAAAAGCTAGCATACACCTAGTGTGAAAATCTGTAACTTTTTCACCCCTATCCTGCCTTAGAGATGTTAATCTCGACCAGTCCTTTACAAGTTTGCATACTACTGTAAGGAATTCTAACAATATTTCTCTACATAAAACAAAATTATCTTTGTGTTTTTTTCTTGAAAATCTGTTACAGGGTCTGTCAGTGGCCATTGCCAGTTGTCATCCCTAATTGGATGAGTAACCTTATGAAAATCAGTTGGATTAAAAAAAACAGATCTGAGCAAATTATCTAGATCTGCCCAAGTAGGATTATAACTGTTAATTATTTGAGACCATAAAGACACAAATCTACCAGGATTATCCCTGTAATTCGGAAAAGTTTTAGTCAAATCAAACACTTCTTTAAGTAGTCACAATATCATTTCCCACAGCTGCTTCAGTTTCACAGTGGCAGAACATAAATTAGGCTGAATAGAACATCCTAAATAGAGCCTAAATCATAATATAATTGATCACACTTCATCAGAAACACTTAATTCTTTTTGAAAAGTACACACAAATGAGAAGTACACGATAACAAATCTGCTTAAAGACCTATAAATACTGCTTTGAATTTCAAATCATTACTGCTATCCTGAACTCCAGGCATAGGTAATTTATTTCCCGAGAATGCTAATTCTTTTGCAACAGAAACTCTATGACCTATTGCTACTTCTAAGATTCTTATTACAAGTACAACACTTTATTTATTTAACGATTTTTATATACCGTCTTTCTACAAGTCAAGACTGTTTACATGGAACAAATTAGCAGTATGTTTCAGCTGTTTACATAGAACAAGATAACGATGAATACATAAGGTAACAAGAAGAACTATTATTCAAACATGCTATCAATTCTTTGAGCTGGGAGACATTCCAAATATCCAAAATACACAATTCTACTCCCCCTAACTTCTGTTTCTTTTTAAATATTTTCTTTTTCTCTTAGCTCTGTTACACGAGTGACCCACACTTGCTCAGCTGGTCCATAGGTACATTTCCTAACACAAACAACTTTTGTTTCAAAACATAAACATTCCTAATGTTTTCATCATGTACCATCCGTTCCCACCATGTAAGCACATTTGCACGGTTTACCTTTAACCGCTAACTCATATCTCAGGCAATGGACCTTATCTACAGAGAAAGTTCCCTCCAAAGGAAACTGCAAATTCACATTACCTTTTGTCACTGAATCCCTATGTGCTACGGAATCGATGGCTACATCACCTATGCTTCTCACACATACAATAGAAGCATACAATAAGGGCTACCTTTTCTAAACACTAAAGCCCTAGCTCTGTCATGCCATTCACGCATCTGAGACAGAGCCTGTCTATTTAACAGATTACCCATCACTGGTAAGTTTCATAATACTCACAAATCTTCTGGCACCTTCTGCCCTTGCCTTGAATGCAGAAATCCGTTATCCTGGCACTGCACCAAACTGAAAGATGTACTCTGCACCCCCCTCACCTACAACGAGGCAGGTTCTTGGGTCACAGAAATCTGCACACAAAACAAGGAGAAGGTTAACTGATCACAATCTTTAGATAATACACAAATCTGTAAATAATACACAACACACTTGTATTATAAACACAGGACCAAAGCGCTTTGGGAGAGCAAGCTAGGCGTTTGCCTATGTTTACTCTGAAATCAAAGCTTTAGGCCTCTTTATTTATAGGTAAAGATTCCATTACACAGCATAATTTCACTTTATTATTCTACGTCTCACATCACGTATATTCATAATATACATATTTTATTCTATGTCTAGTGTTACATATATTCATAATATACTTTTCTATAGGCATGCACGTCATAGACAATCATGAAAAGACATACATATATTCTCAGGCATGACTATGTAGGCCTTAATTCTAATTAATTCTAACACTGATAGTTTGATATCTCTGACCAGAGACAGCGAGACTGTGAAGCTAGGTAAACAACTTGCCTTTTACTTATCTTTCTAATAACAAGACTAATGTTTGTTATCTAAACCTTTAACCCAATTTCTTCTACAGACTTTTCAAGGATAGTATTAAATAGGAGCTACAAATGATATTAACTCTTTCTTAGGGACTACAGCAATATAATGTTATTCACAGAGCCTGACTGTGTATCCAACCTGGTACAATCAAGCTTTCTTTCAATAAATATAATTGTCCTTGTCCATTTGTAATCATTTTTATTTGGTGTCCATTTACAAATTACATATATCAGAATTAGATGTGTTTATCATAGTTACACAGCAACAGAACTATAATATCTAGTTTTCAGCAGTTACCAGCTGTGATTTTTCTGTTGATTACTCTTGACTGGAATATGTTTACCGGAGTTCTAGCTGTCTAGTGGCCAGATTGTGCGTCACAGGTAGGGCATCCTCTCATAGTCTAGAAAGAAAAGGACACAATATAAGAATTAAAAGATTAAGAGAAATAATCATACATTAACAATAATAGTATCAAAAAATCATAATAAAAAGCTCTGTTTCCAGCAAGATGTATATAATCTTGTAATATGGTGTTAGGAAGAGAAATATAACTTTTTTTATCTTTCGTTTTTGCATTTTCAATTACAATAATAAAATCAACATTAAAAATGTATATAGCACAGCAAATATGTAATAGTATAAAAAGACAAAATTACCACAGGGACAGAGTTAAAAAAAAATCTTAAACAACTAGCAGCAGACAGGACATTGATCATCATATAGAGAATATAAATTAAAAAGATCATGTGTAAATAATCATCTAATGGTTTTCCAAATTTTTTCAACTTTTAACATACTTAGTAACATAGTAAATGACGATAGATAAAGACCAGTATGGTCCATCTAGTCTGCCCAGTACGATGTCAAGAGTAGGTACACCTGCCGTTCTGTGCAGGCCCCCCCTCCATGTCTTTGTTTAGGGGTGAACCCACCACTCCATGTAGGACACCCCTATTTGTTGAAGAATTAGATAGTTCAGTTTATTTTGATATTTTCTTGTTGCTGTAAAGGGATCCACTGTGTCTGTCCCATGCCCTTTAGAACTCTGTCACTGTGTTTGCCCCCACCACTTCCATCGGGAGGGCATTCCAAGCATCCACCACCCTTTCAGTGAAAAAGTATTTCTCCAGGACCAAGCAGGAAGTCAGCCCTCACATATGGGTGACGTCGGCGCCGACGGAGCCCCCATGCGGAGCATTTCCCCAGCTTTCAAAGAACGCCTTTGGGAATGCAGGCACGCATGCACGGTCCCCTTCCCACCCAAAGGTGCCATCTTGCTCAGTCTGCTTTTTTCCACGGAGCCCTACGGACGCCTGTCCTTGTCACCCGTGAAAAAAGTTGATTTTTCCTGCATTGGGTCGAGTTTTTTGTCGGTTCCTTTCCCGCCTGGACTCGGTACACCGGTGCCTAACCCGGATCTCTCTCTTTCGTTTTTTTGTCCTTAGAGACTGCGTTCGTGTCTTTTTTTCTTTTCCCTGGCAGCCCAATTTTTTTATCTTGCAGGGGCCCTTTTTCCCCCGATGGCTGCCAGTGGCTTTAAGAAGTGTGATCGGTGCAAGAAACTGATGTCTCTCACTGACACACACGGCTGCTGCCTCCGGTGCCTGGGTCCAGACCACGATTCTACGGTCTGCAGTCCCTGTGGCAAAATGTCTTCCAAGGCATTGCGGAGCCGTCAGCACCAGCGTGAGAGGATCTTCTCCGAGTCTGCCTCTGGACGGGTCTGGACTTCATCAGAGGCCTCGACGTCTTGGGAGTCTGACCCCGAGCATCGTCGGGGCTCCTCTGAAAGGGAGTCCCCCTCGAGGGAGCACCGAAGGAAGAAGAAACCCATGAGGGCGGCATCGGTGGACGCTCTTGGCTCCTCGAGGGCCAGGTCGCATAGCCCCGATCGCCGTCCCGGGTCTTTGGAGTCGGAGAGGCCTGCCAAGCATCCTCGTGTAGAGTCGGAGGCCTCAAGTCACGTGAGTACTGTAGTCCTCGTGGACTCTCCTCCGGAGGAGCCGATGTCGGGCCCGAGTCGGAGGCTGCTGGGTCTCCTGAACTCGGACTCAGGTTGACGGCCTTGGAGAGCAGACTGTCTGCCTTCATGGAGCAGCAGCGGATGCTGATCGCCGGTCTCACCGGCGCATCTGCCCCGACCACCGGGACATCGACGTCTAAGTTGACCCCGGAGGCCGAGCCGATCCTCGAGACCATGCAAACTCGAGTCGATCCTCAGCCACGGTCACCCTCGGCCTCCCATTCGGGACCGAGGTTGTCGACGCCGGTTCCCTCGGCGTCGGGGCGGATGGTGTCGGTGCCTGCCCGCTCAGAGCTGCTCGATTCCTCCTCGGAGGAATCGGTGTGGGAGACGGAGGAGGAGGAGTCGTCCCCTGACACCTTCCGGACTCTGTGTGTCCTTTCGGACTTACCGAGCTCCGAGCCTCGGACTAGGTCCCCCCCCCCCCCCCGGAGGATAATAGGTTCTCGGATTTCGTACAGGATATGGCCAAGGCATTGGCATTCCCGGTGGACCCCGAGGAAGAGGAGCTCGAGGCTCTGTAGTATGACTTTCCTCCCAAGGAGGCCTTTACTGTCCCGGTTCCTCCGATGCTGGCGCGGTTGCTCTTCTGCATGTGGGAGGCGCCGGCCTCAATGCCGGTTCTAAGCAAGCGGGTCGATTCCATCTATCGAGTCCGCAAGAGCCCCGGGTTTCAGAAGGCACAGCTACCGCACCATTCCATGGTGGTGGAATCGGCCATGCATCGCCTGAAGAGTCAGAAGATGCACTCCTCGGTGCCTCCCGGCAGGGAAGCCCGTAACCTGGATGCCCTTGGTAGAAAGTGCTTCCAGGGCTCTATGCTTGCTTGCCGCGTCCAGACCTACCAGCTGTACATGGGCATGTACCTTCGAGACCTGGCAAAGGAGATTGCCGGGTTCTCTGCTGGTCTGTCCGAGGAACCTTTGCAGGGGTTCAAGGCCTTGTCTTCTGGTATTTGAGAGTGCTCGAAGTTTTTCTCGAGCAGCCTACGATGGATTTGAGGCTTTGGCCCGAGTAGCAGGGGCCGGCATCGGTGCACGCCATCAGGCCTGGCTACAATCCTCGGACCTCGAGCCGTGGGTACAGGACAAGTTGGTCGATGTCCCTTGCCGAGGTGAAAACCTCTTTGGCAAGCCCATGGTCGAAAAGGCTGCAGAGCTCGAGACCGAGACTCTTACCCGGACAAGGCTGTTCAGGAAGACCTCTGCTCCTTCTCAGAAAAAGAAGGGCTCGGGGAAAAAGACCTTTTACCCGAGGAAGACCACTGCCTATAAAACCTACCCTCACTACCAGGCCTCTGTAGCTCCGCAACAGGGCCAGCAGGCCAAGGGGCAGGGTCATGGGCCCCGTAGGCAGAAGGCCCCCAAGCCTCCTACTCCGGCTCCTGCTCAGCAGGTAGGGGTTTTTTGACTATGCCAGCATAGCCTCTCCTCCTCTCCAGGGCACAGGAGGTCGGCTGACTCTGTACGCAGACAGGTGGCCAGCCATCACAAGGGATACTTGGGTGTTAAGTATCATCGAAAGGGGCTATCTGCTCCACTTCACCCAGATACCCCCTCCTACTTTCCAGGGGAGCCTCCAAGACCCCCTCTGCACAGAAACTTACTCCTTCAGGAGTTGGAAGGTCTACTGAGGGACCAGGCGGTGGAACCGGTGCCTCATCACCTGGAAGGGCAAGGCTTCTATTCCAGGTACTTCCTGGTACCAAAAAGAACAGGAGGCCTCAGACCCATCCTCAACCTGCGAAACCTGAACAAGTTTCTGGAGAGGGTAAAGTTCAGGATGCTTACCCTTGGAATCTTATTGCCCTACCTCCAGCAGGGAGATTGGCTATGCTCCTTAGACCTAAAGGATGCTTATACTCACATCCTCATCCATCCAAGCCACAGACAATTCCTCAGATTTGTGGTGGGAGGAAAGCACTTCCAGTACAGAGTGCTTCCTTTTGGCCTCACCTCCGCCCCCAGGGTTTTTACAAAATGCCTAGTGGTGGTTGCGGCCTACCTCAGGAACCAGGGGATCTTTGTGTTCCCTTACCTGGGACGACTGGCTAATCAGAGGCCAATCTCCACAAGAGGCCAGGCAGGCCACCTGCAGAACCATATCCCTGCTTCAGCACCTGGGGTTCGTTATAAACTTCCAAAAGTTCACTTTGGTCCCCTCACAAGACGTGGAATTCATAGGGGCCAGGTTGAATACCCTCCAAGCAAAGGCCTTTTTGCCTGTGGACAGAGCACACAGGCTGATAAAGTTGGCCGGTCAGTTTCGGGCGGACTCTCTGGTCTCGGCCAGAAACTTCCTCCGGCTCTTAGGTCACATGGCTTCCACAGTGCATGTCGCCCCACATGCCCGGCTGCACATGAGGCCGGCTCAGTGGTACTTCAGGATGAAGTGGCTGCAGGCCACAGGGAAGTTGTCAGATAGATAGAATAAAGGTGTCCAAACCCTTGGTGGACTCCTTATGCTGGTGGTGGCATCTCCCAAATCTGGTCAGGGGTGTTCCTTTTCAGGCCTCCCCACACACTCGGGTCCTGACAACCGATGCTTCCCTGCAGGGCTGGGGGGCTCACTGCCAGGGAGCCTGCACCCAAGGCCTGTGGTCTCCATGGAAGGCCGTCCAGCAGATCAACCTGTTGGATTTGAGGGCCATTCGGCTGGCCTTGCGGACTTTCTCTCAGATCCTGTCTCACCAGTCTGTCCTAGTTCAGATGGACAACCAGGTGGCTATGTTTTACGTCAACAAGCAGGGAGGCACGGGATCCAGACTTCTCTGCCTGGAAGCACAAGCTCTCTGCTCCTGGGCTGTAACCCAGGGCATGACCCTCAGGGCAGTCTACCTCCCAGGCCAGGAAAACTACCTGGCGGACAAACTCAGCAGACTCCTGCAGCCTCACGAGTGGCAGTTGGATCCTCTGGTAGTGCAAAAGATCTTTCTGAAGTGGGGTCTTCCCACCATGGATCTTTTTGCCAGTCCGCTCAACAGGCAACTACCCCAGATGCGTTCCTGATCCCTTGGTCAGGGGGCCTGCTGTATGCCTTTCCTCCCACACCTCTGGTAGCCCGGACTCTATTCAAAATCCAGGAGGACCGAGCCATGGTGATCCTGATAGCCCCCAGGTGGCCCAGGCAGCCGTGGTTCCCTCTTCTTCTGCAGTTGGCGGTGGATACTCCACTTCCTCTGGGGTTGCAACCCAACCTTCTGACTCAAGACCAGGGGTCCCTCTTGCATCCCAACCTCATATCTCTCAATTTGATGGCGTGGCTGCTGAAAGGCTAGTCCTTGCTCCCTTGCTCCTATCTAGGGAGGTTGAAGAGGTGCTGTTGGCCTCCAGGAAACATTCCACCAGGAAGGCCTATGCTCTAAAGTGGCGTAGGTTCTCTATTTGGTGTTCTCAACAGCAAGAGGACCCCTTCTCCTGCTCGGTCCAGGTGGTGCTACAATACCTGCTCCACCTTTCCAACCTAGGACTTCAGTCCAACTCTGTCCGGGTTCACCTCGGTGCCCTCTCGGCTCACCACTTGCAGGTGGATGGACAATCTCTCTCAGGCCACCCTCTGGTGTCCTGCTTTCTAAGAGGCCTGCTTCTGCTTAAGCCTTCTATTCGTCCACCTGCTCCTGAGTGGGATCTCAATGTGGTCTTGCAGCAACTGACTCGCCCACCTTTTGAGCCGATGGCAACCTGCCATTTACGTTTTCTCTCCTGGAAGGTATTGTTCCTTGTGGCACTCACCTCAGCTAGGCGGGTGAGTGATCTTCAGGCCCTGGTCTCGGAAAGGCCATATACCAGGTTTTATAGGAACAGGGTAGTCTTGTGGACTCATCCTAAGTTCCTTCCAAAGGTAATGTCCTCCTTCCACCTCAACCAGGAGGTGGTTCTTCCAACATTCTTTCCCAGGCCGCACGCCAGTAGAGCAGAGACTGTCTTGCATACCCTGGATTGTAGAAGGGCGCTGTCCTTTTACCTTGAACGTACGCAGGGTCATAGAAGGGCTTCTCAGCTTCATTTCCTTTGACCCTAATAAGGTTGCCTGTCACTAAGCGTATGTTGTCCATCTGGGTGGCACTGTATCGCCTGGGTGTACAGGTCAGCCGACCTCTCCCTGGAGGGTCAAGTCACGGCCCACCGAGTTCGGGCGAAGGCCGCATCAGTAGCTCACTTCCGCTCTGTACCGTTGGCAGACATCTGCCGGGCTGCTACTTGGTCTTCAAGCCAGACTTTTGCGGACCACTACTGCCTCGAGAGGGAGTCCTGTAGGGACAGTGCTTTCGGGCAAGCAGTACTCCGTAATCTCTTTGAGGTTTAGGCAACTCCTATCCTCCGGCCCTGGTGTTGGGCTACCGTTCAGGTGTGGTCTCGGAGAAGATTCTCTCGCTGAGGCTCTAGAGGGAGCTCTATTTTTCAGCCTGGGTTCCTGGTAGCCCAGAGCTAGGGAGTCACCCATATGTGAGGACTGACTTCCTGCTTGGTCCTGGAGAAAGAGTAGTTACTCACCTGTAACAGGTGTTCTCCAGGAGCAGCAGGAATCAGTCCTCACAACCCTCCCTCCTCCCCTTGGAGTTGCAGTTGTACATAGTTTGCTTTTACATTTTTTGTGTGCTGTTCTTAGCTATGTCATTTAACTGAGGTAAGATGGCACCTTTAGGCGGGAAGGGAACCGCGCATGCGTGCCAGCATTCCCAAAGGCTTTCATGGAAAGCTGGGGAAATGCTGCGCTGGGGCTTCATCGGCGCCGATGACACCCATATGTGAGGACTGATTCCTGCTGCACCTGGAGAACGCCTGTTACAGGTGAGTAACTACTCTTTCCTGACATTGCCTTTCAATTTACCACCTTGTAGCTTCATATTATGCCCTCTAGTTTTGCAGCTTCTCCGTCTTTGGAAGAGGTTTGTTTGTTACTTTGAATAGAAGCAACACCTTCTAATTTGTGGACCACACAGACTGAATTCCATCAAAATGTTATTTTTAAATAAAATGCAGTTTTCCTATTATGTAATACATGCTGCACTGCCAATGTCATAAGTATGTCAAATAGCTTTTTCTCATGTGTAGTGAGCCCATTAAGAATTTAGAGAGAACGAAACAAAACAATTTGCAGTGATAGGCTAATATCCAAGCTAAAATTGCCACTATTAAAAGACCATACGCCCTCCCAAAAATCCTTTAACAGAACACATTCATAAAGCATATGAAATAGTGTCCCTAACAATGAAGAGCAATGCCAGCAAGAGATTAGCTGTTTGCATCCTTAAAGGGAATCCACACTGCTCGATCAGCCAAAAAGTAGAGGGATTGAGATAAACCACTTGACATCATTCGACATATTATGGAATTCCAAAAAATGTTTCAGTTTACGTTGCTGTTTTGCAGATCCGCATCAAATTCTTATGTACGATGAAAACCCACAAGAGACTGAAATTTGTACGATTTTAATACTGAAAACCCCCCCAGAAACAGATTGACTATTCGCAAGAAACTTTTTACAAACTGCTGTAAGATCTGGTGTATGACAAAGATTTTCAAACAGAAACTGGTCCTGCATTAAACTTAGACAAAAGTGGCCAAACTTGGAAGCCTGAGTTTGCGCTAAATGGAATTTGTCAATAAGGTGAGAGGTGGAAATAACATTACCATTCTAATAACTGGCCAATATGCAAAATCTCCTTGACCTGTCATTCTTTCCATGATATTCTATGCTTATTTATTTGAATTAAAGGATTATACCAGAGAGAAGCTTCTAATGAATTCCTCTAAGAATCAAGGCAACCCTTATCCAGCTGTCTTAATGCCTTAATAGAACTAATAATTGGAGGTGCATTAAGCTAAGATTTTGGGAAATTCATGGTAGGCAATGACCTCATAGGTTTACTATTTCTCTCTCTGCTTGCAGCAGTACTAGATTATACAGATGTAAATAGTTACCCAAGTTTGGATCCAAGTTCGAGTACTTGTTAATTGTAAACACAAATCAACCAATTGAAATGTATAAGTTTGTTGTTCCATGTAAACCGCACTGATGTGGAATAGCACGGTATATAAGAGAATGTAAATAAATAAATACTTCTAACCAATCAGAATAAAAGCCCTTTTTCTAGCATAATGTGTATAATCTTGTAATAATATATTAGGAAGAAAAATGTAATTCAAGGCATTAATGACAACAAATTTCAAATAAGAAGCATAGAAATCTAGAGAATCACTGGAATCATAGTCCAGGGCTTGTTTACTAGCATGTTACATAAAGCGTGTATACAAGAGTGAGCCGTAAGCAAAAAGAATACAGGTAATATATGATAGATAAAAGAGTAGGGCAGAATACTACCAGGAAGAAGATAGAGAATTAAATGATTTTTGAGATGATAAAACATATGAAAGGCCAGAAGTGTGACATAGTGTAAGTCTCTAACAAAGGGCACAACACCACGTGCAAAAGCAGTCCAACAAAGAAACGTGGATAGCAACGAAGGACGTGTGAAAATCTTTATTGGTCAAATCAGCCAAAGGCCCGACACAGGCCGTGTTTCGGAATTCCCTTCTTCAGGGGCTAAATGGCTAAAGACAAATACACAAATTAAAATAAACAACAAAAATAGTTATTTAAAAACAAAATCAAACTGGCTAAAACCACGGACATCAATGAATGCATACTAAAACAGTTTTAAATATAAAAATAATAACAAATTAAAAACATTTTTCTAATAAACGGATGTATCAATATAAATATATAAATAAATAAATATAAATATAAATGGTGGAACAAATAAGTACGGCTAACAACAGAACGACACAAAAATGCACCTAAACAGTACAATTGAAAATGAATGAAAGTATATAAATATATATAAGAAAATATAAATTTGATAAACATAAATTTGTAAATAAATAATAAATGTTTCAACAGACAATAAACATTTCATAATATAATCAAAAAATTATTATTGTATTTAAAAAAACACATATAAATTACATATCTCTGAATCAGTAGACTATATCAATTAACCAAAAAGAACTAAAACAATGTGTGTCTTCAAAAATATACTATAACAAATATGACACCTAGACGGTACAATTGATAAAAACATATAAATATATATAAAAGATATATAAATTATATAAATATGTAAATGTAAATATGTAGATAAATAATAATAAATGTTTCAACGAATAATGAATGTTTCTTAATATAGCATAAAATGATGTATTTAAAAAACATATAAATTACACATACCTGAATCAACAGACTGTATAAATTAACCAAAAAGGACTAAAACAGTGTATATCTTCAAAATTGTGCTATAACAAAAAACAAACATTTAAATTGAAAACTTGTAAATAAATTACTCTTAAATAGAAAAAACAAAACAAACATCATGAAATCCATACATGTATATAAAAAAATTATTAAAAATTAATTATAAAAAATAATAATAATAAATTATTAATTTCAAAAGGTATAAATAGAAATCGGCCTGATATTAGAGAGAGATGAAGACAACCCATGTAAATTGAAAAAAGAGTAATAAAATGAGAGAATGAAACTAAAAATGATACCTGACCAAGAAACTCTTCCTATGATCATAAATGTGCAATCTGTAAAACGTAAAAAATGTATAAATAATTAAATGTAACAATTTGCCAAGATGATGATATAAAAACAAGGGCTAAAAACTAACCAAAATTAACAAATTATGATTTTAAAAACAAACGTCCATTGGAATTCTCAAAACGGTATAAGTGGCATCTGTGAAAACGATCCGATAGATTTTTAAGAAATACAAAAAAACAATTCAAAATTGGGGGACACAACGGAACATGAATGCGTGAAAGTAGTCAGAGTATATTCAAAAATGATATACAATAGTCACAAACTGCCCATTTCACCAGTTATTATACTACACAGGCCACTTCATCTAAAAAAAGTTAACATCAATTCTAAACAAATAAAATATTTTCATTGACAAAAGCCTCTGACCACCTCAAACCATGTCTCGATGAATTCAAAAGAGATGGAAAAACTCTTCATTTGTATGAGCGATTAAAAAACATCAAAAGACTTTTAAACCCACTCAACCATTATCAAAAATTAAAAATTATCAATGATAATGATATAGCGGATACAACAATAAAAATTCATTTATAAAAAAGTTTTAAGATTCGCAGTATAAACCGCTACGTATACTCTAAATTTAAGCAACATCAGTGAGGAAGATATCGGTCAGCGCGCCGGACACGGCAACTTATTTTTTAAAAATGTAACCCCCTGCATCTGCGTATTGCAGGAATGAACCGAGGATGGCAACAGAGTCATCGTTATGTAAGCTATCATAAAATCATATTTGTGTCATACGGTAAGCGCGCCAGACCCGACAGGTTTTTCAAAATGTAGCCCCCTGCATCTGCACATTGCAGGAATAAAACGAGGTAGGCAACATAATCATCATTATACAAACCAAATAAAAGACTGATGTTAGCACGTAGTCGTCATTATGCAATCCAAATTAAATTAACACAAACACATTAAACTTCAATGGCCTAAAACCGTTTCTCACCATTTTCAAGAAAGCACAGATACATAGTCATTTTCTAAAAAGACATCAAAAGACTTTGCATTCACTCAAAAATAATCAATGATAGCAACATGCTGACTCGAGGTAGAAAATTAGAACTTAATGTTAAGAAAAACATATTACAAAGGATTGTGCTACAAACCAAACTTAAACATCATTGATAAGAAGAACCCAAACAAACTAAAATCAAAAAGAACCAGAAGGCAGAAATTTAAACAAACTGCTACCGTATAATCGTGTTGTATCCTGTAGCAAACGCGCCAGAGCTCGGCGATTCTTTTACAAAATATAGACGCCTGCATCTGCGCAGTGCAAAGGTAAAATAGAGAACGAGGCTATCCGCGTCATCTACATTATGTAAACACAATTCAAAAAAACCTTTTAAGGTAGCACCTTTCATGGAAAAAATAGGAATAAATAAATAAATAAATGAAGGATTTGTCAACTTATTGCTTAATAAAAATGAGTACAAAAGTATTCAGAAGTACATAAAAATAAACATCAAAATGTATCAATCCAAAACATATAAAAAATTCACCCTGAGTTATTCCACGGGATAAAAACTGATGTATATAAAGAAATGACCCAGGAGTGTAAATACTCAAACATTGTGTATCTTCAAATGTTGACAAGATAAAAACCAAAAAATGTTAAAATGACCAGATAATGATAATAATAAATGGTAAAATATAAATAATAAATAAATAGTTATGCAAATTAAGAATCAAAAAAACTCCATATGAAAAGAGGAACAAACGAATGAAACAAATGCTGGAAGCAAAAGTGAATAATCGTTGTCATACAAGGGGGCAAGCTCTTCATTGCCCACAAAAGTGGATAATCATTGTCATACAAGGAGACACGATCTTCATTAACCACAAAACCAAGAGAATATGCAGTAAAAGATAAAATAATATACAAATAGATATATAAAAATCGAAATAGTGTCGAGTCAATAATAATATTAAAGAAAGACCGAAAAGTCACTTTCCATATTAAGACCCTCTGGATGTAGGCTACGTAAGTCGAAATTAGATTAGAACAACGCTATATTTTCGACTTACGTAGCCTACATCCAGAGGGTCTTAATATGGAAAGTGACTTTTCGGTCTTTCTTTAATATTATTATTGACTCGACACTATTTCGATTTTTATATATCTATTTGTATATTATTTTATCTTTTACTGCATATTCTCTTGGTTTTGTGGTTAATGAAGATCGTGTCTCCTTGTATGACAATGATTATCCACTTTTGTGGGCAATGAAGAGCTTGCCCCCTTGTATGACAACGATTATTCACTTTTGCTTCCAGCATTTGTTTCATTCGTTTGTTCCTCTTTTCATATGGAGTTTTTTTGATTCTTAATTTGCATAACTATTTATTTATTATTTATATTTTACCATTTATTATTATCATTATCTGGTCATTTTTAACATTTTTTGGTTTTTATCTTGTCAACATTTGAAGATACACAATGTTTGAGTATTTACACTCCTGGGTCATTTCTTTATATACATCAGTTTTTATCCCGTGGAATAACTCAGGGTGAATTTTTTATATGTTTTGGATTGATACATTTTGATGTTTATTTTTATGTACTTCTGAATACTTTTGTACTCATTTTTATTAAGCAATAAGTTGACAAATCCTTCATTTATTTATTTATTTATTCCTATTTTTTCCATGAAAGGTGCTACCTTAAAAGGTTTTTTTGAATTGTGTTTACATAATGTAGATGACGCGGATAGCCTCGTTCTCTATTTTACCTTTGCACTGCGCAGATGCAGGCGTCTATATTTTGTAAAAGAATCGTCGAGCTCTGGCGCGTTTGCTACAGGATACAACACGATTATACGGTAGCAGTTTGTTTAAATTTCTGCCTTCTGGTTCTTTTGATTTTAGTTTGTTTGGGTTCTTCTTATCAATGATGTTTAAGTTTGGTTTGTAGCACAATCCTTTGTAATATGTTTTTCTTAACATTAAGTTCTAATTTTCTACCTCGAGTCAGCATGTTGCTATCATTGATTATTTTTGAGTGAATGCAAAGTCTTTTGATGTCTTTTTAGAAAATGACTATGTATCTGTGCTTTCTTGAAAATGGTGAGAAACGGTTTTAGGCCATTGAAGTTTAATGTGTTTGTGTTAATTTAATTTGGATTGCATAATGACGACTACGTGCTAACATCAGTCTTTTATTTGGTTTGTATAATGATGATTATGTTGCCTACCTCGTTTTATTCCTGCAATGTGCAGATGCAGGGGGCTACATTTTGAAAAACCTGTCGGGTCTGGCGCGCTTACCGTATGACACAAATATGATTTTATGATAGCTTACATAACGATGACTCTGTTGCCATCCTCGGTTCATTCCTGCAATACGCAGATGCAGGGGGTTACATTTTTAAAAAATAAGTTGCCGTGTCCGGCGCGCTGACCGATATCTTCCTCACTGATGTTGCTTAAATTTAGAGTATACGTAGCGGTTTATACTGCGAATCTTAAAACTTTTTTATAAATGAATTTTTATTGTTGTATCCGCTATATCATTATCATTGATAATTTTTAATTTTTGATAATGGTTGAGTGGGTTTAAAAGTCTTTTGATGTTTTTTAATCGCTCATACAAATGAAGAGTTTTTCCATCTCTTTTGAATTCATCGAGACATGGTTTGAGGTGGTCAGAGGCTTTTGTCAATGAAAATATTTTATTTGTTTAGAATTGATGTTAACTTTTTTTAGATGAAGTGGCCTGTGTAGTATAATAACTGGTGAAATGGGCAGTTTGTGACTATTGTATATCATTTTTGAATATACTCTGACTACTTTCACGCATTCATGTTCCGTTGTGTCCCCCAATTTTGAATTGTTTTTTTGTATTTCTTAAAAATCTATCGGATCGTTTTCACAGATGCCACTTATACCGTTTTGAGAATTCCAAATGGACGTTTGTTTTTAAAATCATAATTTGTTAATTTTGGTTAGTTTTTAGCCCTTGTTTTTATATCATCATCTTGGCAAATTGTTACATTTAATTATTTATACATTTTTTACGTTTTACAGATTGCACATTTATGATCATAGGAAGAGTTTCTTGGTCAGGTATCATTTTTAGTTTCATTCTCTCATTTTATTACTCTTTTTTCAATTTACATGGGTTGTCTTCATCTCTCTCTAATATCAGGCCGATTTCTATTTATACCTTTTGAAATTAATAATTTATTATTATTATTTTTTATAATTAATTTTTAATAATTTTTTTATATACATGTATGGATTTCATGATGTTTGTTTTGTTTTTTCTATTTAAGAGTAATTTATTTACAAGTTTTCAATTTAAATGTTTGTTTTTTGTTATAGCACAATTTTGAAGATATACACTGTTTTAGTCCTTTTTGGTTAATTTATACAGTCTGTTGATTCAGGTATGTGTAATTTATATGTTTTTTAAATACATCATTTTATGCTATATTAAGAAACATTCATTATTCGTTGAAACATTTATTATTATTTATCTACATATTTACATTTACATATTTATATAATTTATATATCTTTTATATATTTATATGTTTTTATCAATTGTACCGTCTAGGTGTCATATTTGTTATAGTATATTTTTGAAGACACACATTGTTTTAGTTCTTTTTGGTTAATTGATATAGTCTACTGATTCAGAGATATGTAATTTATATGTGTTTTTTTAAATACAATAATAATTTTTGATTATATTATGAAATGTTTATTGTCTGTTGAAACATTTATTATTTATTTACAAATTTATGTTTATCAAATTTATATTTTCTTATATATATTTATATACTTTCATTCATTTTCAATTGTACTGTTTAGGTGCATTTTTGTGTCGTTCTGTTGTTAGCCGTACTTATTTGTTCCACCATTTATATTTATATTTATTTATTTATATATTTATATTGATACATCCGTTTATTAGAAAAATGTTTTTAATTTGTTATTATTTTTATATTTAAAACTGTTTTAGTATGCATTCATTGATGTCCGTGGTTTTAGCCAGTTTGATTTTGTTTTTAAATAACTATTTTTGTTGTTTATTTTAATTTGTGTATTTGTCTTTAGCCATTTAGCCCCTGAAGAAGAGAATTCCGAAACACGGCCTGTGTCGGGCCTTTGGCTGATTTGACCAATAAAGATTTTCACACGTCCTTCGTTGCTATCCACGTTTCTTTGTTGGATAGTGTAAGTCTCTAGCATATTGCAGAGAAATATGTAAGCTGACGTTTTAATAATGAGTATTATCAAGACAAAGGAAACAATGGATTGTAGAAAACACGTAGTGGGTGTATAAGAATGTTCAGAAAGCCTTGCACAAGTGAAGAATAGCCAGGGTGTGACTTCTACCAACTCAAAGCAGCAGCATTCCAATCTTAAGGTAAATAAAGGATTACTCGTCCTTCAAAATATGTACAATAACATTAAATATGTAAGTAGCATCAATCAGTTGGTTGAGTTCATTGCTTAGCTTCATCTGTGGTGAACAAAAGGAAGCTTAGGGGAAAAAACATTTGGAAGAGGTGTTCTATTTGAGAAGGCAGAAAACTGTGTCATGAGACATAAGTAAGAATGATTAACTATTGTAAAGGAGCCATGATACGAAGCCTATAGTGACTAGGTTAGAGCATATTGTCCTCTTCCCACAGGCATGAAATACCTGTATAATAAAAGTACAGTTTCCTAAATAAATTTTGGTGGTTAATGAAGTAGCTATAACATTGTAAGAGTGTAACAGGAAGTAGGGTCCTCCTGGAACTACTACAATGAGTATAGGGAGGCGGGCTAGGAAGATGAAGATAGAGTATTACAAAAGAACGTAAGTTGGGAAAGTACAGGACACATGGGAACCATGTTGACATTAAACCAGATTTCAGCATAGGATAATACAAAAACAAAATTACTTTTTAAGGACCAGATACTAGGACAAGTGCATGGGGTGGGTATATTATATAATATAGGTTTTCCATAGAGAAAATGCCTAAGGAAAAAAACCAAAAAACAAAGTATAGATATGTGTTTAACAGATGTGGCCATTGCCCTTAACATAATTCAGGAAAAATAGAAACATACAAATCAGCCATAAGAGTTTGAGAAAAAGGAGAAGACAAAGCAGGGTTAGATTAACATTATAGGCTGTAGATGCACTGACGCCAACATGTATGCAAGAAATGGACTAGATTAGGGGTTTAACAACCTTTTTGGTTATGCAAATTCTTATTAACCTCCAAAGATTTCTGGGACTCTCGTTTCATCTGTGCTGTCTTTCGCAGACACCCTCTCAGTACCAAGCCTATCCCACTAGCCCTCTTTATCTTCCTTCCTCTTCCTGTCTCTACCAGTCTCTCCCTTCCCCAAGCTGGTTTCCTCCAGTTTCTCTCTCTAGTCATTCATTGCCAATATGTCTTCTCCAACAGACTTTTTTCTCTTTTTTTTGTGCCCTGCAGGCCTTCTGTAATGCTCTCAAGGACTCCCAAGGGCCCACGGATCACAAGTTGGGAACCATAGGGCCTCCATTTGCATAGTTTCAAAGTTCCATAATTGTGCCCGCACCACTGAGCAGTGTCCATTCCTTGTCGTCCCTCCACGCCAGTCCAGGTACGAATGGGTTGTCGGCCCCCTCCAGTAGCTGAGGACTGAGCATGACGAGTCTTGATCCAGTATAAGAGCTCCCTTTACAGCTCCAGACTCTAGTCTCTCTCAGTACTCGGCAGCTGGAGAAGAGCTCCTACCTAGTGGACTCCCTGAAAGGGCAATGTGGACAGCTAAAATTATATATATATATATATATATATATATATATATATATATATGAACCCAGAAGTTGTTCTGCAGAAAGGGGCAGAGAAGGCTGGGAGCACCCCCACCAGGAAGATTCCATAGGGGGGAGTAAGGATGGGCAGTAGGGGCAGTGCCTGCCCCAGGGCTGGGATCTGTAGGGGCCAGGATCTGCTCGGAGGTGTATTACCTGGGA
This sequence comes from Ichthyophis bannanicus, assembly GCA_033557465.1. NCBI lineage: Eukaryota > Metazoa > Chordata > Amphibia > Gymnophiona > Ichthyophiidae > Ichthyophis > Ichthyophis bannanicus. The sequence goes on from CM066032.1 coordinate 830,360,341, forward strand.
GCCCCAGGTCCCTCCCCCTCTTCCCAGCGAGGTAGCCAGAAGCCTGTTAGCTACAGGCACTCTGGATATCCCCAAGTTGGCAAGCACAGCTTTCAGGTAAATTAAAAACAAACAAACAAAAAATAAACAGCAGTAGATGCGGCTTTATTGCTGAAGGCACAACTCCCTCTGGCTCGGGGGGGGGGGGGGGCTACGGAGGCCAATCGCGGGTATTTCGGTAGTGGGCAGCTCTCTCTCTCTTTCCCTCCCTCCCTCTCTGTTTGCTTTGTTGGGCTCAGGTGTGTTCTTCCGTTGGTGCCGGTGCATGCTTATGGCTCCCTCAGTGTGTTTTCAATGTGGGAGCAACCGCAGCTTATCGGCCAGTTGTTGCTGCACATGCGTTCGGCAGAGCAGTCAGCTGCAGCAGGATTTTTCGGCCATGCACATAGAGGAAGCTTTGTCAACATTAGGGGAGGGGGGGATGCATTACTAAGGCCTGAGGATGCCGCGGGTTAAGTGGAAACTGCGACCATGTCTCAATCAGCAGCCTTTTCCCCCGCTCAGCAGGAGAAGCGGGGTAAGAATAATGCAAAGGGGGGGAGGGAAAAAGCTGGCGGGGACAGGTTCAGCTCCTCGATCAGTTGCACCAGGGCTACAAGAGGTGCTTGAACCAGTTTTTTTCCCAAGATTTTATTTTTTCTCGGCACAAAGCTTACTGTCTCAAGAGGAAATGGGCAGATTCCCTAGTTCCAGTAAAATTCCTGTTACCCCGACAGGGGAAGCCCTGCTGGAGGGGAGACCCTGGAAAAAAAAAGGGTGGATGACATCGATGACTAGTTGGTTCCTGACTCCCCGCGTACACACGCTTCAGGAGAGTTGGGGGAAGGCACTTCTGAGCTTTGGAGCAATCAGTGGACCCCAGAGTTGGAGGAAGGAGAGATTGCCCCAGGGGAGGATCCAAATGTGTTCCGTATGTTCCAGAGAGAGGAACTTGCTCATTGGACTTTCGCTAGCGGCACTGAATATTGTGCAGTCATCGGCCCAGATAGAGGAACCTCTTGAGGATCCCCTGTTTCAAGTGTTCAAGGGGGTACAGGTGTGCCTCCCAGTCCACAGAGTTATCAAGAAGATGATTGAGTCAGAATGGGAGTACACAGAAGCTACCTTGAGGGGTCACTGCCACATGGGACACCTCTACTCTATCCCGTAGGAGGAGCGGGAGCTCCTGAGGATGTCAAAGGAAGATGCATTGGTCTCGGCAGTGACCAAGATGACTGCCATCCCCATGGAAGGTGGGATGGCCCTTAAGGACCTGCAGGATCAGAAGTTAGTCTCTCCTTAAGCAGGCCTTTGATTCTAGTGCTTTGGCACTGCAGGCCTCCATTTGTGGGGCCCGTATGTTTAGGGCCTCAATTCACTGGCTCCAGGGCTTAAATCCATCTGACCTGGAGGGCAAGGCAGCTTCGGAGGGGGCAAAGCTGGAGTTGGCCGTTGCTTACATGGCATATGCCTTTTATGATTTAGTTCGAGTGTCTTCAAAAACTATGGCCTCGGTTATTGTGTCACAGCATTTTCTCTGACTTTGGAGCTGGGTGGCAGATGCCTCGTCCAAATCTCGATTCAGTAATAAACTCCCCTACAAGGGCAAGTTGCTCTTTGTGGAAGCACTGGACAAGATTGTAATGGGCGACTCCAAAGGGGGAGCGCCTGCCAGAAGATTGCCCTAAGGGACTGAAACTGGGAGGCCAACAGAGAGAACAGGCCAGGGATTTCTGGAAGTTCCGGTGACTCTGTTTGCACCCTACCAGCGGGGTGCTGTTGAGCAAGGGGGCAACCTTTTGCGGGGGCCCGGGGCTTCAGACGGGGCTATTACACGTCCCAACAGGCCCCAGCTAAGAAACCCCAATGAAACCATGCAGGCCCAGACAGAGGTGGCGATCGGGGGTCGGTTACAACACTTTTATTCCATTTGGGCTGCCGTTACAACTGACCACTGGGCCTTGGAGCAAATCCACGAAGGATAGGCACTGGAGTTTGCAAGGCCCTTATGCAACACCTTTATCGCCTTGCCCTGCAGGGCACCGAAGAAGAGGGAAGTGGTCCACTCCATGCTTCGGCACTTGTTGCAACTGGAGGCGGTAGTACTGGTACCCCGAGAACCCATACAGATCAGGTCGATACTCCATTTATTTTGTGATGCCCAAAAAGGAAGGGTCCTTTCGACCCATCCTCGATCTCAAGCATGTGAACCAGACCTTGAGAGTGCCTAACTTCTGGATAGAGACGTTGCGTTTGGTCATTTTAACAGTGAGGCAGGGTGAGTTCCTGTCAATGCTGGCTCTTACAGAAGCCTATCTGCATATTCCCATCAGACCGGATCACCAGCAGTTCCCGCATTCACCTTGCCCATGGGACATTTTTAGTAGCGAGCATTGCTGTTTGGCCTGACCACAGCACTGTGCACGTTCTATAAAGGTCAAGGTGGTGGTGGCAGTGGCATTGCAACAGGAAGGGATCCTGGCACACCCCTGTCTGGATGACTGACTTATTCAGGCGAAATCTGAGACAGAGGCAACCGCTGCTACGTGACAGGTGTTGGAGTTTCTGCCACAGCTGGGCTGAGTGGTCAACATTGCCAAGAGTCAGCTTCAGCCTGTCCATCGTCTGGTGTATCTTGGAGCCCTATTCAATATGAGGCAGGAATTGTTTCCTTACCCGAAGACAGAGTACAAAAGATATTGGCGCAGGTACGGAGGTTCCTGTGCATGAAGGTGCCGACAGCGTGGTACTCCATTCAACTGTTGGGCTCTAGGGTTGCGGCGCTGTATTTCTGCCTTAGGTGGTGACTGTTTCACCTTAATCAATCTATTTCACTGTCTACCTTTCCTTTCCTTGGAAGCTCCAAGGGGGATCATCAGCTTTACAAGTTGGTTCTCCACAGGGTACTGCGAAGATACATCAAGAGGATGGAGACCTTTCATACGTTGGACCGGTTGTTTATCCTTTTTGGCAGCCCTCGCATGAAGAAGTGGCCTCCAAAGCCTCGATCGCCAGTTGGGTGAAGCAGGCCATCTGTGCAGCATACGGAATACGCGGAAAGATTCTGCCCGTGGGTCTCTGGGCTCATTCACCCGAGCCCAGGCAACATCTTGGGTGGAACACTGTCTGGTTCCCCTGATGGACAATTGCAGGGCTACATGGTCATCACTCCATACTTTCTCGAGGTATTATCTGGATGTGCACGCAGCGGGGGACGCCTTAGTGCTTCAAGTCAGACTTGCAGGTCCTTCCCATGTTTGAATACTGCTCTGGTACATCCCATTCATATGTGGACTGGCCTGGAGGTTCGATAAGGAAGGCAAAATTAGACCTTACCTGCTAATTGTCGTTCCTTGGGTTCCTTCCAGGCCAGTCCAGGGCCTGTCCGGTTTTGTTTGTTTGGGTTTTTTGGTGAAAATGCGTCCGGCCGGATGAAGGTATTCAATTCTTGGTAAGGACTTATGTGAAGACAGTTCCGCAGGAGGGGCGCATCCCCCGAGCATGAGGGCCGGCTGGGCAAGTATGGCCTTGCTCACCTGCTTTGTCCTTGCAGGAGGTATACTGTAAATTGTGCCCATGTGGGGTACATTGTTAAGGGAGATAGGAGGGGTGAGTGCTTTCCATATTGCTCCTTCTCATTGGAACTGATGCTCTTGGGAGGAGAAAGTGGCTCATTCATTTAAATGGTTTTGTTAGGCATCTTTGTATGGTTGTCTGCTTTGTCAGTAGGAAACTGGAGTCTGGAACTGTAGAGGGAGCTCTTAGACTGGATCAAGACTGTCATGCTCAGTCCTCAGCTGCTGGAAGGGGCTGACAACCCATTTGTATCTGGACTGGCCTGGCCTGGAGGAAACTCAAGGAAAGACAGCAGGTAAGGTCTAATTTTGTCTTCCTCTTCATCCCTTCAGACCAGTCCAAACATGTGTGTTTATATTCTCCAATAGCAGATGGAGACACAGAACTACTGGTTTAATGTCATGCTGCATAGGGTCCTGTGCAGGCCACATCTAGGCAGTATTTTTCAGTCTCTAGCAGATGGTTGGGAAAATAGGCCTTTGCAGTCTGGATCTAGTAATGTTTGCCCTTCCTGTGGGGAAGAAGTAATCGCATTTGAAGAGAATTCAGCCTCTTTAGAGAGATCAGAAGGGCTAGAATTAGCTGGGACCAGTGTATGCAGCCCAGGGGTGTAAGACCAGTGGTACCAGGTTCCTCCCCCACTTCAGTTTTACCTTTGGGGATATTTTGGTTCTTGTACTCTGTCTTCTTTCCCTACTTTTTGGAGGGGGCCCGAGTGTGCATTGTGGCATGTTGCTCCTTCTTGGATTGGCAGATCAATGCAGAGGCACCCTGTTATAATGATCCAAATGACTGAACAAAGACTGCAGCTTTCTTCATTGTGGGATTCTTTGGACCACCATTTAAGCGGATGGAGGCAACAACTAAGGAAGAAGACCTTCTGGACAATGCAGAGTCAGACAACTTCTATTCCAAGGACAATTTGATCTTCAAGAATCATTCTCCAGCCTCAGACTGCTCTCTGAGCCAAAAGAGGTGATGGTTTTGAGCCCCTTGGACATGTCTATAGTGGTAACAATCCTTCTGATAGTGAGTAGGCCCCAGGCAGATAACACACTTCTTGTGAGTTTTGATTTTAGTGATATTTCTGTCAAAAGTGGGACGGTCTCTGAAAACTGGGCTTGGTCTGCACCACAACTCTATGCTGGTGAAATGCTGGCAAGCTGAAGAAAAAAAACAAAATTGAAACTCTGAAATATGTATATCTCCAGGAACAAGCAGGAATGTAGTCTTCACATATGGGTATCGTCGATACCGACGGAGCCTTCGCTGGAACGCTCCCCAGCGTCCAATAGGAAAGCTTTTGGGAGCACCCCACAGCGCCTGTGTGCTGCCTTCCCACCTTTCCAACTCTCCTTCGTCAGTTCTTCGTTTTCCACGGAGCCAACAGGATGTATGCCCTGTCACCGCAGAAACATTCTTCTTCTTCTTTTGTTTTTTTGTGGTTGCATCTTCCTTCACTCGACGCCTACCGGTACCGCCGGTTCTCTTTTCTTCTTTTCAAAAAAAACCAAAACCTATCTTCTAAAAATCTTTTCTTTAGGAGCCTTTCCTTTCTTGGGGTTAGGCGCCATTTTGGGCACTAGGCCCATTTTTTTCTTCAAACATGGAAAAACCAGCTAGTGGTTTTAAGAAATGTTCTAAATGTGGCAGTACCATATCCATTACCGACACCCATGAGTGGTGTCTTAAATGTTTAGGTCCTGACCATTCTCCATCGGAGTGTCTCTCCTGCAGAAAGATGACCAAGAGGGGTCTTCATCTTCCTCCCATGGATCTCAGGTAACTAAACCTAAGTCTTCTAAGACTGGCTGGTCCTCAAAGGGTAGATCTCCTAAGTATCGAGATGCTACTGGCGTTGCCCTTGAGGAAAGTTCACTGGCAAAAGAGCCCCGGTACCGCTAAGACCGCTACAGACGGTTCCACAGGTATCGGTACCAACATCGGCGCCGGTACCGAGTTAACCTGCCTTGGCAGGTATGCTGCACCCCATGCCGAGCCTTGAGTCTATCTCAGGTATCGAGGGGCCGGTACCGAGACACCCCGATACCAACTTCGAGCGGTACCCGTACCGAGCGTTGCAGGAACACCCGGCACAGAGATATTTCGAATCCTCTGATTCCAATGACTCTGATGACTCTGCTGGTACTAGAGCAATCCTTCCGGAGGATCCATCTCCTTCTCCTCAACGCAGAATGTCTCCTTCAGAGGACATGTCCTTCCAGGATTTCATACGTGATGTAGCTCAAGGTCTTGCAATCACGGTGACTCCAGAAAAGGAGCCCAGAGCGGAAGAATTAGAAATTCTTCAATACCCTAAGGCTCCTAAAGAGGCAGCTACTGTATCTTAACATAAGATCTTGCAAGATCCTATGAATGGGATGTGGGAAACCGCTTTAACAGTGTCTCCACACTCCCGACGACTCGATACCATGTACCGAGTTCCAAGCTGTCCTGGGTTTCAAAAGACTCAGTTACCACACCATTCAATGGTAGTGGAATCAGCAATGCGTAGGATTAAGAGTGCTAAAACGCATTCTTCCAATCCTCCGGGCCGTGAGTCGAGGACCCTTGATGCCTTTGGGCATCGATGCTTCCAATCCTCCATGTTGGCAGCCAGGATCAGCTCTTACATCCTCTATATAAGAATGTTCCTCAAATAAGTTGCAGGAGACTTGGAGCTCATGAGCCCTCTTCTTCCTGAGGAAAAAAGAGGGGATTTTCTTTCTGTGGTCAAACATGCCCAGGATGTCTCTAAGTTTGTGAGCCGTGCAACCTTTGATTGCTTTGAATGTATCAACAGAACCTCTGCTATTTCCATCGGTTCACGTCGTATTGCCTGGCTCCAGGCATTGGACTTAGAACAATGGGTACAAGAGAAACTGGGAAATATTCCTTGCACAGGAGAAAATCTCTTTGGCAAGGATTGGCAAGACAAGGCAAATCAGCTTGAATCTGAACATACTACTCTGAACAGACTATCAAAGTCTACAGCCAACCCAGCAAAGAAAAAGTCAGCCAAGAAACCCTTTTTCAATAAGAAAGAGGTTTTACCCATCTTACACCCATCATGCTCACTGTCCAGTTCATGTTCCCCAAAAGGGGAACCAACAGAACAGACAGCAGCGAAAGCCACAAGTTCCAAGAACTCAATCAGCTCCACAAGCTCAGCCTCCTCAGGGGCTTTGACTCTTTCCTAGAGAACGTAGTCTTTCTGCCCCTGAAAGGTCCAGAACCCCTCACCATTCCAGGAAGGTTATGCCATTTTGCCAGCAGATGGCAACAAATAACATCAGAAAACTGGACTCTGTCCATTGTACAAGAGGGGTACAGACTTCGCTTCCACAGCATGCCCCCTCCTACAATCATAAAGCAGTTCAATTCTCAGGTCCCTGTCACCAATCTCTTGGGTCAGGAGGTCGCATCACTTCTTGCTCAAGGAGCAATAGAAGAAGTACCCATACCCCAACAGGGGACGGGATTCTACTCCCCCTATTTTCTCATTCCCAAGAAAACGGGGGGACACAGGTCTATTCTGGACCTCAGAGAATTAAACAAATATCTGTTCCGAGAAAAATTCAAAATGATCTCCCTCGGAACACTCCTGCCATACCTTCAGAGTCAGGACTGGCTATGTTCTCTAGATCTAAAGGATGCATATACTCATATTCTCATCCATACAGATCACAGAAGATTCCTTTGATTCCTTTTCCAGGGAAGACACTTCCAATACAAGGTTCTTCCTTTTTGGTCTGGCTTCTGCCTCAAGAGTCTTCACAAAATGCATGGCAATAGTAGCAGCATTTCTGAGAACTCTAGGAATATTCATCTTCCCCTACTTAGACGACTGACTCATTCGAGCATCTACTGCTCCAGAAGCCAGCTTCGCTCTTTCTCGCATGATGCAAATTCTTCGCTACTTGGGACTGGTCTTAAACCTCCCAAAATCTCAGCTCACCCCTTCTCAGTCCCTGGAGTTCATAGGAGCTCGACTGGATACCAGACAATCAAGGGCTTTCCTACCACAGCCCCGCTGTCTTCGTATAATGCAGCTGGCATCCCAAGCAGCTATGAAAGTTTTCCTAACTGCTCAGGAAATGCTTCAGCTTCTGGGGCATATGGCATCCACTGTCCATGTGGTTCCCTATGCTCGCCTTCACATGCGAGTAGCCCAGTGGACCCTCTCCTCTCAGTGGACACAGGCCTCGGGTTGCCTATCGGACAAAATCAGAAACTCCACACGTCTCATTTCGTCCCTTCAATGGTGGCAATCACTGGAAAACCTTCTAGTAGGCTCTCCTTTCCAGCAGCCTCTATTCCAGGCCACCCTAACAACGGATGCGTCCAAGTTGTGTTGGGGGGGGGGGGGGGCCACCCTTGCACGATCTCTCAACTCAGGGTCTTTGGACCCTGCAGGAGGCTTATCTTCACATAAACCTCCTAGAACTCAGAGCCATTTTTCATTGCTCTTCAAGTATTCCACGCCCAGCTCAGCTACAAGACAGTTTGGGTCCAGACCGACAATCAGGTAGCCATGTTCTGTGTGAACAAGCAGGATGGAACAGGCTCTCTGTCGTTATGCAACAAAGCTTTGTGACTGTGGACCCTCGCCAGAGAGCATCAAATCCACCTCTTAGTGGTATATTTTCCGGGTATTCAAAATCTTTGGGCAGACAAACTCAGTCGAATACTGCTGCCACACAAATGGTCTCTTCACTCAGACCAGATTGCTCGAGTGTTTCGAATCTGGGGGACCCCAGATATAAACCTCTTTGCAAGTCCACAGAATGCCAAACTTCCCCGATTCTGTTCCAGAATTCCGGCTCAGAACTGTCAGGCATAAGAACATAAGATATGCCATACTGGGTCAGACCAAGATCCATCAAGCCCAGTATTCTGTTTCCAACAGTGGCCAGTCTAGGTCATATGTACCTAGCAGTTTCCCCAAGAGACACACGTTCCACAATGCTTGTACTGGGTCAAGCATTGATATCTTCGGTCACTTCTTAATAATGGTTTATGGACCTTTCCTCCAGGAACTTGTCCAAACCTTTTTTAAACCCAGCTACACTAACAGCCTTTACTACATCCTCCGGTAACAAATTCCAGAGTTTGATTACACGTTGAGTGAAAAATATTTTCTTTTATTAGTCTTAAATAGTTTACCCTGTAGCTTCATTGCATGTCCCCTAGTCTTTCTATATTCTGATAAGGTAAACAATCGATCTACGTTTACCCGTTCCACTCCGTTCATTAATTTATAGACTTCTATCATATCTCCCCTCAGCAGTCTCTTTTCCAGGTTAAAGAGCCCTAACCTTTTTAGCCTTTCTTCATAGGAGTATCCTTGCATCCCCTTTACCATTTTGGTGGCTCTTCTCTGTTCCTTTCTAAAATCACCTTTTTAAGATACGGCGACCAGAATTGCACACAATATTCAAGGTGCGGTCTCACCATGGAACGATATAGAGGCATTATAATATCTTTTGTTTTATTTTCCATTCCTTTCCTTATCACACCTAGCATTCTATTTGCTCTCTTGGCCGCCGCTGCACACTGGGCCGAGGGTTTTAACATGGTATCCACAATGACGCCTAAATCTTTTTCCTGGGTGGTGGTTCCTAATGTGGAACCTTGCATCGTGTAACCATAGTTTGGGTTGTTCTTCCCTAGGTGCATAACCTTGCACTTGTCCACATTAAATTTCATCTGCCATTTTGATGCCCAGTCTTCCAGTTTATCAAGATCCTCTTGCAATTTTTCACAATCCTCTTGGGTTTTAACAACTTTAAATAGTTTTGTGTCATCTGCAAATTTGATAACCTCACTCGTTATTCCACTTTCCAGGTCATTTATGAATATGTCAAAAAGCAGCGGACCCAGCACAGATCCCAGGGGTACACCACTATTCACCTTTCTCCATTGGGAAAATTGGCCATTTAGCCCTACCCTCTGCTTTCTATCTTTTAACCAGTTCCTGATCCACAATAGTACATTGCCTCCTATCCCATGACTCTTTAGTTTTGCCAAAAGTCTCTGATGAGGGACCTTGTCAAAGGCTTTCTGAAAGTCCAGATACACAATATCAACCGACTCACCTTTGTCCACCTGTTTATTCACTCCTTCAAAAAAACATAACAGATTAGTAAGACAAGATCTTCCTTGTCTAAAGCCATGTTGGCTGTCTCCCATTAGGTTGTGACTATCTACATGCTGAGTAATTTTATTCTTTATGATGGTTTCTACCATTTTTCCTGGTACTGACGTCGGGCTCACCGGTCTGTAGTTTCCCGGATCACCCCTGGAACCCTTTTTAAAAATTGGTGTTACATTGGTGATCCTCCAATCTTCAGGTATTAGAGATGATTTTAATGATAGTTCACAGATTACTGATAGCAGTTCTGCAATCTCATATTTAAGTTCTTTCAACACCCTTGGGTGTTTACCATCCGGCCCAGGTGATTTGCTACTCTTCAGTTTATCTAATAGTTGTAAGACATCTTCCCGATGTATCGATATTTCCTCCAATTCTTCCGCACCTTTAAATACCACTTCAGTCATGGGTAACATCCCTACATCTTCCTCAGTAAAGACCGAAGCAAAGAATTCATTCAGTCTCTCCGCTATCGCCTTGTCGCCTTTTAGTGCTCCTTTAACCCCTTTATCATCTATTGGACCAACTGACTCTCTCACAGGTTTTTTGCTACGAATGTACTTGAAAAGGTCTTTATTTTGCGTTTTTGCTTCCGCAGCAAGCTTCTTCTCAAATTCTCTCTTTGCCTGCCTTATCAATGCCTTGCATTTGACTTGCCAGTGCTTGTGCTGTTTCCAGGTTTCGTCGTTTGGCTCTTTTTTCCATTTCCTGAAAGATGCTTTTTTGGCAACAACAGCCTCTCTGACCTCACCTTTAAACCATGCTGGCAGTTTTTTGGACTTCCTTCCACTTTTCTTAAAGCGTGGAATACAGCTGGTCTGGGCTTCCAAGATAGTATTTTTCAACAACACCCAAGCTTGATGTACGTCTTTAACCTTCGCAACTGCTCCTTTTAGTTTTTTCTTAACTGTTTTCCTCATTTTATCATAGTCTCCCTTTCGAAAGTTAAAAGGTAGTACTGTGGATTTCTTACTATCCCTCTTCCACTAATTAAATCAAAGGCGAGCATGCTATGATCACTATTGCCAAGTGGCCCCAACACCCTTATCTCTTGCACTAGATCTGGTGTTCCACTAAGGACTAGGTCTAATATGGCTTCCCCTCTGGTCAGTTCATGAACCAGCTGCTCCAAGAAGCAGTCATTTATTTCATCTAGGAACTTTATCTCCCTAGCATGTCCTGACGTGACACTGACCCAGTCGATACCGGGGTAATTGAAATCACCCATTATTATTACTGCGCTGTAACTTTTGTTAGCTTCCTTGATTTCTTTGAGCATTTCATCATCCATTTGGTCATTCTGGCCAGGTGGTCGATAGTACACCCCCACAGCCATCGCCTTCCCCCTTTTATATGGAATTTCAATCCATATAGATTCTACAGCAGATTTTGTTTTCTGCAAAACTTTAATCCTTTCTGAGTCAATGCCCTCTCTAACATAGAGCGCAACCCCTCCACCAATTTGATCAGCTCTATCATTACGATATAGTTTGTACCCAGGTATCAGTGTCCCACTGGTTGTCCTCCTTCCACCATATCTCTGATATTCCAATCATATCTAACCTTTCATTTAGTGCTATATATTCTAACTCTCCCATCTTATTCTTTAGACTTCTAGCATTTGCATACAAACATTTTAGAGAATGTATTTTATTCATGTTAATTTGGCTATTGTTAGACATGGATAAATTGGGATCTTTAAGCTCTGTCTGCTCCATACTCGAGGGCATTTGGGCTACTTTACTCTTTTGTGGAACCTCTCTGCTTTTGGTAGTATCCTTCAAGGATACATTCTTACGAACCATCCGCTCTTGGGCGACTGTCGGCTTTCCCCTAATATCTAGTTTAAAAGAGATGCTTTCCTCCTCCACTGGCGGCAAGACTTCCTCTATGCTTTCCCACCCATTCCCCTCATTCCCAAAACACTGTTCGAACTTTAGAGAGACAGATGACGTATCATACTCATAGCTCCACGTTGGCCATGGCCAACGTGGTATCCTCTGCTTCTACGTCTCTCTCAAGCCATGCCACTGGAGTTGGGACACGCTCCAGATCTTCTGTCCCAGGAGGACGGGATGCTATTGCACCCGAATCCCCAGTCCCTGCATCTCAGGGCCTGGTTGCTGAGGGCGTAGAGCTTCCAGATATCAGTCTTTCTCAACAGGTAAGGGATATCCTGGTGGCCTCCAGAAAATCTTCCACAAGACGATCCTGCGCCTTTAAGTGGAAAAGATTCTCTGTATGGTGGTATCAAAAGGGACCTACCTCCTTTTCGGTGTCTGCGGAATTGCTACTGGAGTATCTTCTCCACTTATCAAATTCTGGTCTTAAAACCAATTCAGTAAGGGTTCATCTTAGTGCCATTGCTGCTTCCCGCAGACCACTAGATGGACAGCCTATCTCCTCTCATCCACACGTAGCAAGATTTATGAGAGGTCTACTCTTAACAAAACCTCCCATTAAGCCGCCACCGGTGGCATGGGATCTTAATCTTGTTCTCGGGCAGCTTATGAAACTGCCCTTTGAGCCCTTAGCCACTACGGACCTGAAGTTTCTTTCCTGAAAAGTCATCTTCCTAATTGCTCTCACTTCTGCAAGATGCATCAGTGAGTTGCAGGCCTTAGTGGCTGATCCTTCTTATACGAGATTTCACCATGATACGGTAGTTCTTAGGACTCATCCTCACTTCATGCCAAAGGTGGTTTCTCCTTTTCATTTAAACCAAGCGGTTTACCTTCCTGTATTCTTTCCTAGGCCTCATTCCTCTAATGCAGAAAGGAACCTTCATACCTTGGATTGTAAAAGAGCCTTGGCTTTTTTACCTTCAAAGAACTAAGCAACATAGAAAATCTTCTCAGCTTTTTGTTGTTTTTGATTCTAGTCATTTGGGACTTCCATTTTCCAAAAGAACTCTCTCTAGATGGATTGCAAATTGCATATCCTTTGCTTACGAGAGTAAGGGACTGTCTCTCGAAGGCCATGTCACAGCTCACAGTGTGAGAGCAATGGCAGCCTCTATGGCTAATCTTCGTTTTGTGTCCATTGACGACATCTGTAGAGCAGCCACCTGAGCTTCAGTACACACCTTTACAGCCCATTATTGTTTAGACAAGGACTCCTCATTTGGTTCTGCTATTCTACAGTATCTTTTTCAGACTTAATACAACTCCTACCCACCGTCCCGGGTTTTCGATGCCAGAGATCCATGGGAGGAAGAATGACCCATCTTACCAGAGGTTCGTAGCTTGCTAGGGTCATCTGCCTGGCATCTCTCAGCTGGGGAGTCCCCACATGTGAAGACTACATTCCTGCTTGTTCCTGGAGATAGCGTAGTTACTCATCTATAACAGGTGATCTCCGGGAACAGCAGGAATTAAGTCTTCACAACCCGCCCACCTCCCCTAGGAGTTGTCTCTCTCTCTCTCCTTTTGTCTCAGCTATAAACTCAACTGACGAAGGAGAGTTGGAAAGGCGGGAAGGCAGCACGCAGGCGCTGTGGGATGCTCCCAAAAGCTTTCCTATTGGACGCTGGGGAGCGTTCCCGCGCAGGCTTCGTCGGTACCAACGATACCCATATGTGAAGACTTAATTCCTGCTGTTGCCGGAGATCACCTGTTACAGGTGGGTAACTACGCTTTCTCAGAGAATAAGCACAATATGACTGGTTGATATCATCTCACAGAACCCATGTAGGGAAAAAGGCCTCTTCAACAAGAACATTTTTTTTATTTTATATTTATAAATTTTTACAATAAACCAAGCAACATTGCTTGTACAGAAAAGATACAACTTGCATAATACATAAGAAAAAAATATTCCAAATCAATTTAAAGCAAGGAATATCAATAGCCTTCAGTTAGGAGGGGAGCAGCATAACCAAAACACACTGAGGGGAGGAGACCTCCCCAGTGTTATACAAAGAAAGAAATAGAACAATATGTGGGGGCAGAGGTCCAAGAACATACATATATATGAATGAGAGACCGCTCAAGAGGGAGAAGATGTAACAACTTGAGTGCTAATGAAAGAAGAAAGATCTTCAGGCTGAAAAAATACATATTTCTGCAATTGATATATGACAATACATTTACAAGGAAACCGTAGCACAAAGGAGGCTCTGAACTGAATCACTCCAGGCCTTAACAAAAGAAAAGATTTGTCTTTTCTGCGTTTCCCTGGCCACATCTGGAAAAATCTGTACTTTTTTACCCATGAACAGATTACCTCTTTTTTTTTATAAAATAACTTAAGGAGCCATTCTCGGTCAGAAGACAAGGCCACTATTACTAACAAAGTGGAAACAGGCAGATCATCATCCTTGGGAGTTTGAAGCAGAGCAGAGACATTTAGGAAGTCCATTTCTAAAGTCCCAACAGACACTTTACTATCTTTCTTACCCAAAGGTAGATAATAAATTTTTGCCACCGGAGGTATCAGGTCCAAGGGCACCGACAGTGTCTCTTGAAGGTATTTCCTAAAAAGGTCTAAAGGAGCCATCCCAGTAACAACTGGAAAATTCAGAAGGCGATTGTTTGAGGACCGAGCAGCATTTTCCAATGTCTCTAATTAAGCTCTTAAAACCATGTTATCTTTAACCAAGGAAACAGTCAAATCAGAGACCTGAGATAGCTTCTGATCAGAAACTTCTAATTTACCTTTTGTTTCTACCATATCTTTATCCACTTTGGAGACAGTCTCCTCAAGTTTAGACATTTTTGAGGTAGAAAGAGCTAACTGCCGACCAACTACTTGAGAAAGCTGTACAACTGCCTCCCAGATGTTGTCCAGGGTCACAGAAACAGGACGAAGAATAACCAAGGAAAAGAAGGTTCAGTGGTTACTAGCGGTAAGAAATTATTCAAATCATCAGCACTGCTCACCCCTTGAGCTGAAACATCAACCGCAGCAGTTGTACCCTCTCCTGGGCTAACAGTCGAGATCTCCAACAGCTGATCTCTGGATCCTCCCACCGACGAGTCCCACTCCAGATTCGCAGCCACCTCTACCGTTGGTAGGACTGCAGATCCACCCATCGGGGGAACCGCCGAACGACCCGGAAGAGCAGGAGGTGCACGCCCATTCGGGGAGAGAGACACATCCAGGGCAGAAGACTCCGAAGTCTCCAGTACTGGCGCTTCAAAGCCTACTCAAATCTCCCCAATCTGGATCTCGGTTAGCCTTACAAAACGGTCCATAGGCCCCACAGCAGCAGGTGTAGGCTCCGCGGGAAGAGCTCTTGGCTTGCCTTTGCGCTTAGGCATCGTGACTCAAACCCTCACAGCCGCCATCTTGGAAATTAGCCACTCCCCCAAAGATGACGTTTCTAATGCCAACAAGAAAATGTCTAGAAGTTTTGAGAGGCCTTTTTCCCATGCAGGTTCCATCGGATGACTTAATCATCCTGCTGTCTGCTGAAAACACCTTTATCTTTATATGTATATTTTATTTTATGTATGTATTTATTTTTATAACAAAGAAGTCTTCAATCAAAAAACTGAGACATCCTTGTTTCAGCATCAACTCTGAGAAGGGCCATTCCTTCTCAGTACTTTATTTCTGAACTTTGGTAGAGTTGTTCTCTCTCGGCACCCACTGATGATTTTACCCACTTGTGTAGTTGATTTTGTCCTGCTTGTTGACGGAGAGCTTAGGGATTCACTCACACTTTCACACAGTGATTTTGGATTACTCTTATAGTTCCTACTTTGTGTTTCTGAGGACATGATAATGTACAGAGTTGTTTACTTTTTATCCTTTTAATTCTTTCCAAACCAATAGAGATTGGAAAGTTTTTTATATATAAGGGGTCAAAAACATCTATATATTTATCTGTCTGTTTGTCATCTGGGTAAAATAATTTTTCAAAAATTTAATGGAACAGAATTGCATATGGGAAAAACTGGTGAAAAGACTTGTCTGCAGTTTCTCGGCTTCTTCATTGCTGGCTCAATTGCCACTGCAGAATGAGAAAGCTGTATTTCCTAACACCAGGTGCTAGTTGAACTTAAAATATAAAGTCCATCTTTGGGCAGTCAGACGGAATTGGGCGTTACTCTAGCAGGAAGGCCGTGGATTAGTTTGCCTGTGATTGGGAGTTCTTTCTACTTCATATTGTTGGCACGGAAAGAGCTTCTCTTAACATATGCTGAAGGAATTTTTGGTTAAGAGATGTCTTTGTAAAAAAAAAAGTATTCAGCTGTCCTGAATTCGCCTCTTCTTGATTGACATTTTGAGTATGGTGCTTTTGTATTTTTGGTCTTAATAGTATACCATGTAATTATACTTTCTATGCTTGTATATTAATTGCTTGTTTTAATAACATAATTATGTAATCTGCACTGAATTCATCTGAATAAAAACAGAATATAAGAACTGGAATTAACTTAAATTAAAAAAATGAGAAACATTATTAATACCCCTCCACCCCAGCGATTACAAATGATCTGAAATAAGGGGATCCAAAACTCAAGGGGAGAGCTATCTATAAACCATGAAAATCGATGAGAAAAATCAAACAGGAGTCACAAAAGGCTCTCAGTATGCACAGATCCTAAAGGAGTTGTCATATTGTTAGGTTAGAACTTAGCTTCAAGAAGAGACTTTGGGGCACTTAGCATGTGCTGTCTGCTGCATGACCCATTTTTTTCCTAAGGGCTATGTGCAAGATGGCACCTGCTAAGTGTTAATAAAAGGTGCCTGTGATGGAGTATATGGGAAACTCCCCATCCTCCGCAGGGATTCCCCCCAGTCAAGGCCAGAACCAGTGAGATATAGCTCTGGAAAGTGCTTAAACCCCCTGTCTCTTTAAGAGAATAGGCTGGAGAATGCCTGGGGAGGGTGTGGCCCTGCCCGAGGGTTTAAACCAGAAAGTAGGAGTCCTGGAGGAGAGAGGAGCTTGCGGTTCTGGAGCATACCTGAAGACCACTTCCCTTTAAAAGAGAACCTGCTGTGGAGGCAAGAAGCATTTGAACTTTATTACTGTCTGCTCAGCCTTGCTGCTGGAGTTCTGCTTGGTTGAGACTTTTTGCTGGGCCGTGCTGACCGAAGTGAGGAAACTTTGGGAAGCCGTTTTGTTGGTTTTGTGCCATCTATGCTGAAGCACTAATCAGCTGTTCAGCAGAGTAGCCCTGCTGAGAGTGAGTAAGGACTGCTTATAGCTGGGGCAAAAGCCTAGGAGCAGTTGTCTGGATGCTGGTTGTGCAAATAAAATGTATTTTCTTGAAACCTCTCTTGGTTTTGGAGTCCTGTATCGTGCCATACACCTATCACATATGGTGGCAGTGGTGGGATCCTCTTTTTAACTCAATGACAGAAGAAAAACCCACACACCTCCTGGGCTTTGACCTCTCTACAGTACAGGGAAAAAGAAGAAAGGAAAGGTTTTTTTGTTTTGTTTTGTTTTTGTTTTTTATAAACGGCTAAAGGGGCTAGTCCTGCTGCAGTTAGGGAAGGAGCCTCAGTTATTTAGAAGCTGGACAGACAGAAGTTTTGTTTTCTTTTTCCTGCCCCAGCTGGGTTGGAAAGAATAATTAAACCAAAATGGAGAGATCACTCCAGGCTGTAGTGGAGGGGACAGCAACAGCTGCAATGTGCTTTATTAGAAGGACAGCAGCAACAGCAGCAACTACTACAGGGCATTTTACAAGCCCAAGGGGCACAGCAACAACAAGTACTACAGAAATCAGTGGAAATGCAGCAGGGTTTGCTAGCGCAAGTCTCCCAGGCGCTTCAAAGACGGCAGCCCCACCCTCTGGTAGCATCCCTGCCCAAAATGGTAGAGGGCAAGGACCCGGATCACTTCCTAGTAAATCTTTTAGCAGAAAGCCTAGCTGATAGGGTGGCCGGAGAGTATGTGGACCACATATTGTAGGAAACTTGTTGACTGGAAACAGTCAAGCTGCCTTCCAGGAAGCTAACCCTCATGGTCGAGCCTCCTATGCCACAGTAAAGACTGCCATACTGAAGCAAGCTGGGTATACATCATAGGCTTATTGGCAGTGGTTCAGAAAAGGAGCTCTGGGGCCTAAAGAGCTCCTCCTGCAATTTCTTCTATAGACTGTAAGAGATTACCTGGAGATGGTTACAACCAGAGGAGAAGACCAGAGCTGAGGTGGTCAAGATTGTTCTGTTGGAACATTTTCTAGAGGGATTGACCCTCCCCTTGAGACAGTGGGTGCACCAGTTCTCTAAATTGATCCTGGAAAGTTCTGTGGGAATAGCAGAAGGATTTTATGAAGCTCAGCCTATAACGGAGGCACCCAAGGCGAAGGAAACAAGGTCAGCCATAGCCTAAGGGGGCTGGGGAGGAAAACATGAGCCTTTGAGGGCCCCCACATCAAGGCCTTCATGGTCCCCAACCTCCCAAGGATCCATAGGTAGCTATTTGACTTTCTTCAAGTATGAGGGCAGGGGTCACTATGCCTGTGAGTGCCCCAAAAGTTATGACCTCCCACGAGTGTAGTTTTGTAGAAGCATCCCTAGTGGAGGGGGGTATGTTTGTGATACCTGTAGAGCTGGGAGGCCCTTGTCTGCAAGCCCTGGTGGACTCTGGAAGCGTGAGGACTCTCAACAGGCAAGATGCCACAACAAGGCATCAGATCAACTATGAGAAGCTCGTGACCTTAGTTTGCATCCATAGATATCGACTGTCATATCTGGCGCAAGTTGAATTAAAAACACCCGGGGGGGGGGGGGGACAGAGACTCTTGAGGTAGTGGTCATACCCTGGCTGACTTATCCAGTGATTATTGGCCGAGATTTCCCAAATTTTAAGGACATCTGAAACCAGTGAAGGAGCAACCCAGATGAGGGGACTGCGGAGGATTTTCTGGAACTCTTCCATTTGAGAGACCTGAACTTGTTTGTTAAGGACCCCAAAACTCCAAAGTCCCACAGACAGCACCGATTGGAGAAGGCCTGTCATAACCCGAACCTGGGGGCAGATATAGAGAGGGGGGGTTCTAGGACAGAACAATCCCCTGACAGATCCACAGATGAGTCCCGAGAACAGCCCACCTCCCAGCTGGGAAAACCCGTGTCTGAGGACAATCTACCTGAGTGGGTGGAGTAAAGAGGCCAGGCCAGTTTAAAAGGGCCCAAAGGGAAGACGACACCCTTAGGAATGCCTGTGACTGGGTTTACAAAGTAGAGGGGGTCCCGGTAGGTAACTTGGACTCTTCCCGGAGAAACTTTCCCTATTTCTTGTTGCGACAAGATCTATTGTATAGGATTGCCAGGGGAGTGATAGAGGGAGATGAGGTAGAGCAGTTGGTAGTCCCCGAACCGTACTGATGACAGCTAATGGACTTTGCTTATAATCATCTGTTGGGTGGGCACCTGAGGGTAGAAAAAACCCAAGAGCGCATTTTAGCCCAGTTTTACTGGCCGGGGTTCCATAAACATGTACAGTGCTTTTGCCAGTCCTGCCCCACCTGCCAGTTGCATGGTCTGGCCAAGATTAGACCTACACCTCTAGTGCTGATGCCCGTTGTCGAGACCCCATTTGGAAGGATTGCAGTGGATTTGGTGGGACCATTGGAGTGCACCCCCGTAGCAGCAAATTTATCCTGGTGTTAATGGACTATGCCGGACGTGATAGCCATATGGAATGCTAGGAAGACAACATTGGCCAGTGCACTATGGGAACTCTTCTCTTGGTTGGGGATACCAGCGGAAATCCTCACGGATCAAGGGATACCATTTGTTTCCCGCATAATGAAGCAAATATGCACCTTGTTGAAGATCAAGACCTTGTAGACATTGATGTATCATCCACAAACTGACAGATGGGTTGAATGTTTTAACAAAACATTGAAACAGATGCTAAAAATATTTGAACAAAGAGGAGAAGGACTGGGTTCTTTTACTCTCCTATCTTTTGTTCGCCATCAGAGAAGTACACCAAAGTTCGACCAGTTTTTCCCCTTTTAAGATGCTGTATGGGTGACAATCCTGGGGAGTCTTGCAGATACTTCAAGAAACCTTGGAAGAGGAACCCAGCCCTGGCCGGAATGTAGTAGACTACGTACTTCGGATGCAGGAATGCTTAAAAAAAGTGTGAGAAACAGCAAAACAGTACCTGGAGAAAGCTCATGGGGTCCATGCCTGTGCCTATAATCGAAAGGCAGTACTGGGGACTGGGTCCTAGTTTTACTCCCCATGTCGGAGAGTAAACTTTTCTGTAAATGGCAGGGTCCCTATGAGGTGGTGGGAACAGATGGGACCTGTCCAACTACAAGATTGAGAATGTCTTCCTTTTATCAAGATGTGCAATCTACCATGTGAATCTACTGAAGAAGTGGAGTCCTGCCCTGGCTGTGATGATCCAAGGAGAGGAGGTTGGGCCCGAGGTGCAGCCACCTTTTGAACCGGGCCAGGTTCCATTCAGGGAACACCTGTCAAATACACAGAAAGTGTATCTAGAACATCTAGTTCAGTGGAATAGGAATGTGTTCTTCAGTGTTCCAGGCCAAACCCATCTTGCCTACAATGACATTGTCACAGATCCTGGGGTGACTGTGCGCCAACGACCCTATTGACTTCCAGAAGTGTGAAGACAGGCCATGGCGAAGGAAGTAGAGGACATACTTAAATTGGGAGTCATAGAAGAGTCCCAAAGCAACTGGTCATCCCCTATTGTACTGGTGCCTTAGGCAAATGGGAGCATCCAGTTTTGCATCGACTTTAGGAAGGTAAATGCATTCTCCAAGTGGGACGCTTACCCCATGCCTAGAGTGGATGCCCTTACCGAAAGTCTAGGAGCAGCTCATTTTATTTCAACATTGGACCTAACGAAGGGGTATTGGCAGATTCTCCTAATTTCTGCAGCCAAAGAGAAGACTGCATTCTCTACACCCCAAGGGCTATTCCAATTCATGGTGCTGCCTTTTGGACTGCATGGGGCTCCTGCTATGCTCCAGCACCTAGTCAATCACCTGTTGAGACCTCACAAGGGGGCATGTGGGAGCCTACTTAGACAATATTGTGATTTATAGTTGTGACTGTCACATATGCAAGCTGTGTTAACAAGTTTGAGAGAGGCTGGTTTGATAGCCAACCCAAAAAAATGTTTCCTGGGAGGCCGGGAGGTCCAGTACCAGGGATATTCAGTGGGAAATGGCCAAGTGTGACCGCAACTTAAAAAGGTAGAGACTGTTTCCCAGATGCCGGCCTACAATGAAAAAACTTGTGCGGGCCTTTTTGGGGATGAACGGCTATTACTGCCGATTCATTCCGAGCATGCCAGAAATAGCTGAACCATTGATCCAGCTCCTCCAGAAGAAAGCCCCGGACAAGATCAACTGGATAGCAGAATTGGAGGAGGCATTCCGAAACTTGAAGACAGCCTTGTGTTCTGAACTGCTCCTGGTCAGTCTGGACTTCACAAGGTCATTTGTTGTACAGACGGATGCTTCGGCTGTTGGTCTTGGGGCTGTCTTAGCCCAGGAGAGAGAGGGTGAGGAGCATCCAGTGACTTATTAGCTTCCCCCTTGAACAGCATTATGCCACCATTGAGAAGAAGGCCCTCACCGTCAAGTGGGCTCTAGACTTTCCGATACTACCTGCTTGGCTGCCCTTTTACATTGATTATGGATCACCAGCCACTCAAGTGGTTGGCGCAAAATAAGGAGACCAATGGACGAATCATGCGCTGGTTCCTCAGCCTCCAACCCTTTCAGTATGTAGTCTGACATAGGACTGGTAAGGCGCACTAGCCATGCAGACTACTTGTTCTGTGTGGAGGGCCTAGGAATGCCGGACGCTCAACCGCCTAGGGTTGAGCTGAGGGGGGGAGGATATGTAACATAGTTAACATAGTAAATGACGGCAGATAAAGACCAGCATGGTCCATCCAGTCTGCCCAGCATATATGTGTATAAGTTATCATGTATATTATGTTAACCTGTAACCTGTTTCTCACGCTTTAATGTTATAATGTAAACTGTTACCACGCAATAATGTAGACAGCTTTGACTTTAGGATAAAGTGGTATTAATACTCTCCGGAACAAAGTTTTACATCAGCGTGCTAAAAAATCTCTTATGTATTACACATATCAACCCTTTCAACATGGAAATAAGACGGGCAAGCTGTTGGCACGTTGCTTGCGGGGAGCCCAGGAGTCATGCTGGGTACCAGCTATACGAGATAGGACAGGTAAATTACATAGAAAAATGACGATAGAAAAAGACCACATGGCCTATCTAGTCTGTCCTTCCATATCAACAACAGTCCCCTTTTTTCCTTTAGAGATCCTCTGTGTTTGTCCCATGCGTTTTTGAATTCAGATACCGTCCTCATCTCTACCACCTCTACTTGGGAGACTATTCCACAGATCCACTACTCTTTCCGTAAAGAAATATTTCCGCATATCACTCCTGAATCTATCCCATTTCACCCTCATCCCATGTCCCCTCATAGCAGAACTTGCTTTCAATCGAAAGAAGCTCTCCCCCTGTGCATTTATGCCACAGAGGAATTTAAATGTCTCAATCATATCACCTTTATTCTGCCTTTCCTCTAAGGTGTACATATTAAGATCCTATCCTCATATGCTTTATAATGAAGACCACTAACCATTTTAGTAGCCACCCTCTGTACTGACTCCATCCTGTTTATATCCTTTTGAAGGTGTGGTCTCCAGAATTGCACACAATACTCCAAATGAAGTTGCACCAAATACTTATACAGAGGCACTATCACCTCCTTTTTTCTGCTAGCCAATCCTCTTCCTATGCACCCAAGCATCCTTCTAGTTTTTGCTGTCACCTTTTCTGCCTGTTTAGCTACTTTAAAATCATCAGACACAACCACACTGAGGTCCCGCTCTTCTTTAGTGGACAAAAGTACCACACCCTCTATACTATATTGCTCCCTTGGATTGCTGCAGCCCAAATGCATGACCTTGCATTTTTTAACATTAAGTCCCAGCTGCCAAATTCTAGACCATTCTTCAAGCTTAGCTAGATCCCTCCTCCTGTTATCTACACCTTCCTGGGTGTCTATTCTATTGCAGATTTTGGTATCATCCGCAAAGAGTCAAACCTTACCCGACAGCCCTTCCGCTATATCACTAACAAAGATGTTTAAAAAATCAGACCAAGGACAGATCCCTAGGGCACACCACTGGGTAAACTTTCTTCTCCTCAGAGTGAGCTCTGTTTACCTGTACCCTTTGTCGCCTCCCACTCAACCAATTTCTACTCCAAGCAGTAACTTTAGGGTCCATCCCTAGGGTGCTCAGTTTGTTGATAAGTCGCCTGTGAGGAAAAGTGTCAAAGGCTTTACTGAAATCTAAATACACCACATCTAGGGCTCTCCCTCGGTCCAACTTCCTGGTCACCCATTCAGAAAACTCAATCAGATTTGTCTGATAAGACCTGCCTCTGGTGAATCCATGCTGCCTCAGATCCTGTAATCCGCTGGACTCCAGAAACCTCACTATTTTCTCTTTCAGCAGCGTTTCCAATTAGTCACCACTGAAGTTAAACTAACCGGCCTGTAGTTTTGGACCACATCCTTACTTCCACTTTTGTGTAAAGGAACCACTTGAGCCTCTCTCCAGTCCTTTGGCACCACTCCCGACTCCAATGAGGCATTGAAAAGGTCAGTCAGTGGAGCTGCTAGAATGTCCCTAAGTTCCCTCAGTATTCTAGGGTGTATCTCATCCGGTCCCATCGCTTTGTCTACTTTAAGTTTATCTAGTTTCTCACGAACAGTCTTCTGAAAATTCTTCAAGATGCCCCTCACTTCTGTTCCTGTTTGTGGGTGTTTTCTGAGGTCCTGTTCCTGGTTTTTCATCTGTGAACACAGAACAGAAATATTTGATAAGCAATTCTGCTTTATCCTCATCAGCTTCTATATATTCCTCCCCTTCACCCTTGAGTCTGGCAATAGCAATTTTGCCCTTCCTCTTCTCACTAACATATCTGAAAAATGTCTTATCCCCCCATTTTATTGCATTGGCTATTTCCTCCTCTTTTTGAAACTTTGCTTTCCTGACTACTTTGCTAGCTTCTTTAAGTTTTTCCAAATGCCTGTCTTCCTCTCTGTGTTCTCTTGTATTTCATGAAGGCCTCCCTCTTTTTCATAAAACGAAGGAGGAGATTGCCCAACGTTTTTGCTCCTACTATCAGGAGCTCTATAAGGGACAACCAGTGTCCTTGGAAATGATAAATTCATATCTTGGGAGCTTGGCCCTGCCTAAACTGACTGCGCAGCAGATAGAGCAGCTGGGGGCACCTGTCATGGCCCAGGAGATACTTAAGGGTATCCAACAGTCGCAGTGTTGTAAGTCCCTGGGCCTGGATGGGTTCGCTGCCATATTTTACAAAATCCTACGGGTCGAGGTGATGGTCCCGCTGGAGGCTGTTTTTAAACAATGCTCGCACCAGCAGGGGTTCAAATGGGGAAACAATCATGCTTATATCACACTGCTCCTAAAGGTAGGGAAGGACCGGCTTCAAAATAGCTTGTACAGGCCTATCATTAATCAGCTCTGACTTGAAGCTTCTAGCAAAAATCCTAGTGGAAAGGTTGGCACTAATGTTGCCCGCTTTAGTATGTGATCCGCAGGTAGGGTTTGTCAGAGGCCGCTATGCAACTAGTAACCTAAGAAAGATCATAGCTTCCCAGGAATGGGTCCATTCACAGGAACTGGTGTCGTTGCTTATAAGTTTTGATGCCAAAAAGTTTTGATAGAGTGGGATAGGACTGCTTGTTTCAATTACTTCCATACTAAGGGATAGAGGGGGACCTATCTGCAAATAATCAGGGGTCTCTATGACCACCCTACAGTGGCGATCTTAGTTAATGGGCATCTTTCAAAGACATTTGATCTAGGGAGGGGAATGCGGCAGGGATGTCCTCTTTCACCTTTACTTTTTGTATTATCCCTTTACCTCTTTATTTCATACAGTGGAGGGCTGCCAGGCCATTCCTGGAATCAAGATGGGTAGGTCAGAATTTAAGATAGCGGCCTTTGCTGATGATCTCTTGGTGCATATTTCCCTCTGCAATTGGCACTACCTCGGCTGCTGAACGAGTTTGACTTGTATGGGCAACTATCTGGATTTTCACTTAATAGAGAGAAGTCCGAAGCTCTGGACGTTTCAGAGTGATTGAGGGAGTGTTGGAGGGTACAGGTTTTCCAATTCGGTGGGCCAATCGAGCCTTTATGTATCTAGGCATTCGGTTAACAGAAGATCCAAGGCAGTTTTATTGGGCAAACTGGACTAAGGTAATGAATCAACAGCAAGCCAAGCTGTAGGAGTGGACAGCTCTCCTGTTGCCACTCTTGGGTCGGGTGGCGGCTTACCACATGACTCTGTTCTCTAGACTGCTCTATATATTGCAGATTTGCCAATTCGGCCTTTATGTAGAGATGATATATTACACAAGCGTGACCTATGTCAATTTTTTTCGCATGGGAGATTAGCTCGCATCTCGCTTGTTCGTTTAAGGGGCCACTGGAGTGAAGGAGGTTTGGGTATTCCAGATCTCCATCATTATTTTTATTTATTTTATTTAACAGGTTTTTATATACCACTTTATCATTTCAATCAAAGCGGTTTACATTGAAACTTAAACTTGGTAACGTACATTAAACAGGGACATTGAAAACTTGGATTTTTCAGAGGCAATGGAGGGTTAAGTGACTTGCCCAAGGCCACAAGGAGTGCTAGTGGGAATCGAACCCTGGTCTCTGGGTTCCCAAGCCAGTGTTCTTAACCATTAGGCATGCCAGATGCGCCACTTGAGAGACTGGCTGGGGCAGACCGAGATGTTTACCTCTCGAGACCTGGAAGAGGACTTTGTGTGTCCTTGCTCCCTGATGGCTGCGCTGCACATGGAGTCTGGGGTGTTGCCGGAGAGACAACTCTGGAGCCATTTGGTGGTCCCAATATCAATACCAATATGGCGTTTTCTGTGCAGGTGGTGGTGTGTCTCTGACTGCCTCTGGTTTTTTGTATATCAGAGGGAACCCCCAGTTTACCCCAGGTTCAGAGAATAGGGTTTTTAAGGTATGGGGGAGAAAGGGATAGAGAGTTTGGGACATGTGGTGACTCTACAAGGTGAAATGAAGCCGTATGCATTGCTGAGGCAGGAATATGAGCTTTCAGGGCCTATCATCAATTGAGACATTATATTCAATCACTTCCAATGGTAAACCTAGTGGCAGAGGCCTCGGCACGCGTGTTGGAATTTTTTGAAATTGGTGACCAAGATCGTCTGTCTATCCCGCAATTATATCGCATGTTGGAGCAGTGGGCTCCCCTCATGGATTTCTTGACAATAGATCGACAGTGGGGATTGGAATTGTGGCAGCAGTTGGAGGCAGGGGCAGTGTGACGGGCTATTGTGTGCATCCCAGCACTGGTTAAAACAGCCCAATTATGGGAGATACAGTATAGAGCCATTTGTCAAGCCTCCAATAGCCAGTGTCCCTGGTGTGGAATACCCAATGCAAATTTAGGGCACATGTGGAAATGCAAACATGTATAGAGATACTGGCACCGGATACAGGGATACCTGGAAGTTGTAGTGGGACAGTTGGTACTGAGGACAGGACAATTGGTTGTTTTGGATCAGCTGGCGCGAACGGGCCCAAAGGGGAGGGAGGATAGACTATTGGTACGAAGGCCTGTGTGGTAGGTAAACAGACTGTGTTTTGTCATTGACGGGAATCTACACCCCCCTCATTTTGGGAATGGCAAAACAACTTTCATCAGTTGATGATGGAGCATCTGGCGCCCAGAGGAGGGGACCGGCCCCGGGAGGGCTTTCTGACACTCTGATACTCTTGATGCTATGACCCCACTAATCTGCAATGAGCTGTTAACCTTCTAGACGGGGACAGGAACCCACAGAGGAATGGCCGGAATACGGAGTGGGAATATAAAGGGAGAGGGGCAAGGGACTAAGAGTATATATAGATGACAAGGAAAGGGAGGGGGAGAGTAGGGGGAATGACGAACTCTTGATAGGCGTTAGGGTGGATTCCAGAAGGGGGGGAGTGTAGTAAGGTGGGGCTAGGACTGGTCGGGAGTCAGAGCCACCACACGACCGGGATCTCAATCTCACAGAAATTCTGAGTCTTAGGTGGACCCTTGCATTTGGGGGAGGGAAGGGGATTGTAAGGGGGGAATAAGAAACAAAATCAGGTGTCTGTTGTATTAGGAGATATGGTGGGTATGTCATGGCACAGTGTGGGGAAAATACTATTGATAAAGGCTGCTTAATGTACGTGTTTATTATTCTGGGAAGTGAAAATTGAGCTGTATAAAGTTATGCTGTTTCTTGATGTTAATAAAGATGATTTTTTTTCTATTGTTTTTATCTTTTGTATCACATTCATTTATTCTTATGCCCTTTTCTTCTCCCCCTTTTTATATACAGACCTATTTGTTGTATGATCTTATGTTCGATGGGCTCACTATATTTCCACTTTATATATGCTAATTATTCATATATGAGGTTCTATTCCACCTAATGCCAGTGATCCTCCATTTATCATTTTTTTAATTGTTTTTACCTTTTTTACTTTTAGTTTTAAACTTGTGCTATATGTTTTGTTTTTTATTCAATGGGTTTTAATTCCATTCATTTTACAATTCTGAAATAGCTCCATGTGTCAAAGAGCATTGATGCCTTGGCCCAGTCAGCGTCTGCTGTATGTGTTTCCTCCATGGCCCCTGGTGGGGCATGTGATTCACTGTAGAGCGCCACCCAGGCATGATTGTTCTGGTAGTGCCTGATTGGCCATGGACAGCGTGGTTTTGAGTCCTGATGCGGTTCCTTCAGGCATTAACTCTTCAATTGTCTCCGTCCCAGGTGCTATTGCGACAGGGACTAATAATCCTGGAGGACCCAGTTCCCTTCTTACTTATGGCATGGCTCTTGAAAGGAGACTGCTTGTGTGTAAAAGTTCCTCCCCAGCGGTGATCTCCACTCTGCTTGGATCCCGGAGGAGGTCTACCAAGCTAACATACTTGCGGATTTGGTGCTGCAGTGCACAGCACTTGACTCCTGAGGTGGCCAAAGTGTCCTCCCTGTAGGCCTTTCTACAGGATGACTTAGAGAAGGGGCTCTCTGAAGGTTCAGGTGGCAGCTTTAGCCTGTTTCCATGATATGGTGGTGGGCAAGTCTTTGCCTTGCAACCGGATGTCTCAAGCTTTCTACAGGGGTTTTGACATCTGCATACTCCCTTTCATTCTGTGATCCCTTCATGGGATTTGTGTCTGGTGACCAGGGCCCCGATGACAGCCCCCTTTGAGCTTGTTGAAGCACGATACCTTAAAGGATTTGTTGCTCAAAACTGTTTTCTTGGTCGCGATTTGTTCTGCAAGGTGGGTTTCTGAGCTGCTGCTGGCTCTGTCTTGCCGAGATCTTTATCTGCCTTTTCCATTTGGCCTGTGTCTTCAGGCAAGAAGGAAGTGTGCTGTCTCCCTTTCACGAGAACCAGGTAGTCTGCCTGCCCTCTCTCTCTAAAGAGCAGTGTTGGAAGGATAAGGATCTTCAAATGGTGGATATTCGTAGGGTGCTTCTCCTTTCATTTCATAAGTCAGACCATCTTTTTGTGCTGCTTGCTGACCCACGCAAGGATGAAGCGGTGGCCAAGTTGACTTTGGGGCACTGGTTAAGTAGGCCATTGCTTTTGCCATATCTGTTATGGAACTGGCTGGTTCCGGAGGGTTTGCGCACCCATTCTACCCAAGTACAAGTGTCCTTGTGGGCAGAGCGGAGCTCAGTAGCCCCTGCAGACGTTTGTCAGGCAACAACGTGGGCATCACTTTTCACTTTTGTCAAGTATTATAAGAACATAAGAACATAAGATATGCCATACTGGGTCAGACCAAGGTCCATCAAGCCCAGTATTCTGTTTCCAACAGTGGCCAATCTAGGTCATACGTACCTAGCAGTTTCCCCAAGGGACACAGGTTCCACAATGCTTGTATTGGTTCAAGCATTGATATCCTGGGTCCCTTCTTAATAATGGTTTATGGACCTTTCCTCCAGGAACTTGTCCAAACCTTTTTTAAACCCAGCTACACTAACAGCCTTTACTACATCCTCCGGTAACAAATTCCAGAGTTTGATTACACGTTGAGTGAAAAAATATTTTCTTTTATTAGTCTTAAATAGTTTACCCTGTAGCTTCATTGCATGTCCCCTAGTCTTTCTATATTCTGATAAGGTAAACAATCGATCTACGTTTACCCGTTCCACTCCGTTCATTAATTTATAGACTTCTATCATATCTCCCCTCAGCCGTCTCTTTTCCAGGTTAAAGAGCCCCAACCTTTTTAGCCTTTCTTCATAGGAGTAGCCTTCCATCCCCTTTACCATTTTGGTGGCTCTTCTCTGAACCTTTTCTAAAATTGCTATATCCTTTTTAAGATACGGCGACCAGAATTGCACACAATATTCAAGGTGCGGTCTCACCATGGAACGATATAGAGGCATTATAATATCTTTTGTTTTATTTTCCATTCCTTTCCTTATCATACCTAGCATTCTATTTGCTCTCTTGGCCGCCGCTGCACACTGGGCCGAGGGTTTTAACATGGTATCCACAAGGACGCCTAAATCTTTTTCTTGGGTGGTGGTTCCTAATGTGGAACCTTGCATCGTGTAACCATAGTTTGGGTTGTTCTTCCCTAGGTGCATAACCTTGCACTTCTCCACATTAAATTTCATCTGCCATTTTGATGCCCAGTCTTCCAATTTATCAAGATCCTCTTGCAATTTTCCACAATCCTCCTGGGTTTTAACAACTTTAAATAGTTTTGTGTCATCAGCAAATTTGATAACCTCACTCGTTATTCCACTTTCCAGGTCATTTATGAATATGTCAAAAAGCAGCGGACCCAGCACAGATCCCTGGGGTACACCACTATTCACCTTTCTCCATTGGGAAAATTGGCCATTTAGCCCTACCCTCTGCTCAGATGTCCACGTGTGGGTGGACACTGCCTTCTGCTAAAGAGTTTTGCAAGCTGCTGTGTCTTCTTCCCGCCCAGTGGTGTTGTAGCTTTGGTACATCCTACTTGGGTAGACTGGTCTAGCAGAACGATATGGAAGGTGACATTTTACTTACCAGATAATGTCCTTTCCTTGAGTCCTGCTAGACCAGTCTAGGGCCTGCCCCTGAAATTGTATTTGCTTTGTTATTCTGCTGCGGTATTATTGGGTCTGCCATGAATTTTACTTTGTTATACAGGCTCATCCTCTACTGATAAGTCTTCTGTTTCTGCCTTATTGTGCATAGTTCTCTACTGTTTACTTGTTTTTGCCCACATTGAGTTTGCATGAGACTTGCTCTGTATCTCCCATATACTTTGAGGATGAATACTGAAGGGACCTCTGGTGGCTGAGGCGGATAGAGGCACAGGAATAATGTCACTGAAATCTGGGCTTTTCATTGGTTCTTTGTCTCCACCAATCTGTTGGTAGGGGAACACAACCCACCTGTCTGGACTGATATAACAGGACTCAAGGAAAGAATATTATCTGGTAAGTAAAATGTCACCTCTTTCGCTGAATAGCTGTCCAGTGACATGTCATGTCATACGTACATATGTGGTAAACTACGAGTTAGACAGCTGTGAGCCCTATTTCATACTTAAGTTCATATTGTTCTTTTTTATTATTTATTTATCATCTTATGTTAAGTCCTGTCAAGTCGATGTCGACTCAGGGCGACCCTCTGGATAGTTGTCCTAAATTGTGTTCGGTCTTCAGTCAGGTGGCTCATTGTTGACAGACTGGCACCTGTAGCTGCTCTTATTGTATCGATCCATCTCATTGCTGGCCTTCCTCTTTTGCACTGACCTTCTATCTTGCCAAGCATGATAGCTTTCTTTAATGATCTCTTTCTTCACATGATGTGTCCAAAGTATGAAAGTCGAAGTCTTGTCATCTGAGCTTCTAAAGAAAGCTTAGGTTTGATCTCTTCTAGTATTGACTAGTTTGTTCTTTGGGCAGTCCATGGCATTATTCGTCACCAGCACCACAATTCAAAGGCATCAATTTTCTTACTTTCTATCTTTTTCACTGTCCAACTTTCACATCCATATGATGTTATTGAAAATGCCATGGTTTGAACAAGTTGAATGTTTGTATGGAGAGAGACATCTCTGCTCTTGAGAATCTTGTCTAGGTCCTTCATAGCCATTCTGCCAAGAGCAATGCGTCATCTTATTTCTTGACTGCTTGTTGCTTCTTTATTGATAGTTGATCCAAGTAGGTAAAAGTTGTCAACTATTTCGATTTCTTCTCCATCAACAATGAACTTTTTAAATTTTGCCAGTTGTCAGGATTTTTATCGTCTTAACATTAAAGTGCAGACCCTTTTTAAGCCTATATTCCTTGATCTTGAGAAGCATATGTTTCAACTCGTCTTCACTTTCAGCCAGTAATGTGGTATCATCAGCTTAGCAAAGTTTGTTGATGAGTCTTCCACCAATCTTCACATCTCTGTTGTCTTCATACATTCCTGCTTCTCTGATGATTTGTTCTGCATATAAATTAGAGGAAGGGGGAAAGTATGCAGCCTTGTTGTACACTTTTGATGATTTTAAACCATTCTGTTTCTCCTAGTTCCGTTCGAACTGCTTCTTGATCAGTGTAAAGGTTGTGTAAGAGAACAATCAGGTGTTCTGGTATACCCATGCTTCTTAATATGGCCCAGAGTTTCACATAGTTTACATAGTCAAAAGCCTTACTGTAGTCAATAAAACACATATAGATATCCTTTCGGTATTCTTTTCTTTTTAAGGATCCATCTCATATCCGTGATAATATCTCTCGTTCCTCTCCCTTTCCTGAATCCTGCTTGCACTTCAGGCAGTTCTCGTTCCAGGTATGGTTGTAGTTTCTGCTGAATGATCTTGAGTAGAATCTTGCTGGCATGTGGGATCAGAGCGATTGTATGATTTCCACAGTCAGTCGGGTCGCCTTTCTTCAGTATTGATATAAACACAGATCTTTTCTGGTCAGTTGGCCATGAATTTGTCTTCCAAATTTCCTGGCAGAGCCTTGCAAGTATGATAACAACTTCATCCGATTGTTGTAATACTTCATTGAGAATGCCATCAATGCCCGGTACTTTGTTCTTTGATAAGGCTTTCAGTGCTGCTTTGACTTATTCTTTCATCACCAATGGTTCCTGATCATAAGCTATAAGTTGAAATGGCTGTTGGTCCACTTGATCTTTATGGTATAATGACTGTATATTCTTTCCACCTTTTCTTGATCTTCTCAGCATCATTCAACATGGATCCTTGAGCATCTTGTAGCATTCCAATTTGAGGCTGGAATTTTTTTCTTTAACTCTCTAACTTTAGAAAAACTGATCTTGTTCTTCCTCCAGTAGCTTCTGATTCTATTTCCTTGCATGTTTCATTGTAGCATTTTCCCTTGTCCTGTCTTGCTGCACGTTGGAAATCTCTGAGTTCTGCAATGGCCTCTTTCTCCTCTGGTTTTAGCTTCTCTGCATTTCTGGACAATTTTCAGAGTTTGTCATCCATTTTGGCCGTTTTTGCTTTTTCACCTTATGTAGAGACTTATCGCTTTCTTCCAATACAACCTTCTTGATATCATCCCATAACTCTTCTGAAACTCTGTCATTTGTATCTAAAGCAGCAAATCGATTTCTCAGGCAGTCTTTAAATTCCAGCAGTCTTTAAATTCTACTGGTATATTCTCAAGGTCATATTTTGCTACATTCATGAATGGCTTGCTCTTTTTCAACTTTAGCTTGAGTTTGCATACTAGTAGTTGGTGTTCTGTACCACAGTCAGCTCCAGGTTTTGTCGTTGTTGATGTTATCAAGTTTTTTCATCGTTGTCTTCCACAGATGTAGTCAGTTTGATTTCTGTACAGTCCATTGGGTGAAGTCCACATTTGTGTTGCTGGAAGCAGGTGTTTGAGATGAATAGGTCATTGGTTTTGCAGAATTCTTTCTCCAGCTTCGTTTTGGTTGCCAAGTCCATATTTTCCACCCACTTTGCCTTCTTCTTTG
The DNA here is from genome assembly GCA_033557465.1 of Ichthyophis bannanicus. Classification (NCBI taxonomy): domain Eukaryota; kingdom Metazoa; phylum Chordata; class Amphibia; order Gymnophiona; family Ichthyophiidae; genus Ichthyophis; species Ichthyophis bannanicus. The sequence continues at coordinate 830,393,112 of CM066032.1, forward strand.
TTGCCAGCTTTTGCGTTCCAGTCACTCATGACTATCAGGATATCCTGTTTGCATGTTCTGTCAATTTTAGTTTGTATTTGTTCATAGAACTCATCAATATCTCCCTCTTCTGCAGCTGTTGTTGAGGCATGTACCTGAATTATAGTTGTTGATGTGCTTTCCTTGTAAATGAATAGAAATTAAGCGTTCACTGACTGCTGTGTATTTCATTACAGTTCTTGCAAGTTTTGTGTGGTAAGGAAGCCTATCCTGGGTTAGGGGAAAGGGAAAAAGGCAGAGAGTTCACCCTAGTAAAAGGACCTCTTTTGCAAGGTCAGGGTAACAAAGCCTCAACGTCACCTAGGAACCAGAAAACCCCCAGCTGGAACAGGTTTCATGTTTCCCCTAGTGAAATAAGGGAGAGTGATTGTAGTGTTAATCAAATTTTATTGTACACCGCTCAATGCGCTGCTGTAGCAGTATATCAAATTTTAATAAAGATAAAGACCTAAGGTCCAAGACCCTTACGTCAGTAAGCTCCCTGATTACTCAGGTGCCAGAATGCAGAGTGATCTCCGTCACCTGGGAAGAGAGGAGGTGGGGCTAGAACCCTGGAGATATAAGCCTATGCTAGATTATAGTAAAGGAGAAAGAGAGGGTGGAAGGAACGCCAGAAGCAAGGGCAGAGGCAAAGGCAAGAAGAGGAGAAAGAGAGAGAGAAGCTGATACAAGCCGAGGCACAGGTACGAGCCTAAGAAGCCTGATTAATGCTGAGCAGAGCAGGAGAAGCCTGACTTATGCTGGGCAATGCAGAGGAGCAGGAGACACTCAGCTCTAATGAGAGGCTGTTAGCCGAGCCCGGTGAGCCAGAAGGAGAGTCAGAGTCTATGCAACTAGGAGAGCCTGATGCTGAGCTGAATGAAGAAGACACCCTCATGGATTGCTCTTTGTGCCAAGCCTTAGCCACAGAAGGGTTGAAGGAAAGCCAGCCCTGAGAAAGGTAACGATAAGAAGCAGGTAGATGGATTGTAAATTCCCACGTGGTAGAGGGGACGTTTTAGTAAGACGTAAGAAGAAGCTGGAGTTGTGAATTGTGCTTGTTAACCACCTGCTACCTGTGAAGTGAGACAGCCAGAAGCCAAATTAACTGTGAGGAAAAAGCTTTCTTTTTACTCTTGAATTTTCCTGAGAAACCTGAATAGAACTTTGCTTGCACGTTGAAAGTTTGTTCCTGTTTGGAGTTTTTGTTTTGCTTGTTAATTGGAAAACAGCCTGGAAAGGTTTGAGACTGGAAAAGAAGGCAAACTGCCACAGAAGAAAGCATGTTTTGTGCTTTAACCAGCAAGGCTAAAGGAAGCTGGTAGCCTTGCTGTTAAAGGCTATGTTTTTCTGAGCTGAAGAATACTTTAAGCTGCCACTTTGGTTTTGGGTTTTTGTTTTGCTTATAACCTGTTGTACTTTGAAGAAGCCTGGAGAAGTATGCCTGAATGTGGTATTTATGAACCTTATTTGTGCTCAATAAATTTCTGTCATTGCCTTACCCCAAGGAGCCTGACTACAGCTTTCTACCTGAAGCCCATATATTGCGCAATTAAACTACATTTCCCAGAAAACATTGCGGGGAATTAGTCAGTTAAGGCTGAAAGGGGAAAGTTCCTCATACAACCACGCCCCTCTAAGCTAGAGGCAAGTGGTGAGGGTGTGACATTTGTTATGCAAATCTTAGATTAATTAATTTTACGAAGGTGGCTAATACTTTGGCAAAGGATATGTTTAAATGTTATATTACTGAGGTTTTAGGAGTATCAGCTGAATCTTGTCCTCCGCTGGTAAGCATATTATTTGCCTTTCAGTTCTAAGATTTCCTCAGGGGCAGAACTCCCAGGTCCCCAGACAGCTTATGTTTTAAATGTTCCAGATTTATTGAATGTCTCGGACTCTGAAACTATTGTTTCTGCAACTTTTTTGATTACATTGGCTCTTGTTTCTGGTCGTGATTGGCTGCTTAGAATGTTTTATAGGAAAAGGAATATTCCCTTTTTTGGATGCATGAATCGTATTTTCTCTGATCTTTCTAAAGAGATGCAGTGGCGTAGGTGAGAATTTTTGATCTTACAATTGCATGTCCTGCAGCTGGGAGGGGGTTTCTTCTTGAAATATCCATGCAAGTGCCATGCTAAGTTCTGGAGTCAATACTATATTTTTGTTTTTCCTTCTCAATTACTTTCTTTTTTGCATGCCCATGATTCCCTTGGGGATGGGTGATCAGACCTCTCTAACTGTACCATAATGTGTAGTGGTCAGTTTTCCTTTGATGATTGTTTTTCCTTAATATTGGATCTCTAAATTGTGGGCTAGGGAATGGGAAGATGCTGTGTATTAGCTTTATATTCTGCTTATGGTGGATTTTTCCTCCTTTTGTATTTCGCAGATTTCCCACATTTCTTATCAAGTGATAAATGCTGGTATATTGTTAAAATCACATAAACATAAAATAAAAAAAGTGTACTAACTGCAATCACACCATTTTGATCACCAACAACTACAATTGTGGCTTACAGTGCTTGGGCCCTGACCATAATTCCGGACTCTTGTAGTTTTTTGTCAGCAAATGACAAGAAAAAGGTTAAAAAATTGGGAAAAGGAACGCGAGTGTCTTTTTGGATCAGACTCGGCAGCCTCAGCACACTATTCTTCAATGTTGACACTTTCTCAGGGTTCCTGTTCTTCACGCGGTTCCCACACGCCCTCTGAACCAAAAGGCCGTGGTAAGAAACAGCCAGCCACCAAAGCTGCATTGACATCTCAGCCTTCGGCGTCAAGGACCGATGCTGATTACCGTGATTGTTCCCTCAGACATTGGCACTGGAGCTCCCCTCAGTGGGATTCCAATCCTGAGAGCTGAGTGTGGCCAGTTAAATAGCCCTGGCAGGAGGATTCTACCTCCAAAGCACAAGAGGGGCTCTGGAGTGCTACCCAGGCTTCGACCTTGGGATAGCCTCTAGTTGTGTTGTCTGGGATGGTTGTCCAGAATCCTGCACCAGAGTCCACTTGGACTTCATCCATCTCCCTTGAGCAGCGCATGCTAACCATAAAGAGGAGTTTGGCTGTGCTCTTGGTGGCATCAGTGCTGGTGTTTTAAGGCCATTGGGATCCCAGGTTTCAATACTGGGCATGGAGTTGGCGACCCAAATCTCCATGCCAAGCCTGGAACCATTGCCATTGGGAACATTGGGGTCCATGCCAAGCCTGCAATAGGCCGAATCCCATCAGCTGCAGGAGGAGCAGGCATGAGATTGTCCATCGGCAGCGGAGATGTGATGGTAACCGTCACTATTTTGATTTCCTTTCCAATTCTGATGCCTGGGAGTCGAAGGCGGAGTACCCTGTTTCACAGAGGCACCGTGATGTCCCGCTGGACTCTTCACCACCTCACGAGTGCTGTCAGTCCACATCAGAGGACATGTCCTTACAGGTTTTTATCCGGGACATGGCCAAGGCTCCCTCGGTTTATGTGGGTACCGAGACATAAACGAGAGCTGAGGAACTTGAAATACTGCAGTATCCTTCAACTCCTAAGGAGGCTGCCACTCTTCCATTCCATCATATTTGACTGGACCTCATGTTTTGGATATGGGAGACCCCTCTCTCAGTTCCCTCCATCAGTAAGACACTGGACACCATGTACAGGGTTCCCAGTTCCCTGGGTTTCCAGAAACCTCAACTCCCTCACCATTCTGTGGTGGTGGAGTTGGACATTTGCCGGCTGGGGGTACTAAGAACCACTCTTTGGTCCCTCCTGGGAGAGAATCCTGTACCCTCTATGCCTTTGGCTGTCAATGCTTCCAGGCATCGATGTTAACTTCCCGGATTAATTCCTATATGCTCTATATGGGCATGTTCCTCAGAGACAGTGTAAAGGATCTTGGTGAGTTCTCTGTCATCACTTCAGAGAAGCAAGAGGCCTTGGTTAGGACTGCTCTAAATTCATCACTGGAGCAACTTTTGACTCCTTTGAGTCTACCAGCAGAGCCGCAGTGGTGGGCATTGAAGCCAGAAGGCTGGCTTGGTTGCAGTCTTCTGACCTGAAACAGTGGGTTCAAGATAAGCTGGCAGACATTACTTGTGGAGGTGAAAACCTCTTCAGTAGGGGCTGGAGGGAGAAAGCTGGTGAGATCAAGACAGATGACCTTACCATGAAGCATCTCTCTCGTTAAACAGCAGATCCTTCTAGGAAGAAGGCCTCGGTAAAGAAACCCTTCTATCCTAAGAAAAGTATTACCCCTCCTATCTGGCTTACATGTTCTACGATGCTCACCAAGGTCAGCAGAAGCCTCAGGCTCCAAGCCAACCCAAGAGGCCTAAACCTCCTAAGCCACAACCAGTTTCACAGCCTCAACCTGGGACTAGCTTTTGACTGCTTCCTCGAACATTGGCACTCTTCCCTGAAAGACCCATTGCGGGCAGGCTGGTCCACTTTGCCCACAGATGGCCCCTCATAATATCAGAACCCTGGGCTCTTCAGGTTGTCCTCAAGGGATGCCTGCTTCACTTTGCCCAGTTACCTCCTCCCTTCTTTCTAGGGGAGAATCTTCTAGAACCTCTCTATCAGGCTGTGTTGCAGCAGGAGGTCACCATCTTTCTAAGAGAGAGTGCAACAGAACTTGTTCCCTGTGCACAAGAAAGGTTAGGTTAGGGTTTTACTCTCGGTATTTCCTTATTCCCAAAAGGTCAAGTGAATTCCGTTCTATCCTAGATCTCCAGAATCTGAACAAATACCTAGTACGAGAGAACTTCAAGATGGTTTCTCTAGGAACTCTGTTGCCCTACCTTCAGAGGAACGATTAGTTTTGTTCTTTGTATCTAAAGGATGCATACACACCCATCTTCATTCATCCTTTTCACAGGCAGTATCTTCGCTTCATGTTCGACTGCGGACATTACCAATACTGGGTCCTGCCCTTTGACCTGACATCCACCTCAAGGGTCTTCACGAAATGTCTAGCGGTGACATGGCCTATCTCCACACCCTAGGCATCTTAGTCTTCCCCCTACTTAGACGATTGGCTCATCAGGGACGAATCACCACAAATGGTATATCTGACCATGCAACGCAGCATCACGGTGCTGGAACATCTCTGCTTTGTCATAAACTTTCTAAAGTCACATCTTTCTCTCACTAAAATACTGGAATTCATAAGTGTTCTTCTCGATATGACTCAAGCTTGAGCTTTCCTACCTGAGGATCATCTCAAATGCTTCACAGAGATGGCGGGCATCGTTCATTGCAGTCGTCATGCCACGGCGTGAGGTATACTTCATCGTCTCGGTCACATGGCTTCCACCATCTATGTAGTTCCCTATGCCATTCTCCACAGGTGCCAGGTGCAGTGGACTCTCTCCTCTCAATGGAAACAAGCGATAGGCTGTCTACGAGACAGAGTGGTAGTCGCCCCATTTCTGGCAGATTCCCTTCAGTAGTGGCTCTTTCCTAAAAACCTCGTAGGGTTACCTTTTGAGATGCCTCCACCTTAACAGACCCTCATTACCGATGCATCCAAACAGGGTTAGGGAACTTATCTGGATGGTCTGGGCATGCAGGACCTCTTGTCTCAACAAGAAGTCTTCCATCAGATGAACTTCCTGGAGTTGAGAGCAATAACCAACGCCCTTCTGGTGTTTCACCATCAGTTATCACATCAATCGATACTGGTTCAGATGGTCAACCATGTTGCCATGTATTACATCAACAAACAGGGAGGCAGGGACTCCCACCTCCTCTGCGAGGAATATATCCACCTATGGACCTTTGCCCGGGCTCATGAAATGGTTCTTCGAGCAGTTTACCTGCCAGGAGAGCAGAATGTCCTCGCAGACAGTCTGTCAGATCCTCTGACCTCACAGGTGGACACTTCATCGGAGAGTAGTCGCTCACATCTTCCAGCTCTGGGGAATCCCGCAGATCGACCTCTTTGCCATACAGCTCAATGCACAGGTCCTTGCTTTTGCTCCAGGGTGCCGTATCCACAATGTCAAACCCCGGATGCTTACCTCATTCACTGGGGAATGGGTCTGTTATATGTTTACCCGCCCATTCCACTCATAGCCAAGATGCTGTTCATTTTGCAGGCCGACAAAAGCACCATGATCCTAATAGCCCCATTCTGGCCCCGACAGCCGTGGTTGCCCCAACTTCTTCATCTAGCTCAACATCAGCCTCTCCGCCTGGGATGCGCTCCAGATCTTATCTCGCAGGATCAGGGGACTTTGTTCCATTCATGCACTCCACCTGATGCCATGGCTGCTGAGAGGGTTTTTCAGACCTCAATTTACCGGATGTCGTAACAAACATACTTTTGGTGTCCTGAAAGGACTCCACGTGGCACATGTATTTATTTATTTATTTTCATTTCTTATATACCGCACTATTTGCGATCAGCGCGGTTTACATAAAACAAACAGTATCCGATAATAAACAAAAGTCAGGTCATTACATTGAACAGGAACAAGTAACTTGGATAACCGGGAAGACTATATACATATGCGGAGTATTGAATAGGTAACTGTATACATGTCAGATGGAGTTATTGGGTACTGATCATAATTGGTGGCTGGGGTTCGGGGCAGTCAGTGAGGTGTTTGATAAAGAGAAAGTGTTTTAAGGCCTTCCTGAACTGGCTCAAATTGGGGGTTGCTCTGATGTGTGGTGGTAGGGAGTTCCAGAGACTTGGGGCGCGTAGTCTAAAGGCTCTGTTCGATGTTGCCCTGGAGCATATTGTCATGTCTCTCGGTATCACTAGCATGTTGGCTACTGCGGTTCTTCTTAGCCTGCTGGGTGTGGGTGGTTGGATGAGGTTACATAGTGAAGAGGAGGAGAGCCCCTTGATGGCCTTGAATGTCATCACTAAGGTCTTGAAGCTGATCCTGGCTTGAATGGGGAGCCAGTGTAGCTGCTTCAGGAGGGGTGTGATATGCTCTCTTCTTGGCGCTCTGAGGAGAATTCGCGCTGCACTGTTCATTGCAAGTTGCAGGGGATGCAAGGTGGTCTGAGGGAGTCCTTGTAGGATGGCGTTTGAGTAATCAAAATGGGGAATGATGAGGGCTTGATAGATGGTGCGGAAGTCGCTTGGTTCGAGTAGGGGGCGTAAGTGTCTGAGGGATCTAATCTTGAAGTAGACCGCTCTTACAGTTTGGGCTATGTGTTGCTTCATGTTGAGGTTCTGGTCCAATGTGACTCCGAGATACCGTATAGCTGATTTTACTTGCAACTCGGCGTTGTCCACTTCCAGGTGGCTGGGTGGTGTAAACTCGGGATTTCTGGAGATGAACAGGACCTCCGTTTTCTTATGTTGGATGCGCAGATTTTGAGAGATTTTGCCTTTAAATGGTGCTGCTTTGCAGATTGCTGCGTTCAGCACATCCTCAACCCCTTCAGTTGTCTGGTGGAGTCTGTCCTGCTGTACCTCCTCCACCACTCTTCTATGGGTCTCAAAACAAATTCCATGCGTGCCCACCTTGGTGCCATTTCGGCTTCTCATTGGGGGTTTGTTGGAAAACCCATTTCCAAACATCCATTGGTAGCCCGCTTCATGAGCTGTCTCCTTTTGACCAAGTCATTGATTCGGCCCCCACCTGTAGACTGGGACCTTAACGTGGTTATTGCTCAAACCTCTATTTGAGCTTCTCGGCACTACGTCCCTCAAGTTTCTTACTTACAAGGTTACCTTTCTAGTTGCACTCACCTCGGCTTGCCAGGTCAGTGAACTGCAGGACTTGGTTGCACATCCGCCCTATACACACTTTAATCATGACAGGGTGGTCCTGCGAGCATATTCACGTTTCCTTCTATAAGTTATATCACCTTTTTATCTCAACCAGTTGGTAATTCCTCCAACCTTTTTTACCAAACCACATGCATCTTGGGCTGACGCTGTTCTTCATACCCTAGATTACAAACAGGCTTTAGCATATTACCTTGACAGAACCTCGGTACATCAGAAATCCTCGCAGTTTATTTCTTTTGACCCTAGTCACCTTGGTCTCCCTGTGACTAAGTGCACTCTTTCTCTTTGGATAGCAGATTGCATATCCTTTGCATATACTCAGGTGGGTCTGACATTAGAGGGTTATATTACCGCTCACAATGTCAAAGCCATGGCAACATCTATAGCTGACTTGTGCTCTGTCTCCATAGCAGAGATCTGCTGTGCGGCCACATGGTCCTTGATTCATACTTTTGTAGCCCATTACTGTGTGGACAAGGACTCTAGTAAGGACAGTGACTTTGGCCAAGCTGTACTCGGGCACCTCTTTGGGACTTAGCTACACCTCCTTCCCTCTAGCACTCTGTCCATCCAGGCTACCGCCAATGCTGTCTCGATGGGAGTGTGCTGGGTATGCTGAGTCCATGAGATCCCCTGGACTCCCCATATTGTTCTTCAATGGATTTTCCCCCGTTATGCACTACTCCTCATTTTTTTTTCCTGTAGCTTGGAGCTAGGGAGTCCCATATGTGAAGACTGCATTCCTGCTTGTTCCTGGAGATTGTATAGTTATTCACCTGTAACAGGTGATCTCCGGGAACAGCAGGAATCGGTCTTCACAACCTTCCCTCCTCCCAAAGGAGTCGTAGGGCTTTTTCTTTTTTTCTCAGCTATAAACCTCACTGACGAGAATCACCGGGAAGGCAACCTCACATGTGCAGAGGGATGCTCCCAAACGCTTCCTATTGGATGCTGGGGCTCTGTCTGTCAACATCACCTATATGTGAAGACTGATTCCTGCTGTTCCCGGAGATCATCTGTTACAGGTGAGTAACTACGCTTTCTCTGTGTACTTAGACCCACCAGTTTTCAGTACTGTGTTCTTGTGGTATTTATTGTCCCTATGTACAGGATGATTTTATTTTATGTTTTTTATTTTACAATTGTCCTTTCTCTTTCCACCTAATTAATTTAATTTTACACTACTTTATGCCGCAAATATGCTATTTTCCCTTTATTTTGTCACTGTTTATTTTACTATGTCTGCGGTGCCTCTCATAATCCTCTACTATAGATGATATATATGGCTTTGTCTCTTACAAGCTGTATATCTTGGTCACTCTCTTTGTTTATATTCTGTAATCCCTATCCAATTGCATTTTATTTGCCTTTTTAGCATTAGTCTTCTATGTTTTAAAGTATGTTTATATAATTTAATTGTTGAGATACTTCATTTTTATTTTTGTTTTTAACTTGTGATTGTGCATGATTTATAATTTTGTTACACACATAAGTCTATTGTATTTTTTATATTTGAGGTCATACCTCTGATGAAGGTGCAATCCAAAACATGACCGTGTAGGGTAGGCCAAATATAGGATTTTTTTTAACCTGCCTCGCTTCTGCTTTTGTTTTTAAGCCTTGTGGCTCCATCCATAAGGCTATGGCCCCTTGTTTCCAAGGTAGCCGGTTTGTTCACTTGAATACCTAGCATTGGTTTGGCCAAATGGTGGTTAAGCCTAGTCTTCTGGATACTAGGAGAGTTGCAGCGAACCACTTAAGTGGCTGCTTCTGGTTAAGTCTGGTTCAGAGCCTCTACTAGCTCCATGGCGGCAGTGGTGTTGGCCAGTTGGTAGTGCTGGCATTACCCTTAGTCAACTGACCTGGCTCTGGTTTGTAGAAGAGGAATTTCCCTTAAGGGTTGCTTTGTCTCCTGGAGGAGAAGCTCATTCACTGTGACTCCTGGAAAACGGGCCTAGAAGTATCAAGTGGCCTTGGATGGACCTGTATGAGGCCTTAAGATGTTCTTACAATATGGTGAGTCCTTAGGGGCCTCAGTTGCAGGGGCAGTCCAGGCAGATCCTTTGCCATACTCAAGTCACCTCCTTGGCTGCTTTTGGGAGTCTGTAGTCCCCTTTAATTTGTTCAGGTGGTCCCTCCCGAGCAGAGGTGGCACAAGAGTGATGTGGGGCCTCATTTGCATATCTACTAGACCTCATTTGCAAAGATGTAATCTATTTTATTTTAAAATGTATATGTTGCCCGTCTAGAATTTTTGGTGGTTTTCAAAGGAGCCCTTCACAAGCCTCTTTTTCTCCTGACAGTGACTTAAGGGCATGTTTACTAAATATTAATATGTATTAAGTGCCACTGTGCCAATAGAAATAAGTGGGTGTTTCTGAACTTAACGTACATTAACATTTGTGAATGCGCATTAACCTTTAGTAAACATGCCTCTTAACGAATGTCTGAATACTATTTGCATGGGCAGTGAAGATAGACTACCATATTTCTTCATTACTATACTCCAGGGCCAGTTGTCAGCACATTAGGAAGTACTATAAACCCTGCCCATTTAGAACTCATAGTAAATCCACCGTATCATAACAGCATTACTAGGACTCAAAGCACCAAACTCTGCCTATCAAAAAGCAACCCTGAAAATATTAAATCAATACATCTTAACCGAGATGGAAACAGGCTGCTGGTATTAACCTTTAAAAAGGAGATAGAGCAGCTTTTAAACTAGATAATAGGGGAAAGCCGACAGTCGCCCAAGAGCGGATGGTTCAGAAGAATGTATCCTTGAAGGATACTACCAAAAGCAGAGAGGTTCCACAAAAGAGTAAAGTAGCCCAAATGCCCTCAAGTATGGAGCAGACAGAGCTTAAAGATCCCAAATTACCCATGTCTACCAATAGCCAAATTAATATGAATAAAATACAGTCTCTAAAATGCTTGTATGCAAATGCTAGAAGTCTAAAAAATAAGATGGGAGAGTTAGAATATATAGCACTAAATGAGAGGTTAGATATGATTGGAATATCAGAGACATGGTGGAAGGAGGACAACCAGTGGGACACTGTGATACATGGGTACAAACTATATCGTAATGATAGAGCTGATCAAATTGGTGGAGGGGTTGCGCTCTATGTTAGAGAGGGCATTGAGTCAGAAAGGATTAAAGATTTTGCAGGAAACAAAATTTGCTGTAGAATCTCTATGGATTGAAATTCCATATAAAAGGGGGAAGGCAATGGCAGTGGGGGTGTACTATCGACCACCGGGCCAGAATGAACAAATGGATGATGAAATGCTCAAAGAAATCAAGAAAGCTAACCAAAGTTAAAGCACAGTAATAATAATGGGTGATTTCAATTACCCCAGTATCGACTGGGTCAGTGTCACGGCAGGACATGCTAGGGAGATAAAGTTCCTAGATGACATAAATGACTGCTTCTTGGAGCAGCTGGTTCATGAACCGACCAGAGGGGAAGCCATATTAGACCTAGTCCTTAGTGGAACACCAGATCTAGTGCAAGAGATAAGGGTGTTGGGGCCACTTGGCAATAGTGATCATAGCATGATCGCCTTTGATTTAATTAGTGGAGGAGGGATAGTACGGAAATCCACAGTACTACCTTTTAACTTTCGAAAGGGAGACTATGATAAAATGAGGAAAATAGTTAAGAAAAAACTAAAAGGAGCAGTTGCAAAGGTTAAAGACTTACATCAAGCTTGGGTGTTGTTGAAAAATACTATCTTGGAAGCCCAGACCAGCTGTATTCCACGCTTTAAGAAAAGTGGAAGGAAGTCCAAAAAACTGCCAGCATGGTTTAAAGGTGAGGTCAGAGAGGCTGCTGTTGCCAAAAAAGCATCTTTCAGGAAATGGAAAAAAGAGCCAAATGACGAAACCTGGAAACAGCACAAGCACTGGCAGGTCAAATGCAAGGCATTGATAAAGCAGGCAAAGGGAGAATTTGAGAAGAAGCTTGCTGCGGAAGCAAAAATGCGAAATTAAAGATTTTTTTTCAAGTACATTCGTAGCAAAAAACCTGTGAGAGAGAGTCAGTAGGTCCATTAGATGATGACCCAGTACAAGCATTATGGAACCTGTGTCTTTTGGGGATATTGCTAGGTACGTAGGACCTAGATTGGCCACTGTTGGAAACAGGATACTGGGCTTGATGGACCTCGGTCTGACCCAGTATGGCATGTCTTATGTTCTTATGAGGGGTTAAAGGGGCACTAAGGCGACAAGGCGATAGCGGAGAGACTGAATGTATTCTTTGCTTCGGTCTTTACTGAGGAAGATGTAGGGATGTTACCCATGACTGAAGTGGGGTTTAAAGGTGCAGAAGAATTGAAGGAAATATCGATACATCGGGAAGATGTATTACAACTATTAGATAAACTGAAGAGTAGCAAATCACCTGGGCCGGATGGTATACATCCAAGGGTGTTGAAAGAACTGAAATATGAGATTGCAGACCTGCTATTAGTAATCTGTGAACTATCATTAAAATAATCTCTAATACCTGAAGATTAGAGGATCGCCAATGTAACACCAATTTTTAAAAAGGGTTCCAGGGGTGATCCGGGAAACTACAGACCGGTGAGCCTCACGTCAGTACCGGGAAAAATGGTAGAAACCATTATAAAGAATAAAATTACTCAGCATGTAGAGTGTCATGGCCTAATGGGAGACAGCCAACATGGCTTTAGACAAGGAAGATCTTGTCTTACTAATCTGTTGTGTTTTTTTGAAAGTGTGAATAAACGAGGAGTTCACAGTTTCCTGCACTAGCTGCTTTCCTACCTGATTGACCTGGTTCCGCCTTCACTTCTCTGATTGGGGCAGTTGGCTTTTACGGGGCTATATCATCTGGCCTCCGACGCGGGACGCTGAGGAGTTCACAGTTTCCTGCACTAGCTGCTTTCCTACCTGATTGACCGGGTCCCGCCTTCACTTCTCTGATTGGGGCAGTTGGCTTTTACGGGGCTATATCATCTGGCCTCCGATGCGGGATGCGAAGCGGGCGCGTGCCCGTGGTGCGTGTCCGAAGGGGCATGTCCAAAGGGGCAGGTCCTGCCCCTTTGGCGCCCCTTCGGCGCAAATTTGGCGTTGTAAGTTCCCGTGAATGGGGAAGAGGAAGAAACGTATGCTGCCTGCGGCTCAACCAAAGGCGGTTAAAATCGTAGGACCCATGGATGCGCACGTCTCCGTTGGTAAATCGTTGCCCAAGTCTGTTGCCTCGGATACCTCCCTTGGTGAAAGATTGACAGTAAGTACTGTGTGTTCAGGCTCTCCTCCGGCCGCGGAGAATTTTTCCCCAGTGAAATGTGACAAGGACCTTTCTCTATCTGACTTTTCTGACTGTGGTCTTAATAAGACTGAGGGTCCTAATTTTGTCTTCCTCCTTTCTACGGTTGGGCTCTGTCACTGATTCATTGCCTCCTCCGTTGCCATCTGCGGTTATATTTGCTGGCCCAGGAGAGTCCCGTGTTATCCCAGATGAAGTTTCTTTGAAAGATTTATGGACTATGTTGTCTAGAATGGAGTTGGCTTTGGACTCTTCTCTTCAAAGGATTTCGGTATTTACAAAGGAATCTGTTGCTAAATTTTCCAATCAAGAATCTCGTTTGGCTGCTGTAGAGAAAAGCGTTGACTCCTTTGAGACTCGCTTTTCAACTCTCCAGCCAATCACTACCTCTATGGTTCAGGATGTTACTTTGTTACGTTCACAACACGAGGTTCTTCAGAACTCATTACGTTCCAGGAACCTTCGTCTTTTGAACTTTCCTAAAACTCATTACCTTGCACCTACTATGCTTTTTCATAAATACTTGAAGGAAATATTGTTGATTTCTGATGTGGATATGATTTCTTTGCTTAATATTTATTATCTTCCTTCCAGAGACACGGCTTTTCAAGCCGAGCCTCAGGTTGGACGAGATGTTGGTGAGCCCAAAAGTTCAGCTGCTTTAAATATTTCTGATTTTTTGGAATCGTCTCATGACGAGATTCCCACAAGGGCTACATTGTTAATTACGTTAGCCTCAGAGATGGACAGACAGAGGATCTTCCGCGCATACTTCAAGAAAAAACTTGAGAAGTTTTGTGGCTCCACTATTCAGATTTTTCCTGATGTCTCGAGGGCCACGCAGCAAAGGCGGAGGGCCTTTTTGGAAATTTGCCCGCGTGTCTTGGCCTTGGGCGCTCTGTTCTATTTGAAATTTCCTTGTCGGTGCCACATTATTTATCAAGGTACTCGTTACATTTTTCTTGAGGTCTCACAGCTTGTGGAATTTTTGAAAGGCAAGGGTTAAGATTTGCATGATTCTGCTGTTTATTGTTTTTCTTGTCTCTTTTGCTGGGACTTTTACCAGGTTTGGTCAGGGAATGGGACTTGTTTTTTTTTTTTTTTTTTTTGATATAGCACTTCTCCTGGATGTGGACTACCGATATGTGTTTTCTTTTGGATTTTGTTGTAATGTGGAGGTTGGGGGTTTTCCCCTTCCTTTTGATAATGTATGGTTTAAATTTTGTATGTTTCTTTAATAATAAATAAAATGTTAAAAAAAAAGTGTGAATAAACAGGTGGACAAAGGTGAGTCTGTTGATATAGTGTATCTGGACTTTCAGAAAGCCTTTGACAAGGTCCCTCATCAGAGATTTTTGGCAAAACTAAAGAGCCATGGGATAGGAGGCAGTGTACTACTGTGGATCAAGAACTGGTTAAAAGATAGAAAGCAGAAGGTTGGGCTAAATGGCCAATTTTCCCAATGGAGAAAGGTGAATAGTGGTGTACCCCAGGGATCTGTGCTGGGTCCGCTGCTTTTTGACATATTCATAAATGACCTGGAAAGTGGAATAACGAGTGAGGTTATCAAATTTGCAGATGACACAAAACTATTTAAAGTTGTTAAAACCCAAGAGGATTGTGGAAAATTGCAAGAGGATCTTGATAAATTGGAAGACTGGGCATCAAAATGGCAGATGAAATTTAATGTGGACAAGTGCAAAGTTATGCACCTAGGGAAGAACAGCCCAAACTATGGTTACACAATGCAAAGTTCCACATTAGGAACCACCACCCAGGAAAAAGATTTAGGCGTCATTGTGGATACCATGTTAAAACCCTCGGCCCAGTGTGCAGCGGCAGCCAAGAGAGCAAATAGAATGCTAGGTATGATAAGGAAAGGAATGGAAAATAAAACAAAAGATATTCTAATGCCTCTATATCGTTCCATGGTGAGACCGCACCTTGAATATTGTGTGCAATTCTGGTCACCGTATCTTAAAAAGGATATAGAGTTATTAGAAAAGGTTCAGAGAAGAGCCACCAAAATGGTAATGGGGATGGAAGGATACTCCTATGAAGAAAGGCTAAAAAGGTTAGGGCTCTTTAACTTGGAAAAGAGACGGCTGTGGGGGAGATATGATAGAAGTCTATAAATTAATGAACGGAGTGGAACGGGTAAACGTAGATCGATTGTTTACGTTATCAGAATATAGAAAGACTAGGGGACATGCAATGAAGCTACAGGGTAAACTATTTAAGACTAATAAAAGAAAATATTTTTTCACTCAACGTGTAATCAAACTCTGGAATTTGTTACCGGAGGATGTAGTAAAGGCTGTTAGTGTAGCTGGGTTTAAAAAAGGTTTGGACAAGTTCCTGGAGGAAAGGTCCATAAACTATTATTAAGAAGGGACCCAGGATATCAATGCTTGACCCAGTACAAGCATTGCGGAACCTGTGTCTTTTGGGGAAACTGCTAGGTACGTATGACCTAGATTGGCCACTGTTGGAAACAGGATGCTGGTCTTGATGGACCTTGGTCTGACCCAGTATGGCATATCTTATGTTCTTAGAATACGAGTATATCTCCTACTGGGGAAAGAACAGGCAAGACTGTCACATAGAAGCTACATGAACAGAAAATACCACAGCTTGGTTACACATGCAAAACATAGACCATCACTAAACATAGAACAAGGGATCACAATTTAGAAATATGAAGACGGTAATTAAACTGGGAACTCGAAAAGCCAAACTTGGAATGTACAATGCAATGCAATGTGTGCCTTCGAGTCAGTCCTGACTCCTGGCGACCCAGAAGCTCCTGGGTTTTCTTGGCAGTGTCGCCGGAAGTAGATTGCCAGGCCTTTCTTCCGAGGCAATGGAGGGTTAAGTGACCTGCCCAAGGCCACAAGGAGTGCTAGTGGGAATTGAACCCTGGTTGCTTGGTTACCAAGCCAGTGTTCTAACCACTAGGCTACTCCTCCACTCAGAATGTACAATAACACTGGAGAAATAAAACTATAAATTAATTTTCTCTTGTACTAAACAAAATGCAAAGAAGTTAGCAATGCGCATTTCCCACAGCTGACATATTCCAATTCATAAATTCAAAATAAAAAAGTATTTTTTTACCTTTTGTTTGGGCATTTTATTTTTTAGTCACAATTTCTCTAGTCGCTTTCTTCTGGTTTCTTTGTGTCTTCTGCTAACTCTCTGTTGTCTCCTGTCCATTTGTCCTTTTTTCTCTTTTATTTTTTTCCATTCTCTCTCTACATCTGCTCTAACATACTGACCTTTCCCTCTTTTGCTCTTTCCTCCATTTCTTTTTTTATTCCTTTTTCATCCACTCAAATTTCACTCCTCCATCCTCAATCCCTACTTACCTCTCCCAATACCCGGCCAATCATAGATTTTTCTTCCCTCCCACATACAATATATTTTCCCCTCTCCATCCTCACTCCCTCAGCTTCTTTGTTTCTCTCACCAGCCCCATCCCCTTCTAGTCCTCCACCAATATCAGCTCCCTTTTAGTTCTAGCCCCTCCCAGCATCTGCTCCCTTCCTTTCCCGTCCCATTCTCCCATCCCCCCGCATCAGCCCATTTGAAGTCCTATCCCCCAGTCTTCTTCCAGGGCCAGCAGCTATTTCCTTCCCCGCATCAGCCCATTTCCAGTCCTAGCCTATTTCCAGTCCTAGCCCCCCTATGCCCATTTCTAGCCCTAGCCCCCCTATCAACCCTTTACTAGTCCTAACTCCCCCCCCCCCCCGATCAGCCCATTTCCTGTCCTACCCCCCCCATCAGCCTATTTCCAGTTTCAGCCCCCCTCCCTCCAGAAAAGCCCTGCACTTGCCTGACCAGCTTCAGAGGGAGCTGGGAGCCGGGGAGGCCCGAAGCCTGGCGCCCCGGCTCACCTCTGCAGAGTCTCAAGAAAGAACACCATTTTCCTTCTTTCCCACAGTACTTTCTCGCGTGAAACAGGAAATGCTGCCATTTTTAACTTCCCGGCACTCAGCACGCCAGCATTTCCTGTCTTGTGTGAGACAGGAAATGCCACCATTCTTAACTTCCTGGCACTCAGCAGGCTCAACTTTAACAGAGCTGCGGGAAAGAAGGAAAACGCTGTTCTTTTCTCCCGTGGCTCTGTAGAGGTGAACTGGGGCGCACCGGGTTTCGGGCCTCCTTGGCTCCCTCCGAATCCGGTCAGGCAGGTGTGGGGCCTCCTGCACAGTGGACAGGTTGACCCTGCTCCCGAGGTACAGCTGTTTGGGGTGTAACTCAGGCTATTCTTTCTGGGCACACCATACCATATTAGACTGGTGGATATGTGGAGTCTTTAGACAAGTTCGGAGAGGTATTAGCTCCTTCTACATGTCGCTTGCCTTCTGTCCCTGAAGTTTTTGTTTCAGGCCAAACTGGGAATTCTGATACACAGTATTTGAATTTCGGCAGTGTTTATTAAGGTCTCCTCAGTAGAGTCTCCCTGCGGCTCTCCGTTCAGGTGAGTGATGTTTGTAGAATTCTTCAGCACCTCCTGCAAATGAAGGTAGTTATTCCCCTGACCTCTGCTGCAGGACCAGGGACACTATCCCTGATATGTGAGTGGCCAGGAAGGGAGGTTCCTTCTAGCATGTACTGGACCTAGAGCTGGTTGTTTTTGGCCGCCAAAACCAAGTCTCTCATTTTCATATGAGGTCCTTCAGATCTGTCATTGCATTGGTCAATTAGGAGGTGCTTCTCACCTCCTGGACACTCACCATGGCATCTGTTGCTTTCCCATTAAGTGTTACTCCGCTTCTGTGTTCTGGGTTGCCTTTTCAGTTCCAAGCCTTGCCTTTGATTTCAGCACTACTCCCTGTACCTTCCCTAAGGTAATAGTGGTGGTAAAGGCACTTTTATGCATGCAGAGAGCTCTGGTTTCCCATATCTGGGCATTGGGCTGGCCAGGTCAGTCTCTCTGGCGAAGGCCAGATACCACACAGGCCTGGTAAACTCGGGTTGGGAAACCTGGAGTTGGTGATTGCCTGTCCTAAGAGCAGCCTGATTTTTCTTTCAGGATTTTGAATACATGGGGTTCAGTTCCAAATTCTGCTGTGTTGAGCCTTCTCACAACAGAGAGTTCACTCAAGTCCCTGCCAACTTAGAATATTTTATTCTTGTTCAGCTTCACAGTCCTGGGACTCTTCAGACCCTTGGGCTTGTGATATTGACCTTAGAACCGGATCTTTAGACCAGGGTGCATATGCACATGTTGCAGAGGCGCCGGCTAATCTTCTGGTCTCGATGTTCCCTGTCATTCAGTCAGACCCTTCCTCTCCCTAGGAAATAAAGGTTAAGTTGAGGTAGTGGTTGCAGTTCCGCCATCTTATTGCTGGTGTGCCATTGGAAGCACTGGATAGAGTGCTTGTCATCTTGGATACCAACCTAAAGAATTAGGGGTATGAGACCTGGTCCTTTTGGCCCAGTGACTCTGGTCTTCTCAGGGAGCCCCCTGTGGAATCTTCAGCCTGGAGGCTAGAGCGATCAGATTGTCCCTGGAGAGGTTCAGGCCTCTTCTCCTCTCTTCTAGGAGAAGAAAGAAGCTGGGTGTCCTTGGGCATTTCCCTGGTGGGGATGTGTGTCCACTACTATAGCAGAACTTGTGGGGCCAGAGGGGTTCTTGAGGTCACTGAGTTATATTGTTGGATGGAGGAGCATCTGATTGCCCTGCGTTCTGCAAACATCATGAACCTCCACAGCGTGCAGCCTAACCTTTTGTTTCGGAACCCCATAAGTCTGAGCGAAATGACAGACCTCAGGAAGATGGGCCTTTCCAGTGCCAGTTCCAATTTGAGGAGCTATTTCAGATGAAAGGAGGGTTCTGTGGATGTTGTGCTTGGTGGCCCTACTTCAGGAGTGGTCTCAGGAAGGCATGCCATATGTCTCCCTTTCAGGTCATTGGTGAGCTGTCCGCACAGGTTGCGGGCCCATATAGGCCTGGTGATCCTAAGGGCTCCAGATTGCCCTTGCAAACCGTGGTACATGGTTTCTTGATCCAAGAGGTGTGACCTCTTTCTTTCTTCCACAAGATATGGGCTTACAATTAAAAAACAAACAAACAAAAAACAAACATGACGGAGGTTGCTAGTAATGGAGTTTCCTGCTTCCTTCTCACTTACTGTACCGCCTGGCTCTTGTGGGCATAAGCCTTCCATTAACCGCTGTTGGGAAGAAGTATTAGCCTCATTGTTTATGGCCTGGTGGTTCTCTATGCCCTTAACTAAGGTTAGAGCTCTTTGGTCTTTTGACTTGGACCAGGGCTTGGTCTCTGAATGCTCAGGATTCGGGTAATGGTCCTGTTGTGCTACAGGAGTTGCTGCCAAGGAATTACATGGCAGTATGTCTCGGTGTTGCCCACTTCCTCAGGAGTGAAGCAGTTCTATCTGCTCGTGTTTCCTTGAGGGCCTCAGAGGGTCTTTGAGATTGAGGGCACTGGAAGGTCACCTCTTTGGGCCCAGGCATGAGGCCTCCTATAGTATTGGTTCCTTATGGTGTGGTCCAGGTAGTGTCTGTGTGGCAGCCCTTGTCTTGCAGAGAACCATTCTGGTCTTTTCGACGGCTTCTTCATTTTGAGGTTTATGCCGTCCTTCTTTTAAGGATTCTGCCCCTCTTTCTAATCCTCACCAGTTTGTGGTTCATCCTTTCTTCTCAAAGAAGGATCTTTGAAAGGACCCATCGCTGCATTTGCTGGACATGTAGAGGAGTTCATGGCAATTGCTAATTCCTACCGTTGGTTGGATCTTCGGACTTTGGTGGTTTGAGGAAACTACTGCTGCAGATCAAATGCTCTGTTGTCTGCTGACTTGAGACCATTGGGGCAGTGTACATTGTAGCTGGTAAGTGTGTCAAAAGGAGTGAGAGCTCACTCCACAGGTTGCAGGCCCCCTGGACAGAATCCATTCTGTCGTCTCCATAGTATATCTGCAAGGAGGCTTCCTGGTCTTTGTTGAACACCATTGTGAAGCCCAACAGGTGCTTGTGGGACTGGCTGAGATGGCGCTTTTGACAGTTATTCTTTTCTCAAGGTCATCTTCCTCCCACCTGGGTCCTCACTCCTTGGATATGTCCCACTCGTCTGTACTGGTGTAGCAGGATGATAAGGATACATTTTACATGCCTGATAATTTACCTTCCTCAAACCCTGCTAGACCAGTTCAGGACTCAACCTGGAAGATTCCTATTGCAGGTTCAGGAAGCCTGCTGCCTTTTTGGTCACATTGTGGATATATCTTCCAAGCAGGTCTTGGGGGAGGGGGTCCAGCTACTGTAAAGGACTTAGTCAGTTCCATGGTCTGACTTCAGTGTCTCTATGGAAGAGAGCCAAATGCTTGTTCATGATTTTAGTGGCAGCATTGTTTGTTTAGTAATGTTTTCTGAGTTCTTTATGAGTTTGAGAATGCTTATTGCCTGGGAAGTCTCATACTGGCTTATCTCAGTGCTGCACAGGTGATGACAGTACTGAAAGTTGTTCAAATCAACCTCCATCTTGTGGCAAGAGATCATAACCCACTTCTCTGGACTGGTCTAGCAGGATTCAAGCAAAATAAATTATCAGGTATTTAAAATTTATCCTTGCCCCTTCACTGACAGGAAACTGAGAAAACCCAGCTAGCTAGCTTTTGCTGAAAATTCTCCTAAAGATAACTGGCTGAAGTTAACTGGTTATTTTATCTGTTTAGTGGATCTTTTGAATATTTACTTCTTAGTGATTTACAGTGGAATGATGTGCAAGATGATGTTTTTGTATTTTTTGCCTTGGTTCAGAAATAGTCTATTTTCACAATAACGATTGCTTTTACTAACAGTAAAAAGAAGGTATTGTACTTTGAAAATCACTCTATGCAATAATATGTGAACGTATTTTTTCACCCCAGGCAAGACAACATTGTAGACTCTACTTCTTCCATGAGGGAAAGCAGAGAAATTGAAGGATTAGAGCTAAAACAGGGTAAGAATCAGAGTGGGCAAGGTAATGACATGTTTGCCGTTTTGGGTGTTGCAGTGTGTTTTATATTTGAAGGCATTGCTCTTGTAGGGCTAACTGTATGAGAGGCTACATTTTATGTATTTGTTTAAAAACATTTGCATCCTTCCCATCACTAATGGTTCTAAATAGTATCATAAAATAGCATAAGAAATACTATAAAAAAATCAAACAAATGGTAGATACCTGTGCTTGCCTTCATTTTAAACCCCTTCTAGCGCAGTCCCCTTCATTTTTGGCTTATTAACTTGACCATTTGAGAACTTCTATCATTTTCTTCTCTCCCTGCCACTTCTTCGACAGTTTGGAGTGGCTTCTGTTATGGTTATTTAAAAATTCAGGATACAGTAAATGTCCTTTAAGAAAAATATGGCTCCAATAAAGATCTTAATGTAAACAAGTAGGGAACGCACTCAGAGCATTGTAGGTAACGCACACAGATCATAAATCACGGCGTTCTTCCCCACATCTGTGTGTGTGTGTGTGTGTGTGTGTATCTCTGTTTGATATGTTTATCTGTTTTGTGTATGTGTATTTTTGTAGGCTGGTATGTCTATGTATGTATGTGCACGTGTTTGGTAGTCTGTGTATATGTGTGTGTCCATGCTTGCATGTAAGTATCTGTGTGTGTGGGCGTGTTAGTGTGTGTGCATATTTATATCTGTTTACTATGTGACTGTGATCGGGAGAGGAAATAAGAAAGGGCTGTTTTGACAGGTGCAGTTCTGTAATTGCTATGGTAATGTGAATCAGTGTTTTTGTGCTGCAGCAGTTGGAGCTAGTTTTCCTATAGAAATACATTGAATCTTTTTTAGGTTAGGGGAGGAGGGAATAATTTCTCTTCCATCTCCCACCGCATATATAAAGTTGAACTTGTACAGTACTTGTACTTGTACAGGAACTTCTCATAGCTCACCAATTCTCTTTCTGCGACTAGAACAGCCTTTCGTTCCTCTGTCTTCATGGCCTTCCCTTTGGCTCCTGAATCCTACTCACTGTTGTTGGTTAGATTGGAAACAGGCTCACTCACATGAAGGGCAGGGGTGGAATTAGAGAATTGCAGAGAGAGGACCCAATATTCAGAAGCACTATTTCAATTCACAGGACCTGCTAACTGCTGGCCAGCACTATATTCAGCTATCGTATCCAGATAAAAGGCATGAGATAAATAATAAACAAATAAGGCCACTGAATATTTCCTTGGTACTCTTTGGATAGTACTGTGACAGTTCATGGGTGGAAGTCGGGGTTATCTGGTTAGTGGTGATATTCAGAACGCTAATTTGATCACAAACCAAGTCAAGAGAAAAACAGTCCTAACTTTATGCACTTTTGCTTTCTGGTTAGCATCTGAATTTCGCTGCTATCTGGATAGCATCGGCAGTTATCACTGAAACCAAATATTTAGTGCCAGCCGCTATCTGTATTCTGGTGCTGAATATCTGGTTTCATTTTTCAAGCCAAAGTCAATGCTTAAAAAGTGCTGACCAGAGAATGTAAATATTGGCCCAAGAGTAAGTCTGAAAAATACCTACACATGTTAGCCATCCTTCTAGCTTCCAAACATTTATGTAAAGTAGAATCCTGAAAAAAGCAGAACAGTTGTCAATCCTAACATCCCGAGTTCTGAGCACATCTGACTGGGTCCCCCTAAACTTTGTACCCTAGGTATGTTCTTAGTTTGCCAATGTCTTAATCTAGCCCTGCCCCTAGCAATAGAGATTAATTGGCAGCACAGATAGCAATCAATAAGAAAGCTGTACGATTCAGTCAGTAGATTTCACGGTAGAAATAACAAATGAAATGAAATGTCCTTATCCTGCTAGACCAGTCCAGACATACGGGTTATGTTCCCTACCAGCAGGTAGAGGCAGACGAGCCAACTTTCAGCGATGTCATCTTTTGGTATAGCCTCTGCAGCACTGACAGAAGCCAGTATGAAATTTCCCATGCAGTAAGCAAGACTGAAAAACTCATAAAAACTCAGAGATGCATAATGTTATTAACCAACAAAACAATTTTGCAACAGATAACTTGAGCAAGTATTTGATTCTTTTTTACCATGATGAAATCTGCATCAGACCACAGTACTGAGTAGGCATTCTACGGCAGCCAGACTCCCAAACCTGCAGAAAAGAATCTTCCAGGGTGGATCCTGGACTGGTCTAGCAGGATTCGAGGAAATAAAACTATCAGGTATGTAAAATTTTCCCTTCTTTTGTCATACTACTAGACCAATTGAGACGTGTGGTACGTACCCAAGCAGTCAGGACCCAGGGTGGGAGGAAAGAAAATTAGCAGGTATGTACATTTTTTTCCTTTCTACAGTTCCTGAATAACTTAAAATGCTGTACATTACAGCTAGGGAATTATTTTTAATCCCTTTGTATATTGTGTGTGTATCTCTGTTGTGTGTTCTGTGCGTGCTGCGGATGTATTGTGACTGGGGGGTAGCTGGGGGTGGTGGGGCAGTTCTGAGGGGACATAGATTTAGGGGTTGGGGTTCATTGCATTAGGGGAGTTTTTGAGATTAGTGAGGCAGTTGCATGGGAAGATTGGGGGGGACAGTTGTGGGATGGTGGGGCTATTTCAGGGCAGTATTCTTTGGCAGGGCAGTTTTGCTGGGTGATGGGGCAGATGCAAGGGGTAGTTTACAAGATGGTAGGGCAGTTGCAGCAGGGTAGTTTTATGGGTGGAGGCATTTGATATTGTGGGGCATTTGCACAATATCACAGCACTTTCCCCTACCAGCAGCAGTGTGGGGGTGGAGTCCTTTCAGCTTGGTAGGAATTTTGCTCAGTGCTATCTGGATTGTGTCAGCCTAGGGTGGCATTGGGGCAGAGCAGGAAATTATTTGGAAAGCTATGATTTTTTTACGCCACTATCCAGATAGCTGCCTGCATAATACAGGACCTCAAGGCTGACCTGGGTGCTATGCGGATAGCTTTCTGGATAGTGAGGTGAAAATCATCACTGTCCAGATAGCACCAAGTGGCCAGCAATGAATTCAGATATTCAGTGCTAGTTGCTCTCCAAATACTGGTACTGATTATCTGGATTTTATTTAAACATCACTACTAATGTATAATAAAAATGGTTGACAGTGAAGTTTAAATATAGCCCCTTAAATGTATTGTATACATTGCTGCTGGTTGTTTTTGGATTATTCTAATTAGTCACATTTCCCATAAGCAATAATGCCTATTGCAGAGGGTTCTTTTTTGATGAGTTTGTCCATACACATCTGTCTATTTGCGCATATGCAAACATGTGCAAATAAACAGATACCTATGCTCCCCCCACCCCCTTGGAAGAGGTCTGGTTTGCAGCTGCCATCAACAGGGACCCCATCCCCTGCTGGTATCAGAAGACCTGTAGGCTGTGAATGACAGCTTCCAGAAGAATTGCTGCTGAAGTTAGCCACAGCAAGAGAAGTGCGTACCATGCTGTTTTTTAGGAGCTGCATCCAGGTACAGCAATGGGCGAGTGAATGGGGAGGGGGATGAGAGCGATAAAGACTGGGTGAAGCCTTTGGGGATGACTATAAGAGAGAGAGACTGGGTGAAGGCAGAGGGGTGGGTCATGAGAGAGATACTGTGGGAAGCCTGGGCGGTCAGGAAAAGGAGAGAGACTGGGGGAAGGCTGGTGGAAGAGTTATGAGAGAGAGAGACAGACAAATAGGGGGGGAAGTCTGGAAAAGGGGAATCATTTATTTATTTAACCATATTTTTTACCGCCTTATCCTTCAATCAAGGCGGTTTACATCATAACTTACAACTTAAACTGGGTACAATGAACTATAAAGAGGGGGGTTAACATGCAGGCCAGTTAACAAAATAGAACCTATTTACAGAGAGACTGGGAGAAGCTTGAGAGAGAGAGAGACACACACACACAGTGCCGGGCCATCCACTAGGGTGGGCTAGGCGGCCTCTTAAGGTGGCAGACTTCTGTGGGTGGCACGCCATGTGCTTTGACACACATGGCCTGCTGCTTCTGACCCCATCCGACAGGAAGTTGTCAGAAGGGGGGTCAGAAGTGGCATGCCATGTGTGCTGAAGCACATAGCCTACCACAGGCTGCTGCCGCTGTCACACGATGCCAAGCTGTCTCCCTTGACTCCACCGACGGAATCTGCGGCAGTGGGGGTGGTGGCATGGATAGGACTTCTTCCTAAGGGGCAGAAACCCTTGGGCCAGCCTGGCACACACATGCAACCCCTGACACGTCCCATGACATAAACACACATGTACACAGCCCCTGACACACTCCCCATGATAAACACACACACACAGCCCCTGACACACTCCTCATAACACACACACATACATGCATGAATACATGCAGCAAGCTCCTGACACCCCTATGACTTAGATTTCTTTCTGTACCACCTTTTGATAACAGCAACTTCTCTGGGAACAAGCAGGAAGTCAGTCCTCACATATGGGTGACGTCGGCACCGACGGCGCCCTCGCGGAAGCATCCCCCTAGCTTTCAAAGAAAGCCTTTGGGAAATGCCACCATGCATGTGTGGTCCCCTTCCCACCCAAGGGTGCCATCTTGCTCAGTACCTTTTTTCTGTGGAGCCCTTCAGACGCTCGTCTGGCTTGTCCCCGGAGAAAGTTGATTTTTTTCTCCGAGTTTCATACTCGCCTCCGGTATCGCACCGGTTTACACATGCATGCACGCACACACACGCACACCCCTACCACACCTTCCTCATTGTACATACACCCACACATGCCACTCTTGCATCATGCTCTCCTGCTGCACAGACACACACACTCTCCCAAGATAGACACAAATATATGGTCAAGAAGCCTCATTCAGCCCCAGATCTCCTGCTGCCATAATGAGACACATTTAACATCTGTTCGCACCCAGTCCCTCCATAGACATATGTGAGTTTGCTAATGGAGGAAAGGGAAATGCTCCATCTTGTCACACTATAAGTGAGCAATTTTCAGCATGTATATTTATCATAGGCCTCCTTATTGATGATGCTTATTAACACATATTATGAATGATTCCATATTTCTCACACCTCAAATGTTTTTGATGAGGGCCTTTGGGGGAGGCATGCCAAGATGGCAGATGCACTTGCAGTAGTGTGAGAACTTCCTCTGCAGTGATGGTGGAAGAGTAGACCCCAGAAGAAGCCTACCCAAGCCTGAAGTCCCTTCCCTGCATGTCTTACACAGCCTGATGGACACCTTTGTGTGCCATGATACCTCCTTTTCTGAAGCCCTAGTGGAATCCTAGCTGGCGAGTGGAAGTACAATGCTGAGACCTTGTCCTCTTCTTTGGGGATAGCTTCTCTTTTTCTCAGAGAGCCTTTGTGCCCAGCACTGCAAATGAGGGAGAGGTCATTATCACCTCAAGAGCTTGATGTCTAATGATGCAACTCATGTCACTGGTTCCTGGAGGGAGGAGTGGTGTCTAAAGGACAGAAGCAAGTATCTGAAGTTCAAGGCACAACGGGAAAGACCTTAATGGAGAGCCATTTTTCTGGAGGAGATCTGGATGGCCATCCTGGAGGCTTAGGCTTGGCAGTAGTAAGTGTATTGTCTTCAGTTGTTGATTTTGCTTCTTGGTCTTACGAGCTAGCTTGTCCACCTGTGGTTAACCTTCAGATATTGTAGAAAGCAATACAGGATGTGTAGCAGTGCCTGAGAGGCCAAATTCAGAATATGTCCCACCAAATGGTGTAAGTATTGGTTGACTCTTGGCAGCAAACTCAAGAATTTGGACTCTTGGATAAGAGAGTGACTCAATTTGACGAAAGGCTTTTTGAAATGGAAACAAATAACTCTTTGATTGCGTGGACAATCTGAGTATATGCAGGAAGGCAGAATTTTTGGACAATGTGACTTATAATAGGAAATTTATAATAGGAAATTTATTTATCGGTGTGCAATCGAGTCTCTGCTGGGTTTTCTTTGCAATATGTAACTGGAAGTTGATTGCCAGGCCTCTCTTCCGTTGGCAATGGAGGGTAAAGTGACTTACCCAAGTCCACAGGGAGTGCCAGTGAGAATCGAACCCTGGTCTCTTGGCCACCAAGCCACTGCTCTAGCCACTAGGCTACTCCTCTAACTTATAGGCTACTCCTCCACCCAATAGGAAATTATCTGTTAATTTTCCTAAATCCATATTTGTGATTCCTTACTATATTTTTAAATGCTATCTATTGTTTTGAAGGTGTCAGAGTCAGCTTTTCCTCCTCTTTTAAAAATCTGTTGACTGCTTCGATCTAGGAGGTGTGCTGCCCCAGATGAAATATCGTCTAAACAGATCCTAGCCTAGAACTAACTAATTTCTTGGAACAATTGGGAGATGTGCCAGTTATACCTTCAAATTAATTGTTTAGTTTGCTGTGGACTCTGTCAGAGACTGGCTGCTTAAATTATTTTGTGGGTTCAGTGATGTAGGGGGGATGTTCAAATGCATTTACACAGTCTGCAGACCTGCAAACACTGTAAATGCCGCTCTGTGGGATATTCGGTGGCACGATAATGGTTAGTGCTGCTGAACATTCTCAGTTGCCACTGCTACATGCCCCGTTGCTAACCGGTTAGTATCAGGACATGGCGGAGTGATATTGAGCCGCTGCTCAGTTAGTGACATGTGCCGAAAGTCAGTCACAAGAAACCCTGGCCTAATGTTCGCCGCAGAAGCTAACTGGGCAGTGGTTGAATATCGCCACTGGCTGGTTAGCTTCACGGCAATCCAGGTAACCCGGATATTCAATGCTGGAGCCTGGATATGGCCCCAGCATTGAATATCCGGGTTTAAAGTTCAGCTCTGGCGGCTAGCACTGGTGAAGAGGCTAGCCACCAGCGCTGAATATCAGGTCCATAGTATTCCTGGCTTTATTTTGTATTTAGCTCACACCTTTCCAGTTCAAGGTGAGTTACATTTCAATACAGTCTGTATTTCCCTGCTCCCAGAGTTTGTCCTGAGGCGGTGGAGGGCTGAGTGACTTGTCCAAGGTCACAAGGAGGGCCTTGGATTGCAAAGTTAAAATATCTGCTGATGTTCCCATGAGATTCTGAAAAGAAGACAGCAGATTTTGCTTCCGAAGCCTTGAGCAACCTAACTAGGAATAACATTTGCGTTGCACTATCCTAGTAAATGTGTATTGTTTTATTGGGGAAGGAAGGTACTGCATTTCTCCAGGAACAAGCAGGAAATCAGTCTTCACATATGGGTGACATCGGTGCCTACGGAGCCTGTGCGCAAGCCTCTCCCCAGCTTTCAAAGAAAGCCTTTGGGCGATGCACCACACGTGTGGTCCCCTTTCCACCCAAGGGTGCCATCTTGCCTCAGTCTCCTTTTTTCCACAGAGCCCTCCTGATGTCTGTCCCGTTTCCCCGGGAAAAAGTGTTTCTTTTTGTATTAAATGATCTTTTTTCCAGTATGCCTATCGGTTCCTTTTCCTGCCCCCGAGCCAGCTCGCCTCAGTGTCACTCCTTTGGTTTGTTTTTTTTATTTTTTTCGACTGGTTCTTCGTGCCCTCTTTTGGTTGGTGGGCCTCGGACCCTCACCTGGGTGGCAGGGCCCATTTTTCCCATGGCCTCTAGCGGCTTCAAAAAATGTGATCGGTGCAGTAAAATGATGTCCCTCACCGACCCTCATTACTACTGCCTTCATTGCCTCGGGCTGGACCATGACAACGTGGACTGCGACCTCTGCAAGTCCATGTCTGCAGAGGCCATCAAGAGCTGTCAGTTGCAGCAGGAGATGTTCTTCCATAAATCCAACTCTGTGCTGAAGTCCCTGAAGACACCATGCTCCAGAGCCCCCTCTGGTACCTCGGTGTCCCGTGATGTCTGGGACACCTCAGAGTCCCACGGCAGTGGGTTCTCCGAGAGGCAATCCCCAAAGGTGGAACACAAGAAGAGCTTGAAAACCTCGAAGGCTGCTTTGGAAGATGGGTCTGGAAAAGTGGGTAAATCCCACACCAGGCCCTGCAGTCCCTGGTGTGAGTCTCTCTCGACGGAACAGACGCTGGGCCCGAAGCCATCGGTGCCCATGTTGAGAGCTGCGGAACCAACTGGCATGGCTATCAGGATGGTGGCTTTGGAGCGCAGTATCTCTGCCCTCCTAGTCCAGCAGCGGTTGCTGATGTCTGGTTCCTCAGGTTCATCCACCCCGGCGACTGGACCCTCGACATCAAGGGCTTCCCTGGACATTGAGCCGATCCTCAAGTGCCACTGTGCTTAAGAGAGCCATCGGCATTGGATGAAGTCCCGTTCCTTGGGACACAAGTTCTCTCTGGCAAGTGCACACAGCTCGGACTATAGGTCTTCCAGGTGTCACGGACTTTCGGACTCTGGCCTTGACTGTGGGAGTCACGGAGCCTCACATTCTTCTTCTGAATCAGACTGGGAGACTGAGGACAAGGAGTCCCCAGACACACAATGACACAGAGACGTGCCCTCGGACCTGTCTCCACCAATGTCTTGGTGCTGTTCCCCATCCGAGGACGTTGCCTTCCTCGACTTTGTGTTGGACATGGCAAAGGTGCTCGCATTTGAGACCGAGGCAGAGGAGGACCCCTGTATGGAAGAACTTGATATCCTCCAGTACGAGGCCCTTCCAAAGGAGGTCCTCACAGTGCCCATCTCTCTGATCCTCGAGCGCCGCCTCCTCCACATGTGGGAAACACCGGCGTTGGTGCCCATAGTGAGCAGACAGCTCTACTCCATGTATAGAGTCTGCTGATGCCCGGGGTTCTAAAAAACCCAGCTCCCTCACAATTCTATGGTGGTCAAGTCGGCCATGTGGCTACTCAAGAGCCAAAAGACTCACTCCTCGTTGTCCCCTGGTAGGGAGGCCTGTACCCTGAATGCCCTTAACTGAAAATGCTTCCAGGGCTCGATGCTAGCTTGCCGAGTCCAATCCTATCAGCGGTACAATGGTATGTACCTCAAGAAACTGGGAAGGAGCTCGTCACTTTCTCTGCAGGTCTTGACGGGGGACCCTTCCAGCGGTTCAAGTCACTGGCCTCAGCAGTCCAGGAGTATTCGAAGTTCCTGTCTTGAGCAGCATACGATGACTTCGAGTCCTCGTCCAGAGTAGCTACCACGGTCATCAGGGCCTGACATCAGGCATGGCTGCAGTCATCTGACCTTGAGCAATGGATCCAGGACAAACTCATCGATGTCCCTTGCATCGGAGAGAACCTCTTCAGGAAACCCATGGTAGACAAGGCTGCAG
Organism: Ichthyophis bannanicus; assembly: GCA_033557465.1. Lineage (NCBI taxonomy): Eukaryota > Metazoa > Chordata > Amphibia > Gymnophiona > Ichthyophiidae > Ichthyophis > Ichthyophis bannanicus. Next base: position 830,423,405 of record CM066032.1, read on the forward strand.
AGATAGACAGTTCCTGACCAGGACCAGACTCTCTAAGAAGACTTCTGTGCATCCCTGTAAGAAAGCCCTGGAGAAGAAGCCTTTCTTCCTGAGGAAAAAGGGGGTTTTTGGTAATGTCCTACAATACCAAACCTTCTCTGCCCCACAACAAGGACAACACTCCAAGGGTCAAGGGCACAGTCCTTGCAAGCAAAAGACATCTAAGGCCCAGGCACCAGTCCCGGCCTTGGCCCAGCCAGGAGGGAATTTTTGACTCCTTGGGCATGGCCTTCTCGCCCTGTTTGCCCACAGGTGGTCCTCAGTTTCCATAGATTCCTGGGTGCTGCAAGTAGTCAAGGAAGGTTACCTCCTCCACTTGCAACAGACACCACCCTCGTTCTTTCCAGAAGAAACCCATAAGCCTCAACTTCATTAGACTCTGCTCCTCACCAAGCTCGCATGCCTCCTTTAGGACAAGGTGATGGAGCCAATGCCCTAACATCTCTGGGGCAAAGGCTTCTATTCTAGATATTTCCTTGTCCCCAAGCAAACAGGGGGCTTCAGGCCCATCCTGGACCTGTGGTACTTGAACAGATTTCTGGTGAGGGAGAAGTTCAAGGTGCTCTCCTTTGGAACACTACTGCCATACCTCCAGCAGGGAGACTGGCTATGCTCTTTAGACCTGAAGGATGCGTATACACACATCCTGATCCATCCCAGCCACCAAAAATACCTCCGGTTCATGGTGGGAAGGAGGTCACTATCAATACAGGGTGCTACCATTTGGGCTGGCCTCTTTGCCAAGGGTCTTAATCAAGTGCCTCACAGTGATTGCAGCCCACCGTCATCTTCAAGAGGCCTTCGTCTTTCCCTACCTGGATGTCTGGCTCATAAGGGCAGGCACAGCTGCAGAGGTGCACCATGCCACCAAGCGCACCATCCATATCCTGCAGTATCTGGGGTTCATCAGCTACCCCAAGTCCCACCTCTCTCTGGTTCAATGTCTGGAGTTCATAGGGGCTCAGCTGGACACCCTCCAGGCCAAGGTCTTCCTCCAGAGAAGACAAAACACTTCAGGACCCTAGCTGCAGAGGTGCAGCACCACCAGTCTGTGCCCACTTGCCGCCGCTTCCTCCTGCTGGGTCACATAACCACCATAGTCACGTGACCCTGTATGTCTGCCTGCACATGAGGGCGGCTCAGTGGTGCCTCTGCTCCCAGTGGACACAAGCCACAGGCAGGCTTCGAGACAGGATAAGAGTGACTCGCCAGCTGGTGGACTCCCTCAACTGGTGACAGATTCCGTACCACCTTCAGGCTGGGATGCTCTTCCAGGCTGGGGAGCTCATTGCGAAGACCTCTGCATGCAAGGCAGTTGGTTCCAGATGGATTGGCAGTTGCAGATCAACCTTTTGGAGCTCTGGGTGATATTCTTGGCCCTCCACTCCTTCTGCCACTGGCTGCAGCACCAATTGGTGCTGGTCCAGACGGACAACCAATTTGCAGTGTTCTATGTCAGCAAGCAAGGGGTATGGGGTTGTACTCCCTCTGCCAGGAGGTGGTAGCCCTCAAATGCAGCATGCAACGAGATGCTCCTGTGGGCGGTCTACCTCCCAGGCCAGGAAAATGCCCTAGTGGACAGGCTGAACAGGGTCCTCCAGTCGCATGAGTGGTTCCTGGACCCCAGAGTGGCCTCCCAGCTGTTCTGTCTCTGGAGTTTTCCCCTAGTGGACCTGTTCAACAGCCCGGACGACATGCAGTTGCCCCGCTTCTGCTCCCACCAGCCACGTTCCTCATTCTATGGACAGAAGGCTGCCTTTACGCCTTCCTGCCAACATGTGCCCCAGGACTACTTTCACAGAAGGAGGGCTCTCTGCTGCACCCCAACCTGGGGTTCCTGTCACTCACAACTTGGCTGCTGAAAGGGTAGCTCTAGGTCCCTTCAACCTCCCACGAGATGTGGAGGGGGGTCCTTCTGGTCTCCTTGCATATGCCTTCAAGTGGTGTCGATTTTTGGTGTGTGTCAAGAAGCAGGCGAACCCATCCTCCTGCTTGGTGCAGCTGGCACTCCAGTACCTACTCCACCTGTCCCAGATGGGACTGAAGTCCAACTCAGTCAGGGTGCATCTGAGCACTATTGTGGCACACCACCACTCTGTTAAGGGCAAATCCCTCTCAGCTCAGCCCCTTGTTTCTCGTTTCTTGCGGGGCCTCATGTTGTCCAAGTCCCCCATCCACCCTCCAGCGGCGGAGTAGTATCACAATGTGGTGCTTTCACAGCTCACTAAGCCACCATTTGAGCCTCTGGCTGCTTACCACTTGCGGTACCTCTCCTGGAAGATCACCTTTCTCGTGGCACTTACGTTGGCTTGCAAGGTCAGCGAGCTCTAGGCTCTGATGGCAGAGTCGCCCTACACAAGGTTCCACAAGAACAAGCTGGTGCTTTGCACACACCCCAAGTTTCTGCCAAAGGTGGTGTCCCCTTTCCACCTCAATCAGGAGGTGGTGCTCCCCACCTTCTTCCTGAGGCCTCATGCCGGCAAGGCGGAGACCATTCTCCATACTCTGGATTGCAAGAGGGCCCTGTTCTTCTATCTGCAGAGGACTCAGGGCCACCACAAAATGCCTCAGCTTTTTGTCTCCTATGACCCCAGTTGACTGGGGCTTTCAGTGACCAAACAAACTGTCCACTTGGGTGGCGGACTACATTGATTTTGCCTCTGAGCAGGCTGGGATTTCACTGGACCACCAGGTCATGGTGCACTGCATCAGGGCCATGGCTACCTCCATGTCAAATCTGCGTTCCGTACCTGTGCTGAAAATCTGCCGGGCTGCCACTTGGTCTTTGGTCCATACCTTCACAGCTCACTACTGCCTGGAGAGGGAGTCCCGACAGACAGCACCTTCGGCCAGTCCATACTCCATAATCTCTTCACAGTATAGGCAACTACTGCCCTCCGACCCTTCTGTGTTCTGGCTATTGGAGTGCTGGTTCCCCGCCGGACACTTGGGTCTTGTGAGAGTCTCTTGGTTGGAACTCAACTGCTGCAGCTCACGGCTCACCTGTCTCTGGGCACCCATGGCATTTTGTACAGATCCCTTGGTAGCCTGTAGCTGAGGAGTCCCATATGTGAGGACTGACTTCCTGTGTGTTCCTGGGGAAAGTGGTGTTACTCATCTGTAGCAAATGTTCTCCGGGGACAACAGGAATCAGTACTCACAACCCTCCCTCCTCCCATTGGAGTTGCTTCTTTATCGTATTTTACTTTTGCCATCTTAGCTATGTAATTAGACTGAGGCAAGATGGCACCCTTGGACGGGAAGGAGACCATGCATGCGTGATGCATCTTCCAAAGGCTTTCTTTGAAAGCTGGGCAGATGCTTCCATGCGGGTTCCGTTGGCACTGACGTCACCCATATGTGAGAATTGATTCCTGCTGTCCCAGGAGAACACCTGTTAGAGGTGAGTAACCTTGCTTTTTGGACCATCTCAGTTGTTGAATTTCTTAGCCAACAGGATTAGTGCCTCTAGTCTCTAATCTACTTAATGAGGCGTCAGCATGGCAATCTAAGTAGAAGAGGCTTAGTGACTACTTATTTATCTTGGTTATATTGCCTTTTATAACTAATTTCCTGTTTATTTCAGCTCTTTATTTGTCTTTCGTCCCCTTATTGTGGACGAAAGGGTGGATATTGTTTAATTAGTAATTTTGATGTTACTGAAAAATAAATAAATACAGGAGTCAATATTCAAATCTGAAGCGGCTTATAATCTATAAATGCTGACAAAAAACGGACAAGGACCACAAATCTGCATATCTCCATTATTCAGCTGGCCACTGTTATTTGCTGGAGGCTTTTGAAGGTAAACTGGATATCTGCAGGGGCATAACTGGGCAGAACATGGGCAAGATGACGACATATGTGGATAATGTTGAAATTCTGTACTGTGGTGGTATGCAGTTCCTGGCATATATCTGATTATATTTAGGACATTGTTTTATGCTGTTTGGGCAGTTGTGCTTTAAATATCCAGGTGTAAGCTCAGCATCCCTAAGCGGAACCTGCACCAGCCACGTCGCTTGTCACAGCTTTAGTTGCTGCTATCTCTACAAGCCAGAGAGGGACTGATCCAGAGGAGACATCATAGCCAAGCCAAGCTGTAGCATGGGAGGTGGCAGTACCAGGTCCCTTGTGTCTATTGGCCAAGGGTAAGTTTTCTCCAGCTCACAGAGGAGGAATTTTTCCAGAGCTATAAGCTGAACAGGACTCACATTGCTGACTTTTGTGAGCTGCTGAGAACTGACCTAGAGGCAGCAACACAGAGAAGCCATGCACTGCCAGTATCAGTAAAGGTCACAAGAGTTCTGGCCTTCCTAGCCACTGGCATCTTCTAAAACATTTTGGGCAACCACCTGCATCACCCAGTCTGCCACATCCTACTGTATTGTGGCCTTCATGAGATTCCGTTAAGAGGAATGCGGGACTTCATTGCTTTCCCACAAGACCAGGACCAACGACATGCAGGATTTTCACACCATTGCTGGGTTCCCCTCTGTCCTCAGGGTCATAGATTGGCATATATATGAGCCTGAGAGCACCTGTCCCAGAAGGAGAAGGCATACAGGAATTGACGCGGTTACCACTGCATTATCATGAAAGTGGTTTGCAAGGTCTAAATGGTCATCACCAATGTTTGTGCATGCTACCTGGAATCCTGTCATGACACATATGTCTATCCCAATGTGCCCTCAGATAATCTGCTGCCACTGGATAGCTGGGAGATGCCTGGCTACTAGGTAAGCCAAAGATAACATGCTAACGTGACTGCATGGTGATATGTGGGGCTACCCATAGGGAAGTGCCATAAGAGGAATGCTCCCATGCCTCATAACCGTAGCGGACCAGCAGGTGTTAACAGACACACTCCATCTCTCCACTGTGGCTCCTGGGATGCATATGGACTGGCACCAGCACAACACATGTGCATCACCACAGAGACAAGTGTTCAGATGCATTGTCCGCAGTACAATATGTATGCACTGCCCAAGCCATCTGGGAAAGTCTACCAGGATGGTGCACTTTTGTGTATCCCCTACTAATGTCATTGTCATCTGGACCGTTGTCACCTCATCCCCCACAAATGACAGTGGATACCTCCTCAGGGCTTGGCTTATGACACCAGTGAGATAGCCACAGACACCTCAGGAATGGAGGTACAACAGAGCACTTCACAGAACCATGCCCATGATAAAATGCACCTTTGGAGTCCTCAATAGCAGGTTTAGGTGCCTGGATGGGAGTAGAGGGGAACTGCTATACAGTCCTGAAAGCATGCACCACATATTCACCGTTTGCTGCATAATGTACATCGCCACCCAATGAGGTGGAGGTACATGAGGACCCAGATTGAGGCCTGGAGTCTATAGAGGATGGGGCCCCAAGCAAGAGACAGCAACATACAACGGAAGTTTTAATGCAGGTGAAGTGCATATATTTATAGGTGACAGTGATAGAACAAGGGTACATAATTACTGTGTTCTCTTTCTCCCCACACCCACCGCCACCACCATCATCACCCATGTGTGCCCACTTTCCCACCCATGGTTTATGCTGCAGTGTTGCCATTTTGGAAGTAGTTCTCCCCTCATAATCCCTCTCCTCAAGGACAGGGAGCCAGTGAGGCATGGAGGCTCTGGAATTTGCCATGCCCTGGAGGGAGCAAGAAAGCAATGTTCTCTCGGTAGGCCATCAGTTCCTGTTGGAGGTGCAATTGCTCCCACATATTTTGGGGTTTTTCTTTTGGTGCAAGTGAGGTATTACTGCAGCATCTGTGTCTGGTGTTTGAGGCGGTTCTGCACCGTCTCCATGTCTCCAGCAATGCGATGGGTGAGAGTCACCATCTCCACCTCCTCCTGCAGCTGCTGTTCCTTCTCCTCCTCAGAGCTATCTGCAACTTCCTGGATGGGGAATGTGAGTGGTGGTGTCCGGCATCGGTGAGGGCGAGGTTGCTGTGGCTGCCTTTAGGGTTCTAATGGCCCCTGCGTTGGCTTCTCTTTCTGTGGATTTCCTGTCATGCCTGGCAGGTTCTTTGAGGTGTTCTCCCCCTGTGTTGGTGTGGGTCCTCTCACCACTGGTTGGCTCTAGGTCCTTGCCTGTGATCGATCTGTAAGAAAAGAACAAGGAATAAAATAATGCAAGCACTGCCAGACAGTGTAAAAAGACAGGTTATATGGAAGCAATGTGGGACAGAGGTGCATAGTAGAGATCATGTGTATCCAGGTCCTCCTTATACATCTATGCACCCATATGTAGACCACCCCCACTGCCTCATCCACGCAGTCATCATGTACGAGATCAAAAAGTCTAGTCCAGTGTCAGCACCTACCTCTGCAGTGCATGCAGAACAGCAGTGGTCACCTGTGCTCAATGGGTGAATGCACTACATTGCTGGGATAAAAAGGCATGCTGCACACAGACCTGGTCTCAGCACACAGCAGGCACCCATGGGGGGAAGGTGGGTAGTGTGGATGCACTGCATAATGTCCCTCCAGGCATGTGTGCAGGCATGTCACAGGTACCGTGGTACACAATCCCAAACCCTCACCAAAATCCTATCCACTTCTAAAGCCATGTTTATTTCCCAGTGCACAACACTCCCTCTCTTGCAGGTAAGGGAGTGAAAGAGGAATGTGAAACAGCACTCCAACTCACCATGTCTGTGCCATTGTTATAAACATGTATCAGCTCTTAAACAGCAATAGTGAGATGTGTTATGATATTACAAGTAGTCAGCCGTTGCCTCATTAAACACAACATTATCCAGATGGTGCTCAGATGTCCCCACTGACAAGGACACATGCCTAAGGGATATGTCTTTGACAGGGGATATGTCATGGGCAGGGATTATGGAGGGGGGGGGGCAAATATACCACAGTTACCCACTGCAGAGACAATACCCCCCCCCCCCCTGCATACTATATCTGGAGCCAGACACATTCCTCTCAAAGCATGTTAGCATCCCTAGCAACAAGATGCTGGGGACACATATTTGGAGGGGAGTACCATTTCCACACAAAGGTTTCACAGGATCCATCACCATAATTCATGCCACTGCCAAGTGCACAGGCCAGAGTGCCCTGATGTGTGCTTTCCCTGGCAAATGCAAGGATAGGTTAATACTCACCCTCTGACGAGTCCAATAGCCATATCTGTCTCAACAGTGGTGAAAATGCCCATCCTGGAATGGAACATGCGGCAATAACAAGATGGGCTTTCCAACCAGCCTTTTAAAAATACCTGGATACACATTTGCTAATGGCCCAGCCTCTGCCTATATTAGCATCTGATAAGCGTTTTTAATTAGTGTGTCTGAATATCTGCTACATCAACGGGGTGGTTAGATGGAAGGATATCCCGATATCTCCACTGACCAGCAATATTTGGCATTCTAACTGCGTATATGAAATCTGGATATTACAAATATTGCCGCATTTATCCTGATCTGAGGGTTGAGCATTGCAAAGGTACAGTGGTGATAGTACAGCCTTCCTCTCTAACACATGCCTCTCTGGAAGGTGTGCACATGATGGGCCCACAGTTGGGGCCCATGATCTCCAGGAACAAGCAGGAATGAGTCTTCACACATGGGTACGTCGGTACCGACGGAGCCTGCGCGGGAACGCTCCCCAGCGTCCAATCAGAAAGCTTTTGGGAGCATCCCTCAGCGCCTGCGTGCTGCCTTCCCGCCTTTCCAACTGTCTCTCCTCAGTTTTCATTTTTCCGTGGAGCCGACAGGACCTCCTCCTGTCACCACAGAAAAATTTTTCTTTAAATTCTTTATTTCTTATTTTCCTGTGGTCGCGGCTGTCTCCCCGACTCCACCGGTATCGCCGGTGTTTTTTTCTTTTCTTTTTGTTTTATCCAGGGAATTTTTTTCCCTCAGTTTCAGTTTTTAACTTGAGCCTTCAGGCCTCTCCATCATGGAGCCGCCTTCTTCTTTTCCTAAGAAGTGCCTTAACTGTGGCAGTGCAGTGTTGTTTTTAGACTCCAAGTCCTGGTGTCTAAACTGTTTGGGTCCTGACCATCCGGAGCCATTAGGCTACCGTATTATGAGAAGAGATTTCCCTTTTCGAGTTTGCCTCGATACCGAGTTCCTTTCCAACGGCAGGGCACCGACCATTTCTCCTTCTCTGCAGGATCAGGTAACCCACAAACAGTCTGTTCAGACTAGCCAATCCTTGAGTGGTAGGTCTCATGCACAGCATGATGACGGCTCCAGCCTTGCCCTCAAGGACCCATTGGCTCCAAAACCCCGGAGGGAGTCTTCGGTCTCCAAAGCCTTTCAGGGGTTTCAGGTTGTTCCTGAGGCTCACCCCTCACAGAACATACCTGAGCCGTGCTCGGTGGTGGCATCCGCTTCGTGCGGTACCGATACCCCGGCATCGGCACTGGTGCTGAGTGATCCACTCTTCACCAGGGATCGTCATCTGGTGTTCTCGGTACCTTCGGGACCGATCGATACATCCCAGACTGACTTTCCAGTATCGGTATCACCGCCGATACTACCACCGACGTTGGTACCTTCCAGACATGCATCGATAGACTCGCTTCCTTCGATGCCGAGTCTGGAATCGATTTCCAGTCTGGAAGACTGGGTACAGACACGTCTCGGCTCCGATGCTTACCGATTCCAGATGCTCGGTACCGAGGGTAATTACCAGAGGCCTTCGGTTTCCTCAGTACCACTTGAGCAGCCTCCGATGACTGCTTCGATGTCGGTATCGTCTTCGATTCCGGCACAGCTGCCGGAATCGGTATCGGTGCCGATACCTGCAGTAGCATCGGGGTCAGCTCCCTCCATGCTTCTTTCACCAGAGTCGCTCCTTTCTATACCTAGTTTGGAGTCGATACCTGGCATGGACGATGCAGTACTGACTGTCTCACGTCATGACCTCCAGTAGCAGCATCCATCCTTTAGGAATCCTTTTCTGCACCGGGCAAGATCTTCTATTCCTACATTCTCAGATGTCTACTCCGGTGCCCAGGCTAGTTCTTCAGATCTAGCCTGTCCAGGGATGGTTTCTGTTGGAGTTCCTTCTTTTCAGAATTTTCTCCTAGACATAGCAACATCCCTTGCTGTTCAAACCCCTGGCTATGATCCTGCTCAAGGCTCTCTTTGTTCTGGAGAAAAGGAAACTATCATGCTTCCTTTACATCCTTCCTTGCAGGATCTTCTTCTACGAATGTGGGAAGCACCTTTAACAGTTTCCTCGCCTTCTAGAGCAACTGATCTTCTATATCAGGTGCCCCCCTCTCCAGGGTTTCGAAAGACTTAACTTCCCCATCATTCCATTGTAGTGGAATCAGCAATGAGGAAGGTAAAAAGCAAGAAGAAGCATTCTTCTTAACCAGGTCGTGCATCTAGAACACTGGATGCCTTTGGATGTCAATCCTTCCAAACATCTATACTGGCAACAAGGATTCTCTCATATATTTTTTATATGAGTCTATCCCTTCAGGAGGTCACAAAGAAATTATCTCTTTTGACTCCTTTTCTATCAGAGCCCAAGGCTGCAGACTATTCCTTACTTCTTAGTCATAGCCAAAATATCTCTTGGTTTCTTTCTCGTGCTTCCCTAGACTCTTTTGAGTCTGTTAGCAAAACCTCTGCTATAGCCATAGGGGCGTGACGTAGAGCCTGGCTCCAAGCTTCAGACTTGAACAAATGGGCACAACAAAGACTGGGTAATACTCCTTGCACTGGAGAAAATCTCTTCAATAAGGAGTCCTTACATCAGGTTGCTCAGTGCTCCACTGACTTCCCTGTTTCTGAAGGCAATCCTAAGCCTTCTCCTTTCCCAGTAGGTAGGAAATGCCCTACCAAACCTTCTTTCCCTAGGAAAAGAAGGTTTCACTCTTCTCCTGCCCATCATACAGATGTTCCCAAGCAGGGGAAACCTCGCCCTGGTCTGAAGAATCCAAACTCTAGCCAGGCTAAACAAACCCAGCAACCATAGGTTCCTGAGGGTTACACAAAAATAGTAATGGTCAAAAGTTATCACAGAGCAAAAATTTGTCAGAAATGAACACAGCTCTGTATGTTTAACCAGAAAGTATACTAGTATCAATAGCACACTGATGTATTCAAGTAGAAATTTCAAACAGACCTAAAGCAGTTACTTCAGGCAACTGGTAGGTCTCAGACTTAACGGGCAAAAACATACTCCAGTCAGTAACAACTGCTCGTGCATAGCCCTTATTGCATCAACGACCTTTAATACTTAGTTGCTCTGAAACAGAGAGAAAAGCATCCACTGACTCTTTGAACACAGTAAACTGTGTAAACTCAAAACTGTTCAACCAACTTATATATAAAGAGAAAGTGGTCAGCTTAACTTAGCTTTTAACAGGCATTGCTTGAAAAAGTGCTTGGCCATCGCCTTATCCTGAGGGTTACAACCTACAGTTAACTTCTTCTCAGCAGAAGTTTTTTCACTGTTTTTTCCTTCAAAACTCTACACATGGATTCCTTTCTTCAGGACATCCATTTCCTCCTAGATATGCTGAGCTGTCAGGATATTCATGTCTATGGGTCACAGGTTTCTCCTCTTCTTCCTACCAAGAAGAGAAGTTAACAACTATCCCATGATAGTTTCCTGTTCCAACATGAATTTTTCCTTCCACAGACTTACCACATGGTACGTCACCCTGCAGCTCCTGTTTCTCTACCCTCTTATCCAGGGTTTCCCCTGAATGAGTGTTACCATACCACTGCAGGGCTTCTCTAGCCTTTCATTCCAGTGTGGAGTTTTTTCTCTCGAATAAATTCCCTTCTTTTCTCTGGGCAGCTCATCAGACAGGGACAGGAATTTCTCCTCTTCTTTTGTCTGTTCTCTCTGTTTTACACAGAAAGATTCTGCTGTCTTATTCAGCAGCTGCCCATGCAGGAGTTCCAGTGTTTGGACTACTGGTACTTTTCCACAAGTTTCCAGTCTGTCTTCCACTACTTTCTGTCTGGCCTTAGTAGTGATTCCAAGATAGTGCTTTCATCTATCTTGGATAATCCTAATCACTTTAGGCTTATCACACTATCTTCTTTTCTTGCCATCTCCACTTTCTTTGGATTTGGCAGCATAGTTGACCTACAGCCAGTTTATTTCCCAATTCTCCTGCATAATGCTCTCTGCAATCTTACAGAGAAGCTTTCTACTATGGGCCCTTGCTAGAGAGCATGGGGTTTTGTCTCTGACTATCCTATATGGTTGAGAAAGGCTTCCTCAGTCATTTTCCATGACTGTGAGGGTTCTCCACACCCTATTATCTCCTGTTATAATACAGGGCATAAGCCTTTTCTGCGTGAACGTCCAAAGAGTTTTCCAATTCCTGCAGGAATATGCTCTTTTTTCCTTGCAGCTTGTCCTCATGGTATCCTACTCCTTCATGGACAGCTCATATTCTGCTAGTAACGCATGATACCCCTTGTGTCCCTCCAGTGGGTCAACCTGGTATCTCATCCTATGCGTTTTCTGTCCATTTACCATGCCAGAGTTCTACAAGACTCAGGACTTGCTGTTTACAGACTGATATTATCCTCTGTTTGTTCACGCAACCATCCTGGTTATTTCACTGGATAGCATTCCTGCACCATCTTAGCCAGGGGAAATAGATTCTCTATATATCTTCTCAAGTAGGTTCCACCTTCTTGTTATTAGATGAATCTTTCTCCTTCACATCTCCCATGTGAATGTTCTTATGGGCATATCTCTATCTGCTTAGTTGCAGACATTTATCTTCAGACATACATATTCATGTATGTATGTATCTCTATATACTTTCTATAGATACATATGTCTGTAAGCTGCGTGTGCATATCTTATGCCCCTCCAGATCTCACTATAGACATATATATCTATATCCCTATATATCTATGTGTATCTGTCGAGATGCTTCCTTATAGGTAGATATGTATTTACATACTTATCTCTCTAACTGTCTATGCTTATAAAGGTTTTACCTTCCTAGAGGTTCCAGACAGTGGGCTTGCATATGTTCATACTGTCCCTCAGTATGTCTGAGTATTATGCACACAACCACTACTGTGGTACTGACAGCTCCTACTTTAACTCTAGGTCTAGCTATCCCTGAAGCTCCATGCTTCAATATCTTTCCTATCTCTCACCAGCTAGGAAAGACAGGGTGGATCTTCAGTAGTTCTGAGGTTTCAGCCCTTCAGACATCTGTCCTCCTTGGGAATACGGGCTTTTTCCCATACCCCTTCTTCCCTCCCAGACTGGGCTAGTTTGTCCAAATCGGTCAGTCTTCCTCTTTTGCTCCTAAATGTTAATGACTCTGTAGCCAAAAAAGTTTTCAGCTTTTTTCATAAAGCTTTCCACTAAAGACCTGCCGTTTTTATACTACCCCAGTTGACACCTGGGTCACCTGTCAATTCCAGATTGGACCTTCACCTTCACTTTTGTAAGGTCACCTTGAAGATTCCTCTACTGAATCTCCAGTAGACTCCATCAGCCTCTCTACTTCCTGCAATCCAGTAGGTGAGGTCCATGTTGTGATTGTTCATTCAATATTTTTCATGATAATTATCATACATACCAAGGACTCCTTACCTGTAGTCCTTAGGTTAGCTGTTTTTTCTACAGCTCCTCTCTTTTCAACTCCTACCCACCATCCCTCATGGGATGCCAGAGATCCATGTGTGGGAAGTGCAGTCCTGTCCCAGGGACACGCAATTTATGGGATCTCTCCCTGGCATCTAAAGCTAGGGAGTCCCCATATGTGAAGACTCATTCCTGCTTGTTCCTGGAGATAGCACAGATACTTACCTGTAACAGGTGATCTCTGGGAATAGCAGGAATAAGTCTTCACAACCCACCCACCTCCCCTAGGAGTTGTATCTCTCTGTCTATCTTCCTTTCTTCTTTCTCTCTCTCTTTGTCTCAGCTATAAAACTCAACTGAGGAGAGACAGTTGGAAAGGCGGGAAGGCAGCACGCAGGCGCTGAGGGATGCTCCCAAAAGCTTTCTGATTGGACGCTGGGGAGCGTTCCCGCGCAGGCTCCGTCGGTACCGACGTACCCATATGTGAAGACTTATTCCTGCTGTTCCCAGAGATCCACCTGTTACAGGTAAGTAACTGTGCTTTCTGGCAGGCTGTGACAGGCCAGGCAAACACAGGATTACCCATGGCACAAATGCATGTGTGCTGACATGGGCCTCCTGTCAACAGGGGCCAATGAGAGCCCCCTCACAGGTGATGAAAGGCATAATTTGGGAGAGAAACAGCTGCTCTGAGCCCCAGTGGGGGGGTGATTGTGTACCTCTCATGTCCATATGTGCTGGGGGCCCTTGTTAAAGATGTACAGTGCTGTTGGTGCCGCAGGACAAAGTCCTGTGTCCTCTGGCACAGTCCTGGGCATAGTCCTGTGATGGCAGTGCCCAGTGTGGACCAAGGCAAGTCTGGTAGCCTTCCCCATTCATATCAGCCATGGAGATCCCACATGAGAGGTGTTAGTGTGGACCCAGAGGTAGGTGGCTTGGGGAGTGTGCTCTGCATGATTGGAAGGAGACCATGAAGACTACAATGTGTGTCTTCTGTGGCACATGCACGCAGCGTTTGGCATGGCTGAATGGCAACATTTGAGCCCTGCCATAGTCTTTGTCCAGAGGTAAATGGAACCACAGATAGTAAGGCTTTTTTTTTTACATGTCGTAGTGGGTGTCTGTCCATGTTCCCATAATGGTGACCTTTGAGCAGAGCTACAGAAATCCCTGACCATGCCACCATCTGCACGGAGCTGAGCACTGTGTGACCCAGTTCATCTGAATCAGATGCCATTTGTGCCATCCCCTTGGGGTTGCACAGTCTCTCACCCGCTGCCCCCCCCCCTCATTGCAGGTGTGGACATCCAAAGAGCATGGACAGTGTGAAAGGGCCATATACCATCTTTGTAGCTAGTTGCACCTCTTTTCAGGCTCCTCTCATGGATAAGGGCATGGTGTTGGTTGGAATTTGTGTGGTGGGGGGAGAGCAGGCCCTGTGCACATTGGGGTTTGCAGCCACAGGATGTGGCCATGTACAAATGGCACAGCTGTGTCAGTGTGGTTCCCTTGATGTGCTGTTCTTGGCTATCTATGTCTGGTGCTATGTGTGAGACCACACCCATAATGTGTTGTGCTAGATGGGGCTGGAATCAGTCACTCATGGGCCTGGTGCAGGGACTTTGTGTACCATAGTTGCATCACAAGGCAGTGCTGCTTTGACGTGGTGCATATGGCTGTTGGACAAAGATACTGACATAAATATGAAAGAACATTGGAGAGGTATGGGCAGATACAGAAAGCGCAGTGACCCCTTCCATCTTTGTTCGCAGATGCCATTAGGGTTGCACTGGCAAATATAAATATTATTGATTAGTATTCTGTGTTGCTTTGTGTTGTGTGGATCTACCACATTTCCGTTTACTATCTTTTTGGTTGTCGCAATGACTATGGGCAATTTTTTATTCCTTATTGTCCCTCTAGTCCAGTATGTGTCGGTTATCTTCCTCCACCAGCAATTGGGGACTGAGCGTGTCAGATTTCTGATGTCATAGTACAAGAGCTCCTTCCATAGACTCCAGAGATCAGTATCTCAATCCCCAGCAGTTGGTGAAGAGTTTTACTGTGGCAGAGCTCCATGGGAAGGTTTTTTGTTTTACTTCGGTCCCATTTAAAAAAGCAGATGAGAGTTTCTGTATTCCTGTTCAATCTGGATTAGAATGTCTGATATACAAGGGGTGGTGGCTGGCACCGGACCCCGGGAGTGCAAACCTAGTGGTACCAGGTTCCTCCCCCCCCCCCCCCCCCACCTTCCTCAGATTGATTTCTGTTTTATATTGGGGGGGGGGAGCAGCTGTACAGAAAATTATGAAGCTAAGTCTGCCTTCTGATGTCAGGCTAAAGGTGAGCTGCTCCAGATGCTAACTTTCTTTCAGGGCAAGCTGGCCAGCAAACTGAGTTATAGTGCTCATGTGAAAATAAACATAAGAGGAAAAAGGAAAACGAGATATATAAATTAATGTTTCAGTCTTCTGAAAACTGTGGGGCTGGCTGCTGACGTCCCCTTAAGTGGGGAGAAGGCAGTCGTGTGGATTTATATAAGTTTTTTAGGAAAATACGTATCCAGCATTTCTTCAGCACTCAAACCATACCTTCTGCAGATATATCTGTCATCACTAAGAAATCAAAATGGGTTCCACCTCCCCAAACAGACCCTCTTATTGAAGCTTTCGAGCAAGTCGTTTTGCAACAAATAGAAGCAATAGATGACAACAGGAAGTTACCATATCATAACCTTACAGTAGGTGAAAAGCGAGCCATTAAATCATTACAAGAAAATTCCACTATAATTATAAAACCGGCCGATAAAGGAGGGGCCATAGTGGTTTTGTATAAAGATATGTACGTGGAAGAAGTTAATAGACAACTTAGTGACAGAAAATTCTACCAGAGGTTAGATGATGATCCTACAGAGGCACTTAAATGCTATACAGTCAAACCTCAGTTTTCATGATTAATCCGTTCAAAAAAGTCTGACTAAAACCGAAACGGACTAAAACCGAAGCAAGATTTCCCATAAGAAATAATGTAAATTCAATTAATCCGTTCCAGACACCCAAAAATATTGACAAAAAATACATTTTATAGAGAATAACTCAGCCAGCAGTAGAACAGCTCCTGTCACTTCTCTCAGCTGCCCAATCGTCCACAGCACAGCAAACACACAGATACTGTAGGACACTAATCTGATCGCTGACTCCGTCTCAACAGCGTACCCCGCAAGAGAAAGAACTGCCTGCCACATTCATTCAACATCTCCTGCTTACCCATTCAACATCTCCTGCTACCTCCGAGCCTGAGGGGGCGCTCCAGAGAACAGGCAGGCGGTGGAGAGATCGGGGCCTTCCTCTCTGCAATCCTTGCATCTCTGACTCTGGCTCGAGGATGTTGCTCACCTGACTTTCGCATTTCAACACGCGATCGGTGAGTCCGGGGGGGGGGGTAGTGCTGCCGGGACTGGGCAGGCAGTGTATGCAGACCAGCGGAAGGTGTATGTACACTATTGCAGTACTGTTGCTTTTCAGATCTGGCACACGCGATCGGTGAGTCCGGGGGGTGGGTAGTGCTGCCGGGACTGGGCAGGCAAGCGTGTATTGCAGGACGAAAACCGAGGCGATAGACGAAAACCGAGACAAGATCTCAGTCTGAAAAGACGTCGAAAACCGAAACCGACGAAAACCGGGGCAACCGAAAACCGAGGTTTGACTGTATTGATAATTTGGTTCTCAACGCACATGAAGTAGGGCACATTACTAAAAAAGAGAAGGAGTTTCTTATAGTGGATAAACCAGTGATCCCTACAATATACATTATCCCGAAAATACATAAATCTTTAGATAAACCTCCTGGTAGACCTATTGTGTCTGCAATAGGTTCTCTTTTGGAACCGCTTTCACAGTTAATTGATGTCATTTTGCGGCCTTTTGTTTTGCAAATGGAGTCATACATACGTGATTCCTCCCATGCTATAGAGATTTTTTCCTCTTTTAGTGGTCTGGGGGATGATGTAATTTTGGTCACACTAGACGTGGAATCATTGTACACAAATATTCCACAAGATGGGGCCTTAAAGGTTATTGAACATTTTTTAATGGTGAGACAGGATCATAAACGTATCCCCACTAGTTTTCTCCTAATGCTTGCTGAACTTGCAATGTGCAAAAATTACTTTTGTTTCCGAGACCTTTTTTATCAGCAGATAAAGGGGGTAGCCATGGGGTCCTCCATGGCCCCTGATATCGCCAATCTCTATATGTACCAGTTTGAAAAAGATTTTTGAGGCAACACCCATTTAAGAATGAGGTACTGCTCTGGATCAGGTACATTGATGATATCTTCATTCTGTGGAAGGGCTCGGTCAATTTGCTATCGGAGTTCAATGATTGGATCAATAGTCTAGACAACAACCTTAGGTTCCAGCTCACGTACGACCCTTCACGCATCCCATTTTTAGACCTCCTTGTTCAAAAAGATGAAGGTTTGCTCACCACTACGTTGTACAGAAAACCTACAGATAAAAATCAATTTCTTCACTACACCAGCTTTCATAATCCCTCTCTTAAGACTAATTTACCTGTGGGGCAATTTCTCCGAGTCAAACGAGTATGCTCCACTGCACAAGATTTTGAACGGCACGCGCAAGAGTTGTCTCAGCGATTTAAGATACGACAATATCCGTCCCGTTGCATTGAAGATGCTTACACCAGAGCACGAAAGGAGCCGCGTGACAATTTATTAAAATCACGAAAGGTTAACAAACAATCTACACTGGTTTGCCCCCTTTTATATTCCTTACAGTTGCGTAGGATAGTACATATCCTCAAAAAAGAATGGCATCTTATCCAGTCGCTTCCTGGTTTTCGTGACACCTCTCTCATTGTTGCTCACAAAAGAAATGTTAACCTTAGGAATTTATTGGTCCCGTCGGCTTTCACCGAACGTAAGAGATTATCTAAGTTCAAGGGCCAGTTTCAGTGTGGTCACTGCTCGGTATGTCTCAATGTTTTGCCCGTGAGGGTTTTTTTTATGCATCCAGGTACTCAAAAAAAGTTTTATATCAATGATTTCTCAAACTGCGCAACAGCAAATGTAATATACGTGATACAGTGCCCTTGTGGTAAACTTTATGTAGGTAGGACCAACCGTTGTATGCGGACACGTATAGTGGAACATAAAAGTTGCGTACGAAGAAAACTAACTGATAAACCTATTGTGCAACATTGGCTAGACATGGGACATACTTTGGCTGACATAAAATTCTTTGTTTTGAAAAAAATACAATTGAATTGGAGAGGGGGAGATTTAGTTAAAACAACGGCAAGGTTAGAACAAAAATACATTTTTTGCTTAATTCCATGGTTCCACATGGATTAAACATGGATCAAGATTTATCTGTGTTTCTGTAGTAGGGTTAGGCACAATTTCCTCCCTTTGGTTGTTTGGTATTGTTTCCAATAAACAATGTTTGACAGACCTTCAACAACCAATGGACCCGTTCTTTGGGTTGATTTTTACGTTTTTTATGGAGTAATTTTTATTTTATATAATAAAAATTTTTTTTATATAATACAATTTTTGAATATTATTCATATTTTAATTAGTTCATATTTTAAGTATTTATTTTGTTTAGTTGTTTTTAGGGTTCTATAATATTACTATTTATATTTTTATTTACTTGTCACCCCCTGTTTCAGAAATTATAATTATTTTTGTGGCAGCACAAATCCTTTAAACAGCTCACAGCTGACAGGTTGGATTTTAGATCCCTTTTTCCCGCCAAAAATGGCGCTTTAAAAGAAGTACGCATGTGCAGCTTACTGCAATGTTATAATCAGTGCGGGATGCCTGGTTTCATGGTGGTATCGAGTGGTCTTTAAATTTGGATCATCTATTATATAATATACGGTATGATTTTAGGGTTTATGGGGGTGTCTCACATTTGTTAATACATTATGGGTTTTAGTTGGTCTCTCAAAAGCGATATGCACACTGGTCTCTCACGTGTCTCAGTTTACATCTACATCTATGCTAGTGCGCGGCGCTCAGTCGGTCACTGTCTTCTGTATAAAGAACGGCCTTTGCATTTCTAATCATGTTAGGTTTTATTTATTGTCACTTTCATTATTCATATGCCATTCTCGTTTTTTAAAAAAAACATTTCAAAGGAATTTAAAATACGGTGTGGTGGTGTAGAAATTTTTCAATAGCACTCCTAATGTGGTGAGAGTTCGGGGTCTGTGTGCCTCCGGTTTCCCGCCATAATACAGCGTTTTAAAAGAAGTACGTATGTGCAGTGGACGGTGCCGTCATGATCAGCACGGTTTGCCCGGTTCACGGCGGTATCGAGTATATCTCGGGGAGGACATTTTATTAGATGTGGCATTTGTATGGGCCACAGGGGCATCCTCACATTTGTTCACGAGTGTTTTTTGATTTTCACTGTGGGTTTACAGGATTAGTAAATATTTGCATTAATATTTATAATATAGGTTATAAGTAGATGGCGGTCAGTCGCTTACTGTCTCCGGTACACAAAAGGTTTTTCATTTTTTCTTCTTATCGTAAGAATAATGATTCTACAAGATTGAGCAGGTTTAATATTTTATTCGGCTTGAATATTTGAGACATGTATGGGAGCAATCGGTTTCTGACATTTATCTGTTTTTTGCCGCGCTCTGCCGGTGGTTTCATGGTCCTGCACTCTTTACAGCAGAAGTTTGTTTATATATATTTATATGATTGTTTTTATTCTAGTAGCACTTAGTTGGAAGAATAACGACTCTACATGATTGAGCAAGTTTATTTGGTTTGCCTGCACATTTGAGAACATGCATGAGAGCGATTGACTTCTGGCAATTATTTGTTTTTAATATACCCCGTTTTTGGTTTCACGGTCCTGTATTTTTCATCGCAAAGGTCAATTCACATACATATTTTCATTCTAGTATTACTCAGTATCATCATAGGTTAGCCCTTAATAAATATAGAGTTAGGATGATGTAATCTTTTTCCCTCCCCTTAATGGGTTTTAAAGTGTTGGCAACATGCCAATAGTGGTTTAAGGGATTTAAGATATCTATTCTTGTAGTTCATTTTTAAAAAATCAATACAGCATTTAATTAGGATACATTTTATACCCTTTGTTTCACAAGTCTCTTTAAGGATAGCAATATAAAGGATTTTGAATCACGGCATGCAATGGGTTTAGCCAGTGGAATTTTGGCTTTCCCCAAATCTAGATGCCCTTCATGTTTACGATTCCTCAAAGTTCATTTTCACTCTATGTTGTCTTTGCCAATGTTTAAATCATTTATTGATTTTGTTTGTTTATTTATTTGTTTAGTTTTTTCATATACAATCATAAATTGCATCGCGCACTAGAGGCAGGTGGGATCCGTGCCTCTGCTCAGCAAAAGGTTTCTCTGAATTTGGCTTGGTGCAGTGGTAGGTTGTATTATTATTTTTAACTTTTTTAATTATTTATTTTTTAATTATTTTTTTATGGTTATGTAAAATTCTATTTTCATAAAATCTATAAATATATATATTATTATTTTCATGTTACACAATTTCTTATTGTTTTTTATGGTTTTTGAAAAATGTTTTTTTATTTATTGTATAGATGTGCAATGTATGTGCAATTTTAAATTATTTTTTTATTATATTATATTATTATATTATATTTTATTAATATTTTATATATATATATATATATTTTTTATATTTGATATACATTCATTTTAATATAATTTTTTATTTTTTAAAATTATATTTTAATTTTATTTTTTATTTTTTATTTAATATTTTTTATTTTTTATTTTTTATTTTTATACCATTGTTTAATATATGTTTTATTTTTATTTTTATTTTTATTTTCATTTTTATCAATTTATTTTAATTTTGTTTTAATTTTAGACATTGGCATTAACAATTCATATTATTTTGTTTTTTCTAGTCCTCCTCCTTTTTTCCGTTATTTCTTCATTTTTCTCCTGTTCCTGTGGTTATATTTTAAAAGGGTTTTTTAATATATATATGTATACACAGTTGACACGTCCTGGTTTTTAATATTATATAATAAGTTTTTCATTTTTATTGTTATTATTATTATTAATACCATCTTTTATATTTTTAATGTGATGTATTTTTTATAGTTTTATCATGTGAGTTATCGCATTATGAGTGTTTACATGTTTTCAATTGTTTTTTGTTTATTATTAAAGTTTTTTAATTATTTATTATTTTTATAATTAGTTTATTTTAAGATATTTTTTATGACTTATCTTAGTTATTTATTTATTTAGTGTGGTATAAAATGATTTGTTTTTTGTATTCATGTTTACACAAGTATTTCTGTTTGCTGTTGGTTTCACATGTATGTATATTTTGTAGTGAGCCTATAACCCCTGAGGAAGTGGTGTACGAAACACGGCCTGTGTTGGGTTTGGCGCACCTTATCCGTGGATCAATAAAGGTCAATTTTGAACCTCCTGCCACGTTTTCTGACTGAGTCGTGCAGGCTCTGCCATTGAAAGTGCAACCAATCAGCTTCCCTGCCTCTATAGCCGCTGGCCCTTTCTTTTTTTGTTTTTGGTATCCTGGGGAGTGGGTGTTTTGTTATACTGATGACATTGGGGGTTCGTCAGTGTTTGTGCTTCGTGGCAGGAAGACCACCATCCCTTTTAGGACTCTCGCGCTGGGCTTTTCATCGGGGTCGGCAGAGCTTTCATCTTGTTAAATGACAATTCTTACTGTTTGAGAGGTGAGCGCCTGAAAGGTTTTATTTCCAGAAACAAGCAGGAATGTAGTCTTCACATATGGTGACATTGGTACCGACGGAGCCCGCGCGGGAATGCTCCCCAGCATCCAATAGAAAAGCTTTTGGAGCATCCCACTGTGCCTGCGTTGCTGCCTTCCCAACTCTCCCTCCTCAGTTCTTTGTTTTCCACGGAGCCAACAGGAAGCAAATCTGTCACCGCAGAAAATTAGTTAATTTCTTTTTGTTTTTTGTGGTTCGTGTGTGGTTCACGTCTGCCTTCCCGTCAGTGCTGGAACAGACTGTCGGTTCTTTCCTTTCTTTCTTATTTCTTTTCTGTTAAAAAAAAAAAAAAGTAGAACTTTTCTTTGGGCGCATTGATGCCATTTTAAGCCTTAAGCCTGCCAAGAAGATGACAAAGAGAATTGAGCTGCAAAGTTAGGCACACTCTTTGCCTCAGATGCGTTTTCTTTAGCATCAATGTCATCAAGGGCATCGTCTTCCTTTCATGGGTCTCGGGTATCGAAGCATAAGTCTTCTTCGAAGACAGGCCGTCCCCTCAAGGGTCTGTCTCTTTCTAAGCATCGAGATGCCTTGAGCGTTTCCCTGGAGGTGGTTCAGTCAGCCAAACAATCCTGATGGGAGGACCTGCCCTCCAAAACCATAGAGAGGTCCCAGGATGCTCCCGAGGCCTCCACTTATTGAGAACTCCTGGTGCCATGCTCTTGGACAGTAGCCTGTACCTCTAGTATCAATACCCAAGTATCGGCAGGCTTTAAGGATCAGCGTATCCTAGCTATTGAGTGGAGCTTAGCGGCTCTACTGGCGGCTTTGGTTCCGGTCAAATCTTTACTGGTGGTACCGCTGACACAGTACCTTTACTGGCGGTACAGATGCATACCGCTTCCAGTTATATGCCGCTCGATGCGCTACCACACATGCTTGCTCTCGAATCCATTCCCAGTACCAGGGGTTCCTCCAGGCAAGTCCCTCGCTGCAATACAGACTTTAATTGGTATCAAACCTTAGTGGAGCAGGGACATCGTTCACGCCGATACTTTGACTCTTCCTATTCCGATTCTTACGATAATGAATCAGTCAATACCCAAAGACTTCAAAGTCTACCGGAGGATCCTTCTCCGAACAGCACTTGTCTCCTCCCGAGGCTATGTCTTTTCAAGAATTTATTTGGGACCTAGCAAGGGGCCTTTTCATAATAGTAATATCTGAGAAAGAACCCAGAGTAAAGGAATTGGAGATTCCCCAATGTCCTACAGCTCCTAAGGAGGCAGCCACACTTCCAATTCACTGCATTCTCAATGATCTCATGCTCTGGATGTTGGAGATGCCCCTTACTATTTCTTCACATACTCGACAAGTTGATATCATGTATCGAGTACTGGAGTGTCTCGGCTTCCAAAAGATGCAGCTGCCGCACCACTCAGTGGTAGTGGAATTGGCGATGCATTGAATTAAAAGTTCTAAGACACGTTCTTCTAACCCTCCGTGTAGAGAATCTAGAACCCTCGATGCTTTTGTGCGTCGGTGTTTTCAGGCTTCTATGCTGTCGGCCAGGATCAGGTCATACATACTCTATATGGGTATGTTCCTCAAGGAGGTTACTAGAGATCTGAAATCAATGTCTCCTCTTCTCCCTGATAAGAGAACTGACTATCTCATGTTGGTCAGACATGCCCAGAATGTCTCAAAGTTTGTCAATAGAGCAACTTCAATGCCAGTAGAGCCACATCAATCTGCATCGGTGCACGCAGGATTGCTTGGCTTCAGGCATCTGATCTTGAACAATGAGTGCAAGATAAACTGGGTAATATTCCTTGCACAGGTGAAAACCTTTTTGGCAAGGACTGACAGGATAAAGCTGCTCAGTTGAAATCTGAGAATACCACTTTAAATACGCTTTCTAGGACTTCTGCCAACCCTGCTAAGAAGAAAGCAGCTGCAAAGAAAACTTTCTTTAGTAAGAAGTTTTACCCTTCTTACACCCCTGCTTCTCAATACCTATCTCAGGGTGCTCAGAAGAGGCAACAGCCTCCCAAACAACAAAAGAAGCCACAAGCTCCTAAGACTCAACCAGCTCTGCAGGCTCAGTCTGCTCCTGGTTTTCGACTTTTTCCTAGAAAACATAGCCACTCTGCCTCTGAAGAACCCCCACCCCCTCCACATTGCTGGCAGACTCTGTCATTATGCCCACAGTTGGCATCTCATCACTTCAGAGCAGTGGACACTAACCATACTGAGAGAGAGGGGTACAGACTTCATCTACAAAATCTGCTCCCCTCCACCCTATTAGTGGAATATCATTCTCAGCCCCTTCTCACTGCTCTTTTGTTGCAGGAGGTGACTTCTCTTCTATCACAAGGTGCCGTAGAGGAAGTTCCAACATCTCAACAGGGAATGGGTTTCTATTCTCCATACTTTCTCATCCCAAAGAAAACTGGAGGATACAGACGCATCCTGGACCTCAGAAACCTGAACAAGTTTCTCGTCCGCGAGAAGTTTAAGAAGCTCTCTCTGGGGACCCTCCTACCCTTCTCTAGATCTAAAGGAAGCATACACACATATCCTTATCCAGAATACAGGAAATATCTATGCTTCATGTTTCAGGGAAGACACTGTCAATACAAAGTCCTTTCTTTTGGACTCGCCTCTGCCCCAGGAGTCTTCACAGAGTACATGGCTGTCATAGCTGCATTTCTAATATCACTTGGGATATTTGTCTTCCCTTACTTAGACGACTGGCTCATAAAGGCAGGCACATCCCAGGAGGGTCTGCCTGTCTCTCTCCCATACCATGCAGATACTGCAACATTTGGGATTTGTGATAAATCTTTCAAAATACCATCTCACTTCTTCTCAAACATTAGGGTTCATAGGCGCTCTCTTAAACACTCAGCAGTCTAGGGCATTTCTACCCCAGCCCTGCTGTTTTCGTCTCATTCAACTGGCATCTCAGGTATGTCTCAGAGACCACCTAACTGCCCAAGAAATGCTGCAGCTTCTAGGTCACATGGCCTCAACAGTATACGTAGTTCTGTATGCCCATCTGCATATGTGCACAGCCCAATGGGCTCTGGCCTTCCAGTGGAAACAGGCCTCAGGCTATCTCAGGGACAAAATCCAAGTCTCTGCCCCTCTAGCCACATCCCTTCAATGGTGGTGTTCCCCAGACAATCTCCTCATCGGGTCACCTTTTCAGATGCCCCAACATCAACGTACCCTGAGAATTGATGCCTCCAGACTGGGGTGGGGGGACCATCTGGGGACTCCCTCCACTCAGGGCCTCTGGACAGAACAGGAGTTGCAACTCCACATAAATCTACTAGAGCTTTGGGGTATCTTCAACACCCTCAGGGTCTTTCAAGATCACCTACGTTCCCACAGGGTCCTGGTCCAGACAGACAATCAAGTAGCCATGTTCTATGTGAACAAGCAGGGAGGAGCAGGATCTTGGCCTCTCTGCAGGGAGGCTCTCCATCTCTGGTCCTTTGCCATTGCTCGTCAGATACACCTGCAAGCGGTGTATATCCCAGGGGAGCAAAATGTCTTGGCAGACAAATTGAGCCACATTCTCCTCCTCCACAAATGGTCTCTCCATACGGAGACAGCATCCTTTATCTTTCAGACCTGGTGACTCCAAAGATAGACCTGTTTGCCACTCCACAGAATGCCAAGCTTCTTCACTTCTGCACCAGGACTCCCATGTCGGGCAACCAGCAATGGATGCATTTCACCTCCACTGCTGGGGTCAAGGGCTCCTGTATGCTTTCCCTCCTATTCCCCTAATTCCCAAGACGCTTTTCAAGCTTCAAGCGGACAGGGATGCCATGATACTCATAGCCCCACTCTGGCCACATCAACCGTGGTTTCTTCTCCTGCTACGCCTGTCTCAGACTTAACCCCTAGATCTTGGATTTGTTGAAGATCTCCTTTCCCAGGAGGAGAGGGCGCTGCTTCATCCCAATCTGCAGTCTCTCTATCTCACGGCATGGCTGCTGAAAGCATAGCATTACAAGATCTTAACCTTAAACAGAAGGTAAAGGAGATCCTCTTAGCTTCCAGGAAGCCATCCACCAGATGTTCTTACTCCTTCAAGTGGTGTAGATTCTTACTGGTGTTCCCAGAAGGATCTTAATTTCCTCTCGGCTTCGGTGGAGTCGCTCCTCCAGTATCTCCTCCACCTGTCCTCATCCGGTCTCAAGACCAACTCTGTAAGAGTGCACCTAAGTGCAATTGCAGCCTCTCATCATCCCTTGGATGGACAGTCCATTTCATCACAGCCACTCGTAGCGCGCTTCATGAGAGGCCTTTTGCTGACCAAGCCTCCCATCAGATGACCACCTGTGGCATGGGGTCTCAATGTCGTTCTAGGGCAACTTCTCAAGTTGCCTTTTGAACCCTTGGTCACGACCTTGCTAAAATTTCGAACATGGAAGGTCATCTTCCTTATTGCCCTCACTTCAGCTAGATGCATAAGTGAGTTTCAAGCTTTGATGTCAGATCCACCTTACACATGGTACCATCATGGCAAGATCATCCTTAGAACTCACCCCCACTTCATACTGAAGGTGGTGTCTCCTTTTCATTTGAATCAGTCAGTTTACCTTCCTGTCTTTTTTCCCAGACCACATTGGTCTAGGGCAGAGGCAGCCCTCCATACTCTTGACAGCAAACATGCCATAGCATTTTATCTTCAAAGGACTTGAGAACACCATAAGGCTTCTCAGTTGTTCATCTCCTTTGACCCTAGCAACCTGGGGTTTCCAGTATCCAAATGCACTCTCTCTACATGGATAGCAGATTGCATCTCTTTTGCTTATAATAGAGCAGGACTATCCCTTGAGGATCGTGTTACTGCTCATACTGTTCACGCCATGGCTACCTTGATGGCAAATCTTTGCTCTGTAGCTGTTGACGAAATCTGCAAAGCAGCAACTTGGTCTTCGGTCCATACCTTTGCTGCTCATTACTCTCTGGACAAGGACTCCCACTGGGATGCCATGTTTGGTCAAGCTGTTCTCTAGCACCTCTTTCAGACTTAAGGGCAACTTCTACCTTCCGTCCCGGAATTCAACGATACCTGACTTTCATGGAGGATTCATGGCCACTTGAAGCCTACCCTGAGGCAAACCTACCGGTTCTGATGTCATTTTTTCTCTGGTATCTGGGAGCTAGGGAGCCCCATATGTGAAGATTACATTTGTGCTTGTTCCTGGCAATAGCGTAGTTACTCACCTGTAGCAGGTGATTTCCGGGAACAGAAGAAATTGTGTCTTCACAAATTGGATTGCAGATTGCATATCCTATACATATCAGAGTAAGGGACTTTCTCTTGAAGGCCATGTCACGGCTCACAATGTGAGAGCAATGGCAGCCTCAACTGCTAACCTTCGTTCTGTCTCTATTGATGACATCTGCAAAGTAGCCACTTGGACTTCGGTACATACTTTCACAGCCCACTATTGCTTAGACAAGGGATGCCTCATTTGGCCAGGTTGTTCTACAACATCTCTTCCATACGTAATACAACTCCTACCCACCATCCACAGTTTGGATGCCTAAGGTCCATGGGAGGAAGCATGACCCATCTCACCTGGGTTCGCAGCTAACTGGGGTCACCCCTTGGCATCTTTCAGCTGGGGAGTCCCCATATGTGAAGACTACATTCCTGCTTGTTCCTGCAGATAGTGTAGTTTCTCCAGGACCAAGCAGGAAGTCAGTCCTCACTTATGGGTGACGTCGGCGCCGACGGAGCCCTCGCGGAGCAATTTTCCCCAGCTTTCAAAGAAAGCCTTTGGGAATTGCAGCGCGCATGCGCGGTCCTCTTCCCGCCCAAGGGTGCCATCTTAGCCAGTCTTCTTTTTTCCGCGGAGCCCTACAGACGTACCCGTCGTGTCCCCGCGAAAAAGTTGATATTTCTTCATAATTTACTTTTTTCCTTCGGTTCGACCGGTCTTTTTCCCGCCCGGACTCGCGACGCCGGTCACGAGTCCTCTTCTTCTTTTTCGGTTTTTCTGACTTAGTCAGTTTTCGCTTTCGATTTTTCCCTGGCAGCCCGGTCCTTTGACCTCGCCGGGGCCCTTTTTCCCCCGATGGCTGCCAGTGGTTTCAAGCGGTGTGGTCAGTGTGACCGAAATATGTCACTGACTGACACACACGACCATTGCCTCCGCTGCCTGGGTCCGGATCATGAAGAAATGATCTGTGGGCCCTGCGGCAAACTCTCCTCCAAAGCGTTGAGAAGTCGGCGGCATCAGCGGGATAGGATCTTCGCTGACCCCAGCTGTACCCGAACCTCGTCGGAGGCCTCCGCGTCCAGGGGTTCCAGCTCGGACCATCGCCGGAGTTCCTCCGACAGGGGTTCTCCCTCCGGGGACCATCGACGTAAGGTGAAACCCGCGAGGGCGGCGTCGGTGGACGCTCCTGGCTCCGCGAGGGCCAGGTCGCATAGCCCCGATAGCCGTCCCGGGTCCTTGGAGAAGGAGCACCTCACGAAGCGACCTCGCCTGGAGTCGGAGCTGCCTGCTCGGGTAAGTCCCGTAGTCCTCCTGGACTCGCCTCCGCGACAGCCGACGTCGGGCCCGACGCCGTCGGGGCCCGAGTCGGGGGCTGCTGGGTCACCTGAGCTCGGACTCAGGTTGACGGCCTTGGAGAGCAGACTGTCTGCCTTCATGGACCAGCAGCGGGCACTGCTCGCTGGCTTCGCTGGCGCCGCTGCCCCGACCGCCGGGACGTCGACGTCTAAGTCGACCCCGGAGACCGAGCCGATCTTCGAGTCGATGCGAACTCGAGTCGATCCTCGGTCGAGGTCACCCTCGGCCTCCCCGTTCGGGACCGAGGTCGCCGACGCCGACTCCCTCGGCGTCGGGGCGGCAGGCGCCGCGCCCTGCCCGGGCCGACCCCACCGAGTCCTCGTCAGAGTCGGTCTGGGAGTCTGAAGAGGAAGAGTCGCCTGATTCTTTTCGGACTCGGTGTGTCCCCTCGGACTCACCTGAGTCCGAACCTCGGAAGCAGTCCCCCCCGGAGGATGCCCGGTTCTCGGACTTCGTCAGGGATATGGCCAAGGCTTTGGCCTTCCCTGCGGACCCCGAGGAGGAGCCTCAAGCCGAAGAGCTCGACGCCCTCCAGTATGACTCTCCCGCCAGGGAACACTTTACTGTACCGGTTCCTCCCATGCTGGAACGACTACTCTTCCGCATGTGGGAGAGTCCGGCCACCTCGCCGGTCCTGAGCAAGCGGGTCGATTCCATCTATCGAGTCCGCAAGAGCCCTGGCTTCCAAAAAGCACAGCTACCACACCATTCCATGGTAGTGGAATCGGCCATGCATCGTCTTAAGAGCCAGAAGATGCACTCCTCGGTGCCTCCTGGCAGGGAGGCCCGTAACCTGGATGGCCTTGGTAAGAAGTGTTTCCAGGGCTCTATGCTTGCGTGTCGTGTCCAGACCTACCAGCTATACATGGTCATGTATCTCCGAGACCTGGCTAAAGAGCTAGCCGGATTCTCCGCTGGTTTGTCCGAGGAACCCTTGCGGAGGTTCCTGGCCTTGTCCACTGGCATTCGGGAATGCTCAAAATTCATATCCCGAGCAGCCTATGATGGCTTTGAAGCATCGGCTCGAGTGGCCGCAGCCGGCATCGGTGCCCGCCGACAGGCTTGGCTTCAGTCGTCTGACCTTGAGCCCTGGGTGCAGGACAAGTTGGTCGATGTCCCCTGCCGAGGCGAAAACCTCTTTGGCAAGCCCATGGCTGAAAGGCTGCACAAATTGAGACGGAGACTCTCACCCGGACTAGGCTTTCTAGGAAGACCTCCGCCCCTTCCCAGAAAAAGAAGGGCTCGGGAAAGAAGTCCTTTTACCCGAGGAAGGCGGCTGCCTACAAACAATACCCCCAATATCAGGCCCCTGCAGCTCCCCAACAGGGCCAGCAGGCCAAGGGACGGGGTAACGGGTCCCGTAGGCAGCAAGCCCCCAAGCCCTGCACCACCAGCCCCTGCTCAGCAGGGTGGGGGTTTTTGACTCCTCAAGCATAGCCTCTCCCCCCCCCCCCCCCGCTGGTTCCTCCCAGCACCGGAGGCCGGCTGGTTCACTTCGCCCACAGGTGGTCCAGCGTCACCTCAGATGCCTGGGTGCTTCAAGTCGTGCGAGAAGGCTATCTTCTCCACTTCCACCAGGTCCCTCCCTCCTATTTTCCGGGAGAACCTCCACGACCCCCTCTGCACAGGGAATTACTCCTTCAGGAGTTAGCAGGTCTTCTACAGGAACAGGCGGTGGAACCGGTGCCCCACCACCTGAAAGGTCAAGGCTTTTATTCCAGGTATTTTCTAATACCAAAAAGGACAGGAGGCCTCAGACCCATCCTGGACTTGCGCAACCTCAACAAGTTCCTCGTGCGGGAGAAGTTCAAGATGCTTACCCTTGGAATCCTTCTGCCCTACCTCCAGCAGGGAGATTGGCTATGCTCCTTGGATCTAAAGGATGCCTACACGCACATCCTTATCCACCCAAACCACCGCCAGTACCTAAGGTTTGTGGTGGCCGGAAATCATTACCAGTACAGAGTGCTGCCCTTTGGCCTGTCCTCCGCACCGCGAGTCTTCACAAAATGTCTCGCGGTGGTGGCGGCCCATCTCCGGCTTCACGGCCTCTATGTCTTTCCGTACCTCGACGACTGGCTCATCAGAGCAGCGTCCGCTCCGGAGGTCACCAACGCCACATGCCGCACGGTGACTCTTCTGCAGTACTTGGGCTTTGTTATAAACTTCGCAAAGTCCACTTTGCTCCCCTCACAGGATCTCGAGTTCATCGGCGCAAGGCTGCACACTCCTCAGGCACGAGCGTTCCTACCGCTCGACAGAGCTCAACGGCTCATGGACCTAGCCGACCGTTTTCGCAGCCAGCCCCTGGTCTCCGCCATGCGCTTCCTGAGACTACTCGGCCATATGGCTTCCACCGTCCATGTGACCCCCAATGCCCGCCTGAATATGCGGCCTGCTCAATGGTGTCTCCGCCAGCAGTGGCAACAAGCCACAGGCGGCCTAGCAGACCTGGTGCGCGTTTCCGAGCCGCTGATCTCGTCTCTCCGGTGGTGGCTTCATCGGCCGAACCTGATGCTCGGCATGCCTTTCCAGTCACCTCAGCCGGCCCGGGTGCTGACAACAGATGCATCCCTCCTGGGCTGGGGAGCACATTGCCAAGGGGCACGTACTCAGGGCCTCTGGACCACGTGGGAGTCTGCTCAGCAGATCAACTTCCTGGAGCTCAGAGCGATCCGCCTGGCTCTCAAGGCCGCCTCCCACCTGACCTCTCACCAGTCCGTCCTTGTCCAGACGGACAATCAAGTTGCCATGTTCTACGTCAACAAGCAGGGGGGCACGGGCTCCTTCCTTCTCTGCCGGGAAGCACAGAAGCTCTGCTCTTGGGCCGTCAGTCACGGCGTTCTCCTCAGGGCAGTTTATCTCCCAGGCCAAGAGAATTGCCTGGCGGACAAACTCAGCAGGATCCTCCAGCCGCACGAGTGGCGCCTGGATCCCTTGGTAGTTCAGAAGCTCTTTCTAAAGTGGGGCCTCCCCACGATGGATCTCTTTGCCAGTCCTCTCAACCGGCAACTTCCTCGCTTCTGCTCTCGTCAGCCTCATCCCCTTCGGGTAGCGGCAGACGCTTTTCTACTCTCATGGTCGGGGAGCCTTCTGTATGCTTTTCCTCCCATTCCGCTAGTCTCCCGAACTCTTTTCAAGGTTCTCCGAGACAAAGCTTCCATGATCCTGGTGGCCCCTCGCTGGCCCAGACAGCCGTGGTTTCCACTCCTGCTGCAATTAGCGGTAGAGGTTCCCTTCCCTCTGGGGTTCCAACCGGATCTCCTCACTCAGGATCAGGGGTCTCTGCTACACCCCAACCTCAGATCTCTCAATCTAATGGCCTGGCTGCTGAGAGGGTAGCCCTTGCTCCCCTTCTCCTACCGGCAGCGGTGGAAGAGGTCGTCCTAGCTTCTCGGCGACCTTCTACCCGCAAATGCTACGCCCTTAAATGGCGTCGCTTTTTCCGTTTGGTGTACCCAACAGTCTCAGGATCCCTTCTCCTGCTCGGTGTCGGTGATCTTGCAGTACTTGCTATACCTCTCTAATCTGGGACTTAAGTCCAACTCCGTCAAAGTTCACCTCAGTGCTCTCTCAGCACATCATGTGCCGGTGGACGGCAGACCTCTTTCCAGCGACCCTCTCGTAGCGAGGTTTCTCCGAGGTCTCCTTCTACTTAAACCACCTCTGCGCCCGCCAGCGCCTGACTGGGACCTGAATGTGGTTTTACAGCGGATCACCTGTCCGCCTTTTGAACCTATGGCTACCTGTTCTCTCCGTTTTCTTTCTTGGAAAACATTGTTCTTGATAGCCCTCACTTCCGCTAGACGCGTAAGTGAATTGCAGGCCCTCGTGTCTGATCCCCCTTACACTCGGTTCTACAAAAATAGGGTAGTCCTACGGACTCATCCAAAATTTCTTCCAAAAGTGGTCTCCCCTTTTCACATCAATCAGGAGGTGGTACTTCCAACCTTCTTTCCCAGACCACACTCCAGCCGAGCTGAAACGGTCCTCCATACCCTGGACTGTAGAAGGGCATTGAACTTCTACCTTGACCGTACGCGGGAGCACCGTAAAGCTGCTCAGCTTTTTGTGTCTTTTGACCCCAATAAATTGGGGCTCCCGGTCTCCAAGCGTACTCTGTCCATCTGGGTTGCGGACTGTATCTCTTGGGCTTATGGGGCAGCCGGACTCTCCTTGGAAGGTCGAGTCACGGCTCATTGCGTTCGGGCAAAGGCTACGTCAGTGGCTTACCTCCGCTCTGTTTCGCTGGCAGACATCTGCCGGGCCGCTACTTGGTCTTCGAGCCAGACTTTTGCGGTCCATTACTGTCTCGAGAGGGAGTCCCGCAGGGACAGTGCTTTCGGACAGGCAGTCCTCCGTAATCTCTTTGAGGTCTGAGCAACTCCTACCCTCCATCCCGGATGTGGGCTACCGGTGGGTAATAATTCAGCGAAGATTCTTTCCTGCTGTGCTGCTGAGCTAGAGGGAGCTCATTTTTGTGCTTAGGGTCTCCGGTAGCCTTGAGCTTGGGAGTCCCATAAGTGAGGACTGACTTCCTGCTTGGTCCTGGAGAAAGCGTAGTTACTCACCTGTAACTGGTTTTCTCCTGGAGCAGCAGTAATCAGTCCTCACAACCCTCCCTCCTCCCCTTGGAGTTGCAATCGTCTGCTTTAGTTTTTTGCAAATTTTTATGCTGTCTTTTTTAGCTATGTCATCTGACTGGCTAAGATGGCACCCTTGGGCGGGAAGAGGACCGCGCATGCGCGCTGCAATTCCCAAAGGCTTTCTTTGAAAGCTGGGGAAAATTGCTCCGCGAGGGCTCCGTCGGCGCCGACGTCACCCATAAGTGAGGACTGATTCCTGCTGCTCCTGGAGAACACCTGTTACAGGTGAGTAACTACGCTTACTCACCTGTAGCAGGTGATTTCTGGGAACAGTAGGAATTTAGTCTTCACAGCCCACCCACCTCCCCTAGGAGTTGTAGGTTTTATTTTTCTCTTCTTTTCTCTCAGCTACAAACTCAACTGAGGAGGGAGAATTGGGAAGGCAGCAATGCAGGTGCAGTGGGATGCTCCCAAAAGCTTTCCTATTGGACCCTGGGGAGTGTTCCTGTGCGGGCTCCGTCAGTACCGATGACACCATATGTAAAGACTAAATTCCTGTTGTTCCTGGAGATCACCTGTTACAGGTGAGTAACTATGCTTTCAGCTTGGGGTGAGTTTTCTCCCTTGGATGTGCTGATATTTTCAGCACAAAACTCCGCCATTTTGTTTGGGCTTCCCTCAGCCCTGCTTGTTAACAAAGGGGGCAAAAAGCCTGGCACTGCAGGGCTTGTTGGTAGCCTAGTCATGTGTTCGGAGGCTTGGGGGCCTGCTCTCAATGCGGTAATTACCTTTTTGTTTTATTGTAGTGGTGGCCTGTCTCCGGTTGACCGGTTTTGTGAGGGAGCAGGGCCCAGTTCTCTGCGGCTTCAGTTTTTGCCGTGAATGGCAGCCATTTTGAGTTTTTGACTCTAGGTTGTTTTCTTATCTCTAAGGAGACAACGTAAGTGCAGCGGTGCGGTCTTTGTTCAGCTTCACACTGCTCAACAGTCTCTTCTTCCTTCAGTGACTACAATTCCCCTATAGCAAGGAACTGCTGGATATGGGGTAATAAAACAACAAAAAAAACCCATCCCAAACAAGTTAGATACCCTGGGGATTGTTTTTTCTTTCAAGAAAGAAACTGAGCTATGATTGGATGTTTCAATATTTATTGAACAAGAACAGAAATGCATTCCATAAGGCCATATTAATCCTAATCTTAGTCTTAATCTGGACTAAAGTTGGTCTCTTTTGGCAAAGTAGTAACAAATGGGCATAAGTACAGTGTGTGCCACTCTAGATAATTCTTGTTGTAGTGGCTAATGTACTATGAAGGTATGTCAAAGAGAATCGCCAATTACAAATTAGCTATTGTCAAAAGAAAAAACAAATAAAAAATGAAATGACAGTAGCATCATTTGCGATTGAATTCCTCCTTGGGCCAATTTATCAGGCTCTGGAGGAGTTTCAAAATGTTAGTAACACAAAACGAGACACAACCATAACTGTTCAGGAACTTTATTCAGGGGTAAAGTGTAGCCACACCCAACACAGGCCGTATTTCGGCTCTTGTCTTCTTTAGGGGTGTAATTGCACTGATACTGCAGCTCTCTGATTTCCTGACTCATTTAGAATATCCTTATGCATGCAGTCTGGAATGTGTGAACAGAACATAACATCAAAATGTTCTGATGCACATATTCCGGATTGCACCCAACACGGCCTACACTGGTTTGTTTGTTTTTTTTAAGTGCCTGAAGTCAGTGTTGACTCATAACGACCCAGCTACCTCTGGGTTTTCTTGGCAATGTATCACCAGAAGTAGATTGCCAGCATTTTCTTCCGAGGCAATGGAGGGTAAAGTGACTTGCCCAAGGTCACAAGGAGTGCCAGTGGGAATTGAACCATTGATCTTCTGGGTACTAGGCAGTTGCTGTAACCACTAGCTACTCCTCCACTCCAGCTACACTGTACACATGTGGTTGTGTCTCACTTCGTGTTGCTAGCCATTAGACTGGAGTTTTCAAATGTAACATGGTCCCAGTGGGGATGGTTCTTGTACCATATGCTGGAGTGTAGACAGAGCGCTGTGGCTTATTACACACCTCCATAGGAGATCTAGGCTAGGGAACTGAGGTTCTGGCGATTGCATCACAGAGCTTTCCAGGGACCAGACAGAATCAGAATGATATTGCAGCAGTAGGTGCAAGTAAATATTGCTGAGGTAAGTCTGCACAAATGAACTCAAGAAGTGGTGCAATGGATAGCAGCTGTTGTTGCATTTTGACATCCTCTGATGGTGCAAAGGTGCAGTTTCTGGTTTCTGTGAGGGCAACCTGCCTGGAAGTTCATGAGCACCCTCCCTAAAGGGCGTAGTTCCATTAGTGGGGTCGGTCTTAACAGTCTTACTCCGCTGGGGCCACTATTACTTCTGGCCACTGGGTTCTGGAAGTTTCAGAATGGGGTGTGTTAGGGAAATTATTCCCCTTCTGTTTGAGGCCTTAGTGTAATTGCCCTGCGAATTTGTTAGGGAAATTATTCCCCTTCTGTTTGAGGCCTTAGTGTAATTGCCCTGCGAAACCTGCTCGAAACAGTGGTTGCTTGGGTCTCCAAGCTCTAATACCGGTTCCAGACAGACAAGTCTGATCTTGTCAATACTCCATTTCCTTTGTAGTTTTCGAAGAAAAAAAAAACAGAAAAAGAAAGGTACCTTCTATACCATCCTTAGACCTCATACCTGTGAACTGTGCCTTCCGAGGGTCTCCTTTCCGCAGGTGAGTTTGCGCTTGATTAGAGTGGTGGTCAGGAAAGGAGATTTTCTATCGGCATTGGCTGTCATGGAGTTGTATCTTTACATTTTCAGGAACAAGCAGGAATGTAGTCTTCACATATGGGTATCGTTGGTACCGACAGAGCCCGTGCGGGAATGCTACCCAGCGTCCAATAGGAAAGCTTTTGGGAGCATCCCATAGCGCATGCGTGCTGCCTTCCCGCCTCTGTACCTCTCTCACTTCAGTTCTTCATTTTCCGTGGAGCCGACAGGACATGGTACCCTGTCACCGCAGAAAATTTACCTTTATTTCTTGTTTTTTGTGGTCATGTCTGCCTTCATTCAACGCCTACTAGTACCGCCGGTTCTCCTCTTCTTCTTTCCTAAAAAAACCCCAAACTTGTATTTCTTCAAGGATCTTTCCCTGCTTCTGGTGCTAGGTGCCATTTTGGGCACTAGTCCCATTTTTCTTCAAGCATGGAGAAACCAGCTAGCAGTTTCAAAAAATGCTCAAAATGTGGCGGTACCATTTCAGTCACCGACACCCATGATTGGTGTCTAAAATGTTTGGGTCCTGAACATTGTCCAACGGAGTGTCTCTCCTGGACGAGGATGACCAAAAGGGGCCTGCAGAATAGAGCTGCAAAAACTCTGTACCCTTTTTGCCGCCGACACGATGTCAGTTGCATTGACGTTTTCCAGGGCTTCTTCTTCCTCCCATGGATCTCAGGTAACCAAATTGAAGTCTTCTAAGATTAGCCGGTCCTCGAAGGATAAATCTCCTTCAAAGTATCGAGGAGCCACTGGCGTTTCCCTCGAGGATACTTCACAGGCAAAACAGCCCCAAAGCACTAACGGGGCTCCAGGATGTTCCAGAGGCCTCCACCTCTGCGGAACTACTGGTGCCATGTTCTGGGGTCATAGCCGCTTCCACTGGTAACAGCACCCAGGCATTGGCAGGAGCGATGGATCACAGAATCCTTGCTATCGAACGTAGTCTAGCGGCCCTCTTAGCAGCTTCGGTACCACTAAGATCGCAACCGACGGTTCAACAGGTATCGGTACCGATAGTACCTGCTTCGACAGGACTGCTTCCCCATGCCGATCTCCGGTATCGGGGATCAGGAACCGAGACATTTCGGTACCAACTTTGAGCGGTACCGATACCATGCGTTACAGGAGCACCCGGTGCTTGAGTCTTCCGATTCCGATGACTCTGACGATTGTACCGGTACCAGAGTGAATCTATTAGAAGATTCAGTTCCTTCTCCTCAACGCAGAATGTCGTCTCTAGAGGATATGTCCTTCCAGGATTTCATATGTGATTTAGCAAAGGGTCTTGCAATCACCGTGATTCCAGAAAAGGAACCTAGGGCAGAATTAAGAATTCTACAATACCCTAGGGGCTCCCAAGGAAGCAGCTATACTTCCCATTCACAAGATCTTACATGATCTAATGTTGAGAATGTGGGAAACTCCTTTAACAATATCTTCACATTCCTGACGCCTTGACACTCTACCGAGTGCCAAGTTGTCCTGGTTTTCAAAAAGCTCAGTTACCACACCATTCAGTGGTAGTGGAATCGGCCATGCGAAGGATCAAGAGTGCTAAAACACATTCTTCTAATCCTCCAGGCCGTGAATCCAGGACTCTCGATGCCTTTAGCCGTCGATGCTTTCAGTCCTCCATACTAGGAGCCAGGATCAGTTCCTACATTCTTTATATGGAAATGTTCCTGGAAGAAGTCACAAAAGACTTAGAGCTCCTTAGGAAAAAAGAGCAGACTACCTTATTCTGGTCAAGCATGCCCAGAATGTCTCAAAATTCATGAACCGTGCTACCTTTGATTGCTTTGAATGTATTAGCAGAACCTCTGCTATATCCATAGGAGCACATTGTATTGCTTGGCTTCAAGCATCAGCCTTAGAACAGTGGGTGCAAGAAAAGCTGGGAAACATTCCTTGCACAGGAGAAAATCTCTTTGGCAAGGACTGGCAGGACATGTCTAATCAGCTTGGCTCTGACAATACTACTTTAAACAGATTGTCAAAGTCTACAGCCAACCCAGCAAAGAAGAAAATATTCAAAAAAACCCTTTTTCAGTAAGAAAAAGAAGCCTTACCAATCTTACACCAATCAAACTCACTGTCCGCTCCATGTTCCCCAGAAGGGGCAACAACAGAACAGACAGCAAAGAAAGCCGCAAGCTCAAAAAGCTCAACTGGCTCAACAGCCCCCAGCCCCCTGAGGGTCTTTGACTTCTATCTAGAGAACTTAGTCATTCTGCCCCTAAAAGGTCCAGAATCCTTGACCATTCCAGGAAGACTATGCTTTTTTGCCAAAAGATGGAAACAAATAACATCAGAAAATTGGACTCTGTCCATTGTACAACTGGGGTACAAGCTTCATTTTCTCAACTTGCCCCCACCTACAATAATAAAACAGTTCAATTCTCAGGACCCTGCCACCGACCTCTTGTTGGCAGGAGGTCACATCATTTCTAGCTCAAGGAGCAATCGAAGAAGTACCCATTCCCCAACAGGGGACAGGGTTTTACTCCCCCTGCTTTCTTATTCCAAAGAAGACAGGGGGACACAGACCTATATTAGACCTCAGAGAATTAAACAAATATTTGTTCCAAGGAAAGTTCAAAATGATCTCCCTCAGAACACTTTTACCATTCCTCCAAAGTCAGGACTGGCTATGTTCTCTAGATCTAAGAGATGCGTACATGCATATTC
Source organism: Ichthyophis bannanicus (assembly GCA_033557465.1). NCBI lineage: Eukaryota > Metazoa > Chordata > Amphibia > Gymnophiona > Ichthyophiidae > Ichthyophis > Ichthyophis bannanicus. Next base: position 830,461,444 of record CM066032.1, read on the forward strand.
TCATCCACTCAGATCACAGGACGTTCCTTCGATTCCTGGTCCAAGGAAGACACTTCCAGTACAGAGTTCTTCCCTTCGTACTAGCCTCTGCTCCAAGAGTCTTCACAAAATGCATGGCAGTGGTAGCAGCATTTATGAGGACTCTGGGAATATTTGTCTTCCCTTACTTAGACAATTGGCTCATTCAAGCATCGACAGCTCCAGAGGCCAGCTTCGCTCTCTCTCGAGCAATGAGAATTCTTCAATACTTGGAGCTGGTCATAAACCTCCCAAAATCTCATCTTACCCCCTCTCAATCTCTAGAATTCATAGGGGCTCGTCTAGACACATGGCAGTCAAAGGCTTTCCTGCCACAGCCACGCTGTCTAAAGATAATACAACTAGCATCTCAAGCATCTATGAAGCTGTTCCTTACTGCTCGGGAGATGCTTCAACTGCTGGGACACATGGCATCCAATGTCCATGTGGTTCCCTATGCTCGCCTCCACATGTGAGCAGCCCAGTGGACCCTTTCCTCTCAGTGGTCACAAGCCTCAGGTCGACTAACAGACAAAATCAGAACTACCACACGTCTGATTTCGTCCCTGCAATGGTGGCAATCCCTGGAAAACCTCCTTGTAGGCTCTCCTTTCCAGCAGCCTCTATGCCAAACCACTCTGACGACAGATGCGTCCAAGATGGATTGGGGGGCCCACTTGCACGATCTCTCCACTCAGGGTCTTTGGACCTCATAGGAGGTTTCCCTTCACATAAACCTCCTAGAGCTGAGAGCCATTTTCAATGCTATTCAAGTCTTTCAGGGCCATCTCAGCAACAAAACAGTTCTGGTCCAAACCGACAATCAGGTAGCTATGTTCTATGTGAACAAGCAAGGTGGAACAGGCTCTCTGTCGCTATGCAACAAAGCTTTGCGACTATGGGCCCTCTCCAGAGAGTTACAAATCACCTGTTTGGTATACCTTCCGGGCATTCAAAACTTGTGGCAGACAAACTCAGTCGAATACTGCTGCCACACGAGTGGTCCCTCCACTCATACCAGCTTGCTTGAGTGTTTCGAATCTTGGGAATACCAGATATAGACCTCTTTGCAAGACCACAGAATGCCAAACTTCCCCGATTCTGTTCCAGAATTCCGTCTCAAAACTGTCAGGCAAGAGATGCTTTGCTACTCTATTGGGGACAGGACTTCCTCTATGCCTTCCCACCCTTTCCCCTCATTCCCAAGACTTTATTCAAACTTCAGAGAGACAGAGGTCGTATGATACTCATAGCTTCACGTTGGCCACGGCAGATGTGGTATCCTCTTCTTCTGCGTCTCTCTCAAACCACTCCTCTGGAGTTGGGGAATGCTCCAGATCTGTCGCAGGAGGACGTATCTTTACTGCATCCCAGTCCCCAGTCCCTACATCTCAGGGCCTGGTTACTGAAGGCCTAGAATTCCAGGATGCTAACCTTTCTCAACAAGTAAAGGATATCCTCCTGGCTTCCAGAAAACCCTCCACAAGACGTTCCTATGCTTTCAAGTGGAAAAAGTTCTCTATCTGGTGTTCACAAAAGGGACTTACTCTAGTAGCAATTCTACATGTACTAAAAGGGGGTTATCTTCTACAACTATCAACTTCTGGTCTGAAGACCAATTCAGTTAGGGTCCATCTTAGTGCTATTGCTGCTTTTCATAAACCTTTTGATGGACAACCTATTTCCTCTCATCCACTTATATCAAGATTTATGAGAGGCCTACTTTTAACAAAACCTCCCATTAAACAATCACCGGTGGCATGGGATCTAAATCTTGTTCTTGGTCAGCTTGTGAAACCGCCCTTTGAACCTTTAGCCACTTCAGACCTAAAGTTTCTTTCATGGAAAGTTATTTTCCTAATTGCCATCACTTCTGCAAGACGCGTTAGTGAACTACAGGCGTTAGTAGCTGACCCTCCTTATACAAGGTTTCACCATGATAAAGTGGTCCTCAGGACTCATCCTCACTTTCTACCAAAGGTGGTTTCGCCTTTTCATTTAAACCAGTTGGTTTATCTTCCTGTATTCTTCCCTAGGCCTCATGCCTCCAGTGCGGAAAGGAATCTTTACACATTGCATTGTAAAAGAGCCTTGGCTTTTTATCTCCAAAGAACTAAGCCACATAGAAAATCTTCTCAGCTTTTTGTGGCTTTTGACTCTAGTCATTTGGGACTTCCAGTTTCTAAAAGAACTCTGTCAAATTGGATTGCAGATTGCATATCCTATACATATCAGAGTAAGGGACTTTCTCTCGAAGGCCATGTCACAGCTCACAATGTGAGAGCAATGGCAGCCTCAACGGCTAACCTTCGTTCTGTCTCTATTGATGACATCTGCAAAGCAGCCACTTGGACTTCGGTACATACCTTCACAGCCCACTATTGCTTAGACAAGGACTCCTGTCGGGATGCCTCATATGGCCAGGTTGTTCTACAACATCTCTTCCATACTTAATACAACTCCTACCCACCATCCACAGTTTGGATGACTAAGGTCCATGGGAGGAAGCATGATCCATCTCACCTGGTTTCGCAGCTAGCTGGGGTCACCCCTTGGCATCTTTCAGCTGGGGAGTCCCCGTATGTGAAGACTACATTCCTGCTTGTTCCTGGAGATAGCGTAGTTACTCACCTGTAGCAGGTGATCTCCGGGAACAGCAGGAATTTAGTCTTCACAGCCCACCCACCTCCCCTAGGAGTTCTCTATCTCTCTTTCTGTACTTCTCTCCTTTGGTCTCAGCTGTAAACTCAACTGAAGTGAGAGAGGTACAGAGGCGGGAAGGCAGCACACATGCGCTGTGGGATGCTCCCAAAAGCTTTCCTATTGGACGCTGGGGAGCGTTCCTGCGCGGGCTCCGTCGGTACCGACGATACCCATATGTGAAGACTAAATTCCTGCTATTCCCAGAGATCACCTGTTACAGGTGAGTAACTACACTTTCCTGCGGTTTGCTGTACCGAGGGGACACTATCAATTACGAGCATTGCCCTTTGGCTGGCATAAGGCTCCTTAGACCATTACCTTTTTCATGTTGATGGTGGCGGCTGCCCTGGCACTGGAGAGCACGTTGCTTCGCCCAAGTTTCGATGATTCATTGATTAGAGCAAACTCGAGCAGAGTTAGCACTTCTGCTACCCAGCAAGTGGTGCACATTAAATCCATCCAAAAGCGAGGGCTTTAGACTTTAGGAAAACTAACTTTGCCAAGATGGGACAATACCTCAAGAAGTTGTTAGTGGGATGGGGATATAGAAAAACAATGGGCAAAACTGAAAGAGGATATTTTAAGGGCAAAAAACGTTTTTGTTAAAAAGGTAAATAAAAGGAAAAGGAGGCCACTATGGCTCTCAAAAGAAGTAGCCAAGATGGTGAAGAGAAAGAGAGAAGCCTTCAGGAAGTACAAGAGATCACAGAGAGAGGCAGACAGGCATCTACATTTGGAAAAGAGAAGCTATCAAAGTAGTCAGGAAAGCAAAGATACAAAAAAAAAGAAGATAGTCAATGCAATAAAATGGGGGGATAGGTCATTTTTCAGATATGTTAGAGGAGGAAGGGCAAAAGTGGTATGGTCAGACTCAAGGGTGTGAAGGGGAGGAATATATAGAAGCTGATGAGGATAAAGCAGAATTGCTTAACAAATGTCTGTTCTGTGTTTACAGATGAAGGGCCAAGAGCAGGACCTCAGAAAACACCCACAAATAGGAACAGAATTGACAGGGAACTTGAACGATTTTCGGAAGACTGTGTTCTTGAGGAACTAGCTAAACTAGAAGTAGACAAAGCGATGAGACCAGATGGGTTAATCCGAGAATACTGAAGGAACTTTGGGACATTCTAGCGGCTCCACTGACTGATCTTATCAATGCTTCTTTGGAGACTGGAGTGGTGCCAGAGGACTGGAGAAAGGCACATGTGGTCCCCTTACACAAAAGCAGAAGTAAGGATAAGGTTGAAAACTACAGGCTGGTTAGTCTAACCTCTGTGGTGAGTAAATTATTGGAAATGCTGCTAAAAGAGAGCATAGTGAGGTTCAGGAGTCCAATGCATTGCAGAATCTGAGACGGCATGGGTTTACTAGAGGCAGATCTTGTCGGACAAATCTGATTGATTTCTTTGGGTGACCAGTGAGTTGGACCGAGGAAGAGCCCTGGATGTGATGTACTTAGTAGATTTTAGTAAAGCCTTTGACACCATTCCGCCCAGGTGACTTATAAATGAATTGAGCACCCTAGGGATGGGCCCTAAAGTTACTGATTGGGTTAGAAATTGGTTGAGTGGGAGGCGACAAAGGATATAGGTAAATGGAGCTCAATCTGAGGCAAAGGAGGTTACCAGTGGTATGCCACAGGGATTTGTTCTTGGTCCGATTCTTTTAAACATCTTTGTTAGTGATACTGTGGAAGGGCTGCCGGATAAGGTTTGCCTGTTTGAGAATGATACCAAAGTCTGCAATAGAGTAGACACCCAGGAAGGAGTAGATAATATGAGGAGGGATCTAGCTAAGCCTGAATAATGGTCAAGAATTTGGCAGTTGAGATTTAATGTTAAAAAATGCAGGGTCATGCATTTGGACTGCAAAAATCCAAGGGAGTGGTACAGTGTAGGGAGTGAAATGCATTTGTCCATAAAAGAAGAGCAGGATCTGTGCGTGATTGTGTCTAATGATCTTAAAATAGCTAGACAGGTAGAAAAGGCAATGGCAAAAGCTAGAAGGATGCTTGGGTACATAGGGAGAAGAATGGCCTGCAGAAAAAAAGGAGGTGATAGTGCCTCTGTATAAGTCTCTGGTGCGACTTCATTTGGAGTATTGTGTACAGTTCTGCAGACCAAAAGGATTTTAACAGGTTAGAGTCGGTACAGAAGGTGGCTACTAAAATGGTTAGTGGTCTTCGTTATAAAGCACATGAGGACAGACTTAAAGATCATAAAGGAGCTATGATAGAGATGTGTAAGTACCTCTGTGGCATAGATTGAAAGCAAACTCGCTATGAGGAGACATAGGATGAGAGTGAAAGGGGATAGACTCAGGAGTAATATGTGGAAATATTTCTTTACAGAGTGGGAAATGCATGGAATAGTCTCCCGGTGGAAGTGATAGAGATGAGGACAGTATCTGAATTCAAAAAAGCATGGGACAAACACAGAGGATCTCTAAAGGTAAAAAGGGGACTAGTTGATATGGAAGGGCAGACTAGACAGCCATGTGGTCTTTTTCTTCCATCATGTTTCTGTGTTTTTCTCCAGAGTCTGAGCTGGGTGATCAGTTTATCAATGGGCAAGCTCGAGCCACCAGGATCTGGTCACCAAGATAGGTCTCGTCTTTCTGCTGGTCGAGTGGGCAAGGAAGATTCATTCTCAAATACGGTTCCCTCTTTAGCATGGGAGCACCTTAGGCATGTTTCTACCTTTGGCTTTTGGATCTATAACGGTGGCTTTGGAGTTAGTCCCTTTGGTATGGGTTCACAAGGGACCTCTATAACAGTTTCTGCCCTCTCATTGGTCTCCTCAACCCTATTTGTCAGGGATGCTGGTCTGTCTGCTGGATGTAAGAAGGAACCTTGTCTGGTTGCTGCAGCCCAACCATCTGTAATGGAACTGATGCTGGAGCCGGATGTTAACCACTTGGGGTGGGGGGAGCGCATTGTAAGTCACAAGTGCCACATGAACTCTGGTCTCAGGTGGAGAGCACATGACTCGTCACTCACCTGGAAATGAAAGCTGTCTCTTTTTTTTTTATAGCCGTAGGAATTTTCCTTCCCCTTCATCGGAGGGCGAAAAGGGTCAGTTCCAACAATGTGGTGACAGTACCATACATCAATCATCAGAGGCCCACAGGCAGTGCAACGCTCGCAAAAAAGAAAAAAATACACCACCTTGCTGTGAGTGGAAAGTGGGGGCCTTGAGGTTCTTTTGGCAGCTCTCATGGCTGGCAAAGTGAACATTCTAGCATTTTTTTTCTCAGGTGGCACCGGTTGGTCCTGGGCGAATGGGAAACAATAGTGGCAGTGTTGCACGGGATCACCTGTCAGTGGGGCATGCTGATCTTGGTTCTCATGGCCTCCATCTCCGATGCCAAGGCAAACAGGTTCTTCATCAGGTGTCGGGAGCCCATGTCCAAGGGGTTTGATGCCCTGGTGCAGGGGTATCCGGGGAAGAGCTTCTGTTTGTTTTTCCTCCGTGGTCTCTATTAGGACATCTCTTTCAATGCATAGAGTCCCACCCCGGAATGGTGGTTCTCATTGCTCTCTGCTGGATCCCCAGGCCATGGTATGCCGACCTCCATAGGCTGTTGCTAGAAGGTCCAGGCGCCTCCCGAACAGAATCAATTTACTGTCACAGGGACCGATCCCAGTGCCTCAGGTGGATCAATTCTCGCTTATGACCTGGCTCTTGAAAGGGAAAGCTAAAATGAAAGTGCTGCTCTGTGTTAGGGATGACCACTCTCTGGAAAGCTCGTAAATGTTCAATGTCTTTAGCTTAGGTCTCAGTATGGAGAGCATTCGAAAGCTGGTATATGGGGAAAATGGTCTTCAGGCCTTTTTGTCCTCACTGTCAAATGTTTGGGACTTACAGTCTGGATTGGTCAAAGGGTTGGCCTTAAACTCCCTTGCAGTACAGGTGGCAGCTATTTCGTGCTACTGCGGGGTACGTACAAGGGTTCTCACTGATGTCTTACCCCGATGTTATCTGGTTTCTTTTTCAGGGCAGTGAAGCAGATTGGTTGCCTGTGCAGGCTGTCATTCCCCTGTGGGGCCTCAACCTGGTACTGTAGCCGTTCATAGGGTTGCCCTTTGAGCCTCTCTCTCTAGGACTCCCTTCAGTGCTCTTACCTTGAAGGCAGTTTTTCTTGGTGGTGAGTTATTTGAAGTGATGAATTTCAGAACTTAGGTTCTGTGTGGCAGGAGGTCTTTTCTGGTGTTTTCTAAGGAGAAAGTGGTGTTGAGACTGATCTTTCTTTTTGCCGAAGGGGGTGTACTGGTTTCATCTCACTTAGGCTGTAATCCTTCTGGTCTTTACTTGTTTGCAGGAATCCAAAGAGGATAGTCAGTGGCTCTTTCTGGCTTAACGCAGAGTGTTGTGTCACTATTGTGGAAGAACGGACTCCTTCCGTATGTGTGATCATTGGTTTATTTTGGTGGGGGGGTCCGCGCAAGAGTGAGGTGGCTTCCAAAGCCTTGATTGATAGGTGAGTTAAGGAAGTGATTGCCTCTACCTATGGACTCGAGTCGGTAGGTCCCAAAGATTCTGAAGGCCACATGCGATGAGATCGCAAGTGGCCGCCTGGGTGGAATTCAGTCTAGTTCCACCAGCTGACATTTGCAGGGTGATCACTGGGTCGGCCTTGCATACCTTTACGCGCCATTACCTTCTGGTTGTGAAGCTTCAAACGGTGTGCATTTCAGGATAAGCTGCTTGTGGGTCCTTCCTAAGTATAGTTACTGCTCTGGAACATTCCACGCATACTGGACTGGACTGGACTGGAGGGATGATAAGGAAGGCAAAATTAGATTTTACCTGCTAATTGTCTGTCTTTGAGTCCATCCAATTCAGTCCAGGACCCTCCCTTTGATAACTACTTTCTGTAGTTTTGAATTCTAGGAGCACTGGACAGGTCCATCTGTTGTCCTTGGAGGGCTCCATTAAGAAGTACATCACTGTGCACCGGAGTGTCCTAAGGGTCGATTCTTTACAGTATGGCAAGTACGCCCCTGTATGTTTCTCGGGGATATTTCCCATATTTGTAGCCTTAATATGCTCTCTTGGAGTCTGCTTTGTTAATAGGATACTGATCTCTGAAGCCTATGGAGGGGGCTCTTGTACAATGACATCAGAAATCTGACATGCTTAGTTCCCAGCTGCTGGTGGGGGGAAAATAAGCCGACTGGACTGGATGGACTCAAGGGAAGACAATTAGCTGGTAGGGTCTAATTTTGCCTTTACAGGGATGGTAGTGGCTGCAGCCCACACAGCAGAAAGGAAACTGGATATTTATGGCAAATAGGAAAAGCAGTTTTTTTCCCATGGCATAATCACAGTCTGACTTTGAACCAGTGATGTTTGGATTGGAAGACAGAAAGCATTCTGAATAGCTGTTTTGTCTCCAGGGAGACTTATTTTAGCCAGGCTGCTCTTTACAGTATCTTGTATGTCTGGTTATCTGCCCAAAATCTGTTGGTTTTGTTGCTATATGCAAACCCTTCCTGGATGTCTTGCTATGTGGATCAATGGAGCATGACTGAGGAGGCTTACTCCAAAGACCTATTGTCTACCATGTCATATTGCCAAAGATTCTATGCCACCATGCATAAGTATTTTAACTGAAACATTTACCAGGCCCAATCCAGATCCTGGTTATCCACTAAGTGATGATCAGTAATAGCATAGGCAGGATAAGGAATAAACTTGGAAAATGTCTCTAGTATACGTAAACATGGTGGTACAGAACTGATGGCACAAGAACATGGCAAAAGAAATATTGTTGGAGGAAGTCTCTGGAATTCTGTTCATACTTGTACATGGCAACACATCCAGGAAGGGTTTTTCACAGAGCACTAGACTCTACACACTTTGGGCCACTCAGGAAACTTGGACGCAGATCACCTAGCATACAAGACACTGTTAAGAGTGGCCTGGCTAAAATAAGTCCCCCTGGAGGCAAAATAACTATTCCTGCATGCTGCTTGCCTTCCAACCCCAATATCTCTGGTTTGAGACCAGGCTACGACAATACCGTGGAGGAACTTTTTTTTTTTGCCTGCCTTAGGTGCCTGACACATCCAATGACCTTTCACTTAATATGTTCTGTTTGAATAGCAACCACAGCCACCTATGCTATGAACAAAACATGACCTGACATTGACATCCTTTGGACACAAAATGCCCCAGGATGAAAATATATTCACACAAACCAATATGAAAGAAAACTAACCTTCAAATGACACAGGACACTGCACCAAATGAAATACTGTATTGATGGCGGTGGGGGTGAGATGGACAGTCAGACCATCTAATGTCATGTTCAGATTGACACCAAGAGATCCCATGGGAAATGTCGTTACCCTTCACTATGTTGATGTCTCCAAGCAATGACACTCCACATAGTGTATTTGACCCCACCCACTGCATTCTGCGTGCACATGACTGTTGTAGCCCGCCTTGCTAAGGCTATGGTATACTCTCAGGCTGATGCTGTGGTTCCATTGTTGTGTCCATACCTTTGCCTGCCCTTCCACCGGATGGCTGCGATTGGCTGGAGCTCCACTGCAGAGATAGGTTCACTCACATGTACAGCATCCTACACACATGGCAAGCACCTACCCAGGGGCCAGATAGTTGGCCAGGTGCAGTCCATACTCCATGTGGCAGGCACAATGTCCCAAGTGTGCCCACAATTGTGCACCTTCTCCAATTGGCACATATCATCATCTGCAGTATGGATTGCTGTGGCAGTGGGTTGAGCATGCCCCTGCAGACACTCAACCTATGAAGAATATGGCATTTATCCCAGCAAGGGTTCTGGAGTTGACAATGAACGGGAGAAGAGGAGCATCACACTGTAGAATGCCAAAGAGCCAGCCACATTCCCACTCTGTGCACCTACTGAATGCAGCCGCCACCTGCAACACTTGTCACCCCAGGGTGCTACTAACCTCCATTTCCCTGGATGTGTGGATGTGGCAGGATGCATACACTGTGAATATCCTCACTATATGTCATGGTGACATGCTGGGGCAGGGCGACATCTGATATGGTTCTTTCAGAATGCATGTGGGTACATATGGACCCTGGGCAACCTATCCCTGACCTGCAGATGAGGACAAATTAACCAGGGAAAACCTTTTATTCTGATATAAATTATAATGCAATTTTAGGAAACATTTAACATATTCACATATTGTGTGCATACATATTTGGGGGAGGGGGGATACATATATAAAAGGATGTGTGACTTGGTTACCCCATGCTGGGATACATTTACACAGACAGGCCTATGGGGCTGATGTATGGGCCCTATGATGCCAGATAACCTCCATCAGAGCCCTGCAGTCTTCTACAGCCCTATCCAAATATCTGTTGCTGTTCTTCAGGACCTGCAGCTCCTGGAGAACCTCACTGAGGAGGGACGGCAGGTCCTGGGGGGACCACATGTCCGTGGGACATGGCTGCTCCAGTGACTGTGGATGGTGGCTCTGTCTGCTGCCACAGCTTGAGGATCCAGCAGGGGCTGGTTCTAGTCTTTTTTTCTCCTCTCTCTGTACCCCTTCTCTACCTCCATGGAGCTAGGGGAAGGGAAGGCCAATTATGATGTAGAGAATGACAATGTGGTGGGTGAGGAGATGGATGCAGACACCTGCTTTCCACGGTCCTGTGCATTGTCTGTTCTCCCTTGCTGGAGTGGTTACACCCTCTGAGACTAGGTGGCCTCTCCTGTAGATGATAGAGAGACTGGTAAGAGGGCACAAAGGGATAGTGCCATGGTTCCATTGTACACAGGGAGGGAGCCTCAAGCCACAGTAACTATTGGATTCTACATATCAATGGTATGAACAGGGCTTCCTCTTTCTGTGGACAGTATGTGCTACCCTCAATATGGCCATCTCTTGGGGCATGTCAAACTGTTGAGAGGGGTGCCCATGGCACACATTTTCTGGGGTTTGCATGGATTAAATTGTATTATCCTAGTTGTGCAGTGTCAATTGCTGGCATCTCTGGGCATCATTCCATCCTTTCATCAGCATTCCCACAATGTATGCCTTGGGTCCCGTGTCCCCTTATCACAGCCCACTGTGGTGACTGTCTGTGACTACAGAGCGACCATAAGCAAAGGGAGTAATATCCTCATCTATGCTAACAGATATGAGGTGTCCTAGACGAACCTCAATCTCCAGGAACAAGCAGGAATAAGTCCTCACATATGGGTACGTCGGTACCGACGGAGCCCGTGCGGGAAAGCTCCCCAGCTTCTTAGAATAGAAGCTTTTGGGACCTCCCACTGCACATGCGCACTGCCTTCCCGCCTTCCTGAACAGCTCTCCTCAGTTTCTCTTTTTCCGCGGAGCCAGCAGGTCGTGTTCCTGTCACCGCTGAAGAAATTGTTATTTTATTTGTTTCTTTAGACCGCGTACCTGCCTTCCCCATACCGATACCGGTATCGCCGGTCTTTTCTTTCTTTCTTTAAAAAATTATAATTCTTTTTTCTTATTTTTTAGCTTTTTGGTCACTTCAGAGAGGCCTCTCGGCCTACTCAATTTCTCCTCATGGAGAAGCCAGCCCCTGGATTTAAGAAGTGTACCAAATGTAATGCTGTTATTTCAGTCACAGACACCCATGAATGGTGTCTGAAATGTTTGGGGCCTGACCATTCCATACCGGACTGCCCATCTTGCTCCCACATGTCTAAACGTGGGCTGCAGAACCGGGCCAACAAATTCCATGTGCTGTTTGCTTCAGAGAATACAGCATCACAGTCATCCAGGTCTTCTTCTCCGGATGGATCTCAGGTAACCAAACCTTCTGTGGGCAAGTCCTCAAAGAGCAAATCTCCTTCAAAGCATCGAGAGGCTCTTAGCTTAGAACTTGAGGACCCTGCCCCAGCCAAACAACCCCGGCGGGAAGTCCAACTTCCAAAAACGCCAATTCAGGGGTCTCAGGTTGATATCGATGCTACGGCCTCGACAGATCACCTGTTAGCCTGCTCTGGGGTACCGGGTCACTCCGGTACCGACATCCAGGCAGCTATGGCGTCCATGGGCGATACTGTACAGTCCATGCAGCAGGCCGTCATGGCTTTCATTAAAGCTGCAACGCCATCGGTTCCGCTTTCAGCGGTTCCGGGCCCGATACCGGTATCGTCCGCCATGCCGGTATCGAGGCCGTCCACCTCTAAACGCAAGTCGGTACCGTATGGGCTTTCGCTCCATACCGGTTCCATACCCGATACGCCCGATCTCGATACCGATCGGTACGCGTATCGTGCGTTAGAGGAAAGCACCGATTCCTCTGAGGATTTTCACTCCTCTGATGATTCTGCTGAGTTTTCACTCAACTTACCTGAGGAGCCCTCTTCTCCTAAAAGGAGAATGTCCCCTCCAGAGGATTTGTCCTTCCAGGACTTTGTTTTAGATATGGCTACAGCCCTTTCTATTACCACATCCTCTGAAAAGGAACCCAGATCCAAAAAACTGGATATTTTGGGATACTCAAAGGCCCTAAGGAGGCAGTTACCCTGCCTATCCATGAAATCCTTCAAGAACAACTGATGGATTTCTGGGAAAATCCTTTGACTTTGTCTCCTTATTCCCGTAGGTTGGACACCATGTATAGGGTCCCTCCTTCTCCTGGTTTCCAAAAGACTCAATTGCCCCACCACTCTATTGTGGTGAAGTCTGCAATGAAGAAGATTAGGAGTACCAAAAGGCACTCTTCCACCCCTCCAGGACGGGAATGTAAGACTTTGGACTCTTTTGGTAGGAAAATTTTCCAGGCTAGTATGCTTATAGCCAGGATTAATTCCTACAGTCTCTATATGGGCATGTTCCTGGAGGAACTTGCCAAAAAGGTGCGGCATTTTGCCCCCTTTATCCCTGAGGATAAAAAGCAGGGATTCCTTTCCCTAGTGAAACAACTCTTAGAGGTTTCTAAGTTCTCTAATAGGGCAGCATATGATTCCTTTGAGGGAGCCAGTAGGGCTTCGGGCATTGCTATTGCAGCCCGACGTCTTGCTTGGCTCCAGGCCTCTGATCTGGAACCTTGGGTTCTAGATGGCTTACGGAATCTGCCCTGTACAGGTGAGAACTTATTTGGGGAAGAGTGGCAAATCAAAGCCACCCAGATGGATGCTGAAAATGCCACCTTGGAAAGACTTTCAAAGTCCACTTCAATTCCTACTAAGAAAAAGTCTTTTAAAAGGCCTTACTATAAGAAGGCCAGAGTTGCTTCAAATACTGGCCAGCAGTCTTCTCAACCTCGCTATACTGCTAAGCGTCAGCAATCCAAACAAGCACGAGCTAAGCCTGCAGCAGCTACTGTAGCTCAGCAGGCTCCAACCCCTCAGGGGTTTTGACTTGCTCCTAGGGAACTTGCCACTTCTGGTTCTAACACAACCAGAACCTCTCACCATACCCGGAAGGTTGGTTCACTTTGCTCCCAGATGGGAACAAATCACAACAGAACAATGGACCCTCTCTATCATTCGAGAGGGTTACAAACTTCATTTCTCCAGCCTTCCTCCCCATCATATGGTGAGACCATTCAATTCTCCCCCATCTCTCCTAACCCTGTTGGGTCAAGAGGTTTCCTCTCTTCTTGCCCAAGGGGCCATAGAAGAGGTTCCTCTTCCTCAACAAGGGTCCGGTTTCTACTCCCCTTATTTTCTCATTCCAAAGAAGACAGGGGGATTCAGACCAATCCTAGATCTGAGAGAATTGAACAAATTTCTCTTCAAGGAGAAATTCAAAATGCTGTCTCTCGGCATTCTCCTTCCTTACCTCCAGGGTCAGGACTGGCTTTGTTCTCTAGACCTACAGGATGCGTATACACATATACTCATCCATCCATCCCACAGAAAGTATCTTCGCTTTCTGTTTCAGGGAAAACATTTCCAATACAGAGTACTCCCCTTCGGTCTAGCCTCTGCTCCAAGAGTATTCACAAAATGCATGGCAGTCGTAGCCGCATTTCTAAGAGGCATGGGAATCTTTGTCTTCCCATATCTGGACGACTGGCTCATCCGAGCTCCAACTCAGTCACAGGCCCAGATTTCCCTGGACCACACAAGGAGCCTTTTGCAGTATCTGGGACTGGTAGTAAACCTTCCCAAGTCCCAACTCATCCCTACTCAATCTCTAGAATTCATAGGGGCCCAGTTGGACACCATCACTGCAAGGGCCTACCTTCCACATGTTCGAGGCCAGCGCCTCCTGAGTTTGGCCTCCCAAGCTCAGTCCAGCACTCACTTGACAGCCAGGGAAATGCTACGCCTACTGGGTCATATGGCCTCCACAGTGCATGTGGTGCCCTATGCTCGTCTTCATATGAGAGCAGCTCAATGGACCCTGGCCACTCAGTGGACTCAGGCGTCAGGAGCGCTCTCAGACCAAATACAAACCTCCGATCGTCTGTTTTGGTCCCTCCACTGGTGGACTTCCACCAAGAATCTGTTGTTGGGGGCTCCATTTCAACCATTGCTACCCCAAGCAACCCTCACAACAGATGCCTCCCAAACAGGGTGGGGAGCCCATCTGCAAACTCTCTCCACTCAGGGCACTTGGTCTCTACAGGAGACCACCCTTCATATCAATCTTCTGGAACTGCGAGCAATTTACCTTGCCCTCAAGGTCTTCCACTCCCTCCTAGCCAACCTCACTGTCCTAGTTCAGACGGACAATCAGGTGGCCATGTTTTACATAAACAAACAAGGAGGGACGGGCTCTCTGTCGCTTTGCAACGAAGCTCTAAGACTATGGGCCTTCGCCAGAGAGCATCAGATTCACCTGCTAGCAGTGTATCTCCCAGGAGTTCAAAACTCTCGGGCAGACAGGCTCAGTCGAGTTCTGCTGCCACACGAATGGTCCCTACATTTGGACCAAATAAACCGAATCTTTCAGGAATGGGGGACCCCGGACATAGACCTCTTTGCAAGTCCGTGGAATGCCAAACTTCCCCGGTTCTGTTCCAGAACTCCGTGTCAGGGAGCTCAGGCTACAGACGCCTTTCTCCTGAATTGGAATCAGGCATTCCTATATGCCTTTCCACCCATTCCTTTGATTCCCAAGACTCTGTTCAAACTCCAGAGGGATCATGGAACTATGATCCTCATAGCTCCACGCTGGCCACGCCAAGTGTGGTTCCCTCTACTTCTACAGCTCTCCCAGGGATCCTACTTGGATCTGGGAGCTGCGCCAGACCTCCTGTCTCAGGAGGAGGGGACTTTGTGGCACCCAAACCCCAAATCCCTTCACCTCAGTGCTTGGTTACTGAAGGCTTAAGCCTTCAAGACTTTCATCTTTCCCAACCAGTGAAAGATATCCTTTCTGCCTCTAGGAAACCCTCTACCAGGCGTTCCTATGCTTTCAAATGGAAACGTTTTTCCATTTGGTGTGCTCAGCAGGGTCTTGACCCTCTGGCACTTCCTTTGAATTCTCTTCTTGATTATCTCCTGCATCTATCCAATGCAGGCCTCAAGACGAATTCGGTAAGAGTCCATTTAAGTGCTATTGCAGCATCCTTGAAACATATAAATGGACAACCTATCTCCTCTCATCCTCTTGTTGCAAGATTCATGAGAGGCCTGACTCTCACTAAACCTCCCATCAGACCACCCCCGGTCGCATGGGATTTGAATCTAGTGCTCGGTCAACTTATGAAGCCACCTTTTGAGCCAATGTTTTCCACCTCCTTGAAATTTCTTTCCTGGAAGGTCATCTTCCTCATTGCAGTCACTTCGGCTCGCCGCATCAGTGAGCTGCAGGCTTTAGTGGCTAATCCACCTTACACAAGATTTCATCATGATAAGGTGGTCCTTAGGACGAATCCCCACTTTATGCCTAAAGTGGTCTCGCCTTTTCATCTTAATCAAGAGGTATATCTACCTGTCTTTTTTCCAGCTCCTCATGCATCCAATGCAGAGAGGAACCTTCATACTCTGGATTGTAAAAGAGCTCTCGCTTTTTACCTTAATAGGACTCAGCCACATCGAAAGTCTTCTCAACTTTTTGTGGCCTTTGATCCTTCCCATTTGGGACTTCCAGTCTCCAAGCGTACACTTTCCAATTGGATTGCTCAGTGTATTTCTTTTGCTTACCAGAGCAAAAACATTTCTCTGGAAGGCCATGTCACTGCTCACAATGTGAGGGCCATGGCAACTTCTATGGCTCATCTGCACTCTGTTTCCATAGATCAGATCTGTCGAGCCGCTACCTGGGCCTCGGTTCATACCTTCACAGCCCATTACTGTTTGGACAAGGACTCCCGCCGGGATGCCTTGTTTGGCCAGGCTGTCCTCAAGCACCTGTTCCATTCCTAAACAACTCCTGCCCACCTTCCCAGAATGGATGCCTGAGATCCATACGAAGATGGCGAACCTTTACAGGGGATCCCATGCATCTAAGCTAGGGAGTCCCCATATGTGAGGACTTATTCCTGCTTGTTCCTGGAGATAGCACAGTTACTTACCTGTAACAGGTGATCTCTGGGAACAGCAGGAATTAGTCCTCACAACCCACCCACCTCCCCTAGGAGTTGTATCTTTTATCTATCTATCTTCCTGTCCTCTCTCTGTTGACTCAGCTATAAACTCGAAACTGAGGAGAGCTGTTCAGGAAGGCGGGAAGGCAGTGCGCATGTGCAGTGGGAGGTCCCAAAAGCTTCTATTCTAAGAAGCTGGGGAGCTTTCCCGCACGGGCTCCGTCGGTACCGACGTACCCATATGTGAGGACTAATTCCTGCTGTTCCCAGAGATCACCTGTTACAGGTAAGTAACTGTGCTTTCCTTCCCTTCTGGATCCTGTCCTGCCTTGCTCCCTATTGCCACCACTGCCACCCATCTTTCGGACCTGCAGCAATAGAAATTACCTCTAAACAGCGATGTGTCACTTACCATAAACTCTAGTGCCGTGCTACTGTTGCTGCTTCCATCTCTGATGCATACATCCTGTTTACATCAGGGTGGAGGTGGCTGGACCATCCCATTTCACATGTTCGTGCAGACATTACACAACCCAGATGCATAGATTTTGCACATGACAAGGATGGGACAGTGACTGGGCTGCCCAGAGCTAAGGGTGTGCAGCCACATGGTTGTAGGTCGGTCCGGGTTCTTGTTTTATTTGCAGGTATACCTTTACGTGGTCTATAGCCATGGCCTGATCTCCTCTGATTTCAGAAGCTGAATAGGGTTAGGCCTGGCTAGTACTTGGATAGGAGACCACTAGGTGTTGTAGGCTTACTGTGTGGAAGAAAGGCCTGGCAATGTACTTCCATTTGTACTTTGCCAAGCAAATCCAGGGGATCATCACAACATGTAAACACTCTACAGAGTTGGCAAAAGTTGCCTTTGACTCAATGGCACTTACCAACCAGCTGACCATTAGGGGGGCTTAGACTACCAGATTTTCCATTTTATTTCCCAGCACTTCACTACATATGATGTCTGTGGCAATTGTGCTCTTTACATGCATGCTAACCCTTCCTAATTTTTCCTCACAGCAGATAGCTGGATTGATGTACCTGGGCAGAGATATGAATATGTGGCATTTTGGCCATCCATCTATTGTTCAACTGTTTTCATGACCTGTCCCTGAACATGTGACCTCTGCCCTCTGAGACGAGCTTGCATGGTACAGTCACGCCAGCCAGCCACTCACTATGTCATGACATATGGGTGCCAGAAGCCCCTGTTCTCTGTTTGGTCTAGGGTTGCCAACTGGCTCCAGATGTGACTAACAAGCTTTATGCAGTCCTGGATTCATGCCATTGCATGCAGGGATAAATAATTCTGATTTCTCTATTGTGCACCGTAAGAAAAAAAGATTACAAGTCCCAACATGCAATGGGGTAAACCCAGGATTGAATCAGGCCAGTCAAGCACTTCTGGAGCCAGTTGGCAACCCTAGTTTGGCCCCACGTGTGTCTGGTGTGAAACTTGCTGCAGATCCCTGTCTGGATATTCTAGCCCATGGATTTAATTGACAGCTTCTCCCAAGATATAATTTTATTTATTTATTTATTTAACATTTCTTCTATACCGCGCTATTATAATCAGTGCGGTGTACATCGAACAAAACATACTACAATGCATACAGGCAACATTGAGTTTACAGTGAAACAGGATATTAAACATGTCCTTTTCCACTTTCATGTTCCTGTGCCAATCCAGCTGGTTTGCCATGTCCATGTGTACTGTCCAAGACATTTGCCATGTCAAATCCAGATCTTTTGTGAGCATGAGCTCTTGAGAAAAAGGTTGAATAATTTATTGACGATTAAGGTGGAAGTCTGACACCACTTTAGGGAGGAATTTTGAATGAGTATGCAACAAACATGCAGATCTTGCTTCTTAGGAAGACTCCCCTTAAGCCTCCCATGATGTCTTGGAACCGCAGTGTGGTTCTGACTCAGCTGATGAAAGTTCACTTCCTGCTGCTAGATACTTGTGCTCAGATTCCTGACCTGGAAGGTCTTGTTTTTGGTGGCAGTGATATAAGCAAACAGACTTAGCAAGTTCCAGGCACTAGTAGCAGATCTGCCCTTTACAAAATTTGTCAACAATTGGGTGGTGGTGCATACTCGCCCTCAATTCCTTCCTAAAGCAGAAAGCGTTTTGCAGACATTGGACTGCAGGAGAGCCTCGGCCTTCGACTTGGAGTGAATTAAAGCTCATAAAGTCCACCTAACTTTTATTTATTTGGACCCCAATAGGCTGGGGGATGCCATCAACAATTGTACTCTATCGATTTGGCTGGCATATGGCATTGCCTTTACTTACATCCAGGCAGGTCTGAGGCTTGAGAGTCATATCATGGCTCTTAACATCTGGACATTGATGGCACACTTGGGTTCAGGCTCCATGGAAGAGATTTGCAGAGCTGCCACTTGGACCTCTGTCTCCACATTCACATCCCACTACTGTTTAGAAAGGGACTCCTGATGTAACATCCGATTCGGCTAATGCATTCTTCAGTATCTGTTCAGGGACTAGAATACAATTCCCCATCCCTTCTAGGCCCTATTTTTTTTCTGTTGCCTTGTTATACGTAGTAAAGCTAGTAGAAAGGCCTGTTGCCAAAAAAAATGGCTGTTTTATAGTATGTCTACTTCTTGTGAAATCTGTTTGCGAGGAATCTGGTAGCTAGGGATTCCCATATGTGAGCACTTATCCTACTTGCCACAGAGAAAGCACAATTACTTATGTACCTGTAGCATGTGATCTCCAGGAACAAGCAGGAATGAGTCTTCACATATGGGTATCGTCAGTACCGACGGAGCCTGCGCGGGAACGCTCCCCAGCGTCCAAAAGGAAAGCTTTTGGGAGCATCCCACAGTGCCTGCGCGCTGCCTTCCCGCCTTTCCTAACCGCCTCTCTCCAGTTCTTCTTTTTCCGCGGAGCCAGCAGGTCGTGTTTCCTGTCACCCCTGAAGAATTTCTTATTTTTTCTTTTATTTCTTTAGTCGCGTGTCTGCCTTCTCGACTCCGGACCGGTACCACCGTTTTTTTCTTTCTGTCTAAAAAAACAAACAAACAAAAAAAACTACTCTTTTCTACTTCAGTGCATTTTTCTTTCTGTGGCCTTAGGCCTGCAGAAAATATTTCCTCATGGAAAAGCCCGCCTCCGGGTTCAAAAAGTGCACGAAGTGTAGTAGCACTATTTCTGTCACCGACACCCACGACTGGTGGCTTAAATGTATAGGTTCTGACCATTCCATCGCGGACTGTGAGTCCTGTTCCATGATGTCTAAAAGAGGTTTACAGAATCGAGCAGCCAAGCTCAGTACCCTGTTTCCCTCTGATGCAGCTTCTGTGGCATCGACGTCTTCCAGGGCTGCTTCTTCCTCCCATGGATCTCAGGTAACCAAACTTAAATCTGGCCGGTCCTCGAAGAGTACATCTCCCTCTAAGTATCGAGATGCCCCCGGGCTTGCTCTCGAGGAATCCACACCGGCAAAATTACCCCGGCGGGAGGCTCCGGCTTCCAAAGCTTTATGGGGTCACAGGTTGACATCGATGGCTCGGCCTCGACCAATCACCTGTTACAATGTTCTGGGGTACCGGCGGTTCACACCGGTACCGACATCCAGACATTGGTGGCGTCGATGGATCAGAATATTCTGACCATGCAGCGTGCCATCATGGCATTCATACAAGCTGCGACGCCTTCGGTACTGCAACAAACTCCGTTGTCAGTACCGATTCCGGTACCGGACCCGATACCGGTTCCGCTGCTGGTACCGATTGCATCGACGACAGCGGTACACTATCCTGTGATGCCCATCGGTACCGATCCGGTACCGAGTACTCCCGATGTCGATACCCCCCGGTATGCGTATCGGGTTCTGCGAGAGCATCCAGACAGGCGATACTTCGATTCCTCTGAGGACTCTGATGAATCAGAGGCCTCTATCGAAGCATCGGGGATCCTTCCCCAGGAACCCTCTTCTCCAAAAAGTAGAATGTCTCCTCCAGAGGACTTGTCTTTTCAAGACTTTATCAGGGAGGTGGCCAGGGGCCTTTCCATCTCAGTGGTCTCTGAGACAGAGCCTAGAGCCAAAAAATTAGATATTTTACAATATCCTAAGGCTCCCAAAGAGGCAGCCACTTTACCAATACATGAGATTCTCTATGATCACATGTTGGGCATATGGAAGACTCCTCTTACCACCTCCCCTCATTCTCGTAGGTTGGACACCATGTATCGTGTTCCTCCTTGTCCTGGTTTTCATAAGACTCAGCTTCCTCACCACTCCACTGTGGTGGAGTCTGCTATGAAAAAAAATCAAGAGTACAAAGAGGCACTCTTCTACTCCTCCAGGAAGAGAATGCAGAACCTTAGATGCCTTTGGCAGGAGAATTTTCCAGGCCAGTATGCTTGTAGCCAGAATCAACTCCTATAGTCTCTATATGGGGATGTTTCTAAAGGAAGTTACAGATCATCTGCAAACCTTATCTCCTTTTATGTCAGAAAATAAAAGGGAAGAGTTTCTCACCTGGCTTAAACATGCCCAGGATATTTCCAAGTTTTCCAACCGTGCAGCCTTTGACTCTTTTGAAGGTGCCAGCAGAGCCTCGGCTATTGCCATAGGTGCACGCAGAGTTGCTTGGTTACAAGCCTCTGATTTGGAATCCTGGATTCAGGATGGACCAGGTAACCTTCCTTGTACAGGTGAAAACTTGTTTGGCAAAGATTGGCAAGCAAAGGCCAACCAGATGGATGCTGAAAATTCTGCTTTAGATAGACTTTCAAAGTCTACTTCTGCTCCTTTTAAAAAGAGATTGTTCAAAAAAGGATTTTTCCTAAAAAAAAAGGGAAATATTCTTCTGTTTATGGTCAGGCCTCTTCTGCAGGTCGTTTTGCTACAAAGAGGCAACAACAACCAAAACAGACCAAGCCTAAGGCTGCGAGGACTGCTACGGCCCAACAGCCTCAGCCTCCTCAGGGCCTTTGACTTACCACTAGAGAACTTAGCCTTTCTGGCTCTAGAACATCCAGAGCCTCTCACCATCCCAGGAAGGTTAGCTCATTTTGCTCCCAGATGGGAACAAATCACAGCAGAGCAATGGACCCTCTCTATCATAAGAGACGGGTACAAGCTTCACTTCTTAAACCTTCCTCCTCACACTATGGTGAAACAGTTCAATTCTCCAACATCTCTCCTCAACCTTCTAGGTCAAGAGATTGCCACCCTTCTTGCCCAAGGGGCAATAGAAGAAGTACCCCTTCTTCAACAGGGCTCAGGGTTCTACTCCCCCTATTTTCTTATTCCAAAGAAAACAGGGGGCTACAGATCCATTTTAGATCTCAGAGAATTGAACAAGTTTCTATGCAAGGAGAAATTCAAGATGACTTCTCTCGGAACTCTCCTTCCATACCTCCAGAGTCAGGACTGGCTTTGTTCTCTAGATCTCAAGGATGCGTACACCCATGTCCTCATCCATCCAACACACAGAAGGTTCCTTCGGTTCCTTTACCAAGGAAAGCACTACCAATACAAAGTGCTTCCTTTTGGTCTGGCCTCTGCACCAAGAGTGTTCACCAAGAGTGTTCACCAAATGCATGGCAATAGTAGCTGCATTTCTACGCACTCTAGGGATATTCGTATTCCCATATCTGGATGACTGGCTCATCCGAGTTCCATCCCAGTCAGAGGCCCAGGCTTCCCTGGCCTGCACAAGGCGTGTTCTTCAGTACCTGGGACTGGTAATAAACATTCCAAAATCCCATCTCACCCCTACTCAATCTCTAGATTTCATAGGGGCCTTGCTGGATACCACAACTGCAAGGGCCTGTCTCCCCCAGGCCTGTTGCCTATGCTTGGTGCAGTTAGCCTCACAGATTCAGTTAATATCCCATTTAACTGCTCGAGAGATGTTACAACTCTTAGGCCACATGGCATTCACCGTGCATGTGGTTCCTTATGCTCGCCTTCACATGAGAGCAGCTCAATGGACTTTGTCCACCCAATGGACCCAGGCATCAGGGTGCCTGTCAGACAAGATAGCGACCTCCAGTCGCCTCTTTTCCTCGCTCCATTGGTGGAAGTCCACTCAAAATCTGTTGCTGGGGTCCCCCTTTCAACAGGTGTTACCCCAAGCAACCCTCACCACAGATGCCTCTCCAAAGGGTTGGGGAGCTCATCTACAAGATCTCTCCACCCAAGGCATCTGGTCCCCACAGGAGACATCTCTACATATCAACCTCTTAGAGCTCAGAGCAATCTTTCTGGCTCTCAGAGTCTTCCACACCCTGCTCAGCTACAAGACAGTCCTCATCCACACGGACAACCAAGTAGCCATGTTCTACGTGAACAAGCAGGGGGGGGGCTGGCTCTCTGTCGCTTTGCAACGAAGCTCTGAGATTGTGGGCCTTCGCCAGAGAGCATCAAATCCATCTCATGGCAGTGTATCTTCCAGGGGTTCAAAACTCTTGGGCAGACAGACTCAGTCGAGTTCTGCTTCCACACGAATGGTCCCTCCATGGGGACCAGATAGCCAGGATCTTTAAAATTTGGGGAACCCTAGACATAGACCTGTTTGCAAGTCCGTGGAATGCCAAACTTCCCCGGTTCTGTTCCAGGATTCCGTGTCAGGGAGTTCAGGCCAGGGATGCCTTCCTCCTTCATTGGGGGCAAGATTTCCTCTATGCCTTTCCTCCTATTCCCCTCATTCCCAAGACACTGTTCAAGCTTCAGAGAGACAAGGGGTCTATGATCCTCATAGCACCACGTTGGCCACGCCAAGTGTGGTACCCTCTACTTCTGCATCTCTCTCAAGCTCCCTCCCTGGACTTGGGGTCTGCTCCAGATCTCCTCTCCCAGGAGGAAGGAACGTTGTGGCACCCAAATCCCCAGTCTCTTCATCTCAGGGCCTGGTTGCTGTAGGCCTAGCCCTTCAAGATTTACCTCTTTCTCAGCAGGTGAAGGATATCCTTCATGCTTCCAGAAAGCCTTCCACCAGACGTTCCTATGCTTTTAAATGGAAGAGGTTTACCATTTGGTGTGCAGAGAAGGGTTTTAACCCTCTTGCAATACCTCTGAATTCTTTACTGGAGTATTTGCTGCATTTATCCCATGCAGAGAAAACCAACAAAAAAAAAAAAAAAAAGTGGGCAGGGGGTCCACACAATTTTATTAAACCGTTGTTTGTTATTAAAACAGGCCAAAGACTCTACACAAGCTGTGTTTCATATTACACTTCTTCCAGGGGGTCATCAAGGCACACTAAAAATCATAAAAACAAATAGAATCAAATAAATAATTAAAAGGTCAATTCATAAATAATCAAATATAGATAAATAACTCATAATTGATAAACAATCTGGATTAAACAAAGACATGTAAAAACAATATAATAATACATACTGTCAAAAAACATGTAAATATATCAATCCATGATCACAAACGACAAAAAAATGAACTTAACCTTAAAACATGATTGATGCAAAACATATAAACAATCAAATTAAACTTGCAAGATAAAAGCACCTTCATGCTAAAAAATCATATGTATATATATAAAAAAAGAGATTACATATATATGCACAATATGGAAAACCGCTGAGATGAGGAAGACCAACAACTATAAATATCAAGGAGCAGAAACGAAGAACCGTCGGAGCAGGAGTGAATCGGAGGACCTTACCTCAGTGTAAAGCAGCACCAAGGGGAGCGACCACGGTTCTGAGGAAAAATATAACCTACACTGTGGCTAAATCCAGCCGTGGTGAGCTGAATAAAAATAGTAAAAATAAAGATTAAACATGGCAAATTCAATAAAACACACCTCAAAGAACTTTTTACTTTAGAATTAAGAGTAAAAAAAGTTTAAAAAACTAATTATTATGATCGTGTGTATTTTTTGCTGCGTTAACAATGTAACAATGTTATATTTGAATTGGGCTAACACAATACCTGAGGTAACCCATCCCAGTCAACAAATTTAAAAAAGGAAAAGAAAAAGGCCCATTTTGTTGTGAAATCAACATTGTGTAGTCATTAACCTATCTTAACCTCAGAAAACTTAAAAACAACTTACCCCTCCGGACAACAAAAGGATCTCAGGAAATGCACCCACAGGGGAACAACCTTCAAAAATTATATCGTATATGTGTAAGGCAACATGAAACGATGAAAGGCAAGAAAATATACTATTATATTGTGGCTAGGATTAAAATATCTTACGAATAAAACTTTTGAGAAGTCCGTAGCACAATGCAGCATGTCAAACACGAATCACGTTCTCTGTCAAAGACGCTAACGCATGCGCAATTTATCAAGAACCCAAAGTTAAAGTTAAGTCATAATTTGTAAACAACCGACATGGCCCATGGGATGTAATGTACATAAAACCAAAAATCAGCATCTATATAAAATAATAAAACTCGTGTCACATTTCGCTGGGATAAAAATATCTTACAAATTAAACTCTTAAGAAGGCGCCGCCACAAAACATCAAACCCACAGATAGCGATCTCTGCCGAGGACGCCAATGCATGCGCGATTAGTCAAAGGTGTGTAAACTGCCAAAATTAGCAAAGGTTTGTTATTCGATTGTATGTGTACAGAACGAACAAACAAAAGCCATCTCTTATAAAAGGAATTAATAAAACACGTATAACATGTCAGTAACATAGTATATGACAGCAGATAAAGACCAGTATGGTTCATCTAGTCTGCCCAGCAAGGCGGCAAGAGTAGGTTGCAGTAGTCTATGTGTGGGATGATGAGGGCTTGTAGGGCTGATCTGTAGTCGGCTGGTTCTAGCAGAGGGCAGAGGCATTGTAGAGTCTGGATTTTGAAATAGACAGTTTTGCCAGTTTTTTCAGTGCTCGCTGTAAACCATCTTGTCGGTAATCCGGTGTCCTGGGCTGTGTGCGACTGTGCCAGTGACCTTACCCATATGCTATCCATGAAGAACACTTACTACAGGTAAGTAATATTTTGGGGGGGATATTGTTAAGAAACATGACTGATGTGTTGTCATTCAGCTCCAGTGCAGAAAATAGTGCATAAAGATGCTGACAGTTGGTAAGAGTTTCCTACCAAGAGGGACTGCTACAACTGGAAATAGATCTGCACTTGTAAGTATTTATCTTCTGGAATATACTCTAAACCTTGGGGAAAAAGGGAAATCTTTGGGTTAAAGCTGATAAATCTGTGTATTTTAGAATTCAGTGTGTTTGCTGAGTCAGTCAGGTCTTAGTACCACCAGAGAGCTTTTCATTTAAATCAAATGAGAGTATAGCTTAGCATACAAGTAGAATAAATAGTCTTGAGTACAAAGAAATAAACTTGTTTCTAGTGACCTTTACAAAGAGGCCTTCCAGTCAGAAGGCAAAAGATCTGTGAAATTGTCTTAAATAGGTGTTAAAGGCAAGTGACAGATCAAAGGGGCAATTTGAAAGACCCCCTCTATCAAACCAAAGGCTGTGTGAATCACCCAAGAACTTGGTAAGACTACCTTAGAAGCACAGTTCAGGGTACTGTGTAGCAAGCCAGCTTTTATTACGTCGTCTTTCCCTTCCACCCAACACAGGGATAATCTTAGCTTTATAGGCCTTTAAACCTATTAAAGGGAAAGAGGTGCCCATATTCACCTTCAGGTGCAGCTAGTTATCAGGAATACATTATTTAAGGACCTGTGATTAATCTTGAAGTGAACGTCCAATTAACGCATTAGGTGTAATTATATTAGTATAAGTATCCCCAGCAAATCTAAGTAAGTAAACAAATATCTAAACAAAACTTTAAAACTAAAATGCAGACAGCAGTCCAGCAGCAAAATGGGGACTTTCTCCAGGACCAAGCAAGAAGTCAGTCCTCACATATGGGTGTCATCGGCGCCGATGAAGCCCCAGCGGAGCATTTCCCCAGCTTTCCATGAAAGCCTTTGGGAATGCTGGCACGCATGCGCGGTTCCCTTCCCGCCTAAAGGTGCCATCTTACCTCAGTCTCTTTTTTTCCGAGAAGCCCACCGGACGTGTGTCCTGTTCTCCCGGATAAAAGTGATTTTTTTCTTCGGCGATTTTTCGCTATTTTTCTCCGGTTCGACGCCGGTTCCCCTCCCGCCGGGTTCGGTACACCGGTATCGAGCCCGTTTATTTCTTTTTCGTTTTTTGCCCTTCGTGGCTGGCGTTCGTGCCCTTTTTTCAATTTTTCCCTGGAAGGCCGATCTTTTGACCTCGCAGGGGCTATTTTTTCCCCGATGGCTTCCAGTAGTTTCAAAATGTGTGATCGGTGTAAGAAACTTATGTCTCTCACCGATACACACGATTGCTGCCTTCGGTGCCTCGGCCCTGACCACGACCCCAAGTCGTGTGCGCCATGTGGGAAGATGTCTTCCAAGGCACTCAAAAGTCGGCAGCATCAGAAGGAAAGGTTTTTCTCGGACTCTGCCACCGGCCGGGCCTGGACCTCGTCTGAGGCCTCAACATCTCGGGATTCCGATCCCGAGCGCCGTCGAAGCTCCTCGGACAGGGGGTCCCCCGACCGGGAACGCAAGAGGAAGAAGCGGCTCGGAGGGCGGCGTCGGAAGAGGTCCCTGGTCCCTCGAGGGCCAGGTCTAAGACCACCGTCCCGGCCCGTGGACCAAGAGAAGGCTGCCAAAGTTCCTCGCGTGGAGCTGGAGTCTGCTGGACACGTAAGCCCCGTAGTCCTCGTGGACTCTCCTCCCAGAGAGCCGACGTCGGGCCCGGCGCCGCCGGGGCCCGAGTCGGTGGCTGCTGCGTCTCCCGAGCTGAGTCTCAGGATGACAGCCTTGGAGTGCAGATTGTCTGCCTTCATAGAGCAGCAGCGGGCACTGATGGCCAGCCTGTCTGGTGCATCTGCCCTGACCACCGGGACGTCGACTTCAAAGTCAACCCCGGAGACCGAGCCGATACTAGAGACCCTCGTGGCTCGAAGTCGTCCTCGTTCGAGGTCTCCCTCGACCTCCCGTTCGGGACCGAGGGTGTCGACGCCGGTGCCCCTGGCGTCGGGTCGGACCCTGACTCCTCTTCGGATGAGTCCGCCTGGGAGATGGAGGACGAGGAGTCTCACGATACTTTTAAGACTCGGTGCGTCCCGTCAGACTCACCGCAGTCTGAGCCCTGGAGTAGATCCCCTCCGGAGGACACTAGGTTCTCGGAGTTCGTCCGGGATATAGCCGCTGCCTTGGCTATCCCTGCCGATCCCGAGGAAGAGCCTCGAGCCGAGGAGCTCGATGCTCTACAGTACGACTCTCCTCCGAAGGAGGCCTTTACTGTCCTGGTTCCTCCAATGCTGGAACTGCTCCTCTTCCGGATGTGGGAGGCACCGGCCTTGGCGCCGGTTCTGAGCAAGCGAGTCGATTCCATCTATCGACTCCGCAAAAGCCCTGGTTTCCAGAAAGCACAGCTGCCACACCATTCCATGGTTGTGGAATCGGCCATGCATCGTCTGAAGAGCCAGAAGATGCACTTCGCGGT
The DNA here is from genome assembly GCA_033557465.1 of Ichthyophis bannanicus. Lineage (NCBI taxonomy): Eukaryota > Metazoa > Chordata > Amphibia > Gymnophiona > Ichthyophiidae > Ichthyophis > Ichthyophis bannanicus. Next base: position 830,489,113 of record CM066032.1, read on the forward strand.
GCCCCCCGGCAGGGAGTCCCGCAACCTCAATGGCGTCGGTAGGAAGTGCTTCCAGGGGTCTATGCTTGCTTGCCGTGTCCAGTCTTACCAGCTGTACATGGGCATGTACTTGCGAGACCTGGCCAAGGAGTTGGCCGGATTCTCTGCTGGTCTCTCCGGGGAACCCTTGCAGAGATTTAAGACCTTGTCCTCGGGGATTCGGGAATGCTCAAAGTTCATTTCCCGTGCCACCTACGATGGCTTCGAGGCTTCGGCCCGAGTTGCGGCTGCCGGCATCGCGGCTCGACGCCAGGCGTGGCTGCAGTCATCGGACCTCGAGCCATGGGTTCAGGACAAGTTGGTCGATGTCCTCTGCCGAGGTGAGAACCTTTTTGGCAAACCCGTGACCGAGAAGGCCGCTCAGCTCGAGACCGAGCACCTTACCCGGACAAGGCTGTCGAGGAAGACCTCTGCCCCTTCACATAAAAAGAAGGGCTCGGGTAAAAAGTCCTTTTACCCGAGGAAGGGCACTGCCTACAAACAGTACCCTCAGTATCAGGCTGCCCAATCTGCCCCCCAGGGTCAGCAAGCCAAGGGCCAGGGTAATGGGCCCCGTAGGCAGAGGACCCCCAAGCCTCCGGCACCTTTTACCACTCAGCAGGGTGGGGGTTTTTGACACCTTGAGCATAGCCTCTCCTCCACTGCTCCCCCAACCCTGCACAGGAGGTCGCCTCGCCCTCTTTGCCCACCAGTGGCCCCTTATCACCGGGGACAGTTGGGTGCTGGAGATAGTCCACAAGGGCTATGCCCTCCATTTTCACCAACTGCCTCCACCATATTTTCCAGGGGAGCCTCCAAGGCCTCCCCTGCACACAGACCTTCTTCTACAAGAGCTTCATGGTCTGTTGGTGGACAGGGCGGTGGAGCCTGTGCCTCCCCACTTGCAAGGTCACTGATTCTACTCCAGGTATTTCCTGGTACCCAAAAGGACCGGTGGCCTTCGACCCATTCTGGACCTCAGGAACCTCAACAAGTTCCTAGAGAAAGAGAAGTTCAAGATGCTTACTCTTGGAACACTTCTGCCCTACCTCCAGCAGGGAGATTGGCTATGCTCCTTAGATCTAAAGGATGCGTACACTCACATCCTCATTCATCCAGACCACAGAAAGTACCTCAGGTTCATTGTGGGAGGAAACCATTATCAGTACAGAATACTACCTTTTGGCCTGACCTTCGCTCCCAGGGTCTTTACCAAGTGCCTGGCAGTTGTAGCGGCCTACCTGAGAAATCAGGGCATCTTTGTCTTTCCCTGTCTGGAAGACTGGCTCATCAGAGGTCAAACATTCCTGGAGGCCAGACAAGCCACCCTCGGAACCATTGCTCTGCTTCAAAGCGTGGGCTTTGTTATAAACTTTGCAAAGTCCACTTTGCTCCCCTCCCAGAACTTGGAGTTCATAGGGGCAAGGTTGGATTCTCAACTGGCAAAGGCATTCTTGCCAGAAGACAGGGCCCACAGGCTGATGGACGTGGCCAAACATTTTCTAAACAATCCCCTGGTCTCCGCCAGACTCTGCCTCAGACTTCTGGGCCACATGGCTTCGACAGTGCATGTGACTCCCAATGCCAGGCTCCATATGAGGCCTGCACAGTGGTGCCTTCGGACTCAGTGGTCTCAAGCCACAGGCCGCCTAAGAGACAGGATAAAGGTGTCCAGACCCCTTTTGGCCTCCCTCATCCACCCAATCTGCTGAAGGGGATGCCCTTCCAAATGCCAGATTACTCGGTGGTCCTCACCACCGACGCCTCTCTGAAAGGCTGGGGTGCTCATTGTCTAGACAAGTGCACTCAGGGCCTCTGGTCTCCCTGGGAAGCAGCCCAACAAATCAATCTCCTGGAACTTCGAGCTATCCGCTTGTCTCTCAAGGCTTTTTCTCCGGCCCTGGCTCACCGCTCAGTCTTGATTCAAACAGACAACCAGGTAGCCATGTTTTATGTGAACAAACAGGGCAGGACTGGGTCCAAGCTCCTTTGTCGAGAGACTCAGGACCTTTGTTCCTTTGCCCTGAAGCACAATGTGCTTCTCAAGGCGGTGTACCTTCCAGGCCAGGAGAACTGCCTGGCCGACTGGTTGAGCAGAATTCTGCAGCCCCACGAGTGGCAGCTGCATCCCTTGGTGGTTCAGAAGATCTTCCTGAAGTGGGGTCTCCCTTGGATAGATCTCTTTGCCAGTCCGCTGAACAAGCAACTGCCCAAGTTCTGCTCCAGGCAACCGCATCCTTTGAGGATAGCATCAGATGCTTTTCTGATGTCCTGGTCTCAGGTCCTCCTGTATGCGTTTCCTCCCACGCCCTTGGTGGCCCGAACTCTTTTCAAGACTCTTCAGGACAAGGCCTCGGTCCTGCTGGTAGCTCCCAGTTGGCCGAGGCAGCCTTGGTTTCCACTTCTGCTTCAACTGGCAGTGGATTCCCCACTACCTCTGGGGTTGCAGCCCAACCTTCTCTCACAGGAGCAGGGTTCCCTTCTGCACCCCAATCTCAAAACTCTCAATTTGATGGCCTGGAGGCTGCAAGGGTAGTTTTGGCTCCCTGGGGCCTACCTCAGGAAGTTGAGGAGGTTGTCCTAGCCTCTAGGAAACAGTCCACTAGGAAAACCTATGCCCTCAATTGGAAGAGGTTTTCTGTGTGGTGTCAGCTTCGTACAGAGGATCCTTTCTCCTGTACTGTGCCAGTAGTGCTTCAGTACTTACTGCCCTTATCAAATCAGGGACTTAAGTCCAATTCTGTTCGGGTCCACCTCTCAGCTCTAGCAGCTCACCACTCACTGGTGGAGGGACATTCTCTGTCAGGTCACCCCTTGGTGTCCCGCTTTCTCAGGGGCTGGCTTTTGCTCAAGCCCCCCATCCGTCCTCCTGCTCCTGAGTGGGAGCTGAATGTGGTCTTGCAGCAACTGACTCGCCCACCCTTTGAGCCGATGGCTACTTGCCCTCTACGCTTCCTTTCCTGGAAGACTCTCTTCCTGATAGCCCTCACCTCGGCTAGGCGAGTGAGTGAGCTTCAGGCCCTGGTCTGTGATAGACCTTACACCAGGATTTATAGGAACCGGGTAGTCCTTAGGACTCATCCAAAGTTCCTCCCTAAGGTTGTCTCCTCCTTCCACCTCAACCAGGAGGTGGTTCTTCCAACATTCTTCCCTCGGCCTCATGCAAGCCAGGCTGAAGCAGTCCTGCATACCCTGGACTGTAGGAGGGCCTTATCCTTCTACCTTGACCGTACGCAGGGGCATAGAAGGGCTACTCAGCTCTTCATCTCATTTGACCCCAATAAGTTGGGATGGCTGTGTCCAAGCGTACCTTGTCCATCTGGGTGACTGACTGTATCACCTGGGCTTAGAAGGCGGCTGACCTTCCTTTGCAGGGTAGGGTCACGGCCCATCGTGTCAGGGCAATGGCTGCCTCAGTGGCTCATCTCCGCTCTGTGCCCTTGGTAGACATCTGCAGGGCTGCAACTTGGTCTTCAAGCCAGACGTTTGCGGCCCATTACTGTCTGGAGAGGGAGTCCCGTAGGGACAGTGCTTTTGGCCAAGCAGTACTCTGGAATCTCTTTGAGGTTTAGGCAACTCCTGCCCTCTGTTGGGCTACCGGTGGAGGTTGTGTCCTTGAAAAGCCTTTCTTTGATGCTGTGACTAGAGGGAGTTCTCTTGTTCAGCCTGGGTTCCTGGTAGCCCAGAGCTAGGGAGTCACCCATATGTGAGGACTGACTTCCTGCTTGGTCCTGGAGAAAGAGTAGTTACTCACCTGTAACAGGTGTTCTCCAGGAGCAGCAGGAATCAGTCCTCATAACCCTCCCTCCTCCCCTTGGAGTTGCAGTTGTACATAGTTTGTTTTTATATTTTTTGTATGCTGTTCTTAACTATGTCATTTAACTGAGGTAAGATGGCACCTTTAGGCGGGAAGGGAACCACGCATGCGTGCCAGCATTCTCAATCTGTTATGTTTTTTTGAAGGAGTGAATAAACAGGTGGACAAAGGTGAGTCGGTTGATATTGTGTATCTGGACTTTCAGAAAGCCTTTGACAAGGTCCCTCATCAGAGACTTTTGGCAAAACTAAAGAGTCATGGGATAGGAGGCAGTGTACTATTGTGGATCAGGAACTGGTTAAAAGATAGAAAGCAGAGGGTAGGGCTAAATGGCCAATTTTCCCAATGGAGAAAGGTGAATAGTGGTGTACCCCTGGGATCTGTGCTGGGTCTGCTGCTTTTTGACATATTCATAAATGACCTGGAAAGTGGAATAACGAGTGAGGTTATCAAATTTGCAGATGACACAAAACTATTTAAAGTTGTTAAAACCCAAGAGGATTGTGAAAAATTGCAAGAGGATCTTGATAAATTGGAAGACTGGGCATCAAAATGGCAGATGAAATTTAATGTGGACAAGTGCAAGGTTATGCACCTAGGGAAGAACAACCCAAACCCAAACATTAGGAACCACCACCCAGGAAAAAGATTTAGGCGTCATTGTGGATACCATGTTAAAACCCTCGGCCCAGTGTGCAGCGGCGGCCAAGAGAGCAAATAGAATGCTAGGTATGATAAGGAAAGGAATGGAAAATAAAACAAAAGATATTATAATGCCTCTATATCGTTCCATGGTGAGACCGCACCTTGAATATTGTGTGCAATTCTGGTCGCCGTATCTTAAAAAGGATATAGCGATTTTAGAAAAGGTTCAGAGAAGAGCCACCAAAATGGTAAAGGGGATGGAAGGATACTCCTATGAAGAAAGGCTAAAAAGGTTAGGGCTCTTTAACCTGGAAAAGAGACGGCTGAGGGGAGATATGATAGAAGTCTATAAATTAATGAACGGAGTGGAACGGGTAAACGTAGATCGATTGTTTACGTTATCAGAATATAGAAAGACTAGGGGACATGCAATGAAGCTACAGGGTAAACTATTTAAGACTAATAAACGAAAAATATTTTTCACTCAACGTGTAATCAAACTCTGGAATTTGTTACCGGAGGATGTAGTAAAGGCTGTTAGTGTAGCTGGGTTTAAAAAAGGTTTGGACAAGTTCCTGGAGGAAAGGTCCATAAACCATTGTTAAGAAGTGACCGAAGATATCAATGCTTGACCCAGTACCAGCATTGTGGAACTTGTGTCTCTTGGGGAAACTGCTAGGTACATATGACCTATATTGGCCACTGTTGGAAACAGAATACTGGGCTTGATGGACCTTGGTCTGACCCAGTATGGCATATCTTATGTTCTTATGTAAAGGCTTTCATGGAAAGCTGGGGAAATGCTCTGCTGGGGCTTCATCAGCGCCGATGACACCCATATGTGAGGACTGATTCCTGCTGCTCCTGGAGAACACCTGTTACAGGTGAGTAACTACTCTTTCCAGTCATTTTCATTGAGTGTCACCTGTATGATTTTTCTCCCATTTGGTGAGGGGTCTTAAGTGTGCACTAGGTGCAAGGAGCTCTTTGCTCTCAGGGAACGAGTCAGACCTCTGGAGGCTACAGTAACAGACTTGAAGGACATAAGGAAGACAGAAAGGTATATAGATGAGACCTACAGGGACGTAGTACTGAAGTCCCACTTCTATTGTGGCAGCCTCCCTGTTACCATGGAGGAGAGAGTGGTCACGTGGCAGAAAGTGATCCTGCAGCCTAGGACCTGTCCTCCAGGGGATGTAAAACCCTCTTGCACCGAGGAGGTTTCTCCAGGACCATATACCCATGAGTAAAGGGTTAGGACAGCTGTTTAAGTTGGTGATTCAATCATTAGGCATGTAGATAGCTGGGTGGCTGGTGGACATGAGCATTGCCTGGTAACATGCCCACTGGTGCGAAGGTAGTGGACCTCACGAACCACTTAGACAAGGTATTATATAGTGCTGGGGGAGGAGTCTGCTGTCTTGGTACATGTTGGTACCAATGACATAGGAAAGCATGGTAGGGAGGTTCTGGGAGCCAAATTTAGGCTTTTAGGTAGGAAATTGAAATCCAGAACTTCCAGGGTAGCATTCTTAGAAATGCTTCCCGTTCCACGCACAGGATCCAAAAGACAGGCAGAGCTCCGGAGTCTCAATGCATGGATGAGAGACTGTGCAAGGAAGAGGATTTTGGATTTGTTAGGAACTGGCAACTTTCTGGGGAAAGGAGGGACTTTTGTGAAACGATGGGATCTACCTTAACCGGGATGGAACCAGGTTGTTGGCATTAACCTTTAAAAAGGAGACGGAGCAGCTTTTAAGCTAGATAATATGGGACAGCCAGTAATCATCCAAGAGCGCATGGTTCGAAATGATGTATCCTTTAAGGATACTTTCAGAAGATTAAAGTTAGGGCATATCGACAGAGGTTCCATTAAAGACAAAAGTAACCCAAATGCCTTTAAGTACAGAGCAGACAGAGCTTAAAGATTCCAAATTACCCTGCTTACCGATAACCAGATTAATATAAATAAAATACAGTTTCTAAAATGCTTGTATGCAAATTCTAGAAGTCTAGAAAATAAGATGGGAGAGTTAGAATATATAGCACTAAATGTAAGATTAGATATGATTTTTATCTCAGAGACCTGGTGAAAGGAGGACAACCAATGGGACACACTGATACCTGGGTACAAATTATATTGCAATGATAGAGTAGATCAAATTGGTGGAGGGGTTGCACTCTGTTAGACAGGGCATTGAGTCACACAGGATTAAAGTTTTGCAGGAAACAAAATACACTGTAGTATCTCAATATGGATAGAAATTCCATGTGAAAAGGGAAAGGCAATGGCAGAGGAGGGGTGGTGACCGACTGGCCAGAATGAACAAATGGATGATGAAATGCTCAAAGAAATCAGGGAGACTAACAAAAGCTCTAGAACACAGTGATTTCAATTATCCTGGTATCGACTGGGTCAGTGTCATGCTAGGGAGATAAAATTTCTAGATGAAATAAATGACTGCTGCTTGGAGTGGCTGGTTAAGAGGGAAAGCCATTTTGGACCTAGTCCTTAGTGGAGCACAAGATCTGGTGCAAGAGATAAGGGTATTGGGGCCACTTGGCAATAGTGATCATAGCATGATCGCGTTTGATTTAATAAATGGAGGAAGGACAGCAAGGAAAACCACAGTAGTACCTTTTAACTGTCACAAGGGAGACTATGATAAACTGAGGAAAATAGTTAAGAAAACCTAAAAGGAGCAGCTGCAAAGGTTAAAGATTTACATCAAGCCATGGGCGTTGTTTAAAAGTACTATCTTGTAAGCACAGACCAGCCGTGTTCCATGCTTTAAGAAAAGTGCAAGGTAGTCCAAAAAACTGCCAACGTGGTTTAAAGGTGAGGTCAGAGAGAGTGCTGTAGCCAAAAAAGCATATTTCAGGAAATGGAAAAAGGAGCCAAATGATGAAAACTGGAAACAGTATAAGCACTGGCAAGTTAGATGCAAGGCATTGATAAGGCAGGCAAAGAGAGAATTTGAAAAAATGTTTGCAGAGGAAGCAAAAATGTATAGTAAAAACTTTTTCAAGTACATTTGAAGCAAAAAACCTGTGAGTCAGTTGAACCATTAGATGATAGAGGAGTAAAAGGGGCACTAAGAAGGGGACAAGACCATAGCGGAGAGACTGAATGAATTCTTTACTTCGATCTCTACTGAAGAAGATGTAGAAGTTACCCATGATTGAAATATTTAAAGGTGATGCATTGGAAGAATTGAAAAAGATAACGATAAATCGGGAAGATATATTACAACTGTTTGATAAACTAAAGAATAGCAAATCACCTGGACCAGATGATATGCACCCAAGAGTGTTGAAAGAACTGAAATATAAGATTGCAGACCTACTATTAGTAATTTGTGAACTATCATTAAAATCATCTGTAATACCTGAAGATTGGAGGATGGCCAATGTAACGCCAATTTTTAAAAAGGTTTCCAGGGGTGATCCGGAAAACTACAAGCCAGTGAGCCTGAATTCCTACCGGTCAAAATGATAGAAACCATTATAAAGATCAAAATTATTGAACATGTAGATAGTTATGGTTTAATGGGAGAAAGCCAACATGACTTTAGCCAAGTAAGGAGTTGTCTTACTAATCTGTTATATTTTTTCGAAGATGTGAATAAACAGATGAAGGTGAACCAGTCGATATAGAGCAGCGATGGCGAACCTATGGCACGCGTGCCAGCTGTGGCACGCGAAGGCCTTGCAGCTGGCACGCGTGAAGGTCCGCAGAAAAAGAAAAAGCGGGCTCTGGCTGCTGCCGCGGACGCGGCAGCATGCAGTGTCCCGCGGGGCCCCCTCCGCCCGCTAAGCCCCTCTGCAAGGGCTTTCAGATTCGCGAGGGAGACAGCGTCTCCCTCGCGTCTCTGTTAAGCCCGCAGGGGCTAATGGGAAATTTCCCATCAGCCCCGAGGGACTGATGGGAAATTTCCCATTAGTCCATGCGGGCTTAACAGAGACGCGAGGGAGACGCTCTCCCTCGCGAATCTGAAAGCCCTTGCAGAGGGGCTTAGCGGGCGGAGGGGGCCCCGCGGGACATTGCATGCTGCCGCTGCCGCGGCAGAAGCCAGAGCCAGCTGCTTTTTTTTTTTTTTTTTAAAGTTGCCATGGGGGGTGGGTTAGGACTGCTAATGGGCTGGGGGGGGGGGGGGTTAGGAATGCTAATGGGCTAGGGGGGGTTAGGACTGCTAATGGGCTAGGGGGGGTTAGGAATGCTAATGGGCTAGGGGGGGTAGGACTGCTAATGGGCTGTGGGCTGATGGGGGCTGTCTGGAAATGGGGTGATGGGGGGTTAGGACTGGTAATGGGCTATGGGGGGGGGTTAGGACTGCTAATGGGCTAGAGAGGGGGGGGGGTTAGGACTGCTAATGGGCTAGGGGGGGTTAGGACTGCTAATGGGCTAGGGGGGGTAGGACTGCTAATGGGCTGTGGGCTGATGGGGGCTGTCTGGAAATGGGGTGATGGGGGGTTAGGACTGGTAATGGGCTATGGGGGGGGGTTAGGACTGCTAATGGGCTAGGGGGGGTTAGGACTGCTGATGGGGAGGGGTTAGGACTTGAGGTAGGCTGTTGGGTGGGGTTAGGACTGGAAATGGGCTGATGGGGGGTTAACACTGGAGGTGGTCTGATGGGGTTAGGACTGGTAATGGGCTATGGGGGGGTTTAGGACTGATAATGGGCTATGGGGGGCTGGGACAAGAAATGGGCTGATGGGGAGGGGTTAGGACTTGAGGTGGGCTGATGGGGTTAGGACTGGTAATGGACTGTGGGCTGATTGGGGGGGGGGTTAGGACTGGCAATGGGCTATGGGGGGCTGACTGGAAGTGGGCTGATGGGGGGTTAGGACTGGAAGTGGGCTGATGGGGGGTTAGGACTGGTAATGGGTTATAGGGGGGGGCTTAAACTGAAAATGGGGTGATGGGGGGTTAGGACTGGAAGTGGGTTGATGAGGGGGGGATAGGACTGGTATTGGGTTGGGGGGTTGCTAGGACTGGAAATGGGTTGGGGGGCTGCTAGGACTGGAAATGGGCTGATGCAGGGACTAGAAGGGAATGGATGCTGGGTGAGGCTGGAACTAGAAGGGAGCTGGTGTTGGGGGAGGATTAGAATGGGATGGGGCTGGGAGAGTAAAATGGAGAGGGGAAAAATATTTTGTGTGGGAGGGATAAAAAATCTACAATTGGCCGGGTATTGGGAGAGTAAGTGGGGATTGAGGATGGAGGGGTAAATTTTGAGTAGATGAAATAGGAATGAGGAAAGAGCAAAAGGAGAAAGATTAGTATGTTAAAGCAGATGTAGAGAGAGAATGGAAAAAAAACCCAAGAAGACAGAAGAAAGGACAAATGGACAGCAGATGGAGAGTTAGCAGAAGACACGAAGAAACCAGAAGAAAGTGGCTGGAACAATTGCAACTGAAAAAAAATGCACAAAAGGTAGAAAAATATCTCTTTATTTTGAATTTATTAATTGGAATATGTCAGCTCTGGGAAATGTGCATCATTAATTTTTGTGCTTTGTTTAGTACAAGAGGAAATTAATATATAGTTTTATTTCTACAGTGTTGTTGTATATTCCAAGTTTGGCTTTTGGGGTTCCCAGTTTAATTATTGTCTTCCTGTTTCTAAATTGTGATTCCTTGTTTGGTAATGGTCTGTTCTGCATGTGTAACTGAGCTGAGGTATTCTGTTTATATAATTCCTATTTGACATTGCCACTTGTTCTTTCCCCAGTAGGTCATGTATTGTTGTTCTCTGAGATGTATTGGTTTAATATTTGCAGTGTTGCCTTTTGATAGGTAGAGTATGGTGCTTTGTGAGTCCTGGTAGTGCTGTTAGGATACGGCGGGTTTGCTATGGGTTCTAAATGGGCAGCGTTTGTAGTAGTTCCTAATGTGCCTGGCGGTTGGTACTGGATTATAGTAATGTAGAAACCTTTTAGTCTTTCTTTATCCATATACTCATTAAGAGGCATGTTTACTAAAAGTTAGTGTATGGTAACATTATGCAAATATTTATGCAAATGAAGCACCTTATGCAAATGGAGCTTTAATTGACGTGCTGGCACTTTGAGGAAATTCTTTGGTTTTGTGCGGCAGTTTGGGCACTCGGGCTCAAAAAGGTTAGCCATCACTGATATAGAGTATCTGGATTTTCAGAAAGCCTTGATAAGGTCCCTAGCTGGGTCCGCTGCTTTTTAATATATTTTTAAATGACCTGGAAATAGGAATAACAAATGAGGTAATCAAATTTTCAGATGACACAAAATTATTCAAAGTTGTTAAAGCCCAAGAGGCTCGTGAAAAATTGCAAGAGGACCTTGATAAATAACTTTTTGGTGGTTTTGGTTTGTTGCTTTGGAGTCTTGTTGGATGAGCACAAAGGTGATTTGGTGATGATCAGGACTGGTGAGTTTGCCCTGCATACAAGAGATTTAATTATGCACCAAAAAAAATTTAGTTAACACAATCCAACTATTCCCAACATGTCAGTACTATGTAGTATGCTCCAGGTCAGAGATTTTAGCTGTGTTTCAGAGCATCCAGTTTACTCTAGGAGTCAAACAGCTACTAGAGCTCTGTGTTACATATTCTAATCACTAAACTGAAATAAATACTTTTTTATCATGGAAGAGAGGTGTGCTGCAGCAGGGAAGTGGGGGGTTCTCCTTTTGCTATGCAGAATCTGCTCCAGTCACACCCCTCCACTCCATTAATGATGAAGAAAGGGCAGATTAGGGAGCAAAGCAGCTCTTTTTTTTTTTATTCCATCTGCTCCAGGTTCAACCCTTCCCTCCTGTTCTCTGCATGCTAGCTTAGATAAGAGAGGCTGGAGTACAAAGCCGAGGGCTGTTCTCTGGGGCACTGTCAAATAGAAAAGAGGCAACACCCTCAAGAACTCGTGTCTAACAATGCCCCCCCCCCCCCATCACCCCAAGACACACCAAGGAATTTCCAAAGGCACACTGGTTGAGAAGCACTGCTCTAAAGTCATTAATCCCAGACATATCAATTTCCAGAGTCTCCAATCTTGTGGGCTGGTGTTGAAGTGACTTTGCCTGCTCTTCAGCCTTCTCCACCAGATTTCCCACTTCTCTTTTAACATCCAAAGCCAATGTAGAAAGAGTCCCAAACCTTGAATGGCATCCCAGAGAACCTCAAGGGTTATTTCAAGGGGTCTTCTCTGCTCATCCAAGACATCAGAAGGTCCATCCACCCCTAGGGAAGATGGAAGAAACTGGTCCTCTGTCTGCAAGGATAGCCCTTGAACAGCTAGGCCAGTCCCCAGCAGCAACTAAATCGCAAGCGGCCATCCCTTTCGCACATCTTCCACCCGCGGGCTTCTGCTCTACTCCGCACTGAGTGCTTCAGGTGAGACAAACACTCTTCTGGGCTGGGGTGGGGCTGCACACATATTGGGGCCAAGCATCATTCCCTCTGAATTTCCATCTGATGGGAATCTTGTCGAAGGTGTTGATAGGGCTGGAGTACTGGGCACAGGAAAAATGCCACACTGGGCTAAAGTCTTCGGCTCCACTGACTGTGACCCCAAGCTGGAGGGAACGACTCAGTCCTTACCCTTTCACTTCCTCGGTATGAGGTAGAAACAAAGAAACATGATGGCAGAAAAAGACCACATGGCCTGTTTAGTCTGCCCTTCCATATCACCCACTACAAGAGTCCCCTTCTATCCTTTAGAGAGCCTCTGTGTTTATCCCATGCTTTTTTGAATTAAGCTACTGTCCTCATCTCTACTACCTCCACTGGGAGACTATTCCACGCATCTACCATTTTTTCCGTATAGAAATATGTCTGCATATTACTCGAGTCTACCCCCTTTCACCCTCATCCTATGCCCCCTCGTAGCAAAGCTTGCTTTCAATCGAAAGAGGCTCTCCTCCTGTGCATTTATGCCACGGAGGTATTTAAATGTCTCAATCATAAAACGTCTGTCCTGCCTTTCCTCTAAAGTATACATGTTAAGGTCCTTAAGTCTGTCCTCATATGCTTTATAACGAAGACCATTAACCATTTTAGTAGCCACCCTCTGTACCGACTCCAACCTGTTTATATACTTTTGAAGGTGCAGTCTCCAGAATTGCGCACAATATTCCAAATGAGGTAGTACCAGCAACTTATACAGGTAAGACGGGGGAGCTCACAGTGAGGTCAGAGAGCAAGTCCATTAGCTGACATTTCTCTTTGAGTGCTCTGTCTGCTTCGGCCATGTCTTGCCCCCTATCCTCCAGTGTCAGGCAGGACGCCTGGTCTGTAATCACTGTCACCAGAAACAGCTGTTACCTGACCTGCACTCCCAGCATTTGCAACTTGACAGTGGAGAAAGTGATTTCTGCCGTTCTCTTCCCCTCCAAGGTAAGAAAGCAGCAGTGGGATATTTGGAGATATCTCTGGGAGTAGATATTCACATGGTTGGCTGCAAAGTGAACTTAGACTTCTCTCTCAAAGTGCCTGTCCTATAAATCTAAGGCAGGATTTTAGATCAGTCTACAGGAACAGACTCTGTAGGAAGGTAGTGTCTTTATAATTTGGCTAAAAATTGCACCCCTGTGCTGATAATGAAGCTCATAAAAATATTTGCGGTTGTAGGGGGGGGCCCCATTTTGCTTACACTGTCCCTCGCTAAATTCTCCAGTGGTTTAAGTTGATGCTTAGTGAACATGTAAATAAATAAATAAACTAAGCATGCGATTATGTCTCTCTATTTGAAATCCCCTGGTGAGGGGATAAGAGGCAAAGAAAGTAAATAAGGACTAGGGAAGCTGTAAAGTCAGAGGTCTAGGGCATGAATGAAAGAGAGGGAAAGATAGAGTTGGGAAAGGGAGAGATGGGAAAATGGAAAGGCTGAGGAGAGCTGAGAAAGCAGGGAGATCGACAGAGTGAGAAATGGAAGACTGGTTGTTAGGCAGGTGACATGGGTAAAGAAAGAGATGGAGGATTGTAGAGTGAAAAAGAGGCGACGAAATCTAAGTGTGACTGGAAAGAGAGGTAGAAATGAAGAGAAGGAAAGATTGATGATGGAGAGGGATAGGGGACTGAGTGAAGCAGAGCAGAGAAATTAAAACAGGAAATGTAAAGGAGACCCTGGAAAAGGAGTTAGAAGACAGATAAGAGGAAAACATAAAAAAACAATGGAGACCAACATAACTAGAAAAATGGCCAGATGACAAAAGGTTGAAATTTTTTTTTTATTTTCAATATAGTGATTGGAATATGTCTGCTTTGGGACTGTGCATCTCTCATATCTTTGTACTTTGCTCAGTACGAGAGAAAATGTATTTTTGTATGTGTTTCTCCAGTATTGCATTGCTTTAGCTTTTAGCTACATATTTCTAATCTGTGATCATTTATTTCACATTTGATGAGTTTATTTTGTGTTCTTTTAGTGACCGAGACATTCTGCAAGCATGCAGGGTTCTGTTTTAGGGTCTTGAACTAGTCCAGCTTGTTCTGTGTCCCAGTAGGAGATGTACTGGTGTTCTAAGGTTTATCAGAATATTTGCTGTGCTTTGACTTTTCATAGGTGGAGTCCTTGCTGTTTGAGTTTTGGAATTAATGTTAGGTATGGTAGGTTAGTGATTATGAATCTTCCTTGGGGGGGAGCACGTCTTATCCCATCTGTACAGCATACCATCTCCTTTGCTAGCTTCTATCTGACATTTGAACACAGAGAACCCAGTAGTCTTGCTGGTTTTCTGCATTTAGATGTCAAGTTGACGCCAGCAAAGGCAGATGCATACGGAGACAGTTGGCTAGTGTCTGATTTCTTTTAATATTGAAAGCATTTCAATTTAATATTAACTTTATTTTAAGAACTGCATAAGAGAGAAATTAGTGTTTAGTTTAAATTTGTTATGGCCTGGAATACATAAAATAATTGCATGCTGAGATTTTAAGCCAGAAAGAAGACCATATAATTCAGCTGGAATATATCAAAATTCTTGTTTTTGAGTAACATGGCAGCAGCAAATTTTCTGGTGCACCAACGACTTAAATAGTCACCCTTCGCCTCTGCTCCTTTCCCATTTCTGGCTTGGGCTCATATTGGTGGCTCTGGTCCCTAGCTATAATCTCATGGTTACACCTATAGGATCAAACTGCCAAATGGACTTTATTTGGCATCTTGACCCCTATAGTGGTAGTGTTGTGAGACTATCACTAGGGGATCAGAGCCGCTATTTCAAACCTGAGCCAGGTCAGCAATGGAACAGGAGCGCGCTTCTGCCCTGCCACTTACCCACCAGGGTCATTCCCATTAAGTATCGGGGGGGCGGGGGTGGTAAGGAAGGTGAAGATACTGCTTGGGAGAGGGATTTGGGGATATGAAGACTCACTGGGCAGACTGTTTGGATTGGGCTGGAGATTGGTATGTTTTTCTTTTTGTTTAAAGCATCAGGCTCTGCAGTAAGGTAAATGCATCAGCAGATAGCATGGATGCAATGGGGATAAATTTATAAAAAGCCAGCTAGATTTATGCAAGAACAGCATATATAAATCTATGTGTTTGTCATATATGCATGTTAGTGGCACAGTCACAGTTCTGCAGTTACCACATTTTAGTAAACAGGCCCCTTAATATTGCATGCTTTCTGTTGCTACTGAATATACATTGTGAGTGAGCAGTAACTAGTAGTTTGTTTGTTTTACATAAAGAGTAGTTTAAATGATTCACATAGCATTATCACTTCAGGTGTGTGTGTTTTGTGACTAATTTTGTTGATACCAGTAGAACTGTGGCAAACCTATAGGCAAGGCTTTGGAAACAAAACATGGTAGTAAAATG
Organism: Ichthyophis bannanicus; assembly: GCA_033557465.1. Lineage (NCBI taxonomy): Eukaryota > Metazoa > Chordata > Amphibia > Gymnophiona > Ichthyophiidae > Ichthyophis > Ichthyophis bannanicus. Next base: position 830,504,394 of record CM066032.1, read on the forward strand.
AACCTAGCCATCATAACTTCTAGGTTTAAGTCTTTTAAGGATAGTGGTGTTCTATATGTTTATTATACAAGTTCCTAATTTCTCTAAAATGGATTAGCATTTATCATTTACATTGTTTTAATAAATGCATCTAGCAAAACCATCACCATGCCTAGAAAAAGCACACTCGCTCACAAGTCTGAAGCAGAAACAAAGAGCAAGGTGAATAACCGTGACAACCGTCCAAGATCAATTGCAAATAGGATTTTAGTGTCCATTTATATCACTTGTTTCACCCTCAGGGGTACATTGGAAAAGCAAAACTCCCCAAAAACTATATACATACATACACATATACATATGTACAGGGTGGCCCAAAAAAAGTGAGAACATCTCGTAAATTAAAAGCTTAAATAGTTTACTTATTTATCTTTTTTAGCTATATAACGTCTTTATTTCGACAATTTCCGGTCGCCATCTTTTTTTTTTTTTTTTTTAATTTGTCAGTCGTTTACATCTGTCTTTTTGAATTTTCAAATAACTTATATGCTACAAGATGTTCTCACTTTTTTTGGGCCACCCTGTATATATATGTGTGTGTGTGTGTGTGTGTGTGTGTGTATATATATGTATGTATGTATGTATATATATATATATATATACAGTCAAACCTCGGTTTTCATTTGCCCCGGTTTTCAACGTCTTTTTTGACTGAGATTTTGTCCCGGTTCTCATACATCGCTTCGGTTTTCAACGTCTTTTTTGACTGAGATTTTGTCCCGGTTCTCGTACATCGCCTCAGTTTTCGTAAAGTACAGTACTGCACACCAGTCTGTATACACTGCCGGAACGCCCGCCCGGTCCCGGCAGCACTGCACCGATCGCCAGCGTGATGAGAAGCGAAAGCCAGCTGAGCACGTAAATGAAACACATCCTCGAGCCTGGTCAGAGTCAGAGAGGCAAGGATTGCGCAGAGAGGAAGGCCCCGATCTCGTCCACTGCCTGCCCGTTCTCTGGAGCGCCCCCTCAGGCTCGGAGATAGCAGGGAAGAAAAGCTGTCAACGTAAGCAGGAGATGTTGCATGAATGTGGGAGGCAGTTCTTTCTCTTGCAGGGTACGTCTGAAGCTATATCATTAAGATTTTCTGTCATTCTGAAGCATTGAGCAGATAATGTAAAGGTATTTTAATGGGCTGAATCCAATGTGATTCCGAAGAGAGCTGGGCACAGCAGCTTGTCAGGGGTGGCTAAGGCCAGATGTTAACATACTGTACTGTACAGTACTGTACTTAGCTTGCTTTCAGTGATGTTAAATGTTCATTTATCCATTTCATTAGTCATTTATATTTATTTCTCATTGTTTTCTGTATGTAAAAATATAGTTATTCTCTATAAAATGTATTTTTTGTGAATATTTTTGGGTGTCTGGAACGGATTAATTGGATTTACATTATTTCTTATGGGAAATATTGCTTCAGTTTTCATACGTTTCGGTTTTAGTCAGACTTTTTCGAACGGATTAATCATGAAAACCGAGGTTTGACTGTATATATATATTCACATAGGGCTGTATGTGGAATCTTACTATTGACAAAGCTGTAGCACTGGTTGCAAGTGAGTTACCCACATGTTTGCCATTCTTTTGCATGAGAGAACTTTAGATTAGCTTTCTCAATAATGAGAATCCACATGGCCATGTAGGGCCAATAAAATCCTATTTGCAACTGACCTTGGTGGGATGTCACCGTTCACCTCGCTATTTGTCTCTGCTATAGCAAAACTATCCTCAAAGATATCTACAGAATAAATCAGGAAAGATATAGAGGGTGACGGTACGGGCAAGAAATGGAAATAACCAGAAATAGAGTAGGATCTGCAGTGGCAGAGTATGCAGGTACAACTGGACCGATTGGGTGAGCTAAATTCTTGCCTGATAGCTATTGCAGGGGACAGAATGCTTTGAGTTGCTCACTCACTGTACTTCCGGCAATTTTCCACATCCTTTTAGGAAAGTACTCTTAGGGAAGTGGACCCCAATTGAATAGTCATTCTTCAGGATAAAATTAAGGGACTCAAATTATATAGTACATTTTGTTTATATGGTGACTCTTTCTACTAATGCATTTTGGGAGGAGGAGGGCATGTTGGTCTTTGATAAGGATGAATACCTTAAGAATTTAAAGTTGTGCTTTTTGAATTGAACATCCCATTGTTTGGAATTCAGAAGCTTCATTATGTTATAAACCTGCTAATATTTTAATTATCATAATAGAGCGAGATGCTGTGCTGATCATCTTGTCATAAAGACAAAGGGGGAATATTTAGCGAAGTGGCTAACACAATTTCAGCAGTTAGCTGTTGCCACTGAAACCTAAACCCAGATATTCAATGCCAGCATCATATCCAGGCCCTGACATTGAATATCTGGGTTGCCCAGAAACTAACTGGGCAGCCACGATATTCAGCCACTTCCCGGTTCGCTTTAGTGGCAAAGGTTTTGCCAGCCTTCGTTGTGCCTTACTTTTGCTGCTTTTCTTTAACTGAACAGGGGCTCAGTATCACTGCTGCCTGGTTATGGCCGGTGCCGCTCTCAGAACCCCCCAGTGCTCACCGGTTAGCATTGGGGCATGCAGCAGTGGCACCTGGGGATGTTCAGCAGTAACCGTGTTAGTGTCACTGAATATCCCAGATAAGGGGATTAACTCGGTTAGCAGGTGTTTGAATATTGAGTCCAAAATGTAAAGTGATCTCATCTACACTATCCTATGAAAGAACAGTTAGTGGCAAAAATGACATATATGGCTCATATTTTTTTTAAACATTTCCTAACTTAATAGGTTCACTGAGGTATAAGTGGAAAATGAAATGTTTTACAGCTAAAATCTCTGGGTTATGTGAATTTAAGGGAAGAGGGCAAAAGGGTGGGCAAGTGGAATAAGCTGCTGAGAGTATAGTTGGATCTTATGTGCATTGAAAATAGAGAGACATTTTTCTGTACAAATACATTTGTATCAATGAATGTTGAAACCATGCAGAAATCAATTTGACAATTATGTACAAATATATAAATGAAATTAAATTTGCATATATTTCTCAATAAAGTCTTAAATATGAAAAGTCAAAATTAATTTTCCTAACATGATTCCAATTGAAAACTGAGATAAAGAACTAGAGCATTTGATTGTCCGAATTTTGTTGATATCTATACTACCGTATACATTCACTGGGAGTCAAGAAAATGGCTTTTCAAGAGGGTTGACACCTCACTTAGATCAACCCAAATAGGCCGATTGAGACCTGTATTTGCTCCATGCAACTCCACATATATATAATGTGGACAAAGCTAGGACTGTTAAATCTGTTTGTGTTGACCTAGGGGTAGGTAAGATAGCAACCTTGCTTTCCACAGAGCTATACTGTATGAATAATGTTGCTGCTGCTCTGACTTTTTATTGTATTTTTTTTCTACTTAGTAATTTTGGTACATTTTGTGTTCAAGTTAAGGGAGAAGATAGTGATGCCCTCAGCATAAATGCAGATGCTTTCGATAGCGATATAGAAGGTATAGAACATGAGGGGATCCAAGACATCTCTGAAACTGCAGTCAGAAGCAAAGCTGGACAGGGTGATGACCTTCAAATGGACATTGATAAAAGTGTGAATGAGATACTAGGGATTGCAGAACCCGTTCCAGAGGAGCCTAAACCTCCCCCCACCATTCCCACTCCTCCTCCGGAAGATGTTCAGCCATCACTACAGCAGCTGGAGCTTCTAGAGCTTGAGATGAGAGCTCGGGCTATCAAGGCCCTGATGAAAGCTGGTGATGTGAAAAAAATAAGCCCTTAAGTTATTTCTTCTTATTTGTTTTTTTAAATATAAATACATACATTCGTTTTGAAGATTGTAATGGCAGTTCTGTGTAAGTTTCATTCAGATTTTATATGGCATTCCTAATTTGCTCCAGTTATTTTGTGTAAAGTAACGTGGCTTAAAAACAAGCTGCATGATTTGCCCAAACAAATCAATTTGATAACAGAATGGATCAGTCTTTGTTTTATTAAATGAACTGAGACAGCATATGCATAACACACATGCCAAAATCCTAAAGCCTTTAAAAGAATTTGACTCCTTTATGCTACTTGAACTTCAAAGGAGACTTCTTTCCTTTACTGTTTTCTTTAACTTTTATTTGGTTTAATATAATAGCATTTAAGCTTAATAAAACTACAACCCCAAAAAAGAGCACAGTGATTCATAGGTAATGATATCTGTTTGTGTATGAAAGCCAATTCTGAATATAGGTTGACATTTATCCTGCAGTTTGTTCTATGACCATAACATTAGGGTGGGTAGCTTTCAGAGCAAATTGTTAATTATTTTAAGTGCCTCTTTTAGAGTCTTTCGTGAGGAGACACCTTTGGGGGAGGTTGTGATGCACCACAAAGGAGTTTGTGGACTGAATTTTGTACAGTGCGATACGAGTTAAAATATGTTTCTCATTGATGCCTATATGCCAAGAATATGTATATGTTCAAACTAAATGTCAGGTTACTTGTGGAGAGGGTTAATGGTATCCTGATTTCTACATGCTGCAAACTACAAAATAACATTAAAGGGAAATTTCAACCTTTTGAAATAAAAACTATGGAATTTGTCCTAAATACACATAGAAATATAGGGCCCAATATTGCAAGCCATTTACACGGTTTACAAAGCTGTAGACTGTGTAAATGCCCCTAAGCGGGATATTCGGCGGAATTAACATGGTTAGTGCCACTGAATATCCCCGAGTAATGCCACTATATGCCATGATGCTAATCGCTTAGCATTGGGGCCTTACAGGGGTGGTACCTGGGGATAACCAGTTAGTGGCAATATTCAGCTGCTGCTCAGTTATCTCTTAGCAGTGAAAGTTAGGTGCAGCAAAAGCTGTCCTAACGTTTGCTACCAAAGCTAACTGGGCAATGGCTCAATTTCGCTGCTGCTTGGTTAGCTTCTGTGCTGTGCAGCAAACCCAGATATTCAATGCTGGTGGCCGGATATGATCCTGGCATTATATATCCCGGTTAATTCTTCTGTGGTGACGGCTAGGCTCATAGATTATAGCGGTAGATAGAGCCGCAAAGACCCACCTATTCTGCCTAATTTAATTCTTGGAGCAGTGCCATAGGCTCCAGTTGATCTTTTGGTTTTCCTCTTGTATCTTTGCAACTAGAAATACTTTGTGTTCATCTGCAAGAAAGTCTGAGATGAACACAAAATATAACAAAGTATTCCTGTTATTTTTTTGCTTCTTCCAACTCTACTGAGAAGCCATTTCATTCATCAGTTACTGTTTTTGTGTTCAGTATTACTTTTTCTTTTGACACTTATACAAGTAAAGAAAGAATCTATTGTTCCATTATTGCACTCTTGGGCATGTTTACTAAAGTGCACAAATGGTTAGCATGGGGTTTATCTCATGCTACGTTTGCTGCAATAACTGTTACCTCATGCTAAAAATGCAGCAGTGGTAAAAATCCCACACTAATTGCTTAGCAAGGTTTGGGGTGCTGACTGGGCAGTTCAGGAGCGAAGTGTGCACATTGCGATTAGTGTGGGCTTCTTTGTCTTGTGCTAACCGGTAATGTTGCAGTTAGCACTAAAAAAACCAGGCCTCAATGCATGCTAGCTTAGTGCGTTTTAGTAAACATGCCCCCCTGTCTATAAGCTTGATGAGTGATATAAAAAGACAATAAAATGCTATTTGCAGCTGACCTTGGTGGGTTCACAGTTATTCACCTTGCCCTTTGTCTCTGCTATAGCTTTCATGTTGTAGTTAGCGCAGGTGCACTTACCGCCACCTCAGTGGCAAATAGTTTAGTGTGGGGGCAGAAATGAACCTGCGCTAACTGCATGGGAACATGCAATTTACGCCCTATCAGCTCGTGCCACATGCTGATAAACAGGCCTGAATGCATGCTAACATAGTGCATTTTAGTAAAAGCGCCCCTCTCTCTATAAGCTCTGTTATAAAGTATTAGAGTTAGGAAGATGAGTAATTTCTGAGACAAAAAATAGTTTCAGCTTATATTGTCTAATTTGTTTTTTCATCTGGTCATTCTGTTTTGACATTTTTATAGATTAAAGTAGTTAGCATTAAACTGTTATCTTAAGAAAGGTAATGTATTTTTTTTCTTCAGAGCAAATATAATTTATTGTGTGGTAAGAAAATAAAGACTCAATTGTTTTAAGTTGTAAAATACAGTAAAGTTCTGAAAATGGAAAAATAAAGGATTGGGATCTATGATACTTTAGCTTTGCTGCAGAAGTCATTGCATTGTCTGTGAATTGCATGAACCCTTGTGTACAGGAAGCAGCCCCATCTCCATTCCTAATGAGCTACAAGACAGGTCTGGATTTCAACATAACCGCTTATTGATTTTATTGTAAATTGCCTCGCTACTCGCCCAGTGAGGGGTGATCAAGAAAGAACTGATTAAACATAAACATAATTAACTGAAATAGTGACCCAAAGTTAGTTGGTGACATTTCACTTATAGATTTGCAGAATGGGCCCAAATACACATGCAAGTGTTGGTGCTTACTCATGTAATTTGCCATGTTTCTTCCGTTGATTTTTCCCATGTGTAGATTTGTAAAATGGATCTCCAGTAACAAGCAGAAATGCTGTCTCCATATATGGGTGAACGTCACCGATGGAGCCCGCCTGGGAATGCTCCCCATCGTCCAATAGGAAAGCTTTTGGGAGCACTCCATTGTGCCTGCGTGTCTGTCTTCCCACTCTTCGTTTTCCACAGAGCCAGTAGGATGCTTTGTCCTGTCACCGCCGAAAAAATTCTCCTTTTTGTGCCCTTCAGGGTATATCATGCTTTTGCCTTTGTCTGCGCCGGTTCTGTCAAATCAGACACTGATAATTTTTCTTTATTTCCAATTTTTTTCTCTTTTGATTTTCAACCGGCTCTCACCACTAAACTAGGCCTCTAGGCCTCCATAGCTTTCTCTTCAAGCTTGACGAAAACTTTTCAGGCATGGAAAAAACAGTGGTTCTAAAAAAAAAAAAAAAAGTACCAAGTGTGCCAGTACCATTTGGGCCACTGACAAACTTGACTGGTGTCTAAAATATTTGTGTCCTGACATGAACCCACTGCTTGTCCTTTGTACCAACAAAGGACAAAGAGAGGTCTAAAAAATTGAGCCGGGGAGGAAGTAACATCAGCAGGCAGGATGGTCGCTTGGTAAGAGAGCTCTGCGGCACCCTGCCTCAAATAAGCTAAAAAGAGAGGCTAAATTAGACACCCCCTCCCCCCGAGTTGGCTCTGACCAAAACAACGACATAATACAGAGAAGCGATGTCTGAGACGAGGCGAATGTCTGAAGCCGCATCTGAGATGGTCAACAGAGTGAGGAACGACATGGAGGAGGAGATGGAGGTACCTTGGGGAGCCGGGACAGTGGAGGGTCTTAAGGGATGAGTATTGGAATTAAAGGAAGTGCTAAAGACTGAATTGAGTGGCCTTAAAAATTAAATAAGAGGCTTTAAGTGTGTTGCGCCAGGACCTCCGTGACCTCGGGACGCGTGTCAAGGATGCAGAAGGACATTTAGAGCAACACGAGGAAATGATTGAAGAGCTACAAAGTGGCTGGGAGGAATTAAAAAGGGCCCAAGAGACTTTGCAGGCAAAAACTGAAGACCTGGAAGACAGGTCGCGCCGGTGTAATGTACGGTTGCGGGGTATCCCGGAGGAGCCACAATTTAGAGACTGAAGCGGTGCTAGTGCAGCTGTTTGAAGCACTGATGAAAGCAGCAGACACGGAGATAACAGGTGAGAAGATACAAATTGAAAGAGTGCATTGGGGGCTGGGGCCTGGGAATGCAAATAGGCCTCGTGACATGATAACGTGCATATGCTCATATAAATTGAAAGAGAGACTCCTGACTGCATCTTGGAAGATGGGACCCTTCGTATGGGAGGGATGCGAGGTGGATCTGTACCAAGACCTTTCGGCAGGTATTTTGCAATGTTGCAGAGACATGAGAGAGGTAACGGCACTTTTGAGGTGGGAAGGATGGCAGTACAAGTGACTGTACCCATTTGGGCTATTGGTGACTGTGAAAGGGACATCGCGCAGGGTACAATTTCTGGAGGTGGCTTGGCAGGTGCTGAAAGAACTGGGATTCCGAAATATTCCCGAGACTATACAAAGTAGAGTGGATATACCAAAAGCAACCACCCTAAAAACTATAAACTCGAAGTGGCGGAGAGTGGAGAATGCGCCTCTCTAAGGCAAGAACCAACTTGAAGACCGCACCAATAGGGCCCCCTGAGGGGTAATGTGATGCTTGACGAGAGTGGAACATTTCCCTGGAAAAGAATGACAGTACAAGAGATAAGAACATTGGATAAATGTTGAATAAGATATGGAAGTTTGTGATGGGGCGGGGGGTTCATTGCCACAGGGAGGGGAGGATAGGGAAAGGGAGGAGGGGATGGGGGTCCACCTAGAGGTTGGGCTAAGGGGGGAGATAGAGGAAGAAAGAGGGAAAGCAGGGGGTGAATGGGCATTTATGAACAGATCAGTTACGGGAAGGGGAAGATGGGGGAGGGAGGGGGAAAAAAGGTCAAAGGGGAAGGCTCCAATTGGGGAGGTTAAGGGCTAACAGATTGAGATAAAGAGGGTTGGTAGAGTGCGGTGTTAGAGTTTGGACTAAAATTGGGGGGATGATATCAAAGGGTCAATTGTAAATTAAGATCCACAGAACGGAAGGGACCTAGCTAAGGGAAAGGGGGAAGAAGGGGTTGGGGGGGGGGACATCAGAGCATGTCACTTGCTTCAAATTCTTCACTCCAAGAAGAGTGGCATAATTAAGGGGGAGGGAAGGACAGGGAGGGGAAAGGTGGGAGGGAGGAAGGAAGAGAAAACAGAAGACCAGCCAACTATATATAATGAAATGGTGCAGATAGGGACTGAATACCCCCCCAGAAGAGGCAGCAGGTGTTCCGAGAGGTGGAGCACCTGGTATGGGACATTATTTTTATACAGGAAACACACCTGAGATGTACAGACAAGAGGCTATTGAGGAGAAACTCATATCCACATCGATATTTTGGGTGTTCTAGGGGAGCAGGGGGACCAAAAAAAGGGGGAGTAAGCAATTTTACTGAGAAGAGGCTGCTCATTCTAAGCAAGGGAAGTTGTCCGAGACAAAGAAGGGTGAATATTGGTGTTAAAGGGGGATATAATGGGAGAACAGGTCACTTAGTGAATATATATGCCCTAAATAACAAACTCAATTTTGGAAAGGTGTCAAAGACTTGCTGGAGAAAACTATTCAGGGGAAACTGATCTTGGGGGGAGATTTTAACCTCGCTCTTCATCCTGGGTGGGATCGCCAAACCAAAGGGGGAGATGGGCAAAAGAAACCTAGGCAACTCGTAAGGGGTATCATGAGGAAATACCAACTACTGGACATGGAGGCAGAATCATAAGGCATGCAGGAACTACACTTTCTATTTGACACCACAAAACAGCTATAGCAGGATAGATTATATCCTACTGGACATGCTATGGGAATCAAGTTAAGGAATCCAAAGTGGGCAATATCACCTGGTCAGACCATGCACCAACGTGGGTAATGTTGGGAGAGGGTAGGGGAGAAGGAGGAATAAGGTTCTGGTGGTTGAACGAAAGCCTCCTTAAGAGGGAAGAGGTCGTACAAAATATTCTCTTGCCAATACATTTGTATGCAAAGTCTTATTATGATGGGGAGGTGCAAGATGTGGGGCTATGGGAAGGAAAGAAGGCTGTAGTTCAGTGGATGATTAATAATGTGGGCAACACGATTTAAAAAACAGAGGCTAGAGAAAGAAAACCAGTTGCAAAGAGAGATTAAGATTAAGGAGTGGAGGAGTGGCCTAGTGGTTGGGGCAAGGTACTTCAGGCCGGAAGGTCAGGGGTTCAAATCCCTGGGGTTTCTAGTCCCACAGGTGCTCCTTGTGGTCTTGGGCAAGCCACTTAACCCTCCATAGCCCATGTTCCCTGTAAAATAGTTATCTCCAAGTTATAATGCCCTGTTCAATGTAATTTCAGTTTGTTTATTGTAAACCGCACTGATGCAGAATAGCGCGATATATAAGAGAATGTAAATAAATAAATAAGCAAGCTTGCGGAGCAATATAGGGATAAGGGTACAACACAGAGGCTCAAACATATGAACCAACTACGTATGGAATTAAATAAGATGCAGCTGGAGTCAATAGCCTTTCAATTAGACAGAGTTAAACAGAGGTATTATGAGGGGGGGGGGGGGAAGCAGGGCATTTGTTAGCACGTAAACTCAGAAACCGAGAGATGGTGGCTGCTATAACAGGTATAAAGGGACGGAAGGGCGATATTTTGAGAACGATGAAGCTTATTGGGGCAAGATTCTGCCAATTTTATGAGGCGCTCTACAAAACCCAGGAAGAGGAGCTGGGAAGGAGAACACAATATTCGGAGGGGATAGCATTGCCAAAGCTAGGGGAGGGAGTGAGGATAGCAATGGAGGGGAGATACGGTGGGTTGAATTGGAGAGGGTGATTAAAGAATTGCCTAATGGGAAGACACTTGGATTGGATGGGCTCCCTGCTACCTTCTATAAGATGTTTTAAGAAGATCTAGTAGAGGTCTTGGGATGAACACTGAATGGTTTAGGGGAAAGGGGAGGTGCCCTCTCTGTAGAGATGTTAACAGCTCGGATAACCATCATACCAAAAGAAGGCAAAGATCCAATGCAGTGCAGTTCCTACCGTCTGATCTCCTTGCTCAATGTGGACCTAAAGATTTTTGCCAAAGTGCTAGCTAACAGATTGGCACGGTGGATGCCTATACTGGTGGGACCAGATCAAATGGGCTTTATTGTGGGAAGAAAAAGCATTTGATAGAGTTGAATAGGTGTTTTTGTTTCAGGTGATGCAAAAGATAGGATTTGGTTCACTGTACTTGAGATGAGTGCAGGCCCTATATTGGGAGCCAAGGGCATAGGTGAAAATAAATGGGAGGTATATGGAGGTATTCAGATTGGAGAGAGGGACAAGACAGGGCTGCTCCATGTCTCCGCTGCTATTCACGCTAGTGGTTGAACCCCTGGCGCAAGCCATAAGAATGGATACAGGGATGAGAGGGGTTGAAAAGGGTGGACAGTCGCACAGGATATCCCTATTCACGGATGACATTCTCCTGTTTATAACTTGCCCATGCTGGCAAGGGCAATGGAACAAATACAACAGTATGGAGAAGTATCAGGATTCCAAATGAATTCAGAAAAGACCGAGGCGCTGAATGTAAGCCTTAATAGGGGAGGTAATGGCGAGATTGAAACATCAGTTCCCCTTTCAGTGGGCCCACAAAGCTATCAGGTATTTAGGAATAAATGTTCTCCGGGAACAAGCAGAAAGTCAGTCCTCACATATGGGTGATGTCGATGCTGACAGAGCCCGCGCGCAGCAAATCCCCAGCTTTCAAAGAAAGTCTTTGGGAGTTGCTACCACGCATGCGTGGTCCTCTTCCCACCCAAGGGTGCCATCTTGCTCAGTCTCCTTTTTTCCGCGGAGCCCATCAGACATTGTCCCTCGTGTCCCGGAAAAAGTTGATTTTTTTTTTTGTGTGCCTTTTTGGCCCTACCGGTCAACACCGGTATCTTTCCCGCTTCCGGCCTCAGAACTCTGGTATCAGGTCGGTCTTTTTATCCTTTGTTCAATTTTTTCCTTGTGAGGCATCTTCGCGCCCTTTTTCTACTTCGCTGGCAGCCCGAAGGCTCTTTGACCTAGCCGGGGTTCTTTTTCCCCCGATGGCTAACAGCGGTTTCAAGAAATGTGATTGGTGCTGAAAAATTGTCCCTCACCGATACGCACGACTGCTGCCTCCAGTGCCTCGGGCCAGACCACGACCCGACGGTCTGCACTCTCTGTAAGAGAATGTCGTCCAAGGCCTTGAGGAGCTGCCAGCAGCAGCATGACAAGATTTTTCACGAATCCCCCGTGCCTTCGAGAGCCAGGACCTCGTCTGAGGCCTCTACATCTCGGGGTGAGCACTTCGAGCCCGAGCGTCATCGGTGTTCCTCAGAGAGGGGATCTCCCTCAAGGGAACACAAGAGGAAGAAGAAATCCTTTAAGGCTGTGTCTCTGGATGGTTCCGAAAGACTTTGCTCCTCTCGGGGCCAGTCGCGGAGCCCCGAGCTCATGCCCTGATCGTCAGAGAAGGAGCACCCGGCCAAAGTTCCTCGTCGGGAACCGGACCAGCCTAGACAAATACCGACTGTTCTTGTTGAAGACTCCCCTCCAGAAGAACCGGCGAGCCGGAGGATGTGGAGCCTCCTGGACTCGTGTCCAGGATGGCGGCTTTGGAGCACAGTTTTTACTGTCTTAATTGAACCGCAGTGGGCGCTGATGCCCGGCATGTCCGGTTCCTCCGCCCCGACCACCGGGCCCTCAACGTCAAAGTTGACTCCGGAGGCCGAGCCGATCCTCGAGTCCTTTTGGACTCGAGTCGATCCTCGGCCGAGGTTGCACTCAGTCTCCTGTTTGGGACCGAGGTCGTCACCGCCAAGTCTGCCAGTGTCGGGACGGACGGCGCGGGGGCCCTCGAAGCCTGAGGAGCTCCTCTAGTCCTTGGAGGCCTCGGCTTGGGAGACGGAGGACGAGGAGTCCCCGAATACCCGAAGGCATAGGGATATCCCCTCAGATTCCCCAGTATCTGAGCCTCGGAGAAGGTCCCCCACCGGAGGATATGGGTTTTTTGGACTTTGTGTGGGACATGTCCAAGGCTTTGGCTTTCCCCACGGAGTCTGAGGAGGAGCCTCGAGCTGATGAGCTCAAGATCCTCTGGAGACCCTCACGGTACCCGTTCCTCCTATCCTGGAACGACTTATGCTCCACATGTGGGAGATACCGACGTCGATGCCGATGATCAGCAAACGGCTCGACTTGATGTAGCGAGTCTGCCGGAGCGCTGGGTTCCAGAAATCGCAGCTGCCACACAACTCCATGGTTGTGGAATCGGCCATGCATTGGCTTAAGAGCCAGAAGATGCACTTTTCGGTGCCCCCCAGCAGGGAGGCCCGCACTTTGGATGCCCTCGGCAGGAAATCTTTCCAGGGTGTGATGCTGAATTATCAAATCCAGGCGTACCAGTTCTCCATGGGCATGTACCTGAGAGACCTGACGAAGAAACTTGCCGGGTTCTCGGCTGGTCTCTCCGAGGAACCTTTGCAGCGCTTCAAGGATCTGTCCAAAGCTGTCCATGAATGCTCCAAATTTATGTCTCGGGCGGCCTATGATGGGTTCGAGTTGGCGGCCCAAGTAGCCGTGGTGGGCATCGGTGCACACTGCCAGGCTTGGCTGCAGTCTTCCTACCTTGATCAATGGGTTCAGGACAAGTTGGTTGATGTCCCATGCCAAGGGGAGAATCTCTTCGGCAAACCCATGACCGACAAGGCCACAGAGATGGAGACCAGGCCTCCCCAGCTCTCCCACAGGGGCAGCATGCCAAGGGACAGGGGCATGGCCCACGTAAGCAGAAAGCCCCCAAACCCCCGGCTCCGGTGCCGGCCCAGCCCAGTGGGGGTTTTTGACTTCTGCAGCATGGCCCCTCTCCCAGCTGGAGTTGGGCAACCCACAGGAGGTCGGCTCACCTTGTATGCCGACAGGTGGGAAACCATCAGCACCGATTCATGGGCATTAGAAGTGGTCAGGGAGGGATGCCTCCTCCATCTTGCCCAAGTGCCTCCACACTACTTCCCAGGAGAGCCTCCAAGGTCTCCCCTTCACCAGAACCTTCTTCTGAAGGAGTTGGCAGGTCTTCTTGAGGACCATGCGGTGGAACTGGTGCCCCACCACTTCAAGGGCAAGGGGTTCTACTCCAGGTACTTTCTCGTCCCAAAGAGGACAGGGGGCCTAAGGCCCATCCTCAACCTGCGCAACCTCAGCAAATTCCTGTTGAGGGAGAAGTTCAAGATGCTCTCCCTTGGAATATTGCTGCCCTACCTCCGCCGGGGAGACTGGCTATGTTCCTTAGACCTAAAGGATGCCTACACACACATCCTAATCCACCCAAGCCACAGGCAATACCTACGCTTTGTGGTGGGGGACAACCACTACCAGTACAGAGTGCTCCCCTTTGGCCTTGCTTCGGCTCCCAGGGTGTTCACAAAATTCCTGGTGGTGGTCGCCGCCTTCCTCAGGCTTCAGGGGATCTTCGTCTTCCTCTATCTCAACGACTGGCTCATCAGGGGCACTTCGGCCACCGAGGTGCAACAGGCCACAGCTCGCACCACCCAGGTCCTGCAGCACTTGGGGTTTGTAATCAACTACTTCAAATCCAGCCTCTGTCCGACTCAAGACTTAGACTTCATTGGGGCAAGGCTCTATACCCTTCAGTTGAAGGCCTTCCTGCCTGCAGACAGGGCAAGCAGGCTTATAGCCATTGCAGGGAAAGTGAGCCACAGCTCCTCAGTGCCAGCGAGGCAACTGCTGTGCCTCCACGGTCCATGTCATTCCACATGCGAACTGCACAGTGATGCCTCAGTGATCAATGGTCCCAGGCCACGGGACACCTCTAGGTCAGGATAAAGGTGACCAGGTGCCTAATACAGTACCTGGCCTGGTGGCTCTTGCCCCAGCACTTGAGGGCAGGTATGCCTTTTCAGGCCCTTCCCCAATCAAGGGTCCTCACCACAGATGTCTCCTTGCTAGGCTGGGGAGCCCATTGCCAGGGGTACCGCATGCAGGGAGTGTGGTCCCCAGAGAGTGCCCAACAGATCAACTTGTTGGAGCTCTGGGCCATCCGTCTCGTCCTGAGGGTTTTCCGGCTGTATCTGGACCACAGGTCAGTCCTGGTCCAAACAGACAACCAAGTGGCCATGTTCTATGTGAACAAACAGGGGGGTGCGGGATCACGCATCCTCTGTCAGGAGGCCCTGGACCTATGCTCTTTTGCAACCTGGCAGGAGATTCTTCTCAAAGCAGTATACCTGCTGGGCCAGGACAACTGGCTGGCTGACAGACTCAGCAGGATCCTCCAGCCGCACGAGTGGCAGCTGGACCGGGCGGTGGCCAACAGGCTTTTCCAGACCTGGGGGGAATTGGTGATGGACTTGTTTGCGAGCCCAGACAATCACCAGCTTCCCCATTTCTGCTCAAGGCAGCCGCATCCGGCTAGGGTGGCTGCCGATGCCTTCCTAGTCTCATGGTCGGTGGGTCTTCTGTATGCTTTTCCCCCGACGCCTCTGGTCACCAAGACTCTGTTCAAGATCCTTCGTGACAGAGCTTTTGTCATCCTCATAGCTCCACGGTGGCCCCGGCAACCGTGGTTCTCGCTTCTCCTGCAGCTAGTGGTGGAGACCCCCATTCCTCTGGGTTCATCCCCACAGCTCCTCTCCCAGGAGGGGGGCTCTCTCCTGCATCCCAACCTCAGCTCCCTTTCGCTGACAGCATGGCTGCTGAGAGGGTGACTCTCACCCTGCTCCTCCTTCCGGAGGATGTTGAGGTCTTGCTGGCTTCACTTAGACTATCTGCTAGATGGACGTACGCCTTTAAGTGGTGCAGATTTGCTTTCTGGTGTGCTGGACAAAAGGTGGACCCCTTTTCTTGCCCAGTGGTTGTGGTGTTGCAATACTTTCTCCACCTTTCCGAGATGGGACTCATCACCTCAGTGCCCTAGCGGCGAACCACTTTCCCGTGGATGGGAAGCCTCTCTCTGCTCACCCAATGATATCCCGGTTTCTAAAGGGCCTGCTCCTGTTGAAACACCCGGTCTGTCCCCCAGCTACCGAATGGGACCTTAATGTCGTGTTGGGGCAGCTTACCTGGCCACCCTTTGAGCCGATGACCACGTGCCACCTTCGGTACCTCTCCTGGAAAGTGGTATTCTTGGTTGCGCTCACTTCTGCCCGGAGAGTGAGTGAGCTCCAGACTCTTGTGGTGGAGAGGCCTTATACCAGGTTCTACAAGAATAGGGTGGTGCTTTGCACACACCCCAAGTTCCTTCCAAAGGTGGTCTCCTCGTTTCACCTCAACCAGGAGGTGGTTCTTCCTACCTTCTTTCCCAGGCCGCTTGCCAGTCAGGCAGAAGCGGTCCTCCATACCCTGAACTGTAAGAGGGCCCTGTCCTTCTACATTCAGCGTACACAAACTCACCGGAAAACCTCTCAGCTTTTCGTTTCCTATGACCCCAGTAAGCTGGGGAAGGCAGTGACAAAGCGTACGTTGTCCACTTGGGTGGCAGATTGTATTGCCCAGACTTATGAGGCAGCAGGGCTTCTGCTGGAGGGCCGTGTTATGGCTCATAGGGTCAGGGCCATAGCGGCATCAGTAGCTCACCTGCGCTCTGTTCCTTTGGTGGACATCTGCTGTGCCACCACCTGGGCTTTGGGTCAGACCTCCTCGGCTCATTACTGCCTGGATAGGGAGTCCTGATGGGACAGTGCCTTCGACCAGGCTGTGCTCCGTAACATGTTTGAGGACCACGCATGCATGGTAGCAGATCCCAAAGGCTTTCTTTGAAAGCTGGGTATTTGCTCCGCGCAGGCTCTGTCGGCGTTGACGTCACCCATATGTGAGGACTGATTCCTGTTGTCCCTGGAGAATACCTGTTACAGGTGAGTAACTACGCTTTACAGTGCATTCGAAAAGCTTAATGAAGCAAGCTACCTTCCATTATGGGATAAGATTGGGAAACATCTAACGGCATGGATGAATGGGGAAATATTCTGGTTGGGCCGAACAGCAGCAGTAAACATGAATATCCTCTCTAGGGTTCTTTATTATTTCCAAGCGCTCCCGTTAAAGATTCCAGGGGTCAATTAAGGGAAATACAGAGGAAGATCTTTCAGTTTATCTGACAAAGACAGCCCCCACGAGTAGCTAGGTCGGTTCTATACAGATCCAGGGAAGAAGGGGGATTGGTAGTCCCAGACATACAGGCCTATTGGGCAGGCCAAATTAGGCATATTGTGAACTGGCCTGATGGGGGAGAGTGGAAAAGCTTTGTAGCCTTAGAAAGCAAGACTGGGGAGGGGGTACTCTCTGGAGTGCCTACCTTGAATGAGTAAAGTGGAAAGAGGGAGTGGAATTCAAGAGAACCCCAATATGAGGCACATTTTACAGGTGTGGGATGATATCTGGAAAAAAAAGGAAGGAGGGGGAGAGACATTTTCACTCATGCAAGCACTGTGCCACACATGGGACTTTACCCCTGGGAGGGAAGGCGGGCTGTATAGAAAAGCACAAGAATAGGGTTAAAGTGGTTTCGCCAATTTGTAGACAGGGAAGAATGGGTTAAGTTTGAGGACTTAACAGGAGCGGTATGGATTAAAGGCTGGAGAAATATTCCACTATAATTTGGGGTGGAAATTGGGCAAGGAAGCAATGGACAAGGGAATTCACAAGACTAGAAACAATATGATATGGGAAGAAGAGATCTAGAGGTCTCATTTCAGTCCTCTACAAGGCAATAAGGGGAACTAGGGAGGGCAAGCATCGCTATATGCGCAAATGGGAAGGAGACCTGGGGTTTGCTATAGAACATAAAAAGTGGAAAACAATTCTAGACCAGGGTCACCATCTCCCTATCTCATTAGCGGTAAAAAAAAATTGATATAAGGTTCTGATGAGGTGGTATTATACCCCAGATCGGTTAAATAGGCTATTTCCCTCAGTCCCAAATCAATACTGGAGAAACTGTGGAGGAGTAGGCTCCTTTTTCCACATCTGGTGGACCTGCCCTCAAATACAACCCTTTTGGGTAAGGGTGAAAGAGTGGATTCAACAAGTAGTGGGGGTGGAATTAGAGGTAGATCCCTGCATATTTCTGCTGGGATGGTGGAGGGAGGGGGCCCACGAAAAGAAAGGAGACAAATTATAGCTTGCTTTAGTGCAGCGTGTTGTGAACTAGCCTACAGATAGAAGCAACACCCCCTTCCATAGACCATTGTGTGGAGAGAATCTGCCAGATTTATGTGGTGGAAAAGTGAACTGCTATACGCAGACAAAGAATTGTACGATTTGAGAAAGAATGGGATAAAATGTTGGTCTATTACGCAGGGAGAGGAAAAGGGGGAGGGAAGAGAGGGGGAGGAGGGTTGGGGAAAAGGGAGGGAAGAGAGGGGGTGGAGGGTTGGGGAGACAGGGGGAGGAAGGTCTTTGTGATATGTAAGTTTATGTACATATTGCATGTATTGTATAATTGTTTAAAAATTGAAACCGTGTTGAGACTATGTTATCAATGGTCCTAATTCAGTGCTAAAGTTGCATCAGTAAAAACGTTAAAATAAAAAAAAATTAAAAAATCAAGCCAGACAGGATCGTTGTTTGCCTTAGACTCTTTCTCAGTGGCTTCCACTTCATCGAGGACATCGACTTCTTCTCAGGCTTCTTCAAAATCCAAACACAAGAGGAAGTCAAAGTCTGGGGCTGTTTTCAAATCTTCAGCGTCAAAGACCAATCCTGAAGCCAGGGAAAAGTCCCAACATAAACACTGAGACTCTCCTAGAGGTGCTTTCGATGCAGACTGGCCAGCCAAACAACCCCGTGTATTACTAATTAAAGATTTATTTGGATTTTTTTTTTGGATCAGCAAAGATATTGTACTTTATTATAAGAAATTGAACTCATGAGGCATTCGTACTAGCTCAGAGACCAAGACTGTATTTATCTTTACACATCTATCCTGGGGAGTGTTGAAAGGCCAGAAAGGGAGACAGAATTCTTCCCTTGGCCTTTGAATAGATAATGTAAAAGCCTTGAGCTGTTTCTAAAACCATAGGGGGTGTCTCCCCCTTGGCTGGAAAAAGCTGGATGAGTGACTCAGCAGATAACCTTTTTTTTCTCATGCTGGTCACGTGCACAGGATTGACTCTGGCCAATCCTGATTTGAGCATGTAGCCTGTTATCCAATGAATTGTAATATCAGGCAGCCAGCATGAGTCTGGTTAAGGTACTTTAGGGGGACTCTCAGAAGGAAAGATGGGACTGCAACTGATATATGAGACAGGCGTGTCTCTGTATTTTTTTTCCGGATTTTCCTCCTGAGTGATCGCTGAACAGTCCCCCACCTGGAGAGATGAGCTGTAATATCCGGTAAAAAGTGTTAATGCTTACCTCTATGTATTATCATTATTTCAAAAGGACTTAATTTAATAAACCCATATTGCATTTACTACAGTGTCTATGCATAGTCTGTGAGCTAAATGAATGACAGGGTTAACTTATACTGTATTTGCCAGAATATTTTTGCCTAGTCAGTGAACTAGTGAGTGATAGGGTTAAAGGAAAAGCGTAAAACTTGGCATTACATAAATGGCGACGAGAGTGGGATGTCCTAAATTATTACATAATGATAAGCTCAAGGAAGCAGGGACCCTAGGACGACAGACCTGGGTGTTGTTAATAGTATATAGGAATCAAGCACTGGATAGAGAAAATCCAGGACGGAGAGTGTGTAGATCTGCGTGGCCAAGTATGAAGAATCTCAGATGTCTGCAGCTTTTGGGGCTGTATGATGAGAAATCTGCTGAAGTGAATTCAGGACAGAGAGAGAGTGGATCTACTTGGGCCCGCATGAAGTATCCCAGACGTCTGCAGACTCCGCTGAGTTCTCCCAGCTGATGTTACTGTACTGCATGATGTAAGTTTGGTGATGTGAATATTCTTTGTAAATAGCTGCACTATCTCATAACTTTTAGTGAAGTATTACCGGTATTCTTCTGTAATTAAGTGTGTTTAGCTTTGCTTTCTAATTTTCTTTTCTGACCACTCATGTGTGACTAGGAGAGCTGTTTGCTTTTCTTGCTTTGTTTGTGGATAAACTGCACGTCTTAATTACAAGGTGTTAACCTTTGATGTAGTAAGATATTTGGTACCAGGAGTGGGGGTTTGAGAAAAGATAATGTGTTAAAAGAGTGTAGAATGCAAATAGTGTAAAAATGTGAATATTGTGAATATTTAAGGCTGAACTGTGAGAACTGGGTGTTGGTTTTTCCTTACATGCTTGCAAACTGTTGCTTTTTGTTGCCTGCATATCTAATGTGATGCCTATCTTTTAAGGTCCCCAGTTAAAAGAAATTCTGTTTGATTAGTTCTGACCCACTGATACAAGATGTTATTATGACTTTACAAATTCAATTTCAAATTGATAAGGGAAATGACTGCAGCTGGATCTGCAGCCAAACTGTTTAGGAAAATATATAACCTTGTGCTGTAAAGATGTTTAATTCAGTGCTTTGAACAAAATGCCTATCCTGTACAGTTAGTATTAATTGTTATGGAAAATCCTTATAAGATTATGAAGAAGTGAAGACTTTTTTTAAGGTCCCTGGTTAAAAGAAACTCTGATCAGAAAGGTATAATGCACTTGTAAGCTTTGATTTGTTCTGTATTCAAATGTTAAACTATTTTTCTTTTATTACTGGCTACTCCAGTAGATTTTATAGTCCCTGAATGCTGAAGTGACTAGAACAAACAAACCAAGCATGAAACTTTTTCTTTCCTCCAAAGTGGAGGTTGAGAATCCTGACAGGACAATGGGGCATTAAATCTTGAGTAAATAAGAAGGTAATCTTTATCATTAATATGTTATGCATCTATTCTTTGTCTTTGACTGTATATGCTACCAAACAAACTTAAAAGTTGAAGGAGGATTTTTTTTAAACTGTGGCAAGCACCCCAGGGGGCATAGTTAAACATAAACAGCTATAACATGTTAATTTAAAAGTAACACCTTTTAGAAGTTTCACGTTGCCTGTTTCCTGCACTGTAGGATTCAAGATAATTACTTTGCCTTGTTAAGCTTTATGCTAACGACTGAGGGACAAGATAGTAACATCACAGTTTTTATTTGTTACAATATTGGATTTTAGGATAAATGCATCTGTTTGTGTTTATCCAGAGAGAAAGTGTACTTTGTTCTAAGGGGTTCATATTTCAGTTTCAGTACAGCTCCTGAGAAAATAAATATAAAACAGATATGTTGCAGTACTGTGAGATATTAATCTTCTTTAGTGTATACACTTGCACTTATGACACTTGTGGTAATAGTACATTACACAGAGGTCCAGTACACACACAGCAATTAAAATATTAATAAGTTTGATGAAATTTTAGACAGAGGCTGATATGGAATTGCTCTGTTCTCAAGCATATACTACAAATTTAGATTAAAGATGGAATTGAGTTCCCAGAAAATAATGAGAACTTGAGTTGATTGGATAAAACCAAATCTTGCTTGTCAGCAATGATCCAGGAGAGGTTTGAGAAAAAGAATAAGAGAGAGAGAGAGAGAGGCAGAAAGGTGAGGCCACAGCCTAGGCTAAATGTGCTGCTTCCAGTGTGATGATCTGGGCTACCAAGCTCTAAGACTCCTTGAGGACCCACAAGGCCTGAAGAACAGGAACCTTGCATATTTATGCCTCTGAAGAGACATAAACAGGCAGGGGGAGCATAGGCCGAGAAGAACCCAAGGATAGTCATGAATGCCTTGCAATCCAAGAAGAACCGAAGATGAGGCCTAGCCACCAATGCCTTGTACCCTCTTAGATCTCTCACCTCAAAAGGATCTCTTTTTGACACCATGATTAATGAGTAGCTTATACAAATCCTTGTGAACACTGCAATTTTAAAATCAGTCTAACAGCACTCTCACTGAGAACAGGGTATGTGACAGATTCTAGTTATACGTGAGAGATGAGCCATATTTCTTTCTATTGGGATTGATGTTATAGAATGCTGCAAAATGATAGTTTTATATTGTAAGGATTTTACCCAAATTGTTCCTATTTTAGAATGAGTATGTGTCCACTTAGCATTGGACCAATTAAGTTGATGGGAAAGGGACACTGTTTACTCATACTGTTATCTCATTGAGGAATCTAAATTTAAGTTATTAACAATTGTTTGATATTCTTAGCAGCCTTGCCAAATAAGGATACATTAGTGTGGTATAAAAGAAACAGGAAAAGGACCTATGTAAGTAGTTGGTGGAATGATGCAGGTGATGAAAAAGTGTTGTGTTATAGAGGGATGAAGTGGAATATTAAAGGAGAAACTGTGATAGACAATAAACTGATGAAGGTAATTTGAAGTGATGTATTTTCCTAATGAACATGTAAACAAAAAATTATGAGCACTTTATTTGACTGTGCCGTCTCCAGAAGCTTCAATTCAGGAAGTCATACTCAACAATTGGAAGAAATAGATATTTGGAGACAGGCTAGGTGCACCTTGCATCCTGATGAGCTCTGGAAAACCCACACTGGCCATGTGGTACTTCCGGATGCTTTGTGCCTCACTTTTCATCTGTATGTCCTGGCCAGGCATGCAGAGGCAAAGGGGGATGATTTGATGACAAATTCTCACACAATTGGGTATAATTCTAAAATTTGTCAAAATTGCAGAACACGTATGTGCAGCTTGTCTGATCTGAAACATGTAAAGGTCATTCAAGGGCAAAATGGAATATTTCCTACAAGCAAAATGAATTTCCAGTGATAGAGAGACAAGAAGTTATTCAAACTGCAAGATAAGATTGACACCATACGAGATAGTTACTAATAGATCACTGAAAGTTTATAAAAGCAATATTTATTATCTGTAGGATATGATCTTAGTAAATATAGATGAAATTAAGTTTGTCTTATTGTGAAGTCTAATCTAGAATTTTTAGTCTTTTCATTTAATATTGGCGCTGCTCTTCTGAATGAGGCCTGGAGCTATGTCACCAACTGCAAGCCGGAGAGTTCAGCGGAGGGAATTGGCCAGAGTCCAGATGGAGCAGACCATCCCGAGGGATCTGGACTACACACCGCAGAAACGTGTGAGGAAGTCCCTATCTGCTTCAATGTGTCGCAATGAAAGAAAGGCCAAGATGTCCACCTACGAGAATGAGAGGTTCAACTGCGGAGAAGCAGGCCAAATTATCTGAAAATAGGAAAAGAACTATTGGACTTTTGTGGACTTTTGTGAATGATTTTTTTTTCTCATGTATTGTTATTGTTTCCTTGGAAAGTAACTGTAATTTTAGTATCTCAGATTTTTTCTGCTGAACATCATGTGCCCAATTGCTTATGTCACCTGTTCCCCAGATTTTAGTTATTAGAGTCTATGGGGCAGATGTACAGTGGGAAAAAGTTCTGAATGTGCAGGTGAAATGAATCCCCCACTGCATGGGGAACTGATAAAGATAGCTGAGACCTATAAGCCATTTGGCTTTGACAGTTGTAATGCTGAGGGGGGGGAGGGATGGAAAATGTCACCCAAATTACACTGAGGCTTGACCCCTCAAGCGTTTGCCTTAATGCTATCCACTATGTTTAAGCCATGTTATTATTATTGTATTTCTAAATGAATTACAAATGCGATTCAGCCATTGCTTACGTACAATATCCTTGTTGATCCAAGGGTGGAATGTATTACTAATTAAAGATTTATTTGGATTTTTTTTGGATCAGCAAAGATATTGTACTTTATTATAAGAAATTGAACTCATGAGGCATTCGTACTAGCTCAGAGACCAAGACTGTATTTATCTTTACACATCTATCCTGGGGAGTGTTGAAAGGCCAGAAAGGGAGACAGAATTCTTCCCTTGGCCTTTGAATAGATAATGTAAAAGCCTTGAGCTGTTTCTAAAACCATAGGGGGTGTCTCCCCCTTGGCTGGAAAAAGCTGGATGAGTGACTCAGCAGATAACCTTTTTTTTCTCATGCTGGTCACGTGCACAGGATTGACTCTGGCCAATCCTGATTTGAGCATGTAGCCTGTTATCCAATGAATTGTAATATCAGGCAGCCAGCATGAGTCTGGTTAAGGTACTTTAGGGGGACTCTCAGAAGGAAAGATGGGACTGCAACTGATATATGAGACAGGCGTGTCTCTGTATTTTTTTTTCCGGATTTTCCTCCTGAGTGATCGCTGAACAGTCCCCCACCTGGAGAGATGAGCTGTAATATCCGGTAAAAAGTGTTAATGCTTACCTCTATGTATTATCATTATTTCAAAAGGACTTAATTTAATAAACCCATATTGCATTTACTACAGTGTCTATGCATAGTCTGTGAGCTAAATGAATGACAGGGTTAACTTATACTGTATTTGCCAGAATATTTTTGCCTAGTCAGTGAACTAGTGAGTGATAGGGTTAAAGGAAAAGCGTAAAACTTGGCATTACACCCCGGCAGGAGGATTTGTTCTTCAAAGTACAAGTGGTTCCAGGAAGCTCCCGAGGCATCGATCTCTGGAGAGCTACTGGTTCCATTTTTGGGATAGTGGCTCAAAGCCCTGTATATGATTCCACCCCTACAATGGCCATCTCCTTAGACCAGCGCATGCTGGCTCTGGAGAGGAGTTTGGCAGCACTCCTGGCAACTTCGATACTGATAACATCAAGCGCTTCAGGTGTGCAGACTTCAGCACTGAGCCTAAAGCCAGGCTCAGACAGGCATCATCAGAGCACCTGAGGCTGATTCCTCCATTGGAACTGCTCGATACCCCCGGTATCCAACAGACTCAGGCTCCCATGCCTCTTGGTTATGATACTTCTGAGTATCGGTATCTGCTTGAGCATCAACTTTCACAAAGCATTGAGGTCGAATACAAGATCGCCGATACTTTGCTTGTTGGACTCTGATTCAACTTCATCAGAATCTGGTGAGGGGGTCACTTGATTCCCAAGAATGTCACAAAATCCCTTCGGACCCTTCACCGCCTCAGGAACGGCATCGGTCCCCACCATATGGGACATGGCAGCAGGACTCTCCATCACAGTAGCCTCGGAGAAGGAACCGAGGGCAGAGGAATTGGAAATACTATAATGCCCTCCCACGTCCAAAGAGGTGGCTACCTTACCGGCACATCGTATCCTGCAAGATCTTATGCTCCACATGTGGGAGGCCTCGCTCACAGTTCTGCCTGTCAGCAAAAGACTTGATACCATGTATCAGAGTGCCCAAGCTTCTAAAAACCTCAGCTCCCCCACCTTTCAATGTTAGTGGAATCGGCGACGTGCTGAATAAAGAGCTCAAAGAACCATTCATCCATGCCTTCCAGCAGAGACTCGAGGGCACTCGATGCCTTTGAATGTCTGTGTTTCCAAGCTTGCATATTGACCTCCAGAATCAACTTTTACATGCTATATACAGGACATGTTTTTGAAGGATGTCACCAGAGATCTGAAGACTTTCACCTCCATTTTTCCTGAAGATAAGAGGAGTGCATTCCAGACACACATCATGCAAGACAGAATACTTCTAAGTTTCTTATCAGGGCCTCTTTTGATGCTTTTCAGTCCACAAGCAGAGCTTCAGCAGACTGCATCGGGGTTTGCAGAATGGCCTGGTTACAGGCATCAGACCTCGAGCAATGGGTCCAGGATAAACTGGCCACTATCCACTGTACCGGAGAAAACCTTTTTGGCAAAGATTAGAGGGAAAAAGCAGGGGAGATTGAAACAGATGATCTCAACATAAAACACCTTTCCAGGAAAACAGCTGATACATCCAAAAGGCAGGCTCTTCCCAAAAAGTCTTTTTATTATAAGAAAAACAGAGACTATCCTCATTTATTTATTTTTATTTATGCTTATTTACCGCTTTTAATGAGACAAAGTGGTTTACAGAAAACTTCAAAACATGTACGTTACATTAAACATTATTACATATAACCATTTAACAGGAGTGTAAAGGGGTAGGGTAATTACACAGGTACACTAAAAAAAAAAATTTTTTTTAACTGCCTCTAATGTTTCGATTGATTTTTACGTTTTTTGGTGCGCTGAATCCAAATCTGGTAACCAATTTGCTCCATCACGTACAGATTTTTTGCTACATTGGGTTAGCAGTTTGAGGTGAACGTTTCAGATTGAGTGCGATCGAGATAAAAGTTTCTTGGATGAATTCTTTATACTAATTGTTTAGTAGTTATTCAAATAAGAATAAAGAAAATTGTAACAAGGCAGCACATAAGAATAGAGTAATGTCAACAAAACACACTGTGATGGTAGCAAAATTGTCTGCACTTAAAACAGCCACATACATGTGCACAAACATTGAGCATATAAGAGCGAGGTTAGACACAAAGCAAAGAAATGTGCAAAAAATGTTGTGCAGGTATGTATGTAAGAATAGAAAACGCAAACCGCACCATTTCAATACATGAAGACAAACACCCGATGGTGTGAAAATAAAATTCTAATAAATGAGATCCGACACTGTGGTAATAACTAGCAAATTTTTATTTCAAAGTTTAGTAAAAACACGATATTTGTCAACACAGTTTAGATTTTAAAGTCATTCTTGGGTCAATCAATCTCCTGGTGGGCCCGTTTCTTCTTCCCCCGAATGCTTCTCTTGGTGCGCTGCTTGGCGTATTTTTCATCTGGGGTTTCCCGCAGCAGCAACCAGCAGAAATCAGCCATCATAGTGGTGTTCCATCTTCCTTGGTACCTTCTCTGCGTCCTTGATGTCCTGGTGAAACCTTTCACCTTGTTCTTTACTGTACGCCCCCAGGTTTTCGGGAAAGTAGTTCACATGGGAGTGCAAGAAATGGACTTTCAGGCTCATGTTACAGCCTTGTTCTTTGAAGGCATTGAGCATCCTGGCAACAATATCCTTATAGTTCTCATCCCGCCTGTTCCCCAAGAATTTGAGAACAACATCCTTGAAGGAATCCCAGGCTTCTTTTTCCTTCTCAGACATCGTTTCAGCGAATGCTCCATCTGAAATGAGTTTCCTTATATCAGGGCCAACAAACACTCCTTCCTTTAGCTTTGCTTCAGAAAGTCGGGGGAACTTTTGGAAGGGACTTGATGAATTGCTTAATGAGACCCAACTTAATGTGGAGAGGTGGTAATAGAATTTTATCACGAGGTACCAAGCTCTCATGAAGAACATTTTTCTCACCGGGTCTCAAATACTCCCGAATTGGCCAGTCTTTTTTCCCCCAGTGTAGGTCGCGGGCCCGGCTATCCCACAAGCAAAGGAAGCAGGGATATTTGGTGAAACCAGATTGCTGCCCTAATAGCATGGATAGAATTTTAAAGTCTCCACAAATCATCCACTTATGCTCATCATAACGAATCTTCTGAAGAATCAGGGCCAAATTCTCGTATTTTTCTTGGAGAATAACAGAGTGAGCAATAGGAACTGAAGCGAATGTGTTGCCATTATGAAGAACACCTTTTATGCTGTCTTTTGACGAATCAATGAACAGCCGCCATTCAGCAGGATCATACTTGAGTTTAAACTTTTCCATCACTCCGTATATATCGTTGCAAAATACCAAATCTTCCTCTTTGCTGAAATACTTCAAAAATTGTGTCTCGCGGCTGCGGTACCAATAAAAAGTTGTTCCTGGTGACAATAGATTTTTCTGTTTAAACCGAGAACCTAGCAGTTGGGCAGCATCTTTTGGGAGTCCTAAATCCCGGACTAAATCATTCAATTCAGCTTGAGAGAAAAGTTCAGGTTTCGGATCTGGTTCAGTTTCAAACTTGGAAGTACTGGACTCATCGGGAAAAGCCATCTGATGAGTCTCATCATGATCAGAACCGTCCACACAAATATGATCCAAAGATTTTGGTGGTTCAGGCACAGGTACTTCGTTGCTATGAGGCATAGGCCTAATTGCTGAGGGAAGGTTGGGGTAACTTATTACGTTCTTATTTTTTAAGTTGTATCCCTTCACAACGCAAGAGCAAAAATAGCAGTCACTGCTGTGGTCTCTTTGTTCACGCCACATCATAGGTATTCCGAAACGAAATGCTTGTTTTTTACCTTTCATCCATAAGCATAGATCTTCCTCACATGTCTTGCACACTTTGTGAGGAGCCCACGGTTTGTCTTGATCGCCTAACTTCAAACCGAAATAGGCGAAATATACTTTTTTAATAAATGCAGAAATGTTCCTCTGCCGCTTTTTCACGGTATATTCCCCACAAATAAAACAAAAACTGTCGAGAGTTGACGCAACCTCTGGCTCTGTGAGCCATCACAAATACACAGCACTGCAAACTACAACTGTAGTGAACCACTTCGGAATAAAGCTGGATTACGACTGAGCAAACAAAAGGTAATAATGAACTTGCAAGAAACTGAAATTTGACAGGAACGTTCATGTCGCAACCACCGTGTTTGAGCGAGCGAACGAGGCGAGGCGAACAGGAAAGAACATGCGCCAGCGCGAGTACTGGATTTAGCCCCCCGCCTCCCAATTGTCCTGTTAATGTATAAAATGAATACAAAACACTCTAAAATATCATGAGGGAGTGTTTCTAGTTAGTTAACCATTACAACCTCTATTTTGGGCCAAGAAAATAAACTGCAGTCGGCTAAAAAGAAATTATGTGAACATTCCTTATATGGGTAAGAAATCTAATTTTGCAAGAAAACGTGACGTGATGGAACATTTTGGCTATTTTTCCTGGATTCAGCACCCCAAAATCTATAGGAATCAGTTGCAAAACTGGAGGCAGTTTTTTGGTAGTGTACCTGTGTTATAACTTGAATCTGAATACAATTCAGATGAAACGTATGTACAGAGAATTAAGTCTATAAAACATTGGTTCAAGGATTGGAAGTTATCATATAATGTGGGAGGCATGATGCTTTAATAAAAGTATTTGTTTAGGTGACTGGTTCACCATAGTAATCCCTGAACAGGAATGTTTTAAGAAGCTTGCGGAAGGATTTAGGGTCCTTGGTCTCTCTTATGCTTGGTGGCAGTGAGTTCCATAGAGTTGGGGCATAAAGAGAGAAGGCTCTCTTAGATGTTGTTGAGTTGCTGTTTTTGAAATCAGGGTGTGTTTTAAGCGAGTTTCTGTTGCAACTTCTCCTTGGTCTGTTTTCCGGACTAATTCGGATGAATTCTTTCAGGCAGGTGGCTGGTACTGATTGAATGGTTTTGAAGATGGTGTGGAGTACCTTGTATTTTATTCTATTCTCTATTGGAAGCCAGTGTAATTGCATTAGAATTGGGCTGATGTGATCTTTGAATGAAGACTGTGAAATTACTCTAGCTGTTGCGTTTTGCGCTAGTTGTATGCGATGGATGCTTTGTTTCGGGAGACCCATAAGAATAGCATTACAGAAGTCGAAGTGTGAGAAGATTAAGGCTTGGACAGTTCTGAAATCATTTTTGGAGAGAAGCGGCCTTAGGTGCTGAATAATTTTTAGTTTGGCGTAAATGGCTTTAGTCAATTTACTTATATGCTTGGTGAAGGAGAGCTGATGGTCTAGTAACACTCCCAAGTATCTTACTTCTGTTTTTACTTGAATATTTGTATCTTTTATCCTCAAGGTTTCTGACGGTACGAAGGAGGTGTCCTTTGTTATGAAGAGTATTTCTGTTTTATTTAAGTTGATTTGCAGGTTGTGATCTGAAAGCCAAGTGTTAGTATTGTTGAAACATTCCATTATATTGTTTGTTCAGATGCTTGGTGTTGATTTGGGAGTAAAACATTATGTCATCAGCGTAAAGATTGTAATTGATGCTGTGACTTTTTATAATATTGCAAATTGGTTGGATATAGAGATTGAAGAGGAGCACAGATAGCGCAGAGCCCTGGGATATGCCTTTCCTTTGTTGAAATGGGCTTGATGTGTTATTACCCATTTTAACTTGTATGGTTCAATTTGTAAGATAGGATTCAAACCATAATAAAACTTTGTCTTTGAGGCCAATTTCTTGTAATCTTAGGAGAAGGTATTCATGGGATAATGAGTCATATGCTGCAGTTAGGTCCGGGAAAATTAGGATGTAACCAGTGTTAGGCTTTTCGAGTCCTTTTATGAGTTTGTCCATTAAAGCCATGAGGAGAGTTTCAACTCCATGACCAATTCTGAAGCCGTGTTGTGGGTCTAGCTGTGCATATTGGTTGACATGACTTTGTAATTGATTTTGAACCGTCTTCTCTAAGATTTTAGTCATGAATGATAAACTTGAGATAGGCCTGTATGAACTTGAGTCTGATTTGGCCCTATCTTCAAGGTTTTTACCCTTGAAGATAGGATTTAAAAAAAGCTTTGATATGTCCTCAGGAATATAGCCTTGGTCTGATGAGTTGATTAAATTTAGAATGAAATGGGATAGACTGTTGCTGGTCAGGCTTATCCATAGGGTTGGGCAAGGATCGAGTGTAGAAGTAGTTGTGTTTAGCTCTTTGATTGTCTTAGCTGTCTTTCTGAGACCCCTGTGAAACTTTTCCAATTTTGTTTGGTAGGTGAGTTGCTTGTTTTAAAATGTTGAGATGGTGATGCTGCTGTTCCCACCTTTTCCTTGTAGAATTTGGCCATAGTTTCTACATCTGGAGCAACCGTAGCTTTGTCTTCTTTTGGATTAGCTGTTAGGTTTCTGACTATATCGAACAATTCCCTTGGTTTGTTCAGTGCGGACATAATGAGTTTTGTGTGGTAATCTTGTTTATTATTGTTTAATAAATGCTTGTACTCTTCAAGTTTGTTGAGAAAGGATGTTTTGTCAGCTTCACTTTTTGATTTTCTCCATTTTCTTTCAATTTGCCTTAACTGCCTTTTTAATGTTCTTAATTCATTGGTATACCAGACTGCGCTTTTCCATGAATGAGTCTTATTAGGAGTGGAGCTGTTGGCTATTGTAGCTACTTGAGAGATTGTCATATTCCATCTTCTTATGAGTAGGTCGGAGTTCTTGGGGTCCATTTGAAGTTGGGGTAGGACATCTTTTAGGAATTTATCTTTGTTGAATAGGCAAAACTTTCTATGCTGATAGAAAGTTGCATTTATGTTTGTTTATTTCATTTGATAGACCGCCCTTCTGTAGTAATCAGAGCGGTTTACAATGCATTAATTAAACAAGGAGAGGCGCAAGGCCAGGGAAATGGAAAGGAATTTTACAATCTTCGATAGAACAGAGGAGAAAAGAAGAGTATAGAACTATAAGCATAAGAGGAGAGATTACACAAAAGGAGAGGGAAGGTTACAGGCCAAGGAAAAGAGGTTGGTCTTTAGGTCACGTTTAAAGTTGGTGTGATGGGGTTCTAGACGAAGGGAGGTGGGGAGAGAATTCCAGAGGGCAGGGCCTGCGAAAAAAAAAAAGCTGAGGAACGGGTGGACTGGAGGTGGGCAAGGGAGGGGGAGGAAGTGTAAGTCGGTTAAGGTGAAATGAGCGGGGAGTATGTCTGGGCGTGTGGAAATGGATACGGTCTGCCAAGTATTGTGGGGTGTTGGTGTGAAGAGCCCTATGGACGAGGGTGAGCAATTTAAACTGAGTGCGGAAGGAAACGGGCAGCCAGTGAAGATGGAAAAGAAGAGGTGTTATGTGATTTCGAAGGGAGGAGTGGGTGATGAGACGAGCAGCTTGGGTCTACTCGTGGGGGCTGTGATGTTAAATTGAATGGCGTGATGGTCAGACCAGGGAATTTGTCGAATTTGTAGCTTTGGGAATATAAAGTTACTTGACCAATTTTGTTGGATAAATATAAGATCCAAAATATTTCCTTTAACATGGGTAGGATCTCTAATAATTTGATTAAAACCTAGGGCTTCCGTAGCTTCCATGAGCCCTTGTGAAATGTGAGTTGAGGCAGAAGGAAAGTTAAAGTTGCCTAGTACCATTGTGAATTTCTTAGTAGGGATTTTGCTGCAATGGAAGTCAGTGATGATAGACAGCTCCTTGCCTTTTGAAGATGGTGGATTATAAATTAGGCATAATTGAATATAATTGTTTTCTACTATTAGCAAAATCACGTGAGGTTTTTGAAAGATATAATTCTCTTTTGCTAAAATTGTTACTACGCCTCCTCTTTTGTTTGATCTTTGGTGATTAAAGATATTGTAGCCTGATGGTTTAAGCTGATTAATCAGGACTATGTCATTGGAGGTTAGCCATGATTCTGTTACCCATCTTCTGCTGCCTATCAGCCTCAGCAGAGGCAGCAGGGCCCTTGCGAACCCTAAAAACCCAAGGCTCTGAAGCCTCAATCAGCTGCACAGGTACAGCCTGCACCAGGTTTTTGACTCCTTCCTAGAGAGCATTGCCAGTCTGCCCCTGGAGGGCCTCCACATTGCAGGCAGCCTTTGTAACTTTGCCCACAGGTGGCACCTCATAACAGAGCAGTGGACGCTCCACATTATCCATAGGGGTTATCAGCTTCACTTCCATTCCATACCCCCAACCACCTTCACAGGGGATTGTCCCATACAACCCCGTCAAAACACTTTCTTAAAAGAAGAGGTAACCACCCTGTTGTCCCCAGGGTGCCTTAGAAAGAGTTCCTCCTCCTCAAGAAAAGTTGGGATTCTACTCTCCATACTTTCACATTCCAAAGAAAACAGGAGACTTCAGGCCCATCTTGGATCTCAGAGACCTAAACAAGTTCATGATCTGAGAGAAATTCAAAATGTTTTCAATAGGAACTCTTCTACCATACCTCCAGTGACATGATTGGCTATGTTCTCTAGACCTCAAAGAGGCGAACACGCATATATTGATCCATCTCATGCACAGACAGTATCTGCATTTCAAGTGAACAATTAACAATACTGGAACCTCCCCTTAGGTCTAGCCTCTGCCCCAAGGGTCTTCACAAAATGCATGGCAGTTGTTGCCTACCCTACACCCTTTGGGGATATTTGTATTTCCTTACTTAGATGATTGGCTGTGCAGGAGAGAATCTCTTCAAGAGGTAAGGCTGTGTCCCTTCATTGCACAATCACAGTCCTCCAACACATGGGCTTTGTCATAAACTTTCCAAAGTCCCACCTTGCTCTGACCCAAAGTCTAGAGTTCATCATAGCGTTCTTACTACTACTACTGAGCATTTGTATAGTGCTGCAAGACATACATGGTTCTGCACAGACATGTAAGAGACAGTTCCTGCTTATCAGAGTTTACAATCTAGTCAAGACAGACAACAAAGTAGGTGGAGACAGGGATGCATCTAAGAGGCATAGACACTCAACAGGAACAAGCTTTCCTTCTGCATGATCACTGTGCCTGCCTCATCAAGCTGCCAAAAGGGGTACATCCGCAAAGCCAAGCAACGGCTCCAGAGATGTTACGACTATTAGGACACATGGTCTCCATGGTTCATGTCATCCCTTATGCTCAATTACACATGCAACAAGTGCAGTGGACTCGTCAGGTCACCTTTTCAGATGCCTCCACCTCAATGCATCCTGATGACACATTCTTCCAAGCTGGGTTGGGGAGTGCATCTGAATGACCTGACCACACAGGGGCTCTGGACACCACAGGAATCTGCCCTGCAGATCAACCTGCTAGAACTACGAGCTCTGACAAATGCTCCTCGGGTTTTTCAACCCCCAACTATCAAGGCAACCTGTTCTAGTCAGAACGGACAACCAAGTTACCATGCTCTACGTAAACAAGCAGGAGGGAACGGCATCCCGTTCCCTCTGCAAAGAAGCAATTCGCCTATGGTCCTTTTCCATCTCTCACCACATTCACCTCAGAGTAGTGTACCTTCCAGGCGAACTCAGTGTCCTAGCAGACAGGTTAAGTCATATCCTCCATCCACATGAATGGACCTTGCATCGGGAGAAGACTGCTTGGATCTTCCAAATGTGTGGAACCCTACTCATAGATCTTTTTGCCACTCTGCAAAACACACAGCTTCTACTCTTGTGCTCCAGGGCTCCATCACTGCACCAACAGACCCCGGACGCCTTCCTTCTCTATTAGGGATAGGGACTGCTGTACGCATTCCCTCCCATCCCCTTGATACCCAAGATGATGTTCAAGCTACAGGCCCACAGGGGTTCAGTGATTCTCATAGCTTTTTGGCCCTATCAACAGTAGTTTCCTCTGCTTCTTTGCCTTGTGAAGACTCAGCAACTCAACCTAGAATGTGTGCCCACCCTCTTCTCTCAGGATCATGAGATGCTCCTCCATCCCAATCTTCACTCCCTACACCTGACAGCATGGCTGCTGAAGGGTTAGTGCTTGCCAGTCTCGACTTTCCACATGCAGTCAAGGATGTCCTCCTTGCATCTCGTAAGGATTCCACCAGGCAATCTTTATGCCTTCAAATGGCGTAGGTTTGCCCTCTGCTATTCCCAAAAGGACATTGACCCCATTTTTAGCTCAGTGGAGATACTTCTACAATATCTCCTCCACTTATCTTTGCCAGGTCTTAAAACTAACTCAGTGAGAGTTCATCTTAGTGCCTTTGTGGCCTCTCACAGACCAGTGGATAGACAGCCTATCTCCTCACACCCCTTAGTAGCACGCTTCATGTCCAAGCCATCCATTAAGCCATCTCCGGTAGAGTGGGATCTGATTGTGGTTCTGGCACATTTTATAAAGCCATGTTTCAAACCTTTAGCCACCAATCCACTGAAGTCTTGGAAGGTCATCTTCCTTATTGCCCTCACTTCAGCTTGCCGCATCAGTGAGCTGCAAGCTATTATGGTGGGTCCCCCCCCCCCCCCATACTTGGTTCCACCATGACAGGGTGGTTCTCAGTACCCATCTGCATTTCCTCCCAAAGGTGGTCTCCTCCTTCCATCTAAACCAGTCTGAAATCCTCCCCATTTTCTTCCCTAAACCATATGCATCTTGGGCTGAAGCAGCGCTACACACTAGACTGCAAACGAGCACTGGCCTACTACTTGGATGGGACTAAAGATCACAGAAAATCCTCTAATTTATCTGTTTCCTTTGATTCCAATCAGCTGGGTCTACCGATGACAAAACATACTCTATCTAGATGGAAAGCAGATTGCATTTCTTTTGCTTATGCACAAGCAGGACTCTCATTGGAGGGTCATGTCATTGCTCATAATATGCGTGCTGTGGGAACCTCTGTAGCCAGTCTTCATTCAGTAGCCATTGAGGACATTTGCTAGGCAGCTACCTGATCCACCATTCACACTTTTGCCGCACACTACTGTCTGGACAGCGACGCCCATTGGGACGCTGTCTTTGGCCAAACTGTACTCCAGCACCTCTTTGGGACTTAAACTCAACTCCTACACTCCATCCCAGACTTCTGCAAGATACTAGACTATCATGGGGGGGAGTATCACCTCCTGGAATAGAGTCCAATGGCCCACAACTCTTCCAGTCACATTTTTTACATCAGGGATCACAGTACTCTCCCCCCATACAGTCTAGTACCTGGGAGCTAGTGAGTCCCATATGTGAAGACTGCATTCCTGCTTGTTCTTGGAGATAGCATGGTTGCTCACCTGTAACAGGTGATTTCTGGGAACAGCAGGAATCAGACTTCACAACCTGCCCTCCTTTGCTAGAAGTGGAAAGGTTCTTTTGTTCTCAGCTACAAACTCAACTGAGGAGAGGAGGAGGGAAGGTAGATACGCAGATGGAATGGAGTGCTCTTGGATGCTGGGGAGCGTTCCCACGTGGACTTCGTTGGTAACATTCACCTATATGTGAAGACTGATTCCTGCTGTTCCCGGAGATCACCTGTTACAGATGAGTAATTACGCTATCCATGGACTCTATGTATCAGCACATGCATATGCACTCCTGCACCTCCTTATTTGTATTTTAGAAAAGGCTTCACATCTGGATGAGCCTTTTCAAAAATACCGCTGGTACTATGTATGCCATGACCTTGATATCTCCAATTCTAGTCTACATATACTATCAGAAATATGCCTTCAAATGTATGAAAATCTATATTGTGGATAGTCACTATTGCTATTCTGAAAATTAGATCTATTAGTGACACACGGAGCATTGCCTTGCATATAAAATTATTGCTGCTGTTTCCAAATTTGTTCCTTCTGGTAATTGAAAAGAAGAAATAATAGAAATTAAGAACAAAGGGTTTATATTAAATAAAACTCGACCCAATATAAGCATTGTGGAACCTGTATCTTTTGGGAGATTGCTAGGTACTTATGACCTAGATTGGCCACTGTTGGAAACAGGATACTGGGCTTGATGGAACTTGGTCTGACCCAGTATGGCATATCTTATGTTCTTATGTTTGGTCAGGGTCCACCTGAGCGCTATCTCGGCTAACCATCACCCTGTTGGGGGTGGACCTCTCTCCGGTCAACCACTGGTTTCCCGCTTCATGTGTGGGCTGCTTCTTTCCAAGCCCCCCCATCTGGCCACCCCCAGCAGAGTGGGACCTCATGTGGCTAACTCGGTCACCCTTCAAGCTGATGGTGTCCTGCTCGCTTCGGCACCTTTCCTGGAAGGTGTTTTTTCTGGTGGCCCTCACCTCGGCCCGGATGCTCAGTGAGCTTCAGGCCCTGATGGCCGACGCCCCTTACACAAGATTGTACGGAACCAGGTGGTTCTCCGAATGCACCCCAAGTTTCTCCCAAGAGTGGTCTCGGATTTATGTTTATGTTTATTAGTTTTGATAAAATCGCCTTTCTCCAGAAATCAAAGCGATGTACAATGTAAAAACAATTGTCTTAAAAAAGGCCGAAGCCTGGAAAAGAAAAGAAATACAATATCTGATTAAAAGTACAGTTTCTGTTTAAAAAGAGTAGACAAGAGAGACATGGAGAGGGTGGGGAAGAAACAACAAGGGAAGGTTAGGGATGGGGAAGAGGAGATTACACAAAAGGAGAGGGCACATCAAAAGCCAAAGAGAAAAGGTGTGTTTTTAGGTTTTGTTTAAAGGTTGAGAAGAGTGGTTCAAGACGGAGAGCGGGAGGTAGTGAGTTCCAGAGGGCGGGGCCGATGAAGAAGAAAACAGAGGAGCGGGTGGACTGTAAATGAGCACGGGAAGGGGAGGGAAGGGCTAGACGGTGAAGGTGAAAGGAGCGGGGAGTATAACGAGGGGAGTGGATAGAAAGTAAGTCAGCAAGATATTGGGGGGAGCCAGTATGAAGTACTTTGTGTACCAGAGTGAGAAGCTTAAATTGAGAACGGTAAGGGAGGGGTAACCAGTGGAGGTGAAACAGGAGGGGAGTGATGTGGTCGCGGGGAGACGCATGACAAATACTCATGATTTCCACCTCATCCAGGAGATAGTACTTTCAACCTTCTTCCTGAAGCCTCACACCGACTGGGCGTCGGCAGTCCTCCATACCCTTGACTGCAGGAGGCTGCTGTCCTAGCTGCAGTATACACAGGTTCACCGCAGGTCTGAGCAGCTTTTCGTCTCTTATGATTCTGCCCACATAAGGCTCGTGGTCACTAAGCGGACCCTTTCCATCTGGGTTTTGGACTTCATTGTCTTCGCCCAGGCTCAGGCTGGGCTGCCAGGTCACGGCCCACGGTGTTCATGTAAAGGCGGTGTCAGTGGCCCACCTGCGCTCCGTGTCGCTGGTGGACATCTGCCGAGCCACAATCTGGTCCTCAGCTAACACCTTCGCGACACATTACTGCCTGGAGATGGAGTCCTGTCAGGACAGTGCCTTCGGCCAGGCCGTACTCCATAATTTGTTCAGGGGGTAAGCAACTTCTGCCCTCTAACCCTTTTTCTGCGGCTACTGGGAGCGTGGTCTTCCAGGGACCTGGGGTCCTCGGGCTGTCTTCGGTTACCAGTGACTGCTCACGGCTTGCCGTGGTGCTTTTCCACAGGTCCTGGCAGAGTCTTGTAAGTATGGTAACAGCTGCATCAGATTTGCTGTAATACTTCTATGGGAATGCCATCAATGCCTGGTGCTTCGTTCTTTGATAAGGCTTTCAATGCGGCTTCAAATTCTTCTTTCATCACCAATGGTTCTGGATCATAAGGTACAGTTTGAAATGGCTGTTGGTCCAGTTGATCTTTATCATATAAAAACTCTGTATATTCTTTCCACCTTTTCTCGATCTTCTCAGCATCATTCAACATGGATTCTTGAGCATCTTGTAACAGTCCAGTTCGAGGCCAGAATTTTTTCTTTAACCCTCATAGCGTTAGGAAATTTAATTTTGTTCTTCCTCTAATAGTTTCTCTTTCTATTTTCTTGCATGCTTCATTGTAGTACTTCTCCTTGTCTTGTCTTGCTGCATGTTGGAAATCTCTGTTGAGTTCTGCGATTGCCTTTCTTACTCCTCTGACTTTAGTTTCTCTGATTTTCTGGGCAATTTTCAGAGTTTCTTTAGTCATCCATTTTGGCCATTTTTGCTTTTTCACCTTTTGTAGATATTTCTCACTTTCTTACATTACAATCTTCTTGATGTCATCCCATAACTCTTCTGTAACTCTGTCATTTGCATCTAAAGCAGCAAATCGATTTTGCAACCAGTCTTTAAATTCCGGTGGTATATTCTCAAGGTCATATTTTGCTACATTCATGAGTGGCTTGCTCTTTTTCAATTTAGCTTGAGTTTGCATACTAGTAGTTGGTGATCTGTACCACAGTCAGTTCCAGGTTTTGTCTTTATTTTTTTTTAATGTAATTTTATTAGGTAGAATCAACAAAAACATACAGTCCAGAATAGCAATCCCAATAATAGGCATAAGAAATGAGAAATGACATTCCCCCCCCCCCCCCGTCCCCCATTCCGTTAACTCTACATCACGTAACATGACAGAGTATCAACCTCAGTGAAACAGTCAGTAGAGGTGCAGAACATATCCATCATAGAACCAGAAAACGAAAAAAAAGGGCAAAGAACAAATAACCAAGAACAAGGGGACAAAAGGGGATGCAGCAAATTCCACCCACTTATCCCCCTACCCTCCCCCCCCCACCCCCCCCCCCAGAACCCTCCACCCCCCCCCCACCCTCCTGACCCATTATACCTGGCAATGATTGGCTAGCTGATTGATTGATTGAGTGATCATGATGAGAAGGTGTGCTAGCAAGGAGCCAACAGCGTACAGATGACCGTCCCGAGAAACTTAATCGTCCTGAAGCACGGCACTCCAGAGGATTTCATCCAAAAAGGGTTGGCTGCGGACGGTAGCGGTGATTTTTTCCATCCTATATATATCCCAACATTTAGCTCGCCATTCTGCAAGGGTCGGAGCTCTACTATGCTTCCAGAAGCGAGCAATCACCGATCGGGCTGCTAGAAGGAGTGACTGGATCAGACATAGAAGCGAGCAACTAAGGGGCATGTTTACTAAAAACCGCCAATATGCGCGCCGCACAATAGCGCACGGAAACACGGCACTCAAACGCTCATAAATGCTCTTAAACGCCCCGCACAATTGCGCGCTGCACTAACGGGCCCCGCACAATTGCGCGCTGCACTAACGGGCCCCGCACAAGTACCCGGCCCGCAAATGTCCGATAGAGGCGTGGAAAGGCATTCTGAGGGCGGAGGAAGGCTCCCGAGGGGCGGAGAGACGGGGTCAATGGGCGGGGAAGGGAAGGGGAGGGGAGAGGCTCCCCGCACATTATCGGGGCCGAATTTACAAGTTAAAAATAGCGCGAGTGAAACACTCGCGGTAGAGGGCATTTAAAGGGAAGAGAAACCATTTCCGTCAGCAATGTACAGGAAAACCGGGGAAACCTGCAAAACGTGAGCAGTGTGATACATGTGAACAGAACAAACGTGCAAATAAAAATGGAAAATGACCACAACAAAATTACTAAAAAGCGTAAGTCAGCTGGGCAACAGTGATATTAATGGGCAACAACACAAAACACTCCCAGGAAAGACCCCAAAAAAAGAAATGATTTCTGGAAGGGTCTACGGAGCGGAGACCCTTCCAAAAATCATTTCCTGTTTTGGGAGCATTCCTGGGAGTGTTTTCTATGGTTTCCCATTAATATCACTGTTGCCCAGCTTGGTTATCTGTTTTTCCCCCTTTTTTTCGCGGTCATTTGTGGGGTGTATTTGCACATTTGCCTCCAGACAAGGTGAATGAGCCCACAGTAAATATGTGCAGAGCAGGGTTTAGGATTCTGACGGCCAGGTTTCCCATCCCCAGGGACTGCACTATCTCTGTGGCCACAGTGTGGTGCAGTGGACAGAGCCAGTACCCCTAGGACCAGAGGGTCACAGGTTCAAATCCCAGCTGGGGCTGCTGCCAACCCAGTCCCCATATTTTACCCACCACTAAACAGAGATAGTAAAGACACTCCTTTATTGCAGAGAACATAAGCATGGTTCCAACACCTGTATTTTACCTAACACCGCACACACACCATAACAATGGGCATTACCGACAGCCGAGTCCCCCAAATGCAGTCCTGGAGTGCCACAACTCAATCAGGTCACATGCTTTTCCAAGATAAGGACATGCCAGCATGTTGGCGGAAGGGTACAGGTGGTGGCAGGGGCAGTGGCTGCTAGCCACAGCAGACAGTGGCCTAGCCATGTGCAGGCTGGCACCATCCACTGCAACAGACAGGCCCTGTCGGATGTACAGACATGGACCTCCCAGGGAATTCAGCCAATCTATGGCTACACAGTGGTGCAGTGCACACAGACAGTGTGTG
Source organism: Ichthyophis bannanicus (assembly GCA_033557465.1). Taxonomy (NCBI): domain Eukaryota; kingdom Metazoa; phylum Chordata; class Amphibia; order Gymnophiona; family Ichthyophiidae; genus Ichthyophis; species Ichthyophis bannanicus. Next base: position 830,544,708 of record CM066032.1, read on the forward strand.
CAAGAACAGAAGGTCACAGGTTCAAAGCCCAGCTGAGGCTACTGCCAATCCTGTCCACATATTTTTCCCACAACTAAACAGTGATAGTAAGGGCACACCTTTGGTGCCGAGGACATATGCATTGGTAATATGCCTATCTTTTACCCCACCGAGCACAGACACCATGAACAGGGGCAGTACCTAGAGCAGAGTCTCCCAAATGCAGTCCTGGAGGGCCACACACCATTCAGGTTCCCTGCTGCCTCTAATACAAATGCCTGTGCTGCATAGCTATGCACCACCCCCATGGTATGTAGATGTAGCTCATGCATATTCATGAGGGACAGCATGAAAACCTGAACAGTGTTTGGCACACCAGGGCTGGAGTTGGGAACCTCTGCCGTAAAGCAGCAGCCAACAGGGGCAAACACACCCACACCCACAGGCCCCATTGGCCAATGCCCCCTGGAGAGGCAGGACATTGGGCCCTGCGTGCATCTCTCAATACTAGCACCTGCATACCTTAGCAATGCCACCCTACACCTGGGTATAAGGTACACAGCTCTCAAATGTTTGCTATGAGTACTGGCAGATAGACATTCCTCTGTTAAGCACAGTTTGATCTTTGAGCTCCAACATAACAATCTGTCTGATGTCTGCGGTGCGTGCCTCAGGTCTGGTCTCTGACAGTGTTTACCACCCTGGGGAGTGACCCCCAACAGTACTTCGTAGCATATCCATGCCTGTACTGTGCCCAGGACTGGTGTGGTGGGCTAGGTTGATAAGCCCCTCTATAGTAGCACAATGCTGGCATACGTGTGGGAGTGTGTGTCTGTCTATACAGTGTGTGTTGGCTGCAAACACCTTCCACAGCCCACACTGCCAGCACTGTTGCCAGTAATGGCCTGCCAATGTGCATAATGAGCAGCAAGGTACCATGGGTATAGCTCAGACAGGGTGGCTGGCCAGGATGCATCTGCACAGGGCATAGGGCACTGGCAGGGACATTGTAGTGGCTGGCCACCACCTACACAGACAGGGTGACCTCTGTATGTGCTGCTGGGGTTTCACTCCACCCTGACTGTGCAGTGACGACAGCATGGCTAGGCACCCCCATAGTGGTAGATAGTATTTCTTTCATGTGATATTTATGGGTTTTCCTTTTGGGGCCCAGTCACTGACTTATCTGCTTGTGTGTGCTGCCATCCCAGTTCTGGGTGCATGCATTACCACTAGGACTAACTAGCAGACTGTTCTCAGCTGGTATGTGTCTTGATGGAGTGCCTTGCAGGGTGTAGCAGCTGAAGGCTTGCTGCAGGAGAATATCTGATGGTGGTGGGGTGCAGCTTAGCAGATCCAGGCCTAAAGTCTGTCTGATATTGTGTTATGGATGTGTATAGAGTTGCTTTGGATGCCCTGTAGGGTGTCTGTTCCCCAGCAGGACTGGGGTTGATGGTCCACTCTACTGCTACCATTGCAGGGAGGTAGAATGTGGATCTGTTGATGGGAGACCCTGTTTTCTGCCTGGGGGGGGGGGGGGGGGGGGAGAAAGGGAATGGTGGTGCATGGCCCACGGGGGGGGGGGGGAGAGGGGAATGATGGTGCATGGCCCACGGGAGGGGGGGGGGAAGAGGGGAGAGAAAGAATGGTCGTGCATGGCCCATGGGGGGGGGGGTGGGGTGGGGTGGTGGTGGTGGTGTCCACCTGACTGAGATACCCAAGGTGTTTCTGCAGAAACTACCTATCTCACAGATTAATGCTGCTTTGGAGCTCCGGCATGGCCTCTTTCAGCCATGGAAGGTGTTGTGGACCTGGTCCTGGGCGCCTCATCGCACCCTCAGGGTGAGCACAGTACCCGCACAATGTGATGGCGTGTAGCTACTCTGTGCCAGTACAACACCCGGTCAGTACCCCCTACCAGGCCGAGGTGCTGTGTGGGTGCACACAGACACTTCCCCCTACCAGGCCGGGGAGTTGTTGGGGTGCATTCCCCATCTTGTGTTCATCTGTGGACAGCTGATTTGCATGTGCAGTGCATCATGGGTATGGGTGGCCTAACCCTGTCCTGGTTACCACAGCAGACTGTGTGGTGACGTGAAGGCTCTCTGCAGCCAGCCAGGGGCTTGCTGGCAGCTATAGAGCTATGTCCCAATGGTTACTTCACTGCCTGTGAAGCCAGAGGTCATGGGTTCAAACCCACAGTGGGGTTATTTGATAGGGTTGTCCAAAGCATTTTATTTAATCTCATGTATATATGTTGATGCCAGCAATAACACCCTCAGCGTACTGTACCCATAAGGTGCCTCTGAGGGTGCTTTATAGGGCGCCCTATAGGGCACCTTATGGTTGCCGTCCATATAAGGTGCACTATACATTATCCTGTGACGCAACATATAGGGGACATTCTAGGGTGCCTTGGCGGACAGTGAACTTTAACATGTGCCTTATGAGCCGCCTTATGTTAACACGCTTTGTGAGTGCGTTTGCTAGTAGTGATAACTGAAATAAAAATAAATTGCCCCCTACAGCACTCATCCCCATAATACACACTACCTCAGTGAGCCTTCTTCATTGGGCACTGTGGGGGATTGAACCCCTGATCCCTGCACCATTGGTCAGTGTCTTAACCATTGTGCTGTGGCTCTGTTCCTGTGCTTGGGCATCGGCGCACCGCCTTATGCCGCCCAACAGTGCACCGCCTTATGCCGCCCAACAGTGTGCCGCCTTATGCCGCCCAAGATTAACAGTGCACTGCCTTATGCCGCCCAACAGTGCACCGCCTTATGCCGCCCAAGATTAACAGTGCACTGCCGTATGTCGCCCAAGATTAACAGTGCACTGCCTTATGTTGCCCAACAGTGCACCGCCTTATGCCGCCCAACAGTGTGCCGTCTTATGCCGCCCAAAATTAACAGTGCACCGCCTTATGCCGCCCAAAATTAATATGCCTCCTAAAGCACTTTTACCCATTAAAGTTAATGCCTCAGCCAGCCCTTTTTGTTGCACACAATGGGGAATTGAACCCATGGCAGCTGCACCAGTAGTCAGTGTCTTAACCATTGTACTATGGCTCTGTTCCTTTGTGTGTGCACATCAGGGCGCCACTTAGCCTTCCCACGCACTATTGTGCACGGCGCACAATAGCGCGTCGCGCAAATGTGCGATCGCTTACTCCCAGTTTTTTCTTTTTTCTGCCTGGACCGCCCACTCCTTATATGGCACAGGCACACTACCGCGGCCACGCACGTTAGGAAGGTTTAGTAAACATGCCCCTAAGAGTGGAATCAGGAAGAATCCCGAGAATACAAAATTCCATACGCAGGGGTAGGGTAATCTGTAATTTCTCACAAATATGTCCTAACACCTTTTCCCAATATCGTTGAAGGGGAGGGCAATGCCACCACATATGATCAAAGGAGCCCCTGCGCCCACAAAGTCGCCAGCAAAGTGGGTCGTCGGCTCTACCCCAGCGAAAGAGATCTACCGGTGTTACAGATAGCCGGTAAAGAATCCGGAGTTGTGTGTGGATCAGTCCTAACGATAAGGAACAGGAGTGTGAATAAACATAAACGTCAAACCAAAACTCTTGGTCTTTCCCCAGTAAAGTCAAATTTCTGCTGAGGGAACCTCGAGGCCGAAAGGACAGGCAGATCAGCCACTATATGACGGTACAGTCGAGCCACAAAGCCGGTAAGTCTCTCAGATACAAAGAGATCTTGTTCCCAACATCTAGGGCGTCGAGAAAGGTCCGTTTGCAAGAACTGGGTTCTCAGACAGTGACGTATTTGAAAGACCTGGAAGGAAGAAAGTTGAAAACCCATAACCTCCGCCATTCGTCTCCTAGAGGCCGGACGATTGTCCTCATATAATGTGGCCAGTTTCAGCCTAAGAGTTTCAGGAGTTACATCCTTATGCATAGTTCGGAGAAATCCTAAGGCCCCCAGAACGGCGAAGGGCGAAGAGGAAGCGGGCATACCCATCTGCTTACACAGCCCCCTCCAAGCCAACCAGCAAGGGTGAAGAAAGACATGCATTTTCACCAGAGTAAGCTCTTGGGGATCACTAAGGAAGGTTCTCCAGGACCAAGCAGGAAGTCAGTCCTCACATATGGGTGACGTCGGCGCCGACGGAGCCCTCGCGGAGCAATTTTCCCCAGCTTTCAAAGAAAGCCTTTGGGAATTGCAGCGCGCATGCGCGGTCTCCTTCCCGCCCAAGGGTGCCATCTTAGCCAGTCTTCTTTTTTCCGCGGAGCCCTACAGACGTACCCGTCGTGTCCCCGCTAAAAAAGTTGATTTTAGTGATTTATTTCTCTTTTTTCCTTCGTTTCGACGCCGGTCTTTTTCCTGCCCGGACTCGCGACGCCGTTGCGAGTCCTTCTCTTATTTTTCGGTTTTTCTGATTTTTGGTCAGTTTCGTTTTCGGTTTTTCGCTGGCAGCCCGGTCCTTTGACCTTGCAGGGGCCCTTTTTCCCCCGATGGCTGCCAGTGGTTTCAAGCGGTGTGTTCAGTGTGACAGAAATATGTCACTCACTGACACACACGATAATTGCCTCCGCTGCCTGGGCCCGGATCACGAAGAACTGATCTGTGGGGCCTGTGGCAAAATGTCCTCCAAAGCGTTAAGGAGTCGGCGGCACCAGCGAGAACGAATCTTCGCTGACCCCGGCCGTACCCGGACCTCGTCGGAGGCCTCGGCGTCCATAGGTTCCAGCTCTGACCATCGCCGAAGTTCCTCCGACAGGGGTTCTCCCTCCGGGGACCATCGACGGAAGGTAAAACCCGCGAGGGCGGCGTCGGTGGACGCTCCTGGCTCCGCGAGGGCCAGGTCGCATAGCCCCGATAGCCGTCCTGGGTCTTTGGAGAAGGAGCACCTCCCGAAGCGACCTCGTCTGGAGTCGGAGTTGCCTGCTCGGGTAAGTCCTGTAGTCCTCCTGGACTCGCCTCCGAGAGGTCCGACGTCGGGCCCGACACTGTCGGGGCCCGAGTCGGGGGCTGCTGGGTCACCTGAGGTCGGACTCAGGTTGACGGCCTTGGAGAGCAGATTATCTGCCTTCATGGACCAGCAGCGGGCACTGATCGCTAGCCTCGCTGGCGCCACTGCCCCGACCGCCGGGACGTCGACGTCTAAGTCGACCCCGGAGACCGAGCCGATCCTCGAGTCCATGCGAACTCGAGTCGATCCTCGGTCGAGGTCACCCTCGGCCTCCCGTTCGGGACTGAGGTCGTCGACGCCGACTCCCTCGGTGTCGGGGCGGCCGACACCTCCGCCTGCCCGAGCCGACCCCACCGATTCCTCCTCGGAGTCGGCCTGGGAGTCTGAAGAGGAAGAGTCACCTGATTCGTTTCGGACTCGGTGTGTCCCCTCGGACTCCCCTGAGTCCGAACCTCGGAAGCAGTCCCCTCCGGAGGATGCCCGGTTCTCGGACTTCGTCAGGGATATGGCCAAGGCTGTGGCCTTCCCTGTGGATCCCGAGGAGGAGCCTCGAGCCGAAGAGCTCGACGCCCTTCAGTATGACTCTCCCGCCAGGGAACACTTTACTGTACCGGTTCCTCCCATGCTGGAACGACTACTCTTCCGCATGTGGGAGAGTCCGGCATCGTCGCCGGTATTAAGCAAGCGGGTCGATTCCATCTATCGAGTCCGCAAGAGTCCTGGCTTCCAAAAAGCACAGCTGCCGCACCATTCCATGGTAGTGGAATCGGCCATGCATAGGCTTAAGAGCCAAAAGATGCACTCCTCGGTGCCTCCTGGCAGGGAGGCCCGTAACCTGGATGGCCTCGGTAAGAAGTGTTTCCAGGGCTCTATGCTTGCTTGTCGTGTCCAGACCTACCAGCTCTACATGGGCATGTATCTCCGAGACCTGGCTAAAGAGATAGCTGGATTCTCCGCTGGGCTGTCCGAGGAACCTTTGCGGAGGTTCCTGGCCTTGACAACTGGTATTCGGGAATGCTCCAAATTCATGTCCCGAGCAGCCTATGATGGCTTTGAAGCATCGGCTCGAGTGGCCGCAGCCGGCATCGGTGCCCGCCGACAGGCTTGGCTTCAGTCGTCTGACCTTGAACCATGGGTGCAGGACAAGTTGGTCGATGTCCCCTGCCGAGGTGAGAACCTCTTTGGCAAGCCCATGGCTGAAAAGGCTGCACAAATCGAGACGGAGACTCTCACCAGGACTAGGCTTTCTAGGAAGACCTCCGCCCCTTCCCAGAAAAAGAAGGGCTCGGGAAAGAAGTCCTTTTACCCGAGAAAGGCGGCTGCCTATAAACACTACCCTCAATATCAGGCCTCCGCAGCTCCCCAACAGGGCCAGCAGGCCAAGGGACGGGTAACGGGTCCCGTAGGCAGCAAGCCCCCAAGCCTGCACCACCAGCCCCTGCTCAGCAGGGTGGGGGTTTTTGACTTCATCAGCATAGCCTCTCCCCCTCAGCTGGCTCCTCCCAGCACGGGAGGCCGGCTGGTTCACTTCGCCCACAGGTGGTCCAACATCACTTCAGATGCCTGGGTGCTTCAAGTCGTAAGAGAAGGCTATCTTCTCCACTTCCACCAGGTCCCTCCCTCTTATTTTCCGGGAGAACATCCACGACTCCCTCTGCACAGGGACTTACTCCTTCAGGAGTTAGCAAGTCTTCTTCAGGAACAGGCTGTGGAACCGGTGCCCCACCACCTGAGAGGTCAAGGCTTTTATTCCAGGTATTTTCTAATACCAAAAAGGACAGGAGGCCTCAGACCCATCCTGGACTTGCGCAACCTCAACAAGTTCCTCGTGCGGGAAATGTTCAAGATGCTTACTCTTGGAATCCTTCTACCCTACCTCCAGCAGGGAGATTGGCTATGCTCCTTGGATCTAAAGGATGCCTACACGCACATCCTCATCCACCCAAGCCACCGCCAATACCTAAGGTTTGTGGTGGCAGGAAATCATTACCAGTACAGAGTACTGCCCTTTGGCCTATCCTCCGCACCGCGAGTCTTCACAAAATGTCTCGCGGTGGTGGCGGCCTATCTCCGGCTCCACGGCCTCTGTCTTTCCGTACCTCGACGACTGGCTCATCAGAGCTTCGTCCTCTCCGGAAGTCACCAATGCCACACACCGCACGGTGACTCTTCTGCAGTACTTGGGCTTTGTCATAAACTTCGCAAAGTCCACTTTGCTCCCCTCACAGGATCTCGAGTTCATCGGCGCAAGACTGCACACTCCTCAGGCACGAGCTTTCCTGCCTCTCGACAGGGCTCAACGGCTCATGGACCTAGCCGGCCGTTTTCGCAGCCAGTCCCTGGTCTCAGCCAGGCGCTTCCTGAGACTACTCGGCCATATGGCTTCCACCGTCCACGTGACCCCCAATGCCCGCCTGAATATGCGGCCTGCTCAATGGTGCCTTCGCAAGCAGTGGCAACAAGCCACCGGCAGACTAGCCGACTTAGTGCGCGTCTCCGGGCCGCTGGCCTCCTCTCTACAGTGGTGGCTTCATCGGCCGAACCTGGTGCTCGGAATGCCTTTTCAGTCACCTCAGCCGGCTCAAGTGCTGACGACCGATGCTTCCCTCCTGGGTTGGGGAGCACATTGCCAAGGGGCATGTACTCAAGGTCTCTGGACCGCGTGGGAGTCTGCTCAGCAGATCAACTTCCTGGAGCTCAGAGCGATCCGTCTGGCTCTCAAGGCTTTCTCCCACCTCACTTCTCACCAGTCCGTCCTTGTCCAGACGGACAATCAAGTTGCCATGTTCTACGTGAACAAACAGGGGGGCACGGGCTCCTTCCTTCTCTGCCGAGAAGCTCAGAAGCTCTGCTCTTGGGCCGTCAGTCACGGCATTCTTCTCAAGGCAGTTTATCTCCCAGGCCAAGAAAATTGCCTGGCGGACAAACTCAGCAGGATCCTCCAGCCGCACGAGTGGCGTCTGGATCCCTTGGTGGTTCAGAAACTTTTTCTGAAGTGGGGACTCCCCACGATGGATCTCTTTGCCAGTCCTCTCAACCGGCAACTTCCTCGCTTCTGCTCTCGTCAGCCACATCCCCTTCGAGTAGCGGCAGATGCTTTTCTACTCTCATGGTCGGAGAGCCTTCTGTATGCTTTTCCTCCCATCCCGCTAGTCTCTCGAACTCTTTTCAAGGTTCTCCGAGACAAAGCTTCCATGATCCTGGTGGCTCCTCGCTGGCCCAGACAGCCGTGGTTTCCACTCCTGCTGCAATTAGCGGTAGAGGATCCGTTCCCTCTGGGGTTTCAACCGGATCTCCTAACACAGGATCAGGGGTCCCTGCTACACCCCAACCTCAGATCTCTCAATCTAATGGCCTGGCTGCTGAAAGGGTAGTCCTTGCTCCCCTTCTACTGCCGGCAGAGGTGGAAGAGGTCGTCCTAGCTTCTCGGCGACCTTCTACCCGCAAATGCTACGCCCTTAAATGGCGTCGCTTTTCCGTTTGGTGTGCCCAGCAGTCTCAGGATCCCTTCTCCTGCTCGGTGTCGGTGATCTTGCAGTACCTGCTCTACCTCTCTAATCTGGGACTTAAGTCCAACTCAGTCAAAGTTCACCTCAGTGCTCTTTCAGCACATCATGTGCCGGTGGATGGCAGACCTCTTTCCAGCGACCCTCTCGTAGCGAGGTTTCTCCGAGGTCTCCTTCTACTTAAACCACCTCTGCGCCCGCCAGCTCCTGACTGGGATCTGAATGTGGTTTTACAGCGGATCACCTGTCCGCCTTTTGAACCTATGGCTACCTGTTCTCTCCGTTTCCTTTCTTGGAAAACTTTATTCCTGATAGCCCTCACTTCCGCTAGACGCGTAAGTGAATTGCAGGCCCTCGTGTCTGATCCCCCTTACACTCGGTTCTACAAAAATAGGGTAGTCCTACGGACTCACCAAAAATTTCTTCCAAAAGTGGTCTCCCCTTTTCACATCAATCAGGAGGTGGTACTTCCGACCTTCTTTCCCAGGCCACACTCCAGCCGAGCTGAAATGGTCCTACATACGCTGGACTGTAGAAGGGCATTAAACTTCTACCTTGACCGTACGCGGGAGCACCGTAAAGCTGCTCAGCTTTTTGTATCTTTTGACCCCAATAAATTGGGGCTCCCGGTCTCCAAGCGTACTCTGTCCATCTGGGTTGCTGACTGTATTGCTTGGGCTTATGGGGCAGCCGGACTCTCGTTAGAAAGTCGAGTCACGGCTCATTGTGTTCGGGCGAAGGCTACGTCAGTGGCTTACCTCCGCTCTGTTCCGCTGGCAGACATCTGCCGGGCCGCTACTTGGTCTTCGAGCCAGACTTTTGCGGTCCATTACTGTCTCGAGAGGGAGTCCCGCAGGGACAGTGCTTTCGGACAGGCAGTCCTCCGAAATCTCTTCGAGGTTTGAGCAACTCCTACCCTCCATCCCGGATGGGGGCTACCGGTGGGTAATAATTCAGTGAAGATTCCTTCCTTCTGTGCCGCTGAGCTAGAGGGAGCTCATTTTTGTGCTTAGGGTCTCCGGTAGCCTTAAGCTTGGGAGTCCCATATGTGAGGACTGACTTCCTGCTTGGTCCTGGAGAAAGCGTAGTTACTCACCTGTAACAGGTGTTCTCCAGGAGCAGCAGGAATCAGTCCTCACAACCCTCCCTCCTCCCCTTGGAGTTGCAATCATCTGCTTAAGTTTTTTTGCAAATTTTTATGCTGTCTTTTAGCTATGTCATCAGACTGGCTAAGATGGCACCCTTGGGCGGGAAGGAGACTGCGCATGCGCGCTGCAATTCCCAAAGGCTTTCTTTGAAAGCTGGGGAAAATTGCTCCGCGAGGGCTCCGTCGGCGCCGACGTCACCCATATGTGAGGACTGATTCCTGCTGCTCCTGGAGAACACCTGTTACAGGTGAGTAACTACGCTGTATAGCCTCCAACGGAGTCGGGCTGATCCATTCCTGTTCTAACAGAACCCATTCAGCCCCTGAGTGAATTCGCCATAATAGTAACAAGCGTAGGCAACAGCAAGAGTGATACAGCTCAGGATCTGAGAGACCTAACCCTCCCGATCCTTTTGAAGTGGTGAGTATACGCCAGCTGAGCAAGGGGCGTTTCCCCAGCCACAGAAACCATGTCACAGCCTTCCGAAGGGATGCAAAAAACGTGCTCGGAAGAGAGGCAATTGCATGAACAGGAAAAGTAGTCGTGGTAAGACCAACATCTTATAAGTATTAATATGTCCTAACCAAGAAACCGAACACCGACCCCACCGTTCCATATCGCCCCTAATTGATTTCAAAAGGGGGAGATAATTCAAGCTGAACAATTTCGATATGTCGCGGTGTATCACAATGCCCAGATACCGAAAATGGTCTACCACCGGCAAATTTCCCGCATTAGAGATAGCAGCAATGGAGGAGGAGCGGGACAAACAGTGAAGTAGTGTGGATTTCTGCCTGTTAATGGTAAACCCAGATACCAAAGAGAAACGGTCTAAGATAGCTAGTAGAATGGGCAAAGACCTGGAAGGTTCCCTCAGATAGATCAGGGTATCATCCGCATATAAGGAGATAACATGCCATTCAGAGCCCAGATGAATACCTACATCCTCTGCCCGTAAGCGAATATGGGCGGCTAAGGGTTCCATTGCCAGGGCAAACAGCAAAGGAGAAAGGGGACAGCCTTGTCTTGTGCCTCTTTGCAAGTAGAAAGAAGGTGAGCTTATACCATTAATAGACACTACAGCTTGCGGATTGGTGTACAATGACGCGGTCCACGTACAAAAAACAGCCAAAGCCGAATCCCTGGAGAACTCGTAAGAGGTAGGGCCATTCTAGTTTATCAAAGGCCTTCTCCGCATCTAGCGAGAGAATGTTAAATGAACCCTCTTTGCCTTTGACACCCTGGAGGATATTAATGAGCCTACGCACATTCTCAAAGCCATATCTATGTTTTATAAAACCCGTTTGGTTGGGATGAATGAGATCCGGAACCAACAAAGCTAGACGGTTAGCTAAAATGGAGGTAAAGATTTTGTAATCTATGTTTAGTAAAGATATCGGTCGGTAGTTAGCACAGCAGGATGCGTCTTTATCAGGTTTGGGAATCACAACAATATTCGCATGATAAAAGGACTCTGGAAGTGTTTTCTTGGAGAGGATTTTATTAAAAACGGTCAGTAGCGTGGGCGCGAAGATATCAGGGAATATTTTATACAGCTCTGCTGGTAACAAGTCAGGTCCAGCCGCCTTAGCAGATTTGAGGTTCTTCATCGTTTGTTGAACCTCCAGTAATGTAAACGGGCGTTCTAACTGCTCTCTCCCTTCCGTTGACAACTGGGGGAGAGAAGCCTCCCTCAACCAGTCATCAATATCCGTGTGAGACGCTGACGTCTCACTAGTGTAGAGCCGCTCATAAAAACTGGCAAAGGTGGCTGCGATGTCTCGAGAGGTATATAACAGCTGCCCTTGCGGAGATTGAATAGCGTCCACCCTGTGATGCTGTTGCTGCCGCTTTAATTGCCACATCAACAACTTGCCGGCTTTGTTACCCTGCTCATAATACCGCTGCTTTGTGCGCAGAAACAGCGAAGCCACTCTATCAGATTCCAACGTAGCCAATTCCTCCCGGCAACGAATCAACCGCTTCCATACCTGTTCTCCCCCCCCCTTTTCCTATGCATACCTTCCAGGTCAAGAATTTCCTTCCTCAGCTCCTCTTGTCTAGCAGTCAGGCGTTTTTTGAAAGCGCTCGACAAGGAAATAAGGTGACCCCGCAAGACCGCTTTCCCTGCGTCCCATAAGAGAGCTCTAGAGATCTCCGGGGAGTCATTAAATTTCAAATATTCTCTCCATCTTTTGCGAACCTCCGAAGCAAACTCCGGTTTGAGTAAGAATTCTCGTGGTAAAGACCATTTCCGACCTGGACTGTCAGTCACCCCAAGAGTGAGATCAATAGAAATAATAGCATGATCAGACGGGCCCATGGTCCCAATGTCAGCCCGGTTCAACCAAGGGATCCCGGACCTGGACAGAAACCACATATCGATCCGTGAATGACACCGGTGCGCCTGCGAATAGAAAGTATAGTCTCTCTCCAAAGTATGCAACTGCTGCCAAACATCACACAAATCAAACTGCGAAGTCCAGTCCAGCAGTAACGTCCCCAAAGAAGTGCCAAGAGAGCGACTCCCCGAATGGTCTATCTCTGAGCAAACACAGTTGAAATCTCCTCCGAGAATGACAGGTCCCTGACTACATTTCTGGATCGCCTTGGAGAAGATCAATCAAGGAACTGCCCACAACAGCCGGAGGGAGATACACATTAACAAAAGTAAGCGTTGTCCCTTGAATGGAACCCACCAGAATCAAGAAGCGACCCTCCTGGTTGATAAATTTATCAATCAACTGAAATGGGCATGAAGAGGAGAACAAAATAGCCACCCCTCTCTTCTGCGTAGAGTAGTTAGCTAGATGAATTTGCGGAAACCTACCTTTGGCAGAGTCAAAGTGATCACGCTGAGAGAAGTGAGTTTCTTGAAGGAAAATTATCTCAGCTTTCTCCCTACACAACTGATCCAGAACCCTACGCCGCTTGCACGGATTATTTAAGCCATGCACATTCCACGAAATAGCTTTAACCATTCCCAATGCTGGAGAAAAGCCACTTATAAATTATCAGCCTGCGTAACACTCTCCGCCCTTCTCTATCCAAACCTAGAATAACCGGTCTCCCTCCCTTAAGAACCCTAATAAACCTCTTTTCACTCAAAGCATAATATAGCAGAATATTCCTAAAACTTAGTGAAGATATCCTGATGCATTGGTCAGAAGGACTTCCCTCTCCCCCTTCTGTCTCCTTCCCCCCACCCCCTCCCCCCCACATTCCTATGTTTGCAGGAAGTAAACCAAACCAGTGTATAACACAATAATGGTGACACTCTAAGTGTCCCTAGAGAAGGCATAAGGGAACCCCCAGCCCTCCCCCCTCTTTCCCCACTCACCCACAGGCTATATGTACCTGGGAGCAGAATCTCCGTAGGGCATCTCCTACTACTCAATGTATTTCAAGACGAGCTTTACACCCACCTCCAACACACAGTCCCCCACACCCCCACCCTCACCGCTCTCTGTTCCCCCCCCCCCTCCTCCCCCCCCCCTGCACTCCCCCTGTATACCTGCAACATCAGAGTAGACAAGAGCAGGATGAGAAGAAGAGAAATACCCCCAACACAGTGCCCACAATGTATATGACAGTTATTGTAATCAGGTAGGGGCGGAAGTGTCCATCTCCTTCTGCGGATTGGTGTCAGTGTCCGAGTTAGACGGCTGTCTAGAATGCGGAACCTTGTGTCGCTTTGGTAAAGATATCCCCCACTCTCCGTTCGTACCTCTCTGTTGAGTGGGTCGCTCGCCATGATGCATCACGTCTAGGAACTCCATCGCTGCTGAGAGCTCCACAATCTTTTGTGGACAGTTGTTCCAGTTGAACAGCAAAGAGAAAGGGAAGCCCCATCTATATGAAATGGCTTGCTTCTGTAGCGCCTGAGTTAAGGGCTTAAAACTCCGCCGCTGCTCAAGGGTATACTGAGAAAGTTCTTGGTATATCTGAAGCTCCTGACCCTTGAAGACTACTGAGCGTTTACCCCGAAGACTTCTCAACAGGGTTGTTTTGTCCTCAAAGAAGCTGAAACAAACTATAACTGCTCGGGGTCGAGGATGGGACGTTCGCCGGGTCCCTAGAGAGCGGTGTGCCCTTTCAAGCTTCACTGGTTTCGGGGCATGCGGGACACAGAAGGCATAGACTTCCTGGACTAGAGCCATAGTATCCTCTGCATCGTCTGTGTGTTCAGCAAGGCCGAAAATTCTGATGTTACGTCTCTGTCTGTTTTCGAGGTCATCTTGTCTTTCTTTGAGATCTCTCGTAAGGTGGTCCAGTTTCACAATTTTAGTCTGAAGGGCTATGGAGGAGTCCATTTGTTCCCCAATATTTAGTTCAGTCTGTGTTACTCGATCATCCAGAGATTTTAATTTGGTTCTAATCTCACTTAGTGCTTTGGTAAAGTCCTGGCGGAAGAGCTTAAGCTCCTGAAGAATTTCCAAGAAGTCGGCTTTTGTAACGGGAGCTTGCGGTCTGGAGCTATTTGCTTTAGCGGCAACTGAGTCTGTTGTTGACTGCGAAGGTTGTAAAGTGGAGGTATCTGAAGATCTAGCAAACCCCCGGTGTTGGCCCCCCCCCCCCACTATTGAATCCCCCCCCCCCCCACCTGTTATACGTCCCACCGCTTTGACCCGGTGAAAAGCGGGATATAAATACAGTTAAATAAATAAACACACTAGAAATACCAGCCAAAAAGCTCAAAAGCAAACAATACACATGCAGCAGAGCCTTCTCTCTTTATGCCCCAACAATCTCATACTCGGTACCCACCACCTTGAGAGCCATTGAGCACACAGGAGATTTCTGGAAAATGTTTAAAAACTCATCTTTTCCTTGAATATTATGGAGATGACCCCCAAAGAGCTTGAACAAATACCTGACCTATGAAACCTCTCAACTCCCTTTCTTATACAACAATGTAAACTTTTCACTACCTTCTGAATGCACATCAAGCTCCTCTCACATTAATCACCTCTATATGTTTCTGATTTAGTTATGAGCTTGAGGATTTTTTTTACTATTGTTTTATGTAAATCACTCACCTGCACATCTGTTGTGCTGTCATGTTTGTTATTGCACACACGGAGATCATTGTAAACTGTTATGACTCATTAAAACGGTATATGAAAGTTGTAACTGAGGTATCCGGATGCCCATCCCTTGCCTACAAGCAGCCTTGCCTCCCTTCCTCCAACATACCCCCCACCTTACTCCCAGCACAGAAGACTCACACGCCATAATTTCGGTGAACAATTACTTGGTCGCAGCTTTATTCAAAATATTGCAAACCGGCCCAACATGGGCCAACTGAACATTCTTAAGTCAAACATTACCCCTCCCCCTTTCCATTTCCGGATGATGCCCCCCCCCCACCAGCCATTTATAGCAAAGTGGTGCATCATCCACCCCCATTCCCCTACCGCCCGCCTCGCCATGTTATTAGCAAAGGCCGGCAAGTTGCCTTCCACCGGGCAGAGACCACAACCGTGATGTCTCTCCCAACCTAAAGAGCACTGCCGCTCCCCTGCCAAGCAGCATCCACCTCAAATGCCCCTCCGGGTCGGCGAGCACCAGCTCGCTACCCCTACCATCACAACGGCTGAAACAAACAACCCCCTTACCCAGCTGCGACGAACCCACCCATACATTACTGCCACAAATGAGGGAGGGTGGGTAGGGCACCTGTTAGCAGCGACGATCACCTGAAAAGAGGGAGATCGCATGCCGGCGATCTCCCTCGCACGCTGCTGCTCCGCCCAAAAGCCGGCACCAGCACCAATCGCCTTTTTCGATGCCTCTCGCATAGGTCGCTGGTGTCGGCCTTGCTCATGCTTGTGCCCCCCCCCCTCCCACCAGCCTGCACCATGGTGCTGCCGCCAGGGATACAGGGCCCCGGGAGCCCGGTTACAAGCCGGCCTTGGGATCCTGCCCTGCAGCTCGGCAGCATTAACCGAGGTATCCGGATGCCCATCCCTTGCCTACAAGCAGCTTTGCCTCCCTTCCTCCAACATACCCTCCGCCTTACTCCCTGCACAGAAGACTCACACGCCATAATTTTGGTGAACAATTACTTGGTCGCAGCTTTATTCAAAATATTGCAAACCGGCCCAACATGGGCCAACTGAACATTCTTAAGTCAAACATTACCCCCCCCCTTTCCATTTCCGGATGATGCCCCCCCCCCACCAGCCATTTATAGCAAAGTGGTGCATCATCCACCCCCATTCCCCTACCACCCGCCTCGCCATGTTATTAGCAAAGGCCGGCAAGTTGCCTTCCACCGGGCAGAGACCACAACCGTGATGTCTCTCCCAACCTAAAGAGCACTGCCGCTCCCCTGCCAAGCAGCATCCGCCTCAAATGCCCCTCCAGGTCGGCGAGCGCCAGCTCGCTACCCCGCCACCGGTGCAAGGTAGACCTACTATCCTTGCGCCGCCCCCCCAAAGCAAGCTTCGACCAACACCAAAACTCAAGCGCCTCCTGCCAATCATTCAGCAACAGATCCTGCCTGACAGGGGCAAGGTGAACCCCGTCCAAGCGATACAATCCACTGCACCTGACTTCTGCCCACTGATGCAACACCTGCCGCCCACCCATTTGCTGGACCCAATGCCCTATCTGCCTACTGATCTTGACCAGGCCCCGCGACCACCGTTGCTGGGTCCAACACACAGGGCGCGTAATGATGTCCGACCAAATAATGGCCACATCTGGAATCAGTTCCCGCAGCAGACCAATGTCCCTCTGAACCGCTCTAATGATCTGCCGACACGACCAGCTCTCCAGATCATTGCCACCCAGGTGTATAAGAAGCCCGACTGGCCGCCGCCACTGTGCAATCTGCGCCTGAACAAATGTCACGAGTTGCCACCACCGCATCCCGCGTTGTCCCATCCAGCAAAGCTGAACTCTGGAATCTGCCAGACCAAGGTGAAGTCCCAACGGCCGCGTTCCAGCCCGTCGCTCAGCCCAGTATGCGAAGGAATGGCCGATGATCTGCCAGTCACCGGAGCACACACCATCTGAAAGGATAAATCGGACTGCCACCAGCAGGCCACTCTGCAATAGGAAGAAAACAGTTAGTACCCCCCCCCCCCCTTTTCCCATTTCGCATTCCATCATAGCTGCCCAGGTACCGGTCCTGCACCCCGCCCCGCAGGCCGGGCGCAGCTGACCTAAGGGCGAACATACCCTACATAAGCACCTGACCGCCACCTCCCAATCTGCTGAATCACCCGCCCTTCAATACCCGCTGCCGCCACACTCGTGGCCCCTCCGATCCGAAAGGAATGCGATGCATAATTCAGGTCGTCCTCACCCAAGAACTGCAAAGGCAGGCGCAACACAGCCGTAAACTGAAACTGAGTTACCGGCCTGCCGTCCTCATGGATGAAAAAATAAGAACCTTGCAAGCCCGAGTGTGACTGCGAGTAGCTCCGTAAGGCATGCACTGGACAAGATGGCACGGGGAAGATGGCGCTCAATACCACCCAACCACCCTTACCCGCCTGATCCGTCTTGGACCGTGGGATGAAAATACAGACCTGAGACGCCTCCATCTTCACGTGCTCAAGCACGATACCGCCAAATGCACCCGGCCTCGCCGACCTAGGAACAAGCTCACACACACGAAATGCCCCAAAAAATGCTGTCACAAACAGTGTGTGGAACAGAACGGACTCAAAACTCGAGGCCGCAACACAAGGTAACACCTCGCAAATTCGCAGCAAAAGCTCATGAGAAACCGGGCGCCGCCAATCCCGCTGTCTGGGATGCTCCCTGACCCAACCCGCTAATCAGCGCTTAACTAAAAACGAAACCCTAGGATTCCCCCATCCCGCCGCCTTACAAAAGAAGGAGAACCCCGACACCACAGACAAGACCGCCGTTCGGGCCCAGCCTGCTGCCTTTGCCCAGAGCACAAATTGTCCCATCAACCCATCAGGAACCCTCCCCCCGCTCCAACCGAAGGCACTTAGGAACCTACTCACCTGAGAGTATCCTCGCCGGTACTGGGCCCAAGTACCACATGCCACAGACGCAGACAACAGCACCATCAGGTCTGGATCCCAACCTTCCAAAGATGCTCCGGGACTGGAGAAGCTGCCTGATCTGCCTCCGGAGCCAGCAGCCGGAATTGCTCCCACTGGAAACAGGACAGAGCATCAGCAATAGAATTTTGGGAGCCAGGCACATGCCGCGCCCTAGTGGTGACATTCAAGCGGAGACAGGCTAGCACGAATATCCGCATCAAGGCAGCTACCCTCGGGCACCAAGGCGCCTGCCGGTTGAGAACCTCCACCACCGCCGCGTTATCGCACCAGAAAACAACCTGCCAATCCCGCAGGCGCCCCGGCCAAACCCAAAAAGCAACAACTATGGGAAAAAGCTCCAGAAAGGTGATATTACGCGTCAGGCCGGACTGAACCCATTCGCAAGGCCAGGGCTCCGCACACCACGCTCCCTGACAATAAGCCCCAAACCCGGAACTGCCCGCCGCATCTGTAAACAAATGCAGGCCCGCATTCGACATCTCCGGTAACTGTATAATGGAGCAACCATTGAAATCAGTCAAAAAAGAGCTCCATACTCGTAAATCTTCGCGCATACCTGCCGTCACGCGAATACGATGGTGCGGAAGCTGGACCCCTGCCATGGCAAGCGATAACCGCCGCACAAAGGGATGCCCCATGGGCAACACCCTGCAAGCAAAATTGAGATGCCCAACCAACGACTGCATGAGCCGAAGGGTGGTCTTGTTCGAAGATCCTACGGAGGCCACCAGTTTTTGGAGACACACGACCTTCTGCTCCGGCAAGCGCACGACCATACCCTCGGTATCAATCTCGATCCCAAGAAAAGTAAGGCGAGTGCCGGGCCTGACAGTTTTGTTAGCCGCCACCTGAATACCAAAATCACCCGCCAATCGCAAAAAAGTCTCCAGCAAGATGGAACAAGTTTGCATGTGTCTGGGCCCAACAAACAAAAAATCATCCAGGTAGTGCACTGTATTAGTGACACCCGTCTGCTTCTCCAACACCCAGTGCAAAAAGGTGCTAAATGCTTCAAAGTAGGTGCAAGATATCGCACAGCCCATAGGCATGCATTTGTCAAAATAATACTGTGATTCAAAATTGAAACCTAACAAGGGGAAAGCCGAAGTATGGACTGGCAGCAATCAAAATGCGGATTCAATGTCAACCTTCGCCAACAAATCACCAGCCCCACACTGCTGTACTAAAGCTACAGCTGCATCGAAAGACGTGTAACACACTGTGCACTGCTCACGAGGAATGTGATCGTTCACAGAATCTCCACTAGGGGAAGACAGGTTATGTATCAGCCTGAATTTGCCCGGCTCCTTCTTAGGCACCACCCCCAACGGGGACACCATGAATGGAGAAAATGGGGGCTCAGCAAATGGCCCCGCTACTCGGCCCAGCGCACACTCCTCAGCAATCTTCCTCCGCACAACCTCGGCTAAGGAGTTCACCGAACCAGCGTTACGTGATCTGCCCCCAGCCAGCGAACCTTGACACGGAATCTGAAAACCCCCCGAAAAACCCTCCAAAAGCAAACTCCACGCCCCTCCCAATTTAGCCCGCCCATACTCCAATAACCATGGACGCATGACCTCAACTCTCATGGGCGTAGGAGCCAATGCCTCGAGAGCTCCCTCACTTGCCCCCCACTGGGGATCCCGCCATGCCCTTGTGACTACACTTAGTGGCGGCGTGCCCATTCCCACACAGGGAACAGGCGTGCTTAAATTTGCAATCGGGGAACGGGCAAGACGATTTGTTGAAACGCCAACAGACGTCTCAACCCGCAACGCCGCCTTTCGATTGAGATGCCGGGATAACGGATGCACGAAAGGACCGCACACCCGCTGATGTAGTCGACGGCACTGGCTTGCCGCCACCTCCACCGGCCCCCACCACATGGCTCCACATGGACATCTGTGTTAACCACAAATTAATGTCCTTTGTGCCCCATGATAACTGCCTGTTCTCTTCCATCATGTCTCTGAACTCCTCATCATAGTTCAGCCAAGCCCACCCGTCATGCACCTGCAAAGCTGCTAAAATCGTATCACCGTATGCCAGCAGCGCCCCGTACTGTTCTGGGAAATAGTGACTCCAAACACTAGCTAATCTCAAGAAGGCCTGGGACCAGTTAAGGGTGTTACGGGAGGCCTTCCGCACCCTGCCTGCCTTTTCGTCCTCCTTTTGTTTTCGCTTGCTTTCCCCGAATCACTTCCTGCCCTCCAATAAGCGAAAAATATCGATATACTTGCGACGCTTAATGCAATGCCGCAGCTTCCGTGGGACACCTTCCCACAGCTCAGCGCAGTGCACTACCGCAGACCCCCCGCCCTCGCCCTTATCTCCCACCGCAACCACCGAGTCGACCGAGGAAACCGTCGACGAGGACGAGGAAGAAGAGGAGGCCCGCCTACAACATCGCCCGTGCTTGCGTTTTGCCCTCTCTTTTTTGCCACCCGCGACTCCTGCACCTGGGGTTTGTACTCCACCCTCCACGCTGCTAACTCCTGCCACATACTCACCAGTCTCACGTGAAGGCGCCGCCGGTGCCGAGACGTTCTGAACTCCAACTGCAGCATTGGTCCGCTCCTCCGCCGCACTCCTGATGACTGCGCTGCCAGCTCGAACAGGGTGGGCCACATCCATTCCAGGCATTTCACTCTGAGTGACCTGTGGCAAAAGAGCAGGAGAGAAACCGGCAGGTACTGCCCACAAAGCGCTCGGCGCAACACTCGGGCCCCCCGCCCCAACCCTATGCCGAGGACCCGAGTCCACCAGCCTCCCAGGCCGCTAACCCCCTACCCGTGGGGCTCGCAGCCCCGCTAGCACCAGCCCCCCTTCAGTCACCCCACCCCAATGCCCTGAACTGCCCCATGTACCACCACCAAGCGTCCATGGACCCGGGGCTCCAAAATATCCAGACGGCGGAAACGGACCGCTCCCAAAGCCAGGAGCATAACATCCGGACGACGGAGGAGGAGAAGACATTCCCGTGTAACCGCCATCCCTGGGGTCCGGTCGACCATCAACCGGAGCCGCCACTACCCCCCTAGAACAGACCACTGACCCTGCACCTTCAAGCCCTGCGGGACCCACAGTACCAGGCCCTGCTACCACCCCACCTGACACATCACAGTCTCCCCCCAGACCAGAAGGCTCTATCACCCCGTGCCCCGGGACTTCAGGAGGAACCACACCAGCACCGGCCTGCGTGGCCCCGCCAGTGCTAGCGCTGAAACCTACCCCTTTTGACTTCCTCCTACCCCGCCCCCTTTGGGTACTCTGAGATGCCACCGCTGCCACTCGCTCTCTTGAGGGGGCTAAACGCCCAGACCCCCTTGCCCTTTCTTCCCCAACAACTACCCCCGCGGCCCCCACCCCTTTTCTGGCTGCTTTTCTGCCAAACCTGCGAGCCATGGCCCCCACAACCTTATGTTGTGGTGTTATTTTTTTTTTATTTGTTTATTTTTAAAGTCTCGCCACAAAATTAAACACTTAAGCTATACCGGAACTTTGCTTACTAAATCTTAGTTTTTCTTTCTTTCTTTTTTTTTTTTTAAACCCCACCCAGCAGTTCCCTGGCCTCACGCTGCCAGCCCAACTCCCAAAAAAAAACAATCCCACATCCAGAGGGCCCCTTATTACCCAGCCCACTCGAGGCTCCTAAGCCTTCCCACGTGCAGCTAGGCCCGGAGGCCAGCCAACCACACGTGCCTCCCACACCATCCGAGACTCGCCGCCAACCGCTGAACAGCCACGCCAGCCATCCCCCAACAAAACCGCGCCGTTGCAAATATATATGTATTTTTTGAGTAAAGAAAATGCCCGCTCCCAGTAGAGAGCCCCCGGACAACGCACCTGTTAGCAGCGGCGATCACCCGAAAAGAGGGATCGCACGCCGCTGCTCCGCCCAAAAGCCGGCACCAGCACCAATCGCCTTTTTCCACGCCTCTCGCGTAGTTCGCTGGTGCCGGCCTCGCTCATGCTCATGCCCCCCCTCCCACCAGCCTGCACCGCGGTGCTGCCGCCAGGGATACAGGGCCCCGGGAACCCGGTTACAAGCTGGCCTCGGGACCCTGCCCTGCAGCTCGGCAGCATTTAAATAAATAACCAGTCCTGTAAATATCCGTAATTGGACATCATGGGACCAATATTCAAAAAGGAAGAGAGCAGATTGGGGAAGGGCTGTCGGGTAAGGTTTGCCTCTTTGTGGTTGATACCAAAATCTGCAATAGAGCAGATACCCAAGAAGGAGTAGATAACATGATCAGGCATCTAGCTAAACTTGAAGGATGGTCAAGAATTTAGCAGCTGAGATTTAATGCTAAAAAATGCAGGATCATGCATCTGGGCTGCAAAAATCCAAAGGAGTGGTACAGTGTAAAAGGGGGGGGGGGAGTATTTCTATTCATGAAAGAAGAGCAGATCCTGGGCGTGATTGTTTCTGATGATCTTAAAGTGGCTAAACAGAAAAGGGTGATGATAAAAGCCAAAAGGATGCTTGGGCGCATACGGAGAAGAATGGCCAGAAGAAAAAAGGAGGTGATAATGCCTCTATATACGTCTCTGGTGCGTCCTGATTTGGTGTATTGTGTGCAATTTGGAAGACCACAACTTCAAAAGGACTTAAATAAGATGGCGTTGGTGCAGAGGATGGCTACTAAAATGGTCAGTGGTTTTCGTCATAAACCATATGAGGACAGACTTAAAGATCTTATTATGTACAATACATTTGAGGAAAGGCGGGATAGAGGAGATATGATAGAAACATTTAAATTACCCTGTGGCATAAATGCACGAGAGGAGAGCCTCTTTTGAATGCAAGTAAGCTCTTCAATGAGGGGGCATTGGATGAGGGTGAAAGGGGATAGACTCGGGAGTAATATGTGGAAATATTTCTTTACGGAAAGTGTGGTAGATGTATGGCATAGTCTCCCAGTAGAAGTAGTAGAGACGAGGACAGTATCTGAATTCAAGAAAGCATGGTACAAACATAGAAGATCTCTAAAGGAAAAAAGGGTCTGAAGTATTTCATATGGAAGGGCAGACTAGATAGGCTGCATGGTCTTTTTCTGCTGAAATGTTTCTATGTGTCTAAATTAGATCCAAGACTTCGATTGGAATTCGGGGATCCTTCACTCTGCAAACCACAGACCACACTGGCTGTCCCAACTCAATCATGGCTCTCAATGTGGCCCTTGGGTCAAATATTTATCCACCACTGCCCCAGAGTACTAAAAACTCTAAAATTAAATGACAGGCTTATTAGCATACGTAACTACTGAATCAAATTGGCTATAGTACTTGACAATGTCCATTTTTTAAAAAAACAGCTCCAGCAATGATCTGGAAAACTACAGACTAGTGAGCTATACACCATTGTTGGACAAAATGTTAGTAGCTAGCCTGAAGAGGAAAATTATTGATGATCTCAATAGACAGATTTATCTGTCAAGCAGGACTGAGTCAGGCACACAAGTGGGTGGCATCATCCTAACAGCTCTCCCAGAGCTTAGAATTTAGTTAAAGTTATGAGCATGCATTGCCCTTCCCATGCACAGTGGTCTCCTCAGCTTCTTAATTTTGTTCTTTCTGCTCATGGAACAGAGTTCTCCCATAAATTGTCTCTTTGCTATTATTCTTTAGGTATTGTTTGACATTTTCTTTGGTTTTTCATATTTATTATTTCTTTTACTAGCAATTTTAAAATTATGTCAAGTGCTGCAGGTTGCTTCTGTCAGTGATGTGCCAGAACAATCCACAGCATATATCTTCATCTGGTTTGTATCTGTTGCTTGGTGCAAACCATGATCTGGACCATTGTCTTCTGCTCTGTCCATTGCCATTCAGAGACCATCTCTTGAATCTATGCCAATACAGAAGTGAGTTCAGAGACTTCCTTATTGATGAAAGACAGAGAACAAGATCTGCACAGAGGTCAGTGTATTCTGCATTTTGGCTCTCGTCTCTTTTTCTCGGTAGACATACTCTTAAGAACATAAGAATATAAATGCTGTCAAGGATCAGATCAAAGGTCCATCAAGCCTAGTTTTCCTGTTTTCAACAGTGGCCAGTCCAAATTACAAGTACCTGACATATAGCAAAAGTAGCCAGATCCATGCTACTTAACGCTAGGGATAAGCAGTGGTTTTCTCTGTGTGTGCTTTAATACTGGTTTATGGACTTTTCTTCCAAAAGATTGTGCAAACCTTTTTTTTTCCATGTTTTATTTATGCAATTTCATAATTTAACAAGCATAAACCATCTTGTAAGGAAAACGTGCATACCTTTTTTAAAACCCAGTTACATTGTTTGCTTTTACCACATCATCCAGCAGAGTTCCAAAACTTCATTATATGCTGGGAGAACAAAATGTTTTATCTTATTTGTTTTAAATATAATACTTTGTAACTTTATGGAGAATCCACTAGTCTTTACGTTTTGAAACAATTGATTTACGTTTATCTTTTGCATTCTATTCAGGATTTTATAGCCCTTTATCATATCTCCCCCTCAGCCATCTTGTCTACAAGCTGAACAGCCTTGACCTCTCTAGTTTTTCCTCATAGAAGAGTTGTTCCATTTCCTTTATCATTTTGGTTGCCCTTTGCTGTATCATTTCTAATGCTGCCACATTTTTTTTGAGAGCTGGTATGGTTGCACCATAGAGCGATACAGAGGCATTTTGATATTCTTTGTTTTATTCTCTATTCCATTCCTAATGATTCCTAACATACTGAACAGAAGATTTCAAGGTATTGTTCACAATGCCTAGATCCTTTTCCTGGGTGGTGACTCCTAATATGGAACGTAGCATTGTGTATTTAAATTTGAGTTCTTCTTCCCTACATGCATCACTTTATATATCTGTCCATGTTAAATTTCATCTGCCGTTTGGATGCCCATTCTCACAAGGTCCTCCTGTAATTTCTCATAATCGACATGATATTTAACAGCTTTGAATAATTTGGTGTCCTCTGCAAAATTAATCATCTCGCTTGTTGTTCCCAATTCCAGACCATTTATAAATATGTTAAAAAGCAGCGGTCTCAGTACAAATCCTTGAGGTACTCCACTATCCACCTTCCTCCGTTGAGAAAGTTGACCATTTAGCCCTACTCTAATTTTTTCTCTCTGTTTCCAGTCCCTAATAGGATATTATCTCCTATGCCATGACTTTTTAATTTCCTCAGGAGTCTCTTGTGTGGGACTTTCTCACCAGCTTTCTGAAAGTCTAAATAAACTATATCAACTGGCTCACCTTTATCCACATACCTAGTCATGCCTTCAAAGAAATGAAGTAGATTGGCGAGGGAAGACGTCCCTTTGCTTAATCCATGTCTTGTGTGATCAGTAATTTTGTTTTATATAATGGTTTCCACCATTTTGCCTAGCAGTGATGTTAGCCTCACCAGTCTAGTTTTCTGGAACCGTTTTAAAATGTGTGCTACATTGGCCACCCTCCAATCTTCTGGTATTATAGATGATTTTAATGATAGGTAAAAAATTATTAGAAGTAGCTCTGCAATTAGC
The DNA here is from genome assembly GCA_033557465.1 of Ichthyophis bannanicus. NCBI lineage: Eukaryota > Metazoa > Chordata > Amphibia > Gymnophiona > Ichthyophiidae > Ichthyophis > Ichthyophis bannanicus. Next base: position 830,569,848 of record CM066032.1, read on the forward strand.
TCTGCAATTTCATCTTTTGAGTTTTTCAGCACTCTTAGTCTATACCATCTGGGCCAGGTAATTTGCTGCTCTTTATTTTGTCAGTTTGTTCTACTAATCTTCCAGGTTCACTGAGATTTAATTCATATCTTCTGACTCATCACCGTTGAATATCTTTTCTGGCCTGGGTAACTTCCTCACATCTTCCTTGGCAGACCAAAGCAAAGAAGTCATTTAGGGGCATATTTACCAAAGCGTGCTAACCATTAGCATGGGGTTTAGCATGTGATAAGAGCACCATGATAAAAGTAAATCTGTGGCTCCAAACTAAACATCTCACGCTAACTGGGTAGCCCATGATTGCGCAGAGATTGGGGATGGCACATGGGCATTGATGGCACGTCACGGTTCACACAGGCATTATTAGTGCATGTTAACCGAGAATGTTGCTGTTAGCACAGATGCACAGAGGATGTTAAGTGCACTTTCAAGCTGGATTGTGCAGTGCTGCATGTTGCCAATGGCAGGGGGGAGAGACACACAAGCCCCCTGAATTTGGTGAGTGCCTCCATAGTAGATGTGCAGCCTAAATGTGCGCTACCAGTGTGTTCTTTAGTAAACATGCCCCTTATTCTCCAGGACCAAGCAGGAAGTCAGTCCTCACATATGGGTGACGTCGGCGCCGACGGAGCCCTCGCGGAGCAATTTTCCCCAGCTTTCAAAGAAAGCCTTTGGGAATTGCAGCGCGCATGCGCGGTCCTCTTCCCGCCCAAGGGTGCCATCTTGCTCAGTCTTCTTTTTTCCGCGGAGCCCTACAGACGTTGTTTGTGAATCCCCGCAGAAAAGTTGATTATTTCTCTTTTTTTCTTTCGGTTCGACGCCGGTTCTTTTCCCGCCCGGACTCGCGACGCCGGTTGCGAGTCCGTTCTTTATTTTTCGGTTTTTTGTCCTTCGTGACAGATTTCGCGCCTTTTTACTTTTTCACAGGCAGCCCGGTCTTTCGACCTCGCAGGGGCCCTTTTTCCCTCGATGGCTGCCAGCGGCTTTAAAAAGTGTGACCTCTGTAAGAAACTCATGTCTCTTACAGACACACACGACTTCTGCCTCCGCTGCCTCGGACCCGATCATGACCAGATGATCTGTGGTCCGTGTGGCAAAATGTCCTCTAAAGCGTTGAGGAGTCGGCAGCATCAGCGGGAATGTATCTTCTCTGACTTCGGCCGGGCTCGGACCTCGTCAGAGGCTTCGACATCTCGGGACTCTGGTCCTGAGAATCGTCGGAGTTCCTCTGAAAGGGGGTCTCCTACCCGGGAACATCATCGGAAGAAGAAACCCGCGAGGGCGGGATCGGTGGACGCTCCTGGTTCCTCGAGGGCCAGGTCGCATAGCCCCGATTCCCGTCCCGGGTCCTCGGAGGTGGAGAGGCCTTCAAAACATCCTCGTCTCGAGATGGACTTGCCCGCTCACGTGAGTACTGTTGTCCTCATAGACTCGCCTCCAGAGGAGCCGACGTCGGGCCCGACGCCGTCGGGGCCCGAGTCGGGGGCTGCTGGGTCTCCTGAGCTCGGACTCAGGTTGACGGCCTTGGAGAGCAGTCTGACTGCCTTCATGGACCAGCAGCGGGCATTGATCGCTGGCCTCGCCGGTGCTTCTGCCCTGACCGCCGGGACGTCGACCTCCAAGTCGACCCCGGAGACCGAGCCGATCCTCGAGTCCATGAGGGCTTGAGTCGATCCTCGGTCGCGGTCTCCTTCGGCCTCCCGTTCGGGACCGAGGTCGTCGACGCCGACTCCCTCTGCGTCGGGGCGGATGACATCGATGCCCGCCCGACCGGAGCCGCTCGACTCCTCCTCCAAGGAGTCGGCCTGGGAATCCGAAGACGAAGAGTCACCTGGTTCCTTTCGGACTCGGTGTGTCCCATCGGACTCCCCCGAGTCCGAACCTCGGAGACGGTCCCCCCCGGAGGATACCCGGTTCTCGGACTTCGTGCGGGATATGGCCAAGGTCTTGGCCTTCCCCGCGGATCCCGAGGAGGAGCCTCGAGTCGAAGAACTCGATGCCCTCCAATATGACTCTCCCCCGAAGGAGGCCTTTATTGTACCGGTTCCTCCGATGCTGGAACGACTTCTCTTTCGCATGTGGGAGAGCCCGGCGTCGTCGCCGGTATTAAGCAAGCGGGTCGATTCCATTTATCGAGTCCGCAAGAGCCCCGGCTTCCAAAAGGCACAACTACCGCACCATTCCATGGTGGTGGAATCAGCCATGCATAGACTTAAGAGTCAAAAAATGCACTCCTCGATACCCCCCGGTAGGGAGGCCCGAAGCCTGGATGCCCTCGGTAGGAAGTGTTTCCAGGGCTCTATGCTTGCTTGTCGAGTCCAGACCTACCAGCTCTACATGGGCATGTATCTCCGGGACCTGGCTAAAGAAATAGCCGGGTTCTCTGCTGGTCTCTCCGACGAACCTTTGCAGAGGTTCCAATCCTTGTCCACTGGTATTCGAGAGTGCTCCAAGTTTATCTCTCGAGCAGCCTACTATGGTTTTGAGGCATCGGCTCGAGTGGCCGCAGCCGGCATCGGCGGACGCCGCCAGGCTTGGCTTCAGACGTCCGACCTCGAGCCATGGGTGCAGGACAAGTTGGTCGATGTCCCCTGCCGAGGTGAAAACCTCTTTGGCAAGCCCATGGATGAGAAGGCTGCACAGATCGAGACCGAGACTCTCACCAGGACTCGTCTCTCGAGGAAGATCTCTGCCCCTTCTCAAAAGAAGAAGGGCTCGGGGAAAAAGCCCTTTTACCCGAGGAAGGCGGCTGCCTATAAATACTACCCTCAGTATCAGGCCTCAGCAACTCCCCCACAGGGAAAGCAGGCCAAGGGACGGGGTAATGGGTCCGGTAGGCAGCAAGCCCCCAAGCCTGCACCACCGGCCCCTGCTCAGCAGGGTGGGGGTTTTTGACTTCATCAGCATAGCCTCTCCCCCTCAGCTGGTTTCTCTCAGCACAGGAGGCCGGCTGGTCCACTTTGCCCAAAGGTGGTCCAACATCACCACAGATACCTGGGTACTTCACATAGTTTGGAAGGGCTATCTTCTTCACTTTCACCAGGTATCTCCCTCCTACTTTCCAGGGGAGCCTCCGAGACTCCCTCTGCACAGGGACTTACTCCTTCAGGAGTTAGCAAGTCTCCTTCAGGAACAGGTTGTGGAACCGATGCCCCACCACCTGCAGGGTCAAGGGTTTTACTCCAGGTACTTTCTGATACCAAAAAGAACAGGAGGCCTCAGACCCATCCTGGACTTGCGAAACCTCAACAAGTTCCTTGCAAAGGAAATGTTCAAGATGCTTACCCTTGGAATCCTGCTGCCCTACCTCCAGCAGGGCGACTGGCTATGTTCCTTGGATCTAAAGGATGCGTATACTCATATCCTTATTCATCCAGACCACAGGCAATATCTCAGGTTTGTTGTGGGAGGAAATCATTACCAGTACAGAGTACTGCCCTTTGGCCTATCCTCCGCCCCCAGGGTGTTCACCAAATGCCTAGCAGTGGTGGCGGCCTATCTAAGACTTCAATCCCATACCTGGACGACTGGCTCATCAGAGCCCAGTCTTCCCAAAAGGCCACTCAGGCCACTAATCGCACTGTGACTCTACTCCAGCACTTGGGATTTGTCATAAACTTCGCAAAGTCCACTTTGCTCCCCTCTCAAAATCTCGAATTCATCGGCGCCAGGTTGGACACTCTTCAGGCGTGGGCCTTCCTCCCTCTGGACAGGGCCAAGCGGCTCATGGATCTCGCCAGCCACTTTCACAGCAATGCCCTGGTCTCGGCCAGGCAATTTCTGAGACTGCTCGGCCATATGGCTTCCACGGTCCATGTGACCCCCAATGCCCGCCTGAACATGCGACCTGCTCAATGGTGCCTTCGCACACAATGGCATCAGGCCACTGGGAGCCTAGCGGACTCCGTACAGATGTCCGACCAGCTGGTCTCTTCTTTACAATGGTGGCTTCATCTGCCAAACCTAGTACTAGGAGTGACTTTTCAGCTCCCTCCGCATTCTCAGGTCCTGACGACCGATGCTTCTCTCCTGGGTTGGGGAGCACATTGCCAAGGGACATATACTCAAGGTCTCTGGACTCCTTGGGAGTCTGCTCAGCAGATAAACTTCCTGGAGCTCAGAGCCATCTGCCTAGCGCTCAAAGCATTCTCTCACCTGGTTTCTCACCAGTCGGTGCTGATACAGACAATCAGGTTGCAATGTTCTACGTGAACAAACAAGGCGGAACAGGCTCCTCCCTTCTCTGTCAGGAGGCGCAAAAACTATGCTCTTGGGCCGTCCACCACGGCATCATCCTCAAAGCTGTCTATCTCCCAGGTCAAGAAAATTCCCTGGCCGACAAGCTCAGCAGAATCTTCCAGCCACACGAGTGGAGGCTGGATCCGATGGTGGTTCAGCGGATCTTTCTCAAGTGGGGCCTCCCCACCATGGATCTGTTTGCCAGTCCTCTGAACCGGCAACTTCCCAGATTCTGCTCTCGACAACCGCATCCTCTCAGAGTAGCGGCGGATGCTTTTCTGATTCCATGGTCCACAGGCCTCTTATATGCCTTTCCTCCCATGCCGCTGGTGTCTCGGACGCTCTTCAAGGTTCTCAGAGACAAAGCATCGATGATCCTAGTGGCTCCCCGGTGGCCGAGACAACCTTGGTTCCCACTTCTAATGCAGCTGGCGGTGGACACCCCTCTTCCTCTGGGGTGTCAGCCCGACCTCCTGTCACAGGATCAGGGGACTCTCCTGCACCCCAACCTCCGGTCGCTTCATCTGATGGCCTGGCTGCTGAAAGGGTAGTCCTTGCTCCCCTCCGCCTGCCTCCAGATGTGGAGGAGGTCGTTTTGGCCTCCAGGCGGCCCTCCACCCGGAAGTCCTACGCTCTGAAGTGGCGTCGGTTCTCCGTCTGGTGTGTTCAGCAGTCTCAAGATCCCTTCTCCTGTTCAGCGTCAGTGGTCTTGCAGTACTTGCTTTCCCTCTCCAATCTTGGACTTAAGTCCAACTCGGTCAAGGTCCACCTCAGTGCTCTTTCTGCGCACCACATGCCGGTGGAGGGCAGACCTCTTTCTAGCCACCCTCTTTTGGCTCATTTTCTCAGAGGCCTCCTTCTCCTTAAACCACCTTTGCGCCCACCAGCCCCGGACTGGGATCTCAATGTGGTTTTACAGCGGATTACCTGTCCGCTTTTTGAACCTATGGCTACCTGTCCTCTTCGTTTTCTTTCTTGGAAAACCTTGTTCTTGGTGGCCCTCACTTCTGCTAGACGCGTTAGTGAGCTGCAGGCCCTGGTGTCTGATCCTCCGTACACTAGGTTCAACAAGAACCGGGTAGTCCTATGGACTCACCCTAAGTTTCTTCCCAAAGTGGTTTCCCTTTTCACATCAACCAGGAGGTGGTGCTTCCGACCTACTTTCCCAGGCCACACTCCAGCAGAGCTGAAATGGTCTTGCATACCCTGGACGGTAGAAGGGCGTTGACCTTCTACCTTGACCGTACGCGGGAGCACAGACGGGCTGTTCAGCTCTTCGTCTCTTATGACCCCAATAAGTTGGGGCTCCCTGTCTCCAAGCGTACTTTGTCCATCTGGATTGCTGACTGTATCGCTTGGGCTTACGAGGCAGCCGGCCTCTCGTTGGAAAGTCGAGTCACGGCCCATCGTGTTTGGGCGAAGGCTACGTCAGTGGCTTACCTCCGCTCTGTTCCATTGGCAGACATCTGCCGGGCCGCTACTTGGTCTTCAAGCTAGACTTTTGCGGCCCACTACTGCCTGGAGAGGGAGTCCCGCAGGGACAGTGCTTTCGGACAGGCAGTCCTCCGTAACCTCTTCGAGGTATAGGCAACTCCTACCCTCCATCCCGGATGTTGGGCTGCCGGTTGGAGACGTATTCAGAGAAGATTCCTTCCTTCTGGGCTACTGAGCTTGAGGGAGCTCATTTTTGTGCTTAGGGTCTCCGGTAGCCTTAAGCTTGGGAGTCCCATATGTGAGGACTGACTTCCTGCTTGGTCCTGGAGAAAGCGTAGTTACTCACCTGTAACAGGTGTTCTCCAGGAGCAGCAGGAATCAGTCCTCACAACCCTCCCTCCTCCCCTTGGAGTTGCAGTTCTATGCTTTTGTTTTTTTGCTAATTTTTTGCTGTCTTTAGCTATGTCATCAGACTGAGCAAGATGGCACCCTTGGGCGGGAAGAGGACCGCGCATGCGCGCTGCAATTCCCAAAGGCTTTCTTTGAAAGCTGGGGAAAATTGCTCCGCGAGGGCTCCATCGGCGCCGACGTCACCCATATGTGAGGACTGATTCCTGCTGCTCCTGGAGAACACCTGTTACAGGTGAGTAACTACGCTGTCTTTCAGCTATGGCCTTATCCTCCTTGAGTGCCGCTTTTATTCTTTGGTCATCTAATGGTCCAGCTGACTGCTTTATTGACTTCTTGCTTTAAATATACCCGAAAAAGTTCGTATTGTGCGTCTCTTGGCAAGTTTCTTTTCAAATTCTCTTTTTAACTTCCTTATCAATTATTTGCATTTAAATTGTCAGTGTTTATGCTGTTACATATTTTCTTCATTTGGTTCCTCTTTCCATTTTTCAAAAGATACTTTTTTGGCCCCAATAGCTTCTTTCACTTCACATTTTATCTTTGCTGACTGTCGTCCTTCTGCCTTTCTTAATGCATGGAATACATCTGGTCAGGCTTCCAAAACTGTATTTTTAAACAATGTCTGTGCTTGATATAATCTTTTGACCTTTGCTGCTGCTGCAAAGCTTGAAAAATGGTTGAGAATTTGGCAGCTGAGATTTAATGCCAAAAAAGGCAGGCTCATGCATTTGGGCTGCAAAAATCCAAGGGAGGAGTACAGTATAGGGGGTGAAGTACCTCTGTCCATGAAAGAAGAACGGGACCTGGGGGTGATTGTTTCTGTTGATATTAAGGTGTCTAAACAGGTAGAAAAGGCTATGGCAAAAGCCAGAAGGATGCTGGGGTGCATTGAAGAAGAGAAATGGCCTGCAGGAAGAAGGATGTGATAATACATCTGTATAAGTCTTTAGTGAGACCTCATTTGGACAATTGTGTGCAATTTCTGGAGACCACACCTTCAAAAGGATATAAATAGGATGGATCCAGTGTAGAGAGTGACTACCAAAATGGTCAGTGGGCTTCATCATAAGGCATATGGGAACAAATTTAAAGATCTAAATATGTATACTTTGGAAGAAAGGCAGGAGAGTAGACATATGATATTTAAATACCTCCATGGCATAAATGCACAAGAAGAGAGCCTCTTTCAATTGAAAGAAAGCTCTGCAACAAGGGAGATATATTTATTTATTTATTTTATTTAACAGTTTTTATATACCGTCTTTCTACAATTCAAGACGATTTACATGGAACGTAACTGACAGTATTGTACAACTGTTTACATAGAACAAGGTAACAGGCTACATAGGTAACATAAGAACTAAGGAACTAATGAGCTAATAAACTATTTACAATAAATTATTTACAATAATATGGATCATTTGTTTACATAAGAATGAAGGATATAGAATGAAGGTTAAAGGGGGATAGACTCAGGAGTAATTTGTGGAAATATTTCTTTATAGAAGGAGTGGTAGTAGTAGAGGAAATGACAGTATCTGAATTCAAGAAAGCATGGGGCAAACACATTTCTAAAGGAAAAAAAGGGACTAAAGTTTAGTAGTTGGTATGGAAGAGCAACTGAATAGACTGGGCTTTATCTGCCATCATTTTCTATGTTTCTTCTAACCATTTTTTCTCATTTTATCGTAGTTTCCATTTGAAAATGAAATGTTGTCATGGTAGATTCTCCATGGACAAGTAGGAAATAAGTCCTCATGCATAAGTGATGTCATCCGATGGAACCTGCACGGGAATATTCCCAGATCCTTCTGTAAACTTTTGGAACTCTCCTCTACACATGCATGTCATCATCCCACCTGCCACTGCGGTGCCATGTTTCTTCAGTCTTTGTTTTTCTGTGGAACCCAACATATGTGCCTGAATCGCCTCTTCATTGGGTCTCGTTTACTTAAGCAAATTTGCTTTTTTTTTTTTTTAGTATTTTTGGCTTCTTGGCCTTTTTTCCCACTGCTGTTGTGTTTTTTCCCACCCTAGTAGTATCCTTAGAGTTTTTAGCCATTTAAAGTTTCTTTTATTTTTCTCGGTACCATTACCCTTCCACGTATATAAAACTACTTTTTCCTCTTCTCAAAATCAAGTTGTTTGATTTCTCTAGGGCTACCTTTCTAGCCGCAATGTTACAAAAACTTGCCAGTGGGTTTAAGAAGTGTTCCAGGTGCTCAAGGATCATATCCATCATGGATACTCACAGTTGGTGCCTTCAATCCCTGGGATCCGATCATCAGCCCTCTTCTTGTAAATTGTCTTTAAAGATGACAAAAAGAGGGCTCAAGGGTCATGAGAAGAAGCGCAAATCCATTTTTGGTGTTCACAAATCTGATCCATTGGTATTGGCATCAATTGCATCAGTATCAAAGGTTGCATTGGACACTGGTGGTGCGACATTGAGGAGCCCTCAAACCCACTTGGGTCCGAGCACTGGCCATCAATCAGAGCACTGGCCATCGATCGGTTTGCCCAAAGGTGAAGAAGAGTTTGTCTTTATTTTTATTGATGCTGAAGGGTGAACGTGCCAAGCATCAAGTGGCGGCTCTGGTACATCGACATTGAAGCTCTCTGAGGTATGGCATCGAGAGCAAAGAGGGTTCGCAGCAGCCCTGAAGAGAGAAGAGCTCATCATACAGGACATTGGAGGGGCAGCGCCGGCCTGCTGTATGCAGAGACCAAGCAGCCAATATACCCTCTCAGATTTCAGGAATGACCAATGTTGCTGTAGCCCCACAATCTTTGGATTTGGCAGCCATGGTGAAATGCCTTCTGAGAGCTCTCGAGGAATGCATTACGATGCCATTTTCCATGTAGCATGTCAGGCCTTGATGTCAGCTGCATCAACATTGTCAGCAGTCTAGCAGATCCTCAAAAAGCATAGCGTGCTTGTAGGAAAGGCACCGACATCAGGGCATCGAAGGGCCCCTGCACCAGTTCCTGCCCTGCCAATTTCTCTTTCTAGTGCATCTGGGTCTGATACTACCCCCAAAGCCTAGAAAGTCATTGGTGCCTTGTCACTCCTGAAGGAGCTCCCAGTCCCCAAAGGGCAGGAGAATGATCCAGGTCGAGACTCAGAAATATTTTGATTTCCTTTCTGAGTCTGACTCAGAATTCTGGGTCACTAATGTAGAATCTGAGGGCTTGTTGGAGGACAGGTCCTCAGAACTTTCATCAGACCCTTCTCCTCATGATAGACATAAATAATCTCCTGAGGAGATGACTTTCCAGGATATGACTAAGGCCATGCCATTTTCTTTGGATATTGAGGATGAGCCCAGGGCAGAAGAATTGAAAATCCTTCAGTGCCCCTAAGGAGGCGGTGACAGTTCTCGTGCACCGCATCCTTCAGAGAGTACATATGAGAATGTGGGAGAACCTCCCTGTCTGTACCTCCTCTTAGTAGAAAGCTTGACTTGATGTACTGAATTCAAAGAATCCACCATCAAGAACATTACGATTACTACATTACGATTCTATTACATAATTCAACCTAAATAATCTATAAGCTCCTTTGTTTGATCTGTATATAGTTACCCTGTTACCTCCAAGTTACAATCCCTGTTATAATGTGAGCAAAAGATCCTGTTCTATTGCAAATGTTGTTACAATGTAAACCGCACTGATTCTAAATAGCGCGGTATATAAGAATTTGTAATAATAAATAAATAATAAATAATAATAAATAAATAATAAAGGGGTGCTGGATTCAAGAAGCCCCAGCTTCCTCACCATTCCTTGGTAGTGAAATCTGCTCTTAAGAGATTTAAAAGTTCCAAGACTCACTCCTCGGTACCCCCAGAGAGGAAAGCTCTCATGGGATTCTTTAGACTCCTTTGAGAGAAGGATTTTCGAGTCCCATGCATGTGGTCCGAATGGCCTCTTACCAGCTGTACATGGGTATATTTTTGAAGGACATCATGCGCAACCTAGCTGATCTGTCCCAGTATTTCCCTCCAGAGAGATTGGAATGGTATCGTTCCCTTGTGAGACACAGTAAGGGAGCGAAGTTCATGGTCCGATTGATCTATGATATCTTCAAAACAGTATCAAGAGCTTCTGCAATGGGTATTGGTGTTCGGTGACTTGCCTGGCTCCGGACCTCAGACTTCAAACAATCTGTGCAGGACAAGCTTGCTGATGTTCTGTGCCACGGAGGGAATTTCTTTGGAGAAAAAGTCAGAGAAAGCTGGCTTCATTGAAAAACAACACGTCACCCTTTGTAATTTCTCAAGGTGCATGTCAAAGCTGGCCTCCTACCACGGGAGGTTTCAGAGTGGTAGACAGAAAAAGACCTATCTTGCAGGCATAGGTACTTTCCTGGCTTCCAGTATTCTCAATCAAAACAGGCTCCTTGAGCACAAGTGAAGGGGGAAGAAGCCTCAGAAGGCCCAGCCTGCTCCTCAACCAAAACCAGGGACTGGGTTTTGACTGGTTCCTCCAAAAAATAGCCATTCTTTCCGACAGGAGAGTTCTCCACTGTGGTTACAGGTAGAGACTCACTCTTTTTGCCCAAAGCTGGCCCCTTGTAACCTCAGACATGTGTTTTACTATCGAAAGTTGGTACAAGTTGCATCTATTCAATATGCCTCCAAATTGCCCACTGAGGGATCATTATATGGACCCTCAGCATCAGGAAATATTTCAGAGAGAAATCACCATCCTCTTGTCAGATGTCACATTCAAGCTTGTGCCACCAGATCAAAGAGGTCAAGGGTTTTATTCCAGATATTTCCTGATCCCCCAAAAAAACGTGAGGACTCCTTCCCATTCTAGACTTAAGAGATCTGAACACACATCTGGTCAGAGAAAAGTTCCGAATTATTTCTCTAGGTACCTTACTTCCTTACCTTCAAAATGGGATTGGCTATGCTCTCTGGATCTAAAGGATGCATATACCCACATACAGATACATCCATCCGACAGGAAGTATCTCAGATTTGTTCTCAGGGAACATCACTGACCGTACCGAGTTCTGCCTTTTGGCCTTGCCTCAGCACCCCGAGTCTTTACAAAATGCCTTGCAGTAGTAGTAGCTTTCCTTCGAACGCTGGGAGTGTTTGTCTTTCCCTGCTTTTACGATTGGCTGATCAAGAGTACCATTCAGGAAAGAGTGTGAGAATTAACACAGTTGACTATTCGGGTGCTGGAGCTACTAAGGTTCATAGTAAATTAACCAAAATCCCACCTGCAACCCTCTCAACAATTGGAATTTATAGGAGCCCTGTTCAACATGACTCAAGCGAAAGCCTTCCTCACATGACAGACTGCATAGGTTGACAGTGATAGTGCGAAAGACTCAATTGCATCAGCAGGTAACCGCTCACAAGATGTTAGCTGTTCTGGGACATATGGCTTCCACAGTGCATGTAACATCCTTGGCACGACTCCATATAAGACAGACTCAGTGGACCCTGAGGACCCAATGGACTCAGACTACAGAACGTCTCACCGACACTCTCATTCAGTCTTTGGACTGCCTCCCCTTTCAAATTGCTCAACTACAAAAGATATTGATGATGGGGAATCACTTTGGCTGCATGTTGGTGTGAACTGCCTGGGGTTGCCATCTGCCCCACTGGACCCCTGTTGCTGTTATTGGCATGCCTGCTCCTGGAGCGGACAGGCGCTGAGGAGGCAGACCTGTGGAAGCACCCCAGTGCTGTACAAGATCTGAATGCCGACACACACAGTGAAATTGCTTTGGCTGCATGTTGGAGTGAACTGCCTGGGGCTACTGTCTGCCCCACTGGACCCCTGTTGCTGTTACCGGTGTGCCTGCTCCCGGAACAGACAGGCACTGAGGAAGCAGACCTGAGGGAGGACCTCAGTGCTCTACAAGATCTGAACGCCGACACACACGCCCGCTTGTCGCCGTCCGAAGGGGTGTGACCGAAGAGGCAGGTGTGCCCCTTCGGTGCACAGGAGGAAACCAGAGGGCCTGCATTTCTGTCAGGACTGATAAAATGGGTAAGAGAAAGAACAAAGGTTCTACTAAAGTAGCTGCTTCTGTGGTGACTCAAGGTAAGACTCTCGTCCCTATGGACAGATGCTTAGTCCCCCTGGTGTTCAGTTCACTATCACCGGAGGGAGCTTTGAGCTCCGCACCCGGTCCCCACCACCTCCTTCAGTTCCATCTCTCTCTTCTATGTTATTGGAAGACACTGCTACTGACATGTTGATTTTATTCCCTATGTCAAACTGGTGTTACCGGTGGATATAGAGTCTGTTTTATCCCCTCTGGTTGAAGGGGATATAATTCTTATGGACTTATGGGGGTGATAAATAATATCGATGTTAAGTTAGCTGCAACTGTTGCCTCCCTTTGTACATTTAGGCATGGGGAGGATGAGAAATTATAAGATGTTGATACTTGGGTTATTACGTTACATAAGTCTGTAGCGCAAGTCCAGTCCCAAGTCCAGTTGTTTCTAGTGTTTTCTCATTAAAAGATTCCTTGATAATTTACACTAGGCTGGAAGCTTTGGAAAATAGGGCCTGTGCTTATAATCTTAGGTTTTTAAATTTTCCTTTGACTCACTTGTTCTCAACTGAGATACTCCTTAAGAAATACTTTTCGAAAGTCCTTCAGTTTTCAGATAATATTGACGAGGTTCAAGCTTATTATCTTCCGGGTAGACTTAAGGTGTTAATCTCGGGTGGTGGGGCTCAGGATCCTCAATGTCCAACTGTTAGTCAGGATTTGTGACAGCCTTTTTGGAGGATCCCGCAGACATTATTCCTAAATGGGGAACCCTGGTTGTACCACTGGGTTCTGAATCTGTAAAATTTCGTATTTTGAAGGTTTTTTTCTGACATAAAAATGATTTATTTTGTGGATATAAGTCAAATATATTTCCTGATGTCGCCCGCCAGACTCAACTCTGGAGACGTCAGTTTCTGGACTTGAAACAACAGGTGCTTCAGTTGGGAGTTACATTTTGTTTAAAATTCCCTTGCAAGTGCATTATTGTTCAGTCACACGTATGTGTTTCTTGATGGAGCTTATATACAAAGATTTCTGAGAGATAGGGAGCGTGTACGATTGATTGGTGGGCATTAGTTTAATTGAAATCTCCTTACTTGGCATACTAGATGAACATAGAAACATGATGACAGAAAAGACCACATGGCCTATCTAGTCTGTCCTTCCATATCAACCACTACAACAGTCCCCTTTTTTCCTTTAGAGATCCTCTGTGTTTGCCCCATGCTTCTTTGAATTCAGATACTGTCCTCATCTCTACCACCTCCACTGGGAGACTATTCCACGGATCCACCACTCTTTCCGTAAAGAAATATTTCTGCATTTCATTCCTGAATCTATCCCCTTTCACCCTCATCCCATGTCCCCTCATAGCAGAGCTTGCTTTCAGTTGAAAGAAGCTCTCCTCCCATGCATTCATGCCATGGAGGTATTTAAATGTCTCAATCATATCATCTCTATCCCGCCTTTCCTCTAAGGTTGTACATATTAAGATCCTTAAGTCTGTCCTCATATGCTTTATAATGAAGAACACTAACCATTTTAGTAGCCACCTTCTGTACTGACTCCATCCTGTTTATATTCTTTTGAAGGTGCGGTCTCCAGAATTGCACACACTACTCCAAATGAGGTCGAACCAAAGACTTATACAGAGGCACTATCACCACCTTTCTTCTGCTGGCCTTTCCTCTCCCTATGCACCCAAGCATCCTTCCAGCTTTTGCTGTCGCCTTTTCTACCTGTTTAGCTACTTTAAGATCATCAGACACAATCATGCCTAGGTCCCACTCTTCTTTAGTGGACAAAACTATTTCACTGTCTATACTATACCACTCCCTTGGATTGCTGCAGCCCTTCCACTATATATCACTAACAAAGATGTTAAAAATAATGCCTATTTTTCCTTTTGCTGATGTGATGAACTTTAGCTGAAATATCCCTAGATGTGGACTTTACCTTATTTCTTTTCATTAAGAGTATGATGTTAATTTCTGATAACGTATTTGGTTTTCTTTTTGATTAAGTGGAATTGTAATTTTTGAAAATCTCAATTAAAAAAAAAAAGATATTGATGACAGATGCATCCAAACTGGTTTGGGGAGCTCATCTCTATGGGCTTCACACTCAGGGCAATTGGTCAATCCCGGAAAGTTTCCATCAGATCAACTTATTGAAACTAAGATCTGTAGCAAATGCTCTAAAGGCTTTCAAAGATCAGTTGGCCAATCAAATTGTCTTAATATGAACAGACAACCAAGTAGCAATGTTTTACATCAACAAGCAGGAAGGAATAGGCTTATACCACCTGTGCTTGTGAAACAGGTTGTGGAAATTTGCCATAGTCCACAGGAAGAAGAGACACTCTGGTGGACAGACTGAGTCTAGTCCTTCAACCACATGAATGCACTCTGGACTGGGAGGTTGCCATCCACATTTTTTGAGAGTGTGGCACCCCCTTGATAGATCTCTTCACAACTCCTTAGAATGTCCAAGTAGATTGCTGTATGACCTTACTCTGGTACAGAACCAAACTAGCCTCAGATGCCTTCCTCCTTGATTGGGGAAGGGTCTTCTATATGTGTATCCTCCAGTTCCTCTCATTGCCAAGACTTTCCTGAAGCTGAAAACAAATAGAAGCTCGATGATTTTCATTACTCCCTACTGGCCCAGACAACCTTGGTTTCCTCTCCTTCTACAACTTTCCAGTTGAGAGCCAATTCAACTAGGCCATGCACTGGATCTGATATCGCAGGAGAACAGAGTAATATTACATCCCAACATCAAGTCCTTGGCCCTCACAGCTTGGATGTTGAGAAGTTGACGTTATCCGAGCTCAATCTGCCATGGTATCACAGATGTCCTTTTGGCCTCCAGGAGGACCTCAACGAAAAAGTCCTATTCATACAAATAAAAGAGATTTGCTGTCTGGTGTGGGGAACATTCCCTAGATCCCTTTGCTATTCCACACAAAACTGCTTGAGTATTTTATACACCTCTCAGAGTCTGGACTCGTCCAGCTCAGTTAGGGTTCACCTCAGTGCAATTGGTAAACCCATCTCTGTACAGCCTTTTGTTGCTTACTTTATGTGGGGGTTTGCTTCTACTGAAGCATCCCTATAAACCACCCACAGTTTCTTGGGATCTCAACATGGTTCTTGCCCAGCTGATGATAGCTCCTTTTGAACTGCTCAATTCCTGTCCTCTGAAGTTCTTGACCTGGAAGGTGGTATTTCTGGTAGCGGTCACATGAGCTTCAGGCTCTAGTAGTTCATCCACCTTACACTAAATTCCATCACAATAGAGTGGTCCTCTGTACTCATCCCAAATTTCTTCCAAAAGTGGTATTGAATTTCCATCTTAATCAGTCAGTTGTTCTACTAACATTTTTCCCAAAACCTCATGCTCATAAAGGAGAAACTGTGCTGCACATATTGGACTACAAATGACCCTTAGCTTTCTACTTGGAGCAGATGAAAGCCCATAGAATGTCCATCCGGCCTTTTTTCTTTTGATCCCAACAAGCTGTGGGTTGCTGTCTCCAATTTGGCTAGCAGAACGTTTCTCTTTCACTTATTTGCAGGTAGGCCTAAGCCTTTGAGGGTCAAGTCCCAGCCCACAATGTCAGAGCCATGGCTTTGTCAGGAGCCCACTTGCACTCGGTCTCCATGGAGGAGATTTGCAAAGCTGCAATGTGGACATCAGTTCACAATTCACATCTTACTACTCTTTGGAGGGAGATTCCCGATGTGACAGCAACTTCGGCCAATCAGTACTATGGAATCTGTTTGGGGAGTACAATCTAACTTGATCCCCCCTAGGCCCTTTCTGATTTCTGTTTAGGCTACCTTTAAAAATAAATAAATATAAAATACAAAAATCCTGTTGCCAAGAAAAATATTATTGGTTTGCCCCTGCTGGGCAACAATTGTTTTCTCTTTTTTGTTTAAGGTAGCCTGTAACTAAAGAGTCTCATACATGAGAACTTATTTCCTGCTTGTCCACAAAGAAAAGGTAGTTACCCATAGCAGGTGTTCTCCGTGGACAGCAGGAAAAGTCCTCGTAACCAGTGACGGGATCTGATCCAAAAAGGAACCGGTTCAGATCGATTCCGTCACTGACTGGACTGAGCAGGCGGCAGCACAGCACATGTTTGTATTATCTGCGCCGTGCACTCTGGCTGCTGGCGGTCACTGCAGGGCAGCAGCTCCCTGATGGCTCCGTGGCCTGATTTTCCTCCCCCCCCCCCCCCCAGCTCGCAAACCACAGGCTGGTGGGGGGAGTCCCACCAGTGCAGCGCTGGCATCTGGGTGCCGATTTTGGCCTGGTTCACTGAACGTGGCCCGTGGCAAGAACTGGTTTGCGCAAACCAGGCCGAACTGGCCGGATCCCACCACTGCTCGCAACCCATCCATCTCCACTAAGAGTTGCATTCTATTATAGCTATGGTAGAAGACTGAAGAAACATGGTGCTGCTGCGGTGGGTGGGAATATGACACACATGCGTAGAGGAGAGTTCCAAAATCTTCCAGAAGGGGCTGAGAATACTCTGGGCTGTCAGATGACAACCATATGTGAGGACTACTGTCCATGGAAAATACTTGCTGGAGGTGAGTAACTACCTTTCTCCAGGACCAAGTAGGAAGTCAGTCCTCACATATGGGTGACATCGACGTCGATGGAGCCCTGCGGAGCATTTCCCCAGCTTTCCATGAAAGCCTTTGGGAATGCAGGCACGCATGCGCGGTCCCCTTCCCGCCTAAAGGTGCCATCTTGCTCAGTCTCTCTTTTTCCGTGAAGCCTGTCGGACGTGTGTTTTAGTTCTCCCGGAAAAGTGTTAGATTTTTTGGCGATTCCTTCGCTATTTTTTCTCCGGTTCAACGCCGGTTCCCCTCCCGCTGGGTTCGGTACGCTGGTATCGAACCCGATCTTCTTTTTTCAGTTTTTTCCCTTCGTGGCTGGCGTTCGTGCCCTTTTTTCTTTTTCCCTGGAAGGCCGATCCTTTGACCTCGCGGGGACTCTTTTTTCCCAGATGGCTTCCAGTGGTTTCAAGAAGTGTGATTGGTGTAAGAAACTAATGTCTCTCACCGACACACATGACCGCTGTCTTCGGTGCCTTGGTCCGGACCACAATCCTGAGACCTGTGGACCATGTGGTAAAATGTCCACTAAGGCGCTTCAAAGTCATCAGCACCAAAAGGACAGGCTTTTCTCCGACTCGGCCTACGGTCAGGCCCGGAGCTCGTCTGAGGCCTCGACATCTCGGGAATCTGATCCCGAGCATCGTCGGGGCTCCTTGGACAGGGGGTCCCCTGACTGGGAACGGAAGAGGAAGAAGCGGCTCGCGAGGGCGGCGTTGGAGGAGGTCCCTGGTTCCTCGAGAGCTAGGTCTCGGACCCCCGATCGCCGTCCTGGGCCCGTGGAACAGGAGAAGCCGCCAGAAGTACCTCGTGTGGAGCCACAGTCTGCTGGACACGTAAGTCCTGTAGTCCTCGTGGACTCTCCTCCCAGAGAGCCGATGTCGGGCCCGGCACCTCCGGGGCCCGAATCGGTGGCTGCTGAGTCTCCTGAGCTGGGTCTCAGGCTGACAGCCTTGGAGTGCAGATTGTCTGCCTTCATGGAACAGCAGTGGGCGCTGATGGCCAGCCTGTCTGGCGCATCTGCCCCGACCACCGGGACATCGATGTCGAAGTCAACCCCGGAGACCGAGCCGATACTCGAGACCATGAAGACTCGAGGTCGACCTCGGTCGCGGTCACCCTCAACCTCCCGTTCGGGACTGAGGGCGTCGACGCCGGTGCCTTCGGCATCAGGACGGGTGCTCACAGGCCCCGTGAGATCGGACTCTGATTCCTCATCAGACGAGTCCGCCTCGGAGACGGAGGACAAGGAGTCCCCCGACACCTTCTGGACTCGGTGCGTCCCGTCGGACTCACCGCAGTCCGAGCCCCGTAGTAGATCCCCCCCGGAGGATACCCGGTTCTCGGAGTTCGTTCGGGATATGGCCACGGCGTTGGCTATCCCTGCGGATTCCGAGGAGGAGCCTCGAGCCGAAGAGCTCGAGGCCCTTCAGTATGACTCTTCTCCGAAGGAGGCCTTTACTGTTCCGGTTCCTCCGATGCTGGAACGGCTCCTCTTCTGGATGTGGGAGGCACCGGCCTTGGCGCCGGTTCTAAGCAAGCGAGTCGATTCCATTTATCGACTCCGAAGAGCACTGGGTTTCAAAAGGCGCAGCTACCACACCATTCCATGGTGGTGGAATCGGCCATGCATCGTCTGAAAAGTCAGAAGATGCACTCCGCGGTGCCCCTTGGCAGGGAGGCCCGGAACCTGGATGGCTTTGGTAGAAAGTGCTTCCAGGGCTCGATGCTTGCTTGCCGTGTCCATTCTTACCAGCTGTACATGGGCATGTACTTGCGGGACCTGGCCAAAGAACTGGCCGGGTTCTCTGCTGGTCTCTCCGTGGAACCCTTGCAGAGGTTTAAGTCCTTGTCTTCGGGGATACGGGAATTCTCCAAGTTTATGTCTCGCGCTGCCTACGATGGCTTCGAGGCTTCGGCTCGTGTTGCGGCAGCCGGCATCAGAGCTTGACGCCAGGCGTGGTTGCAGTCATTGGACCTCGAGCCATGGGTTCAGGACAAGTTGGTCGATGTCCCTTGCCGAGATGAGAACCTTTTTGGCAAGCCCATGACCGAGAAGGCCGCACAGCTCGAAACCGAGCACCTCACGAGGACAAGGCTGTCTAGAAAGACTTCTGCCCCTTCTCACAAGAAGAAGGGCCCGGGTAAAAAGCCCTTTTACCCGAGGAAGGGACCTGCCTACAAACAGTACCCACAGTATCAGGCCTTCCAAGCACCCCCACAGGGTCAGCAGGCCAAGGGGCAAGGGAATGGGCCCCGTAGGCAGAGGACCCCCAAGCCTCCGACCCCTGCTCCCACTCAGCAGGGTGGGTTTTTTTGACTCCTTAGGCATAGCCTCTCCGTCCCTGCTCTCCCAACCCTGCACAGGAGGTCGACTTACCCTGTTTGCCCACAGGTGGCCACTCATCACTGGAGACAGTTGGGTGTTAAGCATCGTCCACAAGGGCTACATGCTGCACTTCCAACAGCTACCTCCTCCATACTTTCCAGGGGAGCCTCCAAGGCCTCCCCTGCACACACATCTTCTTCAGGAGCTCCAAGGTCTGTTGCGAGACAAGGCAGTGGAGCCTGTGCCTCCCCACCTCCAAGGTCAGGGGTTCTACTCCAGGTACTTTCTCGTACCAAAAAGAACCGGTGGCCTCTGACCTATTCTCGACCTCAGAAATCTCAACAAGTTCCTAGAGAAAGAAATATTCAAGATGCTTACTCTTGGAACACTTCTGCCCTACCTCCAGCAAGGAGATTGGCTATGCTCCTTGGATTTAAAGGATGCGTACACTCACATCCTCATTCATCCAGACCACAGAAAGTACCTCAGGTTCATTGTGGGAGGAAACCATTATCAGTACAGAGTACTGCCTTTTGGCCTCACCTCCGCTCCCAGGGTCTTTACCAAATGCCTGGCAGTGGTGGCGTCCTACCTGAGGAATCAGGGTATCTTTGTCTTCCCCTATCTGGACGACCGGCTCATCAGGGGTCAGACGTGCCAGGAGGCCAGACAAGCCACCCTCCAAACTATTGCTCTTCTTCAACACCTGGGGTTTGTCATAAACTTTGCAAAGTCCACTTTGCTCCCCTCCCAGAACTTGGAGTTCATAGGAGCAAGGCTGGACTCTCTGGCAAAGGCGTTCCTACCAGAAGACAGAGCCCAAAGACTGATAAACTTGGCAAACCAGTTTCTCAGCAGGTCATTGGTCTCCGCCAGGTTCTGCCTGAGGCTTCTTGGCCACATGGCTTCGACAGTACATGTGACCCCCAATGCCCGGCTCCATATGAGGCCTGCACAGTGGTGCCTCAGGACTCAGTGGATGCAGGCCACAGGCAGCCTCAGAGACAGAGTAAGGGTGTCCAGACCATTTCTGAACTCCCTCCACTGGTGGCTGCACCCACCCAATCTACTGCAAGGGGTGCCCTTTCAGATTCCTGGGTTCACAGTGGTGTTGACCATGGATGCCTCCCTGCAAGACTGGGGGGCTCATTGTCTGGGCAAGTGCACCCAGGGCCTGTGGTCTCCCTGGGAGGCCACACAGCAGATCAATCTACTGGAACTCAGGGCTATTCGTTTAGCCCTCAAGACTTTCTCTCAAACACTGGCTCATCAGTCTGTCCTAGTTCAAACAGACAACCAAGTAGCCATGTTTTATGTGAACAAGCAGGGCGGAACTGGGTCCAGGCTCCTTTGTCAAGAGGCGCAGGACCTTTGCTTGTTTGCTCTCAGGCACAACATGCTCCTCAAGGCTGTGTACCTACCTGGCCAGGAAAACTACCTGGCAGACAGGTTGAGCAGGATTCTGCAGCCCCACGAATGGCAGCTACATCCCGTAGTGGTTCAGAAGATTTTCCTGAAATGGGGACTTCCAACCATAGATCTGTTTGCCAGTCCTTCGAACAGACAACTGCCAAGGTTCTGCTCCAGACAACCGCATCCTCTGCGTCTGGCAGCAGATGCTTTTCTGATTTCCTGGTCCCAGGGCCTCCTGTATGCGTTTCCTCCCATGCCCCTGGTGGCCCGAACCCTGTTCAAAATTCTTCAGGACAAGGTCTCGGTCCTGCTGGTAGTTCCCAGATGGCCGAGACAGCCTTGGTTTCCACTTCTGCTTCAGCTGGCAGTGGATCCCCCACTGCCTCTGGGGTTGCAGCCCGACCTCCTCTCTCAGGTTCAGGGGTCCCTTCTGCACCCGAATCTCAGAGCCCTCAATTTGATGGCATGGAGGCTGCAAGGGTAGTTTTGGCTCCCTGGGGCCTACCTCCAGAAGTTGAGGAGGTCGTCCTAGCCTCTAGAAAGCAGTCCACTAGAAAAACCTA
This sequence comes from Ichthyophis bannanicus, assembly GCA_033557465.1. NCBI lineage: Eukaryota > Metazoa > Chordata > Amphibia > Gymnophiona > Ichthyophiidae > Ichthyophis > Ichthyophis bannanicus. The sequence goes on from CM066032.1 coordinate 830,590,947, forward strand.
TGCCCTGAAATGGAAAAGGTTTTCTGTGTGGTGTCAGCTACGTACAGAGGATCCTTTCTCCTGTACTGTGCCTGTAGTGCTTCAGTATCTGCTGCACTTATCCAATCAGGGACTTAAGTCCATTTCTGTTCAGGTTCACCTCTCAGCTCTAGCAGCTCACCACTCACTGGTGGAGGGACATTCTCTGTCGGTTCACCCCTTGGTGTCCAGATTTCTTAGAGGCTTGCTCTTGCTGAAGCCTCCCATCCGTCCTCCAGCTCCTGAGTGGGAGTTGAATGTGGTCTTGCAGCAACTGACTCGCCCACCTTTTGAGCCGATGGCTACTTGTCCTATCCGCTTCCTGTCCTGGAAGACACTCTTCTTGGTAGCCCTTACCTCGGCCAGGAGAGTAAGTGAGCTTCAGGCCCTGGTCTGTGACAGGCCTTATACCCGCTTCTATAGGAACAGGGTAGTCCTTAGGAACCATCCTAAGTTCCTTCCAAAGGTTGTCTCCTCTTTCCACCTCAACCAGGAGGTGGTTCTTCCGACTTTCTTCCCTAGGCCTCATGCAAGTCAGGCTGAAGCAGTTCTGCATACCCTGGACTGTAGGAGGGCCTTATCCTTCTACCTTGACTGTACGCAGGGGCATAGAAGGGCTACTCAGCTCTTCATATCTTTTGACCCTAATAATTTGGGGTTGCCTGTGTCCAAGCGTACCTTGTCCATCTGGGTGGCTGACTGTATCACCTGGGCTTACAGGGCGGCTGACCTTCCTTTGCAGGATCGGGTCATGGCCCATCGTGTCAGGGCAATGGCTGCCTCAGTGGCTCATCTCCGCTCTGTACCGTTGGTAGACATCTGCAGGGCTGCAACTTGGTCTTCAAGCCAGGCTTTTGCGGCCCATTACTGTCTGGAGAGGGAGTCCCGTAGGGACAGTGCTTTTGGCCAGGCAGTACTCCGCAGTCTCTTTGAGGTTTAGGCAACTCCTGCCCTCCAGCCTCCGTTGGGCTAGCGGTGGAGGTTCTTTCAGTGAAAAGCCTTTCTTTGATGCTGGGACTAGAGGGAGTTCTCTTCTTCAGCCTGGGTTCTTGGTAGCCCAGAGCTAGGGAGTCACCCATATATGAGGACTGACTTCCTGCTTGGTCCTGGAGAAAGAGTAGTTACTCACCTGTAACAGGTGTTCTCAAGGAGCAGCAGGAATCAGTCCTCACAACCCTTCCTCCTCCCCTGGGAGTTGCAGTTGTATATAGTTTAATTTTTTTCATTTTTGTGTGCTGTTTCTTAGCTATGTCATTTGACTGAGCAAAATGGCACCTTTAGGCAGGAAGGGGACCGCTCATGCGTGCCTGCATTCCCAAAGGCTTTCATGGAAAGCTGGGGAAATGCTCCACAGGGCTCCATCGACATCGATGTCACCCATATGTGAGGACTGATTCCTGCTGCTCCTGGAGAACACCTGTTACAGGTGAGTAACTGCTCTTTCCCCCCTGTGTACTGATTTCAATTAAGTCAAATTTGATCAGATTATGATCACTAGTGCCAAGGGGTCCCAACAAAGTTAGCTCTTGTACCAAATTCTATGGTCCATAAAAGACTAAGGGGCATGCTTACTAAAGTACAGTATCCAGGAGCACAGGGCTAATTCATATTGTGGCCACATGGTAGACAGGAACATATGGCAAAAGACAACCACACTAAAAATGGCACGCCACTGGAGCAGCATGGGAATAGGTATGGTTAAGGAAGAGAATGGGCGGAGAGTGGGTGATGATGCAGCTTGAGGATGGAACAGCTGTGCTAGTTGCACACAAGTGGCACAAAGACTCCACTAGTGTGGGAGCAACTACTGCCCGCCTCTGCGACAGGCGGTATTTGCATCCGCTTTGCTAGTATGTTCCAAATGTGTGGCTCAAATGCAAATGTTGGGCTACATGAAGGACAGAAAGTGGGCAAATAGGCGATGTTAGTGGAATAGCTGGGCACCTGCCTAGGTCACCTGTTTGGGGACTGCATGGTGGACCACAACAGCCTGACAGCCACAAAACCAGGTCAGGAGTGATCCTGCTGGGACAGTGGGCAAAGATCCACAGAAACATCAACAATTAGATTGTAAGCTCTAACGAGCAGGGACTTTCTTTATATATGTCTGTACAATAGGTAACCACTTGTACACCTGGTGGTACGATATTCTACCTCTCTGGATGTTATAATGAGCCTTTCCTCTTATCTCTTCTATTTCTTTAACTATCACTGTATCTCTTATTCTGTCCTATCTTATAAATGGCGTTCTTTTAATATTTTCAGTAACATTTATGTATTATTGTAAACCACTCTGATGCTTTGGCCTGAGTGGTATATCAAATGTAATAAACATAAACATACAACACTGCATATACCCTGTAGCGCTATATAAATTATTCATAGTAGTAGTAGTAGCTGTCTTGACTGACTGCTGTTCACATCTGCATATGCACTGGATAGTTGTCTGAGGGCTACTGGTGTGTAAGTATGCAGGGGTCAGGAGAGAGGGCCTGTGTGCTTCAGCCAGTAACGACCACATAGCCAGAGTTGGAGCCAGCAGAGTTAAGTGAGGAATGAGACTTGCAAATGAGGTGTCTAAAATACTGGCAACATTACAGTTTGCCAGCAAAAGATGCCCTATGACTCCCATCTTCCCTACTTGAGGGGGCTTGTAGCAGTGCACACAGGCACCTGAAGAGCCATGTTGCTGCCATGGGCCATGTTCCTATGGGCAGATAGTCCATCACCCTGATCATGGCAGGATAAGACTCAGGCCTACCAGCTCTGAGCAGCTAGTTAAAATTTCTAGCACTGAACAGGTTTTCTTTGTTAGAGATGACTGATAAATGTCCACTCCCTGGCCCCATGCCCAGAGGATGAGGCGTTCCTTGGTCATGGGGTGCTTGGGTTTGGCCAGAGGTGGGAGCATGGATGCCCTATGTGGACTACCTCCCATTCACCTTTGCATATGTCAGGCCACTGGGATGGGTGTCCTATGTGATAAGCCATGGGGGTGCTTCTTGACCTTATGGACCCCATGTGGTAGAGATACTGGCTGGCATGCTGCCCAGAGCATCTGTTCCTTCTATCATGCTCCAGTCAATTGCCTTCCATTACATAAAAAGACTTCATGTCAATCCACCACTGCAGAAGCTCCCAATTTCATGGGACCTCAACCTATAAGAGCATAAGAAATGCCATACTGGGTCAGGCCAAGGACTATCCAATATCCTGTTTTCAACCGTGGCCAATCCATGTCACAAGTACTTGGCAGGTTCCTGAAAAAGTACACAGGTTCCACAATGCTTGTCCTGGGATAAGCAGTGGATTTCCCGGGTCCTCTTTAATAATGTTTTATGGACCTTTCCTCCAGGAACTTGTCCAAACCTCTTTTAAAGCCAGCTACACTAACAGCTTTTACCATATCCTCTGGTAACGAATTACAGAGTTTCATTATGTGTTGAGTGAAAAAATATTTTTTCTTATTAGTCTTAAATGGGTTACACTGTAGCTTCATTGCGTGTCCCCTAGCCTTTGTACATTTTGATGGTGTAAACAACTGATCTACATTTACCCGTTCCACTCCATTCATTAATTTATAGACCTCTATCATATCTCCTCTCAGCTGTATTTTTTCCAAGTTGAAGAGCCTTAACCTTTTAAGCCTTTCCATCCCCTTTACCATTTTGGTGACTCTTCTCTGTATCTTTCCTAATTCTGCTATATCCTTTTTAAGGTATAGTGACCTGAATTGCACACAATAGTCAAGGGGTGGTCTCATCATGGAACAATACAGAGGCATTATAATATCCTTGGTTTTATTCTCCATTCCTCTCTTTGATTCCTAGCATTCTATTTGCTTTCTTGGCCTCCGCTGCACGCTAGGCGAAGGGTTTCAACGTATTATCCACGATGACACCTAAATCTTTTTCCTGGGTGGTGGTTCCTAATGTGGAAACTTGCATCATGTAACTATAGTTTGGGTTGTTCTTTCCTAGAAGCATAACTTTACACTTGTCCACATTAAATTTCATCTGCCATTTGGATGTCCCATCTTCCAGTTTATCAGGGTCCTCTTGTAATTTTTCACAATCCTCTTGTGTTTTAACAATTTTGAATAATTTCGTGCTTTAACTTTCCTGATGGAAGCACCTTTTGAACAACTGAAGTCTGCCTCTCTGAAGCACTTAGTAGCTGCTCTCCATAGACAAGCAGAGTAATGCTCTCACACATTACCCTGATGAAGCTCGAGCATGGGAGGAACTTCCCTGCCTCTTATCTTTTAGACGTGCATCACCACACATGCGCACCGCTTCCTGCATAGCACCTATTAGCAAGGGTTCAGAAGGCTGGGCAAATGTCTGTTGATCACCCTGAACGTCCTTCACAGCATGGCTCAACCATGAACACAGCCAATAATAGAGGGGGAAGTGTGAATTTGAAATACTGTGTTTCAGGAGCTATAGTCAGGCAGAAGAACTGTTGAGTGAGAGAGCAACTTGGGGGGTATGAGAGAGCGACTGTGTGAATCCTAGGGGGGAAGTTATGAGAGAGATGGGGCAAAGGCTCCGGGGGGGGGGGGGGTGGAATTATGAGAGAGAGACAGAGACAGGGTGAATCCTGGGAGGAGTTTATGAGAGAGACAGAGAATGAGTGAAGCCTGGGCGGGGGCTAAGAGAAAGAGAGATATTGGGTGAAGACTGGGGGTGTCATACAAGAGAGAGTGGGGAAAGCCTGGGGGTCATGAGAGAGAGAGAGTGACTGGGGGAAGGCTGGGGGGGGGTTAAGAGAGAGAGAGACATACATGCAGCTCCTGACACTCCTTATGTCACACACACACGCACGCCCCAACACACCCCATGGGAACACACACACACAGCCCCTGACACACTCCATGAAGTGTGCACACACACACACACACGTGCATGCAGCCAGCCAGCCCGACACACACACACACATGCAGGCCCCGACATGCCCCATGACACCCCCCCGACACTCTCCATGAAATGCACACATACACATGCAGCCCGACACTTCTCATGACACGCACATGTATGCATGCAGCCCATGACGCACATGCATGCATGCAGCCCACAACAGTCCTCAACCCACATACACATGCACCCTCTTACCCACATGTATGCACCCCCTGACACTTCCCATGACAGACATACACACATGCACGTAGCCCTGACACTGCTCATGATATAGACCAGAGAGAACACCTCTCCTGCAGTCACACCAGGTACACAAAAAAAGCAGGATAGCAGACCACCATGGAAAGAACCTAAATAGAAAGGAGGAAGTCAGCACGACATGTTTTGGCCGGTGCATATGTCAAACTGTAATAACACCACTGCTCAGCTATGGTAAGACAATATATTAAGGCATTACAAAGAGCTCACTATATCCACTGCAGCTAGCAGAGAACAGCTGCAAGGATTGTCCTGGGACAAGCTCGCCATTCTCACATCATGCCACTCCTCAAGCAACTTCACTGACTGCCCGTATCACAAAGAATCAAATATAAGGTCCTTATTAACACACACAAAATCATTTACAATGCCTCACCTCTCTATATGCCTTAATATCAATCTGCAGCTGCAATAGACCCACAAGACAGGGCATGTCTAACATGGTAGATATCCCATCAGAAAGATCAAAATGCAGCCAAAGGACCAATAACGGGGCCTTTTCGCCATATGCCCCTGCACTATGGAACTCACTTCCACCACAAATAAGAGACATTCAACTCCTACAAGACTTCAGAGAATCTTTGAAACCCCTCCTATTCACAGAATATGATAGCCCAACAACAAACAACAATTAACCAGCACAGCATCTCCATGCACAGAACATACAAAACAGCTTAGTAGTAGAGGATCAATTAATCTCTTGCACAGGGTGAATTTATTTATAGCTTGAATCTACCTCAATTACTGATGCTAATTTAGTTAATCAGTCTTGGTGTTTGTGGTGTTAAGAGGCATATATTTGCTTTACCTATTCTACCAGCGACAAGACATTTGCCTCATACTTCTAATTAATAGTGTCAGTTCTGCAGGAGTCATTCCATAATAACAACTGAAACACACAACATGAGAATTTAAGATTACTCCTCCTAGCTTAAAATAGACCGGAAGAGCTGTCAACATTCTCTCTGCAGACATTGCTACTCTTAGGGGCATGTTTACTAAACATTCCTAACGTGCGGGGCCGTGCTAGTGTGCCTGTGCCATATAAGGAGTGGGCGGTTCAGGCAGAAAATAGAAAAAAAACGGTAGTAAGCAACCGGACGTGTGTGCGTCGCGCTAATGTGCGGGGGTCGACATTAGCGCGTGGAAAGGCAAAGTGGCGCGCTGCTGAGTATACAAAACAACAGAGCCGTGGTACAACGGTGAAGACACTGACCAATGGTGCAGGGGCCATGGGTTCAATCCCCCAGTGTGCGCAACGACAAAGGTCAGCTGAGGCAGTAACTGTAATGATTAACATTGTTTTAGGAGGCAAATTAATTTGGAACGGCATAAGGCGGCGCACAGTTATTTTTGGGCGGCAGAAGGCGGCGCACAGTGCTTTTTGGGCGGCATAAGGCGGCGCACAGTTATTTTTGGGCAGCAGAAGGCGGCGCACTGGTCCCCTTGGGCGGCAGAAGGCGGCGCGCTGATAGGCACAAGGCGGCGCGCTGATGCACAAGCACAGGAACAGAGCCACAGCACAATGGTTAAAACACTGACCAATGGTGCAGGGATCAGCGGTTCAACTCCTCACAATGCCCAGTGAAAAATGCCTGCTGAGGCAGTATGTATTATGTTGTGGGAGGCTGTATAATTTTATTTTGTTATCACTACTAGCAAACGCACTCTCCCAGCATGTTAACATACGGCGGCCCATAAGGCACATGTTACAGTGCACTGTTCGCCAAGGCACCCTTGAATGACCCCTATAGGGCAGCATGTATGTTGCGACACAGGATAATGTATAGTGCACCCTATAGGGATGGCAACCATAAGGTGGCCTACAGGGCGCCCTATGAAGCACCCTCAGAGGCACCTAATGGGTATAGTAAGCTGAGGGTGGTCTTGCCGGCATAGACATATGTACAGTAAATAAAAATAAAGCTGTGGACAGCCCTACCAAAGGGCCCCACTGTGGGTTTGAACCCATGACCTCTGGCTGCACAGGCAGTGATGTAACCATTGCGCTACAGCTCCATAGCTGTAAGCAGGCCCCTGGCTGGCTGCAGATAGCCTACACGTCACCTCACAGACAGTCTGCTGGTGTCAACAGGATAGGGTTAGGCCACCCGTACCCATGATGCACTGCACATGCAAATTAGCTGTCCGCAGATGGACACAAGATGGGGAATGCACCCCCACAGCACCTCGGCCCTGTTGGGGGAAGTGACCGGGTGCACCCACACAGCACCTTGGCCTAGTAGGGGGCACTGACCGGGTGTTTTACTGGCACAGAGTAGCCACACACCGTTACATCGTGCGGGTACTGTGCTCACCCTGAGTGTGCAATGAGGTGGCCAGGACCAGGTCAACAACACCTGCCATGGCTGATGGAGGCCAAGCGGGCGTTCCAAAGCAGTGTTAATGTGTAAGATAGCTAGTTTCTGCACAAACACCATGGATATCCCTGTCTGCCGCCATCAGGCACCTCCCCCCCCCCCCCCCCCCCCCCCCCCCCGTGGCAGACATGGTCCCCATCAAGGGATCCACACTCTACCTCCCTGCAAAGGTGGCAGTAGAGGGCAACATCAACCCCAGTCCTGCTGAGGAACACCACCACCCCCCCAGGCAGGCAGCTCCATACACAGCCATAACACAATAGCAGACAGACATAAGCCCAGGGTATGGTAAGCTGCACTCCACCACCAGATATTCCCCTGCAGCAAGCCAACAGCCACTGCACCCTGCAAGCCATTATAGCAAGACATTTACCAGCTACAAACAGTCTGCTGGTTAGTCCATAGTGCATGTTCCCAATGGAGATGCATGCACCCAGAACTGGGCTGTCTGCATACACAGCAAGCAGATAGATCAGTGACTGGGCCCCAAAGAGAAACCCATATCTATCACATGAGAGAACTACTATACAGCACTATGGGGGGGCCTAGCCATGCTGTGGTCACTGCACAGTCAGGGTGAGCGTGATCCCCCAGAAGGACATGCTTTGGCCACCCTGTCTGTGTAGGTGGTGGCCGGACACTACAATATCCCAGCCAATGTCCCTGCCAGGGCCCTATGCCCAGTGCAGATGCATCCTGGCCACGCCACCCTGCCCTGGCTATACCCATGGTACCTTGCACCTCATTATGCACATTGACTGGCCAATACTGGCAACAGTGCTGGCAGTGCGGGCTGTTGAAGGGGCTTGCAGCCAACACCCACTGTATAGACAGACACACACTTCCACACCTCTGCCATCATGGTGCTACGATTGAGGGGGTAAGTAGCCTTGCCCACCAAACCGGTCCTGAGCACGGCAAGGCATGGATATGGTACGCATTACAGCTGGTGGTCACTCCCCAGGGTGGTAAGCACCGTCAGAGGCCAGGCCTGGAGCATGCCCCGCAAACACCTAACAGATTGTTTGGATGGGGTCAACTAGCAGTATGTACGTAACGTATGGATAACTGCCTGCCTGTGCTCCTAGCAAACGTCTCCGAGCTGTGTACCGTATACCTCAGGTGTAGGGTGACATTGGTAAGTTATGCAAGTGCTCGTTTTGGGTGCTGCATGCACGGTCCAATGTTCTGCCTTTCCAGGAGACATTGGCCAATGGGGCCTGTGGGTGTGGGTGTGTCTGCCCTTGATGGCTGCTGCTTTATGGCACAGATTCCCAACTCCAGTCCAGGTTTGCATCACACTGTTCGGGTTTTCCTGCTATCCCTCATGAATATGCATGGGCTACATCTACATGCCATGGGGGTGGTGCATAGATATACAGCACAGGCATTTGTATGAGTGTCAGCATGGAACCTGACTGGTGTGTGGCCCACCAGGACTGCATTTGGGTGATTCTGCTCTAGGTACTGCCCCTGTTCATGGTGTGTGTGCTCAGTGGGGTAAAAGATAGATGTCTTACCATTGCATATGTCCCCGCCATGAAAGGTGTGTCCTTACTATCACTGTTTAGTTGTGGGAAAAATATGTGGGCAGGATTGGCAGTAGCCCCAGCTGGGCTTTGAACCTGTGACCTTCTGTTCTTGTATGCATTGTCTGTGTGCACTGCACCACTGTGTAGCCACAGATTGGTTGGATTCCCTGGACTGTCCATGACTGTGGATCCGGCAGGACCTGTCTGTTGCAGTGGACTGTGCCAGCCTGCACATGGCTAGGCCTCTGTCTTCTGTGGTTAGCAGCCACTGCCCCCTGCACCACATGTACTTGTCCGCCAACATGCTGGCATGAACTTCTCTCAGAAAAAGCAGTTGACCTGATTGCAATGTGGCAGTATGGGACTGCATTTGGGGGACTTGGCTGTAGGTAATGCCCATTGTTGTGGTGTGTGTGCGGTGTTGGGTAAAATATGGGTGTTTTCCCCATGCATACAGGGGTGTCTGCGCTATCTTTATTTAGTGGTGGGTAAAATATAGGGACTGGGCTGGCAGGTGCCCCAGCTGGGTTTTGAACCTCTGCCCTCTGGTCCTAGAGGTAATGACTCTGTCCGCTGTACCACACTTTGGCCACAGAGACAGTGCAGCCCCTGGAGGCAGTAAGCCTGGCAGGATGGAGTCACAAACCCTGCTCTACGCAATTCTACTGTGGGCATATGCACCCTGTCTGGTGACAAACGTGCACATAAACCCCGGAAATGACCACGGGAAATGTGGGACAAAATATCACCACGCTGGGCAACAGTGATATTAATGGGCAACCATAGCAAACACTCCCAGGAAAGCTCCAAAACGTGGAAATGTTTTTTGGAAGAGTCTCCTCTCAGTAGACCCTTCCAAAATTCATTTCTTTTTTCTGGAGCTTTGCTGGGTGTGATTTCTGTATTTGCCCATCACTATAACTGTTCCCCAGCTGAATTACTATTTTTAATAGTTCTGTTGTCATTTTCTATTTTTATTTTCACTTTTGTGCTGTGCACATATATCACACTGCTCACGTTTTGCTGGTTTCCCCGGTTTTCCTGTACATTGCTGACGGAAATGGTTTCTCTTCCCTTTAAATGCTTTCTACCGCGAGTGTTTCACTCGCGGTAGTTTTTACATGCAAATTCGGGCCCGATACTGTGCGGGGAGCCTCTCCCCTCCCACTCTCCACCCATTGGACCCGTCCCTCCGCCCCTCCGCAGCCTTCCTCCGCCCTCCTTTCGCCGTTCCACGCCTCTATCGGACATTTGCGGGCCCGCACTTGTACGGGGCCCGTTAGTGAGCCGCGTACCTGTGCGGGGGTGACACGCACGTGTGCGGGGCGTTTAAACGCGTTTCTGCGCGTTTCAGTGCCGCGTTGCCGTGCGCTATTTTGCGGCGCGCTATTTTGCGGATTTTAGTAAACATGCCCCTTAGTCTCTTATGCTTTCATGGATGTGGTGTATACTGGGATTTTCAGTTAATCTGCTAACATAAAAAAGAAAACATTATAACACACATTTACCACCTTGGTTTAATTGCTTCAATTACTTGTTAGAATGAAGTTGTATTATTCATTATTTGTTACTTATAAAATATGTTAGCTAAATACCTAATCTAACATATTTCCTTACTATGCTTCTTGCACAATAAGAATTTTTTTTAAAAAAGTGGGATATCAGTATTACTAACCAGAAATCATGAAATGAAAACAAACCATCAAACCTTCATGACAAGCAATATGACATAAATGCACATGACAGATAATCTGCACTCCCAGACTCTTCTACAAGGTCAACATCCAGATTGAATCCATTGTTCTTCAGGTTGGTTGTTTCACTTTTCTTATTTTTTCTTTTTCTTTTTACCTTTTTTTTGTATAGTTCCCTTTAATCAAGTAAACTTGCTTTTACTTTGACAAGCAATTCAATTTTCAGCAAAACTGCTAACTTGTATCTTTTCCTTTAAAACCTTTATAATTTTCTGTAGCCATCCCATTAGTATTTTCTTCTTAGTCTGTTATATCATGCAAATTCATGCAACTTATAAGATATCGAAGTACACCAAAAGCTACCATACATGGAAGATCTTCCCATTCACTCATGCATAACTACAAATTAATCATAGATAATACAAGAGAATATGTGCTTGACCATTCTCCAGAAGTTCTTTTCTGCAGTTATAAGACACTCTGGGAGATACTATTTACAATGAACATCTCAGCATTTGCATTTTTACACATGGAATGAAATTAGCAGACAAATTCTTTTAACTGGGATAAGCTCAGACCTGTGAAACCTAGAAATCAAAACTTGCATATTGTGGATTAAACTTATTTACAAACACAAATCTCATGATCATGCGGATTTATCTGTCAATAATGCTGCTACCAATTGGACCTAGAGGTTGTTCTTTTTATATATCTAGGGGAAAAAGAATTAGCAACATTCATGCTATACTTTGTGTTCTATTTTGATATCCTCCCTGAAAACTTTAAAGTAACTTCTCTAACAAGGCATGCTAGTATCTGGCAAGCAAGAATTTCCTTATGCCCTTGAACAATGAACAATTATCTCTCACTAACGGAGTTACTCTGAACACACAGTCCAGCCTTATTTGTTCCTCTGAACTGTCATCTGTGCTGTCTACTTCTGTCAAGTTCTACAGCAGTGTGCATCCCTCTTCCCAATCCATTGAATCAGAGAATCCATTTCATACTACAGTACAAACGTATACAGATAGCAAGGAAAAAAACCACTAACTGTGCACATTACCACTGCAGATCAATCATAGAATCCCATCTTTCCCTTTACATATTCATTAGACTGACATATCACTTCACATCATTAGCTTATCTTCACCAGTTTACTGTGAGTCAAAATCCTTCTTTTTCACTATTAATATCCATCTCAATACTCACAACACTTTCTCATCACTTGCATCATACCACCAACTACATACCGTACATAGACCTTTCTTCATAGCATACCAATGTAACCTTATAGACTAAGGTTTCTAGAAACATTAAACTACTATTAAAACTTAGGGCCGCTTTTAAGTGAACTGCAGGTTGTTGTTGTGCCGTTGAGTCGGTGTCGACTCCTGGTGACCCTCTGGATAGTTGATCTAAACTTTGTTTGGTCTTCAGCCAAGCAGCTGTTGTTGTATCGACCCATCTCATTGCTGGCCTTCCTCTTTTACGGTGACCTTCTACCTTGCCAAGCATTATGTCTTTCTCCAATGATCATTCTCTTTGCATGATATGTCCAAAGTATGAAAGGCAAAGTCTTGTCATCTGAGCTTCTAAGGAAAGCTTAGTTTTGATCTCCTCTAGTACTGATTGGTTTGTTCTTCAGGCAGTCCATGGTATACACAGTATTCTTCACAGGCACCATAATTCAATGGCATCAATTTTCTTCCTGTCTATCTTTTTCACTATCCAACTTTCGCATCCATATGATGTTATTGAAAATACCATGGCCTAGACAAGTTGAATCTTCATATGGAGAGAGACATCTCTGCTCTTGAGGATCTTGTCTAAGTCCTTCATACCCATTCTACCAAGAGCAATATGTCATCGGATTTCTTGACTGCTAGTTCTTTCTTTATTGATTGTTGATCCAAGTAAGTTAAAGCTGTCAACTATTTTAATTTTTTCTCCATCAATGATGAACTTATTGATTTTGCTAGTTGTCAGGATCTTTGTCTTCTTAAGGTTGCGGTGCAGACCCATTTTAAGATTATATTACTTGATCTTGAGAAGCAAATGTTTCAAATCACCTTCACTTTCAGCCAGTAATGTGGTATTATCAGCATAGCGAAGGTTGTTGATGAGTCTTCACCAATCTTCACACCTTGGTTGTCTTCATACAGTCCTGTTTCTCTGATGATTTGTTCTGCATAAAAATTGAAGGTAGGGGGAAAGTATGCAGCCTTGTCATACACCTTTGCTGATTTTAAACCATTCTGTTTCGCCTAGTTCCATTCGAACTGTTGCTTCTTGATCAATGTAAAGGTTGTGCAAGAGAACGATCAGGTATTCTAGAATACCCATGCTTCTTAGTGTGGCCCAGAGTTTTTCATGGTTTACACAGTCAAAAGCCTTGCTGTAGTCAATAAAATACATATTGATATCCTTTTGATATTATTTTGTCTTTTCAAGGATCCATCTCACATTTGCAATAATATTTCTCATTCCACGCCCTTTCCTGAACCCTGCTTGCACTTCAGGCAGTTCTCGTTCCAGGTATGGTTGTAGTCTGTGCTGAATGATCTTGAGTAGAATCTTGCTGGCATGTGGGATCAAAGTGATTGTGCGATAATTTCCACAGTCAGTCGGGCCATCTTTCTTCAGTATTGGTATAAACACAGATCTTTTTCAATCAGTTGGCCATGGATTTCTCGTCCAAATTTCCTGGCAAAGCCTTGTAAGTATGGTAACAGCTTCATCCAATTGCTGTAATACTTCAATGGGAATGCCATCAATGCCCGGTACTTTGTTCTTTGATAAGGCTGTCAATGCTGCTTCGACGACTTCTTTCATCAACAGTGGTTCCTGATCATAAGGTACAGGTTGAAACGGCTGTTGGTCCACTTGATCTTTATGGTATAATGACTCTGTATATTCTTTCCAACTTTTCTTGATTTTCTCAGCATCATTCACCATGGATCCTTGAGCATCTTGTAGAATTCCAATTTGAGGCTGGAATTTTTTCTTTAACTCTCATAGTTTTAGAAAAGCTGATCTTGTTCTTCCTCTAATAGCTTCTGATTCTATTTCTTTTCATGTGTTATTGTAGTACTTCTCCTTGTCTTGTCTTGCTGCATATTGGACATCTCTGTTGAGTTCTGGCTTTAACTTCTTTGTGTTTCTGGACATTTTTCAGAGTTTCTTTGGACATCTATTTTGGCCATTTTTGCTTTTTCACCTTATGTAGAGACTTCTCACTTTCTTCCAACACAACCTTCTTGATGTCATCACATAACTCTTCTGTAACTCTGTCATTTGTATCTAAAGCAGCAAATCAATTTTTCAGGCAGTCTTTAAATTCCAGTGGTATATTCTCAAGATCATATTTTGCTACATTAATGAGTGGGTTGCTCTTTTTCAACTTTAGCTTGAGTTTGTGATCTGTAGCTCCAGGTTTTGTCTTCATTGATGTTATTGAGCTTTTCCATCATTGTCTTCCACAGATGTAGTCAATTTGATTTCTGTACAATCCATTGGGTGAAGTCCATGTGTACAGTCGGCACTTGTGCTGCTGGAAGAAGGTGTTTGAGATGAATAGATCATTGGTCTTTCAGAATTTCAGTCTTTCTCCAGCTTTTTCTGTTGCCAAGTCCATATTTTCCAACCACTTTGCTTTCTTTGTTGCCAACTTTGGCATTCCAGTCACCCATGACTCTCAGAATATCCTATTTGCATGTTCTGTCAATTTCAGCTTGTACTGGTTTATAGAAGTCAACGTCTTCCTCTTCTGCAGCTGTTGTTGGGGCATATTGTCTGAATTATAGTTGTGTTAATGAGCTTTCCTCATAGACAAATAGAAATTAAACATTCACTGACAGTTTTGTATTTCATACAGTTCTTGCAAATTTCTTCTTAATTATAAACGCAACATCATTTCTTCTTTGTCTTGGTTTGCAGCTTGTCATGCTGTGAGGGCTTGTGTTGTGATGCTGAGAGCTAAGCTATCAAGTAGCTTAGCTACTGACAGGGTCTCTCAAGATAGACAGGTCTCAGCTGAGGTGCCAGACTAAGACAAACACAGCAGAATGGGACAGTGTTGTAAGTGGAGAATCGTATTTCTGTGACAAATACAAAAACACGGGAATTGACTGTGCAGAAGAAAGACTTGGCAAATCTACTTCTGTATCTTGCTACGAAAACCCAATGGATAGTCACAAAACAAATTGCACTATAGTGCCGGAAGATGAAACCCCAGGTTGGAAGGCACTCTAATGCAGGGGTCTCAAACTCAAATTGCTTTGAGGGCCAAATGAGGACTTGTAAAGTAACCCGGGGGCCGCATAAGACGCGGGGCCTCATTTGCATAAGGGACCTCATTTGCATAAATATTTGCATAATGTTACCATACACTAATTTTTAGTAAACATGCCTCTTTAATGAGTATGGATAAAGAAAGACTAAAATATTTAGAAACAAGAAGACAATAATTAAACTGGGAACCCCAAAAGCCAAACTTGGAATGTACAACAACACTGTAGAAATAAAACTATAAATTAATTTCCTCTTGTACTAAACAAAGCGCAAACATTAATGATGCACATTTCCCAGAGCTGACATATTCCAGTTAATAAATTCAAAATAAAGAGATATTTTTCTACCTTTTGTGCATTTTTTTCAGTTGCAATTGTTCCAGCCACTTTCTTCTGGTTTCTTCATGTCTTCTGCTAACTCTCCATCGTCTGCTGTCCATTTGCCCTTTCTTCTCTCCTAGTTTTTTTCCATTCTCTCTCTACATCTGCTTTAACATACTAAGCTTTCTCCTTTTTCTCTTTCCTCATTCCTATTTCATCCACTCAAATTTTACCCCTCCATCCTCAATCCCCACTTACTCTCCCAATACCTGGCCAATTGTAGATTTGTCTTCTCTCCCAGACAAAATATTTTTCCCCTCTCCATTTCACTTTCCCAGCTCCATCCCATTCTAATCCTCCCCCAACATCAGCTCCCTTCTAGTTCCAGCCCCACCCAGCATCCGCTCCCTTCTAGTCCCCCCCTTAGTCCATTTCCAGTCCTATCCTAGCCTCACCATCAGCCCATTTCCAATCCTAGCCCCCCATCAGCCCATTTCCAATCCTAGCTCCCTCCCCTCACAGCCCATTTCCATTCCAAGCCCCCCTCCCCATCAGCCATTTGCAGTTCAAGCCCCCCTTCCACTCAGCCCATTTCCAGTCCTAGCAACCCCCCCCCCAGCCCATTACCAGTCCTAGACCCCCCATAGCCCATTACCAGTCCTAACCTCCCCATAGCGCACTTCCAGTTTTACCCCCCATCACCCCATTTTCAGTCTTACCCCCCCCATAGCCCATTACCAGTCATAACCCCCCTGCCAATAGCCCACTTCCAGCCCTAACCCCCATTACCCCATTTCAGTCAGCCCTTCCATAGCTCATTACCAGTCCTAACTCCCCCCATCAGCACACCTCCAGTACTTCCTAACCCCCACCTGCCCATTTCCAGTCCTAGCCCCCACCATAGCCCATTACCAGTCATAACCCCCCTGCCAATAGCCCATCTCCAGTCATAAC
The DNA here is from genome assembly GCA_033557465.1 of Ichthyophis bannanicus. Classification (NCBI taxonomy): domain Eukaryota; kingdom Metazoa; phylum Chordata; class Amphibia; order Gymnophiona; family Ichthyophiidae; genus Ichthyophis; species Ichthyophis bannanicus. The sequence goes on from CM066032.1 coordinate 830,607,313, forward strand.
CCCCCCTGCCAATAGCCCATCTCCAGTCATAACCCCCCCTGCCAATAGCCCATTTCCAGTCATAACCCCCCCCTGCCAATAGCCCATTTCCAGTCATACCCCCCCCTGCCAATAGCCCATTTCCAGTCATACCCCCCCCTCTGCCAATAGCCCATTTCCAGTCATACCCCCCCTGCCAATAGCCCATTTCCAGTCATACCCCCCCCCCTGCCAATAGCCCATTTCCAGTCCTACACCCCCCCCCCCGGTAAATTAAAATAAAACCTGGCTTCTGCTGCTCAAGCAGCAAAATCAGCTGTCCTGCGGCCCCTTCCCCTGTGCCCGGAGATCCGAGTCTGCTCTATCAGCGGCGTGCTTTTCAAGTCGCGAGGAGAGTATTCCCCTCTCGCGCGGCTTGAAACCGCGCGAGAGGGGAATACTCTCTTCGCGGCTTGAAAAGCACGCCGCTGATAGAGCAGACTCGGATCTCCGGGCACAGGGGAAGGGGCCGCAGGACAGCTGATTTTGCTGCTTGAGCAGCAGAAGTCAGTTTTTTTTTTTAAATTTGACAATTGATTCTGCCGCTGCCACGGCGGCAACGGCAGAAGCCAGGGTTTTGGGGTTTTTTTGTTTTCCTCCGTCGCGGGCCGCACAAAGTTGTCTCGCGGGCCGCATGCGGCCCGCGGGCCGCGTGTTTGAGACCCCTGCTCTAATGGCTACTGGGGATGAGCTGAAGACTTCTCAGAGTAAAGCCAGCATTTATGCTGATTACATATTGGGACATGAAACATACAAAGCATGAACCAAGGGAAGTTGGAGGTGGTCAAGGATGAAATGGAATGTGTACAACTCAATCTGTTGGGTGTCAGTAAACTGAAATGGATTGGTTTTGAGCACTTTGCATCTGATGATCATATGGTCTACTATGCTGGAAATGAAAGACAAAGAAGAAATGGTGTTGCATTTATAATTAAGAAGAAACTTGCAAGAATTGTAATGAAATACAGTGCAGTCAGCGAACGCTTAATTTCTATTCAAACTGCAGATAGAAGATATAAATTTATATTCTCAACAATATGCAAAACACAGTGTGAGTCAATGATGTCCCTTAATTAGTCTAGCAATAGGTGTGCTCATTCCAAATAACAACTCTCTACATATATCCTATTTAACATTAAATATTTAGGCCTCGATTCAGCAAGCGACATACGGGACTGCATGTTCCGGTGGGACATGTAGTCCCACAAGCCGTCCTGCCCATATTCCCACATACACTCTCCCTCATGGCCAAAGCAGCAATGTGGGGAGGGGGTGGGCCGAAGCAGCAAGATGTACAGGGCCAATTCAGGTCACATTCCTGTACATCCTGTGACTGGGGGTGAGACATGCTGCTTATTTCACTGTGGAGGTCAAATAAGCAGCTGCAGAGACCCCGATCAGCCAGGAGTAGCGCAAGGTGGGTCCCTGCCACCCGATCTGGGCCTGGACAGCCAGGCCGAGGGTTGGGTGGTGGGGTGACAGGGGGTCAGCGATTTTGCGGGGGGACCAGCATGTGGGGTGGACGTCCCCACGTACATGTAGGGGCACACTGGGCCATCTCAGAGCCAAATGCTGCACACATGGGAACATTGGGTCCTAACGAGCCTGTCCTGCTTGGGGCCATCCAGACGGCCTGGATGTGTCCTTAGTGGAATCGGGCTCTTATTATAACTAAAATCTTTATGAAATGAAAATTATTTTTTCAAACATTTTATAACAACCTCAATAGGAAGAAGTATCCTTCAGGTGTATCTAGAACCTGTACACTAACTAAGGGTTTAGGAAGGGCAAAAAGTACACAAATTGAGCACTAGTAATATCAGGTATGTGAGCTCTTTCTATAAGTTCAGAAGAAGTACATGAGCTGGAAAGAAACTAATTTGAATCTGCTATATAAGGAAAATCACAATATTGAAATGATTACTTAAACTAAGGAGGGTTTAAGACTTATGTTATTAGTGTCTAAAACCAAAACAAAAATCAGCATGACCTGCTGTCTTTCTCACAGTGCGACAACATATATCTGGGGTTTTTTTTTTTCATTTAGTTGTTTCCATTGAAACTGGGATCAGGAATACTTTCAAAACAAAATGCACTTCTTCTCTAGAAACCAAAACATAACTCAAATGCAGAAAAACAATTGAAATTACCTTAAGACCCAAGAGTGAAACAAACAAAAAAAGACAACTCTGTGTAGTCTTTACACATTACCGATCAGTAGTGATAAGAAAACAGACTTTATTTATTATTTTTATTTATTTAACTGTATTTATATCCCGTTTTTCACCGGGTCAAAGTGGCCCAACATCAAAAAAGGGGGGGGGGGACAGTAATCAATTCTTAGGGTGCAGGGGCTGTCACTGGGGAGGCCAACATTAATGATCTGAACAGACATTAAGGACTTAAACAATGGACATCAGTTTCTTAGTAGGTAGATCTGTGGGTATGTTAACATAAGAACATAAGATATGCCATACTGGGTCAGACCAAGGTCCATCAAGACCAGTATCCTGTTTCCAACAGTGGCCAATCTAGGTCATACGTACCTAGCAGTTTCCCCAAAAGATACAGGTTCCACAGTGCTTGTACTTGGTCAAGCATTGATATCCTGGGTCCCTTCTTAATAATGGTTTATGGACCTTTCCTCCAGGAACTTGTCCAAACCTTTTTTTAAACCCAGCTACACTAACAGCCTTTACTACATCCTCCGGTAACAAATTCCAGAGTTTGATTACACGTTGAGTGAAAAAATATTTTCTTTTATTATTCTTAAATAGTTTACCCTCTAGCTTCATTGTATGTCGCCTAGTCGTTTTATATTCTGATAACATAAACAGTCGATCTACGTTTACCCGTTCCACTCCGTTCATTAATTTATAGACTTCTATCATATCTCCCCTCAGTCGTCTCTTTTCCAGGTTAAAGAGCCCTAACCTTTTTAGCCTTTCTTCATAGGAGTATCCTTCCATCCCCTTTACCATTTTGGTGGCTCTTCTCTGAACCTTTTCTAATATTGCTATATCCTTTTTAAGATACGGCAACCAGAATTGCACACAATATTCAAGGTGCGGTCTCACCATGGAACGATATAGAGGCATTATAATATCTTTTGTTTTATTTTCCATTCCTTTCCTTATGATACCTAGCATTCTATTTGCTCTCTTGGCCGCTGCTGCACACTGGGCCGAGGGTTTTAACATGGTATCCACAATGACGCCTAACTCTTTTCCTGGGTGGTGGTTCCTAATGTGGAACCTTGCATCGTGTAACCATAGTTTGGGTTGTTCTTCCCTAGGTGCATAACCTTGCACTTGTCCACATTAAATTTCATCTGCCATTTTGATGCCCAGTCTTCCAATTTATCAAGATCCTCTTGCAATTTTCCACAATCCTCTTGGGTTTTAACAACTTTAAATAATTTTGTGTCATCTGCAAATTTGATAACCTCACTCGTTATTCCACTTTCCAGGTCGTTTATGAATATGTCAAAAAGCAGCGGACCCAGCACAGATCCCTGGGGTACACCACTATTCACCTTTCTCCATTGGGAAAATTGGCCATTTAGCCTTACCCTCTGCTTTCTATCTTTTAACCAGTTCCTGATCCACAGTACACTTCTTCCTATCCCATGACTCTTTAGTTTTGCCAAAAGTCTCTGATGAGGGACCTTGTCAAAGGCTTTCTGAAAGTCCAGATACACTATATCAACTGACTCACCTTTGTCCACCTGTTTATTCACACCTTCAAAAAAACATAACAGATTAGTAAGACAAGATCTTCCTTGTCTAAAGCCATGTTGGCTGTCTCCCATTAGGCCATGACTGACTACATGCTGAGTAATTTTATTCTTTATGATGGTTTCTACCATTTTTCCCGGTACTGACGTCAGGCCCACCGGTCTGTAGTTTCCCGGATTACCCCTGGAACCCTTTTTAAAAATTGGTGTTACATTGGCGATCCTCCAGTCTTCAGGTATTAGAGATGATTTTAATGATAGTTCACAGATTACTAATAGCAGGTCTGCAATCTCATATTTCAGTTCTTTCAACACCCTTGGATGTATACCATCCGGCCCAGGTGATTTGCTACTCTTCAGTTTATCTAATAGTTGTAATACATCTTCCCGATGTATTGATATTTCCTTCAATTCTTCCTCACCATTAAATACCACTTCAGTCATGGGTAACATCCCTACATCTTCCTCAGTAAAGACCGAAGCAAAGAATTCATTCAGTCTCTCCGCTATTGCCTTGTCGCCTCTTAGTGCCCCTTTAACCCATCTATCATCTAATGGACCAACTGACTCTCTCACAGGTTTTTTGCTACGAATGTACTTGAAAAAATCTTTATTTCGCGTTTTTGCTTCCGCAGCAAGCTTCTTTTCAAATTATCCCTTTGCCTGCCTTATCAATGCCTTGCATTTGACTTGCCAGTGCTTGTGCTGTTTCCAGGTTTCGTCATTTGGCTCTTTTTTCCATTTCTTGAAAGATGCTTTTTTTGCAACAACAGCCTCTCTGACCTCACCTTTAAACCATGCTGGCAGTTTTTTGGACTTCCTTCCACTTTTCTTAAAGCGTGGAATACAGCTGGCCTGGGCTTCCAAGATAGTATTTTTCAACAACACTTATTAAAAGAGGGCTGCTACACAGTACCCTGTCTTGTGCTGCTGAGGTAAGCTATATTCTGATTTGATTTAAATTATAGCTCTTTGCTACTGCTAGGCTCTAACTTATTATGAAATTTAAACTACAAGCTCTCTGCTGGGTTCTAAATTTAACCAGAAAGCTCTCTTCTGTGTTTTAAATTTAAACTAAAAGTACTTTGCTGATGCTAGGCCCTGAGTGACTATTAAATTTAAACTACAAGCTCTCTTCTGTGTTTTAAATTTAAATTAAAAGTACTTTGCTGAGCTAGGCCCTGAGTGACTATTAAATTTAAACTACAAGCTCTCTGCTGGGTATGAAATGTAACCAGAAAGCTCTCTTCTGTGTTTTAAATTTAAACTGCTGCTACTAGCCCTGACTGATTTAACAAAAAATAGTGGGTTCACAGATTAATTAGCTTTAATACAAAGAATTCCTTTCAGAAAATTTCCTGAAGTATATACTCACAATTGCAGATCTCTCTCCAGAAGTAACTGTCCACTTTTATGTTAGAGGGTCTGGAGGGGTAGTCACTGATGGATGTTTGTTTCTGGTCCGAGGCATTCCTGGAATAGGATGGTTTTTAGTTGTTTTCTGAATGTTGAAGGATCTCTGTTGTTTCTGATTTCACTTGGTAGGGAGTTCCAGAGGGATGGTGCCTATAGTTCGAAGGCTCTGTTGCAGGTCCGTTGATTGTATTTGGTTCGTTCGTGGGGGATGGTGAGGGTGTTGCTGGTGGTTTGTCTGGTTGTTCTGTTGTGGGTGGGTTGGGGCAGTAGAGTGCGGAGCTGGGAAGTCTGTGTTTGATAGAGGGCTTTGTGGATAAGTAGGGCTGATTTGTATTTGATTTTTGCTTCAAGAGGGAGTATGTGCAGTTCTCTCAGGACTGGGGTGATGTGATCTTGTTTTTTTGCTTTATGGATAATTCTTGCTGTGGTATTTAAGGCAGTTCATAGTGGGTTGGTGTGGGTGGTGGGTAGTCCGTGATAGATTATATTGCAGTAGTCCAGGTGGGGGCAGTGTCATAGCTTACATGACTGTCCTGAGGTCCTGTGGATCAATGAGAGGTCTGAGGCGTTGTTCTGTTTTTGCCTTGTGGAATATTATTCCGTTAGTCTTTTTGATCTGTTGCTTGAGTGTGAGAGCTTGGTCTATGATGATGCCTAAGTATTTTATGTGTGGTTGTATTTGTATTTGTGTGGTTCCTAAGTTGAGGTGTGGTGGTGGTGGTGTGAAGTTTGGGTCCTTGGTTACTATGAGGGCTTCTGTTTTTTTGTTGATGGATAGGTTGTTCCTCTGTAGCCAGCTGAAGACTTCTATGAAGCAGTCTGATAGGTGATTGATTGTTGGGTTGGTGGTTGTGACCGTTCCACAGAGCATTATGTCATCTGTGTTGTTGTGGTAGTTGATGTTATGAGCACATATGATTGGGCAGAGTGGTTGCAGGTAGATGTTGAAGAGCATGGCGGATAGTGTGGATCCTTGGGGTACTTCTTGGTGTTGCTGAAAGGGGGAGGAGGTTGCTATGCTTGTGCGGATCAGTTGTTGTCTATTGGTCAGGTAGGAGTGGAACCACTGAAGTACGACCTTTTTGATGCCAAATTCTTGGAGCCTGTGTAGGAGGATGTTGTGGGAGGATATCAGTTTGCCAGTCTGCCAGTCTGGCGAAATAAGGCCCTGACCTATTAAAGAAGAAAATCAGCATATAGAAAAAAACAATTTAACAAGTTAAAGCCAGACTGTTTAAATCTTTTTACAAATGGAAAACGTTATCCTTTTAAAAGCAGACTAAGGAAAGCAAACAAGTGAATCATTGTACACTTTCTCTTCTAATACAAAAAAACTTATGTTTAAGGGTTTGGACCTCATCTTTTTGTTTTTCTTGAGACTTTTCATGTGCCATTGTCTCTCACCATGTAAGGATGACCCACTCGGGACTAGTATGCAGTCCCCCTAAATCATTAGCTTGCCTGCAGCAAATGCCACATTGGACAGTTTTTGTCTTATTACTCTGTTATGCTTTTTGCTTTACTTTTTGTTTATATCTACATGTTTCAGGTCATATCAAACACTACATTTCAGGTCAAGCCAAGCATAAACATTTTGCTCATGTTTCATCAGGACAAGCTTCCTGTAAACAGAAGCTCCCTGTTTTGCAAGATGTAATCTTGTCTGTCTCTCTTATTCATAAATATGCCTTGTAACACTGACAGCACTTTTTAAGCTGCTTTCACTCACCAGACTTTCTCCATAAGACCCCAGTACCCCATGTCCCTTTCTACAGTACCTTTTTTTCATTGAAAGTCACAACTGACTAAAGAAAAAGATAAAATCAACTATATGCGAAAACATTGCAAAATTATGTAAAGATCCTTTCAGGATCATACCATTGTTGGATCAATAAGGAGGTTTGTGCCATGTTGCTGCAGCATCCCCTTCTTGGTTGGCTGTAATAATCCTGCTTGCCCCTTTATATAAACTTAAGACCTCTAGTGTGTAGAGGTGATGGTGTGTGCCGTGGTGGATTAGCCCTTTCCTTGAGTGAATTAGTATTTATTTTGGCTCCACTCTTGGTCTATTTTTCTTTTCTGTCAAGTGTGAAGTCTCCTTTGAATATTAATTTATCATCTGCATTTAAAGTGCATGTATCAGAGTTGTCAAGTTTCCCAGTTCAATGAGTGAGATTTTAAGCCAGTCTTGGATTTCTGACAACCTCATCTTGATGCATTATGGGACCAGCAGCACTGATTCCAATAGGAAAAATCAGGGACTACAAATACCATACAGCATTGCAATGCAAATTTAAAACCAGAACTGGCAAAAAAAATCTCACTCATGGAATGGGGTAGCTTGGCAAATCTGATGTATAAGAGGATTTAATCACCCCTCTGCTTGCTTGTTTGAAAACGTAGCGTAGTAAGACTTGAACCACAAGTCCAAGGATCAAAGAAAGAAGCATCAAATAGGAGCTTACCTATAGGAAAAGGTACTGGGAAAGATAATTTCCTTACAGTAGGGATGGTGTGAAAATGGATCCCATGCAGGGCTGGTGCAAGGATTGGCGGTGCCCTAGATGTACCCTCCATCCTGCTGCCCCCTATTGCCACCACTGCTGCCCCTCTCTGGGGCTTGCAGCAGAAGCAATAGCCCCCAAATCGCAATGCAGAGCTTGCTGACACTCTGGTGCTGTGTTGCGCTTTCCTTCTGTTCAGTGTGCCGTTTCCACCCCCTCTGACGCCACTTCCAGTTAGCCTAATGGTCCTGATCCCATGTAGGAGGGAAGAACCAGTTATGTTCAGTCAGTAAAGGGATTAGGTTTGCCCAGCCTTCAGGAGACCCCTGACCTCATAAAGGGTCACAGAGACAAATAAGATGAACAATGTGTGGCGATACAGACTGAAATCTGTGCACAGCTGCACAAATTATCAGTAAAGTGAGTTGGAGCACCCCATTTCAATCTCTTGAGTATTTGTGGTAGAGTGGAGTCTATGCCTGGGCCTTTAAGGGAAATTCTTTCCCTCCTAGAGGGAACCAACCCCCTTGGAGAGGCGTGTGCATTCACTGAGCGAAAGGAGGGGAAAGGACTCTGGCAAGAGAAAACTGGCTGTGGGCATTTGGTGATGGACTATCCTGAGACGAAAGATCTCCCCTTCAAATTATTTATGAAAGATTTTAAAAATAATAATCGGGCAGCCAGTGGGGAAGCCTTGGAAAAAATATTTGCGAGTTTTGAGGTTGACAATCATTAAGACAACGTCACTGAAAAACTCACAGTGAAGTAGGAGAAATCTGATAGGTGGCTAAATTCTCAGCAAAACAGAAATTACGGTTCATTAAGCAAGTGAAGCTATTCTCAGTGGAACTTAGCATACTATTCTGTTGGTAACCTTTCATTTCTATTCTTATAATACCAGTGCACAAAGACAGCCTGAAAATATCAATTATTCCCAAAGAGATATTTTAAATAATAATTGGACTTCAAAATATCACTCTGAAAAGACAAATTACAGACATTTCCTTTCAACACTTCTGGTTTGTTGTTTTGTATTACTATTATTATTATTACTGGCCTTTGCTAAAGAAGAGAAAATGTTTTGCCTGGACTTGGTGAGTAGACTAAAGAATCTATATGCTAACAGCTTATCTTCCTTTTGTAGCTTGTGCAATTTTGTGATATGACACAAAACCAACACCGCAATTAGTCCATTCTTCTGTGCCTACATGCATGTCGTCATGATGTGTAATTGATATCAATTAACAGAAAGCTTGGGTGAAAATGGAATGACTGTGGAAAACCCAAGGAGTCTCTGGTGTAGCAAGACGTCTTTTCACATAGTGTGACTGGAAAACAGGTAAAGTTGTGACTAAAAAACATACAAACAAATAAACAGCTGTGTACCATGGTGGGAACTGAATCAAAGCAGTTTACTTGTCATATTTACTGGGCAAAATATATAGCCTTAATTTCACGCTGGATCTTTTGATCACCAAAAGGCAAATAACAGCAGAATATCAGGGTTTCCTGACTATCTGCTAGAACATAAGGTATGCCATGCTTGGTCAGCTTAATGGTCCAACAAGCCCAGCATTCTCTGTTTGATAATGGCCAGTCTAGATCAATGGCAAATACCTGGCAGATGCTAATGGGAAAGTCCATTTCTTGTTTCTCTTTGCTAGAGGAAAGGGATGATAATTCCCAAATCTGCCTAAGTATTTGGAATCGTCCTCCAGAAACGTAAACAAATCTTTATAAAACCCAGCTATACCATTAACAAACATGTTTTCATGTTTATTTGTAATGCCAAATATGCTCAGAATAAGAAGCAGAGATCATGAATTCTCAAATCTTGTGCCTAAATGATGGTCTGCTTTTCTGATTTAGGTGAGATTGAAGAACAATTATGAGGCATTTCAAAAAGTCATAAAGATGAATGGGTCAATAGTCAGCTGAAAGATATCCAGATAAGTCAGTACCACTAAATATAAAGACATTTAGGTGTCTTAGATCTGCTATATCTACAGCCAATATACCATGGCTAACGTTAACTGGATAGCAGCTGAATATTTCTGTTTTTTGGTCAAAGTGTAAACCCGCCCCTGCCACAACTCCGACTCCTCATCTCAAGTGGATAAGGTTTGACAAAAATCTCATTGTATGGACAAAGGTTTATGCATTTAGCAACCTGGGAAATCCAAAACCAGACATTTATCTGGTTAACTCCTGAAATTAACCAAATGTTTTTTGATACTGATCCCCAGTCTTTGCAAGTTCAGATGAGTTCAAATAGGCCAGTGATTTTTTTCAATGTGAAAACCATGGCAATCAGTGGATAAAGTGGCCTGTTTTTGCATAAGGGTGACCAGAATCATTCAAGTGGATTACAACAGAAGTTTACATTTCAATTTTGGGACTCAGCTTTTGCCACTATATTTTAGGGGCTGATTCTATAAAGTGTGCACAGAAAGTTATGTGCTACTTCCGCATGTAAGTCCCTATTCTAAAGGACTTACTTATACACATGCTTTAGGTGGTCGCTATTCTGTAAATGTGCATGTCAGTCCCATTGGGTGTTCTTTGCTTAAACAATAAGCGAAGAATCATGTTTAGGTCTTGTTCAAACATAAAGGAAGCCAGCAAAGTCAATTGTTCATGAGCTACCAAGTCAGACGTTTCCAACAAAGCAGATACATCCAATTCACTAGATGTTGCCACCCCTGACGCCCGCATCGACAGATAATAGGCTTTATTGAATGGAGGCAAATTATATTCAGGAACATGCAAAATGTTCACTGAATACTTCTTGAGGGAGTCAAAGGGAGACAGCCCCACTTCAGGAAGTTCAAAATCCGCAGATTTAAATGACGTGATCGATTCTCAAAGGCCTTGATCTTCCGATGAATAATCATCTTGGCTTTAATTAAGACTGATATAGGGTCTTTAGCTCAAGGTTCAATGTTATTAATCTTTTCCTGCATTTCTATAATCGAGTTATCTTGTTTCTGGGCCAGAACATCAGCCATTGTAACCAATGTGAACAGTGTTTCACAGCACCCTCTAGTCTTAAAAATAAATCCCAGATTGTTTGAAGGGATACTTGTGCATCCGACAAAGTCTCCACATGCCCAGAGGTGAATCTGCATCTGGAGTTCCAGGTGTTCCGGGAGTTCCCGTAGAGGGAGTACCTCCCACTGGGAGGCTCACCAAGGGTCCTGATTCCCGCCAAGGAGCTCACCTCGGGGCCAAATGCCATTTCTTTAAGGGCCACTTGCTCTGGGGTTGCCGAGAGCTCACTGAGAAGAGCAGGAGGCTGCTGCAGGTTCAGAGACATATTCTCCCAGGACCAGAAGCCTCCCCAGTCAAGGTCTGGTCAGAGGGAGACTCATACATGGCCTTAATTTGATGGAAGTAAGTATGAATCCAGAGTCTGCTGTGAGGGGGTCGAGGCAGTGACCTTCATACTCTTGGCCACCATCTTTTTCCTCTTCTTAGAAGGCATATGTGCTCAAAGGAAAAAAGTTATAAGGTAAAAATGCAGAGCGACTCCGACTGCATCTCACAGCCCTGCTGCCATCTTGACTCCCCAACCCAAGGCTACAGCTTTTAAAAACAATATGCATGTTCATTACTTCTATTCAGATACATGACGGCATTGAATATAAATATAAGGGGACCAATAAAAAAGGGGGAGCCAATATTCAGCGGCAGAGGCTAGGTAAACAGGATATTCAGCACTGGAACTTATCCAGTGTCTAGCACTGGATTTGCCATTCAGCATGTCGCTATCTGTTCGATGGTGATACTTAGTCGCCAACTGGATAGGAATAGCTGGTTAAAGTTTGAACAGCCATTGAACTGCCCTAACTTTCATCAGTTTAGCTATCCAGTTTGTGGCTGAATATCGCCACTGACCAGATAGCGACTGGCACTGCACCTAATCTGCCCATAAAATGCCCTGTTTTAAGCAGGTGTTTTTTTTATACCGTCTGTGGTAATATTCAGCAGCACTATCTGGATACTGCCTCTCAGACTGCCATGTTTAGCAGGTCTGCTAACCGGCTAAAATGTTTTGAATATGCCCCCCAAAGTAAATACTATAATGCAATTCTACATGGCCTTCCAAAAAAAACCCTAAGCATACTCCAGTTGGCACAGAACGTCGCAGCCAGAATCATCACTAAAACAGGTGTGGCAGAGCACATCACACCTGTGCTAATTGAACTTCACTGGCTCCCCATCATAGCTCGCATAAAATACAAAACCCTAGTGACCACATTTAAAATCATCCACAACCTGGCACCAACTTTCCTCTCTAACCTAATCAACTTACAACCTGCTAACAGAAATAGGAGAACCACCACCATAAACAACCTGCAGGTACCAATAAGTATAAGATCAGTTAAAGTAGCCACAAGCAACAGGGCATACTCCTACACTGCCCCTTCACTTTGGAACCAACTCCCGACTGAGTTGCGCTCAACCAATGACCTTATGGTCTTCAGAAAAAAACTGAAGACATACTTATTTCAACAAGCCTACAATGTGTCTTGAACATCAATACATTCTTAGCATCAGCTGCTTCACCAAAATGTAGCCAATGCTAAAATGTATTTATACCCCAAAAATGAAACAAGTGTAAAATTGTACATATGTAAATCTCTCTCTCTCCCCCCCCCCCTAACTGTGTGTTGTGCTTATCCTATGAATCAAACTGTATACATTATTGAAAATGACTGGCTTTGTACTGATAACCATCATATAACCTTGTAAATCACACTGTAATTTCTTGAAATTTGTCATTGATCTGACACTCCTTTTTACTTAATCAAACCGCTCCTGATCGCTGGAACTAGCGGTATACAAATATATGCTAAATAAATAAATAGACAGAAATTCATGCCACTTTAAAAAAATGTTAATGAATGCACATTTGAAACTATAGATTAAAACCTGATATGGCCCTGCTTTCCCAGTGTCTGCATCAGAGCTGTCTCTCCCCTTCCGGCCAAACACTAGCACTACCGGCACCCCCCCTCCCAGTCCCACAGAGTGACACATAAACAGTCCTCCCAACTTCACGATCTGATCCCCCCCCCCCCACCAATACCCTCATCCAATTGCCCTCTTGAAGCAAGAAAGTGGTATGACGTGGCCATCAGAAATTCCTCGATCAAACTATCCCAGCACAGTGGAAGCCCCCCCCCCTCCACGGGCATTTAGCCCATTGTAGTCCCTGGTGCCTAGTGGATGGGGTAGTACCATGAGTCAGATCTTCCATTTTGCACCTGGGTGGCAATGGGGGAAGAGCAAGGGTGGATCATTCTTGCTCCTTCCATTAGGCTATATGATTGCAGTATATTCGATAACATGCAGTACCACATGGAGCAGTGCAACACGTTAGATTATACTGCAATAATATAATCATCCCTGAAGAAGCCAGTTAAGGTGAAAATGAGGGCCTCTGTTTTGGGCATTTATATTAGCAGATGAGTGCTTTTTTGTGAAATTTTTTAAAAGTTGAAAAAAGTAATGAAATAAAGTATTTAGAAAGGTTTTTTAAAGAATAATTAGAGTTTTTTTAGGTACCCATGATAAGTGCTCTAAAAGTGAGGTCTCTTTTTTCCTCCTCATTAAAATAGATTTAATATAAGGTACTATAATCTTTATGTAAAACCCAGCAGACGTTTTTGTGATTCTGGAGTACAGAAGAACTGGGTCCCTGATTGATCATAGTGATTTCTACAATAGTACAGTTCATGTCAGAGTTTAATATTTAGGGGTGTGCAGCCCAAAAGGTTTTCTTTAGATTTGTTTCATTTTGTTGTTTCAGGTTTTTTTTGTCTCGTATTGTTTTCCCTCCATAGTGACCACTCTTTCATAATAGCACACACTATTGTCTGGAGCCAGGGAATGACAACTTCGCCATTTCCTGTTTCTCTAAGACTGTGGCTTTCTTTTAAAATGAAAACACATTCCTATTAATATTGCACTACACTGTAAAAGGACAACTGGACCCTAAATTTCCCCCTTACTCTGAATCAGTATCAGGTCTACTTTAGCATCCCCACGAGTGGGAACCTTACACTAGTTGCATGAGGAATGCGCCTTGTAGGTCATCAAGGACTCCAGATGTAGCAGCGGATAAGCTTCCATCTATTTTCAATAACTTGAAGTCACCTACCCAGTGGAGAAAGGTGAATAGTGGAGTACCCCAGGGATCTGTGCTGGGTCCCCTGCTTCTTAACATATTTGTAAATGACCCAGAAATGGGAATAATGAGTGAGGTAGTCAAATTTGCAGATGACACAAAATTATTCAAAGTTGTTAAAACACAAGAGGATTGTGATAAACTGCAAGAGGACCATGATAAATTGGAAGACTGGATGTTCATATAACAGATTAAATTTAATGTAGACAAGTGTAAAGTTATGCACCTAGGAAAGAATGACTCAAACCATGGTTACACGATGCAAAGTTCCACATTAGGAACCATCACCCAGGAAAAAGATTTAGGGGTCATCATAAATAACACGTTGAAACCCTCTACACAGTGTGCAGTGACAGCCAAGAAGGCAAATAAAATGCTAGGAATCATAAGGAGTGGCTCAGTGGTTGGGACAGGTTACCTCAGGCCGGAGGTTCAATTCCCGCATGGGGACAAGCAACCTCAGGCCGGAGGGACTTGGGTCTCTAGTCCCATGGCCACGCCACTTAAGCCTCCATTGCCTCAGGTACACTTAGATTGTGAGCCCTTTGGGGACAAGGGAATAAAAAGTACCTGTTAGTATATACATGTAAACCGCACTGATTCTAAAGAGCACGGTATAAAAAAAAATAAAAATAAAAAAATAAAAGAAATAAGGAAAGAAATGGAGAATAACACAAAGGATATTATAATGCCTCTGTATCGTTCCATTGTTTATTTATTTATTTATTTAGCAAACATTTATATACCACTACTTCCAGCGATCAGCAGCGGTGTGATTACATAAGGAGAACATAAGGAGGACTGTCAATCAGCACAGTAAAATTTGGGTGTGAACAGGTTGATCAAGAGGGTAGGCAAAACACACAAGGGGGATTGTTTAGTATATGGGTACTAATTACATATATACATATATACATTATACATAAATGAGCAGGTGTACGTAAATATGTCCTGGACTTAAACCCCTTGGGTTATATCAAATTATAGTGACTCTGAAAAAGATGCGTCTTGAGGTTTTTCCTGAAGACTGTTATGTCTTTGCAATCACGTAACTCTGGCGGCAGATGATTCCAGAGTGTAGGTGCTGTGTATGAGAACGCTCTATTACTAGTATTGGTTTTAACAGTTCTTATATCAGCTGGAATGAGGAGGGTGTTGGAGTTGAAGGTTCTTCTGCTTCTGTTGGGTGGTTGTGAGCGTATCAGGGTGGAGAGGAAGGATGGAGCAATGTTATGTAGGAGCTTGAAAGAGGTCGTGAGTGTTTTGTATTTTATATGGGCCGCGATGGGGAGCCAGTGGAGCTCAATCAATACTGGGGTGATATGATCAGCAAAGCCTTTTTTTCGTGACGACCCTTTTTTGTGCGACCCCACCTTGAATATTGTGTGCAGTTCTGTTTGCCATATCTTAAAAAAGATATAGCAGAATTAGAAAAGGTACAGAGAAGAGCCACCAAATGGTAAAAGTGATGGAAGGATATCCCTACAAGGAGAGGCTTAAAACATTAGTGCTTTTCAACCTAGAAAAGAGATGGCTAAGGGGAGATATAATAGAGGTCTATAAATTAATGAATGAAGTGGAACGGATAAATGTAGATCAATTCTTTATGCCATCAAAAAGTAGAAAGACTAGGGGACATGCAATGAAGCTACAGTGTAATCCATTTAAGACATAATCAAACTCTGGAATTCGTTACTGGAGGATGTAATAAAAGCTGTTCATGTAGCTAGGTTTAAAAAAGGTTTTGACAAGTTCTTGGAGAAATGGTCCATAAACCATTATTAAATGGCACTCAGGAAATCCACTGCTTGCCCCAATACAAGCATTATGGAACCTATGTGTCTTTTTGGGAAACTGCTAGGTACTTGTGACCTGGATTGGCCACTGTTGGAAACAGGATACTGGACTTGATGGACTTTGGTCTGACCCAAATGGCATTTCTTATGTTCTTAAGAGGTGACCAAACCTCTTCAAATTCCACGACTTTTCCTTTCATGGAAACTCAGAAAAATGACTGCAGATAAAGACCATACAGCTTGTCCAGTCTGTCTTTCATTCCAATTACTAAGCCTTGCAGTCCCTTTTTTTTTGCCTTAGAGACCCTCTTTGTTTGTCCCATGTTTTTGCATAAGGGTGACCAGAATCATTCAAGTGGATTACAACAGAAGTTTACATTTCAATTTTGGGACTCAGCTTTTGCCACTATATTTTAGGGGCTGATTCTATAAAGTGTGCACAGAAAGTTATGTGCTACTTCCGCATGTAAGTCCCTATTCTAAAGGACTTACTTATACACATGCTTTAGGTGGTCGCTATTCTGTAAATGTGCATGTCAGTCCCATTGGGTGTTCTTTGCTTAAACAATAAGCGAAGAATCATGTTTAGGTCTTGTTCAAACATAAAGGAAGCCAGCAAAGTCAATTGTTCATGAGCTACCAAGTCAGACGTTTCCAACAAAGCAGATACATCCAATTCACTAGATGTTGCCACCCCTGACGCCCGCATCGACAGATAATAGGCTTTATTGAATGGAGGCAAATTATATTCAGGAACATGCAAAATGTTCACTGAATACTTCTTGAGGGAGTCAAAGGGAGACAGCCCCACTTCAGGAAGTTCAAAATCCGCAGATTTAAATGACGTGATCGATTCTCAAAGGCCTTGATCTTCCGATGAATAATCATCTTGGCTTTAATTAAGACTGATATAGGGTCTTTAGCTCAAGGTTCAATGTTATTAATCTTTTCCTGCATTTCTATAATCGAGTTATCTTGTTTCTGGGCCAGAACATCAGCCATTGTAACCAATGTGAACAGTGTTTCACAGCACCCTCTAGTCTTAAAAATAAATCCCAGATTGTTTGAAGGGATACTTGTGCATCCGACAAAGTCTCCACATGCCCAGAGGTGAATCTGCATCTGGAGTTCCAGGTGTTCCGGGAGTTCCCGTAGAGGGAGTACCTCCCACTGGGAGGCTCACCAAGGGTCCTGATTCCCGCCAAGGAGCTCACCTCGGGGCCAAATGCCATTTCTTTAAGGGCCACTTGCTCTGGGGTTGCCGAGAGCTCACTGAGAAGAGCAGGAGGCTGCTGCAGGTTCAGAGACATATTCTCCCAGGACCAGAAGCCTCCCCAGTCAAGGTCTGGTCAGAGGGAGACTCATACATGGCCTTAATTTGATGGAAGTAAGTATGAATCCAGAGTCTGCTGTGAGGGGGTCGAGGCAGTGACCTTCATACTCTTGGCCACCATCTTTTTCCCCTTCTTAGAAGGCATATGTGCTCAAAGGAAAAAAGTTATAAGGTAAAAATGCAGAGCGACTCCGACTGCATCTCACAGCCCTGCTGCCATCTTGACTCCCCAACCCAAGGCTACAGCTTTTAAAAACAATATGCATGTTCATTACTTCTATTCAGATACATGACGGCATTGAATATAAATATAAGGGGACCAATAAAAAAGGGGGAGCCAATATTCAGCGGCAGAGGCTAGGTAAACAGGATATTCAGCACTGGAACTTATCCAGTGTCTAGCACTGGATTTGCCATTCAGCATGTCGCTATCTGTTCGATGGTGATACTTAGTCGCCAACTGGATAGGAATAGCTGGTTAAAGTTTGAACAGCCATTGAACTGCCCTAACTTTCATCAGTTTAGCTATCCAGTTTGTGGCTGAATATCGCCACTGACCAGATAGCGACTGGCACTGCACCTAATCTGCCCATAAAATGCCCTGTTTTAAGCAGGTGTTTTTTTTTAATACCGTCTGTGGTAATATTCAGCAGCACTATCTGGATACTGCCTCTCAGACTGCCATGTTTAGCAGGTCTGCTAACCGGCTAAAATGTTTTGAATATGCCCCCCAAAGTAAATACTATAATGCAATTCTACATGGCCTTCCAAAAAAAACCCTAAGCATACTCCAGTTGGCACAGAACGTCGCAGCCAGAATCATCACTAAAACAGGTGTGGCAGAGCACATCACACCTGTGCTAATTGAACTTCACTGGCTCCCCATCATAGCTCGCATAAAATACAAAACCCTAGTGACCACATTTAAAATCATCCACAACCTGGCACCAACTTTCCTCTCTAACCTAATCAACTTACAACCTGCTAACAGAAATAGGAGAACCACCACCATAAACAACCTGCAGGTACCAATAAGTATAAGATCAGTTAAAGTAGCCACAAGCAACAGGGCATACTCCTACACTGCCCCTTCACTTTGGAACCAACTCCCGACTGAGTTGCGCTCAACCAATGACCTTATGGTCTTCAGAAAAAAACTGAAGACATACTTATTTCAACAAGCCTACAATGTGTCTTGAACATCAATACATTCTTAGCATCAGCTGCTTCACCAAAATGTAGCCAATGCTAAAATGTATTTATACCCCAAAAATGAAACAAGTGTAAAATTGTACATATGTAAATCTCTCTCTCTCCCCCCCCCTAACTGTGTGTTGTGCTTATCCTATGAATCAAACTGTATACATTATTGAAAATGACTGGCTTTGTACTGATAACCATCATATAACCTTGTAAATCACACTGTAATTTCTTGAAATTTGTCATTGATCTGACACTCCTTTTTACTTAATCAAACCGCTCCTGATCGCTGGAACTAGCGGTATACAAATATATGCTAAATAAATAAATAAATAAATAGACAGAAATTCATGCCACTTTAAAAAAATGTTAATGAATGCGCATTTGAAACTATAGATTAAAACCTGATATGGCCCTGCTTTCCCAGTGTCTGCATCAGAGCTGTCTCTCCCCTTCCGGCCAAACACTAGCACTACCGGCACCCCCCCTCCCAGTCCCACAGAGTGACACATAAACAGTCCTCCCAACTTCACGATCTGATCCCCCCCCCCCACCAATACCCTCATCCAATTGCCCTCTTGAAGCAAGAAAGTGGTATGACGTGGCCATCAGAAATTCCTCGATCAAACTATCCCAGCACAGTGGAAGCCCCCCCCCTCCACGGGCATTTAGCCCATTGTAGTCCCTGGTGCCTAGTGGATGGGGTAGTACCATGAGTCAGATCTTCCATTTTGCACCTGGGTGGCAATGGGGGAAGAGCAAGGGTGGATCATTCTTGCTCCTTCCATTAGGCTATATGATTGCAGTATATTCGATAACATGCAGTACCACATGGAGCAGTGCAACACGTTAGATTATACTGCAATAATATAATCATCCCTGAAGAAGCCAGTTAAGGTGAAAATGAGGGCCTCTGTTTTGGGTATTTATATTAGCAGATGAGTGCTTTTTTGTGAAATTTTTTAAAAGTTGAAAAAAGTAATGAAATAAAGTATTTAGAAAGGTTTTTTAAAGAATAATTAGAGTTTTTTTAGGTACCCATGATAAGTGCTCTAAAAGTGAGGTCTCTTTTTTCCTCCTCATTAAAATAGATTTAATATAAGGTACTATAATCTTTATGTAAAACCCAGCAGACGTTTTTGTGATTCTGGAGTACAGAAGAACTGGGTCCCTGATTGATCATAGTGATTTCTACAATAGTACAGTTCATGTCAGAGTTTAATATTTAGGGGTGTGCAGCCCAAAAGGTTTTCTTTAGATTTGTTTCATTTTGTTGTTTCAGGTTTTTTTTGTCTCGTATTGTTTTCCCTCCATAGTGACCACTCTTTCATAATAGCACACACTATTGTCTGGAGCCAGGGAATGACAACTTCGCCATTTCCTGTTTCTCTAAGACTGTGGCTTTCTTTTAAAATGAAAACACATTCCTATTAATATTGCACTACACTGTAAAAGGACAACTGGACCCTAAATTTCCCCCTTACTCTGAATCAGTATCAGGTCTACTTTAGCCTCCCCACGAGTGGGAACCTTACACTAGTTGCATGAGGAATGCGCCTTGTAGGTCATCAAGGACTCCAGATGTAGCAGCGGATAAGCTTCCATCTATTTTCAATAACTTGAAGTCACCTACCCAGTGGAGAAAGGTGAATAGTGGAGTACCCCAGGGATCTGTGCTGGGTCCCCTGCTTCTTAACATATTGTAAATGACCCAGAAATGGGAATAATGAGTGAGGTAGTCAAATTTGCAGATGACACAAAATTATTCAAAGTTGTTAAAACACAAGAGGATTGTGATAAACTGCAAGAGGACCATGATAAATTGGAAGACTGGATGTTCATATAACAGATTAAATTTAATGTAGACAAGTGTAAAGTTATGCACCTAGGAAAGAATGACTCAAACCATGGTTACACGATGCAAAGTTCCACATTAGGAACCATCACCCAGGAAAAAGATTTAGGGGTCATCATAATAACACGTTGAAACCCTCTACACAGTGTGCAGTGACAGCCAAGAAGGCAAATAAAATGCTAGGAATCATAAGGAGTGGCTCAGTGGTTGGGACAGGTTACCTCAGGCCGGAGGTTCAATTCCCGCATGGGGACAAGCAACCTCAGGCCGGAGGGACTTGGGTCTCTAGTCCCATGGCCACGCCACTTAAGCCTCCATTGCCTCAGGTACACTTAGATTGTGAGCCCTTTGGGGACAAGGGAATAAAAAGTACCTGTTAGTATATACATGTAAACCGCACTGATTCTAAAGAGCACGGTATAAAAAAAAAATAAAAATAAAAAAATAAAAGAAATAAGGAAAGAAATGGAGAATAACACAAAGGATATTATAATGCCTCTGTATCGTTCCATTGTTTATTTATTTATTTATTTAGCAAACATTTATATACCACTACTTCCAGCGATCAGCAGCGGTGTGATTACATAAGGAGAACATAAGGAGGACTGTCAATCAGCACAGTAAAATTTGGGTGTGAACAGGTTGATCAAGAGGGTAGGCAAAACACACAAGGGGGATTGTTTAGTATATGGGTACTAATTACATATATACATATATACATTATACATAAATGAGCAGGTGTACGTAAATATGTCCTGGACTTAAACCCCTTGGGTTATATCAAATTATAGTGACTCTGAAAAAGATGCGTCTTGAGGTTTTTCCTGAAGACTGTTATGTCTTTGCAATCACGTAACTCTGGCGGCAGATGATTCCAGAGTGTAGGTGCTGTGTATGAGAACGCTCTATTACTAGTATTGGTTTTAACAGTTCTTATATCAGCTGGAATGAGGAGGGTGTTGGAGTTGAAGGTTCTTCTGCTTCTGTTGGGTGGTTGTGAGCGTATCAGGGTGGAGAGGAAGGATGGAGCAATGTTATGTAGGAGCTTGAAAGAGGTCGTGAGTGTTTTGTATTTTATATGGGCCGCGATGGGGAGCCAGTGGAGCTCAATCAATACTGGGGTGATATGATCAGCAAAGCCTTTTTTCGTGACGACCCTTTTTTGTGCGACCCCACCTTGAATATTGTGTGCAGTTCTGTTTGCCATATCTTAAAAAAGATATAGCAGAATTAGAAAAGGTACAGAGAAGAGCCACCAAATGGTAAAAGTGATGGAAGGATATCCCTACAAGGAGAGGCTTAAAACATTAGTGCTTTTCAACCTAGAAAAGAGATGGCTAAGGGGAGATATAATAGAGGTCTATAAATTAATGAATGAAGTGGAACGGATAAATGTAGATCAATTCTTTATGCCATCAAAAAGTAGAAAGACTAGGGGACATGCAATGAAGCTACAGTGTAATCCATTTAAGACATAATCAAACTCTGGAATTCGTTACTGGAGGATGTAATAAAAGCTGTTCATGTAGCTAGGTTTAAAAAAGGTTTTGACAAGTTCTTGGAGAAATGGTCCATAAACCATTATTAAATGGCACTCAGGAAATCCACTGCTTGCCCCAATACAAGCATTATGGAACCTATGTGTCTTTTTGGGAAACTGCTAGGTACTTGTGACCTGGATTGGCCACTGTTGGAAACAGGATACTGGACTTGATGGACTTTGGTCTGACCCAAATGGCATTTCTTATGTTCTTAAGAGGTGACCAAACCTCTTCAAATTCCACGACTTTTCCTTTCATGGAAACTCAGAAAAATGACTGCAGATAAAGACCATACAGCTTGTCCAGTCTGTCTTTCATTCCAATTACTAAGCCTTGCAGTCCCTTTTTTTTTGCCTTAGAGACCCTCTTTGTTTGTCCCATGTTTCAGATAGAGTTATCGTCTATACCATCTCCACTGGGAGACACTTCCATGCATCTACCACTCTTTCCATAAAGAAATAGTTCCGCAAATTACTTCCGAGTCTATCCTCTTTCACCTTTATCCTATGCCGCCTCAATGCAGAGCTTCTTTCAGTTGAAAGAGGCTCTCATCCTGTGCATTTATGTCACGGAGTTATTTAAACACCTCTATCATATCTCCTCTCTCTCTTCCAAAGTATACATAATTAGATATTTCTCATATGCCTTATGACAAAGACTAGTGACATTTTGGTAGCCGCCCTCTGCACTGACTCCATCCTGTTTATAAACAAACTGAGCACCTTAGGGATGGACCCTAAATTTACTGCTTGGGTTAGAAATTGGTTGAGAGGGAGGCGACAAAAGGTAAATGGAGCTCACTCTGAGGAAAAGGAGATTACTTGTTATGCGCCCCAGGGATCTGTCCTTGGTCTGATTCTTTTTAACATCTTTGTTAGTGATATAGCGGAAGGGCTGTCAGGTAAGGTTAGCCTCTTTGCGGATGATACCAAAATCTGCAATAGAGTAGATACCCAGGAAGGTGTAGATAACATGAGGAAGGATCTAGCTAAGCTTGAAGAATGGTCTAGAATTTGGCAGCTGGGTTTTAATGTTAAAAAACGTACAGTCATGCATTTTGGCTGTAGCCATCCAAGGGGGCAATATAGTATAGGGGGTGAAGTACTTTTGTCCACTAAAGAAGAGCGGGACCTAGGCGTGATTGTGTCTGATGATCTTAAAGTGGCTAAACAGGTAAAAAAGGTGATAGCAAAAGCTAGAAGGATGCTTGGGTGCATAGCGAGAGGATTGGCCAGCAGAAGAAAGGAGGTGAATTGCACCAAATGACGTCTCACCAAAGACTTATACAGAGGCACTATCACCTCCTTCTTCCTGCTGGCCATTCCTCTCTTTATGCACCCAAGCATCTTTATGGCTTTTGCTGTCATCTTTTTTACCTGTTTAGCTACTTTAAAATCATCAGAAACGATCACCCTCAGCTCTCCCTCTTCTTTCGTGAACATTAGTATTTCACCCCTTATACTGTACTGCTTCCTTGGATTTTTGCAGCCCAAATGCATGACACTGCATTTTTGTTTAGCAAGTATAGGATGCAGGATGGATGGTTAACTTGTGGAAATATAAAATTCTTACTTAGAAGAAAAAGTAAGCTTAGAAAAGGTATACTACCATGAAAACGTTTCTTTCTGAAAAATAAATTAGGAAAAAAAACCAAGCAATTCTCACTTCTATCTGCTGCCAGTTTTAAAATGGCAGCTATATGAAATTACATCTTCTTGACTCCCTTATTCTCCTGTCTAATATCCATGTATGTTTAATCATTTCCATTAAATAAATACCTTAGTTCCTTGTTTATTCTTTCTTGAATAGATTGTAAGCTCTGTGGAGTTGGGATGGTTTCTTTCAGGTATGCGTACCTCGCTGCATATGCCTTGTAGCATTATACAAATAATCAGTAGTAACAGGAGTAGTAGAGGTCCCCAGAGCCCAAGGAAGATGCTGCTAGCCTTGTTTAGTGCATCACATGATCATAATGCTTTTTTAAACAGGAAATGAAACAACCTATGTATATGCTTCGAATTTAAATTTAGGAGTATGTTTGCTAAAGGTTAACATGCGTTAATGAAATTCACGCGTGTTAAGTGCAACTGTGCTCATAGAAATAGAAGGGCAGTAGATACTTAACACGTGTTAATTTAATGAATGCACGTTAAACTTTAGTAAACATGCCCCTTAGAGTCAGATGTGCTAAAATGTTTTCTCATTTTGTCCTTGTACAGCTTGTTAGTACATCTGGCCCACAGGAAGTAACAGCGCAGCAAATAAAGCATTGTGCACGTGTTTTTATACCGAGTCATAGCACAGGTGGTCCTTTGTACTTTTTCAGGTATTGAGTTATTCCATTTGTCGTTTTATATGTAGGTCTACAGCTTCTTTTGCCTCCTTTATAAAAGTAGCAAATCATTTAAAGGTAACACTTAGGAAAAGGTAAGATAGTATGCTTAAATAGTTAGACTATTTGTTTAAAGAACCAATCTTTAAAAAAATGCATTCTTTTTCTGAAAGGGTATTATATATTTTTGGTATCTAATTCTATTGTTGGCGATGGGGCTCAACTTGCTTTCTCCTCAGATCTAAGTATATATTATAAATGTAAAGTTCTTAAAACTTAATTCCAGTTTTGGCTGCAATTCTGCCCATTAAGAGCTGAAAGATAGTGGGAGAATGATGAGCCCCTGCTTCTCCAAATCATCCTCCCTTCTAGTATTGGACAGGTGGATAATGGTGTTGCCACTCTTACTGTTCCTTAAATACCAATAAGCCATAGGGAACAAAGAAGTGCTATGAGATCTATGGTCAATGAAGAACTGCAGGCCTCATAAAGCTGCTTGGGTCACAATATATGTTTATCACTAGAAGCTGTTATCAGTCGAAGAATCACTGAGTATTGCTGTACGCAAGGCATAAGCTTAATGGAAAATGTAATTTCATATAGCTGGCCTTTTAAAACTGGCAGAAGATAGAAGTGAGAATTACTTGTTTTTTTCCTTTCTAATTTATTTTTCAGAAATAAACTTTTCTATGGCAGTATCCCCTTTCTAAAGTTAGTTTTTCTTTTAAGTAAGAATTTTATATTTCCACACATTGACCATTTGTTCTGCATCCTGGACTGGATGGTATAAACCCCCAGAGTACTGAATGAATTCAAAAATGAAATTGCAGGTCTACTATTGGTACTTTGTAACCTAGCATTAAAATTGTCCACAGTAGCCAGAGATTGGAAAGTGGCCAGTCTAATGCCAGTTTTTAAAAAAGAGTTTCAGGGGTGATCAGGTAAAGTACAGACTGGTAAGCCTGTCTGGTAGAAACTATTATAAAGAACAAAATTACGAACATACAGTGTACATTTAGCTTTAATAGAGCACAGCCAGCATGGTTAAACTATAAAACACACAAAGGTTTGCTATATCGCCCTTCAAAACAGCAGAGCAGTGTGTGCATGAATTTAGGCAAGGGAAATCTTGCCTCATCAATCTGCTACATTTTTTGAAGGCATGGATAAAGGTGAGCCAGCTGGTATAGAGGGGAATTTTAGAAGAGACGTTGAAGTGCAATCTGGGACGTCTAAGTCAGAACGTCCAGGTGCAGACATTATTCCACAAACATGGATGTGCCCGATATGGACGTCTGCAGGGGCATCTACATAGACATCCCCAGAACTGCATTTCAGAACCTGGACATCAGGGATAGCCTAATGGTTAGAGCAGTTGGTTAGGAACAGGGTAGCCAGGGTTCAAATCCCACTGCTGCTGTTCTTGACATTGTGCTGAGTACTAGGGATGATGGAGTTCTTTCTTCTCTACACCCCCTGGAAGATTTTCATTTAAAAGGAGCACTTTTTCAGGTTCCTTGAGCTGGTCTAACGTTAACACTGCTTGTTTATAAGATTAGGCAGAGATGCCTAGGATCCTGGGACTGTCCCAGCTATACCTCCTCTGCACCCCTATTCAGACTTGGATGCCCTCAGAGCCAGCTTCTAAAATGTCTCTAGCGACATCTCTGTTTTCAGACATCCAAAGCACAAACAAATGACCCCCATAGAGTATTTGGATTTTTAGAAAGTGTTTAAGTCTCTCATGAAGGACTCCTAAGGAAACTAGCCATGGAACAGGAATCAGTATCTTATTGTAGACTGAGGACTGGTTAAAAGGGAAAGAACAGAGAATAATGGTTAAATGGTCAATTTTCTCAATGGAGAAATGTGAATAGTGGTACTGGTGCTATTTTAACATATTTATAAATGATCTGGAAATGGGAACAATGGGAGTGATCAGATTTGGGAATGAAACTGAGTTATTCAAAGTTGTTAAAGTGCCTGCAGAGTGTGAGAAATTATAGGGGGACCATGGAAGGGATAGCAGAAGAGAATAACAGCATTACTGGAGACTCAGGCTTCCTGCTTTTGGTCTGACATACGGGGGGTGGTGGAGAAAAGCAGATAGAAGTACTGGAAAAAGCAATGAGGATCTGAGAGATCCTCAGCTTAAAGGGGGGGGGGGGGATGGGCAGAGGACCTATGAAGAGTGATAACAAATAGAGGGCTGGCTAGAAGATATACTGTAATATTGCTATGATGGTCTGGGAGACAAAATGAAAGAAGGCATTATTACCAGAAGTACAGAGAGAGGTTTGGCATGTTGCAGAGCAGGGGAGCTTCTTTTTTCCAGTTATTTCAGACTGGGAGGAGATACCTCTGAGAAGGAGAATCCCACTGAGTATAAAAACCTTTCCCAAAGGCAGAATCTTGACTTTGGCCCCTAGCCATTGTACCATGAGGGTGGTGTAAAGGGAGAGTCTACCCTCAAGACACAGCCAGAATGCTTAAGATACAAGGAAGGAGTGTCTGAGGATACAGCCAACAGGCTTGGAGCCACCTCATCAGACTGCGATTTAGTGAGCATTGTGGCCACCAAGAGAACCAGTGTCCTCAAAGTACCATAGGGGATGCAACAGCCTCTTATGATCCCCAAGTGTCTTGGGAAGACGTGCCACTATTACTGTAATCCCTATACCTTTGTCAATGGCAGCCTTTGAGAAACAGCTCATGAGGAGAGTCAATGGTCAAATGGAGCAGTCCTTTGCTCAGCATTATGCTATGGCTTTGACATCATTGACTGGTTCTCAAGATTCACATACTGTTTGCAGCAGGTTTGTGGTGCCCTCCTGAGAACTTTAAATTGGCCGCCTCCTCCCTCATTAGCTGATGACCCATGGCTGAGCCCATCATGCTGTTTATGATAACACCTTAGTTTTTAATGTTTTCTTTCACTTAAGGATGCGCATACCCACCTAGAGGTACTTCCCAGTCAGGGAAAGTATCTCAGAAACACCACAACCAGTACCGCATTCTGCCCTTTGGCTTGACCTTACCTCAATTCCTAAGGTATTCACATAGTAGAGTTTATCTTTGCAGACTGGGAATGCATGTGTTTCCCTATCTGGATGATTGGTGGGTCAAGAGCACATCTCAGGAAACAGCTCAAAGATCCAGCTGCACTACTGTCCAGATGCTGGAGTTACTAAGATTCATCGTATATTATCCCAAGTCAGCTTAACTGGAATTCACAGGGGCTCTGTTGACATGACTCAGGCAAAAGTCTGTGACAGGAAATGATTACCACTCTGGTGTCTGTATTGAAGGAAACTTCCCTTTAAAACATATGAGTTGCACTAACATACTAGTCTCTTGGACAGACCATTCGCTCATAAGGTTTATTTTTTTCTTCTAGTGCACAGTCTGCCCCATATTCAGACATGTTCAAGGTTGCTTAGGAATTGCTCAACAATCTCAGATGAGGATCTTTCATCAGTGGCCTCCTTTCTTCCTACAAACATTTTTTGATCAAGGCATTTAAAACCCAGGTCA
This sequence comes from Ichthyophis bannanicus, assembly GCA_033557465.1. Classification (NCBI taxonomy): domain Eukaryota; kingdom Metazoa; phylum Chordata; class Amphibia; order Gymnophiona; family Ichthyophiidae; genus Ichthyophis; species Ichthyophis bannanicus. The sequence goes on from CM066032.1 coordinate 830,634,771, forward strand.
TCTGCTGAGAATCAAGCTTACATAGGTCTGTAGACTGTTTGGTCTCACTTAAATCTTATCACATAAGAGTAAATGGTACCTGACACATAACAATAAATGGTGCCATCACAGTCTTTGCCTATTAAAAAAGACAAACAAGATGGGCAAAAAGACAGTATAAAACAAGGACCCCAGAAGCACTTTAGTTTTGCAAGGAACACCAGAAGCAATATTCCAATGAAGCTGCACTTACAAGAAACATATTACTCACAAATTGAGAAATCTCTTTAAAATCATTAATAATCTGACTTGCACACCAATTTCTGATGATTCATAAAAGAACCAAAGTCCTTAACCTGAATTTTTTTGCATCTTCAGTAGTAAAGTGCAGACTCTTAGACTCCCTCACTTTTCATAGTGTCTATGAGCAAGCTTACTAAAGCCAGCCCTGCTGACTTGCAAAACCTTTCCCATACCTGGTCCACTTTTAATCTGGCAAGGGACTTTGTTCCCACCAAGGTGCTCAATGAGGAGCACTCATACACAGGCTGACACCGTTCCTCTGAAATTGGTTAAGAACAACCTGTGTGGTCTCTCCCCTTTCATGTTATCCATGATTAACATTAGCCTTTCTAGTGGTGTGTTGCCTTCCCCTTGGAGAAACTTCATCATCTGTTCCCTTTTTAAGGAAAATAATTTGCAATATTCATTGGGTCCAATTTCTAACCTTCTGTTTAGCTCACTAGTATTGGAGAAGATTGTCCTATTACAGCTCTTATTTTTCCTGGATAAAGCAAACATTCTCCACCCCAGACAAGCTGGATTTCTCCCAGGCTATAACACTGAATCACTCCTTATGTGTTTGTTAAATGAAATAAGATGCATATTAGAGGACAACCATTCATCCATCATTCTCTTATTAGACCTGAGTGGTGCCTTTGACCTGGTTGATTCCACATTACTGTCCCGATTTCAATTTAGGCAATAAAAATGTTAACACCTGGTTCTTTTCATATCTTCATGGTCAAAGTTTTATTCTGGCACTTGGTCAGACACAATCTTTATTCTTTATTGGCAACATTTGATATACCGCCCATTACTGAAGTATTAAAGTGGTGTACAACAGAAAATTTGGGCTGCGGGAAAGTACAGAAGGAAAAGGAACGCCATTAAATTGATAGGAAAGTGATAGAAAAGAGAGGGAGAAAGATAGTCAAGGACAGATAACAATCAAACGAAAACGCTGAAGGAAGAGACACAGGGGAGGGAATAGGTGAGTGGGGGGGAAGGATTATAATGGATGATGGAGAACCCGTAGTGTTGAGTAGTTGGTGGCAGAGAGCATAGTGAACAGATTATGAATGGCTGGAGGGAGTAGGAAGGTCGAAAGCCTGGCAGAAGAGATATGTTTTGAGAAGGGCCTTAAACTGAGGAAAAGACGCTTCAGTGCGAAGAGGATGCGGGAGAGAATTCCAGAGGGCGGGACTTGCAAAGAAAAAGGCAGCGTGACGGGTGGATTCGAGGTGGGCCTGGGTGGGAGATGGCAGGAAGAGGAGGTTGCCATGTGCCAAGCGGAGCAGACGGGGGGTGGGTTGAAGATAGATAAGATCGGCTAAGTACTGGGGAGTGTTAGTATGGAGGACCTTATGAGTGATAGTGAGTAACTTATACACAAATCGGACCTTGATAGGAAGCCAGTGGAGGGAGAGAAGGCACTTGAGCTACTGCTTGGGTTCCCCAGAGAACTATACTTTCCCCAATTCTTGGCTCTTTTATTTATTTATGTAACTGGTTTTATATACTGTTTTTCTATTAGGCAAAACAGTTTACATAGAACAGTTGAAAATATATACAGGGAACTTTAAAAATGAGTAACTAAATATTGTAAACAACTCTTAATGAAGAGGGGATACCTGGATGGTATCAGGGGGAACGGAGGGGAGGGTGAAGTGGGATATTTGAGGTGGGGAGGTGAGCTGAGTGGCTTTGGTGGTTAAGGGGGGAGGGTAATGGGAGCAGTGAGAGGGGGTTTGTTGACGTGGGTGCACTATAGTGTTCTTCAAAACGAAGCGTCTTAAAGTGCTTTTTGAAGAGGGTGTGGGATTGGAGGCAACTTATTTTGGGGGGTAGTTTGTTCCAATTGGTAGGGGCGTAGAATTGGAAGGCTCTTGTGCAGGTGCGTTTTGTGACTCTGTGCTGGTGGGAGGAGAAGATTTGTTGTGTTCTGTCGATGGAGTCTGTTGTTGTCAGGGTGTCTGACTAATGACTGTATCTGCTCTGCAGTGGCGTTGAAGAGGGCTCTATGGGTGATGGAAAGTATCTTGAACTTGATGTGGGATGCAACTGGGAGCCAATGCAGTGATTTTAGGATAGGGGTTATGTGGGAGTGTCTGGGAGCTCTGGCTATGAGTCGTGCAGCTGTGTTTTCGGCAAGCTGCAGGGGGGCAATGGTAGCCTTGGGAAGCCTGTGGAGGACAGAGTTGCAATAGTCGATAAGAGGAGTGATGGAGGTTTGGCAAGTTCGCATGAGACAGAAAATGCCTTGTTTACCTTCAGTGCTGGTGGGCTCAACTTTAACAGAGCTGCAGTAAAGAAGGGAAACACTGTTCCTTCTCACGGCTCTGCAAAGGTGAGCCTGGGTGCCGGTCAGGCAATTGGAGGGCTCTTCTCCGGGGGGGGGGGGGGCTTGGACTGCAAATGGGTTGAGCAGGGCTGGTGATGGGCTGGGCTGGGCTGGGCTGGGGGAGGGGAGTTAGCACTGGAAATAGTCTGATTGGGAGGGCTAGGTCTGGAAATGCTCTGATGAGGGGGGGGGTTAGGACTGATAATGGTCTGATGGGAGGGGTTAGGACTGGAAATGGGCTTATCGGGGGGTTAGGACTAGAAATGGGCTACAACTGGAAATAGGTGGATTGGGGGGGTTAGGATTGGTAGTGAGCTGATGGAAGGGCTAGCACTGGAAATGGACAGATGGGGGGGGGGCTAGAACTGGAAATGGGTGCTTAAGGGAGGCTAGGAGTTAGGGCTGGAAATAGGCTGATTAGGGGGTTAGGACTGGTAATGTGCTGATCAGGTGGGGTTATGACTGGAAATGGGCTATGACTGTAAATAGACTGATGGGGGCTAGGGTGCTAGGACTAGTAATAGGCTGATCGGGGGGAGTTAGGACTGGAAATGGGCTGATTAGGGGGGTTAGGACTAGTAATGGGCTGATGGGGGGCTAGCACTGGAAATGAGCTAGGACTGGTAATAGGCTGATTGGGGGGGGGGGCTAGGACTGGAAATGGACTGATGGAGCTAGGACTGGTGTGGGCTGATAATGGGGATAGGGCTGGAAATAGACTGGGACTGGAACTGGGCTGATGGGGGGATAGGGAAGGGGAGGAGAGAGCTGCTGGTCCTGGAAGAAAACTAGGGGGCTAGGGCTACAAATGGGCTGATGTGGTGGTTGCGAGAATGGGAATGAAAGATGTAAGATTTGGTAGGTCCTGGGTTCATTTCACTTCACAGAGGCAGTGGGGCTTGTAATAAAACAACCAAACAGGTGTGGCTTGGAGAAAGGTTTTTTATGTAGAAATAGCCTTAATACATAGGTATTGAACAGAGGTATATAGTGATTGTTACAGAGCTGTTTTAGTGTGCATCAATGAATCTGTGTGTGCATGTGCATGTGTGAAGTGTGAGAGAGAGATAGGCCAGAACATGTGTTTAGAGCCTCATGGCAAGGGAGAGAGAGAGAGAGCGGGGGAGGGGTGAAGGGAATTGATGATCAGAGCCTCCTGTCCTTCATGTCCGATGAATGGTGGAAGAAAGAGAGAGAGAGGAAGTGTTTCTGTCCTTTATAGTGAATTGAATCCTTTCCAGCACTTCCCCTTGAGGTCTGCTAGCCACTCCCTTTAAGGTCTGCCATTCTTGATTTAGCAAGGAGGGGCTTCAGACAGGCCTTGGAGACTGAAATCACCAGGGGGTCAGAGTTAATCTCATCTTGTAAACTGTCCTATTACCTTTGGAGACTGAAGTCACCAGAGTCCAAAGCTGCATGAAATGTATGCTGACATCTCCCACACCTTTTTTATTTGGTTTTATTATTTGTGCCTGGAAATGGTGGAAGCAAGCCTGTGGTACCTGTCCCAGCTGCCATTACCTGATAGTAGGCAGCTTGTCTAATACCTCCTGTATTAAATACCTTGCTATGTCCAGCAAGTCCCCTGTCCTGCACAGTACTGTCTCTAGTGTTCTAGAGATAAACAAGTCTCCTTATGAGTCCAAACCTCGTGTCTTAGGTAGAGCAGCCACTACGGGGGGGGGGGGGGGGGACGGACCCAATATGCTACCTCTGTGCCCGTCTTAGAGAGAGTGAACAGTGCATAAGGTCTGCAGGAATTTTTGAGGAGGCTAAAGCAAAAAGGTACCAGGATGCTATGAGTGAGGATAGGAAGCAATACTAGACTGCAGCTGACTCTGGTATTCAGTGTAATAGGAAATGCCAAATTAGCCAAATTAGCAGGCCAAATTAGCCTGGATGTAGGGGTGAATGCTGGAGAAGTTCAGGGTAACTACCTTAAAATGTTGTTGATGTGTATGACATGCGTTGCAAGGATATGTACATTTGCTTCATCTTACAGCACAGGAAAATTACGATAATGCATAGCAATATTTGTACAGCAGTTAAAATAATAATAGGGTGAATAAAAACATTAAAGACATGATCAGCAGTAGGTGAGTAACCAAATAACAATTCCCACACAGACACGTGAGCATCTTGTATCAAATGTCCAACAATTTGTTGAATGTGTCCATTCTCATAAGCGATGGTGTGATTCACTTCAGTGGATGTTGTTTTAAGGTGATCAATATAGGCATGGAGTTCTGTAAAGTTGAGCAGTTTATGTAGTGTCTCTTCTCCCATGCCAAGTGGTAAGGGATGCACAGCATATGAGATAAAGTCTGGAATGTCCATAGAGTCATTGGTAACCAGCGGTGTGGAATAAGTTGTCCCATTAATGGTGAGGGAGACCAGTGGTGTATGACTGCACCAGGTATTGTTTGGTAAATAGTTTGAACTGTACAACAAAGTGTTCTTGGGAAGGCGAATGTCATGCATTCTGGGAGCAATCGAAAAAGAAACATTCTGGGGAAAGAACAGATGAAAACAAGTGTCCAGCTCCGAGGTAATACAAACTGTGTGAGGTAGTCAGGGAATATGAGAGCTTAACAGTCAGGGAGCAAGAGGAGGAATTGTTCCAGCAGGAGGTGTCCGCCTCTTTAAACTGGTGAGGTTGACACTTGAACTGAAATGTAGTCTGCTCACACAAACTGGGGTCCATCGGCTTGAATGAAGTCCAAGTGTCGTCCAGTGGCTGCACCCATGTGAGATGGTCCACAGGATACATAAGCATATTATCAAACTGCACCCCAATATTAACAATAGGATAAATAACTGTGTGTTGTCCTGACCATGGGATCAAAGTACAGATAGAGCAGCCTTGTGGTGAACAAATGGGAACACTAACTGTCCACCTTTCAAGGTGAGCTATAGCAAATTCTGGTATTTTGGTACTAGCCATATGGATGAGAGATGGTGGCCAGTGTCCTAACTTAGCCATGATCAGAATTTCCTTTAGTATAGTAATAAGCTCGATCTGTACTTGATCACAGGCAAGAGCCCAGGAAATATTCTTTCCCAATCTATATTCTGCATGTGCTAAGGTAACAATTTTCTGTTCTATAATGGGAGATATAAGAGCAAAGGTATCTACAACTACATTGGACAGTTTAGAGGAAGCTTCATTAATAATATGTTGTGAGGTAAAACCATCAGCAGCATGCTGAGCAGTGGATCCCATTTTGTTACGGGAGCACCTCTATATCAATTATATTAAGGGCACCCAGTGCAGTCCCTGTGCCACCTAAAATTGTATCAATTAATTCACGCTTGTGTCGAAATTGCATGGCTCTGGGTGTTACTGACTGCATATCAAACCAAGTATTGAGCATTTGTATGTGGTTGGCAACAAACTGAGAGCAATTTGGATATTTGTGAGTAACTAGAAACAATTTTGGAAATAGATACCAAGTAAGAAAATGGTATTCCACATCATATAAAACATTGTGTGGTGCATCATATTTAATCTGAAAGGGATGTCCTTCCTGAAATGGGTGGATATCAGAAAGGTAGAGTACAGGAGGAGCAGAAGTGGTGGGAGGGGTGGGATGAGGGGTGGTAGGTAAACAAGATACATCCAAAAGGAATGAAGTCTCAGTGATGTGCTGTTGATCACTCACAACCCATGTATAAGTTATTTTCCAGGTACCTCTGTCCTGACAGGAAATATTGTACAAAATCAAAGCAGGAGGACCTAGAAAGTAACGTTCTGGGCGTGCCCTCAATTCTTGAGTCCTTTCTAGAGAAGTGGAAACTGGTGGCTCCCACTGTACTTGAGTGATGTTTAATGAATAGAACACTGGCTTGTCCTGTACCGAACAGAAACTCAGGATGACCAGATCTTTTCCTTCCGGGAAAGGTGGGGGTATTTCTTGGTAGCGATACACTCCACCTGTGGAATTAGCCCAGCTAATCGTGCATATTCGGATGATAGTTCCTGTAATGAGACTTGAGTAGAAGAGAGCAGATACAAGAACAACAGGAAACCGAGACATAATAAAAGCTAACTTGTTTCACTCTACTAGGGAGTAAACTAATGCTGGTGACTTCAGTCTCCAAAGGTAATAGGACAGTTTACAAGATGAGATTAACTCTGACCCCCTGGTGATTTCAGTCTCCAAGGCCTGTCTGAAGCCCCTCCTTGCTAAATCAAGAATGGCAGACCTTAAAGGGAGTGGCTAGCAGACCTCAAGGGGAAGTGCTGGAAAGGATTCAATTCACTATAAAGGACAGAAACACTTCCTCTCTCTCTCTTTCTTCCACCATTCATCGGATATGAAGGACAGGAGGCTCTGATAATCAATTCCCTTCACCCCTCCCCCGCTCTCTCTCTCTCTCTCTCCCTTGCCATGAGGCTCTAAACACATGTTCTGGCCTATCTCTCTCTCACACTTCACACATGCACACACAGATTCATTGATGCACACTGAAACAGCTCTGTAACAATCACTATATACCTCTGTTCAATACCTATGTATTAAGCCTATTTCTACATAAAAAAAACCTTTCTCCAAGCCACACCTGTTTTGTTGTTTTATTACAAGCCCCACTGCCTCTGTGAAGTGAAATGAACCCAGGACCTACCAAATCTTACATCTTTATGGGGGCTCGTCTCTCGGATTTCACAGCAGACCTCCAGTTGGGTAAGTAATAATTTTGTATAATACATTAAGTAGATTTCAGACAGAATCAAAAGTCCTTATGACCATTTACAATTGACAGACTGGATGACACTTAGACACTATTTAGTGAACAGTTCCAGTGATAAATTTGTTTTGTGGGTTAGACAAGGTGAGATTTTTATTGTCAAAAGGCTCTGTAAGAATTTAGAATTTTAAATACATCACACAGAGTGGCTTGCAATTGTCTTATTTTGATGTATAGGCTTGCTATATTATTTGAGCTGCTAAGAAAAGACAGAGAGATAGTCCAGATTTAGTTTGGAAGTGGTACACAGGTAAACAGTCCCTCATTGAATATAAAGCTATTACCTCCTGTCCCTTTTAACTTTTATTTCTCTGTCTCCTGTCAGTAACTACCTTAGTGAGAGCAGGCTTAAAGCTGGCTGCAATTGATACAACAATTCTGTTAATCTCCTAACACCCTTCTTACTATAACTTCACCCTAAACTTCCACCCTCTTAAAAAGGTGAGAAGCACTTTTTATTCAGGTATAATTTTAAGGTGTGGTCTTTATGCCAGTACTCTTTACTGAACACCCATAAAATTTATACCATTCCAACTATAATTCTAAGTCTCACTTCTTCATAAAAGTGAGCATTCCTCCTAAGGTTACACATTTGAGATAGTCCAACTACAGCCTTTCTGCAGTATCAAATATGGAAGCCTTTGATTTTGAAGAACTTAAAGAAATTTTAATTTCATACTGTAAGAGGAAAGGGGGTCCCTTTGAAGGTGAATTCCCTGAGTCATCATGGTATAATATTCAAAGACAAATGTTAAACCATGATCAAGAATTCAAAAAGAAAACAAATAAAAGAAAATGCCTTTTTATCCAAGGCATGTGCAGGGGGCTCATTAGCATGAAAAAGGACAATACTGAACTGACTTCTCAGTGTACCCAATTGACCAAAGACCTTGAGGAGGCACAAATTTGCATCTCTATACAAAGAACTCAAGTGATACAAGCCACAAATTCTTTTATAACTGTTAGTGAGCAATTAGAAGCACTTAAACTTGAATTGAGGCACGTTAAGGATCAATTGGCCTCTGGAAGACAAAAGCCAACACCCACTACTCCCAGACGAGCCCCCATAAAGATGTAAGATTTGGTAGGTCCTGGGTTCATTTCACTTCACAGAGGCAGTGGGGCTTGTAATAAAACAACCAAACAGGTGTGGCTTGGAGAAAGGTTTTTTTATGTAGAAATAGGCTTAATACATAGGTATTGAACAGAGGTATATAGTGATTGTTACAGAGCTGTTTCAGTGTGCATCAATGAATCTGTGTGTGCATGTGCATGTGTGAAGTGTGAGAGAGAGATAGGCCAGAACATGTGTTTAGAGCCTCATGGCAAGGGAGAGAGAGAGAGAGAGAGAGCGGGGGAGGGGTGAAGGGAATTGATTATCAGAGCCTCCTGTCCTTCATGTCCGATGAATGGTGGAAGAAAGAGAGAGAGAGGAAGTGTTTCTGTCCTTTATAGTGAATTGAATCCTTTCCAGCACTTCCCCTTGAGGTCTGCTAGCCACTCCCTTTAAGGTCTGCCATTCTTGATTTAGCAAGGAGGGGCTTCAGACAGGCCTTGGAGACTGAAATCACCAGGGGGTCAGAGTTAATCTCATCTTGTAAACTGTCCTATTACCTTTGGAGACTGAAGTCACCAGAGTCCAAAGCTGCATGAAATGTATGCTGACAGAAGGGAGCAGATGCTGAGAGGGTCTGCTAGGGGAAGAAGGGGGGGGGGGGAAGAAAGTGAGCTGACATGGGGGAAGGAGAGGGCTGGAAGGGAGCTGACATCTGGGGATGATACTGAAGGGGAACTGGAAGGGAGCTGACACTTGGGGATAGGACTGGTAGGTGGCTCAGTAATGGGGAGGAGGCTGGAAGGGAGCTGACGTGGGGGATGGCACTGGAAGGGGGATGGACAGAGGGTAGGGTGACTGGAAGGGAGTTGAACGGGGGAGGGGTGGGGTGGGGTGGTGGTATTGGGAGTAGAAGTGAGCTGATACCTGCAATGGTATTTGGACTAGAAAGGGCTGGACAGTGGGGAAGGACACCAGAGGCTGTCCTGGGAATGCAAGGCAGTTGACATTGGAAGGTACTGAGAGAGGAGGACTGGAAAAGGGGCTGATACTGGGGAGGGTTACTGGGATTGGAAATAGGCTGATGGAAGGAAGAAAACAAAAGAAGAGATAAGAAATAGCAGATGGACCATAGACCATAGAAAGAAAGCTAAGACAGGAAAGCAGAAGCCTCAGATCGGGACCAGCATGATGAGAGAATAAAATGGTCAGACAACAAAGGTAGTAAAAATAATTTTATTTTCATTTTAGTGATTGGACTGTACTATCTTATTTTACACAGTATGGGGAACTGCATCTTTTATTTATCTGATGTTGCACTGCATGTGGAGTCTGGCTTCTTGGGGTTTCAGTTTAATTTTGTGTACATATTTTTATTTTTACTTTAGGCTGTAGTCACTTATTCTTGGTGAGGGTCTGTGTTCTGAGTGTGCGACTGAAGCCAGGTGTTCTGTTAACATGGTGTTTCTACATAAGGATCTATATGTACTGTAGTAATTTGACTTGTTCAGCTTTTTCAAATAGGTGTATGATATTCTAGGACCTGCTGCAGTATTTATAGTGCTGCTTTTTTTTCTGGGTAAATCCCTTGTATGAGTTTTGGAAGTTTTATGCTGGTATGGTATGGTGGATTTGGCCTTGTAGATGTTAGGAGGCTTCTATAGGGTTTTATATTAGTTTCCAGTATGCCCTGGTACTGGAGAATGTTTGTTTGTTAGTGAGATGACCAGAATCAAATTTTTAAAAAATATATTTAGGTCTGTGGGTGAATATCCTACTTCTGCTCTGCACCCATTTTCAAGGGAGAGGTTTCTGTGGGTGCAGAATATATATTCAAAAAGAAAATTGAGAAACATAGCACAATTTATAACAGAATAAAACAAGTTATAATTTGGTCTTATAAACTGTGCTATAGTTCTCACTTTTTCTTTTAGTTCTTTCGTGTGTGAGCATCTGACCAAAAGGAGAAATTATGGAATGAATTTTGGGAATTCTTACAAGCCAGAAAGCCTGAAGAAAGTGCTGAGGCCTGGAGTAGAGATAAACCAGCCGCAGTACCGGAGCCCATGCAGATAGAATTACCTGAGTCACAATCTTCCCCAGAAGATTGCCAGATGGATTGCTCTCTTTGTCTTAGGGAAGCATAAGTTCCTGTGTGCAAGGCTAAGGAAGCTTTTGTAGAAGAAAGAAGGTATTTCTGCTAGAAGGAGCTCATAAGGCTGTATTAGGTTTATTGTCATGAAGACAGCTGCTTGTGTTTGAAGAGATTTGTGCTGCATTTACTTCAAGTACAATTACTTTTTGTTTACTCTTCTGTTACTGGAGAAGTTATCCATTTTTGTGTTCGTGTACAGAACTTTAATGCATATGGAAATCCACAATAATAAAAATATTCTTGTTTGCCTCAACCTCCGGTTGCACAACTACAGTTTGTCTTTTTGAATACAATTTTCTCAACTATAAGTCCCAGAGTGCATTGCTAGTGGCAAAGGGAAAATACAGTTCATCTAAGGACAGACAAGGCAGCCCATAGCTGTAAGCCTCTGGCCCAGGCTTGGGTACCACAACAGTACATGGAAAGGCATCTCTTTCTATTACTCTGGCATTGCATTGTATGCAGAATCTGGCTTCTTGGGGTTGCAGTTTAATTTTTATCTACATGGGCTTATTTTTAGGTTATGGTCACTTATTCTGTACTTGGTGAGGGTCTGTGTTATGAGTGTGTGACCAAGACCAGGTGTTATGTTAACATGTAGAAATCTGTACTGTAGTAATCTGAATTGTTCAGCTTTTCAAATAGGTGTCCGGATGTTCCAGGACCCACTGTAGTATTTACAGTGATGCTTTTTTTTGATGGGCTCTTATATGGGATGGCGTGCCCTTTCACTGTGGGTGTACACAGGGTTAGAGTATGGGTGGCACATGCGTAAATTATAAAAACTATAACTTACCATGTGTTCTTTAGAAAGTTAAGTGCAGGTGTTTACATCAGTTCTAGGGCAGGTGTAAATGACTGTGCCTTAAATTAACATGTTTTCGACCGTTTACACTAGTATTTTATAAAGAAAGGTAAGCACCCACTATTCTTTCTAAAATGGCACCTAAATAGGTACCGACTTTCAGACATCAGGCAGGCTCCTCCTTATAAAATTACCCTTTTAACTCTCAGCTAGATGAGAACCCATCATTTTTGTACCTAGGGGTATGTTTACTAAAGGGCGTTAAGGGAGCCAGAGTGCCGTTAATGCCTGTTATTGGCACCCTTGCAACCTTTATGCAGTGAAAAAGTTGCTTTAAAGGGCTTTGAAGGCTCCAGCAGCATAAAGGGTGCTGTAAGCGGATAGTGGGTGTTAACAGTGGGTGTTCCCTTAACTCCTGTTGTGCTAACGTGTTAAAGCCCTGTAATGCTGGGAACCCTAACGCAAAGTAAAACCTCACTGAAAGGTATATTTTGAGGAGAGAGAGACTATTTTAATATCTGCAATGTGATGCGCAGACAGGGGAGCCCAAGATAATGATAGTAGTATTCCATTAGTGGCAACAACATAGTGCCCAAGTATGAAAGGGCACTATGTTGATGGTGTAAATGAGGCAAAGGAGGTGGCATGTGGGTCATGCAGTGGGGATTGGTGGTGAACAGGGCAAACTAGGCAGCTGCCTAGGTGGCACATAAGATCATAAAATATGCTATAATGTGTCAGATCAAGGTCCATCATGACCAGTATCCTGTGTCCATTAGTGGCCAATCTAGGTCACAGGTACCTAGCAGTTCCCCCAAAATACACACAGGATCCACAATGCTTGTATTGGGGCAAACAGTGGATATCCCAGGTCCTCTTTAATAATGATTTATGGACCTTTCCCTAGGAACCTGTCCAAGCCATTTTGAAACCCAGCTACACTAACAGCTTTTACTACATCCTCCGGCAATGAATTCCAGAGTTTGATTATGCATTGACTGAAAAAATATTTTCCCTTAATAGTCCTAAATGGGTTGTAGCCTCATTGCATGTCCCCTAGTCTTTCTACATTTTGATGGCGTAAACAATCGATCTACATTTACCCGTTCCACTCTAGTCATTAATTTATAGACTTCTGTCATATCTCCCCTCAGCCGTCTCTTCCCCAGATTGAAGAGCCCCAACCTCTTTAGCCTCTCCTCATAGGGGTATCCTGCCATCCGCATTACCATCTGTGATGTCTGTCATGATACCACAGTGACAGTAGCAGCACACAGACATGCTACTGCTGCGGAAAGGAGATGTGCTACATTGGGCGGTCCATGGGTCCTGGCACCCCAGGTAGAGATCTCAGCTGACCTCTCCCTGCTGCTGCTGAACCCAGCTGTGGGGGAAGAAGCTGATAGTGCCAGCAGCTGTAGCCCTCCAGGTTGCTGCAACATGCAGGTGCAGAGGGGACTACCATAGCAGTGGCTACACGTTGGCAGGTGGTGATGGGGTCCCTGCAGAGGCAGATGGTTGGGGGGGCTGTGTGGCAATCCATGTATGCCTCTGTCTCTCCCCATCCGGACCTTGGCCCACCAACACTGACAGCACACGGGCATGTCAGCATGGTATGGGGGTGTTGACGGAGGGGACAGCAGCACCCACCTGCAGCAGACCAAAGCCATGTCCTGATCCTGTGCGTCTGTCTGATGGGATGCATGACAGCCCCAGGGACTATTGGAACCATATGGCAGTTGTGTATAAGAGCGGAGATTCACAGGTTCAAGTCCTGGCTGTGGATCATGCATTGCATGCCCCTGTGGCTAAACGTTAGCCTACAGTGCAGATACAACACCAGCATGTGCAACCCCCAATGAATCAGCCTGCAAGGATGCAAACACCCATCAGCCACACAGAGAGACTCCACTATCCACAGCTGGCTGGAGAGTCAGGCTGATAGCACTGGCACACTGAGCGGGCATTAACATCAGGAGCTATTAACATTAACATCAGGTGCTACTAGCTCCTGCACAATGAGCACATGTTAACATGTTAAAAATGCTTGAGCTGATATCGAGACCAAAGTGGCAGGCAGGAATGCCAACCATCCCCATTTTTGCACAGCACGGCGATATGAGTGTGTGTGTGTGTTTATGTGTATGTCTCTCTCCAGTGTTTTGTGGCTTTCTACACCTCACTGAGCCTCACATTGCCTAAGCTGTTTCCAGCGTTAGTCTGCAAATGTGCATGAGGAGAAACATAGTATTGTGGGTATGGTCTGAAACAGGGCAGATTGGCCAGGATGTGTCTGCATCGGAGGTAGGGTCAATGGCTGAGAGGTTGTAGTGCCCATCTGCCACCTGCATGGATTAGGAAGCCACAGCATGTCATGCCAGGAGAGCGCACTCACTCTGGCCAAGCAGTGACCATGGCACAGCTATGTATCTACATAGTGCTATATAGCGTCTGGCTCCAATGATGTGGGTGCACTCCCTGTCCTGGGTCCTTGATCACTGAACCAAATACTGGATGTCCATGTCGTTTATCCCAAGCCTAGGTGCACATGGTTGCTCTGTGCACATGCAATGTGTGCTGACCAGTGGACTATATCCATAGTTGGTATGTGCATGGCTGGAAAACCCAGTGGTGGGCAGCAGGTGCAGTCTGACTGTGCTTACTGTGGGTGATTGTTAGTCCTAGGTGGTTGGGACATGAGATGTTCCAGGCTTATTCCCTGGGGTAATGGTAGGGTCAGCAGGACTCTAGTAACAACACCATGCAAGCCTAGACGCTCCCCGGCAGTTGGTGTCCATGGCATCATCAATTTAACACTGAGTATTGACATGCACTGTAATAGGAGTGTCCCTGTCCAACAGGGGCAAGACACAGGACCAGATATGACTGGCACATACAGCATGCTGCAATTGTGCAAGAAACAAGGTGACTAGCATAACACACTGCAGACAATACCTGCCACACACCGGCAGTGATAGAGATCTGTGGCATGGGTGGCAGAGACCATCTCTAGCACTGCAAGTTCTGGGGACCAGGTGTTGGGCGCCAGTGTGACCGCTGAAACTGTGCAGTAGCACAGTTTGTAGTTATGTGATCGAAGCACACACTGTCAGTGTTTTACTGAGCTGATGTGATGGATCAGTTCATTCTCCATTTGGTGATCAGCTGCAGACTGCTATTCTGCATGTGCAGTGCATCATAGGTACTGGAGGGGTTAACCTATACCAGCACAGACAGCAGACAGTTTAGGCAGAGACCTGCAGGCTCTTTGACTCCAGTCATTGCAGATTAGAGAGGTGTGGAGGTATAGCATACTGGTTAGTGCAATGTCCTCAATTGTTCATTTGTTCATTTTGCACCTGTGTGTTACTCAGGTCATTTCCCTGTCTGTAACGTTCCAGGCTCTGCTGTAACTTGCAGACACTCATCCTTCTACTTTGTTATGCAGTCTGGCCACACTTTAGGTCAGCAAACATGCTATTCCCCGTCATGCCTTCATGAGAGCATGGCGTTATTGACTCTGCTGCAGCCCAATACAGGGGGTTAGACATGTTCACCCTGCAGATGTCAGGCCCCTGCTTCAAGGCATGGTGTGATAGTCATGGCAATGGCTCAGGGGCCAAGATACCAGGATTTGAGGCCCACTACCACTCCTTATGTGACATTTCAGAATAGGGCTCATTCCATCCCGTATGTCCAGCCCCTCTGTATGTCCGGTTTGACACCTTAACATGCATGTTTGACACCTTAACACCCAATGTCCTGTTAACACCCGTTAAATGGCCCATAGTGCCCTTTACGCCGGAATGCCCCCTACCCGCCCAGCGCTCTTTATGCATGTAATAACCCTTATCACTGCCGTTAACGCCTATTACCTTAACGCCCTTTAGTAAACATACCCCATTGACTTTCCTTGGTGTTCCTTTATCCAGCATTAAGGTTACAGCCTTTTTCAGACGTTAAGGTGCACATTTGACACTTTAACACCCAATGTCCTGTTAACGCATGTTAAATGGCCCATAGCGCCCTTTACGCCAGAACGCCCCTAGCCACCCAGCACCCTTTACGGATATAACACCCCTTATCGCTGCTGTTAATGCCTGTTATCTTAACTCCTTTTAGTAAACATACTCCCTTGTGTCATGCAATGCCCACTTAATTGTAGAGAGGGAGTGAAAGAGAATTAGTGTGTGATGTCTAGAAGATGGACTGTTGTTTCAGAGTTTAACTCTTTGAAGCATTTTTTTTATTTCTCACTTTCCTCTACAAAACTTTTATCTCCTGATAGTGAAAAAGATTAATAATCCCCCTTCACGTCTGGAAAGGGTTTAATAAACCGTGCTTAATTATACAAGAAAGGCACAATAAACCCAAAGGGCCGTACATTAATGACACAGATTTCTTACAGTTTTTTTTTGTTTGCAGTGTGTTTTAAAATACAGAGAAGGTGGCGGGGGTGGGTGGGGTGGAAGAACTTCAAAGTTTTATATTTAATTGAACTAACAGCATGTGCTGACAAGTAATATATAGCTCAGCAGCTCAGAGTGACTAAATAAACTGGTTGCCTCTAGCAATGATTCATGCTCAGTCTTTCATGGCTATCAGGTTTAAGAGACAGCTTCTTCTTGTGAAATCTACAGGAGACATATTTGATAGTGCAACACTCCAGATGGTTTCCAGCCCCGTAAACATAAGTCCCTTAATGTAATGGCTTCCCTGGGAAAATAAACACAGCAATTAAATAAACAAACCTAAAATGTGTTCTTTTTGTTGACTTTCCGACAATTCAATTAAAACTGATATATATATAATGTGAGCGTTAAAAGTAAACTCATTTCCCAAGTGAAGATGATACCAAGAAATGGAACTGCATTGGGATTTGCAGACTCCTGTACCTAAGCCCTGCTTCTTTCATGCGTGCAGCAGCAGTAAGAATATAATGGCCTCAAAATATCAATTAGCTAGCTCCTAGGCTTTTCTGTCTTCTGCTGGCTTTATTCCTGGTTCCTTTTCTGTTTCATCTTGGACTCTTAGGGGACAATTTTTAAAGATGTAGGGGCCTATGCATTAAACTTGAACGCTCATGTTAAGGTCCTCTGGGGCACACTGACAATAGTGTACTATGCAAAATTCCTTATAGGGTGTAATTTATAAAAGGTTTATTCATATGCATATGCTTTTATAGGCATGTAAAAAGCTTCTTATCAAATTTCCCCTGGCATACAAATATGCACCATGACAAATAGACACATACTTGTATGTGACCTGGGTATAGGTGTGTTTGGGGGGAGTCATGCACTGCACACATAGGTTATAAGATACCCATGTACACAGGGGCGGCCCAAGGGGGGTGCGGGGCCATGTGCGGAGACTCGGTGCGGGGCCTCATTTGCATAAGTGGTCTTATTTGCATAAATATTTGCATAATGTTACCATTCACTAACTTTTAGTAAACATGTCTCTTAATGAGTGTATGGATAAAGAAAGACTAAAAGATTTCTACATTACTATAATCCAGTGCCAACCGCCAGGCACATTAGGAACTACTACAAACGCTGCCCATTTAGAACCCATAGCAAACCCGCTGTATCCTGACAGCATTACCAGGACTCACAAAGCACCAGACCCTACCTATCAAAAGGAAACACTGCAAATATTAAACCAGTACATTTCAGAGAATACTGGGGAAAGAGAACAAGTGGCAATGTCAAATAGGAATTACATAAACAGAATACCTCAGCTCAGTTACACATGCAGAACATAGACCATCACCAAACAAGGAATCGCAATTTAGAAACAGGAAGGCAATAATTAAACTGGGAACCCCAAAAGCCAAACTTGGAATGTACAACAACACTGTAGAAATAAAACTATAAATCAATTTCCTCTTGTACCAAACAAAGCGCAGACGTTAATGATGCACATTTCCCAGAGCTTTCATATTCCAGTTAATAAATTCAAAATAAAGAGATATCTTTCTACCTTTTGTGCATTTTTTTTTCAGTTGCAATTGCTCCAGCCACTTTCTTCTGGTTTCTTCATGTTTTCTGCTAACTCTCCATAGTCTGCTGTCCATTTGTGCTTTCTTTCTTCTCTCTTCTAGTTTTCTTTCCATCCTCTCTCTCTACATCTGCTTTAACATACTAATCTTTCTCCTTTTGCTCTTTCCTCATTCTTATTTCATCCACACAAATTTTACCCCTCCATCCTCAATCCCCACTTACTCTCCCAATACCAGGCCAATTGTAGATTTTTCATCCCTCACACACAAATATTTTTTCCCTCTCCATTTTACTCTCCCAGCCCCATCCCATTCTAATCCTCCCCCAACATCAGCTCCCTTCTAGTTCCAGTCTCACCCAGCATCCATTCCCTTCTAGTCCCTGCATCAGCCCATTTCCAGTCCTAGCCCCCCATCAACCCATTTCCAGTCCTAGCTCCCCCATCCATTTTCAGTCTGAGTCCCTTCATCAGCTCATTTCCAATCCTAGACCCCCATCAGCCCATTTCTAGTCATTTCCTAGCCCCACCATCAGCCCATGTCAAATCCTAGCTCCCCTCCACTCAGCCCAATTCCAGTCCAAGCCCCCCCATGAGCCTACTTCCAGTTCTAGCCCCTCCATGAGTCCATTTCAATTCAAGCCCCCACCACAGCCCATTTCCAATCTTAGCTCCCCCCCAACAGCCCATTTCCAGTCCTATCCTAGCTGCTCCATCAGCCCATTTTCAGTCCTAGCTCCCTTCCCTCACAGCCCATTTCCATTCCAAGCTCCCTCCCCATCAGCTATTTGCAGTTCAAGCCTCCCCGTCCACTCAGTCCATTTCCAGTCATAGCAATCCCCCAACCCATTACCAGTCCTAGCCCCCCATCAACCCATTTTCAGTTTAAGCCCCCCCTATAACCCATTACCAGTCCTAACCCCCCCCATCAGCCCACTTCCAGTCTTAACCCCATCAGCCCATTTCCAGTCAGCCCCCCATAGCCCATTGCCAGTCCTAAGCCCCCCATCAGCCCACAGCCCATTACCAGTCCTAACCACATCAGCCCACCTCAAGTCCTAACCCCTCCCCATCAGCCCATTTCCTGTCCTAGCGCCCCCATAGCCCATTAGCAGTCCTAACCCCCCCATAGCCCATTAGCAATCCTAACCCCCCATCACCCTATTTCCAGACAGCCCCCATCAGCCCACAGCCCATTACCAGTCTTAACCACCCCCCCCCAGCCCATTTCCAGTCCTAACCCCCCATCACCCCATTTCCAGTCAGCCTCCATCAACCCCCAGCCCATTACCAGTCTTAACCCCCCTAGCCCATTTCCAGTCCTAACACCCCCCCAGCCCATTTCCAGTCCTAACACCCCCCCAGCCCATTTCCAGTCCTAACCCCCCCCACCCTATTTCCAGTCAGCCTCCATCAGCCCCATTTCATTTGCATTCTTAACCCCCCCTAGCCCATGTCCAGTCCTCCCCCCCCCAGCCCATTTCCAGTCCTAACCCCCCCCCACCCCATTTCCAGTCAGCCTCCATCAGCCCCAGCCCATTAGCAGTCTTAACCCCCCCCAGCCCATTTCCAGTCCTAACCCCCCCTAGCACATTTCCAGTCCTAACCCCCCCAGCAAATTTCCAGTCCTAACCCCCCCTGCCCAGCACATTTCCAGTCCTACCCCCCCCCCCCCCCGCTCAGCACATTTCCAGTCCTAACCCCCCCCAGCACATTTCCAGTCCTAACCCCCCCTAGCCCATTTCCAGTCCTAACCCCCCACCCCACCCCATTTCCAGTCAGCCTCCATCAGCCCCAGCCCATTAGCAGTCCTAACCCCCCCCTAGCCCATTTCCAGTCCTAACCCCCCCCAGCACATTTCCAGTCCTAACCCCCCCTCACCCCATTTCCAGTCAGCCTCCATCAGCCCCAGCCCATTAGCAGTCCTAACCCCCCCCAGCCCATTTCCAGTCCTAACCCCCCCAGCACATTTCCAATCCTAACCCCGCCCAGCACATTTCCAGTCCTAACCCCCCCCCCCAGCACATTTCCAGTCCTAACCCCCCCCAGCACATTTCCAGTCCTAACCCCCCCCCCCGCCCAGCACATTTCCAGTCCTAACCCCCCCCCAGCACATTTCCTGTCGTACCCCCCCCCGCCCAGCACATTTCCAGTCCACCCCCCCAGCACATTTCCAGTCCTAACCCCCCCGCCCAGCACATTTCCAGTCCTAACCCCCCATCACCCCATTTCCAGACAGCCTCCATCAGACCCCCAGCCCATTACCAGTCTTAACCCCCCCCCCTTCCCTTCCGGCAAATTAAAAGAAAAAAACAACCTGGCTCTAGCTGCTGCCGTTGCCGCGTCCGTCGCAGCAGTGGCAGAATGGAGTGTCCCGCGGGGCCCCCTCTCCTCGTTGAGCCCTCTGCAAGGGCTTTCAGATTCGCGAAGGGAGAGTGCTCCCTCGCGTCTCTGTAAAGCCCGCAGGGGCTAATGGGAAATTTCCCATCTGCCCCTTTAGACGCGAGGGGCTGATGGGAAATTTCCCATTAGCCCCTGCGGGCTTTACAGAGACGCGAGGGAGCACTCTCCCTTCGCGAATCTGAAAGCCCTTGCAGAGGGCTCAACGAGGAGAGGGGGCACCGCGGGACACTCCATTCTGCCGCTGCTGCGACGGACGCGGCAGCGGCAGCAGCCAGAGACAGGTTTTTTTTTTAATGTAATTTAAAAAAAAAAAAAGCAGAATGTTCTTTGCGCGGGGCCCCCTGAAACGCGGGGCCCTGTGCAAAAAACATTCTTGCTCAATGGACGGGCCGGCCCTGCATGTACATGTGCACCTGAGCTGCGTACATTTATCCCAGCTCTTGAGTAGGTGTAAATATGTGGCCGTGTTGTAGCTATGATTTTGGCTGCTTTTGTGCTGACATTTTATAAAGACACAAGTTTATTATTTTTATTTATTTAAAACATTTTTATACTGCTGCAATCCCAATTAATAATCAGTTTGGCGTGGTTTACAAGAAGACATTTCTAAAAGATTTCAAAGAATAACATAAATAAAATAAATTCCTTAAGTAAACAACCAAGATTTAAATTTTTTGCGAAACACAGTAGTTCCTATATGTTCTTTATGAATTAGGCTTAAAATAGACACTTACCTGGCCTCCTCATCTAGGTGACCTGTTATATTTTGCACAGTAAAGTGACCTAAGTGTGCCCAATTTTCAAAAAGGCCGATAGTCAAACCGCTGTGGTGCTTAAATGGCAACGTGATATTCAGAGGCCGTGTCTGGGAAGGAGTCGTTGCTAACTATCCAGAATGAGTGACGCGATCTGGATAAATGGCAACACTTATCTGGTTCATGGGCTTTCCCTCATCCTGACTGCAACTTAGGACAGCCTTTCATGCGGCCTAAGTTATCCAGACACATGCTGACTGAAAGTCCCGCTAACCGGATATAATCGGCATTTATCCAGATATTGCAGACCCCCCCCCCTTGCTTTGCCCATGGACTGTCCCCGCATCCATGGGATAGTGCTGGAGCGGGCTGCAGATATATTCAGCAGCACTATCCAGATAGTGCCACTGAGTAGTGTGGTTAGCACGCTTACGGAGACAGTCTCCCCTTGGCTGTCCAGCTAAGGGTTCTGATTATCAGCCTTAGTGTGTCTGCACATTTAAATGAAGATACGCCATATAGAAATTATAGCTTACCATACACAGAGTAAATAACATTGGTATGCTTACCTTTGATACTAGTGGAATGCTATTTAATACCTGTTTCAAACCAGGGGATAATTTACTACTGATGGGACTGAATTGCAAAGTATCTGAAAAATGAAGGTCATTGACAGGAGATCACACTATAACTTTACATATGGGTTCTTGAGAAGAATATATTTATTTATTTATTCATTTGATTATGTATTGCCACTATCTTAGGACCTATGGTGATTTATAAAAATGCACATAAAAGACACAGATAACACCATTAGATCCACACAATTAACCCTTACTCTCCAAAAGCCAATACCCAAAGCCATCCCTTAATCAACTTAAAAAATCAAAGATAATTTCCTGTACGAATGGATACTAGCAGCCCATTCCACAACAGTAGGCCAGCCACAGATAGAGCCCTCCCCTGGGCCCATTGCAATTGAATCTCCTTTACCGTAGAGACTTTCAGCAAACCTTCTCACTATGGCCTGAGAAGAACAAACATACTGACAAATAAGCAGGCCCCTTCCCATGCAAAATCTTTAAACAATTATTGGTAGTTTAAACCATCCCCGCTGCTCCACTAGCAGCCAATGCAATTGCTGTAATATTGGGGTTATATGATCCCATAACCCTAGCCCCCAAAAACTGTGTTGCCTGGTTTTGAATAATCTAAATACAATGCAAATATTTTGTAGACAAGACTACCTATAAACAATGAGCATAATCAAAATGGGTCAGAACCAAAGTCTGAACCACTTGTCATAATTGGGTCAGACCTAAAGGGGCATAAGCTGTTTGAGAAGCCATAATTGATAAACTTTTGACTGAACCAGCTTAGAAATATGGGTTTCAGAAGTCAAATCTGAATCAATCCACACTCCCAAATTATAAAAAGTTTGAAATTCAACTTGACTCCCCACTACTGAAACTATGACAGCGGGATACACCTTACTTAACCACAGAGTTTCCGACTAACTCATATTCAACTTCAGCCTATTGTCCTCTAACCGCTACATCTTCTTGCCAATTTGACCCCATTGGGACAAAAATTTGAATATCATCCACAAAGAAAAACAATCATAATCACAAAGAGGCCAAGACCCCACTTTACAAAACCAAAACACAAAACTTACTTTTTCAGAACTTTTTTTTGAATTATTTCACTCATACACACCTCGCACCAGAAAAATATCTTTTCAAAGTTACATATCACATAGGATCTTCGATCACTATTCCACATTTCACAATGTACAAGGCATAGGTAGTCTCCAGGCGCTGTCAGGATCACTGTGGTTAGTCAGCCCAGCACTGCAAGCATTCTACAGCAGGAAGAGAAGATTTTATGAGGGCCAAGCTCCACTCATGGGCATCAAAAATCAGGAAGGGGTGTGAAATACTGTTAAATTTTGTAATCCCGAAGTGAGGGGGAAAAAATCACACCATATATGCTTTAAAACATATGTCATAATAAGTAATAAAAAATTTAAAATGTATTGAGAGACCGAGAGTTTTAAAACATCCTGATGATGACAGCATATGGATTTCAAGGTAACTTAATGTCTATTCCTCAGACACAGATAGTTTCTTTAGACACGGATGGTTTTACTTTCACGTTCGGCGCATATTAGATTCTCCCGTTGTGAGACATCTCTCTATTTATTATTATCTTCTTTTTCACAGTTTTTAGCCATTGACGTTTTATTCTAAAGGCTCTTCTCTTGGATTTTAGTTGAACCTTATAGATATTATTCCAGATATTATAGATATTATGCCTTATAGATATTATTAACCTTATAGATATTATGCCTTATAGATATTATTCCAGTGTGACTTTGCAATATATGTGGCCAGTTATACTGCAGGTAACTTGCGCTTCCTTCTTGTTTGTTCTTTGGTCCACTAAAAGCCAGTCAACAGATGCTGAAAAAAAACAATGTGCACAAATGCCCGAAGCCTAGCCAACAAAGTTCCTAACCTGGAAGCCGTAATGGTGGAAATGGACTTTGACATTGTGGTCATTACAGAAACATGGTTTAACGAGTTGCATGAATGGGATATAGCCATAGCTGGCTATAATTTATTTAGAAGAGATAGAAAAGTCAGAAAAGGAGGAAGAGTAACCCTATATATCAAAAGCAATATTAAAGCTGCTGAAATGCATGGGGCATGGGGAAAAGAAGAAGCACTGTGGATTATGTTGGAACGAGGAGATGGCACTATCATCCATACTGGTGTAGTCTACAGGCCTCTAACTTAAACCGAAGAAATGGATAGAGACTTGATTATTGATATTGCAAAGGTAACCATGAAGGGGGAAGTGATCATATAGGGTAACTTTAATCTACCCGATGTGGATTGAAATATTCCTTCTGCAAATCTGGAAACAAGTAAAAAAAAAATTGTGGATGCCTTCTAAGAAGCAGTGCTTAGACAAATGGTGATGGAACTGACCAAGGAAAGTTCGATGCTGGATTTAGTACTCACCAATGGAGGTAGTATGTTGAATGTCCTGGTGGGTGCCCACATGAGCAGCAGCAAGCATCACATGGTGTGGTTTGAAATGAAAGTCAAGGCAGAGTCCAATCACAACAAGCTCAAAGTTCTAGGCTTCAAAATGCTGACTTCAGTAAAATGGTCAAGTGTCTGAAGGAGGAGTTGGCAAGGTGGGAGGAGGTAAGGGAAGTGGAATTGCAGTGGGCTACACTAAAGGAGGCAATAAAAGGGGCAACAGATAGATATGTAAGGAAAGTAAATAAAAACAAGAGGAAAAGGAAACCTATATGGTTCTCCAAAGAAGTGGCTGCACAAAAAAGGCAAAAACCACAGTTTTCACAAAATTCAGAAGTTTGCAAACAGAGGAACACAGAAAAGAATACAAGATAAAGCTAAAAGAGAAAGAAGGATAGCAAAAGCAAAGGCAGAAAAAAAGATGGCTAAAGATATGAAGTGTAGTGACAAAACTTTTTTTCAGGTATATTCAGGAGAAGAGGAAGATCAGAGGTGGAATTGCAAGATCAAAAGTGCTGAGAACGGATTCGTGGAAAGTGACGTTGAAAAAGCAAAAATGCCAAACAAATACTTCTGTTCTGTTTTTACTAAAGAAAATCCTGGGAAAGGACCACCTGTGATTGACAAATATACAAATAGGAATGGAGTAGATACTACATCATTCACAGAAGATGATGTATTTGAACAACTTGCAAAACTTAAAGTGGACAAGGCTATGAGACCAGATGGGATACATCCCAGGATACTGAAAGAGCTCAGAGAGGTTCTTGCAGGGCCATTAAAGGATGTTTTTAATAGATCCTTGGAGACAGGAGAAGTTCCACAGGACTGCAGAAGGGCTGCTATGGTACCTCGTCACAAAAGTGGCAATAAAGAAGACGTGACAAACTACAGGCCAGTAAGCC
Source organism: Ichthyophis bannanicus (assembly GCA_033557465.1). NCBI lineage: Eukaryota > Metazoa > Chordata > Amphibia > Gymnophiona > Ichthyophiidae > Ichthyophis > Ichthyophis bannanicus. The sequence goes on from CM066032.1 coordinate 830,659,249, forward strand.
TTACCTTGGTGGTGGGAAAAGTAATGGAGGTGCTCCTGGAAAAGAAAATAGAGGACTTTCTCGAAACTAATAGGTTGCATGATCCAAGGCAACATGGTTTTACCAAAGGACGATCATGCCAAACAAATCTAAATTCTTTGACTGGGTGACCAGAGAACTAGATCAAGGGCATGCAATGGATATGATCTACCTAGATTTCAGCAAAGCCTTTGATACTGTTCCTCATAGGAGATTTATCAATAAACCAAACAGCCTGGGGATGGGTCCCACGGTGGTGAATTGGATCAGAAATTGATTGAGTGACAGATGAGAGAAGGTGATGGTAAATGGAACTCACTCAGATGAAAGGACGGTGAACAGTGGTATGCCCCAGGGATCGGTCCTGGGACCAGTACTGTTCAATGTATTTGTGAGTGATATTGCTGAAGGACTGAATGGAAAAGTCTGTCTTTCTGCAGATGACATGAAAATCTGCAACAGAGTGGATTCTCCTGATGGAGTGGCTAACATGAGGAATGATCTATAAAAGCTGGAAGAATGGTGTAATGCTTGGCAGTTAAGGTTTAATGTGAAGATGTGCAGTGTATGCGATAGGGGGCAAGAGCTTGGTGTGCACAGACCAAGAGAAGGACCTTGGAGTGATCGTGTCTGAGGATCTCAAGGTGGCAAAACAATATGACAAGGCAGTGGCCAAAGCCAGAAGAATGCTGGTTTGCATACAGAGAGGAATTACCAGCAGAAAGGAGGAGGTACTAATGCCACTGTACAAGTCACTGGTGAGGCCTCACTTGGAATATTGTGTTCAGATTTGGGGACCATATCTCACAAAGGATATAAAAAAACTGGAAGCAGTTCAGAGGAAGGCGATCAAAATGATTTGGAGCCTGTGCCAGAAGACACATAAGCAGAGACTTTAAGACCTAAATATGTATACATTAGAGGAGAGGAGAGACGGGAGATATGAGACACACTTTTAAATGCTTAAATGAACAAACAAACCTTTTTCAAAGAAGGCGAAGCTGTAAAACTAGAGGGCAAGAAGCTGCAAGGAGGTAAACTGAAAGGCAAAGTCAGGAAATTCTTTTTCACTGAAAGGGTGTAGGTGCATATCCACATCTGACTTCATTGATCTCATTGGCCGTATCTCTTCATTCATCTGAAAAGAGGTAACAATGCCATCTTATAGTGTCATAACATTAGTATGGAGGCTAATCAGAAAGCATTATCCATTCACTTTCAGAATTAAGACCGCCAGCTAATACTATTCAGTAAGGGTATCTATTCTTGCTCATTAAAGATCAAGCGGTAATCCATGTCACCTCCACGCCAGGTTTTCTCAATGTGGTCAATCACTCTCCAGCACAAATCCTCAAATGACTGGCAGAGATCCAAAGTTCAGAACATAAGATATGCCATACTGGGTGAGACCAAGGTCCATCAAGCCCAGTATCCTGTTTCCAACAGTGGCCAATTTAGGTCACACGTACCTAGCAGTTTCTCCAAAAGACACAGGTTCCACAGTGCTTGTATTGGGACAAGCAGTGGATATTCTGGGTCCACTTTAACAATGGTTTATGGACCTTTCCTACAGGAACTTGTCCAAACGTTTTTTAAACCTGGCTGCACTAACAGCTTTTACTACATCCGCAGGAAGTAAATTCCAGAGTTTGATTACACGTTGAGTGAAAAAAATATTTTCTTTTATTAGTCTTAAATAAGTTACCCTGTACTTTCACTGCATGCCTAATCTTTCTATATTTTGATGGCGTAAACGATCGATCTACGTTTACCTATTTCATTCCATTCATTAATTTATAGACCTCTATCATATCTCCCCTCAGCCGTCTCTTTTTAAGGTTGAAGAGCCCAAACCTTTTTAGCCTCTCTTCATAGGGGTATCTTTCCATCCCCTTTAATATTTTGGTGGCTCTTCTCTGTACCTTTTCTAATAATGCTATATCCTTTTTAAGATATGGCCACCAGAACTGCACACAATATTCAAGGTGCGGTCACACCATGGAACGATACAGAGGCATTATAATATCCTTTGTTTTATTCTCCATTCCTTTCCTTATGATACCTAGCATTCTATTTGCTCTCTTGGCTGCTGCTGCACCCTGGGTGAAGGGTTTCAACATGTTATCCACGAAGACGCCTAAATCTTTTTCCTGGATTTCCTAATGTGGAACCTTGCATCGTGTAACCATAGTTTGGGTTGCATAACTTTGCACTTGTCCACATTAAATTTCATCTGCCATTTGGATGCCCAGTCTTCCAATTTATCAAGATCCTCTTGGGTTTTAACAACTTTAAATAGATTTTCTGTCATCTGCAAATTTGATAACCTCATTTGTTATTCCCATTTCCAGGTCATTTATGAACATGTTAAAAAGCTTGAATAAGTTACAATGTAACGTTCTAGTTTTGTTTGATGTAAACCGCTTTGATGTTGCTAAAAGGCGGTATATAAAACTGTTCAATAAAATAATAAATAATAATAAATATCTATATATCTGTATGCACGCATGTGTGTATATATATATATATATATTTGAATAAAGAATTGTACATTCTCCAGGAAGTCAGTCCTCACATATGGGTGACGTCAGCGCCGATGGAGCCCCCGTGCGGAGCATTTCCCCAGCTTTCAAAGAAAGCCTTTGGGAATGCATCGCGCATGCGCGGTCCCCTTCCCGCCCTAGGGTGCCATCTTGCTCAGTCTTCTTTTTTCCGCGGAGCCCGACGGACGTGTTTCATTTTCACCCAAGGAAAAAGTTGATTTTCTTCTGCGTGGACCCGTTTTCTTCAGTTTGACGCCGGTTTCCCTTTTCCGCCTGGGCCCGCTACATCGGTATCGAGCCCGGACTTCTTTTTTCGGTTTTTGTCCTTAGTGACTAGCGTACGCGCCATTTTTCTGTTTTCACTGGCAGCCTTGTCTTTTGACCTCGCAGGGGCCCTTTTTCCCCCGATGGCTGCCAGCGGGTTTAAAAAGTGTGATCGGTGTAAGAAACTTATGTCTCTCACCAACACACATGACTGCTGCCTCCGGTGCCTCGGACCCGATCATGACCCGATGATCTGTGGTCCGTGTGGGAAAATGTCCTCGAAGGCGTTGAGGAGTCGGCAGCACCAAAAGGAAAGAATCTTCTCTGACTCCGCGTCCGGATGGGCCCGGACTTCGTCAGAGGCCTCGACGTCTCGGGACTCCGGCCCCGAGCAGCACCGAGGCTCCTCTGAGAGGGGGTCTCCCTCGTGGGAGCATCGCAAGAAGAAAAAACCCACGAGGGCGGCGTCGGTGGACGCACTTGGCTCCTTGAGGGCCAAGTCGCATAGCTCCGAGCGCCGTCCCGGGTCTTCGGAGTCGGAGAGGCCTGCAAAACAACCTCGTTTGGAAATAGAGTCCCCGGGTCACGTGAGTACTGTAGTCCTCGTGGACTGTCCTCCAGGGGAGCCGCCATCGGGCCCGATGCCGTTGGGGCCTGAGTCAGGGGCTGCTGAGTCTCCTGAGCTCGGACTCAGGTTGACGGCCTTGGATAGCAGCTTGGCTGCCTTCATGGAACAGCAGCGGGCACTGATCGCCGGTCTCACCGGTGCATCTGCCCCGACCACCGGGACATCGACATCCAAGTCGACCCTGGAGGCCGAGCCGATCCTCGAGTCCATGCGGGCTCGAGTCGATCCTCGGCCAAGGTCTCCCTCAGCCTCCCGCCCAGGACCGAGGTCATCGACGCTGGTACCCTCGGCGTTGGGGTGGATGGCATCAGTGCCTGCCCGACCAGAGCCGCTTGATTCCTCCTCCAAGGGGTCCGGCTGGGAAACAGAGGATGAGGAGTCACCCGACACTTTTCGGACTCAGTGTGTCCCTTCGGACTCACCAGAGTCTGAGCCTCGGAGACGGTCCCCACCGGAGGATACCCGGTTCTCGGACTTCGTGCGGGATATGGCCAAGGCCTTGGCATTCCCCGCGGATCCTGAGGAGGAGCCTCGAGCTGAGGAGCTCGAGGCCCTACAGTATGACTCTCCTCCAAAGGAGGCCTTTACTGTACCGGTTCCTCTGATGCTGGAACGGTTGCTCTTCCGCATGTGGGAGGCGCCGGCCTCGACGCCGGTTTTGAGCAAGCGGGTCAATTCCATCTATCGAGTCCACAAGAGCCCCGGGTTCCAAAAGGCACAATTACCGCACCACTCCATGGTTGTGGAATCGGCCATGCATCGTCTGAAGAGTCAGAAGATGCACTCCTCGGTGCCTCCTGGCCGGGAGGCCTGGAACCTGGATGCCCTCAGTAAGAAGTGCTTCCAGGGCTCTATGCTTGCTTGCCATGTCCAGACCTACCAGCTGTACATGGGCATGTACCTTCGAGACCTGGCAAAGGAGATTGCCGGGTTCTCTGCTGGTCTCTCCGAGGAACCTTTGCAGAGGTTCAGTGCTCTGTCATCGGGTATTTGTGAGTGCTCGAAGTTTATCTCTCGAGCAGCCTATGATGGCTTCGAGGCTTCGGCCTGGGTAGCTGCGGCCAGCATCGGTGCACACCGTCAGGCCTGGCTACAGTCATCGGACCTCGAGCCATGGATGCAGGACAAGTTGGTCGATGTCCCCTGCTGAAGTGAAAACCTCTTTGGCAAGCCCATGGCTGAAAAGGCTTCAGAACTTGAGACTGAGATTCTTACCTGGACAAGGCTGTCCAGGAAAACCCCTGTCCCTTCTCAGAAGAAGAAGGGCTCGGGAAAAAAGACCTTTTACATGAGGAAGTCATCTGCCTATAAACAGTACCCTCATTTTCAGGCCTCTGTAGCTCCCCAACAGGGTCAGCAGGCCAAGGGGCAGGGACATGGGTCCTGTAGGCAGAAAACCCCCAAGCCGCCAGCTCCGGCTCCTGCACAGCAGCGAGCGGGGTTTTGACTCCAGTGGCATAGCCTCTCCTCCTCAGCTGGCCCACATCAGCACAGGAGGCCGGCTGGCCCTGTACGCCCATAGGTGGTCAGCCGTAACAAGGGATACCTGGGTACTAAGTATAGTCCAGAGGGGCTATCTCCTCCACTTCCACCAGGTACCTCCCTCCTATTTTCCAGGGGAGCCTCCAAGACTTCCTCTGCACAGGGACTTACTCCTGTAGGAGTTGGTAAGTCTTGTAAAGGAACAGGCAGTGGAACCGGTGCCCCACCACCTGAGAGGTCAAGGCTTCTATTCCAGGTACTTTCTGGTACCAAAAAGAACAGGAGGCCTCAGGCCCATCCTAGACTTGCGAAATCTCAACAAGTTCCTGGAGAGGGAAAAGTTCAAGATGCTTACCCTTGGAATCCTGCTGCCCTACCTCCAGCAGGGAGATTGGCTATTCTCTTTAGATCTAAAAGATGCTTATACTCACATCCTCATTCATCCAGACCACAGACAATATCTCAGATTTGTAGTGGGAGGAAACCACTATCACTACAGAGTACTGCCTTTTGGCCTAACCTCCGCTCCCAGGGTATTCACCAAGTGCCTGGCGGTGGTGGCGGCCTACCTAAGGGTTCAAGGCCTCTTTGTCTTTCCATACCTGGACGACAGGCTCATCGGGGTCAATCCCCACAGGAGGCCAATCAAGCCACCCTTCGCACTGTCGCTCTGCTTCAGCACCTGGGGTTTGTTATAAACTTTGCAAAGTCCACTTTGCACCCCTCACAGAACATGGAGTTCATAGGAGCAAGACTGGACATCCTTCAGGTAAAGGCCTTTTTACCCGTGGACAGGGCCCACAGATTGATGGATCTAGCCAGGCAGTTCCACAGCAATTCTCTGGTCTCCGCCAGACAATTCCTGCGGCTCTTAGGCCACATGGCTTCCATGGTCCATGTAACTCCAAATACCCGTCTACACATGAGGCCAGCTCAATGGGGCCTCAGAACTCAGTGGCATCAAGCCACAGGAAGCCTCACGGACAGAGTGAGGGTGTCCAAACTACTAGAATCTTCTCTGCAGTGGTGGCTTCATCTTCCGAATCTAGTGCACGGGGTGTTTTTTCAGACACCTCCACACTCTCAAGTGCTGACAACCGATGCTTCTCTTCAAGGTTGGGGTGCACATTGCCAAGGAGCATGTACTCAAGGGCTGTGGTCTCCTTGGGAGGCCACACAGCAGATCAATCTCTTAGAACTGAGAACTTATCCGCTTAGCCCTGAGAACTTTCTCCCAACTCATCTCTCACCAGTTCGTCTTGGTTCAGACGGACAATCAAGTTGCTATGTTCTATGTGAACAAACAAGGGGGCACAGGGTCCCGCCTTCTATGTCAGGAGGCACAGAAACTGTGCTCCTGAGCAGTCAATCACGGCATTCTTCTCAAAGCGGTCTATCTCCCAGGCCAAGAGAATTACCTGGCGGACAGATTGAGCAGGATCCTGCAGCCGCACAAATGGCAGTTGAATCCTTTAGTGGTTCAACAGATCTTCCTGAGATGGGGTCTTCCAACCATAGATCTCTTTGCCAGTCCTCTGAACCATCAACTTCCCCGGTTCTGCTCCAGACAACCGCATCCCCTCAGAGTAGCAGCGGATGCGTTTCTCATTCCATGGTCTACAGGCCTCCTATATGCGTATCCTCCCAAGCCTCTGGTGTCCAAGACACTGTTCAGAGTGATCCGGGACAAGGCCTCAGTGATCCTGGTGGCCCCCAGTTGGCCCAGGCAACCCTGGTTCCCGCTTCTTTTGCAACTAGCGGTGGACACTCCTCTTCCTCTGGGGATGCAACCCAGTCTCCTGTCTCAGGAGCAGGGATCTCTCTTACACCCCAATCTCCAGTCCCTCAATTTGATGGCCTGGCTGCTGAAAGGGTAGTTCTAGCGCCCTTACTACTGCCTAGGGAAGTGGAGGACGTGGTCTTGGCCTCTAGGAGGCAGTCCACCCGAAAATCTTATGCCCTTAAGTGGCATAGATTCTCTACCTGGTGTACTCAACATAACGAGAATCCTTTCTCATGCCTGATACCAGTGGTGCTGCAATATTTGCTTCACCTGTCCAACCTAGGCCTTAAGTCCAATTCTGTGAGAGTTCATCTTAGTGCTCTTTCAGCACACCACTCCCCAGTGGAGGGTCAGTCTCTCTCAAGCCATCCTTTGGTGGCTCGCTTCCTCAGAGGCCTGCTTTTGCTTAAGCCTCCAGTACGTCCCCCTGCCCCTGAGTGGGATTTAAATGTGGTCTTGCAACGGCTTACTTTCCCACCATTTGAACCTATGACTACTTGCCTTCTGCGTTTTCTCTCCTGGAAAGCATTGTTTCTGGTGGCCCTTACCTCAGCAAGGCGAGTGAGTGAGCTTCAGGCTCTAGTATCAGATGCACTTTATACTAAGTTCTATAGGAACAGAGTAGTCTTACGGACTCACCCTAAGTTCCTTCCTAAGGTTGTCTCCTCCTTCCACCTCAATCAGGAGGTGGTTCTTCCAACTTTCTTTCCCACGCCGCATGCCAGCCAGGCTGAGATGGTCTTGCATTCCCTGGACTGTAGGAAACATAGAAACATAGAAACATGATGACAGAAAAAGACCACATGGCCTATCTAGTCTGTCCTTCCATAACAACAACTACAACAGTCCACTTTTTACCTTTAGAGATCCTCTGTGTTGGTCCCATGCTTTTTTGAATTCAGTTACTGTCCTCATCTCTACCACCTCCACTGGGAGACTATTCCATGGATCCACTACTCTTTCTGTAAAGAAATATTTCTGCATATCACTCCTGAATCTATCTCCCTTCACCCTCATCCCATGTCCTCTCGTAGCAGAACTTGCTTTCAATTGAAAGAGGCTCTCTCCCTGAACATTTATGCCATGGAGGTATTTAAACATCTCAATCATATCACCTCTAAACCCGCCTTTCTTCTAAGGTGTACATATTAAGATCCTTAAGTCTGTCCTCATATGCTTTATAATGAAGCCCATTAATCATTTTAGTAGCCACCCTCTGCACCGACTCCATCCTGTTCACATCCTTTTGAAGGTGTGGTCTCCAGAATTGCAGAATTGAATAAATAAATAAATAAAATAAATACCTTTTCTGCCAGGACTTCGATCTCCCCTTTTCCACTGATGGCCCTGCATCCCAGTCGTGCCCCCCACCTTTCATAATGTTCTATCCTCATAATTCCAGCCACTTCCCTTCCCCTGTCCCTTGTCACCATGTTCTTCCTTCTAGGCTTGTCTCTGTCCTCTATCTTATTCTGTTTTATCTATCCCTGTCCTGTCTACCGCTGGCGTACCTTTCCGACTTTATTTTTCAGTAGCCACTATTTATTTGTATTGTACACCGCCCTGATTCTCCGGCTTGGGCGGTATATCAAACTTTACTAATAAAGATAAAGAAAGATAGAAAAATACTTTTTTATTTTGAATTTATTAACTGGAATATGTCAGTTCTGGGAAATGTGTATCACTAACGTCTTTGCATTTTCGTTTAGTACAAAAGGAAATTAATTTATAGTGTTGTACATTCCAAGTTTGGCTTTAGGGGTTCCCAATTTAATTATTGTCTTCAGATTTCTACATTGTGATTCCTTGTTCTTTGTTTGGTGGCGGTCTATGTTCTGCATGTGCAACCGAGCTGAGGTATTCTATTCTTGTATTTTCTGTTTGACAGTGCCACTTGTTCTCTTTCCCCAGTAGGAGATGTATTGGTATTTTTTGAGATGTATTGATTTAATATTTGCAGTGTTGCCTTTTTAATAGGTAGGATTTGGTGCTTTGTGAGTCCTGGTAGTGCTGTTTTGATACGGCTGGTTTGCTATAGGTTCTAAATGGTCAGTGTTATAGTACTTCCTAATGTGCCTGACGGTTGGCACTGGAGTATAGAAATGTAGAAATCTGGTAGTCTTTCTTTATCCAGACACTCATTAAGAGGCATGTTAACATTATGCTAATATTTATGCAAATGAGACTTCTTATGCAAATGAGGCCCCACAATGAGCCTCACCCCCCCTTGGGCTGCACCTGTTGGTATGGTCCTGGTTTCCAGGCTTCCTTAACAGTATCAACAGATCCAAATGCACAAAAAGTAAGTGACCAGAATCTAGTTCCATCATTAAACTTGGACAGGCATTCCCACTAGCAGAAGTAATGAGTGAGAATCCACCTGAATAAATAGGAAAGGAAGCGACAGAATTTGTAAAATAAGAGAAATGTGAAGTGTTATTTCAGGAAACATGACTGCTTAAGGAAAGGTGAACTAAAGCCCAAGGATGAGAGATTGAAAGTGGATTATGGGGAGATCTAAGATGGTAGACGGCAGGCTCCTTGCGCTCTGGCAGGTTTCCTTGTTTATGGCAAAGAAGAAGGCTAAGTCAGGAATGAAGCCCTCTGTTGCCTGACAGATCTCCTCTGCCTTACCTTCTGTGTCTGGCTCGCTAGAATTGTTTGTCCTCCGTTCAGAGTGGCAGCCAGTAGTGTTGGGGGAGCAAAGCCTGGCTGTTTTGATGCAGGAGTCAGGTAGCTCGGTGTCCTACTCGGGTGCAAACATCTTTTCCCTCGAGTTGCAGAGACCTCCGAAGTCTGAGTCTGTGGCTGTTAGTCCTGAGAGCCAGTGGGGTGCTTCCTGGCCAGAGTGTGGCGGGTTATCGTCCCGATGAGGGCTGACTCCTGGACACAATGAGGGGGCTGTGCTGGCCCCATGGGAACATCCATCTGCCAACGCTTGCTCGGAGGAAGAGGGAGCAGTAGCGCCTTGTCGGCTGTCATGCAAACCACAGTCACCAGCATGAGACCTTCTGCTAGTGGGTCAAGCGCTGATGGGATGCCACTCTCCTTTCCTTTGGAATGACCTTAAGAGTTTATCCTAGAATCAATATGGTCTGCTATAATGAAGCCTGGAGAAGCTCTTGTACCACAAGTACAAGTCCTTTCCATGCAAGTTCAAGGTAATATAGCCATTCACAAGAATGCTGATGATATTTCCTCATTGCAAACTCTGGTTTCTGACTCTAAAGTAAAGATTACTCATTTGGAGGGGGAATTCTGACTCTTGTTAGAGATTTAACATTGATGAAGACTAAGATTGAGCAACTGGATAATTTTTCATGATCTTCTTATGATTTATTAATTTCCCTAAGTCTTCTTTAGTCTCAGCTAAAGATAAGTTTAAAATGTTTCTTTCTGATGTTCTGGGGATTCCACCAGAATCGCACCCTCCTAGGAGTAAAGTCTACTACCTACCATCGGCTAAGAAAACTCCAGGAGGCTCAGAAGTGCCTAGTTTGCAACATGTTGACTCTTTGAATGTCTCTGCTATATTAGATAGTTCTGAATCTGAGTCTGTACTTATCTACATTTTTAGCTACATTTGCTTTATCTACTGATCATGAATAGCTCCTAAAAATGTTCTTCAAAAAGAGAAATATGTTATTTAAAGGTCTTCTGGTCTGCATTTTTCCAGACCTGTCGAGGGAAACTCAGCGGAGGAGATGGGAATTCTTCCTGCTCTGACCCAGGGTGTTGCAGTTGGGGGCTTTATTTTTTCTCAAGTTTCCATGCAAGTGCCTGGTTAAACTTCAATCTGTTTCCTATATTTTTTGAGCCCTCACAGTTACTTGCCCTTATAAATGCTCACAGACTTGTTAACCTGGGGGTGCTCGGTCCTAGTACGCCATGAATGAGTTATGTACTGGCAGATCTGGCCTGCTAAATTTTCCTTATATTGTGTATTTTTATTTTTATTTTTTACTTGGGTCTCTCTGTTTTGTGGGCTGTAGTTAGGGTCAGTATAAGGCTTAGTTATATAGTTGTGGTCAACATTATTGGCACCCTTGCATTTTAGGTATGTTCTGTACAATATCTTGAGAAATAATTGGAAATATTCCAACTGTATTATGTATGTATGGCGACAAATACTGTGTATATCATGGACTACCCAAAGAACAAACCAGTGGGTACTAGAGGAGATCAAACCTAAGCTTTCCTTAGAAGCTCAGATGACAAGACTTTGACTTTCATACTTTTGACACATCATGCAAAGAGATAGATCATTAGAGAAAGACATAATGCTTGGCAAGGTAGAAGGTCAACGCAAAAGAGGAAGGCCGACAATGAGTGGATTGATACAATAACAGCAGTATAACAATGAGCTGCCTGACTGATGACCGAACAGTTTAGTCAGGGGTGGCCAACTCCAGTCCTGGTGCACCATAATCCAGTCTGGTTTTCATAATGTCCCTAATGAATATTCATGAGATATATTTGCATTTGTGGCTTCCCATTGTATGCAAATATATACATGAATATTCATTAGGGATATCATGAAAACCAGGCTGTACTGTGGTGCACCAGGACCGGAGTTGTCCACCCTTGGTTTAGGTCAACTATCCAGAGGGTCGCCATGGGTTGACACAGACTTAACAACAACAACAACATATCATCATAATATTTTACTAATATGTTCAAAGGTATACAACCAGAAAAAGATGACTGTGCAACTTAGATGTAGTAATTTCTGAGAAAAAAACAAAATATGACCTAGAGAGGATTAATGGCACCCTTCACTAATATTTGGTTGCACAACCCTTGGCAGTGATGACAGTCTCCAAACATTTCTTGTAGCCATCTCTAAGTTTTGTGCATCTGTCTACTGGTAGTTTCTGCCACTCTTCAACTGTGATTTATTGTAGCTCATGACTGTTTCCAGGATTCCTTTTACCAATGGCAGATTTCAGCTCTTTCCAAAGGTTCTCGATTGGATTGAGATCAGGACTCATTGTTGGCCAATTTAAAACAGCCCATTTTTTTCCTTTTTAACCATTCTTTTGTACTTTTGGATGTATTTTGGGTCATTGTACTGTTGGAGGACCCATGACCTTTCACCCAACCTAGCTTTCTGACACAAAATAGCACATTTTGCTCCAAAATACCATGGTAGACCTCTGTCTTTATGATTCCTTTAATGCGTTCCAGACCTCCAGTTCCTGAGGCAGTAAAACAGCCCGGCAACTACAGGAAGGGTGTTTTTTCCCTTATAAGCTTCATTGCTTGTAAATGTATCGCTGGTCTGCATGGCCAAAGAGCTCAAGTTTGGTTTCATCTGTCCACAGAACATTTTCCCAGAAGGATTGTGGTTTCTCAAGGTGGGTTTGGGCAAAGATCAGGGGTGCCTTTTTATGTCTGTCTTTGAGCAGTGGGGTCCTCCTTGGCCTTCACCCATGATGTCCTTCTTTGTTTAGTGCATGGCGTATGGTGCTGGTTGAAACCACCTCTCCAGATTGCTCCAGGTCAGCCTTAAGCTCTTTGAATATTGTATGTGGTGTTTTTTCAACAGTTTGCACTAACCTTTGAAGACTTCTTGGATTAATTTTCCTCTTCCCACCATGTCCTGGGAGGTTCTTGACAGTTCCATGGGCAGAAAACTTCTTAACATTGCAAGCTGTAGACACAGGAATCCCAAGGTCTTTGGAGATGGCCTTGTACCCCTTTGAAGTTTGGTGTTTGGTAATAATGGCTTTTCTGATGTTCTCAGGCAGCTCTCTTGTCTTCACCATTGTGAAAATGGAACAGGAAGTGAATATTTCCCATCATATCGGCAGCCACAGGCCTAATTAAGAAGAATTTCCAATCGCACCTTGACAAGTTGCTTATACATGCTACATCGTATGAACTCCAGAGGGAAGCTCTCTGGCACTTCTATTACTACTGATCATCATTTGCAAGTATTATGGTGAGTGTTAGCAGTAAATTTGAGAGACTGAGATCATCCTATGCACAAAAATAACCCATTTGGAGAAATTGCCCTGGAGTTGCTGGAGGGAACAGCAAAAAACAGCATCCACTGAGGAGGATTTGGAGGATTTCAGAGAGACTGAATACGTAAAGGGAACAGTGTTTGTAACTTTCTAACCCAGAAGGAACTTTGTTTCAGGGCCATACCAAGGGCTGTGAGAGCGCTGCAGCCATACAGGGTGCAAGCACAGATGGGGGCACTGATATCATCACTGGGCTTTCAGGAAGCCCAATAAGAGAGAGTTTCTGCTTATGGCTAGGGAGGCACGGGGGCTCCAAATTCACAAATCGCACATGGTGCATTTTGAGCTTGGTATGGTCCTGCTTTATTTATTCACTCCCTGGAAAAGGAGAGGGATTGAGAGTGGAGTGAAAGTGCTCTTGAGGGAGGGAGATTCCAAGGACATTGGATTGAAGCATAAAGTCAAGAGGCTATAAGTTGAATCTTTTGAATTTGTTGTTTGATCTGTATTGAAAGTGACCAGTTGTGTTTGAAGATTTTTTCTGAGTGACTTTGATTTTTCTCAAGTAAACCTTGTGGGTTCAGAATCAGCTTCTGGATTGGACTGAGGCTTTGCGAGGTAGAGAGAGTGGCTGTGAGTGCAGTAGGCCTCCCAAGATATCCTGGTCCTGCCCCAAGAACCAAACTCTGGGAGTCAGATTTTGTAGGACAAGTCTGCTTCTTAGATATTGTTCCACAGTGGACATACAACCTGGCAGGGGATACACATGCATTGCATAGTGAGTATATGGAACTGAAAATTTGTGATGAAGTATAGCTGGAGGGGGAATAAATGAGGAATGCTAGTGAAATGATTATATCAAGTGCTCCGGTCCCCTCTGTAAAGATATAACTAGTGATACATTTTCTAGCTGTCTTCTCAATCTGGAGGCCCAGGGAAGAGGCTAGAGATGTAGCAGAATTAATGAAAGAGGTATTTGGAGCAAAGCTTCTCTTTTTCCTTCTTCTTGTTCTGCCTTCCAGAGTACCAGCAGCCGAGAGATTTAGGCCTTGTGGAAGGAGGATCCTAAACACTATTCTAGTATTAGGGCTATTGAAAAAAGAGTGACCTCAGGGAGATCTCATAGTGGGACATCACAAGAGAAAAGAGTGATCCAAGGGTGATTACAGGAGTGGGACATCTTAAAGAGAAGATATGTTACTTTGTCATACCTTTTTCCTATTCCAGCTGACCTAAGGAGGTGCAGAGCTTCTCTAGTCAGTGGGGACCTGTGATGCTGACTAAGGCCCAGGTACACAGGAAAGCTAAGTGGGAATACAGGTTTTGCCTCTTTTTACCTGCAAGTAAAGTTTGGGAGATTAAATTTTTCTTCACCTGGAAGAAACCTACCTGCCTATTGAGTCTACTGAAGAGCCATGCAGTACAGAGAAAGTTAGAAGATTGGAGTAGCCTGCCAGTGTCTTCCAATAAATGCCTGTTAAGTAACAGATGAACTGTAAATTTTAATATAAGGATCCCTTTAGGACCCTGATCAATCCCACATGCTATGTGTGCAGAACTATCCCATTCCTAGCCTTCTGCAACATCCTCCTCATAGCATGGCTGCTATGTCTTTGCCTGACCCATATATAATCACAGTGAAGAAAAGGTGGAAAGAATATGCAGAGTCATTATACCATAAAGATCAAATGGATCAACAGTCGTTTCAACCTGTACCTTATAATCAGGAACCATTGGTGATGAAAGAAGTCAAAGCAACATTGAAAGAATTATCAAAGAACAAAGCAATGGACATTGATGGCATTCCCAGTGAAGTATTACAACAATTGGTTGCAACCATTACTTAAAAGGCTCTGTCAGGAAATTTGGAAGGCAACACCATGGCCAACTGACTGGAAAAGATCTGTGTTCATGCTAATACTGAAGAAAGATAATCTAACTGAAATTATCACACAATTCCTCTGATTCCACATGCCATCAAGATTCTACTCAACATCATTTGGCAAAGACTACAACCATGCCTGGAACGAGAACTGTCTGACGTGCAACCAGGGTTCAGGAAAGGATGAGGAATAAGAGACATCATCATGGATGTGAGATGGATTCTTGAAAAGACAAAAGAATACCAAAAAGATATGTATGTGTGATTTATTGACTGCAGCAAGGCTTTTGTTAGTGTAAACCATGAGAAACTCTGGGCCACATTAAGAAGCATGGGTATACCACCTAATAGTTCTGTTGCACAGCCTTTACATTGATCAAGAAGGAACAGTTCAAATGGAACAAGGAGAAAGAGAATGGTTTAAAATCAGCAAAGGTGTATGACAAGGCTGTATACTTTCCCCCTACCTGTTTAATTTATATGCAGAACAAATAATCAGAGAAGCAGAACTGTATGACGACAACCAAGATGTGAAGATTGGTGGAAGACTCAACACCCTTCGCTATGCTGATGGTACCACAATACTGGCTGAAAGTAAAGATAATCTAAAACATCTGCTTCTCAAGATCAAGGAATATAGTCTTAAAATGGGACTGCATCTTAATGTAAAGAAAACAAAGGTCCTAGCAACTGGTAAAATCAATAAGTTCATCATTGATGAAGAAGAAATTGAAATAATGGACAACTTTAAGCTGATTGGATCAATAACACAGGTACACTAAAAAAAAATTTTTTTAAACTGCTGTGGTGAGCAGCGCCCTCCTGAGCCTATGGAGAAAGAGGAAAATCCTGAGGTTCAGCAGGATTTACACCAAAATGACAAGGCAAGGAAAAAAGAGAGACTCTATTCCACAGAGCTGAGCATGGAGACCAGCCCAGGGGAGGAGTCCTGCAGTTCTGATTGGGCACACCCAGCCCTGGGAAGGGGCGTGCCTAAGAGAGAACGTACTTTTAAACCAGAGCATGGCTCTGAGAAGGGGATTCGAGAGGGGAAGCAAAAGGAGAAGGAGAAAAAGAAGGAGTACGAGATTCCGAAGGAGGCTGAGACTCAGTACGAGTATGGGAAGAAGTTTAAGAAGAAGCAGCCCAGGAAGGAATACAGGAGGAAGAAACTAGAGGATGGTTGGAAAGCCAGAGGAGAGTTTAATGATACTTGGGAACCTGGCACGGGAAGAAAACCTGCTCAATTCTATTCAAGGGAAGTAAGCAGAAGTCCCACGGAGAGAGGACTTAGCCTTGAATGGGATAGCCGTTGGAAGGCACCACCCTGGGGAAGAAAGCCTTCAAGACAAACACAGGTGAGAGAGCCATCATTCTCTGAAGTGTCGTTTGTACCAGAAAGCAACAAACAGAATAGCTGGAGAACCTTGGAGCCGTCTGAAGACAGAGGGGCTCTGCAAAAAGTGAGTAATTGGCCACACGCTTGCCAAGCTGAATGTAAAGATAATTCTCCTATCTATGAAACAATTGCCAAAGAGACTAGCAATTATTCTGATGCCTTTAACTTACAAGAAGAGAAGACAAACAGCCTTGAGCAGAAGGGAAGTTCCATAGCAGATAATAGTACCCTATCTCACAAGGAACAGGCTGAATTGCTTCTTCAAAGCTTTAAACAATTCTTAGAGTTGCAAGCTAGACAACAGCTAATTTCACAAGAAGCTAGTAATGCCTTACAGCTTGAAGGAGTAACAGAGAGTAATACAGACTTACCAGGCTGTGAACAAATGGACTGTACGATTTGTTGTATAGATAAGTCAAGCTGAAGGAAATGCTTTTGCCGTCTGTGATCTGAGAGTTACAAAGCTGTTGTTTGCACTGCTGAAAGAAGCTCTAATTACGTGCACATGTTTCCCCAGCACTGTGAGTAACAGTGGCTGTAAGAGGCTGCAGTGAGCCCAACTGGCCTCTGGAGGCAAAAGAGAGTAATTGGCTGAAAAGTGAAAAGCAGCAATATATCTTTGAGTTGCATTTATTCTGAGTTTTCTGTTAGCCTTTTTGAAGCACCTTTGTTTTGCATTTCATATGCCATGTGTTGGAACAGTTATCCTTTGCTTTAATAAAACACTTATTATTAAGAAACCCCACAACTACAGTTTCTTTAATTTCGGAGTGAGAAGAACTGAAACTACAACTCCCAGCATTCCTGGGGTAAAGGTTTTACTCTTCCCTCACGAAGCACCAGCGGCTGCTCCTGCCTTTAACCCCTTAAGCCGGGCAGGGTCGCCGCACTGCCTCTAATGTTTTGATTGATTTTTACGTTTTTTGGTGCGCTGAATCCAAATCTGGTAACCAATTTGCTCCATCACGTACAGATTTTTTGCTACATTGGGTTAGCAGTTTGAGGTGAACGTTTCAGATTGAGTGCGATCAAGATAAAAGTTTCTTGGATGAATTCTTTATACTAATTGTTTAGTAGTTATTCAAATAAGAATAAAGAAAATTGTAACAAGGCAGCACATAAGAATAGAGTAATGTCAACAAAACACACTGTGATGGTAGCAAAATTGTCTGCACTTAAAACAGCCACATACATGTGCACAAACATTGAGCATATAAGAGCGAGGTTAGACACAAAGCAAAGCAAAGAAATGTGCAAAAAATGTTGTACAGGTATGTATGTAAGAATAGAAAACGCAAACCGCACCATTGCAATACATGAAGACAAACACCCGATGGTGTGAAAATAAAATTCTAATAAATGAGATCCGACACTGTGGTAATAATTAGCAAATTTTTATTTCAAAGTTTAGTAAAAACACAATATTTGTCAACACAGTTTAGATTTTAAAGTCATTCTTGGGTCAATCAATCTCCTGGTGGGCCCGTTTCTTCTTCCCCCGAATGCTTCTCTTAGTGCGCTGCTTGGCGTATTTTTCATCTGGGGTTTCCCGCAGCAGCAACCAGCAGAAATCAGCCATCATAGTGGTGTTCCATCTTCCTTGGTACCTTCTCTCTGCGTCCTTGATGTCCTGGTGAAACCTTTCACCTTGTTCTTCACTGTACGCCCCCAAGTTTTCGGGAAAGTAGTTCACATGGGAGTGCAAGAAATGGACTTTCAGGCTCATGTTACAGCCTTGTTCTTTGAAGGCATTGAGCATCCTGGCAACAATATCCTTATAGTTCTCATCCCGCCTGTTCCCCAAGAATTTGAGAACAACATCCTTGAAGGAATCCCAGGCTTCTTTTTCCTTCTCAGACATCGTTTCAGCGAATGCTCCATCTGAAATGAGTTTCCTTATATCAGGGCCAACAAACACTCCTTCCTTTAGCTTTGCTTCAGAAAGTCGGGGGAACTTTGAGCAAAGGTACCGAAAGCACTCACCATCTTTTCGAAGGGACTTGATGAATTGCTTAATGAGACCCAACTTAATGTGGAGAGGTGGTAATAGAATTTTATCACGAGGTACCAAGCTCTCATGAAGAACATTTTTCTCACCGGGTCTCAAATACTCCCGAATTGGCCAGTCTTTTTTCCCCCAGTGTAGGTCGCGGGCCCGGCTATCCCATAAGCAAAGGAAGCAGGGATATTTGGTGAAACCGGATTGCTGCCCTAATAGCATGGATAGAATTTTAAAGTCTCCACAAATCATCCACTTATGCTCATCATAACGAATCTTCTGAAGAATCAGGGCCAAATTCTCGTATTTTTCTTGGAGAATAACAGAGTGAGCAATAGGAACTGAAGCGAATGTGTTGCCATTATGAAGAAGAACACCTTTTATGCTGTCTTTTGATGAATCAATGAACAGCCGCCATTCAGCAGGATCATACTTGAGTTTAAACTTTTCCATCACTCCGTATATATCGTTGCAAAATACCAAATCTTCCTCTTTGCTGAAATACTTCAAAAATTGTGTCTCGCGGTTGCGGTACCAATAAAAAGTTGTTCCTGGTGACAATAGATTTTTCTGTTTAAGCCGAGAACCTAGCAGTTGGGCAGCATCTTTTGGGAGTCCTAAATCCCGGACTAAATCATTCAATTCAGCTTGAGAGAAAAGTTCAGGTTTCGGATCTGGTTCAGTTTCAAACTCGGAAGTACTGGACTCATCGGGAAAAGCCATCTGATGAGTCTCATCATGATCAGAACCGTCCACACAAATATGATCCAAAGATTTTGGTGGTTCAGGCACAGGTACTTCGTTGCTATGAGGCATAGGCCTAATTGCTGAGGGAAGGTTGGGGTAACTTATTACGTTCTTATTTTTTAAGTTGTATCCCTTCACAATGCAAGAGCAAAAATAGCAGTCACTGCTGTGGTCTCTTTGTTCACGCCACATCATAGGTATTCCGAAACGAAATGCTTGTTTTTTACCTTTCATCCATAAGTGTAGATCTTCCTCACATGTCTTGCACACTTTGTGAGGAGCCCACGGTTTGTCTTGATCGCCTAACTTCAAACCGAAATAGGCGAAATATACTTTTTAAATAAATGCAGAAATGTTCCTCTGCTGCTTTTTCACGGTATATTCCCCACAAATAAAACAAAAACTGTCCGGAGAGTTGACGCAACCTCTGGCTCTGTGAGCCATCACAAATACACAGCACTGCAAACTACAACTGTAGTGAACCACTTCGGAATAAAGCTGGATTACGACTGAGCAAACAAAAGGTAATAATGAACTTGCAAGAAACTGAAATTTGACAGGAACGTTCATGTCGCAACCACCGTGTTTGAGCGAGCGAGCGAACGAGTCGTGGCGAACAGGAAAGAACATGCGCCAGCGCGAGTACTGGATTTAGCCCCCCGCCTCCCAATTGTCCTGTTAATGTATAAAATGAATACAAAATACTCTAAAATATCATGAGGGAGTGTTTCTAGTTAGTTAACCATTACAACCTCTATTTTGGGCCAAGAAAATAAACTGCAGTCGGCTAAGAAGAAATTATGTGAACATTCCTTATATGGGTAAGAAATCTAATTTTGCAAGAAAACGTGACGTGATGGAACATTTTGGCTATTTTTCCTGGATTCAGCACTCCAAAATCTATAGGAATCAGTTGCAAAACTGGAGGCAGTTTTTTGGTAGTGTACCTGTGTAATCAATAAAGAAACAACAAGCAGTCAAGAAATCCGATGACACATTGCTCTTGGTAGAATGGCTATGAAAGACCTAAATAAGATTCTCAAGAGCAGAGATGCCTCTCTCCATAGAAAGATTTGAATTGTCCAAGCCATGGTATTTTCAATAACGTCATATGGATGCGAAAGTTGGACAGTGTAAAAGATAGACAGGAAGAAAGTTGATGCCTTTGAATTATAGTGTTGCTGAAGAATACTGTGTATACCATGGACTGCCTGAAGAACAAACCAGTCAGAACTAGAGGAGATCAAACCTAAGCTTTCTTTAGAAGCTCAGATGAAAAGACTTTGACTTACATAGAAACATGTCAGCAGAATAAGACCATATGGCCTTTCTAGTTTGCCCTTCCATATCAACTACAATAGTCCTCTTTTTTCCTTTAGAGATCTTCTGTGTTTGTCCCATGCTTTCTTAAATTCATACTGTCCTCGTCTCTACTACCTCCACTGGGAGACTATTCCATGCATCTACCACTCTTTCCGTAAAGAAAGATTACTGCATATTACTCCTGAGACTATGCTCTTTCACATTCATCCTCATACAAAGATAGAGATCATTAGAGAAAGACATCATACTTGGGAAGGTTGAAAGTTAATGCAAAAGAGGAAGCCCAGCAATGAGATGGATTGATACAGTAACAGCAGCTCTGGATGCCACTCTATCAACAGTGAGCCCCCTGACTGAATCCAAACACAATTTAGGACAACAATCCAGAGGGTCGCCATGAGTCGACACTGTCTTGATGGCACTTAACAACAACAATAACAACAGGATATAAAGTGTGGTTTGTGAGTTTCCTTTTGATTGTGAAGTTGGATGTTGGAGTTCTGCATGCAAGGCCTTGTCTTGGGTCTGGCCTGTTGATCTGTGTCCAATGTGGAATCAGCCTATGATTCATTAATTGTTTAAATGTGAAGGTTAGAGAACTAGACAAAGGTTTTACCCACCCCTCCGCCTGAGTGTAGACAGAGATTTGAGGAGCTGGCTTGCTTCCCAAGCCTGACAGAGGAGTCTGCAATGTTGGACTGGATTTTTCCTGCTAGAAAAAGGTGTTGGAGGAAGGTTGCTAAGTACTGAAGGAAGGATTAGAAGAATAGGATCCCAGAGTGGAGGGAATAAGGACATTATGATCCGCTTAGTGGTCAGGAACACTAATCCATGATCTCTTTTCCAAAGGCAGAAGAGCCAAACATTTAACGTGGGATCCCAGACACAAAAGCCTAACAAGGAGACTACCAGTGTGTAGAGATTTTTCAGATGTTACTCTGTGAGCAGCAGCACCATCCAGTGACCCTGCTAAATATTACAAGGAAGATGAAAGAAAATCCTAACATTTTCCAGAACAGGGGAAGTTCTTGCTACTAGTCACATCATGCTTGGAGGAGACTATTCTGAGAGGGCAAATCCAATTGATATAAAAACCACTCCCAAAGACAGAACTTTGTCTTTGGCACCCAGGGTGCAAGGGAGTCTTATGCACACAGCTACTCAAAACATCCAGAGTGAGCAACAGGTTTAGAGGAGCAACATAGGAAGAAAAACCAGAGGGTTGATGTCTGTGCAAAATCTTCACGCATCCCACTGTCTCAGGAGAGTAGTTTAGTTTATGCTTATGAGAGAGATTCCAAGAATTTTACAAACAGTTAAGCTTTCCAATGCATCAGAGCCAGGAGCCCTGCAGAGCAGTTCCAGAGACCTCAATCTACAGAAGCCATCAGCTCCCAGGAAGAAAAGGAACCCAATCACATATCATACACCAGTTAAAGGAGTGATCCTGAAAAATATTAGGGAACTGTGCATCACCATCAGTTTCAAGTACACTGGGAAAAATACTAGAAATAGAAAAGAGGGAGTCCCACTCATGACACCAGACTAAGTAACAAAGGTGCAGGAGTGTTGAAGAGTAGAGAAACTATTCAACTTAAGATAAAAAGTAAATTGATGGGAGTGTGATAACATACCAAACTGAGAGGAGAAAGGAATAATGTACCTGTAACCATGTTGCCTAAGAAGAAGGACAACATAGTATAGTTCTTGTTTGTTGTTTCTTCCAATTGTTGTGGTTGTTATTGCTTAGTGGCCCTAAATTTTAAGTAAACTCATGGTTCAGAACACAGTTTCTGGCCTGGACTCATTTATTTGAGAAGGGAAAGATGTGAGAGTGTCAGGTGCCAAAGGCCTCCTGGTGCATGCCTGTCCCCACCTGAAGGAACCCTAATATTAAAAATCCACAAGCACCAGACTAAAAGACTGTAAAAAGGTTTATTGGATTAGTGTTCTGCCTTGTCTGCCAAGCTGCTAGTAGCAGCTGCGAGGACCATACAGAAAAGGATGTTACACGTCTTACCAAAAACTGAGCTTTACTGCCTGTTACTACTTGAGTTAGATATTTTACTACAGTAAAGACAATTGACGCACCCAATTCATTGTTGAGAATCTCTTTGATTTATGTGTTAAGGGCCTTGAAAGAATTTTCTTTCCCTCATCCCACATTGAGAATCTGCTTCTTGTCAATAAGAGTGTATGCTGGCTCAGTGAGGGAGTGGGAAAGAGTCCAGGAGATATTTCTTCTATGACCTGCCTTGCAGGACCTACCCACCACCCTAGGGCAAGGGAGGTGTTTCAGAATTAAAAATAAAGTCAAATTGAACAAAGCTAGAGCACAATAACACGATGTATTGCATCTGAAGATCATAGGTGAAAAGTAGGAAAATAGTGGGATAGAACAATAAGCCACTAGATGGCAGGAGGGTTACATTAATATCACCAAGTAAATTATATTTTTAACAATACTACTGGGCTGATTTGTCTTTTGGGGAGTAGATTGTGTGAACTGAAAATGGAAGGCACAGCAGAGGTGAGAAGTGACTCTGTATATAAGGCCTTGAGAGTTATCGTTCCCCCACCCCTCAGGACCCATACACAAAGGAACGCCTTTCCCTTCTGTAGTGCCCAGATCTGTTGGAGCAGTGGTCTGCTGAGGGGGGTAGAATGGGGAGGGGGGTCTGCTACACATGAACACATAGAATTCTTCTATTTAATGTGAGATGTAGTGTGTGAGTGAGCAATGTGGAGTACGTCTTGTGCGTCAACTGCACTGCAAATATAAGAAGGGTTTGAAAATATATATGTATCACTTGCTAGATCATTGCATGTCTGTCCTCTCAGTTGTGCAATTTTTATAAGAAAGCTCTAACTAATAGAAATCAAGTGTCTGTTTATTACAGATTTACATCAATGGTCCACCAATTTCTTATATAGCTCTGTTGGCAGGCCACCCGATCCTGTCGCCTTGTTAGTTTTCAGTGAAGAAATAGCCTCTAAGACAGTAAGCAGACTATCAAAGTCTCTTGCTCTATTTCCTGCAAATGCAGGACTTCTAGCTTCCTCAACGAGTGCTCAATTTCACTCCGGCCACTCTTGCTCTAGAGGCATACAGCTTCTGATAAAACACAGCAAAGCAGTTAGCCATCTTACCCGACTTCCAGAGCATGGTACCATCAGTGCCTCAAATGCTGTTAACTCCTTTGTTGTTTAATTTTTTTTTAGTTGCCAAGCTAGCATTTTACCTGCTTTGTTTGCATGTTCATAGCAAGATCTCTCAGCCAAGGACAGCTGGTAATCAACCCGATCTGATTTAATTCTATCAAGCTCACCCTCCAATCGAATTAGCGTTGGTAGACCTCCTCTTGTGAAGTGTGTTTATGCAACACCTCTACTTCCTCTATCTCTTTATGCAAGGCTATAATTTCCTATCCCTCTGCTTCTTCAAGTGCGCCAAAAGAAAAGAAATATGCTCCCTCAGGACAGCCTTACTGGCCTCCTAAAGTGAAAAGTAGTGTATCTGGTTACTGATTAAATTCCAAATATTCTCCCCACAACTCAGTGAGCCTGTTACATAACTAGGATTGAATAAGCTCCTGTAAGAAATTAGGCTGGGCCCTATAATACCATGTTGCCCAAAGTAGTGGGGGCCAAGTGGTCCTTCCTTAGAACTCTAGTCAAGGAGTGGGGGAGATAGTGTGAGGTATGTATGGAAACTAAAGAGGGTGTCTGGGGTAGGTATAGATGGATATATAATGAAGGCCAGGGAGGTGTGTGAATGCATGTCTGGGGCAGGAATGTGTATATGGGGGAGTATGGTGCCTAGGGAAAGGGGTGCATGCGGGATGTGTTGGAAGTATCTGAGACAGTAAGGGTGTGGAAGGGGATGATCTGCTGTGGGTGAGATTCTGAGTTGAGGGCTCGTGTATGTTGTAGACAGGGGTAGGATGTGTGGGAGTGTGCATAGATGAGAGATGGAGGCGAGATCTCTGGAGTGATGGTTCAGTGGGATGGAAGTGTGAGACCAAGGAGAGGAGCATCAGATGCACAGTAAGGGTATGAGAGAGGCGATCTGGTCTAGGAAGGAATTCTGGAGTAGTGGTGCGCAGGGCCGGATTTGCCTATACGCCACGTACGCCGTGGCGTAGGGCCCACCGGGAATGTTTTTTGCACAGGGCCCCGCGTTTCAGGGGGCCCCGCGCAAAAAACATTCTGATACATCATTAAAATTTAAAAAAAAAAAAAAACCTGTCGCTGCCTCTGCCGGGGCCGCCGCGGCAGAATCGAGTGTGCCGCGGGGCCCCCCCTGCCCAGCAGGGCCTGCCCTCCCCGGTATCACCTCTCTCAGCTGCCTCCCTCCAGTCACACGCGCCGGCTTTCAGAGCGCGAGGGAAGAGTTTCTCCCTCGCTGCTCTGTTAAGCCCACGGGGGCTGATGGGAAGTATCCCATCAGCCCCCGCGGGCTTGAACAGAGCAGCGAGGGAAAAGCTCTTCCCTTGCGCTCTGAAAGCCGGCGCGTGTGACTGGAGGGAGGCAGCTGAGAGAGGTGATACCGGGGAGGGCAGGCCCTGCTGGGCAGGGGGGGCCCCGCGGCACACTCGATTCTGCCGCGGCGGCCCCGGCCCCGGCAGAGGCAGCGACAGCTTCTTTTGTAAAAAAAAAATTCGCTGGGCTGGGGTGGGCTGGGGGGGGGGGTCGGACTGGTGATGGGCTGGGGGGTTAGGAGTGGTAATGGCTCTGGGCTGTTGGGGGGGTTAGGACTGGTGATGGGCTGGGGGGGGTAGGAGTGGTAATGGCTGTGGGCTGTTGGGGGGGTTAGGAGTGGTGATGGGCTGCGGGGGTTAGGAGTGGTAATGGCTGTGGGCTGCTGGGGGGTTAGGACTGGTGATGGGCTGGGGGGGGTTAGGAGTGGTAATGGCTGTGGGCTGTTGGGGGGGTTAGGACTGGTGATGGGCTGGGGGGGTTAGGAGTGGTAATGGCTGTGGGCTGTTGGGGGGGTTAGGACTGGTGATGGGCTGGGGGGTTAGGAGTGGTAATGGGCTATGGGGGGGTTAGGAGTGGTGATGGGCTATGGGGGGGGGCTATGGGCTATGGGGGAGCTAAGTCTATATGGGCTGATGGGATTAGGACTGGAAGTGGGTTGATGGGGGCTTAGGACTGGTAATGGGCTATGGGGGGGGGGGCTTAAACTAAAAATTGGGTGATGGGGATTAGGACTGGAAATGGGCTGGTGGGATTAGGACTGGTAGTGGGCTATGGGGGGCTAGGACTGGTAATGGGTTGGGGGGGTTGCTAGGACTGGAAATGGGCTGGGGGATTAAGACTGGAGGTGGGCTGATGGAGTTAGGACTGGTAATGGGCTGTGGGCTGTTGGGGGGGGGTTAGGACTGGTAATGGGCTATGGGGGGCTAGGACAGGAAATGGGCTGATGGGAAGGGGTTAGGACTTGAGGTGGGCTGATGGGGTTAGGACTGGTAATGGACTGTGGGCTGATGGGGGGTTAGGACTGGCAATGGGCTATGGGGGGGTTAAGACTGGTAATGGGCTGTTGGCTGATGGGGGCTGTCTGGTAATGGGCTATGGGGGGTTAGGACTGATAATGGACTATGGGGGGGGGGCTAGGACAGGAAATGGGCTGATGGGGAGGGGTTAGGACTTGAGGTGGGCTGATGGGGTTAGGACTGGTAATGGACTGTGGGCTGATGGGGGGGGGGGGGGTTAGGACTGGCAATGGGCTATGGGGGGCTGACTGGAAATGGGTTGATGGGGGTTAGGACTGGAAGTGGGCTGATGGGGGGTTAGGACTGGAAGTGGGCTGATGGGGGGTTAGGACTGCTAATGGGTTATAGGGGGGGCTTAAACTGAAAATGGGGTGATGGGGGGTTAGGACTGTAAGTGGGTTGATGGGGGGGCTAGGACTGGTATTGGGTTGGGGGGTTGCTAGGACTGGAAATGGGCTGATGGGTGGCTAGGACTGGAAATGGGCTGATGCAGGGACTAGAAGGGAATGGATGCTGGGTGAGGCTGGAACTAGAAGGGAGCTGATGTTGGGGAGGATTAGAATGGGATGAGGCTGGAAGAGTAAAATGGAGAAGGGAAAAATATTTTGTGGGAGGGATAAAAAATCTACAAGTGGCCGGGTATTGGGAGAGTAAGTGGGGATTGAGGATGGAGGGGTAAAATTTGAGTGGATGAAATAGGAATGAGGAAAGAGCAAAAGGAGAAAGATTAGTATGTTAAAGCAGATGTAGAGAGAGAATGGAAAAAACTAGAAGAGAGAAGAAAGGACAAATGGACAGCAGACGATGGAGGGTTAGCAGAAGACACGAAGAAACCAGAAGAAAGTGGCTGGAGCAATTGCAGCTGAAAAAAATGCACAAAATTTAGAAAAATATCTCTTTATTTTGAATTTATTAATTGGAATATGTCAGCTCTGGTAAATGTGCATCATTAACGTCTGCGCTTTGTTTAGTACAAGAGCAAATTAATGTATAGTTTTATTTCTACAGTGTTGTACATTCCAAGTTTGGCTTTTGGGATTCCCAGTTTAATTATTGTCTTCCTGTTTCTAAAATGTGATTACTTGTTTGGTGATGGTCTATGTTCTGCATGTGTAACTGAGCTGAGGTGTTCTGTTTATATAATTCCTATTTGACATTGCCACTTGTTCTCTTTCCCCAGTAGGTCATGTATTGTTGTTCTCTGAAATGTATTGGTTTAATATTTGCAGTGTTGCCTTTTGATTGGTAGAGTATGGTGCTTTGTGAGTCCTGGTAGTGCTGTTAGGATACGGCGGGTTTGCTATGGGTTCTAAATGGGCAGTGTTTGTTGTAGTTCCTAATGTGTCTGGCAGTTGGCACTGGATTATAGTAATGTAGAAATCTTTTAGTCTTTCTTTATCCATACACTCATTAAGAGGCACGTTTACTATAAGTTAGTATATGGTAACATTATGCAAATATTTATGCAAATGAGGCCCCTTATGCAAATGAGGCCCACACCCCCCTTGGGCCGCCCCTGCTGGGGGCCCACAATTTTTGTTGGCGTAGGGCCTCACTCAAGGTAAATCCGGCCCTGGTGGTGCGGATGGAGAGTGTCTTAAGTGGGTGTTTCAGGAAGATGTTGGATGCAATGTAGTGGTCAGAGGAACAGCCTTCTCCCATCCTGCATAAAAAGCCAGTATGAGGCAACGGGAGGAGGTCAGAGAAGTAGACACTGTACTTACTTTCAGGAGTGTTGCCATGCTGCCTCTGATCCTATCCTTCAATCCCTAATATTTATTTATTTATTTATTTATTTATTTTATTTAACATTTCTTCTATACCGCGCTATTATAATCAGTGCAGTGTACATCGAACAAAAACATACTACAATGCGTTCAGGCAACATTGAGTTTACAGTGAAACAGGATATTAAACATGGAGAAAACCGGGAAAACTATTTACAAGCTAACTTTATACTATGTACACTTCTCTAACTCATCTAGTTGTTACATGTGCATTTGTGGGTGGACAGTGCACGTGTGATGGTTAGCGGTGGGACTTATGTGTAGGCTGACCATTTTCTGTTTGTGTTAGGGTGTTAGGGCGGCTGGGACATGCGGGTGGGTTGCTAATTGAGTGTTTACCTCGGATTGTTTACGGGTAGAATTTTGTGAACAGGTGGTGTTTCAAGGCTTTTCTGAATGGGGCTAGACTTTTGATGCCTCGGATTTCATGGGGAAGGGCATTCCAGTTTAAAGGAGCAAATATGGAGAAGGCCCTGTTGGAGGTTGTCTTTGTGCATTTTGTCATCATCTTGGGGACTACTAAGGTGTTCATTGTTGTAGGTCTCCTGTTTCTATTTTCCGGGGTACTGTGGATTAGCTTGCTGATTGGCGTAGAGGGGTGGTTATTTAGGGCTTTGAATGTAAGGACTATTGACTTGTATTGGAGTCTGGCATGTAATGGTAGCCAATGCAGTTCTTTCATGATTGGCGTTGTGTTCAGATCTTGACGATCCCGAAAGGACTCTTGCAGCTGCGTTCATAGCTAGGCGGAGCGGATTTAAGGTTGATTGTGAGAGTCCATGGAGGATGATGTTAGCGAAGTCCAGATGTGGGAGGACTAATGCCTGGAAGGTTGTCCGGTAGTCGGTAAAATCCAGTAGGGGGCGAAGGTGACGCAGCGTTCTGATCTTATGATATATTGCCTTTGTGACGTTTTTTACATGTGTTGTCATATCAAGGTGCTGATCGAGCGTGATGCCTAGATAACGGATAGTGGATTTGGATTTCAACTCTGCATTGTTGGCCTGTAGTGATGGGGGAGGTATGAACTTCCGGTTCCTCGTGACGAATAGAACATCAGTTTTGTCATGGTTGATCCGTAGATTTTGTGTCAACAGCCAGTCAGCTACAGCTTCGAAGCATCTTATTATTGGGGAGATCACTGGTTGGTCAATTGTGAACGGCATGTAAAGGAGGATGTTGTCTGCATAAGCAAGGCATTGTACGTTGGATCGGATCAAGTCACATATCGGTTGCATGTAGATATTAAACATCAGTGCCGATAAGGACGAACCTTGAGGCACCCCCTAATGCAGCCCAGCAGCAGGAAAAGCACTTAAGCACTTTCCTGCTGCCAAATGTCATGCTATGAGATGTGGGATTTTGAGGATCTTATCACAATACATGGCCCAAAACAGCAGGAGAAGCACTTAAGCGCTTCTGTTGCTGGTCCACATCAGGAATTGAAGGATAGGACTGAAGGCAGCACAGCAACACTCCTGGAAGTATAGTTTCCATGGCACTGACCTTCCAATGCCCTGCTCATGTTCCTTAAATTTTTATCCTGAAAGTTCCTCTCAGTGTCAAGTGTCCCCTGGTTCTTTCTTGGGCTCACTCAACGCAGGGATTTGCAGTCTTGCTTTTCTTATGGAGTGCAATGGAGAAATCATAACTACATGTCCCTACATGTAATGGGGTAAACCTAGGACTGGATCAAGCCTGTCAGGCACATCTGGAGCCAGTTGGCAACCCTAGGGGGGATGTCTCCTCTGAGGAGGTCTACCATAGCTCCTTTAAGGCCAGACTTGCTAAGGCTGTTTTTTCCATTCTATGTCCTAGGGAAAAAAGCTTAGTAGATTAGGTCCTAAATGTAGCCCTACAGGCAACTGGCAAAATACACAGCTGGCAGCCCGTCTCCCCACCCTGTTGGCACTCAGTCTCACAATCTCTCTCTCCCTTCCCATTCTCTTGCCATCTAGTCTTGCGCCTACCTCCCCTCCTCCCCTCTCATCACACCTAAGGTCATAGAGAAATCAGAACTATATATCCCTGCATACAATGGGAAAAACCCAGGACTGGATTAAGTTTGTCAGGTGCATTTTCAGCCAGTGGCAACCCTACCCCCAAGTTTCCCCCCCCCCCCCCCAGTCATCTTGTTATGGTAGCAGGGACTGTATGAGGCATCTTTAGACAGAAATATATAAATAACTGTTATAGCTTAAGACAGGAAATGTCTGTGTGTAGTGCAACAGTTTGCTTGTCTGTACATGGGATGTGGCAGTGGGATGTTGATCTGCGGGGCATGTGGGTGAGAGTGTGAGTGTGTTTCTGAGGGGTGGGGGGAAATGCACCTTTGGACATATACACATTGTGCCTTTTTGTCCCCATGCATGCATCCGTCTGACATCCTATACCTTGCACTCTTCTCTCCCCCCTCCAATCTCCCTCCTGCTGCCCTCCCACTCTTGGTTCCCCTTCCAGACTTGCTCCCCTTCTACTTTCCCCCTTACACTTCCACTCTTGCCCACCATCCTTACCCCCCAATTCTTCTTTTTTTTTTTTTTGTAAATTTATTTTTATTGATTTTCAAAATAAAATCCAACAAACAAATACAGCACAAATTTCAACCCCACCAGTGCCAACTTCAATAAACCCCCCATTCCCTCCCCCTCTTCCCCTCCCCCTCCCCCCTCAGAAGGCTTATCTTGCTCCCAATAGATCCAGGAGAGGAAGCCACTGTTCCCCAAATTTCTCCCCCCTCTGTCGTCGTACAGCTGTCAAAAGCTCCATCAGGACAATCCGCCGGAGCCTACTCATCCATTGCTCCCATCCCGGCAGTTGTACCTGCTTCCAGGCCCTAGCTATTTCACTTTGAGCCGCCTGTATGCACGCTCTAATGGGCCGCTCAAATTTCTTACCCCTATTATCAGGCCATATTCCCAGCAGCCCCAACCCCATATCCACCTCTAGGGGCTCCCCAAAAAGGCCCACCATCCACTCCCCCACCCTTTTCCAATAAAGCTGCACCCTTGGGCACTCCTACCATACATGAATAAATGGCCCTTCATTCCCACAGTCCCTCCAACACAGGTCTGACACTGCCGGGAACATCTTGTGCAACCGCACCGTCGTGTAATACCACCGGTACAACAACTTATAGGATGGTTCCCTGATAGCCACCGACAGAGCCTGGCGGGATATATTCACATGGATCTGTTTCCACTCCATCTCCTCCAGTTCCCTACCCAGGTCCTTTTCCCACGCTATCTGATGGGGAAACTTCGAATCACTCCCAGCCAACCCACGATACAACTGAGTAATCAAACCCCTGGAACTGTCCCACCCCTGCCGGAGCCCCATCCTATCATCCTGAGCCCCCTCCCATGCCTCCCTAATACACCGCTGGGTTAGAAAATGTTTGACTTGAAAATATGGGAAAAGATCCCCACCTCTCAATCGAGACTGCACCCTCAGGTCTGGGAAAGGGATTAAATCCCCATCCTTTAGAAATTTCCCCAAAGTGTCTAACCCCACTCTCTCCCATCTCTTGAATGTCCCTCCTCTACCGGGTTCAAACCCACTCACCCCCCTCACTGGGGTCAACAAGGAAAAACGCACCCCTGGAGCGAACTGCCTATTTGCCCTCCGCCATTGCGTAACCAGGTGCCAAATATACGGATTTGCCCGCCATCTCCCTTCAGGAAGCTTATCAAAAATCCAGGGCAGGTGCTTCAGATGAGTCCCCTCTGCCCAATATTTTTCTATTTCCCCAAATCTTTTAGAGGCCCCCCCATGGTCCCTCCACTCAAATACCTGCCGTAATTGAACCGCTGCATAATACTGAGACACATTCGGGACTCCCAACCCCCCTCTCTCTCTAGTCGCATACATCACCTTTCTACTTACCCTCGGATGACTATTACCCCACACAAAACTGAAAATCTGGTTCTGGAGTAGCCGCAATTCCCTACGCGCAATCCCCACCGGCAACGTTTGAAATAGGTAAAGTAGGCGCGGTAACGAGTTCATTTTCAAGACCGCAGTTCTCCCCAACCAAGGCATTTCTACTCCTTTCCATCTATTCATATCCTTCCTCAATTGACCAAAGATATGTGGATAGTTCATCCCATAAAGACCCAGGGGGTGGACCGTAACCTGAACTCCCAAATACTTTATGGATCGACTTGCCCAGCGGAGCAGGAACGCTCCCTTCAAGCTCTCAATGACCTGGGGTCCCAGGGTAAGGGACAAAGCCTCAGTTTTGTCCCAATTGACTTTAAACCCCGATAACTTCACATACTCTCGAAGCTCCTTCATCAACACTGGAAGAGATACAATCGGCTGCGTCAAGGCAAACAGCACGTCATCCGCGAACAAACCATCTTATGCTGCTCCCCCCTTACCCCTATACCCCTAATATCCGGCACCGATCGAATCCTCGCCGCCAGCGGTTCCATAACTAGAGCAAAAAGCAACGGGGATAGAGGGCATCCCTGGCAAGTCCCCAGAGAAAAAAATTCAGAATAACCTCCATTCACACACACAGCTGCCTGAGGCGCTGCATACATTGCTTTTATCCACGTTCGAAACTTAGGACCCGCCCCTATATACTCTAACACCGCATGAAGGAAGTCAAAACTGGCCCTATCAAAAGCCTTTTCTGCATCCACAGAGAGGAACATGGCTTGCTGTCTTTCCTGCCATGCCAACCAACCCAACTGTATCACCCTCCTTATCCCATCCGCCGGTTGCCTCCCTACTATAAAGCCAGATTGATCTGGGTGTATCAGCCCCGGCATATGTGGCCTCAATCTCTGAGCCAGAACCTTTGCCAGTATCTTAACATCTATGTTCAACAATGATATGGGCCGGTATGATCCACAAACCGTAGGGTCCTTCCCGGGTTTGGGGAGCACCACTATGGCTGCCTGCCTCATAGATACTGGAAGAGCCTCACCCTGCACCACCGCATTAAACATTCTCATCAGGATAGGCGCCAGCTCTCCTGCCAGCTTCTTGTAAAAGACACCGGAAAAACCATCAAGGCCCGGTGCCTTACCGGAAACCAACGACTTAATAGCTCCCATCACCTCCTCCAAGGTGATGTCTGCATTCATCCCCTCCCCCTCCGGTTCCCCCAGCCGAGCACTGCCTTTCCCCCCATTTGATAGGTACTGCTTAATTGCCTTCTCCTCCCCCTGTGCCTCCGCCATATATAGGTCTTTATAGTAGCCCCTAAACCTCTCCCGGATATCCTTGTTTTTATACAGCATTTTGTCTTGCGATCCCTTGATTTTAGCAATAGCTCTACGCTGCCTTTGAATTCTTATTTTGTTGCTCAGTAGGTGCCCCGCTTTATTATCATACTCATAGTACCGCTGGCCCACCCACTCCAATTCCCATGCTATCCGCTCCATCTGGAGGGCATTAAGCTGCTTACGAGTCTCCTCAATACGCCCCCTCACGCTAGCCCCCCCCTTCTGTTTGTGGGCCCTCTCCAATTCCTCTAACTGTCTGGTGAGCCTCTGACCCTCCTCCTCCCTCTTCCTCTTCCTTTGAGCCCCCAGCTGTACCAGATGACCTCGTACTACCGCTTTCAGGCCATCCCAGAGACCTCCCGTGGACACCTCCTCATTATCATTTAACTCCATATAATTCTGTATCACCTTCTTTATCTGCTGCTCCACTCCCCCCCCCCCCTTGCAAAAGATAATCATTCAATCTCCAAAAGGTCCGCTTACCCACCTCCCGCGACATACCAAACCAAACTCCCACCGGAGCATGGTCTGACCATGTAGCAACCCCAATAGATGCTTTGTCCAAGGCCTCTACCCAATAACTATCTCCCAGTACATAATCTATGCGGCTGTACATCCCATGGACCGCTGAGTAAAATGAAAAATCCCGCACCCCTGGATTTACCACCCTCCACAGATCCTCCAATCCCAAATCCTTCATTCAACTCTGAAAAGCCCTGCCCCCACCCTCACTCCCCTCCCGCCTCCCTTGCCTCCCGTCTAGCGCAATATTACAATCCCCACCCACCAACACCCTCCCTTGGGTTTTCCCCCCAACCAGATCCCCAACTCCTCCTAAAACACTCTCTGCCCAGCATTCGGCCCATACACTGAAATGAGGGACACTTGCTCTCCCCCCAACTCCCCCACCACCACCACACCCCCCCCCGCCCATCTGGCTTCCTATATACTTGCCCCACCTCCAATTCTTCTATTTAAAACAAAAACACTGTCCCTTTACATTTTTGCTGCCTCCCCCCCCCCCCCCCCCCGTTGAACCTTTTTATTGTTTTAGGCCAGCTGCAATCCTGACTTTCCCCACTGTTCTGCCTGCAGGAGATCATATCCCTGCAGGTAGGCAGGTGGAGGAGGAAAAAGAATCCTAGATGCCACATGCAAATTTCTAGTTGACATGGTGACGTGACGCCTGGGATTTGTCAAGCCCTGCATAAATAACAGAGCATTCAGTGAACCCTGGTTCATGCTGTTCATGTGCTCTTGATGCCCACAATACTTAAAATCACCTTTTCTTTTTATACCTTATAGGGAAACGGACCAAGTTAGTTCAACTGAAATATCAGTTATCAAGCATTATTAAAGGTGCCTGCTACTGGATAATGCCTGTAGTCACTAGGAGGTAATAGTGAGCCCACTGCGGCCAGCGTATTTTTAAATACCGGGCACCACAGGCAAAAAATGCAGCAATTTAGCATTGTGGAACCTGTGTCTTTTGGGGAAACTGCTAGGTACGTATGACCTAGATTGGCCACTGTTGGAAACAGGATACTGGGCTTGATGGACCTTGGTCTGACCCAATATGGCATATCTTATGTTCTTATGTTCTTAGATGCGGATTGTGGGTGTTGCTGATCTGAACTGTGCGGCCATGCTATGGATAATTGCTACCATTATCCAGATAACAGCAATGTTCAGCTGCTGTCCATATAAGGCATCCTGATAGCACTTAGGAGAGCTTTTCACCTGTCCTACGTTCCCCAGATAACTTCTCTGGAGAGCGGCTGAAAATCGCTGCTATCCTGAGAATTGCTTTTTCCGCCTAAGGCAGTCTGTAATGATATTCAGTGCCACTCTCTGGTAAAGGTATTGCTACTCGGATAAATGCTTTTAAATATCACCCCTAGATCTCTCCAATTCTTGCCTATTATGGGGAAAAAAAATCTAATATTAATAATGTATTTATCACACAGAAATTTGCAGAACAAACAGTGTCTCAAATTTCAGTACCAAGGAAGTAAACTTGGCATCATGAAATGTTCACACTTCTCCTTGTTTTACTCTGTGCCCAGTATTCTTTTTTTTCCCCCAGCTGAAGATTTCTGTTTAAGGTAGCAGGAAACTGCCAAATATCTACTACTTGCCCTCAGAGGCCAAATATAAAGTGAATCGCTCATGTTAAAAGGTTCAGCTGGGCGAGGTTTGGCTCAGGGGAGGAATTGATTCCCAAGGCCCTTGTAATTTTCAGCGCTGGTCATGCTGTGAACCTTCCCAGTTATTATTATGGGGATCTGCGCTCTACTGATGAACTCTGCTTCGAGACAAGGACCGCGCCATGCACACACTGACCACCAAATAAATCACGAAGGAATAGACAGTCACTGCTGGGCATAGGCAAACAAAACGCACTTTTATGGACTGTGCTGGTTTTAAATTCATGGGATGAAAATGCCTGGAAATGAGCCTTCACAGAGAATGACAGCAAATCTTACCAGTTCTATATTTTCCTCATTGCATCGACGCTCCCGCTTGCATTCCACACTTCATTAGGTTAAATACATTAGCCACGTTGTTTCTGCTTCTTTCCATTGTTTAAATGTTTATATTTATGTGTCTCTTTATGCCGTCAATGCAGTTTATTGTCATTTCCATGTCTAAGAATTACCATCATCGGCAAAGCTCATGGAACCAAATGGGATAGCAGCACAATAATAAAAATGTAAGACTGTAATAGAGACTACAATATATTTTTATGGCTTGACTGTACTTCCATTTTAGACAACTGGTTAACCGTTCCCATAATTTTCTTTTACTCTGCAGGTAACAAGAAATAACTGTGCTTCTCTTTTTGGAGAAATCTCTGACGGAAATCAAGAGTGGTAACTAATATTTTCACATGCATAAACAGAACCCCCAGTAAACTTAGGAAAAAAGTACAATTACTGAACGTTATACATTTTTCGGTTCAAGTTCAGCCATAATTGGGATTTGCAGTGAAAAGTATTTGTCAGATTTAAAAGTTAAAAAGACAATCGCATTCTGCCCTTAACCACTGTTTGGAAGTTACGGTTTTCAGGACTATTGTATAAATGGAGTTCTGCGGGATTTTGAGATTGTCTGTCATGAACAACATTACAGATGATCGGTGTCATTTCACCACCGCTGCCAATCATTGTCCCTTTTTGGATAGATGCTCCTGCCCTGTCCCTGAAAATCACCTTGCATCTGTAGAATCAGAGGGGTGCAAGAGAAGGAAGGAGCACTCCACAGGTTAGAGCAAGGGACTTCACACCAAGGAAATCAGGGTTCAAATCCTGCTGACATTCCTTGTGACATTAGGTAAGTCCCTTTACTCTGTTTCCTCAGGTACAAATTTAGGAGCTTATTTATTAATTCACAGTAAAAGAGCACATTTTGCACTATTTTACCATAGAATTCACTAACCTGCAGTACCTCAGTACAATGGCTCAGTAAATATCGTAGTAAATATATTTTTACCCCATTTCCCTGGCAACAGCAAGGCACAGACAGCACACCTGCTATCTATGGAAGGGTCAGTCAGGCACAAGAAATAGCCCTCCCATCTCTAAAATGAATGAGAACATCTTCCCAGAAAGGCACAACCTCTCCACACACACCTAATCCATTTGAAATTAGAAGACCCTGCAAATCCCTCTATACCCTGAACCATTTACACTTACCTCCCTAAATTCACCCCACACCTTATCCATTTAGAAGAGCCTTTAGACTCACCCTATGTTCCCTGCACCCCTGATATGTACTGTGTAAAATTAGAAGGCCGCACCAGACCCACCCTGCACCTTCTGATCCATTTAAAACTAGAAGACATCCCCCAGATCCACAACCCTTGAGCCATTAACAATCCTAGATCCTCTCTACCTTAGCTCTGTGTGTGCTGTTTGCTTTATTTCTGTCTGTCTGATAATTTTCACCTCTTTTTTTTTTTTACTCTCATAGGTCTGCAGTTTCAAAAAGCCCAATTCCCTCCGAAAGCAAGAGTCGTGTTTTCCCAATGACATCATCAGCCACTGGATTTGGAAGAAATGAGGCTGGGATAGCCTTGCTTGGCTGCTGGTGAAAAAGTTTCAACATAATAGGTCAATTGACACCTATTTTCTTCCTTCTCCCTCCCCAAAGCCAGCTCCGTTCTGTCTTGCCAAGCAAATGAATAGTGTTTTTTCCTGGCCCCATAGACTGTAATTGTGCCAGAAATGAATGGCAACAAATGTTTTTTTGCTCATTCCAGTCCCATAGCCATTCAGCTTGTTTAAAGGGCAAGAGGCTGAAAATGGTCTTATTTGTTGTGTTTTACAACTAGTTTTTAAATAATGCACATCCCTAGTGTATGTTATGGCTCCTAATAGCAAAAGCACTAGTTAGTTTCTGGAAACTAGGCTCAGCACAGTGCTCTTAGTTAAGGGTTTTGTCCTATACGAGCTCTACTTTTCCTCACAAGAGGTGAAACAGCAGACTGCAGAGCAGGGGCGGCCCAAGGGGGGTGCGGGGCCATGTGCGGAGACTCAGTGCGGGGCCTCATTTGCATAAGGGACTCATTTGCATAAATATTTGCATAATGTTACCATACACTAACTTTTAGTAAACATGCCTCTTCATGAGTGTATGGATAAAGAAAGACTAAAAGTTTTCTATATTACTATACTCCAGTGCCAACCGCCAGGCACATTAGGAACTACTACAAACACTGCTCATTTGGAATCCATAGCAAACCCGCCGTATCCTAACAGCACTACCAGGGCTCACAAAGCACCAGACGCTACCTATCAAAAGGCAACACTGCAAATATTAAACCAATACATTTCAGAGAATAACAATACATGACCTACTGGGGAAATAGAACAAGTGGCAATGTCAAATAGGAATTACATAAACAGAATACCTCAGCTCAGTTACACATGCAGAACATAGACCATCAGCAAACAAGGAATCACAATTTAGAAACAGGAAGACAATAATTAAACTGGGAACCCTACAAGCCAAACTTGGAATGTACAGCAACAATGTAGAAATAAAGCTATAAATTAATTTCCTCTTGTACTAAACAAAGCACAGACGTTAATGATGCACATTTCCCAGAGCTGACATATTCCAGTTAATAAATTCAAAATAAAGAGATATCTTTGTACCTTTTGTGCATTTCTTTTCAGTTGCAATTGTTCCAGCCACTTTCTTCTGGTTTCTTTGTGTCTTCTGCTAACTCTCCATCATCTGCTGTCCATTTGTCCTTTCTTCTCTCTTCTAGTTTTTTTCCATTCTCTCTCTGCATCTGCTTTAACATACTAATCTTTCTCCTTTTGCTCTTTCCTCATTCCTATTTCATCCATTCAAATTTTACCACTCCATCCTCAATCCCCACTTACTCTCCCAATACCCGGCCAATTGTAGATTTTTCTTCCCTTCCACACAAAATATTTTTCCCCTCTCCATTTCACTCTCCCAGCCCCATCCCCATCCCATTCTAATCTCCCCCAACATCAGCTGCCTTCTAGTTCCAGCCCCACCCAGTATCCACTCCCTTCTAGTCCTCGCATCAGCCCATTTCCAGTCCTAGCCTCACCATCAGCCCATTTCCAGTCCTAGCTCCCCATCCATTTCCAGTCCTATCCGAGTCCCTTCATCAGCTTATTTCCAATACCAGCCTCCCATCAGCCCATTTCTAGTCCTTTCCTAGCCCCACCATCAGCCCATGTCAAATCCTAGCTCCCCTCCACTCAGCCCATTTCCAATCCAAGCCCCCCATGAGCCTACTTCCAGTTCTAGCCCCTCCATGAGTCCATTTCAATCCAAGCCCCCACCACAGACCATTTCCAATCTTAGCTCCCCCCAACACCCAATTCCCAGTCCTATCCTAGCCCCTCCATCAGCCCATTTCCTGTCCTAGCTCCGTCCCCTCACAGCCCATTTCCATTCCAAGCCCCCCTCCCCATCAGCTATTTGCAGTTCAAGCCCCCCTTCCCCTCAGCCCATTTCCATTCCAAGCCCCCGTTCCCATCAGCTATCTGCAGTTCAAACCCCCCTCCACTCAGCCCATTTCCAGTCCTAGCAAATCCCCCAACCCATTACCAGTCCTAACCCCCCCATAGCCTATTACCAGTCCTAAGCCCCCATCAGCCCACTCCCAGTCCTAATCCCATCAGCCCATTTCCAGTCCTAACCCGTATCACCCAATTTTCAGTTTAAGCCCCTCCCATAGCCCATTACCAGTCCTAACCCCCCATCAGCCCACTTCCCGTCCTAACCCCATCAGCCAATTTCCAGTCTTAGCCCCCCCATAGCCCATTACCAGTCCTAACCCCATCACCCCATTTCCAGACTTAGCCCCCCATAGCTCATTACCAGTCCTAACCACTGTTCCCTCTAAGCTGTGCGCGTGTGCACGCGCACACACCTTGCCGAGCGAGCGCACATACTTTACAACAGAGCGCACAAAAATTACAGCTCTGATTCTGATAGAAAACAGACGTCTTAAAATTTAAAAGTTATGATTGTAATTACTAGAAATTTCCCACTTCAATTAGTAATCGTCTATTTTCATTTAATTTGATTAAAATCAATGTGGTGTACATACTGTATTCTGTATATAACTCAGAGTGTCGTTATGTGGTGCACAAAAATTTAACCTTCCTTCAAAAGCTGCACACAGCTGATAATTTATGCGCACACAGCCTACAGAAAATTAGAGGGAACATTGGTCCTAACCCCCCATCAGCCCACTTCTAGTCCTAACCCCATTAGCCCATTTCCAGTCCTAAGCCCCCCCCCCAGCCCAGGGAAAATTTAAAATAAAAAAACCCTGTCTTCGGCCGCGGCAGAATCAAGTGTCCCGTGGGGCCCCCCCTGCCCAGCAAAGCCTGCCCTCCCTGCATCAACTCCCTCTCCGCAGTTGCCCTGGCTTTCAGAGCGTGAAGGGAGAGTTTCTCCCTCGTGGCTCTGTTAAGCCTGCGGGCGCTGATGGGAAAGTTCCCATCAGCCCCCGAGGGCTTAACAGAGCCGCGAAAGGAAAACTAGTCTCCCTTCATGCTCTGAAAGCCGGTGTGACTGTGGAGAGGGAGCTGATGCAAAGAGGGCAGGCTTTGCTGGGCAGGGGGGGGGGGGCCCATGGGACACTTGATTCTGCTGCGGCGGCCGCGGCAGCAGACAGCTTTTTCTTTAAATTTTAAAATTTACTTTTAAATCAGAATATTCTTTGCGCGGGGCCCCCTGAAACGCGGGGCCCTGTGCAAAAAACATTTTTGCTTAATGGACGGGCCGGCCCTGCTGCAGAGATCATCAGTCATGAAAGCAGTCTAGTTGGACCACCCCGACAAAGTGAAATGCTTCTCAAAAGCAAAACATTTGGCAGTTCATTGCACATAACATCAAGAGGTAAATAGCTACAACTAACAGGTTAAGGAAATAGTGAAGAAATGGCATAAACTCAGAGAGTGGGTGTAACAGAAGCAGGCTGGAAACTTTGAGATAAGTCCCTCCTATTGGGTTCCACTCATGAGAGAGGAACAGCATGTTCTTGGTACCTTGGGCGATATTACCATGAGAGTCCTGGGGGACTTTGACACATTAGGACCTGAAAAAATGATATGCAGCTATCAACTGGGCTGAAATGGCATGTCCTAAATGGAGAAGAATGCTGGGTATTGAGGGTCCTAAAAGGACCCTTACACCTGTATGAATCTAGAGTTCAGATTAGCCGAGGTTACTTTGTGAACTGCCTGGAGAAATCTTTGTTTTTGAATATACCCTCCCTCCTGCTGATCAGAGGAATTTGTCCAGTAGAATTGGCTGTGCTAAATTTAGCTGGTTAAGGAAAGTCTGCATGTGAGATTTTCCAGGCTTGTAGTTTCAGTTTAGATGAACAGCACTAATATTCTGGAAGGAAGTAAAAGGCCTGGCTTTTAAAAATTGCATTTGGAGATTGAATAAGGGGGGAGGGGATGTATTGTTCTCCGGGAAGAAGCTTGAAGTCAGTCCTCACATATGGGTGACGTTGGCACCGACGGAGTTCTCATGGAAACATCCCCCAGCTTTCAAAGAAAGTCTTTGGGAGAGCCACCACGCATGCATGGTCTCCTTTCCGCCCAAGGGTGCCAAGTTTTTCCTCAAGTCCCTGATGTCTCCAAAGGTCAGGGCCTCGTTTTAGGCCCTGATATCTCAGCGGAACTCTCCGAACCCGAGCCTAGTCATGGGTCCTCAGAAAGGGGGAAAGGAAGAAGAAACCCTCGAAGGCAGCGTCCTTGGATGGTTCCGACTGGCTGGGAGCTTCCTGGGCCCGGGCCCGCGGTCCAAGACGCTCATCCGAGGTGTCAGAGAAGGAGCGACTTGCGAAGGTCCACTGGAAGGATCCGGCCACGGATCTGTCTCGGTCCCCAGAAACCATCCTAGTCGAGGATTCCCCTTCGGGGGAGCCAGTGTTGGACCCGAGTCTCTCGGTGCCCGTGCCGAAAGCTGTGGAGCCTTTTGGTCTGGAGTCCAGAATGGCGGTCCTGGAGTGCAGTTTGTCTGCCTTCATGGAACCAGCAGCAGGCGCTGTTGTCCAGCATGACCGGTTCATCTGCCCCGACCACTGGGCCCTCAACGTCCAAGATGTCCCCAAAGGCCGAGCCGATCTTCGAGGTCCTTCGGCCTCGAGTCGATCCTCGGCCAAGTTTGCGCTCTGAGTCCCGCTCAATGGGAGCGCGGTTCTCCCCGGCAAGTTGATTAGGTGCCATCTGTAGGGCATCGGGGCCCTTGAGGCCTGCGGAGCAGCTCTCCTATGAGTCTTCAACAGATTAGTCCGAGTGGGAGATGGAGGACGAGGAGTCCCCTGATACCTGTTGCCACTGCGATGTCCCTTCTGATTCTCTCATCTTGGAATCTCGGTGGCAGTCCCTGCCCAAGGACATGGGCTTCCTGGATTTTGTCAAGGACATGGCTAAGGCCCTGCCATTCCCGACCGAGTCAGAGGAGGACCCTTGGGCAGATGAGTTGGAGATCCTCCAGTACGAGGTCCTTCCACGGGAATCCCTCACAGTGCCCATTCCTCCCAT
Organism: Ichthyophis bannanicus; assembly: GCA_033557465.1. Taxonomy (NCBI): domain Eukaryota; kingdom Metazoa; phylum Chordata; class Amphibia; order Gymnophiona; family Ichthyophiidae; genus Ichthyophis; species Ichthyophis bannanicus. The sequence continues at coordinate 830,700,864 of CM066032.1, forward strand.
CCTGGAATGGCTCATGCTCCGCATGTGGGAGACACCGGCGTCTGTGCCAGAGGTGAGCAGATGGTTCGAATCAATGTATCGGGTTTGCTGGAGCCCGGACTTCCAGAAGTCACAACTGCCGCATTACTCCATGGTGGTGGAGTTGGCCATGTGTCGGCTGAAAAGCCAGAAGATGCACTCCTCGGTTCCCCCCAGCAGGGAGGCCCACACCTTGGACACCCTCAGCAGAAAGTGCTACCAGGGCTCAGTGCTCATCTGCCACATCCAGGCCTACCAGGTGTACAATGGTATGTACCTGAGAGACCTGGCGAAGGAACTCGCCGAGTTCTCGGCTGGTCTCTCTGAGGAATCTTTACAGTGGTTCAAGAGCCTGGCCAAGGCCATCCATGAGTGCTCCATATTCATGTCTCGAGCGGCCTATGATGGGTTTGAGTTGGCGGTCCGGGTAAATGCGGCAGGCATCAGTGCACATCGCTTAGCTTGGCTTCAGTCGTCCGACCTCGAGTAGTGGGTTCAGGACAAATTGGTCAATGTCCCATGCCAAGGAGAGAACCTCTTTGGCAAACCCATGACCGACAAGGCTGCCAAGCTGGAAACCCCGAGTTCATGACGAGGACCAGGTTCTCTAAGAAGACCACTGCCCCTCCCCGATGGAAGGGCCCAGGTAAAAAGCCCTTTTACCGGAGGAAGGGGGCTGCTTATTAAAACTACCCACCCTATCAGGCCTCCCTGGCTCCCCAACAGGGTCAGCAGGCCAAGGGGCATGGGCATGGCCCACGTAAGCAGAAGGCTCCAAAACCCCAGGCATCGGTCCCGGCACAGCCAGGGGGCAGCTTTTGACTCCTTGAGCATAGCCTCTCTTCCCAAAGGAGATCAGTAGCTCACAGGGGGATGTCTGACTCTCTATGCCCAGAGGTGGGTGGCCATCACCACCGATTCCTGGGCACTAAGGGTAGTCAGGGAGGGTTACCTCATTCACCTGGCTCAGACACCTCCCCCTCATTTCCTGGGAGAGCCCCTCAGGTGAGTCAGGTCTCCCCTCTACCGTGACCACCTTCTGAAGGAGTTGGCAGGTCTTCGAGGACAAGGCGGTGGAACCAGTGCACCACCACCTCAAGGGCAAGGGGTTCTACTCCAGATTTTTTTTATTTTATTTATATTCTCTTATATACCGCGCTATTCTGCATCAGTGCGGTTTACATTGAACAAACTGAAATTACATTGAACAGGACATTATAACTTGGAGATAACTATTTTACAGATACTTCCTCATGCCAAAATGGATGGGGGGTCTAAGGCCCATCTTCGACCTGCGCAACCTCAACAAATTCCTGGTGAGGGAGAAGTTCAAGATGCTCTCCCTTGGAATATTGCTGCCATACCTCCAGCAGGGAAACTGGCTATGCTCCTTAGACTTCAAGGATGCTGATACCCACATCCTCATCCACCCCAACCACAGGCAGTACCTGTGGTTCATTGTAGGGGCAGGCATTTTCAATACAAGGTGCTCCCCTTCGACCTAGCCTCTGCCCCAAGAGTCTTCACAAATGCCTGGCAGTCATGGTCACCTTTCTCCGGCTCCAAGGGGTCTTCGTTTTTCCCTACCTGGACAACTGGCTCATAAAGGGAGGCACAGCTGGCCACCACATGCACCATCCAGGTCCTGCAATACTTGGGTTTTGTCATAAACTACCCCAAGTCTCACCTTCTTCCGACATGGTGCCTTGAATTCATCAGGGCAAAGATCGACACTCTCCAGTGGAAGGCCTTCTTGCCCAGGGACCAAGCCAATTGTCTCAGATTTCTAGCTCAGGACGTACAGTACTGTCCCTCGGTGCCCACTGGCTTCTTCTACACCTCCTCGGGCACATGGCCTTCATGGTCCATGTCAGCCCAGATGCTTGCCTCCAGATGAGGGGGGCACAGTGGTGTCTCTGGTACCAGTGGGCTCAGTTCATAGGCTGCCTCCGAGTCAGTTTTGGTGACCCACCAGTTGATGGACTCTGTTCTGGTGTCAGTCGCCCCAGCATCTCGAAGCGGGCATGCCCTTTCAGGCCTCAAGCCACTCGAGGGTCTTCACCATGGATGCCTCCGTGCTCGGCTGGGGAGCCCACTGCAGAGATCTCAGGGCAACTGGTCGCCAGACGAGAGCGCCCAGTAGATCAACCTCCTGGAGCTCTGAATCATACACCTAGCCCTGAGGTTCTTCTATCACCACCTGTGTCGCCAGCCGGTGCTGGTCAAGATGGACAACCAGGTGGTGGTGATCTATGTGAATAAGCAGGGGAGCACGGGATCCCATACCCTTTGTCAAGAAGCATTGCTCCTCTGCTCGTATGTAATCCAACAGGGTATACTCCTATGGGCAGTGTACCTTCCAGGTCAGGACAACCTGCTGGTCGACAGACTCAGCAGGGTTATCCAGCCACACGAGTGGCAGCTGGACCCCAGAGTGGCCAGTTGGCTTTTCGGCTCTGGGGGGAACCCATGATAGACCTGTTCTGCCAGCCCGGACAACTTTCAGTTGCCCTGCTTCTGCTCCCAGCAGGCCCACCCCTCCAGGGTTGCAGCTGATGCGTTCCTAGTCTCATGGTTGGAAAGTCTCATGTATTCTTTCCCCCTGATGCCGTTGATCACCAAGACATTGTTCAGGACCCTCCGCAACAGTGCCTCGCTCATCCTGATAGCCCCTCGGTGGCCCAGGCATCCATGGTTCCTGCTACTGCTGCAGTTAACCATGGAGTCTCCCATCCCCCTGGGGACCACCCTGGGACTCCTATCTCAGGAGGGGGCTCTCTCCTGCATCCCAACCAGGGGTCCCTGTTGCTAACAGCGTGGTTGCTGAGAGGATGACTCTGGCCCTCTCAACCTTCTGGCTGAGGTTGAGGACATCCTGCTGGCCTCTCACAAGGCCTTCACTAGGAAGGCGTATGCCCTCAAATGGCGCAGGTTCTTTGTTTGGTGCGCCAAACACGAGGCTAATCCTTTATCCTGCCCAGTGGCTCTGGTGTTCCAGTACCTTCTCTACCTCTCTCAGTCCAGGCTCAAGTCTGACTCCGTCCGAGTACACCTGAGTGCCCTGGTGGCACACCACCATCCAGTGGATGGTAAGCCCCTCTCAGTCCAACTGTTGGTGACCCGTTTCCTTTGGGGCCTTCTTTTATCAAAGCCCCTGGTTCGCCCTCCGGCAATCAAATGGGATCTCAACATGGTGCTGGGGCAGTTCACTCGCCCACTCTTTGAGCCTCTAGCGACCTGCCACCTTCGCTATCACTCTTGGAAGGTGGTTTTCCTGGTTGCGCTCACCTCCACTAGCAGAATGAGCTCCAGGCCCTTGTGGTGGAGACGCCTTATACCAGGCTCTTCAAGAACAGAGTAGTGCTTCGCATGCACCCCAAATTTCTGCCGAAGGTAGTGTCGCCCTTCCATCTCAACCAGGAAGTGGTGCTTCCTACCTTCTTTCCAAGACCTCATTCCAGTCGGGCGGAGACGGTCTTTCACACTTTGGACTGTAAGAGGACCTTGTACTTCTATATCCAACACACTCAGAGCCATCGCAAAGCTTCTTAGCTTTTCAACTCCTATGACCCCAGTAGGCTGTGGGAGGTGGTGACCAAGCGTACACTGTCCACATGGGTGGCAGACTGTATCGCCCTCGCTTTCGAGCAGGCGGGGCTCCCACTGGAATGCTGCATCACAGTGCACCGTGTCAGGGCCATGGTGGCCTTAGTGGCAAACTTGCACTCTGTCCCGATGGTGGACATCTGCCTGGCCGCAGCCTGGTCTTCAGTCCATACCTTCGCAGCCCATTACTGCCTGGAAAGAGAGTCCTGGTGTGACAGTGCCTTTGGCCAGACTGTGCTCCGTAACCTTTTTGGGGTCTAGGCATCTCCTACCCTCTGACCCTTCTGTGTTCAGGCTACCGGAGTGCTGGTTTCATTGGACACAGGGGTCCTAATGTGATCTGTGTACATGGACTAAATTGCAGCTGCTTGCGGCTCCCCATGAGGGAGCCCCTATTTTTGCTATGGGCTTTCAGTAGCCTGTAGCTGGGGCGTTCCACATGTGAGGACTGACTTCTTGCTTGTTCCCAGAGAAAGCGTAATTACTCACCTGTAACAGGTGTTCTCTGGGGACAGCAGGAATCAGTCCTCACAACACTCCCGTCTCCCCTTGGAGTTGCTCCTTTACCATCTTTTATTTTGACGTCTTTAACTATGTCATCTGACTGAGCAAGATGGCACCCTTGGGTGGGAAGGGGACCATATATGCATGGTGGCATCTCCCAAAGGCTTTCTTTGAGAGCTTGGGGGATGCTTCTGTGAGGGCTCTGTCGGTGCCGACGTCACCCATATGTGAGGACTGATTCTTGCTGTCCCCAGAGAAAACCTGTTACAGGTGAGTAACTACGCTTTCTTTCCAATACACCCCACCTCCCAAAACTAATACCCAGAACTGAGTGCCCACCCTCAAACTGCCCCATTCTGCAAAACTACCGGCCTACAACTATCCCCCCGCTTCTCAAATTGCCCCACCCTCAAAACTACCAGGCAACTGCTCCACCACCCCTCAAAGTGTTCCACCTTCAAAACTACCCCTCCCAAACTATCCTACCCCACAAAACTAGTCCCTGCAACTGCCCCACATTCCCACAAATTGCCCTATCACACCACATACAGCCCACCCTCTAAAACTCTCACCCCCCACTACTTTCCCAGCACCCTGTAACTGTCCCTGCAACTTCCCCAGACCTAATTTGCCCCTCAGCCCTAAACAGTCCTTCTCAAAACTACCATCTGCAACTGCTCCATCTCCCCACAGACTGCTTTCACCTCGAAAACTAACCCCTGCAACAGCCCCACCACCATAAAACTAAACTCTCTGCAAGTGCCTCACCGTCCTTCAAACTGCCCCTCTAGAATCACCATTGCAACTGCCCTCTACCCCTAAAGGTACCCCATGACAACCTCCACACAACTGCCCCACCATTTTCAAACTGCCTTCACCCTCCCGAAACTATGTTCTGCTACTATCCACCCCCCCCCCAAATTGTCACAGCCACAAAAACTACCCCCAGAACCACCCCACTACCCTACAAATTGACTTTCTCCCAAAACTACCTCTGCAACTGCCCCACCACCCCTCAAGCTGCTCCACCCCCAGAAACTATCCCATGTAGCTGCTCCACCCTCCTTCATACTCCCGCACCCCCTGCAACTGCCTCACCACTCCAAACTATCTCCACTTCACAAAATTATTCCTCTGCAAATGCCCCCCTAGTCAAACTGCCCCCAGTCCCCAGTACTGTCCTGCTATTGCTGCTCCATGATTCCCACACTACCCCAAATACAAGCATGCACAGACATGCAGGGCACACATACAAAACACATGTACTGACACATACATACATACATAACAGACGTTCCAGCCTCCCACACGCATACAAAACCAGATAAGCATACAATGCAGAGATACCTTTCTAAATTTATATTTATTCACTTTTATACTAATGTTCCAAAAAACATCTTGTACAGAAATGTAAATACTCATTACAATCAAGGAAATCATTAATATGAACCAAAGCACTCAAAGGTATTATTAAAGTTCTCTAAATTAAGAAAGAACCAATTCTTAAAGAGATCAAAGGTATGTTTATTTTAATAAACATGTCTGAACAAAAAAAAAAGAAGTCAAATGCTAATACAAGTCAAAAACAGAGAAAGAAAAGTGACTTGCTGGGAGTCTAATCTATTCCTAAAGGTACAAAGTCAACCGGAAGAGATGGTAAATGGGGACTTGTAACAGGAGTCTTTGCTGTGATTGCGATTGCTCTCTTCTCTTCAGCCCATGGGAGATAGGATCCCTGCCAGCAGAACAGGAGGGGAACGCCACGATTGTGGCCTTCATGCAGTTTGCGGCTGGTACCTGGCTTGCAAAATTTTGGTGGGGCCAGGGCCCGTTTGGCTCACCGCATTTCAACGCCTATGATTAAGCAGACTTAAGTTCTGCAGATGAGCTTCTATGTACCACTGCTTCCTTAAGGATGATGGCCCATATCTCAGTTTTTTATCTGCCTCGGTTGATTGGATATGCATTACTTTGTTACTTAGATATTGCAGAATGACGATAGCTGACACATCTCACATCCTTCCAGTGCTGACACTATCTGGTGACTGGACAGCTAGACTCTGTTTCTTCCATTTCCTTCTCCCTACATCTCTCTTACAGGGTAAGTTTTAGGGAGAACTTGGTTTAAGAAGGTTTTCAGACACCTATGTTAAGTCAGTTTTATAATCTACTTGTGCTCTCTGCCCACGCTCAGCCAAAACTCTGGCCCTGTACCTGCCTACCTCCAAAGTTCACCCCATCATGCCAAAGCACATAACTTTTACACTGGTCGATTTTATACCAGGCCATTTATCCCTTTAGGTGGCTACATATGCATAAAAATGAGTTTATAAAGTTACCCTTAACGTGTGATTGAGTTAAAGGAGACCTGCCCTCTCTTCACGCTAAGTAAAGGAGACCTGCCCTCTGTACACACTAAGTAAAGGAGACCTGTCTTGCACTCTTGATGGAAGTCAGTAAAAAGAGAATAAGCTTACTCTCCTGTTGTCCACCATTATTATGCTTATACTTGGTCTGTGTCCTGACCTGGAAAGGGGAATAACGAGTGAGGTTATCAAATTTGCAGATGACACAAAACTAAAGCTGTTAAAACCCAAGAGGATTGTAGAAAATTGCAAGAGGATCTTGATAAATTGGAAGACTGGGCATCAAAATGGCAGATGAAATTTAATGTGGACAAGTGCAAAGTTATGCACCTAGGGAAGAACAACCCAAACTATGGTTACATGATGCAAGGTTCCACATTAGGAACCACCACCCAGGAAAAAGATTTATGCGTCATTGTGGATAAAATGTTAAAACCATCGTCCCAGTGTGCAGCGGCGGCCAAGAGAGCAAATAGAATGCTAGGTATCATAAGGAAAGGAATGAAAAATAAAACAAAAGATATTATAATGCCTCTATATCGTTCCATGGTGAGACCGCACCTTGAATATTGTGTGCAATTCTGGTCACCGTATCTTAAAAAGGATATAGCGTTATTAGAAAAGGTTCAAAGAAGAGCCACCAAAATGGTAAAGGGGATGGAAGGATACTCCTATGAAGAAAGGCTAAAAAGATTAGGGCTCTTTAACCTGGAAAAGAGACTGCTGAGGGGAGATATGATAGAAGTCTATAAATTAATGAACGGAGTGGAACGGGTAAACATAGATCAATTGTTTACATTATCAGAATATAGAGAGACTAGGGGACATGCAATGAAGCCACAGAGTAAACTATTTAAGACTAATAAAAGAAAATATTTTTTCACTCAACGTGTAATCAAACTCTGGAATTTGTTACCGGAGGATGTAGTAAAAGCTGTTGGTGTAGCTGGGTTTAAAAAAGGTTTGGACAAGTTCCTGTAGGAAAGGTCTATAAACCATTATTAAGAAGGGACCCAGGATATCAATGCTTGACCCATAACAAGCATTGTGGAACCTGTGTCCCTTGGGGAAACTGCTAGGTACGTATGACCTAGATTGGCCACTGTTGGAAACAGGATACTGGGCTTGATGGACCTTGGTCTGACCCAGTATGGCATATCTTATGTTACTGTAAAGACCTAATTCTCAGTAAGAGTTTCTGTCCTAATCTAATTATGTGAGGCTAAAAAGTCAAATTCCAGAAATCAAACACATTAGAAATTTTATACCTATATAGAAGAAAAAGAACTCTATAGATCCAACGGAGGCCAGTTTTTTATTCACAGATAATATTGCAAAATCTCAATTCCTTCTATGGATAAGGTATGCTTGTGGCTAGGGGAGAGTAACTTAATTTAATTTTAATTGAATACAGCCATTTATAGTCCACCTATAAAATTAATGTTCTAGGCAGATTACAAAAAATACAGGAATATACTCTCCAACCATTGTACAGTACATAGTTACAGACACTCACGCAACCTCGAATTGTAATCAGTTTATTTAACAAAAATTTCCTCAGTAAACATAGTAAATGCCGGTAGATAAAGACCAGTATGGTCCATCTAGTCTGCCCAGTAAGATGTTTTTAATGACTGCAGCAGCATAAACAATCTATTTATGAATTGCTTATATTTCAAATGCTTCAGGGAGGAGTGGCCTAGTGGTTAGGACATGGTACCCAGAGGGCTGGGAGTTCAAGTCCCACCTGGGGACAGCAATCTCAGGCTGGAGGGACTGGGGTTTCTAGTCCTCTAGTCACTCCTTGTGGCCTTGGGCAAGCCACTTAACCCTCCATTGCCTCAGGTACACATAGATTGTGAGCCTTTTGGGGACAAGGAAATGTATCCAGTACCTGTTTGTAGTGATTACATAATGTAAACCGCTTTGATTGAAGGATAAGGCAGCATAGAAAACTGGTTAAATAAATAAATAAGCTGCTAAGGAATTACTGTTAACCAGCCAGGAAGCTCTTTAGAAAGTAATAAAAGAAACGAGACAAAATAAAAAGGAATACAACCATCTAAAATCTTAAAAACAAAGCATAACATTTTAAAAGCGATTCACGCTCCATTATTGGAAGCCAATGTAGTTGTATAAGAAAAGGCAGTGCCCTATCATGATTTTTACCTTTTAAAATAAATTTGGCTGCTGTATTCTGTAATACCTGCAAAGGAGTCAGATTTTCTTTCAAATCCTCAAATATGTAAAATTGCGATATGATCCGTGCTTGCACCAAAATCTTCAAAAGTTGAGTTTCAAAGTTAGATTGAATTTGCCTGAGATGATGTAATTTGCAAAACACCTTTTTCGTTAATGCTATTGTCTGTTTTTCCATAGACAGTTGTTGTTAAGTGCCGCCGAGTCGGAGTCAACTCATGGCGACCCTCTGGATAGCTATCCTAAATTGTGTTCGGTCTTCAGTCAGGCGGCTCATTGTTGACAGACTGGTACCCTTAGCTGCTGTTATTGTATCGATCCATCTCATTGCTGGCCTTCCTCTTTTGCATTGACCTTCTATCTTGCCAAGCATGATGTCTTTCTCTAATGATCTCTCTCTTCGCATGATGTGTTCAAAGTATGAAAGTCGAAGTCTTGTCATCTGAGCTTCTAAAGAAAGCTTAGGTTTGATCTCCTCTAGTACCGACTGGTTTGTTCTTCGGGCAGTCCATGGTATACACAGTATTCACCGCCAGCACCATAATTCAAAGGCATCAATTTTATTCCTATCTTCTTCACTGTCCAGCTTTCACATCCATATGATGTTATTGAAAATACCATGGCTTGAACAAGTCGAATCTTTGTATGGAGAGAGACATCTCTGCTCTTGAGAATCTTATCTAGGTCTTTCATAGCCATTCTGCCAAGAGCAATGCATCGTTTGATTTCTTGACTGCTTGTTGCTTCTTTATTGATAGTTGATCCAAGTAGGTTGAAGTTGTTCACGATTTCAATTTCTTCTCCTTCAACGATGAACCTATTGATTATGCCAGTTGTCATGATCTTTGTCTCCTTTACATTAAGGTGCAGGCCCATTTTGAGACTTTTTCTAGTTTAAATGCATATCCACATACTGGCTGAATTTTTCACTTAGGATTTTTCTCCCTGCGACAGAGAGATGTAGTCCATCAGCGCAGTATAGTCTCTTGTTGGTCCATCTGTTTCCCCAGTCACCTATAAATCTGAATCCTTCCTCTTTGCACCAGGTCTGGAGCCATGTGTTAAAGCTATTTATGCGATGTAGGCTTTCTGCCCCCTTACCAAGAACAGGTAGAACTTCTGAGAAGGCTACAGTGTTAACAATGGGCTTTAGTTTCTCCCCCATAGTTTGAAAATCCCTTTGAACTGTAGTGGCACTGTTTCTAGCCAGGTCATTTGTGCCTAAGTGGATAACAACATCAAGTTTGGAGTGTTCACTTTTTGTGCTAAGTACTTCAACAATTTGGTTTGTATTCTTGCTAGATGAAAAGCCTGGGAGGCATTTGACTAACTTCCCTCCTTTGAACTGTGTTTCCAAGTTGGTGCCTCTGATTTCAAAGTATATATTTTATTCATATCGACAACCTGCCTTAAGCTCTGTCTGCTTTTTATTTAAAGGCACCTGGACTACTTATACCTGTACTGCAACCTCTCTATTGGGATGTCCTAACCTCCCTTGTTTGTTAATATCTTTCAAAGGTCATTATTCTGAACCATGAGCTCCTGGGCAACTGTCAGCTTTCTTCCAATATCTAGTTTAAAAGCCACTCAGTTTCCTTTTCAAAAATTAGTGCAAGCAGTCTGATTCCACCCTGATTAAGATGAAGCCTATTCTTCTGGAAAAGGCCCTCTCTTCCCCAGAATGTTGCCCCGTTCCACACAAATCTAAAACCCTCTTCCCTACACCATCATTTCCTCCGCAGCTCTTCCTGCCACTTTGGTTCACGACGTGGACCCATAAAGTGTTTTCTCATGTTGTGAACAAAGTTTGTATTATATCTTTTTTTTCTGTTTGTTTTATATTTACCACTGTAAACCACTTTGATATATTTCTCAAATGTTATTGTAATCTATAGTATTTTTTAACATTTTTTAACATTTTTAACTTTTATTGAATTTTAATCAAAATAACATTGAGACAATGGTCCAAAACAGTTATTATACTGTAACAACTGAGTTATCCATGCAATCAAGAACCAATTACCCTCTCCCCCCTTTTTTTCTACAATGCTTAGAAGAGGTGGTTGACAATGAAAAAAAGGGCTCCAAATCTTCTCAAACTTAGTAACTCTATTATTGTATTTTGCAGTTAAGTAATCTATACTATTGTAACCTGCTCCTCACTGGTCTCCCTCTGAATCATCTCTCTCCCCTTCAGTCTATTCAAAACTCAGCTGCAGGGTTTATCTTCTGCCATTGCCACTATGCTCCTCCTCTTTCAAGTCACTTCACTGGTTCCCTAGCTGTTTCCGCATCCAGTTCAAACTTCTCCCACTTACCTACAAGTGCATTCATTCTGAGGCTTCTTGCTACCTTTCCTCTATTATCTCACTCTACACTTCTCCTCAAGAACTCCGCTCCTTTGGCAGATCCCTTTTATCCGTGTCCTTCTCGCCACTGCCAACTCCAGGTTTCATTCATTCCATCTTGCTACTCCATATGCCTGGAACAAACTACCTGAGTTGGTGCGTCGGGCTCCTTCTCTAGCCCTATTCAAATCCAGGCTAAAACCCCACCTCTTTGAAGCTGCTTTTGAATCCTGATGCTCTTCAATCTCTTATCCCCATTTTTGCTATGTTTTGTTTTGATTAGACTATAACCTCTGATAAGCAGGAACTGCATCTTACATCTAAATGTACAGCGCTGTGTACACTTTTTAGCACTTTACAAATTATTATTATTATTAGTAGTAGCAATCCGAAGAACAAACCTGTCAATACTAGAAGAGATCAATCCTAAGCTTTCTTTAGAAGCTCACATGACAAGGCTTCGACTTTTATACTTTGGACACATCATGTGAAGAGACGAGATCATTAGAGAAAGACATCATGCTTGGCAAAGTAGAAGGTGAATGCAAAAGAGGAAGGCCAGCAATGAGATGGATCGATACAAAAACAGCAGCTGTGGGTGCCACTCTATCAACAATGAGCTGCCTGATTGAAGACCAAGCACAGTTTAGGACAATTATCCAGAGGGTCACCATGAGTCGATGGCACTTAACAACAACAGTAGCAATCCTGGAGATTCTGGATTTCAACTTTCTCCCAAAAAGCCTAAATTTGATTTGCAGAATCTCCTCCTCACTTTCCTATGTTGCTGTTACCTACATGTACTAAAATCTGTCAGTTCTTCTCCCTAATACTGTCTAGAATCCTATCTAGGTAATGTGTGAAATCCACTACCTTCGCACCAGACAGGCAAGTCATCAACTGATCCTCATGCCCATCAGTCATCCAGCTATCTATGACTAATAATCAAATCACCAACTAAGACATCTGTCCTGTCCCAGAAGCTGCTGGAGAGACATTCACAGTTTGAGAGGACTTTGTATCCCCTATAGGATAGATCCTGGCTATAGGATATTTTCCTGCCATACCAAGCTGATGCTCTCTCTTACCAGGTGACCTCCCTCCAAGGTAGCACTGGCGCTGCCAGATTGGAGGTGAGGCTTTCCTATTATGCCCCTGTAGATCTTCTCTACAGTATATAGAGTACTTCTTTATTTTATTTATTTGTGCATTTTTTTATACCGCCCCTTCCAGAGATCAGGAGCGGTTTACAGAGAACATTTCGATAAATCATCAACTAAACATTACATGGAACATTACATTGAACAATGTGCAACTGGAACAGATACATGAAAACCGAAAACAATTATATACAATTTTTATAACATAAATTATTTAAAACTATGTACACAATTTAAAATTTTTTACATATCTACATATTTAAGGATTGAAGGGAAATTGGCTGATAGGTATGTCTAGTATGGCTACATCCTTGCCTGAGGCTGTAATATATCATGATGGCACGGAAAAAACACGTGGGCTAAGAAAATGAGTACCCAGAGCCCAGCACAACAAGAGTAAAGCCAGGGAACCATACTCTGAACAGAAGTGCAGAGAAAATGGACCCGGCTAAGAAAAGCTAAGTCAGGCCTGAACAGATTGAACAGGCCTGAGCAAGTTGGGCAAGCCTGGACAAGTTAAACAGGCCAAACAAAGCTGGTGATACAAAGTATTCATAAGCCCTGAAGACTACAGTGCTGAAAGCTACAGTGATTAATGAAACAAAAGGACTGGCAGGGTGTAGCCAGAATGACTCAACACTAGCAAGAATAAAAGCCATTAATATGCTAATAAGGGTGGATCCCAAAGGAAAGAGGCCTCTGCAAACTTTTTGCACATGGCCCTCCTTTGTCCCAAAGGAAGGAGGCCTCTACAGGCCCTACAACCTTTTACAGACAGTATAGCAACTTTTGCACACGGAACAAAACTCTTGTGTATGAGTTGCTACAGAGGGTATAGAGTATATAAGGATGCAATTACAGAGCTCAGGGTGGCCTTCTCTGTCTCATCACTGTGGAGATAGGGAACGCTGCCTGTACTCAGATCCCTCAGATAGACACTTGTGTATCTGTGCTTACAGCTTTTGCTTATGCCAAATAAAAGAGTTATTTTTACTGACAAATAATTGTGATCTGAGTTCTTTTTATTTTCTGGTGCACGACTCCCATGTGCCCAGGCAATTGGAAATATTGGTGATATTTGAGGAACTTTTGTGGGAAAACCAGGCCCACAATTGATGCCTGAAACCCGGTCTCCTGAGTTTTAGAACTCCTAAATTTTTTTCTAAATTGCCCAAGGATTCCTCTGACTGCAGTTTTGGCTTGCCTGCATTTTTGTCAGAGAGGATACCTCCTGTTTTAAATTGTGCAAAAAACAGGAGATGTGGATACCATCCTAATAGAGGATGAGGATTCCTTTTGCTGGTTCAAAAGATGAGGATTCCTTCTGCCGGTCCAGAAGATGAGGATTCCTCCTGCCGGGTTCAGGAGATGAGAATACCATCCTGAGGGACGAAGAGAGCTCTGTGGACACCCTACAGTGGTGAGTATTGCTGCATTACCTGCCTACAAACACGGACAGAAGACTTACCCTATCTGATTGGTGGGTGAGTACGAGATTTACACATATGCATATGTATTTTATGTAACTAATGTTGTTTTGTTGTGTAGAAAATTGTTAGAGTGTCTCTGTGTTTAGTTGTAATATTAGGGAAAGAAAGTTTGAAAGTTTGCCCAGACATTAGGTCTTTAAAACTCCAGGATTGATTGGTGTATGCTTTAGACTGTACATACATTGGTACGAAGCGGGTGTGTGTCCCTATCCACGTTTCCATACCCCCGTGAGGGGATTGGCTGGGTTTGGACGAAGCGCAAGGATTGCATGTCTGTATGAGTCCTGGATTTCTAATTTCACACCTCTGTAGATAAAGAGGTTTGATACTCTATCAGTAAAAAGTGAAGTTATTAACAAATCGCCCCTGTGTCCCCAAACAGGTCTACTGATTGCAGGGAAAGGGACAGTCTAGAAAATGTTCAAAATAAATCCAAGAAGGGATTAGGTAATAAAAAAGGGACTGAGTCCAGTCCTAACCCCATAGATAGCCTTGTTAAACAGAACCCCTACTGGAAGCCTCAATAAAAAATTGTTCTAAACAATGAGAAAAATGGACGAAGAAAACACCCTCACTTGCTTGGCCAGCAGGAGGGTCATTCGATCCGCTCATTTTGACCAGAATTAGAGATCATATTTTATTTTAAAAATGTGGCAAAGCCCAATTGGAACATTTGCGACATATTTCTCTGTGGATGCAGGCCGGCCCAGAGCCCCTGCCATCTGCCCCTGCATCTCCACCTCCTTATTGGGCAGCCGAAAGTAAAACTATGGCAGCCATTGGTTACTCCGATCCTGTAGTGACCCCTAAGGTTAAACAGCTCTCCACTTTACTCCACATCGAGTGCACCAGGTCTGTGCTGCTCTGTTATGAAGTCATATCCTCATCAAGCCATTTCCTGCAAGTCACCCCTTTGGCTACTTACAGAACTTAGTTTCTGTTACTGATGGTGAGGAAGGGGACAAGGTCCCCACATTTGCTTTCACAGATAATATTTTGCCATTCCATGAAATGCCTCCAAACTCAGCTGTTTGGTTCACTGATGGTTCTGAGACATCACTGTGCTCTGGTTTCAGTGCAGTGCAGATATCTCCCTCTGGTGACCTTCTGGATGTACTGCAATATCAATTACCAAGCATTTATAGCGCCCAAGGTGCTGAACTCTGTGCAATCTTGGCAGTCTTACTACATCAGGAAGAACAGAACATTATCCTATTCACTGACTCCCATTATGCAGCACAAGTACTGACTGTATTCCATCACAAATGGTCACAGAGAGGTTTCATTACCTCCTCAGCCAGCACCATCTCACATCTTGATGAGATACATCAAATTTATGAGTGCCTAGAGAAACGTAAACTAAACAATTTATTTTTATGCTGCGAATGGGTCCCTGGACACACACAAGGGGACTCCTTTCGCCAAATGGGCAATGCCCTGGCGGATCAGCTGGCAAAAGAAGTAACCAGCACTACCTCCCTAATATTACCTGTCACCAGATCAAAGACTTATCTGGTACCTGACCTAACTGACTATCAGAAGGATGCAGTTGCTTATGAGATAGGGAGCTGGGAGAGATTAGGTTGTTCTCAAACTAAGAACATATGGGTACACCCATCCGGGAAACTTTGTATCTGTTTTGTAGCGCTGAAACGTTTAATAACTCTCATACATGATGTCTACCATTCTAGTGCTGCACATATTCATGGGATGTTGGAGGACACCTTCTGGTGTCCGCACATGAAAAATCGCATTCAGGAATTAGTGGCTAAGTGTCCCGTGTGTATTCTGAACTCCCAGCCAGGGGAAAAGTCATGGGCAAAGGCCACCTTCCGGTTCTGAGTGGTCCTTTTGAGTCCTGGTATGTGGATTTCACTGACATGATTCATAGATGTGCCCAGAAACGCTACCTTTTGGTGTGGGTTTGCCCTTGGTCTCGGTGGATTGAGGCTTTCCCCTGCAACAAAGAGACTGCAGAAGAAGTAGTAGAGATTCTGCAAACACAAATAATACCCCGATTTGGCATCCCTAAAGTCATATATTCTGACAATGGTTCTCACTTTCGCAATGCTCTTGTGTCTGCACTCATTCAACATCTTCCTGTTCAGTGGAAACATGTTTCTGTGTATAAGCCTACTTCTAATGGTCTTGTTGAACAATGCAATGGCATTTTGAAAACTCAACTCAGAAAGATTTGTGCTTCTGGTCACATGACCTGGCTACAAGCATTGCCAATGTGTCTGTTTCAGTTGCGCAACAGCCCAATCAAAAGGTTACATCTGACACCTCATGAAATGGCCACTGGCCGGCGCATGCGCACAACTAGTTTACCACAGTCTCTGGTTCCGATTCATGATAGTCTCTCCTCTTACCTTGCAGGACTCCGGATTGCGCTCCAAGAAATTGCTGATCGTGTAGCAGTCACACAGTCTGTATCCAGTCCATCCTTGTTACCTTGTTTTCCTGTAGGGACTACTGTCTATAAAAGAAATTGTGTTCGTGCATCCTGGGACTGCCCTACTTTTTCAGGACCCCACATTGTCACTGCTGCTTCCCCTTTTGCTGCCAGACTTAATGATACTGACACTTGGATACATGTCAGCCATCTAAAAGCGGCTCCACCTGTCTCATCTGATTAACCAACTTCCTTCCCCTTACAAGACTAACGTGTTCTCCTTACACCCCTGCATCATTAGTGCCAAGGATGATCACTACCAACCCTGCCCCATGGGCACCCTTGTGTATCCTTTTGGGAATCTCAGTCATTATCGTCCTTCTTATTGAGTGTCTACACCCAGATGGACAGCTCGCTTTGTTCCTCCTAGGACAGAACCAGACTAACCAGGCGATATCTCGAGTACCCCGGATTTTACCTGAAGGTTCTCTGAACACATGGAAGCAATCAGTATTACACATTGTTTCCCTGATGAACATTTCAGACTGCATTATCTGTACTCCTCTGCCAAAGAGTGTATCATATGCTCCGGTACATGTTTCAAAGGTTCCCTTAAATGAGTATGCAGGACAACTTGCTTGTGTAGACAATAATAATTTTTCTGCCAGTTGTTATGAAGTTTTTAATTGTTCCCAAACGTGGCATATGATGAATATGACACATGACCCTTTGCGTGTATATGCTGACCCAAATATGGTATTTGATCTATGTTTGATAACAAATGCATCCGTTGCTTTTTCACACAGGTGTAACCTGTCGTATAATGTGGTTAATGGGTCTTTTCATTTTGCTAGTAATTCAGTCACGATAAAATGGTATAATCAAACCGGTAATATGGACCTTTCCAAGATGCTAAATGATTGGAGAAATATTATGGAGAGCCCACTAGTGCTTAATGGATCTGACTTCCGCTGGTATGTGGGGGTTGGTCCCATTTACCACGATGGTTCAGCTGTGCTGACAACGGGTTCCCAGAATGAATCTCCATTTACTTCATGCTATCTCCCGATGTCCAATTTAAGGAGGGATCTTAAGTCATCTATCATGGGTAATTCTCCTGTTAAGTGGTTTGTTGGGCATAATATGAACCGCATATGGACACCTGCCACAAACCTCTTTGCTGTGGGGGGCCATTATTGGTTGTGTGGGGAAACTCTGTTTCAGGTAGTCAACCTCTCCCTATTACCCTGTGCTTTGGTCAAAGTTTCTCCTTTTTCTGTCTTGATACCCCTTAATGTTACCCATCAGCCTGCTGCCCACTCCCCTCTGCACAGATTGAAGCGCAGTCTGTCAGCCAACTCAAGTCCTTGGGACTCCTCTGTTGCAGAGGATGATGCCATTCAGGCCTCATTCGAATACATCAATTCCACTTATCCTATGACGAAAACTCGTTTAGATGCCCTTAGTGCTACTGCTTGGATTTCCCTTTGCTACCCCTGCTCTTACTGCTGAACTAGGTATGTCCATCCGCCGTTTGCAATGCTTATTACATATTCAGATGAAAGCTGTTACTGAATCCATATCTCGCTTAGCTGAATCCTTAGAACAAAATAACCAAATGACTTTGCAGAATAGACAGGCTCTTGATTTGCTCCTCGCTGCTGAAGGCGGAACTTGTACTTTTATTAATGCCACTAATTGCTGTACTGTCATCGCTAACCATACGGTATTTGTGCTAGATGCAATGAGCAAACATCTCTCAGAAATACATATTGATGATTTTAAGGGGGGGCTTCAGCTTGATAATATTTGGGGAAGTATTACGTCATGGTTTGCTAGTTTAGGAGGAGGTCTTAAAGCCTTCTTTATTACACTTTTAACTATAGCTTGTTTTGGAATTATTGCCTGTTGTGTATTACCAATTTTGCTTGCCTGCTGTAAAAGAATGATATTGCAGAACACTAAAACCATGTACATTGTATCTAGGGAACAGTACCAGAAGCTGCCTTTTGATGACCCCTCTTTGTCTCAAATGGTTGTTGTTCATTGCCCTTAGTGGGATTACCTTTACCCCATTCACAAGAAAAGAAAAAGAAAAATTGGCGAATGAAGGGAAATTGGCTGATAGGTATGTCTAGTATGGCTACATCCTTGCCTGAGGCTGTAATACATTATAACAGAATTCCAATTAGCAATGGCTATGTCAAGGTTGTTAGTGTCTTTAACAAGGTGAGGTATAATTGAATTAAGGAAGTCTTCTGATAAAAATGGGCGAAATCTAGGTCCTTGATATGTTTTTGATTGTTGAAATGAGGAGGTGGAAGAGATAGGGATGGCAAATTGAATCATAAAATGGTCAGACCATGGAATTTGGGTTATGGTAGGAGGAGAAAAGTGGTGTTTTTTGGTCATATGTTCAGGAAGGAAAACTAAATCAAGAATGTTTCCTTTGATGTGAGTAGATTGATTATTTGATCAAAACCTATGTCTTTCATTGATTCAAGGAAGGTTGAGGTTTGATTGTTATTAGAGGTTGCTAAGTTAAAATCTCCCAGAATGACGTGGGGCTTGCTTGTAGAGGATTTACATGCCATTTCCAGATTGGTTGTTATGTTTTGCGCATCTGGTGTAGGGGGTCTGTAGCAGAGGCAGATAGCTAGGTTTCTATTCTCTATTTTCAGGATCTCGCTGTTTTCTTTAGTATCACAGATGGTAGTGGAGCAGTTCAAGTTTGATTTTGCTAATATTAATACTCCACCTCCTTTTTTTTTTTATTACTATTGCAATTGAATAGAGAGTATCCATTTGTTTTTAATTGATTTAATAAGACTGTGTCAGTGTTGGATAGCCATGTTTCAGTTAGACACAGTCTGGTTTCTCATCAGAGATGAGATCTGTAATTAATGGGATTTTATTTCTAATAGATCTTACATTGATAAGAATAATTTTTAAGTTTTGAGTGCGTGTTGTTGGGTCTTTGAGATCATTTTCATGTTTTACTTTTATGTGGATTAATCTTCTAGTATGTGTTTCCGGGTACCGAGGTGGCAGAGTCTGATAAGAATAAGAGGATTTATTGTAATTATTAAGGTGTTTTTGTATATGGTGGTATGGTATATTGTGTATGTGAGCCATTCCAACTTGATCAAGGGGTGGGTATGGCAATTGAAGACATATGCTGGAGGAGAGTAGTAAACACATAGCAATACATAGAGCATATAGGAATTGCATGGTAATGTATACAGGTTCCATTTTGAGTTAGGCTAGGACTCAGTTCTGACTATACAGTGTAATAAGATAAAGGAATAAGAAAATACTAATATTTCAATTTGTAGCAGATTGGTGTTTGGTTTTGAAGCCTATTCTACTTTGCACAACAGATCAGTTAATTTAAGCAGCTACTTTGCAACAGTTATGTTGAGGTTACAACATTGTATCGACTACTTTGTTACAGCAGAACATCTACTTTGAATCAGTTACTTTGGAAGAGCTACCTTACCACAATTGTTTTGCTTCAGTTAATTTGTAACAGATATCTTGTTAATCAAGCTGCTGCAAAGGATATTTAAACTTATGATGGTGGTTATTGCAAAATTGTTTACAGTTTATCACATTATTTATTTGATTTCAGGTTAACTTACAGTCTCTGTTGCGGTGTTTGCAGATATACTTGATTTTCTTTTTTCAGTGCTGCTTTTACTAACCGAGGTATCTGGATGCCCTACTCGGCATGGGCCCAACCCTCCCCCCCCTATCACCCCCCCCTTTCCACCACCCACCGAATAAACACCCCCCCCAACCCTTGACAAAGCACACAGACGTCGGGTATTGGTGCAAATGCTGGTCGCAGCTTTTATTAACAGTAAGAACACCGGCCCAACATGGGCAAACTCCGCAACCCAAAGCATAACAGAAGAATGCCCCCCCCACCCGTCATCCGGATAATGCCCCCCACCAGCCGTTTAAAGCAAAGTGGAGCACCATCCAACCCCCCCCCCCGTTACCCCTTCGCGCCCGCCTCGCCATGATAGCAAAGGCCGGCTGAAGGGGTTGCCATTTCCGGGTAGAGACCCCAGCCGGGCCGTCTCCCCCAACCTGAATAGCCGTGCCGCTCACATGGAAAGCGGCCTCCAGCTGAAATGAGCTGCCGGGTCCGCGAGCACCAGCTCGCCACCCCGCTCGCACGGCCCGCAAGAGGCCCCCTCCCCTAGTCCCGCCCCCCCCACCAGCTGCGACAAAATCCTACCTCCCCCTTCCCCTGCCGAAAACAAGGGAGGGAGGGAGGGAACCTTTTTCCAGCCGCGAGCAAGGAGGAAGAGGGAGATCGCCGACCGGTGATCCCTCCTTGCTCGCGTTGCCCCGCCCCCACCGACCGCCTAAGCGGCCAATCACTGGGCTCCCATGGACGAGCAGGGGGGCCCCAGGGCGCGAGCCCAACTGCGCCCCCCCCACCGCTCCCTCTCCCCCCGAGAAGCAGCCTGCCTCGTGACTGGGCCCCGGGAACCCGGTTATCAGGCAGCCGCGGGACCGGGGCCCGGCGGCTAAGCCGGTACTAACCGAGGTATCCGGATGCCCTACTCGGCATGGGCCCAACCCTCCCCCCCCTATCACCCCCCCTTTCCACCACCCACCGAATAACCCCCCCCCAACCCTTGACAAAGCACACAGACGTCGGGTATTGGTGCAAATGCTGGTCGCAGCTTTTATTAACAGTAAGAACACCGGTCCAACATGGGCCAACTCCGCAAACCAAAGCATAACAGAAGAATGCCCCCCCCCACCCGTCATCCGGATGATGCCCCCCACCAGCTGTTTAAAGCAAAGTGGAGAACCATCCAACCCCCCCCCCGTTACCCCTTCGCGCCCGCATTGCCATGATAGCAAAGGCCGGCTGAAGGGGTTGCCAATTCCGGGTACAGACCCCAGCCGGGCCGTCTCCCCCAACCTGAATAGCCGTGCCGCTCACATGGAAAGCGGCCTCCAGCTGAAATGAGCCGCCGGGTCCGCGAGCACCAGCTCGCCACCCCGCCACCGGCGCTAGGTAGCACGCTATCCTAGCGCTGCCCCCACCACCGAAAGCTGCGACCTGCACCATGACTCTAGCGCCTCCTGCCAATCGTTTAATAGGAGGTCCTGCCCCACCGGGGCGAGGTGAACTCCATCAAGCCGGTACAAATCGGCACAAGTAATGTCCGCCCAAGGGTGCCGAACCTGGAGCCCGCCCGTCTGCTGCACCCAGCGCCCAATCTGGCGGTTGATCTTACACAAACCCCTCGACCAACGCCGCTGGGCCCAGCAAGCCGGGCGGGGTATAATGTCCGACCAGATAATGGCCACCCCAGGGAGAACACCTCGCAACAGGGCAATGTCACTCTGAACAGTCCCGATGAGCTGCCGGCAAGCCCAACCGGCAATGTCATTGCCCCCCAGGTGTAACAGCAGCCCGACTGGCTGCTGCCGCCGTCCAAGTTCCACTCAAACATAATCAAGAAGCTGATCCCAATGCATGCCGCAGCGGCCCATCCAGCACAGCCGCACTCCAGCCCCGGCGAGGCCCAGGTGAGCGCCCAGCGGCCGAACCGCCACGCGACGCTCCACCCAGTAGACAAATGAGTGCCCGATAATCCACCAGACACCGGCAGCCAAACCATCTGAAAGCAGAAAAGAGCGGACTGCCACCAGCAAGCAATTCTGCAATAGGAAGCAAAGGATTAGTACCCACAGCCCCCCCCCCCAACCGCGGGCAGCCGACCTCCGCGGCACTGCACCCCACTATGCCGCACCGCCATCCGCCGACCAGCAAACGTACCCAGCGTAGGCACTGGATCGCCAACGGCCGATGCGCTGAATGACCCGCGGGTCTAGCCCCGCAGCCGCCACGCTAGTCGCTGCCCCGATCCGAAAGGAGTGCGAAGCGTAACTCCGCTCGGGGTGGCCCAAATCACGGAGGGCCAGGCATAGCACAGCCGTGAACTGGAACTGCGTCACCGGCTTGCCATCCGCATGAATGAAAAACTGGCCGCGCGCCACCGGCCGCTGCCGCACATACGTACGCAGAGCCCGAACAGGACAGCACAACAAGGGAGGGATGGCGCGCAGCAGGACCCAACCCCCTTTCCCAGACTGGTCCGTCTTGGACCGTGACAGGAAAATTTGTACACGCGCTTGGTCCACCTGGACGTGCCCCACCGCCAGCCCCCCGAAAACCCCTGGCCTAGCCGACCGGGGGACCAGCTCGGAAACCCGGAAGGCACCGAAAAAGGCTGTGGTAAACAGCGCATGAAACAGTACCGCCTCGAAACCCGAGGCGGCCACCCGCGACAAAACCTCGCAGATCCGCAACAGGAGCTCGTGCGATACCAGGAGGCGCCAGTCCCGCGGCCCCGGCTGTACCCCAGCTGCACCCCGGCTGCACCCCGAGAGCAACCGCCCGACTAAGAATGAGACGAGCGGATTCCCCCAACCAGCCGCCTTGGAAAAGAAGGAGAAGCCCGCAAGCGCCCCGGAGACCGCCGACTGGGCCCACCCCTCCTTCTTCGCCCACAGCACAAAACGGCCGACCATACCCTCGGACACCGCCCCCCCAGACCAGCCCTGCGTGCTCAGAAACGCACTCACCTGCGAGTAGCCCCGGCGATAAGACGTCCAGGTACTGCGAGCCACTGATGCCGCCAGCAGGACCATTAGGTCGGGTCCCAATCGTCCAGAGATGCTCCGGGACCCGGGAGGGGAGCTCGTCCGCCCCAGGAGCCAGCTGCCGGAACTGTGCCCACTGAAAACGTGATAACGCGTCAGCGATTGAATTCTGGGAGCCCGGCACATGCCGAGCCCGAGCGGTGACATTCAGTCACAAGTAGGCCAGCACAAACACCCTCATCAAGGAAGCCACCCAGGGGCACCGAGGAGCATGATGATTCAGGACCTCCACGACCGCAGCGTTATCACACCAGAAGACGACACGCCGATCGCGCAACCGGTCCGGCCAGACCCACAAGGAAACCACGATTGGGAAGAGCTCCAAGAAGGTGATATTCCGCATCAAACCGGAGCGCACCCAGTCCGCGGGCCAAGGCTCCGCACACCAGGCACCGTGACAAAAGGCCCCGAAACCAGAACCACCCGCCGCGTCGGTAAACAACTGCAGGTCGAGATTCGATAGCTCAGGCAACTGAAGGACGGCACACCCGTTGAAGCCAGCCAGGAACGCATCCCAAACCCGCAGATCCTCTCGCATCCCCAAGGAAACCCTGATCCGGTGATGCGGGCGCCGCAGCCCCGCCATAGACAAGGATAGGCACCTCGTAAAGGGGCGCCCCATAGGAAGGACACGGCAAGCAAAATTGAGATGCCCAACCAATGACTGCAAGACACGGAGTGAAATCTTGGAAGCGAAGCAGACAGAGGCCACCAGCTCGCGGAGGCGCTGAACCTTCAGCGCCGGCAGGCGGACAACCATAGCCACCGTGTCGATCTCAATGCCGAGAAAGGTGAGGCAAGTAACCGGCCCAACCATCTTATCGGCCGCTACCGGAATGCCGAAGGCGGCAGCCACGTGCAGGAAGGTGCTCAACAGCGTGGGACACGTCGGGGCCCGCTCAGGACCAACGAAGAGAAAGTCGTTCAGATAGTGCACCACGCTGGAGAATCCCGACTGCTGCTCCACAACCCAGTGCAAGAAGGTACTGAAGGCCTCAAAATATGCGCAAGAGATCGCGCAGCCCATGGGCATGCACATATCAAAATAGTACCGCGCCTCGAAGCAGAAGCCGAGCAACGGGAAAGCCGAGGGATGAACCGGCAACAGGCGGAAAGCCGATTCGATGTCCACCTTGGCCAGGAGGGCCCCTGGCCCGCACTGCCGGACCAGGGAGACGGCGTCGTCGAAAGAAGAGTAATGCACCGTGCAGAGCTCGCGGGGGATGCGGTTGTTGACCGACCCGCCCGGAGGGCAAGAAAGGTTGTGTATCAACCGGAACTTGCCCGGCTCCTTCTTGGGAACCACACCCAATGGCGAGACTGTAAACGGGGAAAAGGGGGGCTCCAAAAAGGGGCCCGCCACGCGGCCAAGCGCACACTCCTCAGCGATTTTGCGCCGTACAAAATCACCGTGGCGCCGAGCGGAGGCGGCGTTGCGAGCCCCACCCCGCGCGGATGTCCCTCGCACGGGAATGCGAAAACCCCGTGTGAACCCCCCTAGAATCAGCCCAGCTGACCTACCCCGGCGGGAACGCCCGTACTCGAGCAACCACGGGCGCATCACCGCGACCCGCACTGGGGTACACGCCAGGACCGCCGCTGCCTCACTTCCCCCCCGCAGGGGACCCCGCGACCCCCTTCCGGCTGCACTTCATGGCCACGTGCGCGCCCCCACACAAGGAGCAAGCGTGCTTAAATTTGCAGTCCGGGAAGGGGCAAGACGCCTTATTGAAGCGCCAGCAGACATCCCCCCCGAGGACCCCCACCTTTGGCTGTGGCAAAGCAGCGCCGGAGGCACGAAAGGACCGACCCCCCGCCAGCAGCGGAGCCGTGCCCGCCTTGCTCCCCCCCGCACTGGCTCCACCGCCCCGACCCTTCGCAGACATCTGTGTCAACCACAAGTTGATGTCCTTTGTCCCCCAATGCAAGAGACTGTTCTCCTCCATCTGGTCCCGGAACTCCTCGTCATAATTCAACCAGGCCCACCCGTCGTGGGCCTGGGACGCCGCCAAGATGTTGTCGGCATAGGCCAGTAAAGCCCCGTACTGGTCCGGGAAGTAATGCCCCCAGACACTCGCCAGACGCAGTAATGCGCGGGTCCAGTTGAGGGTGTTGCGGGAGACCTTGCGCACCCGACCCGCTTTCTCGTCTTCCTTGCGCTTCTTACGGCTCTCCCCGGAGTGCTTATGGCCGTCGAGCAAACGGAAGATGTCAATATATCTACGCCGCTGGATCCGCCGGCGCAACTTCCGCGGAACCGACTCCCACAGCTCGGCGCAGCGTATAATGGAGGGCCCACCCATAACACCGCCATCCGCCGCCACCGGAACAGAGGTGTGCAAAGTGCCCGAGGATGACGACGAGGAAGAAGAGGACGAGGACGCTCGCCTGCAGCGACGAGCCCGCTTGCGCCTCCCTTTCGCCCTGCCCCCCCCCCTCGGGACCCGGAACGGAGTCAAGAAGCCCACCCCCTGCCCCGACAGTATACTCACCACTCCCCCTGGGAGAGGCGACCAGAGCGCCTCCGGTGGACGTGCCAGGGACCAGGACAACCGACGTCGCCGGGGAACCCGAATGGCCCGCTCTCACCGACCCGTCGGAAGCAGCCATGGCAGTGGCAGGCGTCGAACACCCTGGGACCTGCGAAGAAAAAGAAGGAAAACCAGCAGCCGGGGCTCCAGGGGTACTGAGAACTGTAGAGGGCCCGCCCCCTCAGGCGCAGGCCGAAGGCCCCAACCCTCCCGCCTCCCATGCCGCGGCGCCCCCCACCAAACCACGCCCCTCCCCCAACCACCCTCCCCAGCCACCCCCCCAGGGGCCCAAACCCCCCCACGGGACCGCCCCGTACGCCCAAGGGCCTGACGGACCGAAAAACCCCGGAGGAGGGGGGGAACCCAGGGAAGAGGGAGCAGGCCCTACCCCTACCCGGGAAGGGGAAGAGGCCGAAAGCCATCCTCCCCCCGTCTCAGAGGGCGGGTCGGGCGCCGGGGCCCGAGGGGACCCCGGCCCCGTGATGACCAGGCAGCCCAGCTCCGCCGACCCCCCGAGCGGCGCCAACGCACAATCCCCGCCCGAGACGCCCGCCGTAGGCGTCAGAGCGCCCACGGAGGCGCACACAGCCGCAGTCAAGGGCACGGTGAACCCACTGGTGGACCCACGCCCCCGAACGCCCCCCCCTGCAGCGCCCACGTCCCTGCCGGGACCCGGGACGGGTACCGGCAGCCGAGGCGGCCGAGGGCGCCGCCCTGCTGTGGCCCGCGGGCACGGACCTACGTCGCCCAGCCCCCCGTCCCCGAGCACCGCCCCGCGGTCCCTTGGCCGCCCCCCGTGCTGGGAGCTGTCGGGCCATAAGTGCTGGCCCGGTCAAAGGGGCCGGCAGCAGCCTAAGCACCTGCAGTACGAGGCCCCTGCCCGTAGAGTAGGATCGTTTGTTAGTTTTTTTTTTTTTTTGATTAACGCGCTATTCGGCCCCCCCCGGAGCACAAAGGGCGAAGATGAGGTGGCCGGCCGGAGAAAACCCGCAAGCTCCCCCTTTGCCAGGAGCACGCGGGCCCACACCGCCGCAACCAGGCAGGGCAAGCAAACGGACCCCCACGTGCTCGGGAGCGAGAGCGCACGCGGCATGGCTAGGTTTCGTTTTTGTTGTTTTTTTTTTGAAATGGGGCCACCAACGCCGCGCGGCCGGAGTCGGAGCCCTGCCTGAGGGCCAACGAAGACCTGGGAACCCGCATCCACCCAACAGCCCGAAGCGAGGCCGCAAGGAGGCCAAACCCGCCCCAGGCCAGAGGAGCAACCCAGCACCAACCTTTTTCCAGCCGCGAGCAAGGAGGAAGAGGGAGATCGCCGACCGGCGATCCCTCCTTGCTCGCGTTGCCCCGCCCCCACCGACCACCTAAGCGGCCAATCACTGGGCTCCCATGGACGAGCAGGGGGGCCCCAGGGCGCGAGCCCAACTGCGCCCCCCCCACCGCTCCCTCTCCCCCCGAGAAGCAGCCTGCCTCGTGACCGGGCCCCGGGAACCCGGTTATCAGGCAGCTGCGGGACCGGGGCCCGGCGGCTAAGCCGGTACTTCAATTGGCATTAACTGATATTGGCGTCCCTTTTTTGTTTTAGTGGGATCGATGCAATATTCGTTGCTGAGTTTTCTGCTTCTTCGGGGATATATTTCTATAAACTCTGGTTCTGTTGGTGTTGTATTTTCGTGGATTGGCCTTAGCCTAAGGCCTCAGCTTCTCCGGGTCTGCTGTTCTAGCATCTAGAGATCAGAGTTGTCCTCTTGAGAGTCAGGAGCTCTTTGTATCAAGTACATGCACATGACCTTTCACCAAGTGGGATATAATCATATATAAGCCCAGGGCCGGCCCAAGTGTTTTTGCCGCACTAAGCAGAAACCCTGGCCTCACTACCCCCATCCCCAGCTGCCACCAATTCCATCTTGGGAGGGGGAGGCAGGCAGTGGCAGTATTTCCAAAAGCAGCAGTTTTATTTTGCCGCTTTTGGAAATATTGCCACTCCCTGTCTCCCCCCCAAATGGAATCAATGGCAGCTTGTGGGGCAGCACGGCCGCCAATGTGTGCTGCTGTGTGCCCACCTGGGCTGGCTGGCCGCCCTTGGTGGTTGCCTAGTTTGTCCAGTGGAGGGCTGGCCCTATATAAGGCTTAAATGCAAAAAAAATGGATAGCCCTATCTTGCTGCTGGACTGCTGTCTGAATCTTGTATTAGTGAATTTAGAGTTGTTAAGGGAATAGGGATACCTAAACTAATATAAAAGTGTTAGGATTATTTTATGCTATTATCTTTTGTTTGCTTCCCAATGAACTGCTATTAATTTGTAACAGATTAACCACTCATTGATGAAAATACACTATAGTGTCAAATTTCAACCTCTTAATTAAAACAATTAACCATAAATTAAGTGACGTGCCTTGAGTGGGTGTGAAAAAGACTAACTGTATTTTTTTTAAGGCTCAAAAGATTTATCTAAATCTAACAGAAATTGATTTATAACCTGTAAAGCAATCTGTTCAGAGGCAAGCATTAGTTGTGTTCGTGCTAACAGCGTGTTTCCGCGGCTTGTGCACGACCTGCACAGCTGCCCTAGCCTTGCGCCATATCCCTGGCCACTCTCTGCCTTAACCCCGCCTATTTGCATGCTGTTTGGGTAGCATGGCCGCCTTTTGGCTGCACATTCCTGGCTACTGTGTGGCCAAAATCTGTGTCAGCCTTACGCTAAGCCTTGTGCTACTGGCTACTACGCTTTAGTAAACATGCCTCTTAATGTGGATGAGTGCAAAGTGATGCATATAGGGAAGAATTACCCAAAATAGCTATACAATGTAGTCTCCACATGAGGAGGCATCATTATGGACAATATGGTGGTCATTCCCAATCACAAATAGCAGGGTTGGACGTCCAACCCCCGTTTTGCACCAGAACGCTCTTCAGCTCCCTGTGTTCTCCTGCACATACAGAGGGTTTGTGTGTACAGGGGCAATTCCGGTCATGTGTCTGTATGTTCCCCAGCTCCTATTTACATGCCTGTCTTATTCCACCATGATGGTGGAATAAGTGTTGGGCACTGTGTTTACTGTGGCTTGCAGCCCCCCTACCCCATTGAGGCACCACTGGAGAGCCCCCACCGCCTGATTCCAGCCCCCACTAAGGGTCAGATGATGGGGTGACTGGGCCAGTAAGCGTTTTGCCATTTGGGTGCTCTGGCTGGATGCATCGGTACCATGGCGACGGGACGTCGCTGCACCCGCATACCAGCTGGAGCGTTCTGTGGCTGGGCGAGCAGGCCAGTAAACGTCCCCCGCACCAGCATGGGGTACCTGGCTCGATGTCCAAGTCCCCGATTCTGCCGCAGTGGCAAAATCGGATCCATTTCCCGCACGTCTGGTTTTTGCATGGCCAATGCGGCCGTACGTGCGGTAACCAGAATTTGCCTCCACATGGAAATATTTCTTGTGCCAACATGAACTACCCCAAAATTTTTTCTTGCTTATTGAATGGAATGGGTGGACAGTCTAGTAAATAAAATGAAGAAAAAAATAGGAAGAGGAGCTGAAGTGAATGCTTAGCGAAATGTGCTTGACTGTAGTGTGCAGCGGTGGACAAAAAAACAAACAGTATATCAGATTATTAAGGCAGGAATAGAGAATAAAACAAAGAATTTCATATTGTGTCTGCATGCTCCATGGTACCACTGCACATTGTGTATTGTGTGTAATTCTGGTCGCTGCATCTCTGAGACGTTACAGTATACCAGAATTAGAAAAGGTGCAGAGAAGCGTGGCCCAAATGATAGAGGTTGGCATAACTCTCCTACAGTATGAGGAAAAGCTAAAGAGGTTAGGGCTTTTCAGCTTGGAGAAGAGACAGCTGAAGGGAGATATGACAGAGATCTATAAAATCCTGAGTGGAGTGGAACGGATAAGCACAATCGATTATTTACCTTTTCAAAAATTACAAAGACTAGTGGACACACCATGAAGTTACTAAGTAGTACATTTAAAACAAATAGAAGAAAATATTTTTTCTCTCGGTGGATTCTTAAACTTTAGAAATTGTTGCTGAAGCAGGTAGTGTAGTTGGGTTGAAAAAAGATTTGGACAAATAAGAAAAGTCCATAAACCATTATTAAGACAGTTCTTGGGATTAGTAGAATAGAATCTGGCTACGTTTGGGATTTTTTTGAAACTGGGATGTTCTTTTTGATATTTAGGATCTTTTAATACAGGTTATAAAAAGACCAATAAAAGACCCAATATTCAATGGCGACGGCTAGCGCTTGTAGAGTGCATAGCCATTGCCGCTGAATACTAACGTCGGATATTCAATACCGTGTGCAGGTGTAAATGCTTGCATCTAGATTTTGCACATAAGTTATATTTTATAACTTGTGCATGTAAATTTAAGCTCTGCATATGCCCCACCCAGGCTCCACCCTTGTGCATACCCAAACGTAAATATATACATGTAAGAACTTATGCACGCGCTTTCACAATAGTGATTTCCTAAAGCGCACATGTAAAATGCCCATATATGTGCATAAGTCCTTTAAACTTTCCATGTACCCCTTATAAAATTAGCTGCTTAATACCCAGGTCATTAACATGCATTAGCTGCTAATGTGGCAGATAACGTGGCGCAGTTAGCTACACCTCCAGAGACAGGTTAGCTGCATGCCATGTTAAGGCCTTGCTATTAATGCATTATAGCATGGCAACCCTCCAAAAGTACAGAGAACACACTCAGCATTCAGGGCTGGACCAACCACTAGGCAAGACAGACAGTTGTCAAGGCAGGGCTGATGCTATCCAGTAAGCTGGGTAAGTGTGGCAGAGGGGCACCGACATCAGAAGGGCACTGTTAGCCACCCACCCCCACTTCCCAGTCAGGATGACCTGCAGAATGCCAGTGGCCTAGTGGAAAGCCTGCCCACAGGACATGCTGCTCCCACAGGCAGAAGGCTGTGAGAGGCCACAATTGCTACTCACAGGCTTCTGTCTGTGGGAGCAGCATGTCCCACGGGCAGGGGCTGCGCAAGGCAGATTGTGCCTTGTCTCTCTGGGATGGGATCACTGCTTGCACAACCCCTGCTCGTGGGGCATGCTACTCTGTGGGCAGGCTCTGTCCTTTGTACATACAAGGGGTGGACATGGGGAGGAGCAGTGGACATGGGGGAACATTGGGAGATGGACGTGGATGGGTACAGGGCATCAGAAGGGAGGTGCTGAATGCATGGGAGAGGAAATAGGGAGGCAGCGGGGATAAGACTGAGGTTGGGGGCTAGGGAAATAAAGGGAGATACTAGAAGTGGGAAGGGGCATTGGGGAACAGGCATAGGGAGAAGCAAGGAGGGGGAGAGGGAGTGGTGGTGTTGGCCAGGGAATTATAGGGAGTCTATGGGAAAATGCTGGGCTTGGGGAGAGGGGAACAGAGGGAAACAGAGGGGAGATGCTGGACACAGGGCAATAAAGAGAAAGAGAAATGCTGGACATGGGGGTAATAGGGAGAGAGAGGGGAGAAGATGGATATGGGGTAAATAGATTGAGAAAGAGACAGAGAAATGCTGGACATGGGAGTAATAAGGATGGGATGAGATGATATGCAGATGGGGAGATGCTGGTTGCAGGGGGATAGGAGGGGAGAGGACAGACATGGAAGGATAGGGGGGGAGAGAGAGCAGAGGCATTTGATGGAAAGAGAGAGTCAGGGAGAGAAAGAGAGAGACTGGTTGGGGGAGGGGGTGAGACATGTTAGACATGGAGGAGGAGAGAGAGTGAGCAAAAGAATGGGGAATAATGGGCCAGGGAAGATGAGTTGGGGAATTGGAGGACTGGGGTGAAGGTTGAAAAGTGGTAGGTAGATGGCATAAAAAAGAGGGGGATTGAGAATTAGATAGTAAGGAGTACTGAAATATGGGTGGACAGAGAGAGAAAGAGAGAAATAAATGGAAGAAAGTTGAAAGGAAAAAAAATCATCATCCAAGATTGAAAGAATTGAAGAAAACAAAAGGAGAGAAAGAAATGACAGATGGACTAGAGACTGTAGAAATATCTATTAGAAGAAATCAGAAACCTCAAATTGGAACCAGCATGATCAGAGAATAAAATCAGACAACAAAGGTAAAGCAAAATAATTTATTTTCCATTTAGTGATTGGACTTTGTGCTATCTTTATATTTTCCACAGAATGGGGAACCGCATTTCTTTTATTTCTCTGGTGTTGCTCTGCATGCAGTGTTTGGCTTCTTGGGGTTTCAGTATAATTTTTGTTTACATAGTTTTATTTTTACTTTAGGTTGTGGTGACTTATTCTGTACGTGGTGAGGGTCTGTGTTCTGAGTGTGTGCCCGAGGCCAGGCATTCCGTTAACATGGAATTTGTATGTAGGGATCTGTACTGTAGTAATGTGACTTGTTCAGCTTTTAAATAGGTGTAAGGATGTTCTAGGGCAGCGATGGCGAACCTATGGCACGCGTGCCAACTGTGGCACGCGAAGGCCTTGCAGCTGGCATGCGGGAAGGTCCGCAATTAAGATATGCGGTGCGGCGGGAGGTGAGTGTGCTGGCAGGGCCGGCCCGTCCATTGAGCAAGAATGTTTTTTGCACAGGGCCCCGCGTTTCAGGGGGCCCCGCGCAAAAAACATTCTTCAGCATCCAAAGTTTTAAAAAAAAACAACAAACCGGCTGCTTCTGCCGTGGCAGCATCAAGAGCTCTGCCGCGGCAGCATCAAGAGCTCTGCCGCGGGGCCCCCCCCCTGCCCGGCACAGCCTCCCTGCATCATCAGCTTTCTTCAAGTCCCAAAATGCGGGCTTCTTTCAGAGCCGCGAGAGTTTCTTTTCTTGCGGCTCTGTTAATCCCGCCGGGGCTGATGGGAAATCCCATCACCCTTGGCGGGATTAACAGAGCCGCAAGAAAGGAGACTCTCGCGGCTCTGAAAGAAGCCCGCGTTTTGGGACTTGAAGAAAGCTGATGATGCAGGGAGGCTCTGCCGGGCAGGGGGGGGGGCCCTGCGGCAGAGCTCTTGATGCTGCCGCGGCAGAGCTCATGATGCTGCCGCGGCAGAAGCAGCCGTTTTTTTTTTTTGTTTTAATTTGGGATGATAGGGGGGAAGGGGGTTTAGGACTGGTAATGGGCTATGGGAGGGGGGAGGCTAAACTGGAAGTGGGCTGATGGGGTGGGGGGGTGGTTAGGACTGGTAATGGGCCATGGGCGGGGAGGCTAAGACTGGAAGTGGGCTGATGGGGGGGGGCAGTTAGGACTGGTAATGGGCCATGGGGGGGGGTTAGGACTGGTAATGGGCCATGGGGGGGAGGCTAAGACTGGAAGTGGGCTGATGGGGGGGGCGTTAGGACTGGTAATGGGCCATGGGGGGGGGGTTAGGACTGGTAATGGGCCATGGGGGGGAAGCTGACTGGAAGTGGGCTGATGGGGGGGGTTTAGGACTGGTAATGGGCTATGGGGGGGCTAAGTGGGCTGATGGGGGGGTTAGGACTGGTAATGGGCTATGGGGGGGCTAAGACTGGAAATGGGCTGATGGGGGGGTAGGACGGGTAAATGGCTATGGGGGGCTAAGACTGGGTGATGGGGGGGGGTTAGGACTGGTAATGGGCTATGGGGGTGGGATAACACTGGAAATGGGCTGAAGGGGGGTAGGACTGGTAATTGGCTATGGGGGGGGGCTAAGACTGGAAATAGGCTGATGGGGGGGCTAGGACTGGAAATAGGCTGATGGGGGGGCTAGGACTGGAAATGGGCTATGGGGGGGCTAAGACTGGAAATGGGCTGATGGGGGGGTAGGACTGGAAATAGGGTGATGGGGGGGGGTTAGGACTGGTAATGGGCTATGGGGGGGCTAAGACTGGAAATGGGCTGATGGGGGGCTAGGACTGGTAATTGGCTATGGGGGGGGGGCTAAGACTGGAAATAGGCTGTGGTGGGGGTTTGGATTGAAATGGACTCATGAAGGGGCTAGAACTGGAAGTAGGCTCATGGGGGGCTTGGATTGGAAATGGGCTGAGTGGAGGGGAGCTATGATTTGACTTGGGCTGATGGTGGGGCTAGGAAAGGACTAGAAATGGGCTCATGGGGGGCTGGGATTGGAAATGAGCTGATGGAGGGACTCGGATGGGACTGCAAATAGATGGGGGAGCTAGGACTGGAAATGGGCTTATGGGGGGCTAGGACTGGAAATGGGCTGATGCGGGGACTAGAAGGGAGCGGATGCTGGGTGGGACTGGAACTAGAATGGAGCTGATGTTGGGGGAGGATTAGAATGGGATGGAGCTGGGAGAGTGAAATGGAGAGGGAAAAAATATTTTGTGTGGGAGGGAAGACAAATCTACAATTGTCCGGATATTGGGAGAGTAAGTGGGGATTGAGGATGGAGGGGTAAAATTTGAGTGGATGAAATAGGAATGAGGAAAGAGCAAAAGGAGAAAGATTAGTATGTTAAAGCAGATGTAGAGAGAGAATGGAAAAAAACTAGAAGAGAGAAGAAAAGACAAATGGACAGCAGACGATGAAGAGTTAGCGGAAGACACGAAGAAACCAGAAGAAAGTGGCTGGAGCAATTGCAGCTGAAAAAAAATGCACAAAAGGTAGAAAAATATCTCTTTATTTTGAATTTATTAATTGGAATATGCCAGCTCTGGGAAATGTGCATCATTAACGTCTGCGCTTTGTTTAGTACAAGAGCAAATTAATGTATAGTTTTATTTCTACAGTGTTGTACATTCTAAGTTTGGCTTTTGGGATTCCCAGTTTAATTCCCACCGAGTCCTGACACAGTTAACAGTTTTAAGAAGTTTATCTTTTTTTTACTCAGGATACATTTGACATGTTATGTGAATAATACATTTAAAATATATTGTGTAACTGAATCAAATTCTTCCTAAATTCATTAAATTGAATGAAATCATTAAAACATTATAAATTGCCAATAAATTGAAATGAAAACCAAAGGATTGTGAATCAAATTGATTCTCTGACAATACAAAGATTCCAACCTTTACAAATGATGTTACATAGTTCAGGCAACTTTATAAAGAGTTTTTAGATACTAAAATCTTGTTGTTAAGGTTTAATTGACGTGCTGGCACTTTGAGGAAATTCTTTGGTTTTATGCGGCAGTTTGGGCACTCGGGCTCAAAAAGGTTAGCCATCACTGTTCTAGGGTCTGCTGCAGTATTTATAGTGCTACTTTTTTCTGGGTAGGCCCCTTGTTGTATACGTTTTGGAAGTTTATGCTAATATGGTATAGTAGATTTTTCCTTGTAGATCTTCGGTGACTTTTGTAGGGTTTTATATTAGTTCTCAGTATGCCCGGTACTGGAGAATGTTTGTTTTTGAGATGACCAGAATCATATTTTTTAAAAAATATATTGAGATCTGTGGGTGAATGTCCTAGTTCTGCTCTTCACCCATTTTCGAGGGAGAGGTTTCTGTGGATGCAGTATATATATTCAAAAAGAAAAAGCAAGAATCATAACATAGTTTGTAACAAAATAAAATGAGTTATAATTTTATAATTAGGTATTATAAACTGTGCTGTGGTTCTCACTTTTATTGTTAGTTCCTTGGTTTGAGAGCGTCTTGCATTTCCTTTGTTTTTTGCAGAATATATATTTATATTAACACCATGCTGGTCCAGTGCACAGTTTCAGGAATTATGGTGGGGTTGCCAAGCCCTTCTTGGTGTTTATTTTGGAGTGGGAGGTGTTGTGTTGGGGTCACAAAGTCCCTCTTGTTTTTCAGATGGTGGGAAGTGCTGTGTAGGGGCCACTAAGCCTCTTATTTATGTGAAGGTGGAAAATGCTGTGTTGGGGCATCAAGTCGCTCTTGTTTTTATGGATGTGGAAGGTGCTGTTGACCCCTTCTTGTTTGGCATATTTAGCAGCACATTTCCTAAGCTCTGTGCTGGTAACATATGTGTAGGTCACAGTACCAGTGCGGGGCCGTAGGCTAACCTCAGGGAGGCAGTTACATCCCCCTGCAGTTAACACATTTCATTGTGGCAAAATGGCTGCCAGTGCAACTAAAGCCACCCACTGAGGTGGCATTAGTTGTACCCACGCTACTTGCGCTGAGCCATTATGTTAGTTTCTGCCAACAATTCAGATGCCTGCATGTGAGAGTTCTTACTCTCTCCTCACTCTGAAATAAAGTATAATTTTGGGAAAGAAATCCTGAAACCCAAAAGTAATGGGTAAAAGCATGGAACTTACTCTTTTGTCTGGCCAGAAAGTGGCCATGTTGTTCTTGCTTTTCTCTCGCCAGTTTTGCTCATAGTTTCTAGATGTACATTGACTGCATGGTTTTTTCTGATTCCTTCTTTCTGTACAAAATCTTTCTCCTGAATATTTTTTCAATGAATAAAATATTTCTGAGCTGTCCGTGCAACTGAGTATTTTTCTTTTGATCCATATCTAAAATTTAGCATGCTCTTTGACTATCGCAGCCTCTTCATAATGATGCTAAGTATTTACTTCTCAGTAGTTATTTTTATTCTGGCTATGCATTTGCCCCTTCACTGCAATTCTCTTACAACATTGGATCTGAAGGAGAAATACTAGCATGATGTGAGACGAGTTCACAAAGGAGCTTTGGAAAAAGGAGGGTGGGGTGTAGCCAACATTAATAATAATGAGGGAGGGAACACTGATTTATAGGTTGCAGGGGGGCACCAGAAACCCTAGTACTGTGCCTGTGCCTAGGACAGCAGCATCTGGAGAGGGGGGAGCAAAGTGTAGCTACAGTCAAAGCAAAATAATGGGTCCTGGTAGCCACATAAACTTGGAGTCATCATTGCGTACTTGTATCTACAGGAAGAATGGTCAAGATGCAAATGGTCCATTTACCCTTGTATGTGACTTTTTGAAATCTCCCTCATTATAGATAATATTTACAAAATGAAGTTTAATATTTAAAAGTGTGATGTCCAAATATGCGTTTTGATAGGATTGTTCTGGGAGGGATAATCTTGAGATGATTACAATTGAGTTTAATAATCTAAATCTTGGAGAGGAAGAGGAGGGCACTAGGGGTCTAAAAGCTACTTGCAAGGAGATGCAAGAATGATGTTTTACCCTAGGGCACCTAATACCCCTGCACCGGCCCTTCCAACAGTTATGGCAGAGGTTCTGCACTTAATGTGCCTTAACTTTTGTAATTAAGATGTAATAGGTGCAAAATCTTAGCTCACTTTAGTAAACTGAGGGCTTAATGAACTTCAAATAGTTTTGAATATAAAGGTTACATTCTCAAAGAGTTATTTTAAAACAGTTAAATAGGATCATGACAATTATCTGTCTTTAGCAATGCTTTAAACTTTTATCTCTGTACCTTTATTCCTCATTGCATTTTTTTTGCTTTTCCTCTCCAGACATTATGGTTTATTGTGCCTCCATTAGGTGCCTTTGCATGTGATTTACACATGGAATGGCCCGGCTTTCAGAGCAAGTTAATGATATAATATCCCCATTTATATTCAGAGCAGTCAACGCTTTCCAGTTCCCGGAATAATGAAAAACCACCTGCATTTAATATACATGGAAAAATGGAAAGGCAAATAGTAGACATGGCACAATCAGATAAATGTAATCAGATAAAATATCACAATATTACAGCAGATCAGCAGCTGGTAATGACTTGAATTTTAAGAGACTGACAAACAGCATGGCCTAAAGCAATCAGGCACAGCTCATTCTGAGCTACTTATCCCAGATTTGATTACTCTTCTCATATGTTTCTAGCAGATTAAACCTTTGGGGATTTTTTTTTAGTTTAACTCTTGTAGTGATGCTTTGCTTTAACATGAAAAAATTAAAAATATATATATTTATGAAGAGACATTTTCGAAAGGGCATTCAAGTGCAATTTAGGACATTCAGGACAAAGTGCAGAAAAACACTGGGAACATCTTTGTTTCAGCCTGATTTTAAAAACATAGATGCCTTGGATGTGGATGCCCATGCCAGTGTCCTTACAGACATCTTCATTATGAAACCATGGGGTGGGGATATTCATCTCAAGCAAGGTTGCATATGGGGACATCTTGTGGCATAGCAAAACAAAAACTAGAGCCCCTATTCCCTGTCCGTGTTTGTAGTCAAATTGTAAAATAAAGGGGGTATGAGTACACCTCTTTCTCTACACCCTCCAGATGTTTGCCTTACAAAATGAGCACTTTTCAGATGCCTATTTGGGCCATGGTTTGGGACATCTAGGTCGTTTCTGAACTTGGGTGAAGGAGTCCAAGTTTTTGGGAATGCACCGGCCATGCCTACACCACTCCCCTGTTCTGGATGTCCTCGCACCTGGGACATCCAGAGATTCATTTTCTAAAATGGCTTCAGGGACGTCACTGCTTTGGACACCTCTGCGCCCATTTTCAGGTGTCCAAAGCACAAATAGGGCTTCTCAATTCTCCATGACATTTAGTACTATACTGAGAAACACCATGTAGAAAAGGATTGGTGTGAAGGCTGCATAGTAACATACATCAGATGTTTTGTCTGTGTCCTTGTATTCGTGGTTTGGATTTTATTATCTTATGCATTGAGATACTTTTGTCATGTGCTTTACTGGAAGATCCATCCTTAAAGGTGATAGAGAAGAATAAGTGATAGGGATTTCCTGGTGGTGGAGACGGGCACTGTATATGAATTCAAGAAAGCATGGGACAAGCACAGAGGATCTCTGATGGAGAGGAGATTATAGAACTTAGTTGTTGGTATCGGTGGGCAGACCGGATAGGCCATATGGTCTTTAGCTGCCATCATTTTTGTATTTTTTTTTTGTGCCGTCAAGTCAGTGCTGTCACCTCGAGACCCAGCTGCCCCTGGGCTTTCTTGGCAAGGTATGACCAGAAGTTGATTGCCAGGCCTTTTCTTCTGAGAAAATGGAGGGTAAAGTGACTTGCCCAAGGCCATAAGGAGTGGCAGTTGGAATTGAACCCTTGATCTTTTGGGTATAGGCAGTTGCTCTAACCATTAGACTACTCCTCCACCACCCTTTTTTGCATATTTCTATGAATTTTGATATGAGCTCTGATGAAGAATAATGATGTGAATGGGGGGGGGGGGGAGGAGGAGATGGATTCTCTCTGTCTTATTATAAGTTTGGGGATGATTAGGATGTTTTTTAATGGAGATTTATGGGGCATGACTGTTTTTAATTGTGGTGTTGATATGTTATAAATTGTACCAATCAGTCTGGTGTAAATGTGGGAAAGGGAGAGAGGGAGAGGGATGTGGTATAGAAGAAATAAAAGAAAGAGAATGGTTACAAATCTTTGTCACTTTACGCCATAGGCACAGAATAGGGAAAAAAAATGTATCTCGTCCTGTACATAAAGCTGTATGTTATTTTGCCTAAAAGGTTTCATGTTATAAACCAGGTACTGAACTTTTTAAATGCTGTTTTGCTCTCTGATTGTGTCTACGAGAGGACATTGATAAGATGGAGGCTTCAAACGGCTTCTTCTAGTGCATGCAAAACATGTCGAGACAAGTCACTTCTGAAATGAGACACTGGATATAGATTTACAATGAAAGGTGGTTTGGAGTAGCTCATAGTTACAATTTGGATCATTAGCCTATAATACAGGATTTACTGCACAATGGTGCTATGCTCTCTGAAAATGATTCAGTGTGGTCCAGAGGTGCTGTAGTAGGTCAGATGCAGGTACACAAATGATTGGATCAGTTGGCTGCCAGTGTCTGTGGCTGGCCATTCAGAATGCCACACCAAAACAACATCCTATTTTCAACTGGCGTGTAAAACCATATCAGACATCTTCAAGGCATGCTGAGGGATGTCAACAATGTCTGCACACAATGTAGAGACAGACTGTTATTTTGGCAGAAGTTTCTATTAAGCTTAGCAGTGACTTCTTTACACTTGGTTGGGCATGCTGTTCCAAATACAGAGGCTGAGGGACTGCTGCAAACAAGCTCCTGGCCTGTTTACAAGTTGTTATTATATTTCATGAGAAGAGTGTGGGCATTGCCATGGCCAGGAGCTTTCTGTGTTCCTTGCCAAGGAAACATGTAAAAAATTCTAATATAATTATCCCTTTGCATTGAAGCAGCTGATTTTTAAAGGGATCACTAATATGTAAGGTCCCCTTAAAGGACTTTGAATTTGTGGTGGGCTAGTGGTCCCTATTACCTCCTCCCCAGTCCTAGTTTGGGACTTAATATTCAAAACTCATATGTTACTCTATAAAGGGCAGTCCCCTTCCCAAAAATATAGCCTCTGGCTTGGGCTCCCCCTGAACCTCCTTATTTTCCCTCATGCTAAAGTCACATAATTCTGAAGGGGACAGGAGTAATCACTACTTGCTCCTGCCTTAATGCCTCCATCTTTCAAAATGGCGGCACCTGATACCTAGTGATATGTCTGAACATGCTGCTAGGGATCAATCTTCCAAATAAGGAAGCACTCTCTTTTCTGAAAGATTAACCCATGGTGATATATTCTAACACACTGTTAGAGGTTGGGGGCTGCCATTTTGAAAGATGGTGGCACTAGGGCAGGGGTGAATGGGGATCTCCTTCTGTAATTGGTGACCTTGAGGGAAACTGGGACATGGGAGGCAGAGAGTTCAGGGAAACAGAAAAATTGACAGTAGATACAGCCTATCCAGTCTGCCCCTCTATTCCAACTGCTAAGCTTTACTGTCTCTCTTTTCCTTTAGAGATCCTCTGTATTGGTCCCATGCTTTCTTGAATTCAGATATAGTCCTTGTCTCTACCACCTCCACTGGGAGACTATTCCATGCATCTACCACTCTTTCCCATAAAGAAATATTTCCTCAAATTACTCCTGAGTTTATCCCCTTTCACCTTTATTCTATGACCCCTTGTTGCAGAGCTTTTTTCAACTGAAAGAGGCTCTCCTCCTTTACATAGATGCCATGGAGGAATTTAAAGGTCTTTATCATACTTTCTTCTTTTTGCCTTTCTTCCAAAGTATATATAAGGAGATCTTTGTCTGTCCCCATATGCCTTTTGATGAAGTCCACTGACCTAAAGAGATCTCGCTATTTTGCAAGGAGACTGATTCTCCACTATCACCCACCAAAGACCCATCAGATATCCCCAGCATTGAGCGCTGCACAAAGCCCTTTATCGTGAGTTGATGCTGGGTTGTCCTGCCCTTCTCTTTGAGCTTCCTCCTGAAAGCAAACACCAGGGCTGGCCCCAAAGTTAGTTGAAGGTGTTGACACCTAGGCAAACCTTACGCCTTATGCCGCCCCCCCCCCCCTGGCTGGCAAAATCTATTGTTTAGCTTTGAATGGCCCTGCTCGTTGCCAACCCCCCTCCCCCAGAAGCTGCTGCCCTAGATGGCTACTTGTTTTATCTAATGGCTAGGCCGGCCCTGTCGAGCAGTAAGGCGGAAAAACAAGAATCTCAATACCAGTGTCCTCTCTCTAAACTAGGGGTTCTTACCCCAATCCTTGGGACACACCCAGCCAGTTAGAGTTTCAGGATAACCACAGTGAATATGCACAAGAGAGATCTGTATTCAGTGGAGACTGTGCAAGCAAATCTCTTATGCATATTCATTGTGGTTATCCTGAAAATCTGATTGGCTAGGTATGTCCCAAGGACTGGGATCAGATACCCTGCTCTAAACCATCATGTTGGATCTCTCAGTGTTAATTTTATTTTTTTGAAAGGTAAGGTAAGATTCTATTCAGACATCCTACCCAGCAGCAAAGGTCAGCAGCTGAGTTGTCTCGTAGTCCCAATGAATATCTTGGGTGCCTTCTTTTATAAGCTCCCTTTACTGCAAATGCATCTAAGACAATAGAAACATAGAAACATGATGACAGAAAAAGACCACAAGGCCCATCTAGTCTGTCCTTCCATAACAACAACTACAACAGTCCACTTTCTACCTTTAGAGATCCTCTGTGTTGGTCCCATGCTTTTTTGAATTCAGTTACTATCCTCATCTCTACCACCTCCACTGGGAGACTATTCCACGGATCCACTACTCTTTCCGTAAAGAAATATTTCCGCATATCACTCCTGAATCTATCTCCCTTCACCCTCATCCCATGTCCCCTCGTAGCAGAACTTGCTTTCAATTGAAAGAGGCTCTCTCCCTGAACATTTATGCCACGGAGGTATTTAAACATCTCAATCATATCACCTCTATCCCGCCTTTCCTCTAAGGTGTACATATTAAGATCCTTAAGTCTGTCCTCATATGCTTTATAATGAAGCCCATTAATCATTTTAGTAGCAACCCTCTGCACCGACTCCATCCTGTTCACATCCTTTTGAAGGTGCGGTCTCCAGAATTGCACACCATACTCCAAATGAGGTCGCACCAAAGACTTATACAGAGGTATTATCACCTCCTTTTTTCTGCTAGCCATTCCTCTCCGTATGCACCCAAGCATCCTTCTAGCTTTTGCCGTCGCCTTTTCTACCTGTTTAGCTACTTTAAGATCATCAGACACAACCACGCCTAGGTCCCGCTCTTCTTTAGTGGACAAAAGTACTTCACCTCCTATACTGTATTGCTCCCTTGGATTGCTGCAGCCCAAATGCATGACCTTACATTTTTTAACATTAAATCCCAGCTGCCAAATTCTAGACCATTCTTCAAGCTTAGCTAGATCCCTCCTCATGTTATCTACACCTTCCTGGGTGTCTACTCTATTACAGATTTTGGTATCATCCGCAAAGAGGCAAAACCTTACCCGACAGCCCTTCCGCTATATCACTAACAAAGATGTTAAAAAGAATCGGACCAAGGACAGATCCCTGGGGCACACCACTGGTAACATCCTTCTCCTCAGAGTGAGCTCCATTTACTTGTACTCTTTGTCGCCTCCCACCCAACCAATTTCTAACCCAAGCAGTAACTTTAGGGTCCATCCCTAGGGTGCTCAGTTTGTTTATAAGTTGCCTGTGAGGAACAGTGTCAAAGGCTTTACTGAAATCTAAATACACCACATCTAGAGCTCTCCCTCGGTCCAACTCCCTGGTCACCCAGTCAAAGAAATCGATCAGATTTGTCTGACAAGACCTGCCTCTGGTGAATCCATGCTGCCTCGGATCCTGTAATCCGCTGGACTCCAGAAACCTCACTATTTTCTCTTTCAGCAGCGTTTCCAATAATTTACTCACCACTGAAGTTAAACTAACCGGCCTGTAGTTTTCAACCACATCCTTACTTCCGCTTTTGTGTAAAGGCACCACATGAGCCTCTCTCCAGTCCTTTGGCACCACTCCCGACTCCAACGAGGCATTGAAAAGGTCAGTCAGTGGAGTTGCTAGAACGTCCCCAAGTTCCCTCAGTATTCTAGGGTGTATCCCATCCGGTCCCATCACTTTGTCTACTTTAAGTTGAGCTAGTTTCTCACGAACACAGTCTTCTGAAAATTGTTCAAGATGTCCCTCGCTTCTGTTCTTATTTGTGGGTGTTTTCTGAGGTCCTGCTCCTGGTTCTTCATCTGTGAACACAGAACAAAAATATTTGTTAAGCAATTCCGCTTTATCCTTATCAGCTTCTACATATTCCCCCCCTGCACCCTTGAGTCTGACAATACCACTTTTACCCTTCCTCTTATCACTAATATATCTGAAAAATGTCTTATCCCCCCATTTTATTGCATTGGCTATTTCCTCCTCCTTTTGAATCTTTGCCTTCTTGACTACTTTGCTAGCTTCTCTAAGTTTTTCCAAATACAGGTGCCTGTCTTCCTCTCTCTGTGATCTCTTGTATTTCATGAAGGCCTCCCTCTTTTTCTTCACTTTTTCAGCTACTTCCTTCGAAAACCATAGCGGTCTCCTGTTCCTTTTGCCTTTATTTACCATTTTAACAAAAAGGTTGGTTGCCTTTAAAATACCCCCTTTCAGTTTTGCCCACTGTTTTTCTACATCCCCCAGCTGTTCCCATCCCACTAACGACTCCCTGAGGTATTGGCCCATCTTCGCAA
This sequence comes from Ichthyophis bannanicus, assembly GCA_033557465.1. Lineage (NCBI taxonomy): Eukaryota > Metazoa > Chordata > Amphibia > Gymnophiona > Ichthyophiidae > Ichthyophis > Ichthyophis bannanicus. The sequence continues at coordinate 830,744,115 of CM066032.1, forward strand.
AGTTAGTCTTCCAAAAGTCTAAGATCTTCACCTTGGAATGGATTCTAACAGCCCTAGTCCTAATACTGAACCACACCATCTGGTGGTCACTGGATGCAAAATGATCTCCCACTACAACATCAGAAACACTCTCACCATTGGTAAGCACCAAGTCCAGTATGGCCCCTTCACGTGTGGGGTCTGTTACCAATTGCCTGAATAGTTCTCCCTGTAGAGAATCCAGGATCTCCTTACTTCTAGATGATACTGCAGCAGGAATGTGCCAATCAACATCTGGCATATTGAAATCTCCTAGCAGTAGCACTTCCCCTTTCCTAGCAATGCTGCGTATGTCTTCAATTAACTCTCTGTCCACCTCTTCCTCTTGTGAGGGAGGTCTGTATATCACACCAATGCAAATAGATTTCTCTTTCCCTCTTTCTAGTTTAACCCACAATGCCTCCTCTCTCCCTTTTAAGCTCTGTAGTTCCAAAGCTTTAATAGTAGTTTTTACATATAGTGCCACTCCTCCTCCCCTTCTTCCTACCCTGTCCTTTCTGAATAAAGTATAGCCAGGTATAGTTACATCCCAGTCATGGTTTTCTGTGAACCATGTTTCTGTAACTGCCACTAAATCCAAGTCAGCCACTCCCACCAAAGCTTCAACTTCAGGGATCTTATTTCCCATGCTACGGGCATTAATACACACTGCTTTCCATGTGTTACCCCTGTTACCCATTTCCATAAAGGTATTTAATGTATCACCTACCTGGGGGCTTTCACTTACCTGGGGGCTTTCTTCACCCATCCCCAACGAATCTAGTTTAAAGCCCTCTTCAGTAGATTAGCCAGTCTACTACCAAAGATGCATTGACCTTTCTTGGACAGATGGATGCCATCTCTGCTCTGCAACCCTTGGAACAGCATCCCATGGTCTAGGAAACCAAAACGCTCTCGAAGACACCATCCACGCAGCCATGCATTCATCTCCAGGATGCGAGCCTCTCTGCCTTGGCCTTTACCCTCAACAGGGAGGATTGAAGAGAACACCACCTGTGCACCTACCTGCTTCACCCTCTGTCCCAGAGCCATGAAGTCACTTTTGATATGTTCTGAGGTATACCTGGCAGTATCATTTGTTCCAACATGGATTAGCAACATTGGGTAATAGTCAGTGGGCTTGATGAGTCTCGGCAACTCTCCGTAACATCTTGGATCTTGGCACCAGGCAGACAGCACACCTCTCTGGACATCAAGTCTGGTCGGCAGATGGACGCCTCAGTACCCCTCAGAAGAGAGTCTCCAACAACCACTATCCTTCGTTTCCTTCTGGTCACTGATTCCGCAACTATGGGGTACTTGAACTCTGGTTCTTCCCTTTCCAGGGATGCTTTCACCTCCTCCACTTCCAGGGCTGCATAATGGTTCTTCAATTCAAGGGCTGGAGAAGTTGGATTGGTGATTTTGCAGGCTCTGGTGACTGTTGTCCAACCATCGACATTCTGTTGGCACCCATCTTCTCCTGTGCTGGAGAGCCTGGTTGCTGCAAGAAGCATCTCATCAATGTACTTCTCACTGTCTTGAATGCTCCTCAGCCTCGCCACCTCCTCTCTGAGTTCCTCCACTTGTTTCCTCAGAGCTTCAGCATGCAGGCACCCTGCACATGGAACCGGTTCTTCAACTGGCATTAGGACCTCTGTCTGGACCGAGGCAGAAGCTGTAACGGGGGCAACAGCTTTAGCAATACGATTTTTCCCAGCCATTGTTCTGTTTGTGGAGCTTAGGTATCTGTTAAAGCAAAAGAGAGAGATCTACCAAGTACCAGCTGGTTTCGCAGCTGTCCTTTCAGAGAAAAAGCAGTTAAATCTCTTTAATTATATTCAATATGTGCTGGTCCAATTCACTGTGATTTGCTAAAGGGGGAGGTGCCCTATAAAGCAAGACTGCTCACTAGGGGTGGGTGTAACTTGTCTTTTATTTTTGTTTTGTATAAAAAGAAATACTAAAAAGTAAATATGCCAGGATTATAGAGGCAAAATATGCTGCTAGATTCACATCTTGACATCTGGGATATCAAGACCCAGGACGAGAGTGGTTGATTATTTAAGGGATAGTAACTGCAGGAGCAGGCATTTTTTGGGGATTGATACCCTTGCCGAGGGTTAGTTGCCCTGAGCTGAAAACAAGAGCATCTGTCAATGAAGCAGAGAAAATATCTGCTAATATTTGCTGCAATGGGTATTTGGGCGGATATTCAAAGCACATTAGCACCCTTTAGTAAAAGATGCTCATAAAGTATGCACCTAATGCACCAATAACTCCAGAACCATGGCATATTAGGTGCAATACCGCATTAACGATTGGGGGTATGGACAGCATTTTCCCCAGCAGGTAATGTGGTGCTCTGCCCCAAAAGACACATCACATTAGCATGTGTGCATGCAACTCCACCTGTTGAGCTGGCGTTTGGTGAATCCATGCTAGTTGCACGGGAGGCAGTTTGCATGCGTTGTGTACCCTGCTCTAACTGCGCAGGGTGCACACCACCTGTTCTCCACCCAGAACCGGCCCAAGGGTTTATACTGCCCCAGGCAGAAGCCCTAGCCATACTGGCACCCCTCCTCCTATGCTGATCACTCTGCTGTTCCTTACTGCTTCTGATTCTGACAGCAGCGTCAGGGGGCAGCTTTCTGCCACCCCAGGCAGAAGCCTTGGCTGTGCAGTCATCCCCCTACCATGCTGAGCTACGCCTCTATCCCCTATTGCCACTGATTCCAGTGGCAGTGTTGGGGAGGGGGAGTGGCTTGGCTCAGCAGCAGCAGCAGGCCGTATGCTTCTACACACATGGCCTGCTGCTTCTGACCCCCCTCAAACACAACTTCGAGGGGTCAGAAGCAGCAGGTCATGTATACCGAAGCATGTGGCCTGCCACAGGCTGCTGTCGCCAAATCTATATGCCCCCAACTTCACTGCCAGAATCAGCAGCAACAGGGGGTGGCGGCATGGCTCAGCATGAGGGGGGGGGGGGGCAGCGTGGCTCGGTGTGTGTGGGCAGCAGGCCTTGTGTGTCAAAGCACATGATCTGCCACCCACAGAGGTCTGTTGCCCTGGGCAGCCACCTAGCCTACCTAGTGGATGGCCAGCCCTGTCTCTGTCCCTAACCTATTCCAACATTGGATGCATGGTTAGCATGGGAATTGGCTCCCGCTGTCATGGCTCGACACTAGCTGGCAAAGTGCATCCCAGGCATGCTTTTAGAGCACACCAGACATGTGCTTCATGTATTCGCCCTTTAGTAAAAAAAAACCCCTATGGGCCTGATTCTGAGACGTGTGTTGTGTGTGTTTTGTGGGGCTGCACGTCCCGCTGAGATGTGCAGCCTCTAAGCCGTTGTGACCCTATTCCCCCTCCTGCTCTCCCCAGACATCCTGAGCAGGATGGGGAGAGTTGGTAGGGGACAGGATCTGGATGGAGCAGGGATAGGCCAGCCCAGCAGGATGTACAGGGCCGATTCATGTCACAGCCCAGTATGTCCTGCCGGGTCAAAGGGGACGTGCTGCTTATTCCATCTCGAAGGTGGAGTAACCAGCACAAATCCAGCGATCGGGCCCAGAGATCGCTCTGGAGCCGGGGCTGGGTGGGAGGGCGGTCCCCCGCTGCCTGATCCAGTCCCTGGCTGGTCAACTGTGGATCAGGTGGCGGGGAAGAAGGGGCCCAAGCTGCAGCGGCCAGGGGAGCCTGTGGGGGGAGATGTCCCCGCAGGCAGACAGGGGCACTCCAGGCTATCCTCAGGCCAGATTCTTTGTACCATGGTCCAGAATTGGGTCCTATCAAACCTGTCTTACTCTGGGATGTCCAGAAAGCCCAGACATCCCCCTCTCTGAATCGGGCTCTGTTTGCTGGCAGGTGGTGAATGTATAACTTGCGTATCCATATATTTTCAGAACTTATGCGGATAATATTAGGCCTTTTAAATTACTAAAAAGCCAGAAATTATCCCTATGATTAAGGGAAGGTTGGAGGAAATACCAGAAATTATCAATTTGAAGGCAATATTCATTAATAAATTTAATTTAGGCCTATTAAATAAGAGATTGCACCAACATGTTCACCACTGAATATATATATGCAGCACTGCTGTCTCATCTAATTTTTTCCCTGTTTAATAGTTTCTTTTTTTTGTATGCCACTTTGTTGTACTCTTGGTGAAAAAGCAGTATACCAAATTACTGAATAAGATAAACTAAACTAAACTACCTGCATAGATACTGGTGCTGAATATATGTATTAAGTTAAGCCCCAGTGTCAGCATTAACTGAAAATGATGACCATGTTGGCCCAGTATCGGGCACTTTATTCCCAGTTAAAACTTTGTTAACCTGAAATTCAATTAGGTTAGCCCACACTCTGAAACCCTGATGAATTCAGTAGAGAGATTTCATTCTCCCTGATAAACCCAACCAAGAGCCCACATGCCTAGAGCCTGTTAGAGTCAGCAGAAAGGCTAGAGGACAGGAAAGACTTCAGAATCTGTAAGAACTTTCCATGATTACAGAGAGATCAACTTACCATTTTAAATTTTAAAAAATAAATTCTCCTGCAAAGCGTGCATAACATCATAGCTCAATATTATTTCCCTTCTGGACAGCACGTGAAGTTAGCTTGCTTTGTCAGATGGCTAAGTTGAAATGCTTTTGTAGCTAGAAAAATACCAGATCTCCATAAATGTGACTAGTTTGCACTATGCATTTTGTAAAACAATCCTGGGCCGGATTTAATATTGTGTCCACCAATTTTGTGTTTATGGGAAAATTCTTTAGTAAATCAAACCCAATGCATCTTGGAGCCTACAGTGTTTTTAAATGACTACTGTTTCTTTTGAGATTCATACATTATAGAGCCTATCTCTGTACACATTGTGGAGGCTCAGTGGTACTAATCTGACTTTAAGCAATAACAGAGGTGTCGGACCTTTCCCTGTAAACCGGCTGCATACATAGCACTAAATTATTTACTGATATTGTTTTGGCTCAGAAGCTACAGATATTGTAAGTGCGTGTAAAATGGGAATGCTATGCTTCTTCCATCTGTCTAAGAAATAGTTGATTGCTGGGGGAGGGGCAGGGTCTTTACTGAATATTTCTACAGGAAAAAAATGAGAGCAAACCCCTTGCAACATACGAGCCCACTTTGCAAAACCCTTTTTTTAAAGGTATCAAGAAAGACGTGATTAAGAGGAGAAAGCCCCAAACAAAAACAAAACATATTAGGCTAGATTTACAGAAGTGCGCCACCACTTTAGTGCATGCTACGAAACACTAAGGGGTATGTTTACTAAAACCCCGGTAATGTGCGGGCCGCGCTAGTGTGCGGGTGCCATATAAGGAGTGGACGTTTCTTTCTGAAAAAGAAAAAACGTGATTTAAATATGCGCTAAGGTGCGTGGCGCCCATGTGCGCCCTGCACATTAGCGTATGAGAAAGCTGCGCGGGAGGCATAAGCAGCGCGCTGATGTGCAAGCAGAAGAGCAGAGCCACAGCACAATGGCTAAGACACTTATCAATGGTGCAGGGATCAGGGATTCAATCACCCACAGTGCCCAATGAAGATGGCTGGCTGAGGCATTACTTTAGGAGGCATTTCAATATTGGGCAGCATAAGGCGGCGCGCTGATGTGCATAAGGCAGTGCACTATTCCTTTAGGAGGCATTTTAATATTGGGAGGCATAAGGCGGCGCGCTGATGTACAAGCACAGGAACAGAACCACAGCACAATGGTTAAGACACTAACCAATGGTGCAGGGATCAGGGGTTCAATCCCCCAAAGTGCCCAATGAACAAGGCTGGCTGAAGCATTGCCTATTATGGGGAAGATTGCTTTAGGAGGCATTTTATTTATATTTTAATTACTTCTACTAGCAAACGCACTCTCAAAGCGTGTTAACATAAGGCACATTTTAAAGTGCACTGTCCGCCAGGGCACCCTAGAATGTTGCTTATAGGGCGCTTTATAGGGTGCCGTATGAGTTACCGCAAGGTCATAGCACTGTTTTTGATGGCAGCACTGTGCAGTTTAAGGAATGAAAAGCATAAGTAGGTGCGCTGACATGCAAGGAGGAGCAGCAGTGGAGCACAATGGTTAAGACACTGACCAATGATGCAGGAGTCATGGGTTCAATCCCCCACTGTGCCTAATGAAGAAGGCTGGCTGAGGCATTACCTGTTATAGTTAATATTGCTGTAGGGGGCATTTTATTTTAATTTTAATTTTAATTAGTGCTGCCAGCAAACACACCCTCAAAGTATTGTAACATAAGGTGCTGCCTAAGGCGCCTCATAGGGTACCCCAGAGGGCACATTTTAAAGTGCACTGTCTGCCACGGCACCCTAAAATGTCCCCTATAGGGCACCCTATAAGTTGCGTCACTGGATAATGTACAGTGCACCTTATATGGATGGTAACCATAAGGTGCCCTATAGGGCACCCTATAAAGCACCCTCAGAGGCACCTTATGGGTACAGTACGCTAAGGGTGTTTTTGCTGGCAGCAATAATGTACATTAAAAATAGATAATGCTTTGGGCAGCCCTATCAAATAACCACACTGTGGGTTTGAACCCATGACCTCTGGCTCCACAACCAGTGAAGTAACCATTGGGCTACAGCTCTATAGCTGCTAGCAAACACCTGGCTGGCTTCAGAGAGAGTGCACGTCACCACAAAGACAGTCTGCTGTGGTCACCAGGATAGAGTTAGCACACCCGTACCCATGATGCACTGCACATGCAAATCAGCTGTCCACAGATAAACACAAGATGGGGTATGCACCCCCACAGCACCTCGGCCTGGTAGGAAGAACTGACCATGTCCACCCCCACAGCACCTCGGCCTGGTAGGGGGTACTGATCGTGTGTTTTACTGGCACAGAGTAGCTACACACCGTCACATTGTGCGGGTACTGTGCTCACCATGAGGGTGCGGTGAGGCGCCCAGCACCAGGTACACAGCACCTTCCATGGCAGAAATAGGCCATGCTGGAGGTCCAAAGCAGTGTTAATGTGTGAGATAGGTAGTTTCTGCAGAAACACTTTGGATATATCTGTCTGTCTCAGTCAGGTGTTGCCCCTATGGAACCCTAGGAGGATTACCATCCTCCTCTCCAGGGCTGAGGGTGGCAAACAGGGTCTCCCATCAACAGATCCACATTCTACCTCCCTGCAATAGTGGCAGTAGAGGGGACCATCAACCCCAATTCTGCTGGGGAAAAGACACCCTTCAGGGCAGTCAATGCAGCTCTGTACATAACCATAACACAATAGCAGACAGACATTAGGCCTGTATATGCTAAGCTGCACCCCACCACTATCTGATATTCTCCTGCAGCAAGCCTTCAGCCACTGCACCCTGCAAGCCGCTCTATCAAGACACATACCAGCTGCAAACAGTCTGCTAGTTAGTCCATAGTGCATGTTCCTGGTGGAAATGCATGCACCCAGAACTGGGATGGCAGCACACACAAGCAGATAAGTCAGTGACTGGGCCCCAAAAGGAAACCCATAAATATCACATGAGAAAAATACTATATAGCACTATGGGGGTGCCTAGCCATGCTGTCGTCACTGCACAGTCAGGGTGAGAGTGATCTCCCAGCAGGACATACTGAGGTCACCCTGTCTGTGTAGGTGGTGGCCGGGCACTAAAATGTCCCAGTCAGTGCCCTATGCCCTGTGCAGATGCACCCTGGCCAGGCCACCCTGTCCGGGCTATACCCATGGTACCTCGCTCCTCATTATGCACATTGGCAGGCCAATACTGGCAACAGTGCTGGCAGTGTGGGCTGTGGAAGATGGTTGCAGCCACCACACACTGTATAGACAGACACACACTCCGACACCTATGCCAGCATTGTGCTACTATAGAGGAGTTCGGCAGCCATGCCCACCACACCAGCCCTGGGCACAGTACAGGCATGGATATGGTACACAATACTGTTGGGGGTCACTCCCCAGGGTGGTAAACACTGTCAGAGACCAGACCTGAAGCACACACCGCAGACATCAGAATGATTGTTATGATGGAGCTCAAGCAGAAAACTGTGCTTAATGTAGGAATTTCTATCTGCCAGTACTCATAGCAAACGTTTGAGAGCTGTGTACCGTATACCCAGGTGTAGGGTTGCATTGCTAAGGTATGCAAGTGCTAGTATTGGGAGATGCACGCAGGGCTCAATGTCCTGCCTCTCCAGGAGGCATTGGCCAATGGGGCCTGTGGGTGCGGGTGTGGGTGTGTCTGCCCCTGTTGGCTGCTGCTTTACGGCAGAGGTTCCCAACTCCAGTCCTGGTGTGCCAAACACTGTTCGGGTTTTCATGCTGTCCATCATGAATATGCATGAGCTATATCTGCATACCATGGGGGTGGTGCATAGATATGCAGCACAGGCATCTTTATTAGAGGCAGCATGGAACCTGAATGGTGTGTGGCCCTCCAGGACTGCATTTGGGAGACTCTGCTCTAGGTAATGCGCCTGTTTATGGTGTCTGTGCTCGGTGGGGTAAAATATAGGCGTATTAACCATGTGTATGTTCTCAGCAATAAAGGTTTGTCCTTACTATCACGGTTTATTTGTGGGAAAAATATGTGGACTGGATTGGCAGTAGCCCCAGCTGGGCTTTGAACCTGTGACCTTCTGTGCTTGCACACACTGTCTGTGTGCACTGCACCACTGTGTTGCCACAGACAAGCTGCATTCCCTGGGGAGTCCATGACTGTACATCTGACAGAGCCTGTCTGTTGCAGTTGACGGTGCCAGCCTGCACAGGGCTAGGCCACTGTCTGCTGTGGCTAGCAGCCACTGCCCCCTCCACCACCTGTACCCTTCCGCCAACATGCTGACATGTCATTATCTTGGAAACAGCATATGACCTGATTGAGTTGTGGCACTCCAGGACTGCATTTGGGGGACTCTGCTGAAGGTAATGCCCATTGTTATGGTGTGTGTGCGGTGTAGGGTAAAATATAGGTGTTTGAACCATGCTTATGTTCTCTGCAATAAAGGAGGGTCTTTACTATCTTTGTTTAGTGGTGGGTAAAATATGGGGACTGGGTTAGCAGGAGCCCCAGCTGGGATTTGAACTTGTGACCCTCTGGTCCTACAGGCACTGGCTGTGTCTGCTGCACCACACTGTGGCCACAGAGACAGTGCAGTCCCTGGAGATAGGAAACCTGGCCGAACGGATCAGAAACCCTGCTCTGCACAATTTTACTGTGGGCTCATTCACCTTGTATGGAGACAAAAGGGCAAATAAACCTCAAAATTGACCTCAAGAAAAGGGGAAAAAAACATAACCAAGCTGACCAATAGTGATATCAATGGGCAACATTAAAAAACACTCCCAGGAAAGCTCCAAAAAAGAGAAATGATTTTGGAAGGGTCTACGGAGCGTAGACCCTTCCAAAAATCATTTCTTTTTTTGGAGCTTTCCTGGGAGTGTTTTTTATTGTTGCCCATTGATATCACTGTTGCCCAGCTGGATTATAATTTTTTAGAATTTTGTTGTGGTCATTTTCAATTTTTATTTGCTATTTTGTTCTGTGCACATGTATCACACTGCTCACGTTTTGTAGGTTTCCCTGGTTTTGCTGTACATTGCTGACAGAAATGGTTTCTCTTCCCTTCAAATCGGCTCTACCAAGAGGTTTTCACTCGCGGTATTTTTTTAGTTGAATTTCAGCCCCGCTCCTGTGCGGGGAGCCTCTCCCCTCCCACTCTCCACCCATTGACCCTGTCCCTCCGCCCCTCGGGAGCCTTCCTCTGCCCTCAGAATGCCTTTCCACGCCTCTATCGCACTTCAGCGCGCCGTGCACTTGTGCGGGCCCGTTAGTGCAGCACGCACATGTGCGGGGCACAAAAACGCACTATTACTGTGTGCTAAGGTACCTTAGCGCACGCTCAAGTGCGCCCCGCACAATTGCGCGGTTTAGTAAACATACCCCTAAGTCCCAGTTTATGCAAAAATACCTATTCATTAATAACTCACCTAAAGGTCATTATTAGTACTGGGAGAGTGTTGTAGAGGGAACAGTAAAAAGCTATGCTGTAATGATGGCTTATATCTTGCTGTGAGAGGAAGAATGATCCTAAATGAGAACTTCAGATCATACTTGGATAGGAATTTAAACTATGGATGGAGGGTGAAGAGAGACAAAGTCAATGGATTCAGACTGCCACCCCAGAAGAACGATGGAGATTGTGGGGAAAACACGGGGACGATTATGAGGCTATTCCAAAAATAGTTGGAAAGGCATGAACACAAATGCTCATAATGTAGGCAATAAAATTCCTGATGTGCAAACCCTATGATGGAAGGTGCACCTAGATACTGTTGCTATGGCAGACGTGGTTCGGTGAGTCCCATGGATGGGACATGGCTCTACTGAGCTATTTTCTGTTTACGAAGAATAGGAATAGTAGAAAAGATAGAGAAGTAGCTCTTTATGTGAGAAATAGCATTCAAATAATTGAAATGCAGGGGGCTTGGGGAAAGGAGTAGGTGATGTAGGCAATTTTAGAAAGGGGAAAGGCACTTCCATGTATTCCAATGTGATCTACAGATCTCTAACTTATATGGATGAACTGGATAGAGATCTGAGTGAAGACATCCAAAGGCTGGGCATGGTTTATGGTTTATTTCATATACGGCTTTTATATAAATTGCAAGGTGGTATACAATAAAAATAAATAATACCACTGAAAAGAGAAGAGAACTACAATAAATGGACAGAAAATAATATAAAAAGCCAAGAATGGAAAAGGTGTCTAAGGTAACATACCATTCCACGTAAAACAATGTTATACTTACTGAAAAAGAAAAGAAAATCAAACACAGACATAAACCTGCTCCGAAGCCATCCCAAGTGAAGTCACTGTGCACCAAAAGCCATACCAAATAGATGTGTTGTCAAGTTGGTCTTGAAGGCTTTATCAGAAGGTTCAAGATGAAGTTGAAGAGGTAATGTGTGCCATAAGTTGTGCGATTAAAAAGAAAAAACTAGAGCAGCAGGAATGAAGGGGAAGGTGTTAGTGGGAGATTGTACCTTGACAGATATAAATTATGGTATCTTATCTAGAGACTTAGTTAGAATCATAGACACCCTGCAAGGAGGTCTGCTCACATGAATGGCGATAGAAGTCAGAGAGATGAGGCAGCAACCTTGTGGCTAAAGCAACTAGAGTTCAAATCCCACCAGCATTCCTTGTAGTTTTAGACAAGTCACTTAAGCCACCATTACCTCAGGTGCAAACCTTTGGGGACAGGGAACTATTTAATGTGCCTGACTGTAACTCACCTTGAACTACTACTGGAAAGGCATGAACTAAATAAATGAAATAAAAGGAGTGGAGGAGTGGCCTAGTGGTTGGGGCAAGATACTTCAAGCTGGAAGGTCAGGGGTTCAAATCCCACTAGAGGACAGCAATCTTGGGCCAGAAGGACTGGGGTTTCTAGTCCCACAGGGGCTCCTTGTGGTCTTGGGCAAGCCACTTAACCCTCCATAGCCCATGTTCCCTGTAAAATAGTTATCTCCAAGTTATAATGCCCTGTTCAATGTAAACCACACTGATGCAGAATAGTGCAGTATATAAGAGAATGTAATAAATAAATAAATATTAGGCCTTGTACTTATGAACAGAACAATCTTTACTATCCCCACAAGTTCTACCCATGAATTTCAATGCTACTTGGATGAAATAAAAAAAGTAGTTTAATTTATTTGAATTTGATATACCACCCTCATTAGACATATCAAAACAGTTGACAAAGTTAATTAAAATATATTTAGAATAATTCAATTGTAGAGAGTACAGATCTTGTTAAAAAATATTGGCGAGGAGTTAGGGTGCAGTAACACAAGATACAGGACAGAGAAAAGAATTAAAAAGAAGGGGCTGGGAATAATTTAAGTCTTTATTCCAGTTACCCAAAGGCTGGACCAAAAAAAGCTACTCAGCTCAACCCTCACAGCGGGTAGGTGAAGTGGAAGAATGATGGGCTAAACTACACAAACTTATAAGGGTGACAATACATTTTCAGATAAGGAAAGTAAATAACAATAAGAGGAAAAGAAAGCCACTATGGTTCTCCTAAGACAAGTGATTAAAAAGATAAAGACAAACAGACCAGCATTAAAAAGCACCTCACTGCCTTGTACTAGGGTTTGCCTTTTCTTTTTCAAATATAAGGATAAAGGGATCTTTAGGGAGTATTTGTCACTCTGTTTTACTGAAACAAGTGTAAAGTTCTGGTAACCATACTACTCCCGGAGAAAACGTGAATCTTTAACAGAAACATAGAAACATGATGGCAGATAAAGACTGCCCTTCCAAATGAACCACTAAGCTCTACAGTTCTTTTTCCTTTAGAGATCTTCTGTGTTTGTCCCATGTTTTCTAGAATTCCGATACAGTTTTTGTCTCTACTACCTCCACTGGGAGACTGTTCCATGCATCTACCACTCTTTCTGTAAAGAAATATTTCCTCAGGTTACTCCTGAGTCTATCTCCTTTCACCTTCATCATATGGCCCCTCATTGCAGAGCTTTCTTTCAGTTGACAAAGGCTCTCCTCCTATGTATTTATACCATGGAGATATTTAAATTTCTCTCTCATATTCTCCCCCGTCCTGTCTTTCTTACAAAGTATACATATTGAGATCTTTAAGTCTGTTCCGATATGCCTTATGGCAAAGCCCACTGACCATTTTGGTGCCACCCTCTGTACCAACTCGATCCTATTTATATCCTTTCGAAGGTGTGGTCTCCAGAATTGCACAAATACTCCACATGAGGGCTCCCCAAAGACTTATACAGATGCACTATCACCTCCTGCTTCCTGGTGGCCATCCCTCTCCCTATACACCCAAGTATCCTTCTGGGCATGAAGGAGAGACAGGGGAGATACTTGGGCTGGGGGTGGACGAGAAAGGGAGAGGAGAGATCCTGGACACGGGGAGGGAAAGAGACGCTGGTCGCAGGGAGGAGATAGGAGAAAATTATAGACAGGGAGGGATAAGGAGAGGAAGATGTGAAATGCTGGCACAATGGAAGGGAAAGAAAGACGAATATATTGGACATGGGGCAGAAATAGAGAGAGGAGAAAAGGAGGATATAGTGGGATATGAAAAAGGAGGTGAGGTGCTGAACGGAGGCAGCGACAGAGAGGGGATAAACACTGGATAGGGGAGAAGGGTACAGATACAGCGCTGAGCCAACCACTAGGCAATCCTAGTGGCAGCTTCTGCAGGGTGGCAAAGGGCAGGGCATTGAAAGCTAAACAATAGATTATGACAGCTGCCGGACATGGGGGGAGAAAAATGGAAAGGTGAGAGCTAAAGATTGAGAAATCAGAGGCTTATGGGGTATGCTTACTAAACAGCGGTACCGATATCGCATGGATTCCGCTACCGCCGTTTAGTAAACATACCCCTATAAGAACATATAAGAAATGCCATATTGGGTCAGACCGAGGTCCATCAAGCCCAGTATCCTGTTTCCAACAGTGGCTAATCCACGTCACAAGTACCTGGCAGTTTCCCAAAAAGGTACACAGGTTCTCCACAATGCTTGTCCCGGGGTAAACTGGATTTCCCAGGTCCTCTTTAAAAATGGAACTTATCATAACCTTTTTCTAACTCAGCTACACTAACAGTTTTTACTACATCCTCTGGTAACAAACTCCAGAGTTTGATTATGCGTTGAGTGAAAAAATATTTTCTCTTATTAGTCTTAAATGGGTTACATTGTAGCTTCATTGCGTGTCCCCTAGTCTTTCTACTTTTTGATGGCGTAAACAACTGATCTACATTTACCTGTTCCACTCCATTCATTAATTGATAGAACTCTATCATATCTCCCCTCAGCCGTCTCTTTTCCAGGTTGAAGAGCCCTAACCTTTAAGTCTCTCCTCATAGGGGTATCCTTCCAACCCATTTACCATTTTGGTGGCTCTTTTCTGTAACTTTTCTAATTCTGCTATATCCTTTTTAAAATATGGTGACCAGAACTGTACAAAATATTCAAGGTGCGATCGCACCATGGAATGATACAAAGGCATAATATCCTTGGTTTTATTCTCCATTCCTTTCCTTCTGATTCCAAGTTTTCTATTTGCGTTCTTGACCGCCACTGCACACTGGGTGGAGGGTTTCAATGTCTTATCCATGATGACTCCTAAATCTTTTTCCTGGGTGGTGATTCCTTATATGGAACGCTGCATCATGTAACTATAGTTTGGGTTGTTCTTTCATAGGTGCTTAACTTTGCAGTTGTCCACATTAACTTTCATCTGGCATTTGGACGTCCATTCTTCCAATTTGTGAAGGTCCTCTTGCAGTTTCTCACAATGCTCTTGTATTTTAACAACTTTGAATAATTTTGTGCCATCTGCAAATTTGATCACCTCACTTCTTATTCCCATTTCCAGGTTATTTACGAATATGTTAAAAAGCAGTGGACCCAACACAGATCCCTGGGGTACTCCACTATTCACCTTTCTCCATTGAGAATATTGGCCATTTAGCCCTACTCTCTGCTTTCTATCTTTTATCCAGTTCCTGATCCTCAATATTACATTGCCTCCAATCTCATGACTTTTTAATTTCGCCAAGAGTGTCTCTTGAGGGACCTTGTCAAAGGCTTTCTGAAAATCCAGATACGCTGTATCAACCGGCTCACCTTTGTCTACTTGTTTATTCATACCTTCACAAAAATGTAATAGATTAGTAAGACAAGACTTTTCTTGGCTAAATCCCTGTTGGCTTTCCCCCATTAAACCATGAATATCTACGTATTCAGTAATTTTATTTGATGTCAGGCTTACCGGTCTGTAGTTTCCTGGATCACCCTTGGAACTCTTTTTAAAAATAGACATTATATTGGCCATTCTCCAATCTTCCGGTACTACAGATGATTTTAGTGATAGTTCACAGACTGCAGACCTACTATTAATAATCTCATATTTCAGTTCTTTCAACACCCTTGGATGTATACCATCTGGTCCAGGTGATTTGCTATTCTTCAGTTTATCAAAGAGTTGTAATACATCTTCCTGGTTTATCAATTTTTTTTCAGTTCTTCTTATACATCACCTTTAAATTCCATTTTAGGCATGAGTAACTTTGCTACATGTTCTTCAGTAAAGACCGAAGCAAAGAATTTATTCAGTCTCTCCGCTAAGGCCTTGTCCTCCCTTAGCACCCCTTTTACCCCCTCTGTCATCTAGTGGTCCAACTGACTCACAGGTTTTTTGCTGAATGTACTTGGGAAAGTTATACATTTTTGTTTGCATGGCTAGCTTTTTTCAAATTCTCTTTGCCTGCCTTATCAATGCCTTGCATCTAACTTACCAGTGTGTATGCTGTTGTTTCCGGTTTTCATCATTTGGTTTCTTTTTCCATTTCCTGAAAGATGCTTTTTTGGCTACAACAGCCTCTCTGTCCTCAGCTTTAAACCATACTGGCAGTTTTTTGGTTTGGGAAGGAGAGAGAGATGGTGAATGAGAGGTCTGTGTTAAGGGTTGAAAGGTGGTAGATGCAGTAACAAGAGGTGGGATTAAGGACAGGATGGTAAGAAGTACTAGTAAAATCTGTGTTTATAGAGAGAAAAATAAATGACAGAAATCTGATAAAAAGACAAATGCCAGAGATATAAGGAAGTGACAATGACAGGAGAGGAGAGAAGTGGCAGATGGGCCAGAGACCCTAGAAAGGAAATTAAGATGAGACAGAGGAAAGCATAAACCAGAGTCTGAGATCAACATGATTAGAGAATAAAATGCCCAGTCATCAAAGGTAGAAAAACTGATTTTATTTTTGTTTAGTGAGTGGAATATGCCAGTCTTTGGAATTTCATGTTCTATCTTTATATTGCACAGTACATGGGCGCGTGCATCTCTTTATATTTCCCTAGTGTGGTACTGAATGCAAGTTTGTAGCCAATGGTGGGCCTGAGTGGGCCATGGCTCCTCCATTCTAATATGAGAGCCACCGAATCAGCAACAGTAGAACAGTCGAATGACAGAGTAACTGGAGGCAGTGTCAGCATTTGCATTGCTTTGTTCCCACCCATATCAGCCCCAGGCCCCACCAGAAAATCAGTCCTAGCTACGCCACTGATGTAGAGTCCGGCTTCTTGGGGTTTCAGATTCATTTTTGTCTAGATGTCTATTTTTAATTTGGTGAAGATCTGTCTTCTTAGTATGTGATTGAGGCAGGTATTCTGCTATCATGGAGTTTCTATGTCGGGATAGGAAATAATCTGGCTTGCTTGTTTTTCTGACAAGGTTTATGGATGTTCTATGGCCCACTGCAATATTTACGGTGCTCCTCTTCTCTGGATAGGTCCCTTGTGTGAGTTTTGGAAGTTGATGCTGTTATGGTATGGTAGATTTTCTCTATAGGTCTTAAGTCATTTTTGTAAGGTTTTGTATTACTTCACAATATGCCTAGCACTGGTGAGAGCTTATATTGCTGATCCTGATGATACCAGAATCAGAAATTATTTTTGGTATGTTGAGTTCTGCTTGAAATGTCTTAGTTCTGCTCTGTACCCACTGTTGGTAGAAAGGTTCCTTTGGATGCAGGCTATATGCTCAAAAAGAAAAAGCGAGAACCATAGCATAGTTATTATAATTTTATTTGGGTGTTATAAACTGTGCTGTGGTTTTTCTTTTTGCTCCTTGGTGTGTTATGTTGTATCTCCTTTGTCTTTTGCAGAGTATGTGTTTACATTAAATTACATGCTGGTCCAGTGTGCAGTGTCAGGAGTCTATATGTCTTATATTAGATTCCCAGGCTACATAATTAAACTGCTGCATTTTTTGCATATTGCAAAGTTTTAAAATTATATAGGCTGGAAATATGTTGCTTTCTCTATTCTTGGGGCAACCATCTGACCAGTGTCCTGAATGAGCGGACCCCCTGTTCTCTGACTGGAGCTCTGAGGAGGCCCCTCCATTTTGGCTGCTGAGGCAAGGGTAGGAGGCGCCATCTCATCTCTCACCTCAGGCAGCAGATTGTCTTGAGCCTCCCCTGTCTAGATCTATATAACACACACTTTCCCGTTTGCTCTCAGACAATACCAGTTGCTACACTGTAGGGTCTCCCTGCATGCTATTCCACTGGCTCCAGCTAAGTATTCAATTTGTAATGAAAAGCAGTTTGCAAAGTAGCTATTTAGACTGTGGAATGAGTTATCATTAACATACTGGACAAATGTATTTATATTATGGCTCAGCAGGTCTGTGTGTTCCTGTTAGAAATTAGTAATGACATTTACTGAGACCTTATTAATATCTTAATATTCTTAGAGGCACGCACAGGCATGCAGCAAATGGAGATCTGTATGCCAGGTCTTCAGAATATTATGACATGTTTGAAAAACTATTATTGGCTGTCATGAAGGCAAGAGTGTTAAATGCATGGAAACTTAATTTCTTTAGCGCATTCACAATCCTGCTTCATGCCCCTTATCATCTAAAATATCTCACTTTCAACAAGAGAAAGAAATAGGTGCACATCTCATGACACAGTTTTATCTTATTACTGCTGCTGTAACAGAAATTAATATTTATCTGTAAATTGGTGCATTCATGTGATGCTTCAAACCATGATGTCAAACAAGCTAAAGTGATCCAAACCTCATGGGGTGTGAAGGAGGGTGAGTGTGCTGAGCCTCTTGGGGCCTGGTGAACAGAAAAAGATTAGAATTTAATTTCAGCTGTGATTGGGGCTGGCCCAACCATTAGACACACTAGGCAGCCACCTAGGGCGCTGGCAAAGAGCAGGACAGTCAAAGCTAAACCATAGACTCATAGCCATGGGGGCAGAAGGCTTAAGGTCTGCCTAGGACGCTAACACCTTGAACCAACTCTGGGGCCGGCCCTGGCTGTGATGCGACCCTATCCACTGGGAACCATGTAGGCCACCAGGCAGCATTTGAATGTGATGGTTTTTACCATTACCAGGAAGGCTACAATGAGAAAAAAATGCAAAATAGGAATAATTTATTCAAGGGGGTGGAAGATAACCTAACAAAATTACGTCCTGAGATGGAATGAAGGAGTAGCCTAGTGGTCAGAGCAACAGCCTAGTACCCAAGAGATCTGGTTTGATTCCTATTGGCACTCTTTGTGACCTTGGGCAAGTCATTTTACCCTCCTTTGCCTTGGAAGAAAAGGCCTGACAATCTACTTCCTATAACACCTTGCCAAGGAAACCCAGGGGCTGCTGGGGTGCCAGGAATCAGCTTTGAGTTGATAAAACTTAAAAACAAATATGGGATTGCTGCTTTAAGAGTCAGATGAGTAAGAAAAATATTTAGCTAAAATTTGGACATGTGAAAATTTCCATATTTCCTAAAATGTGTGAAAATGCTTTGTTAGTAACTAGTCTCCCCTGAGATTAAACGGGGCCTGTTCACAATGTGAGTCAGCATACAGCTGAATAGAGGAGAATAAGGAAACCTCACACCAGTAAGGATTTGCCAAAATAAAAAAAAATCCTTACATTTTTTTTGCTTTGTAATATCTTAAACATTGGGTCAGAAATCTGAAAGAAAACACATTTTAAACACAAGGTTCAACTAGTTTGGTCTTCATTTTGGAAAAACGCATTTTCACTTTCGGTGGCTTTCAATAGCACTGCAAATAAAGAAAGGAAGGCGAGGCAAAATCCTCCTTCATTATTCTCAGAAAGCTTTTTGTGATTGTCTGAGCCTGTCGGTTCCAAAAAGAATTTGTATAACTCTGTTCTTTTTCTAATGTGAGCCAAATTGAGCTTCTTAATTGGACTCAAAATACAATAAGGATTGCGTAGCGGAATGGGTGGTAGTTTAATATGCAGCCAGGGAATCAGAGCTTTTTGGGAACCCAGTGTAGACTTTTTTTAGCAATTGATTTTTGTTTTCTTCCATTAAAATGTGAAATGCCCTGTCTGAGTTCTAGTCCTGCTTTCTGATCATGCAAAGGACACAATTCAGCAAGCCCTGGAACCTCCTCCTTACACAGGCAGTCAGGACTTTGTTCAGAAAGGACATCCCCATTCCATACTTATGGAAAAAGGTTATTGAATAAAGTTCTAACTCTTTCCCTCTCTCCTCAGCATCCTGATTACGCTTTAACATTATTACCTGAGCTTAAGAAAAAAAAGAAACACAAACTTTTCCCCATTCATCAAACGTGCTTGCCTGACAAAAACAAATTACATGCAATTTAACTTAGATTATTGAATCATCAGTTTTGTACACATAATTTTTTTTCTTCAAATGATATGTCCAAATATTACAAATGTTTTTTTAGGCTTGAGATGTAATCTCCAAAATTAAGAAATAAAAATACTTCAAAAAGAAAGAGCAGTACATTTCTCTTTGATAAAGATAAATATGGTTTAAGTATGCCTTGAATGCTATATGAAATAAGACATTAGGGATGGAGTTGTCATAAAAGAAACCCCTGGTGATGGTGCATTTGTTCCTTTAGGGATTTTGCATTTAGAATGCCCAGTGGTGTCTTCAGTCAGTTTCGGTTTGGGCGTGTGAGGAATTTGAATAGGAGCTCAACCCCTGGATTTCTTGGTTTACTGAGCTGTGCTAGGGTTTTGCACCTAATGGATATTAACAACCAAAGTTAAGGCACATTAGGTGCAAGACCTCTGCATTAATTGTTGGCGGCATTCCCAGGCCTTCGAGGAAGGCAACCATGTAGGGAACGCAGAGCAATGATTGCTACTGCATGTTAATGGCCCAGCTAATAACATGGAATGCAATTAGCTAAGCCTCGGGAAGTGTAGCTAAGTGCAGCACATTCTCTACCATGATGGGAATGAATGTATGATAATGAACTTCATATTAACTGTGAGGCACAGTTCCCACTCATTCCCCTCCCGTACCACTCCACCTAATAGGAATTTCTATGGCATGTTTACTAAAGTGCCACAAGTAGCCATGGAGCTCTAAGGTGTGGTTAATGTGTGATTATACCGTGGTGGGGCATAATGGCTGCAGCAAATACAGGGGGTAATACGCTGCTAGCTATAGAAGTAGTAAGGTTGTTGTGAACATATAGCCAGTGCATATGCATGCTATGATATTGCTTGCTAGGTGCGTTCCGTACTTGCGTGTTAGCAGTTATTGGCTGCAGTAGGCATAGGCAACCAAACCTCTGCAGAGAGAGCATTTAGCAATACATGGCCCCCAACCACACTAACAGGGCAGAGTGGTTCAGTGGTTGGGACAGGTTACCTCAGGCTGGAGAGCCAGGGGTTCAATTCCCTCATAGGGACAAGTAGCCTCAGGCCAGAGGGACTGGGGTCTCTAATCCCATGGCCAATCCTTGTGGCCTTAGGCAAGCCACTTAATCCTCCATTGCCTCAGGTATGTTTAGATTGTGAGCCCTTTGGGGACGAGGGAATAAAAAGTGGCAGTTAGCATAAGTTTGTAAACCGCTGTGATACAGAGGGTAAAGGGCAGTATATCAAGTGCCTAAAGCATATGCGGAAATATTTCTTTATGGAAAGAGTAGTGGATACATGGAATAGTCTCCCAGTGGAGGTGGTAGAGATGAGGACAGTAACTGAATTCAAAAAAGCATGGGACAAACACAGAGGATCTCTAAAGGTAAAAAGGGGTCTGTTGTAGTTGTTGATATGGAAGGACAGACTAGATAGGCCATGTGGTCTTATTCTGTCGTTATATTTCTATGTTTCTATATTACTCCTGTGTCTATCTCCTTTCATCTTCATCCTATGCCCCCTCATTGCAGTGCTTTCTTTCAATTGAAAGAGGCTCTCCTTCTGTGCATTTATGCCATGGAATTATTTAAATGTCTTTATCTTGTCTGCCATCTCCTGCAGTTCTTCCAATCACTCCAGGTCCTGCTCACTTCTGTTACTATTTCTGGGTGTTTTGAGGTCCTGCATCTGGCCCTTCATCTGTGAACACAGAACAGAAATGCTTAAGAATTCTGGTTCACCCTTGAGTCTGACAATACCACTTTTGTACTTCCTCCTCTCACTAACTAATATCTGAAAAATATTTTGTCCCTCCAATTACTACATTAGCTATATTTTCTTCCATTATATCATTGCTTTTCTGACTACTTTCCTAGCTTCCCTTAGCTTTTCCAAATATTGATGCTTGTCTTCCTTTTTCTTTACTCTCTTGTATTTTATGAAGGCCACCTCTTTCTTCACCTTTCAGCTGCTTCTTTCGAGAAAGATGGTGCCCTCCTTTTACATTTATTTACATTCCTAACAAAAGGTTTATGGCCCTTAAAATATCCCCTATCAATTTTGCCCACTGCTTTTCCACATCTCCCAGCTGTTCCCTTCCTGCTAAAGACTCCTTGAGGCATTGTCCCATCTTGACAAAGTTAGTTTTCCTAAAGTTTAGCACCCTGACGTTTGAATGAATACTTTCAGCCCTTGTCCTAATACTGAACCACCCATCCAGTGATCACTGGATGCAAGATTATCATCCACTAGAACATCAGAAACACTCTCCATTCGTAAGCACCAGGTACAGTATGACCCCCTCACATAAGTTCTGTTATCGGTTTCTGGAATAGTTCTTCCTGTAGGGAATTCATGATCTCCTTATTTCTAGATGATGTCACAGCAGGGATGTCTCAACCAACATCTGGCATATTGAAATCACCTATCATTAGCATGTTTCCTTTGGGCCTGAGGATCAGCCGAGTTCTAGAATGCAAAAGAGCCACCAATGCCCTCTGACTGCAGTTTGCCAGGAATGCTGCCGTCACTCCCATTGTTATTTTTCTTACTTTTTGATGTTAGGTTTTGGCATGGGAGACTGAAAGGTAACCACTGGAAATAGGCACCATCCTGATGAGACTGCAGTGCCAACTGTCAAAAACATAGCTAGTTGGCATACTTAAGGCAGACAGTGTAGGTGACAGATTCTAGGGGGGTGTCCGTCGCCAATCTTCCATCAGGAGCCGGCGCTACCCGGTAAGCCGGGTAAGTGCAGCATGAGGGCACCAGCAGAGGGGGGAGAGGTCGAGGTCGTCGCTTCTGCCGCTGCTTCTGCTTCCTCCGCTGCTGCTTCCAAAAAGAAAGCAGACGTGGGAACATTTCTCTGTTCCCGTGGCACTGTTTTTAAATTGCTGGGTGGTGGAGTTTCTAAAGGCCTTTAGAAACTCCGTGACCCAACAGTTTAAAAGTTAGCAGAGCTGCGGGAACAGAGAAATGTTCCTGTGGCTACTTTCTCTTTTTTTAAAAGATGAATCAGTGAGGGGAGGGGGAGAAGGGAAAGAAGCTGGAAGGGATCAGACAGTGGGGCCTGGAGGGGAGCAGAAATGGGGGGGGGAGCAGACATGGGAGAGGCCTGGAAGGGAGCAGACATGGGGGGGGGGAGCTGGAAGAGAGTACACAGGGGTCCGGGAAGGGAGCAGACATGGAGGGGAGATGGAAGGAAGCAGACATGGGGGAGGGAGCTGGAAGGGAGCAGAGCAGACATGGTGGGGGGGGAGCTGGAAGGGAGCAGACACGGGGGGGGGGGGGGCGGGGAGCCGGAAGGGAGCAGAAATGGGGTTGGAGCTGGAAGGGAGCAGACATGGAGGGGAGCTGGAAGGGAGCAGACAGGGGGGCCTGGAAGGAAGCAGATGGGGGGGGGGGTGAGCTGGAAGGGAGCAGAGCAGACATGGTGGGGGGGGGGTCTGGAAGGGAGCAGAACTGGGGGGGGAGCTGGAAGGGAGCAGACATGGGGGAGCTGGAAAGCAGCAGAGCAGGCATGGGGGTGCTGGAAGAGAGCTGACACACGGGGATGGCACTGGAAGGTGGATGGACATAGGAGAGGGTGACTGGAAGGGAACTGACATGGAAGGGGGCACTGGGACTGGAAGTTCACTGATAGCTGGGATGGTATTTTAACTAGAAGGGGCTGGACGATGGGAAAGGATGGGGACTGGAAGAGAATAGACACTAGTGGTGGTACTGGGAAGGCAAGGGGGTTGGTACTGGGAGGGGAGGCTGTAAAGGATGCAGATACTTGAGAGAGTTATTAGGACTGAAGAAAGGCTGATGGAAGAAAATGAAGAAAGCAAAAGGAGAGACAAGAAATGGCAGATGGACTATAGACCATAGAAAAAGAGCTAAGAGAAGACAGAGGAAAACAGAAACCTCAGATTGGGACCAGCATGATCAAAAATCATCAGACAACAAAGGTAGAAAAAATAATTTTATTTTCAGTTTAGTGATTGGACTTTGTGCTATCTATATTTCACACAGTATGGGGAACTGCATCTCTTATCTGGTGTGGTTTCCGTGCCTCACTTTCACCATGTATCACTATCCAGGCAGCGGCTCAATATCACTACTGCCTGTTTAGTGATGGGTGCTGCCTCTGCTCCCCCAGAAACGCCCGATGGTAACCGTGTAGTATAGGGGCGTGTAGTGGCGGCACTCGGGGATATTCAGCGGCATTAAATATTTGGATAAAACTTATAATGCAAATCAAATATACTGGTTATTTTATTGCACAGAACTGAAGGGTTCTGAGAGAATAACACAGAATCTCTTCTTCCCATTCACTGTGACAGGCTAACGAACGCAGCAGTGCAAAGAGGTCTCACAAGGAGCAAGGATAATAGAGCATTTGCAGAATTAGGTCACTTCTTTCTAACAGCACATAAACCATCTCAGGGGGAAAAAAACCCCTTACTTCCTGTGATTTGGTATAATTGAACTTTCCTATCAATTCCTGTTGTAATTTATGAGCATCATTCATCCGAGATGGAGGCTTAGAAGACATAACAACTCCCAAAATATTCACTGTGATATTCTAAGTAATAATGGCATCTTATGTTAAAAGCATGGAAGGACTGACTATCTTATGGAAGCCCCCTATACTTGAGGATTTTACAACAGCAAAAAAGGATTCTACGAGCTCCACTGGTGAACTTTATAACAGAGAAGTTAATTCAAAATAATGCCACTTGTGGTTATATGGCTTCACAATATTGGATACTCAGTAGTGATTTGCAGTCATTTGAAATGACAGAAAATGCCAATGACTTTTCATATGTCATTGATACCTTGGAGGGAGTAGACAACATAAGGAAAGATCTACAAAATTAAAAGAATGGTCTTATGCCTGGCAGTTGAGATTTAATGCGAGGAAATACAGAGCGATTACTTGGGATGCAGAAATCCAAAGGAACTGCTGGCGATAGGGAGTGAGGGGTTGGTGTGCACGGATCAGAAGAGAGACCTTGAGATGATAGTTTCTGAGGATCTCAAGGTGGCCACACTTCGTGACAAGGAGGGTGATGCTGGGCTGCATATAGAGAGGAATAGCCAGCAGAAAGGAGGAGGTGTTAGTGCTCCTGTACAAGTCACTGGTGAGGCCTCACTTGGAGTATTGTGTTCAGTTTTGGAGATCGTATCTCACAAAAGATATAAAAAGACTTGAAATCTTTCAGAAGAAAGTGACCAAAATAATATGGGGTCTGCGCCAGAAGACGTATGAGAAGAGACTCAAGGCCTAAATATGTATACTCTAGAGAAGAGGAGAGACAGGGAAGATATGATACAAACATTTAAATACTTAAAGGATATTAAACACACAAAACTTTCTCAAAGATTGGGGAAGCTGTAAGACTAGACGACGACATGAAGCTGCAAGACAGTAAACTCAAAATCAACATCAGGAAATACTTTTTCACCAAAAGGGTGGTGGATGCTTGAACTGCCCTCCTGAAGGAGGTGGTGGGATCCAAAAACACTGATAGAATTCACTTAAAAATAGAGTGGGGTAGCCTCACAGAGCTGCGGGTACAACTCTACAACTCAAGTCACCTCACTGGGCAGACTAGATGGACCATGCTGGTCTTTATCTGCCATCATTTACTACGTTAGCGTGTTTTGTTTCATTTTCTAATGAAAATGGAAGACCCCCCCCCCCAATTTTGTCATTTCCTGTCTTTTGTTAAGTGCACACTTTCTCTCAGTAGTGTGTGTTGAACAACAGTGCATGCTGTTGAGTAATAGTGCTCAGTACTGAGTGATAATGCTCACTATTAAACAAGTGTGCACTATTAATGACATTTATATTATGTTTATTCTCATTTGATATACCGCCCTTAACAAAATAGCCCCAAAACAAAATATTTAAAAAATGAACAAAAACAAACTGAAAAATCCTGCAAACAACACAAGAAATAGAACTAAATGAAAATCTTTGGCCTGCACATCCTGCTCAATCTTTATCAACCTTCCCATCAACGCTAGACCTTTGGGCTCTGTCCCGCCTCGGGATCAGAGCAGGGAAAGAAGGGGGCCACCTCTCTCCCGTCGTGCAATGCACGTTCGTGGGGCACCCGGTGCTAAATCATTTGTTGACAACCTGATTCTGGGTCAGGGTTTTGTACATAGCAGAGCAGCTACCTTGCTGTGATCCATTGAAAGTCATCCCTTGAACCAAGCTTTTGTCAATCTCCTCCATCTCAGCCTGAGCAAGAGAAAACATGTGCCATACCTGCAGCCATGCACTGGGGGATGGCGCTGGCTGGGACCTGGCAGGCAGGGAAGCCCTCCACCCAGGGGGGTGGCTCAAGCCGCTGGTTTTTTTTTTTTTTGAGACACCTTCTCCATCATAAGATATGTCTGCATAATGCCTTCTCTGCCTTGAAAAATGAGAGTGCCCAATTAGTGGAAACTGAAGTGCCCTTAAATGAGAAGGTTAACATCCAATCATTAGTCATGCCCCAAATATGAACAAATCACAAAACAGGAAACTGTTATTACTTGGAGACTCCATCATGAGACAGATTAACCTGGGAACACAGTCCAAGAGAAAGAAGATGGTCAAATGCCTCCCAGGGTTTCCAGCCAGCAGGAACGCAAACCAAATTGTTAGCATAGTCAGTTTGGAATGCAAGCGCTCCAAAATGGATGTTATCCACTTGGTTACAAATGACCTGGTTAAAAATAATATCTCTACAGTACAAAGGAACTTTCAACTTTTGGGGGAGAAACTTAAACCCACTGTAAACACAATAGCATTCTCAGAAGTTCTACCTGTTCATGACAAGAGGGACTGCATCACATAACCAACTTTAATATGTAGCTCCAAACCTGGTGTAAACGAGAAGGATTTAGATATATAGGCAACTGGGGAAATAGATGGAACAACAAGAGGACTGCATCTATCTGTGGCAGGAAAAAGGATCCCGAGTGAAAAATTCAGGCAAATAAGGACAAGCATTTAAATTAGGGAAAGGTGGTGACAAATAGAAAACAACAAGCTCAGGATGTCACTCCCAGCAAAAACATAACAACATTGGTTATAATCATATTATTCCACACATCAATGAAAAGAGTGAAGAGGAGTCTGGAATAAAATCCATGCAAAATACAAGCAAGCCAACCAATAATTCCTGGAGGACAATGAGCACACATGCTCAAACTCTAGCCAACAAAGTTCCTGACCTGAAAGTCCTTATGGTGGAAATGGACTTGGACATTGTGGCCATTACAGAAACATGGTTTAACGAGTTGCATGAATGGGATATAGCCATAGCTGGCTATAATTTATTTGGAAAAGATAGAGAAGGCAGAAAAGGAGGAGGAGTAGCCCTATATGTCAAAAGCAATATTAGGGAAAAGAGGGACTATTGCAGTAGTCGATGTGGAGGGCCAGACTAGATAGGCTATGTGGTCTTTTTCTGCTGTCATGTTTCTATGTTTCTATGAAATGCAGGGGACATGGGGGAAAGAAGAAGTGCTTTGAATTATGTTAGAAAATGGCACTATCATCCACACTGATGTAGTCTACAGGCCTTCAACTCAAACTGAGGAAATCTATAGATGCTTGATCATTGATATTACAAAGGTAGCAACAAAGGAAGAAATGATCATATTGGGTGATGTTAATCTACCAGATATGGATTGGAGTATTCCTTCTGCAAATCTGGAAAGAAATAAAAACATTATGGATACCTTACATGAAGCATTGCTCAGTCAAATGGTGATGGAACCAACCAGGGTAAGTTCAACATTGGATTTAGTACTCACCAATGGAGACAGCGTGTCAAATATCTGGGTGGGTGCCTATGTGAGCAGTAGTGATCATTACACATTGAGGTTTGAGCTAAAAGCCAAGGCAGAATCCACTCACAGCAAACTCAAAGTCCTAGTCTTCAAAGTCAGTAAAATAGGAAAATACCTGAAGGAGAAGTTGGCAGGATGGGAGGAGATAAGGGAAGTGGAATTGCAGTGGGCTAAACTAAAAGAGGCAATAAAGGGGCAATGGATATATATGTAAGGAAAGTAAATAAAAATAAAAGGAAAAGGAAACCTATATGGTTCACCAAAGAAGTGGCTGCAGAAATAAAGGCAAAATATACAGCTTTTACAAAATTCAGAAGATCACAAAAAGTGGAACAAAGAAAAGAATACAGGATAAAGCTAAAGGAGACAGAGAGAAATAAGGATAGCAAAAGGAAAGGCAGAAGAAAAGATGGCTAAAGATTTGAAGCATGGAGACAAAACTTTTTTCATGTATGTTCAGGAGAAGAGGAAGATCAGAGGTGGAACTGCAAGACTCAAAGGTGCTGAGGGCAGATTTGTGAAAGTGACATTGAAAAAGTGAAAATACTAAACAACTACTTCTTTATTCATTAAAGAAAATCCTGGAGAAGGCCCACGTATGACTGACAAATATACAAATGGGAATGAAGTGGATACCATGCCATTCACAGAAGATGATGTGTTAGAACAGCTTGCAAAACTGAGAGTGGACAAGGCGATGGGACCAGATAGGCTACATCCCAGGATACTGAAAGAGCTCAGAGGTTCTGGCAGGGCCTTTAAAGGATGTTTTTAATAGATCCTTGGAGACGGGAGAGGCTCCGCAGGACTGAAGAAATACTGATGTATTACCTCTTCACAAAAGTTGTAATAGTGAAGAGGTGACAAACTATAGGCTGGTAAGCCTTACCTCAGTGGCGGGAAAAGTAATGGAAGCGCTCTTAAATGAAAAAATAGTGGACTTTCTAGAAACCAATGGAATGCATGATCCGAGGCAATATGATTTTACCAAAGAAAGATCATGCCAAACAAATTATATTGAATTCTTTGACTGGGTGACCAGAGAACTTGATCAAGGGCACGCGATGGATGTGATATACCTAGAGGAGGAGAGAAGAAGAAAAGAACTGTGCTGCCTTCTCCAGGAACAAGCAGGATGTCTGCACTGACGGAGCTCGCGCGGAGCAATTCCCCAGCTTTCAAAGAAAGCCATTGGGATTGCTGCCACGCATGTGTGGTCCTCTTCCCACCAAAAGGTGCCATCTTGCTCAGTCCCCTTTTTTCCGTGGAACCATTTGGATGCAAGTCCTCGTCCCTCGGAAAACGTTTTCGTGACTTTGGCCTTTTTATGGTAGCACTGGTCCTCTTCTGTCCTCCCCTTCGCCCCTGCTCTGGCTGTGGGCTAGGAGATTCCATTTTTTCACTCTTTTTAGTGTCTTCCCTTTTGGACCCTTTTCCCGCCCTTTTCGCTCCAACCGCTGGCCTTGCAGGGGCCCTTTTTGCCCCCATGGCCTCCGGCTTCAAGAAATGTGACAGATGCTCCAAAAATATGTCACTCACGGACACCCATGACTGTTGTCTATGGTGTCTGGGGGCTGACCACAACCCAGAGCTCTGCTCTCTCTGTAAGAAATGTCAACTAAGGCCTTGCTAAGCCGCAAGCAGAAGTTCAACGACATTTTCTGCAAGGCAGCCCCGGGCTCTCCGGTGGCACCGTGCCCTGCCGATCCACTGCTTGCGGCATTCCCTGCAGTGACCGCGCATCCCAGGCGTCACTCCGATCAGGGTTTGCGGCGAAAGAAGAAGAAGACCTCGAAGTTGCTTTCAGGGGCTCCAGAGAAGCATGAGCAGTCTCGTGCTCATACCCTTAGCCCTCCCCGGCGTTTCCAAGAGTCGGACAAGGAGCGGCCTCGAAAGGTATCTCTTATGGACATGGAGGCCTCCGGAGATGGCGCCTAGTCTCCTGAGGGTTGTCCCGGCAAGGACCCCCTCTCCTCCTCCACGCCAGACACAGTAACACCGGCGTCTGCGTCGCAGGGACCCACTCCTGACTGGGAGTCCCATATGCTGGCACTGTAGCGCAGCATTTCTGCTTTTCTAGCTGTCCAGCAGGCGCTTTTGCCCAGCATGGTTGGCTCACACCCTGAGACCGAGGGTCCCCTGACTGGGGTCTCGAAAACTGCCTTGGAAAGCCCCGAGAGCCGCTGGCCTCGTGAGGCTCCTCGGCACCGGTGTCACTCACCGTCCCGTTCCTCGGGGGTGTGGTCTTCCAGAGTCAGTGCCTCCGGCTCCAAGCGGGATTCAGCTACTGGGCGTGAGGATGAGCCCGACTCCGAGTCTTTCTTGGACTTCTCGGGCTGGGAATCAGACGGAGACACTTCCCCGGAGACCCACACCCATAGGGATCTCCCCTCTGACCCATCCCTGCCTGGCTCGCAAAGGCGGTTGCCTCCCGAGGACACCACTTTCCTGGTGTTTGTGTGGGATATGGCTCGGGCCCTCAATTTGCCTATGCAGACCGAGGAGGACCCGAGGGCAGAGGAACGTGACATCTTGCAGTACGAGTCTCCACCCAGGGAGTCTCTTACGGTTCCAGTACCATTCCATCCTATCCTGGTTGCTCCTTCGCATGTGGGAAGCACCTGCCTCGATCCCTATTGTCAGTAAAAGACTCAATGCCCTGTATAGGGTCCAGTGTGGCCCGGGGTTTTGGAAGACCCAACTTTCTCATACCGCCATGGTAGTCAAATTCACGATGTGGAAACAGAAGAGCCCGAAGTCACACTCTTCGGTTGAGCCTGGTAGGGAATCCCGTGCCCTCGATGCCCTCGGGCACAAGGCTTACCAGGGATCTATGCTGATGTGCTGCATCCAGGCGTACCAACTGTATATGGGTATGTTTCTTCGTGACCTTGTCAAAGAGCTTGGCAAGTTTTCCGCGGGCCTTGGTGGGGAGCACCTTCTCAGGTTCCAGACCCTCCTGAGGTCGGTTGCAGACTGCTCAACATACATTTCTTGTGCCGCATATGACGGGTTTGAGTCTTCCGCCCATGTGGCAGTGGCTGGCATCAGTGCCCGATGCCAGGCATGGCTCCAGTCTTCGGACCTGGAACAGTGGGTCCAGGAGAAGCTCCTGGATGTCCTCTGTCTTGGTGAGCAACTGTTCAACAAGCCCATGGAGGACAAGACAGCTGAGATCGAGACGGAGTTCGTGACTGGCACCTATCTCTCTCGCAAAACCTCCT
This sequence comes from Ichthyophis bannanicus, assembly GCA_033557465.1. Classification (NCBI taxonomy): domain Eukaryota; kingdom Metazoa; phylum Chordata; class Amphibia; order Gymnophiona; family Ichthyophiidae; genus Ichthyophis; species Ichthyophis bannanicus. Next base: position 830,774,434 of record CM066032.1, read on the forward strand.
CTCTTCCACGGAAGAAGCAGCACTGCAAAAAACCTTTCTTCCAGAGGAAAGGGCTCCTCTACTGGGGAAAACCCACCCTACCCTCCTACCCCTGTGCCGACGACCAGCGTTCAGGGCAAGAGGGGAGCTCAGGGTCACCGGAAACCCAAGGGGCCCAAGACCCAACCACCGGCATCACCCCAGCCAGCCCCGGGGTTTTGATACTGAAAGTATAGCCTCTCGCCCCCAGGGATGCTTCCGCCCTTGGGAGGATGCCTGTCTCTTTTCGCCCCCGAATGGGTGGCCATTACATCAGACACCTGGGTCCTACAGGTGATCCAGGACGGGTATCGTCTTTGTCTAAACAGACTCCCTCTTCCCTTCTCCCCAATGGAACCTACTCTGCTTCCCTCGCACCAAGCTTGCTTACAGCAAGAACTGAACAACCTCCTCGGTCAGCGGGCGGTTGAAAGGGTTCCGCCGCACCTCCGGGGTCGGGGGTTATACTTATGATACTTCCTTGTTCTGAAGAGGATGGGGGCCTGCGCCCCATTCTCGATCTCAGGAATCTGAACAAGTTTCTGGTGCAGGAGAAGTTCAAAATGCTATCGTTTGGTATCCTGCTGCCCTACCTCCGGCAGGGCAATTGACCATGCTCCTTGAATCTCAGAGACGCTTACGCCCATATTCCTGTCCATGCCAATCACAGTAAGTACCTGCATTTCAGGGTGCAAGGAGAACACTTCCAGTACAGAGTGCTTTCCTTCGGGCTCGCATCTGTCCCGCAAGTCTTCACCAAGTGCCTGTCAGCGGCCGCAGTCCACCTCCGGCTGCAGGGCATATCTGTCTATCCTTACCGGGCACATCAGCAGAGGAGGCTCGCCTCTCGGCATCGTGCATGGTCCTCCTCTTGAGTGCCTCGGTTTCCTGATCAACTACTCCAAATCCCACCTTAAACCGGTGCAGACCCTTGAGTTCATTGGTGCTCTTCTCAACACAGAACGTGCGACCGCCTTTCTCGCTAAAGCATGCACGAATCGGCTCTGTGCTCTGGCTCCTGAGGTCCAAGGCCGGCCCAGAGTTTCGGCGCGGGCCATGCTGCACCTCCGGGGGCACATGGCCTTGACCGTCCACGTCGTTCCCCATGCTCGCATGCACATGCGAGCGGCCCAATGGTGCCTCAGAGCAATGGACCCAAGCCTCAGGCCACCTCTGGGACCCTGTCCAGGTCTCTCGCAGCCTATTCGGGTCCCTAGTTTGAGGCAGAACCCCGACAGCCTCCTTCGGGGCATGAAATTCCAGATTCGACAGCACTAGCTCGTCTTGACGACGCTCGCTGTTGGGCTGGGGAGCCCACTGCAGCCATCTCTGCACCCAGGGGCGGTGGTCACCCGAGGAGTCCCGGCAGCAGATCAACCTGCTCGAGCTTCGAGTGGTCTGGTTGGCCCTGAAGGTCTTCGAGTACCACCTGAAGGGCAAGTCGGTGCTTGTGCAGACTGACAACAGAGTTGCGATGTTCTACATAAACAATAAGGAGGGTTCCTTCGCCATATGCAGGGGCATGACAATGAGAGCGGTCTGTCTCCCGGGCCAGGACAACCTTCTCGTGGACAGACTCAGCAGGCTCCTTCGCCCACACAAGTGGCGCCTGAGTCTAGAGGTGGTTCTCCACCTGTCCTGCCACTGGGGGACTTCGTCCATAGACCTGTTCACCAGCCCGGTGAACACGCAGCTTCCCTGTTTCTACGGGCTGATACTGCACCCAAGTAGGGTGATGCCAGATGCGTTCCTCCTGAATTGGACTTCCGGGCTTCTCTATGCATTCCCTCCCACTCCTCTCCTTCCGAGGACCCTCCACAAGATCCAGCATGACCGAGCCTTGGTGATTCTCGTGGCTCCTTCATGGCCCCAACAACCTTGGTTCCTGCTTCTACTCTGGCTCTTGTTGGAGCCTCCGGTCCCCCTGGGCAGTGCCCCAGGTCTGATGACACAGGAGGAGGGACGAGTGCTTCACCCGAACTTGGTCTCGCTATCCCTGACAGCCTGGTTGCTGAACGGGTCTCTTTAGCCTCACTGCAACTCCCAGTGGAGATCAAGGACATCCTCCTTGCGTCGAGGAAGGACTTGACAAGGCAGGCCTATGCCCTGAAGTAGCGGCGTTTTTCGATCTGGTGCTCTGAGCTCCAGATCGATCCATTCTCCTGCTCTACCCGTTGGGTTCTCCAGTACCTTCTCCACCTCTCGCAGGTGGTGCTGAAGTCCAACTCGGTCAGGGTTCACCTGAGCACCATCTCGGCCAACCACTTCCCCGTCGAGGGTAAACCCCTCTGGGGCCAGCATCTGATCTCTCGTTTCATGTGGGGCCTCTTGCTTTCCAAACTCCCCATCCGGCCTCCACCGGTGGAATGGGACCTGAACATTGTGCTCATGCAGCTGACGCGGCCACCCTTCGAGCCAATGGCGTCGGTGGTTTTCATGGTGGCACCTACCTCGGTGTGGTGAGTCAGCGAACTTCAAGCCCTCATGGACAAGGCCTCCGACACCAGGTTTTACAGTAACAGGGTGGTCCTTCGCACCCACCCCAAGTTCCTACTGAAGGTTGTCTTGGATTTCCACCTCAATCAGAAGGTGGTCTTGCAGACTTTCTTCCCGAAACCTCACGCCGATCAGGCATCGGAGGTCCTGCATACACTCGACTGCAAGAGGGCTCTTGCCTTCTACCTGCAGCGCACCCAGGGTCATCACAAGTTTGACTGGCTCTTCATTGCCTACGATCCCAACCGCCTTGGGCTGGCAGTCAACAAGCGCACCCTCTTCATTTGAGTGGCGGACTGCATTGCCTTTGCCCATATGTTATTATGGAAATGTACCAAACCTTTTATATATATTATACAATTTTTTTTATAACCATTGCATTTTTTTAAATTCTTTCCCTGAATTTACTCTATCAATGTTTATGCTGCATGCAAATATTGGAGCAAGTTAATTATAGAAAATGGCATAGAAGATAATTTAGATATCCCTTGTTTGATCACCACATTCTAAACTCCATATGCTCCTATGTTTGTGAGGAAGAGGAGGTATGATGATTTAGAAATTATTTTTTGACATTCTTTACCCCCAACACAAACAGAATCATGGCAGTGAACAAATTCAGCATTCCTTAAGAGCCATGTTCACTAAAGATTAGCCTGTGTTCACGGGCATTAGGGTGTGCTACGTGCTGCACAGCCCAGAGAAATATGGTGGGTCACGGCTGAAGCTAGTGGGCACAGAAGAATTTAGCATCTGCTAAGCTTTAATAAACCTGGCCCTAAATGTGCATTGAACGGATTTCCTGATGCTTATTTTCCTATTGGGATTCTTATTAGTATTTGCCTTTTACAAAGCATACCTGCGATTAGTAGTGGGTGCAAGATACAATATAGGGACTATGAAATTCATAAAGGGAAAAATTAAAAAGAAAGGTAATGAGAAGAAACAATCTTCCCAAAGAAACCTTTTTTTCTTTTGCTCTTAAACGAGATGACATGTATTTGTGTGTAAGTGGAAAGTTTCTTCGGAGCCGTGCAGGTTGCTATATAATTCTTTTAAAGGGAATCATTTGTAACTGTTCATGAAGATCCTTTATCAGCCACTTATCTCCTTCAGGTAGACTTCTGATCTGGAGGGCTAAAATGAATTGCAGAGAATATTGTGAGAATTAATCAGATTGGGGCAGCAGGAGACTAATGACTTACCTACTGTTAATATTTGCATTCAGAAGTAAAAGATTCAAACTCCCCCTCCCCCCCTAAAAGGGTGTTTTTGTCTTTCTTCCTGAGATGTGCTGGCAGAGCGGGGAAATGCATGCATCTTATAACCTCACTTTGTTTGTCTGTCAACCAAGTGAACATTTGTTTTGCATAGGAAGCTCCTTACTGGTAAAATCAATTTTACACTTTTGAGTCTTCATATATTCAGGTGGCTCCATTTTTTCTTGCATATCTGCTGCTACCGACTGTTTCATTGATACATGGCTCATGTTGGGTTACTTACAAGGATCTAATGTTGCTGTTAGTGATCCAGACAGTGCTCCACCTGTCCATAGGATAAATACTGTATATAGTGTTGGTTGGGGGCAATACAGACATAGACATCTATTCCAGAAATCACAACCCCATGTAGGTTACCTCACAGTACAATGAGCAGGAGTGAGTGTCAATTGTTCCTCCTCCCATTAGATAACAGGGACCCTGGTAAGGCTGGGAATGGGGATCAGAGAGTGTGTGTGTTGGGGGTGGGGGGATCTGCTGGGAGAAGCCTGGGACATTCCTTGTTATCGGAGGTGTTTTAGTGACAGAGGGGATTCAGATGGGGGGAACTGGATGCCTTGGAGATTTGGAGGGATTGAATGTGTTAGGGGTGATTTGGGGGAGATCAAGATGGGGGGCCTGAGGGGGGAGATTGAGGTTAGGGGGTGATGGGAGAGACTGACCTTGACATTGACAGCTGTTCCTTTCAACAGAAACTTATATGTGCCTTAGGACAGCAATAAATGCTGACATCAATGATGTTTTTTATGGATGTGGATCCCCCTTGTGAAGTGGGAAATCCATCTCTGTATTATAGGCCTGCGAAAACCACTCCCTCTTCCTGCCCACACCACAACTCCATGAAATGCAAAGGTGGTAAGCATCCTTACATTTAAAAGCCCCTGTTTTAAAAAGTCAAGGATACTTCTAAAAGACACCCCCCCATGTCTGTGTGAATGCTGAAAAATTGTCTCAGTGGACTAAACTGTCTATAGTTAGTTCTCTTTCCTCTGGGCTTTATCTCCTTGCTTCAAACCTGTATAAAACGTAACCGTGTACATGGGGCTAGAAGTGGGTGAATGAATGTACTCAAGAGAGAAGAGAATTCCAGGAGAGGAAAAATCATAAGCTGTTTTGTGTTCTGTATACTGCTCCTTTGCTTTTCATCTCCTAGGTCTGTGAGTGAGAGGGTAAATGAGTGAGTGTGCATTTCTGCCCATCCATCTTCTAGGTCAATAAGAGTCTTGCAAGAGTGGCGTGAGAAAATGGAAGGCTTTGAGTGACTGTGGATGGCTGTGACAGGAGCACAAGAGGTGAAAGTGGTATTTGTAGGTCTGGCAAAGAGAAAAGGAGGAGAGGATGTCATGCAAAGATACTACTACTACTCCTACTACTGAGCATTTGTATAGCACTACAAGACGTACGCAGTGCTGCACGGACACATGTAAGAGACAGTCCCTGCTCATCAGAGCCTACAACCTAGTCAAGACAGAGAACACAGTAGCTGTAGACATGGGATACTTCAGGGGGAATGATAAGGAAACACAAAGGAGATCAGGTGACTCAACATCCGAAAGCATCAGGGAAGAGGTGAGTTTTCAGTCTGGATTTGAAGAGAGTCAGAGAAGGCGCCTGACATACAGACTCAGGTACTGTAGCAACAAGGTGAAAGGAGCGAAGTCTGGAGTAGCAATAGAAGAGAAGGGCACAGATAGAAGCGATTTGCCAGAAGAGCAGCGTTCCCGAGGAGGGGTGTAGGGAGAGTTAAGAGAGAAAAGGTAGTGAGGAGCTGCAGAGGGAATGCACATATAGGTCAGCAGGAGAAGTTTGAACTGAATGTGGAGATGGATAGGGATCCAATGAAGAGACTTGAGAAGAGGGGTAATATGAGCATGACGAGGCCGGTATAAGATTAGCCACGCAGCAGAGTGTTGAACAGATTGAAGGGGAGTCAGATAATTCAGAGGGAGACCAGCAAGGAGTAGGTTACAATAGTCTAGAGAGGAGGTGACTAAGGAGTGGATAAGTGTCTTAGTAATGTGTTCAAAAAGGAATGAGCAAATTTTGTTGATGGTATAGATAAAGAAACAGCAGGTATTATCGATCAGTTGGATGTGTGTGGAGAAGGAGAGAGAGGAGTCAAAGACAGCCTCAAGGTTGTGAGTTGAGGAGACAGGAAGGAGTAGAGAGTTATCCACAGATTGAGAAAAGAGGAAGGGGAGAGGAGAGTTTAAGGGGAAAAATAAGAAGCTCAGATTTCGTCATGTCCAATTTCAAGCTGAGGTGAGACATCTAAGCAGCAATGGCAGAAAGACAGGCAGAGATCCTGGCCTGGATTGCCAAAGAGATTTCAGGTGTAGAAAGGCAGATCTCAGAGTCATCAGCATAAAGATGGTACTGAAAGCCATAGGAAGAGATGAAGGCACCAAGGGACTGGGAATAGAGAAAGAAAGGGAGTGGACTCAAGACAGACCCTTGGGGTACATCAACTGAGAGTGGGAGAGCAGTAGAGTGGGGGTAGTAGAGCAAAACTGGAGGTCAAATGAGGAGGTAAGGGAAAGGAGCTTTAAAGAATAAGGGTCAGAGGGGTTATCAACATGAATGTTGAGGTCCCCAGAATAAGGGAGAGAGAAAATGAATCCAGAAAGAAGGAAAGCCACGAGTCAAAGTCAGTGAGAAAGGTAGAGGGGGTCGATAAATAATAGCTAACCGGAGAGGCAGTGGAGTGAAAAGGCAGATGGAATGCACTTCAAAGGAGGGAAAAGAGTGAGAATGAGGCAGCAGTAAGTGTTGAAATTGGCAGGAAGGAGAAAGTAGAAGCCCAACACTACCACCATGGCCAGTGGGGTGAGGTGTTTGGGAGAACCGATAGCCCCCATGACAGAGAGCAGCAGTAGATGCAGTATCATCTGGGAGGAACCAGGTCTCAGTTAGAGCAGGAAGTTGGAGAGCATTAGAGATAAAGAGATCAAGAGTAAAGGCAAGTTTATTTGAGATGGAGTGTGTGACCCACAAGGCACATGAGAAACAGAGAGAGGAAGGGGAAAGGAGAGGGATATGAATAAGATTTGAGCTGTTGTGTGAAGATCTGTTCTGGGAGTGTGACAAAAGTCTAGGTGGACCAAGGTTAGGGTTGATATCTCTGGAAGAGAGAAGGAGAAGGAGTAGTAGAGTACGGGGCAGAGAGGAGACAGCACAGTGGTAACGTGGGTGAGGTTGTTTTAGAGAGAGAGGAGATGGCTGAATGAGAGGAAGAAAGTGGTGAAGCTCAAGAGCTGATGATAGGATAGAGAACAAGATGGTGGGGGAAGTGAGGATAGTAAAGGGGAGATGGGGGGGGGGGCTTGAAGGTGTTGGTAGGAGAGAGTAGGAGGAGTAGGAAGAGAAAGTGATGAGCCATAAAAGAGAGAGATGGAGAGGAGAAAAAAGTCAGAAGAAATAAAGACAGGTAGGAGAGAGATCACAGGGGATTACTTTGCACATATGAATAATCGTGGTAATGAGCACAAGATGGCTATAAGAGACTGAACGCCACAGGGTGGGTTAGTGTAGGGGTGGGAGCAGAGGTGGCTCAAGGCAATCTGCTGCCTGAGGCGAAGTATGAAAAGGCGCCCCCCCCCACCTTAGAGGGGGCGGGGCTTTTTCAGAAATCCATTCAGAGATTGGACCAAACCAAAAAGCCGATTAGACTATATGGAGGAAATGCAAGATGTTTGCACACTGGGCCATACCGAGCTACAATCACACCCTGTGAGACTTGCAGCTCTGGTGCATGCCCCTCCTTTCCCCCCCCCATACCTCCGTCCAGCGCTGCCTGCTTTTTCCCTGCTGCTGCTGCCCTCTGTTTTTTTCACGGAGGCACCAGCAGCAGAGAAAGAGCAGGCAGCGCTGGATGGAGGTATGGGGAGGAGAAGGGGGGCATGCGCCCGATCTGAAAGGCACCGGCACTTTAAGCAGATCTGTCCCTCCTTGACATCGAGTCGGAGGAGGGAGGGACCAGACCTGCTTAAAGAGGCTTGGGGAGTGTATTTCGGCTGCCTGCTATTGTCCTGCCAGCGGTGGCAGGGCATCAGCAGTCAGCCAAAATACGCCTCCCAAGCCTTTCCGCCCTGTGCGGCTGCACCGCTTGCTCAGGACTAGGTACGGTCCCATTTGCACACCAAGGAACTAAAAGACAGCAAGAACTAACAGCACAGTTTATAAAACTAAATTATAACTCATTTTTATTTTGTTATAAACTGCATTATGGTTCTTGCTTTTTCTTTTTCAACATATTTTGCATCCACAGTAGGTGCAGAGCAGAACCAGGACATTCACCCACAGAACTCAATATTAAAAAAAAAAATCTGATTCTGATCATCTCACTAACAACAACAACAACCACTATTCTCCAGTACCAGGCATATTGTGAACTAATACAAAACCCTACAACAAAGAACAAACCTACCATACCATACTATACCATATCAGCACAAACTTCCAAAACTCACGTAAGGAGCCCATCCAAAGAAAGCATCACTGTAAATACTACAGTGGGCCCTGGAACATCCATACACCTATGTGAAAAGCTGAACAAGTCAAATTACTAGAGTACAGTATAGATCTTTATGTACAAACTCCATGTTAACAGAGTCCACATACAGTGCAACATCAGATAAATAAGAGATGCAGCTCCCCAATACTGTGTAAAATATAAAAATAGCACAAAGTCCAATCAATAAAATTAAATAAAATGATTTTTTCTACCTTTGTTATCTGATTATTTTATTCTCTGATCATGCTGGTCCCGATCTGAGGCTTCTGCTTTCCTGTCTTCTCTTAGCTCTCTTTCTGTGGTCTAAGGTCCATGGTCCATCTGCCATTTCTTATCTCTTCTTTTGTTTTCTTCACTTACTTCCATCAGCCCATTTCCAGTTCCAGTAACCCTCCCCAGTATCAGCCCCCTTTCCAGTCCTTCCCTCCCAGTACCTTCCAATGTCAACTGCCTTGCATTCCCATGACTGCAACTGGTGTCCATTCCTTTCCATCCCCCTCCTTCCACACTGTCGAGCCCCTTCTAGTCCAAATACCATCCCAGATATTAACTCACGTCCATTCTTAGTGCCGCCACCCCCCAGTTAGCTCCCTTCCAGTCGCCCGACCCTCTGTCCATCCCCCTTCCAGCACCATTTGCATGTCAGCTCCCTTCCAGCCTCCTCCCCATTACCTAACCACCTACCACTCCCATCCCCAATTGTCAGCTCCCTTCCAGTCCCCTTTCAGTACATCCCAGGTGTCAGCTCCTTTCCAGCCCCCTCCTTCCCCGTGTCAGCTCCCTTTGTGCCCCCTCTTTCCCCTGGCAGACACTCCCATTATCCGCTCCCTTCCAGTCCCATTCTACCATCCTCCCGCATCAGCCCATTTGTAGCCCTAGCCCCTAGTTTTCTTCCAGGGCCAGCAGCACTCTCCTCCCCTCCCCCATTAGCCCATTTCCAGTCGTAGCCCTTTTCCAGTCCTATCCCCCTTATCAGCCCACTTCCAGTCCTAACCCCCCCATAGCCCATTACCAGTCCTAAACACCCCCCATCAGCCCACCTCCAGTCCTAGACCCCCCATAGCCAATTACCAATCCAGACCCTCCAATCAGCCCATTTCCAGTCCTAGCCCCCCGTAGCCCATTACCAGTCCTAAACCCCCCCATCAGCCCATTTCCAGTCCTAGCCCCCCATAGCCCATTACCAATCCTAAACACCCCCCATCAGCCCACTTCCAGTTCTAACCCCCCCATCAGCCCTCTTCCAGTCCTAACCCCCCCAGCCCATTTCCAGTCCTAGACTCCCCCAGCCAATTACCAATCCTAACCCCCCCCCATCAGCCCATTACCAGTCCTAGCCCCCCATCAGCCCACCTCCAGTCCTAACCCCCATCAGCCCACTTCCAGTCCTAACTCCCCCATCAGCCCATTTCCAGTGTTAACCCCCCATAGCCAATTACCAATCCTAAACACCCCCCATCAGCCCATTTCTAGCCCCCATCAGCCCATTACCAGTCCCAGCCCCCCATAGCCCATTACCAGTCCCAAACACCCCCATCAGCCCATTACAGTCCTAGCCCCCCCATAGCCCATTACCAGTCCTAACCCCCCCCATCAGCCCATCTCCAGTTCTAACACCCCCCCATCAGCCCATTTTCAGTCCTAGACCCCCCATGGCCAATTAGCAATCCTAACTCCCACCTCCCCCATCAGCCTATTACAAGTCCTAAACCCCCCAGGGAAATTTAAAAAAAGGAACCTGGCTTCTGAAGCCACTCTCTGCCCCTGCAGCAGGAAGTGCCCCGCGGCCTCCCCGGCAGAGCCCTCCTGTCTCCCTCAGTTTTAAATAGAAAGGAAACCGGTGCGGAGCCTTCCCGTGTCTGTGAAGGACTGACCCCATGCAGCTTTGTCCTGCCCCCAAAGGAAGTTACATGTAACTTCCTTTGGGGGCGGGACAAAGCTTCACGTGGTCCTTCACGGAGATGAGAAGGCTCCGCATCAGTTTCCTTTCTTTTTAAAACTGGCACTGCAGATGACAGCACAGCAGCCGTGGTTCTCTAAGAGGCAGGGATCCGTGGCTGCCAGGAAAAGGAGGGTGAGTTTGCTGCTGCCGAGAAGCGGACTCGGCAGCGGCAGCAACTTGTGCACTTGCTTTTGTTTTTTGTTTTTTTAAAACTTTTTGAAGGCGAAGTTAGGCGGCTGTTTTGGGGGCATTTTTTGCTGCCCTCAAGCTTTTGCCGCCTGAGGCAGCCACTTCACTTCGCCTCATTACAGAGCCGCCCCTGGGTGGAAGGGAGGGAAAAAAAGTTATGAAGATATGCAGAGACAGATACAAATGGAGAAAATGGAACAAATGTATAGATAAATAAACAGCAAACTAACAATGATAAAATAAACATATCAATAGACACAGAGGACTCACATAAATCAGCACATGTAGAAAGCAAAACAGGAAGCGAGAGTTAAACAAAGCCTCAGGAGGGGAGGGGGGAGGGGTTAGTTAGTCAGGAAGAGTAAAGCAAGGGAAAGGAAAATGGAAAATGCTGGATAAAACACCAGGACCGAGAAAAAAATAGGTAATGGATGAAATGTTAGCTTGGCCTTAACAGACAGAGACCCAGAAAGTTGCAAAATGTTATGGGGATATAGAGACAGGTACAAATGTAAAAAAATGAACAAACATACAGATAAATAAATAACACACTAACAATGATAAAATAAATATATCAATAGATACACAGAGCTCACAGGCTGGTAGGTAAATGTGCCGAAACGCAGCAAAGCAGGTAAGCAGCTTCTCGGTGCTGAGGCAGAGAGAAGAGCAGATGCTACAGAAAAGAGATAGTGGTGGGGCAGGGACAAAGTAATCGCCCAGAAGAGTCCATAAGGGAAGTCACCTAATTCAGTCAGGTATAAGGTAAAGGAATGAAGGACAGCATGGCAGGGAGAGAGGAATGCATGGGGGAAAGAAAACAGAGTTGATGTCAAGCAGACAAATACAGTATTTCAAAAAGCAAGTGTCTCTTGCATCTGTTGAAGAGGTAGAGACCACAGAGGTGAAAAAGGAGAAAATAGAAGCAAAAAAAAAGGATAAAAGAGAGCAGAAGGAGGAGGAAAGTAGAGATATTTCATTTCATTCAAGCAGAAAACCGCAATTTGGAGCTGATAATGGCAAAGTAATGTATCTTATTTTGGGAAAAACTGCACAAACAATTTCCTAGCAGCAAAGGAGTGAATTTGGTAAGGAATGGCATCAGACATCAGTAAACTTTGGGTTGCCCCTGAAGCAAGAAAACACATGAAAAATCAAAGCAGGACATCAAGGGGCCAGTTTTATAAGGGGCAGACAGAAAGTTACGTGCATGGGGTCATTCCTGCTATTCATGCCCCTTCCCACCAGCGGCTAACTTCCCTGCCGGTTGTACGGGGAAGTTAGATGGGGGCGGGAAAGGGGCGGATCGGGATGGAGTTAGGGCAGGCAATGGGCAGTCATTCTAATGTCGGCCCTGTACATCCGGGGCCGGCGACCTGCACGGGAAAGTTATTCCACCTCTGAGGTCGGTGGACATGGGGCAGTGAGCATTCCCAGCAGCCCAATCCTGGCCTTGGGAGGCTGGATCGGGAGTTAGGCTGCGGGGAATGCAGTGCAGGAGCTGGCGGCCAGGATCGTGGCATTACAATGGAGCCGCAGTGCCATGGCAACTAGATGCCGTGTGTCACACTGCAGCGCCCTCTGGCGTAGGTATAGGCAGTTGCCTATGAGGGGTTAGCATGTGGGGCAAAGAGGAAAGCAAATTTATATACCTAAGTGCTGCTGTCTGGTGTCCATTGTAGTTGTGGGCCAAGTAACAGAGCGAAGGCCTTCTGTGAGTTCCAATAATAACTTTATTTCCACACCCAGGAATTTGGAGCACTACGTCCCCAGGCACAAACAAAAAGTAGTGGTACTCAATTGTGTCAAATAAAAAGTCCATGAAAATCCTGATGCTTCTCAGGTACAACTCAAAGTACAAAGTTCAGCAATTAACTTCCATTAGCTTCCAATACAAGCCTTGATTTCTTCCATCAAACATTGCACTAGTATGCTCTCTTTAAACATAGGACATTCTCCAGCGTTGAGCTTTACTTCACAGGTGCAATAATTACATCTGAGTTTCCCACGGCAGAAGGCTGCCTTTCTCAATGAAACTCAGATTCATTCAAATAGGCTTCTCAGCACTTCAGTTATAAGCTTTGATACAGCTTCTCTCCTCTTATAGGATTCACTTAATATAACTTCAATCCTTATAACAGATCCCACATTCCATAGGCGAATCACTGCTAACTGATGAAGGTGGATCAATTAACATCTCTTCTGGGTCTGATATATCTTTGAGGCTTTGGTTAAGAGAGTCTACAGACTGCCATTGCTTAATTAAATCCTTAAGCTGTCTTCTTTTGTTCTCCTTAACATACCCAGGCACATGTACAGGCTCTAAGTTATCAGCACCTTTTAAAAGCTTATAAAAAGGGCTCACCTGATTTCTGGAACGCCTAGACTGTGTTCTCTGGCAGGGAGGTAAACATTTCCTGTGATACTGTTTCACTAAATCTTGTATTACAGCGTCTTCGTCAGAGCCTAGCTCCTGCCCGTGTCTGTGCTGCTTGTAATCAAGAGCATGCTGATAGGCACCTGGGCTACACTCAGAGCTAGAGCTTCTATAACGTTGTCTGTGACAAGCAACTTTCTTTAGCTTACTGAAAGGGACCTTCTCTCTGCCCAATCTTTCATTCCTGAGAGAAGATTCCTGAGAGCTATTTCTCTCCCTTACAGGCAAGGTATCTGACCTTCTCCCCTGGAGTTTTAAATAGTCTCTGACCTGCTTTCCTTGGCTAATGAGCTCCAAGTAGTTCCTCCTTGGAAGGTTCCTCTGAGGCCTGGCCTCTCTCCTTGGCTCCCTTTGCCTCTGCTTCCCAGACTCTCTCTTGGTCTCTGCAGTCTTTCTCTCGGACTCTCTCCTGGTCCCAGTCCTGCTCTCGGACTTGTTTCTGTTCTCCGGTCTGTTCTCGTACTCCCTCTCCTTCTTTCTCCTCTGCCACTCCTTCTGCCTACTGGCAGTTGCTTCCTGGTTAAGTGAAGCAAGCTGCCCTATCGGGTGTGACTCCGCCCCTTTTCCTCCCACGTCAGCTCCCTGGGTTTGCTTCAAGCTAGGGTGTGGCTCTCTTTCCACTTTCCTGTGTAGCACAGCTTTCAGGGCTGTATCATTAACCCCTTCCTGCCCAGTTTCACTGACAGCTTCTGAAGAGAAAAAGTGTTTTAAACCTTCATTTTCAGGTTCTGCAACCTCTGCATTGTCACACGTGGCACCGTGGTTCCATTGTAAAGCCCAGACTGAGTTAGTCGGGCATGGCCTGTATGTGCAGGCCAGGCTGAATTGCAGTCCTGACCTGCACGTACAGGCCTGATTGTGATTTTGATCATGTGGGGCTAGACGTGCCCCACGGGATCAGAATCGCGACACCCTCTGTACGTCCGGTTCAGATTGGGCATACAGAGGGCTTGTACATCTGGGACCGAATTGGGCCTATAATGTATGTGCGTGTAAGTCCCTATCTTAAAGGACTTATGCATGTGAATGAGCACTGATGCGCACACTTTGGGCATTTACTATTCTGTAAGCATGGGTGGAAATCCCATCGTGCATACTTCCAGTGTGCAGGAGGGCAAAGCATAAGTGATGCTATGACTTGTGCACAATTCCACTCATTCTAGGCGTGTGTGGCTATGCCTGCTTTAGGGCAGAGGAATCTGCCACAAATAGGTTAAGATGCATCATTGCACACTTATTTTATAAAATATGTGCGTTATTCACTTTGTAAACTAAGCCCCAAATATGTGTGTGAAAGGTGTGTTGATTGCATGCCTATTTATAAAATTACCCTCTTTAAGGGGTATCTGAAAAAAGAATTCAAAGATCTATTGCCACAGATGCCTCATTGATCTCCTTTGTGTCAGGTATCCCCCTTTTCTCTGTTACCTTTCCCCTCCCTGCTAAATACCTCCTCTTTATCCTCCTCCTCTTTTTTGCCTCCCCTCAATTTCCTCTGTCTTTCCCCTCTGATTGCCTCCTCTTTGTCACATGCTCCTTTCCTTTTGTTAACATTTTCCCCTGTCTTCTACTGCACTCCTTCATCGGCTTGTCCTGCCCCACATCTCCCACACTATGAAACCCACCAGGCCTCCTCCTGATAGAAGAGTCATTTAAATAGAAAAAATGAACTCATGATCCAAAGCATGTGTTAAATGTTTAGCCTTAGCTAGCATGCAAAATTGAAACATAGAAACAGAAACATGACGGCAGAGAAAGACAATCTGGCCTATCTAGTCTGCTTTTCCATATCAACTACAACAGTCCCCTTTTTAACTTTAGAGATCTTCTGTGTTTGTCCCATGCTTTCTTGAATTCAGATACTGTCCTCATCTCTACCACCTCCACTGGGAGACTATTCCACGTATCTACCACTCTTTCTGTAAAGAAATATTTCCACATATTACTCCTGAGTTTATCCCCTTTCACCCTCATCCTATGTCCCCTCATAGCAGAGTTTGCTTTCAACCGAAAAAGGCTGTATGGCAGGAGGAGCGTTTAGAAACTTAATTGGTGGACTAGGGGGGGCCTGCAAGCATTTCCAATTTAGGAGGGGAATTTGGAAAAGGAGGGCAGGCATTTCAGCATCGGAGAGGATTTCAGATTTGGAACATCATGGTGCTCTAAATATCGCCATAGAGGAATGACTAGGAAGGTGCGTCTTATCACTGCAGGCAACATCAACATGCTCCTGTGGGCAGGGCCAGCCCAACCACTAGGCAAACCAGGCAGTCACCTAAGGCAGCAACTTCCAGAGGGCAGCAAAAGCAGGGCAATCAAAGCTAAATAATAGATTTTGACTGCGAGAAGGGGTGTAAAGCTTGAGGTTTGCCTAGAGCACCAACACTTTGAACCAACTCTGGTGCCGGCCCTGCCTGCGGAATGTGGAATTTGCTCAACTATGGGAAATAGACCTCTTAGATATTTCCACTGTCTTTTCTATTTATTTTGACAGGTATAGGACATAGGAAATTTCCAGGTCCCCTCCAATTTAGACTTTCATTTGGAAGTGTTTGCACTACATTAGAAAGGTCTAAGTCATGGGTATAATTTTTCACAGCAATACGTTATGTCTGGAAAGATGATAGTCTAGAGATATTTGCCTAATAAATGAATACAGAGAACTCATCATTTAAAAGATAGTGACAGGATCAGATAATCTGAGCTAAAGAAACAAAAGTGTGTGTTCAGACTTTTAAAAAAAAAATTGTAAAAGTGCGGCTGTCAAATATAGTAGTTGCTTATCCTCTCGGAAAGAAGCTTGTAAATCCTGTCACCTGGTTCCTGTTGTAAGTGCCAAACGTTATTGAAATGAAAAGCATACATCTACTAATTAAATTAGAATTGTTAATGCTCTGTTGGTAGCAGTTTTATGAAATTGTACAATTTTTTTCCATTTAACATAATTACTACTACTACTTATCCTAACATAATGCCCTTTATGAATTAGCCAAATTATATATTTTTTACTAAAAGAAAATCTTTAGATTAAATGCTCTGAAAGAAAACATTTTAAGGTTAAATGTTTGAAAGTATAACTGTAGTAGGGATATTTGTAGTTTTTCTTTTCCATACAGTGAAGAAACTAGGATATGTTGCATCAACTGCATGGTGGGATAAAACTAGGTAGTGTGGTTTAGTAAACACGCCCCATATTCTTTCAAGAGCACACAGACTTAGGTACCTTTGCTTCTTTAAGGCAATATTTCTGTATAGAAAGGGTGATGGGTAAATGGCGCAACCTCCCAGTGGAGATGGTAGAGATGAGAACTATATGTGAATTCAAGAAAGCATGGGCCAAGCATAGAGGATCTCTAAGGGAGAGGAAGAGATCTTACAGCTTAGTAATTGGTATGGATGGGCAGACTGGAAGGGCTATATGGTCTTTATCTGCCATCATTGTCTTTGCTTCTCTGTTACTTAGTTGATCTCTGAGCTCCTGTGAGTCTGATGTAATAATGTGCATTACCATATTAACATATGCCAATGGGCCTTATTGCTTAACATGGGATCTGAGATAGATGGTGCACATTGCAGTACAATCTTGCAGTAGTGCACAGTATTACGTTGGGCCATGTGAGTGAGATGTCTATCAGTCTGTTCACAATTCTTTTCCCTCTTGTCTCTGTTTATTCTTCTTCCACGCATAGCTGCCTCCCTATTTACATCTATCTAGTCATTTTAGTTCTCCTTGACACATGAAGAATGTTAGTTATATAGAAAACGTGCTGCTTTGAATATAAAATTTGCCTTTGCAGGCCCTGAAATAATGCATATATTTTCTTCAGGAGGGGGAATGCTAGTTACATAAAAGATATCAACCTTGTAGTTTTTTTTCCCCTTGATTTTTCTTTTTCCTTTGTCTCCCTTTAATGTGGGCTTAATGAGCAGTATTATGTTTGATTGGACTGTGCTCTGATTGTATTAAGAGGTACAGTCATTTTTCTCTTGTATTTTATATGCTGTATTTATATTTTCTTTGTTATATAATGAATACTTAATAAAAACAAAGATATCAACCACCAAGCTATTCTATATATCATATATATAAAAAGCTGAAAAACGACCTTTGCCAAAGAGATTTTGTAAAATTGAGGGGCTGAGCCAAGCTAGCAACTTCTTATCCTATGCTTTAAAAAGTTAAAATAGCTTGAAGGAAATAAGACAGGAGCACAGATAGAGACAAGAATAGAGTCAAGAAAGCTTCAAGTGAATATTCTAGAACCCCCCCCCCAAAAAAAAAAGTGGCAGCTGTAAAAGAGATGGGCTGCTGGATCATGCAAGATGTGGAAGCCAGTGGCATCATGTGGGCAGGATCAAAGTACACATTTTCCCCTTAGGCATGGAATGGGAAAATTCCCAATTGTGCATCGGCCCTAAAACCTGTTTGTTGTTTCAAGATTGTATGTAATGTTTTCTAGTATACCTTCTAGCTAGCCTGGAGAGAGGCATTTGGTACACCGCTGATGCACTTAATGACTTGTATGATCTCTGAAGTCATTGCAAACCTGCTGATGGCTCAGTGGTGCTGCCTAGCAGTGTTGAAGGCCCCCAGGTCAATTCCTGATTAGGAGGTTTTGCTTTCCTGATTTAATGGAGTTGTTTTCTTTCATAAAAATATTCCTTGGGGCTGAGGACTCCCATTTCTTGGGGAAAAGCAGTCCCAGCCGTTACACAGCAGCAAAACATGGCAAATAATGCATGTGTTCTGAAGGGAGGTATGGTACATAGGCTCTTACTATGGGTTGGCATTGTGATGGTTGGGTTATACGAGGAAACGGATAAAGTCTAATCAATGGAGAAGAATCCAGTAGTGGCAAATGACATCTCAGCTTCACTCCGCACACCCTCATCATCAATGCGAGAATTGCCCAGAACAATATGTGCAAATTCATTGGATGCATGAAGGTAGCAAGTTCTTTCTGGTTGCAAGCTTAGCTTTGAAAGAAGGTCCAGAAATGAATAGTTAAATAACAAACCTTATAGCTACTTTCTCCCCCACTAGCATGTATGTCTGCTGCATATAGGGTTGCCAACTGGCTCCAGATGCGCCCGACAGGCTTGATCCAGTCCTGGGTTTACCCCATTGCATGCAGGGACATGTAGTCTCGTTTTTCTTATAGAGTGCAATGGAGAAATCAGAACTACATGTCCCTGCATGCAATGGGGTAAACACAGGACTGGATCAAGCCTGCCGAGCGCATCTGGAGCCAGTTGGCAACCCTAGCTGCATATTTATAGTTTAGAGGAGGCAAGAAGTTGAGTTGGTGACCTTTCTTCTTTCAGCCTTGGTCAGGATCTTGTGAGGGTTGAACTGTCTACTCCGCATTTTAACCTTTTTTTGTCCATTGAGTTTATGCACCAGTTTCCAAAACATTTTAAAAACTATAAACTGTGCTATTTTCAAGCATCATGGAATGCATTGGTTTGAAAGTAGCTTCAGGTGACTTGCTGAGAAAGCAAGATGCTTTACTATGTGGCATTTTGTCTTGAAAGACTAAAACAGGCAGACCAAGAGAACTCAGGGCGTGTTATTTATTAACGTACATATTAGTTGATTTCACTGATTGCTAGTGTCTTCTAATAGGACTGTAGTAGTCATACATTTCACTTTTCCACAAAAGGAGTAGTCCGACTACATGCTTCCAAATGTATCCTCCTACCTGGCGAAGCCTCTGTGGGCTTTGGGAGTAATTTAGAAAAAAAGGAATGTTGGATTATTTGCTTTACTTGGTTTTCCTTGTTGAGCATTTTATTTTGACTCCCATTTTGCAATTATCTTGCATCGGTTTAAGAAAACCTAGGATGGCTCAGATTTAGCACCATGTTCAGTTGAGGCTGATTACATGTGGATGATGGTTAGGCCCCTAGCCACTAGGTGGCGGTACTGCACAAGTAATTTTATCAGAATGCCAAAAGTTTCTTCTATGTCTGAGATAAGGAAACCAGACTTGCTACTGCTAACGCAGCCTTCTAGGGTAAAGAATGGACTCAGAAGAACTGATTTGTTAGCAGCTCAGCTACCTTGAAACTTAGATAACACAATTTTCAGAGAGAAGAAACAAATAATCAGAATCAATTCTTTCACTGTCAGACACAGTGGCCTAATTTACTGAATCCTCATACTGCAGATGCCCTTTAAGCTCTTCTTAATTAGAAACATAAAAATTCAGAAATTGACGGCAGATAAAAGACCATTAGGCCTCACTAGTCTGCCCATTTTCTCTACCTCCTGCTGTATGCCCCACTTGATTGCAAGATCGAATCTTGCTTCCTACCACTAAGGATCATTTCTTTCTGCCCCATACCTAATTATATGCATTATCATCAAGCTGTGTTGAGGAGCCAGCATAGACTGTAATTCTTCTATGATATAATAAAATAGGGTTATGCCGTTTCACGGCCCCTTCCTTCCTTTCTTCTCTCTTTCACCCTTCTAGTACTCCAAACAATACCCTGGCTTTCACTCTCTTATCTTTTCTCAATCACCATTTTAATTTTCTTTCCTTTCAACTATACTTTCCTTTCTTCTCCTTTATATTCCTCTTGGTTCTATATTTATTTATTTTGTAGTTCGCTCATACCTTTCCAGAAGTAGTTCAAGACTGTGAGCTCTGGCGAGCAGGGACTGTCTCTCTATGCAGCGCTGCACATAGGCGATATACATATCATAAGAAGTAGCAGTTGAGGCACAGGAGGTATTTCCCCATCCCCAGAGAGTTCACAACCTAAGGGGCTCTTTTACTATAGTGTGTTAGGTTTTTGCACTTCATATGTATTTAGTCCTGAAACCAATGTGTGTTAAGTGCAAAGCCTCCATGGTAATGCCGAGGTGGCGAAAGGTGTACCTATGCTAAATGAAACATTGACAGTGCATGATATTTCCCTCCCACGCTAACTGCAATGTGCTCTTCATGCCCACTCTGTCCCTAATCCACCCATTCCCCACCCCAACACGCGATTTGCAGTTAGCACAAACGCTAACAATTATTGTGGGCCTGAGCATGCAGTTACCGAGTACCAAACTTACGCTAATATCTTAGTGAGCTTTAGTAAAAGGGCCCCTAAGTTTGTACTTTCTTTCCCCCCCACACACAATGCTTAGTCTAAACTCCCAGTGTTTCTCTCCCTGGCCTGGAATGTGTCAGTCTTCCTGCTACTCAACTGCGTGGTGCTTTCTGTCTGCGTGTGTCCGAGTGCTCCTTTCAGCATATATGTCTTTTTCTGCTTCTTTGCTATCTGGGTGTGTTTGTGTGACTGTGTGTGGGTGTGTGAGTGTGAGTGTAGGTGCAGGGAGTCATGGGTGACCAGAAAAGTTGGTTTGCACAGGTCATGGTGCATGAGGCCCGCAGGGAGCACAAGAGGACCACGAGGAGGAATCCATATCAGAGAGTGTTCAGGCCCAGGACCCAGTTCTTCAACCTCACCGATGAGTCGGTGCCTTACCAAGTTCCACTTTGACAATACATCCATCCTCCCTCTCTGTCAAGAGCTAGAGCTGATGCTCTGCTCCACCGTACAGAGGATCCAGCACATGTCCACACACCTCAAGGTCCCCCTAAGCCTTGCCGCCTTTGCCACAGGCAGTTTCCAGTCTGTGCTGGCCCTCACAGTATCTGACAGCCTTTCTCACCCACACCACAGCAGATTGTGCAGCAGAGGCAGCTGAACGTGACCTGTTTCTTTGGAGTGACCAGATTTCTATCTGTACTGGGAGTGATGTATTGCACACATGTGGCCGTCAGTCTTCCATGAGGGAGGAAGGGAGGCTACATACAAGTACTGCAACAGGACGTCATTCCACTCACTGAACATGCAGGTGGTCTGCAGTGCACAGGGGGAGATAACTGATGTGTTTTCAAGGTTCCCATGACTTCTACATCCTGACCCACTCTGGCATCTATGAGAGATTTGAGAGTGGATAAATCACTGGTGGATGGTGATCTCCTAGACTTTGTGTGCTAGGATGTATCGGTGGTCTCTGGCAGCAACAACAGGCTAACAGAGCACATGGTTGCAGTGCCTATCTGCCACAGCTAATACCTTGGCTCTTGGCTCTAATTTCTTCCTACCCTCTCTACCACTCAGGAGATAGAGGCTACCCTCTAAGGAGGTGGCTCCCAATCCCCATTGTCATACCCAGGCAGATGCAGAGAAGTGGTACAATAGGGTCCACAGACACACTTGACCCATCATCGAGAGGACCTTTGGCCTGCTTAAGAACCATTTCCAGTGTCTGGACCAATCTGGGGAAGAACTCCTTTACAGCCCAGACAAGGTCTGCCAAATATTCACGGCCTGCTGCGTGCTGCACAATCTGGCAATTCGATGGCAATAACCTCCATCCGAAGGAGTGGAGATGGAGGACTTCTGCATAGAGGACAATGCAGAAGTCCTGAGGCAGGAGGACAGACCCATCCCCACGAGCTTGGCATTATTGCAAGAAATGAGCTGCTACATGAAGGGATGTGTTTTAATGTACCTAAATAAATACTGTATATGTGATATTCCCAGCCACCAAAATCACAACCTCTGCTGCAACTTCCCTGGCCATCCCTGCACCTACTTATCATGCCCACTTCAGCCCCATCTTCCACCCACCTTCCACCCCCACTTCCCCATCATCAGTCCATGCCCTTCCTCCCACCCTCATCACCAGCTCATTGCCCTTTCCTCATCACCCCATCTCTGAGGTTGCACAGAGTAGGAAGGAATGTTTATTTATTCCTGCATCTCCTCTCTCGTCCTTCCCACTTGTTCTTTCCCAGTCGGGTCCTCTTCCTTACTTCACATAGAGGCCATGATAATATGTTGAATGATGTGCCACTGCTCTCAGAAGAACTTTCTGTCACATTCAGAGGCTCGCAAACAGAGGAGCACAGAAAAGAATACAAGATCAAACTAAAAGAGACAAAAAGAGAAGTAAGGATAGCAAAATCAAAGGCAGAAGAAAAGATGGCTAAAGACGTGAAGTGTGGTGTCAAAACCTTTTTCAGGTATATTCGGGAGAGGAGGAAAATCAGAGGTGGAATTGCAGCACTCAAAATTGCTGGGAACGGACTCATGGAAAGTGACATTAAAAAAGCAAAAATGCTAAACAAATATTTCTGCTCTGTTTTCACGAGAAAAAACCCTGGAGAAGGACCACCTGTGATTGACAAATATACAAATGGGAATGGAGTAGATACCACACCATTCACAAAAGATGATGTGTTAGAAAAGCTTGCAAAACTGAAAGTGGACAAGTCTATAGGACCGGATAGGATACATGCCAGGATAATGAAAGAGCTCAGGTTCTTGCAGAGCCATTAAAGGATGTTTTAATAGATCCTTGGAGACAGGAGAAGTTCCACAGAACTGGAGAAGGGCTGATGTGGTACCTCTCCAGAAAAGTGGTAAGTGACAAACTATAGGCCAGTAAGCCTTACCTTGGTGGTGGGAAAAGTAATGGAGGCGATCCTGAAAGGGCGAATAGTGGACTTCCTCAAAACCAACAGCTTGCATGATCCGAGGCAACATGGTTTTACCAAAGGATGATCTTGCCAAACAAATCTGAGTTCTTTGACTTGGTGACCAGAGAACTAGATCAGGGGCATGCGATGGATGTGATCTACCTGGATTTCAGCAAAGCCTTTGATACTGTTCCTCATAGGAGACTTATAAACAAACTCAATAGCTTGGGGATGGGTCTCATGATGGTGAACTGGATCAGAAATTGGTTGACTGACAGATGACAGACATTGATGATAAACGGAACTCACTTGGATAAAGGAAGGTGATTAGCGGTGTGCCCCAGGGTTTGCTACTGGGATCGGTACTGATATTGCCGAAAAATCTGTCTTTTTGCAGATGATACAAAAATTTGCAACAGACTCGACTCCCCTGAGGGAGTGGATAACATGAGGAAAGATCTACAAAAGCTGGAACAATGGTCTAATGCTTGGCAGTTAAGATTTAACGTGAAGAGGTGCAGTGTCATGCACTTGGGAAGCAGAAATCCAAGGGAGTTGTATGCGATAGGGGTGAGAGATTGGTGTGCACGGACCAGGAGAAGGATCTCGGAGTGATTGTCTTTGACGATCTCAGGGTGGCAAAACAGTGTGACAAGGCGGTGGCAAAAGCCTGAAGGATGCTGGATTGCATACAGAGAGGAATTACCAGCAGAAAGGAAGAGATACTAATGCCACTGTACAAGTCACTGGTGAGGCCTCACTTGGAATATTGTGTTCAGTTCTGGAGACCGTATCTCACAAAGGATATAAAAAGGCTGGAAGCGGTTCAGAGGAAGGCAACCAAAATGATTTGGAGCCTGCATAAGAAGACTTATGAGAAGAGACTTGAAGACCTAAATATCTACACTCTGGAGGAGAGGAGGGACAGGCGTGATATGTTTCAGACCTTTAAATACTTAAAGTATTAATGGACAAACAAACCTCTTCCAGGGACGGGGAAGCTATAAAACTAGAGGGTATAACATGAAACTCAAGGGGGTAAACTGAAAGGCAATGTCAGGAAATACTTTTTCACTGAAAGGGTGGTGGATGCTTGGAATGTACTCTGATGGAAGTGGTGGGGGCAAACACAGTGTCAGAATTCAAAATGGCATGAGATAGACACAGTGGCAATAGGATAAAATCAAAATAAACATAATTATCTCTTATATCTGACAAATAGGGGTGACCTACATGGAGTGGTGGGTACACCCTTAAACAGAGCTGGCTGTCCATTGAGCAAGAATGTGTTTTGCATAGGGCCCCGAGTTTCAGGGGGCGCCACGCAAAGAACATTCTGCTTTAAAAATAAATTAAATTTAAAAAAAAAAAGCTGGCTGCTGCGGTGACAGCGGAAGAATCGACTGTCCCGCGGGGCCCCCCCCGCCCGGCTGAGCCCTCCCTGCCCGGCTGAGCCTCTCCACGACGGCTTTCAGATCCGCGAAGGGAAAGTGTCTCCTCGCGGCTCTGTTAAGCCTGCAGGGGCTGATGGGAAATTTCCCATCAGCCCCTGCGGGCTTAATAGAGCCGCGAGGGAGACGGTGAGACACTCTCCCTTCGCGGATCTGAAAGCCGTCATGGAGAGGCTCAGCCGGGCAGGGAGGGCTCAGCCGGGCAGGGGGGGACCCGCGGGACAATCGATTCTGCTGCTGCTGCTGTTGCAGCGGCAGCGGCAGCAGGCAGCTTTTTTTTTTTTTTAATTTTCCCTGGGCTGATGGGGGGGGGAGGGGGGTTAGGACTGGTAATGGGCTGTGGGCTGATGGGGGGGGGGTAGGACTGGAAATGGGCTATGGGGGGGGGCTAGGACTGGAAATGGGCTGATGGGGGGTTAGGACTGGAGGTGGGCTGATGAGGTTAGGACTGGTAATGGGCTGTGCACTGAGGGGGGGTTAGGACTGTTAATGGGCTATGGGGGGCTAGGACTGGAAATGGACTGATGGGGTTAGGACTGGAAGTGGGCTGATGGGGGGTTAGGACTGGTAATGGGCTATGGGGGGGGGCTTAAACTGAAAATGGGGTGATGGGGGTTAGGACTGGAAGTGGGTTGATAGGGGGCTAGGAATGGTAATGGGTTGGAGGGTTGCTAGGACTGGAAATGGGCTGAGTGGAAGGGGAGGCTTGAACTGCAAATAGCTGATAGGGACGGGGACTTGGAATGGAAATGGACTGAGTGGAAGGGGGGCTTGAACTGCAAATAGCTGATGGGGAGAGGGGCTTAGAATGGAAATGGGCTGTGAGGGGAGGGAGCTAGGACAGGAAATGGGCTGATGGAGCAGCTAGGATAGGACTGGAAATGGGCTGTTGGGGGAGCTAAGATTGGAAATGGGCTGTGGTGGGGGCTTGGATTGAAATGGACTCATGTAGGGGCTAGAACTGGAAATAGGCTCATGGGGGGCTTGGATTGGAATTGGGCTGAGTGGAGGGGAGCTAGGATTTGACATGGGTTGATGGTGGGGCTAGGAAAGGACTAGAATGGGCTGATGGGGGGCTAGGCTTGGAAATGAGCTGATGGAGGGACTCGGATAGGACTGGAAATGGATGGGGAGCTAGGACTGGAAATGGGCTGATGGAGGGGGGGGCTAGGACTGGAAATGGGCTGATGCAGGGACTAGAAGGGAGCGGATGCTGGGTGAGGCTGGAACTAGAAGGGAGCTGATGTTGGGGGAGGATTAGAATGGGATGGGGCTGGGAGAGTGAAATGGAGAGGGGAAAAATATTTTGTGTGGGAGGGAAGAAAAATCTACAATTGGCCGGGTATTGGGAGAGTATGTGGGATTGAGGATGGAGGGGTAAAATTTGAGTGGATGAAATAGGAATGAGGAAAGAGCAAAAGGAGAAAGATTAGTATGTTAAAGCAGATGTAGAGAGAGAGAATGAAAAAAAAACTAGAAGAGAGAAGAAAGGAGAAATGGACAGCAGACGATGGAGAGTTAGCAGAAGACACAAAGAAACCATAAGAAAGTGGCTGGAGCAATTGCAACTGAAAAAAAATGCACAAAAGGTAGAAAAATACCTCTTTATTTTGAATTTATTAACTGGAATATGTCAGCTCTGGGAAATGTGCATCATTAACGTCTGCGCTTTGTTTAGTACAAGAGGAAATTAATTTATAGTTTTATTTCTACAGTGTTGTTGTACATTCCAAGTTTGGCTTTTGGGGTTCCCAGTTTAATTATTGCCTTCCTGTTTCTAAATTGTGATTCCTTGTTTGGTGATGGTCTATGTTCTGCATGTGTAACTGAGCTGAGGTATTCAGTTTATGTAATTCCTATTTGACATTGCCACTTGTTCTCTTTCCCCAGTAGGTCATGTATTGTTGTTCTCTAAAATGTATTTGTTTAATATTTGCAGTGTTGCCTTTTGATAGGTAGGGTCTGGTGCTTTGTGAGTCCTGGTAGTGCTGTTACGATATGGCGGGTTTGCTATGGGTTCTAAATGGGCAGCGTTTGTAGTAGTTCCTAATGTGCCAGGCGGTTGGCACTGGATTATAGTAATGTAGAAATCTTTTAGTCTTTCTTTATCCATACATTCATTAAGAGACGTGTTTACTAAAAGTTAGTGTATGGTAACATTATGCAAATATTTATGCAAATAAGGCCACTTATGCAAATGAGGCCCCGCACCGAGTCTCCGCACATGGCCCCGCACCCCCCTTGGGCCGCCCCTGCCCTTAAACAAAGGCATGGGAAAGGGTGACCTGCATGGAGCGGCAAGTGCACCTATTGCTGCCTTGCTGGGCAAACTAGATGGACCATACTGGTCTTTATCTGCCATCATATACTATGTTACATTCATCCCACCTGTGCGATAGGTAGTCCCATGGAATGGAGGAAATATGAGGGGCTACCCCCATCCATGGGGAACAGACTTCAAAATTTGTGTAGAGGACATTGTTTTCAAGACACCAGGCTGCTGAGGTGTTCTGGAGGCCATAGAGGTGGAGGAGCATAACTTGCGCTGTCTGGGGAGCTGGGGACGCAGGTGGCTGCAGAGCTGGAAGGGTCATCCTACATACGACTTCAATCTTCACTGAAAAAATTCAAGATAGCTCTGAAAACATATTTCTTTAGCTTTTGGAGTAGACTAGATCGAATTGGCTGACCAACAAGGAATACTGCGCCTCTTCCTTCTCCTCTTCTATATTTCCTTTACCCTCTATTTTTCCTTATCTTACTACAACAGATTGCTAATCTTTTATTTTTTACCTTCTTTTGATTATTGCTTTTTTCCTATCATCTATTTTTATTAAACTTTGTAAACCGCTCATATATTACTGCGAGGGGTGCGATAGCAAATTTTCAGTACATTATAAACTATAAAGGTCATGGTGTGATGTTGCCTGCAGTGGCTCAGTGGAAGAAAACTAAAACTAAAAGATCAATGTCAGAGATGGAAGGATGTGAAGAAGACAACAGGGGAAGAAGTGGCAAGTGGACAAGAGACTCTAGAATGCTACTTAAGAGAAGACAGAAGAAAGCAGAAACCAGAGTGTGAGATCAACATGATTAATAAAGAATTTTATTTTCAATTTAGTGTTTGGAATATGTCAGTCTTGTTATTTATATGGTCTATTATTATATTTTGCACAGTACGTGGGCATCTGCATCTCTTTTTATTTCTCTGGTGAAGTACTGCATGTAGAGTCTGGCTTTTTGAGGTTTCTTTTTTTTAATCTTATTCTTAACTGGACATACCAATTTCGAGTCTAAAATAAAACACAATTACCTTTTCATCCATATTTGTATACAATAACAAAGCAATCTCTTATTGAGAATATCTTTACTATCTGCGTGTCTGTTTTCAATATTTAACATCCCCATACACTGACAAAGTAGCCAGTCTTCCCTCTGAGTTCCTTTCTGTTTCCCAAATCACTGGGGTCTCCTCTCCTCCTTTCTCATCTTCTCCCTCGATCTCCCCTATCCACAGATGCAGTTCCTTTGATCTCTCCTTCCTCACCTCTCTCTAAAACCATTATCTCCATGTGAAAAACAACATGCCCTCTGGACCCTATCCCCTCCATCTGGATTTCCACGGATTCCCTTGCCCTCCTTCCAAGAATTCATTCCATTTTCCATAACAGTTTCACATCGGGCACTAACCCTTCTCTCTGGAAGACAACCCTAGTTTGCCCCCTTCTAAAAAAACCTCCATTTTTGATAAACCAGTTCCAACAAGTTACAGGTCTGTCTCAAATCTCCCATTTCTGTCCAAGGTACTAGAAAGAATTGTTTCCTTTCAACTTAATGAACACCTTGAAAAATCTAGCATTTTACATCCACGCCGATCTGGTTACAGCGCTGAAACCATCCTTATCTCCCTTCTCAGTGAAGTTGCTACTCTTTTGACCAAGGTTTCATCTCTCTCCTGGTCTTACTTGATCTTTCATCCACTTTTGATTTGGTTGATCACTCCATTCTTCTCTTCTGGCTCCATGATATTAGTTTGTTCTTGATTGGTTTCACTCTTTTTTTTTTTTCTGGTCACACTTTCATGGTTACATTAAACTCTACGTCTTCCTCCACCTCCTCTTACTTACTGCCTAGGACAGCAGATCTCTGGGGGTGGCACGGCATGGCATCCACAGCAGGCCATGTGCTTTAGCATACATGGTCTGCTGCTTCTGACCCACCTCTGACAGGAAGTTGTGTCAGAGGGGGATCAGAAGTCACAGGCCATATCTGCTGAAGCAAATGACCTGCTGCGGGCCGCTGCTGTGCCTCACCAAGCTGAGCTGTCCCTCCCACCCACACAAACCCTGTTGATGGAATCGGTGGCAGTGGGAGACAGTGGCGTGGCACGACTCAGTTCTGCTTGGTGGGGGAGGGGGGGGGCAGCATGGTCGGGGCTTCTGCCTGGACTGACAGAAACCCTTAGGCCAGCCTTAGGTACAACAGTTTGGTGTATTGGCCTTCTATTATGCTAACAACACCCTGCTAGTTCTTCACATCCATCCCACATCTCCTGATCTTGCCCCCATCAATGACTGCCTCTTTTCGATAGCCTCCAGGTTATTCAACAACTGTCTTAAACTTAACATTCATAAAACTGCTGCGATCTGGCTCTCCAATACTTCAGAGGTTCCCTCTCTTTCCTCTTTTTCCTCTCTGCTTCATGGGGTTTCCATTGCTCTTGCTTCCTCCATTAAGAGTCTAGGCATTATCTTGAACTCATCTCTATCTTTTCATGAACACATAAACTCTGTTGTAAAGCACTCTTACTATGCACTATATCAAATCACGTCTATTCGGTCTTTTCTCTGCCTTGCAGCACTCACCACACTTCTCCTTAGTATCGTTAAGATCCACAGCTCCTGCAGCTGAGACCGGCTGCAGGAGCTGTGGATCTTTCACAAAGCTAAGACTCTAATTTTCTTTCTCATCTCTGCTGGTTTCAGAGTTTAACTGTCTGTTTTGTGGGAATTGCTGATTTAAGATTAACTGTGCTTATAAATTAATCTTGGGGAAAATCTGACTTACTGCTTTTCTGGGTAGCCTTGGAACAGATATCTGTGGGTGCCCCCAGTTCAGGAACAGCCTACTGGCCAGAGACACTTGGTTCCCGCCCACCCTACCCCTCGCCCCACCCACCCCAGGGGCTGCATTGCCTATATAGTACTCGCATACGTTTCCATCTATCCCTTTAACTTGGGTTAGAGCCCACATCATCTTCTTCCTTTTTTCTTCTTCCTCTTCTCCTTCTAGGACTGCTTATTCAGCATGTCATCTATTCAGTGCAATAACTGCAGTACTTTCATTCCAAGACAAATAATTTGGAACCTCAGAGCTTGTCCTATGTGCCTCAGGTCAGCTGCCATGCATAAAGAACTGAATCTACTAAGGGAAAACCTAGCTGCCATGCATAAGGAGGTGACCCTACTGAGGGAGGAACTAGCTGCAATGAAGCGCACCTCTTCTAGGATACAAACTGAACAATATCCACCACCGCTCCCACAAAGCATCAAACACTCCAGGAACAAGTGGATCACAGTGGGTTCTGGTAGATTGAGACCTGTAACGCACAAAAAACCTATGCATCAAAAGATATCCCTGCATAATGCCTTCTCTGCCTTGTCTAATGAGGATGATGAACTGTTGGAGGAACTGGCTGCAATGAAGCGCACATCTTCTAAGATACAAACTGAACAAAGTTCACCACCACTCCCACAAAGAATGAAACACCCCAGGAACAAATGAATCACAGTGGGTTCTGGTAGATTGCAACCTGTGACACAGAGGCATCTTATGCATCAGGAGATATCCCTGCATAATGCCTTCTCTGCCTTGGCGATTGAGGATGCCCAGTCCAAAGAAACTGAAGGGCCCTTAAATGAGAGACAATGCCCAATCTCCTGCTAAAGGACCAAATATGAAGAAAACCTCACCAAACAGCAAACTACTACTACTTGGAGATTCCATCATCAGTGGCATCAACTTGGGAACACAGTTCAAAGGTGCCTCCCAGGCTCTTCAGCCAGCAAGAACACAAACCACATTGTTGAAGTACTTAGCACAGAACGTGAACACTCCAAACTTGATGTTATCCACTTGGGTACAAATGACCTGGCTAGAAACAGTGCCTCTATAGTCCAAAAGGACTTCCAATCTCTGGGAGAGAAACTCCAGCCCATTGTTAACACTGTTGCATTCTCAGAGATTCTACCTGTGCTTGGTAAGGGGGCAAAAATGCTGCATCGCTTGCTCTGTCCTTGATTGTAACTGCCTTTACTGCTTGATTGCTTGCCTGCTCTCTATCTATCCTGAGACTCTTCCTGTTGTTGCAGGTTGCCGTCCGGCCCTTTTGCCTCCTTGGGCCCTCCCGGAAGTAGCGGGATCCACCACGAGTGCAACCCACCCTCTACAGGTTGCCGTCCAGCCCTTTTGCCTCCTTGGGCCCTCCCGGAAGTAGCGGGATCCACCGCGAGTGCAACCCACCCTCTACAGGTTGCCGTCTGGCCCTTTTGCCTCCTTGGGCCCTCCCGGAAGTAGCGGGATCCACCGCGAGTGCAACCCACCCTCTACAGGTGACGTCAACACCGCACAGCTCTATTTAGTCAGCACGCTGGCGGCGTTCATCCTCCCATGCTTGCTCTGTCCTTGATTGTAACTGCCTTTACTTCTTGCTTGCTTGCCTGCTCTCTATCTATCCTGAGACTCTTCCTGTTGTTGCAGGTTGCCATCCGGCCCTTTTGCCTCCTTGGGCCCTCCCGGAAGTAGCGGGATCCACCGTGAGTGCAACCCACCCTCTACAGGTGACGTCAACATCGCACAGCCCTATTTAGTCAGCACGCTGGCGGCGTTCATCCTCCCATGCTTGTTCTGTCCTTGATTGTAACTGCCTTTACTGCTTGCTTGCTTACCTGCTCTCTATCTATCCTGAGACTCTTCCTGTTGTTGCAGGTTGCCGTCCGGCCCTTTTGCCTCCTTGGGCCCTCACGGAAGTAGCGGGATCCACCGCGAGTGCAACCCACCCTCTACAGGTGACGTCAACACCGCACAGCCCTATTTAGTCAGCACGCTGGCGGCATTCATCGCCACGGCAGCGCGCGGTGTGGGCGCGCTCCTTGGGGCGGCGACGGAGGCGGGCTTTATGACGAATTCAAACAATATCTAAACTTTCATTCGGTTGAATGTTCTCAGCAATTCCACTCCAACAGACGCACACATACAGGTAACCTGGTTTCCCGGAACTTTTCCTCGATTAGCTTCAGGCATTTCTTTTCTTTTCTTGTCTGTTTGCTGTTCTCTATGTCCGCCATTCCTGTGTTCTGGGGCCACCGGCCCCCTAGGCCCTTTTCTCCCCCTCAGCAAAATGCTGTACTCTCTCAGATCTGTCTGAGAGCCTTTTCCCCAAACTTTTCCACTAGAGTACCTCCTCCAGACGTCATGCCCCTTCCTTCTGTATCACCTGCGTTGACCTCCCTGCGGTTAGGTCTACTGAATTGTCGGTCTCTCCGATCCAAGACTATTCTTATTCATGATCTTATTGAACAAGAAGCTCTTGATGCCCTGTTCCTGGTGGAGACGTGGCTTCAGGAAGGGGAAGATCCTCTTCTTGCACGATGCCTCCCTCCGAGCTATGAAGCTATTTCTGTCCCACGCATTGCGCGGACAGG
Source organism: Ichthyophis bannanicus (assembly GCA_033557465.1). Taxonomy (NCBI): domain Eukaryota; kingdom Metazoa; phylum Chordata; class Amphibia; order Gymnophiona; family Ichthyophiidae; genus Ichthyophis; species Ichthyophis bannanicus. The sequence goes on from CM066032.1 coordinate 830,805,954, forward strand.
CGGTGGAGTTGCGATTATATATATCACTTTTCTGTCTCGATTTCTCAAATCTCCTCCGCTTCCTTACGCTATCCAGAATCTCTCCTTCTCCAGCTGAACGCCCAACCAGCTCTCCAGTTTCTGTTGATTTATTCTCCTCCGTCATCCTCTCCCTCCCTATGGGATACCTTCCTTTCCTCAGTCTCTGATTTGACCTTACAGTTCCCTCAACTAATTACACTAGGGGATTTTAATGTACATTTTGATTCACCTATTTCAACTAGAGACATGTCATTTTGTGCACTTATTCGAGACCTTTCCTTGATACAGCATGTGAACCTCCTGACTCATGCCGCTGGCCACACCTTAGATTTGGTCATTTCCCCGTCAAACCTCCCAACTCAGATCTCATCACCTATCTCCAAATCTGTTCCCTGGTCGGATCACTTGTACCTTACCTTTTCCCTTCAATCCGTACCCCCTCCTCCTAATCCTCCCCCCATGCCAGTTCATTCCTCCCGCCGTATTAATTCAGCAACCCTACAAACTTTCTCCACTGTCTACCACCCTCCTTCCTCTGATTTCTCTTCTTTATCCCCTTCATCCCAGGTCACCTTCTGGAACACAGAACTATCTCATGCATTAGACCAGGTTGCACCTCTAGGTCCCCATTATCCTCATCATACTGTTCGACACCCTTGGTTCCTTCCAGGACTCCGATTACAACGCTCCCAGTTATGGAGAGTGGAACATCTCTGGAGAAAATCTCAATCGGCAGCCTCTTATCAACATTTCAAATCTTGTCGTGCACAATATTGTTCCAGCATCCATCAAGCTAAGCGCTCTTTCTATTCTGAATCAATCGTCTCAGCCCCTAATAGACCCCGGCATCTATTCACCACCCTGAAAACTCTTTCCTGATTACAATCACACTCCTCGCATCAGCCCTCCATTTCTGCGCTAGCCCCCAGTCCCACTAAATTGGTCTCCTTTTTCTCCTCCAAAGTCCAAGACCTGCACTCATCTCTTCCTTTTTGTCCTCAATCCCTCTCTTTGCCCCCCCCTCCCTATTTCACCCTCATCGTCTCCATCACTCTCTCACTTCTGGGCCAATTTTTACCCCATTACATCCTCAGAACTTATCAAGCTTCTGTCCACTACTCATAAAACCACCTGTTCATTAGATCCCATACCATCCACCTGGTTCTCTGAACGTTCTGTTGACTTATTTCAGCCACTCCTCACTATCATTAACTCTAGTCTGTCATCTGGATTCTTTCCCCACTCATGGAAGCATGCTTTGGTCCGTCCCCTCCTAAAGAATCCCTCTTTAGATCCATCTGTACCAGCAAATTACCGACCCGTATCTAACCTTTCATTTGCTTCTAAACTTTTGGAAAAAACTGTCTTCTCCCAACTCTCTCATTACCTTGACTCAACACATTTTCTCCATCCCCGCCAATCTGGTTTCCGGCCTGGTCACAGCATTGAAACCACTATTACTGCTGTTATGAATGAAATTCACTCTGCTCACGACCGTGGTGATATCACGGTGGCGGTATCCCTAGATCTGTCGGCCGCTTTTAACCTCGTGGATCACTCTCTTCTCCTCTCCAGATTACGGGACACAGGCCTTCGAGGTACTGTCTATCACTGGTTCCACTCTTTCCTATACTCAATACTGGCCCCTTTACTATTCAACATATTTTTGGCCCCTTTAGTGCTATTAATCCAACAATCTGGCATCTCAGGACACTACTACGCCGATGATATTTTCCTTCTGTATCATACATCTTCTTCTCACCCTGACATCACTCCTCTCAATAACTGTTTGTCCTTGGTCTTCTCATGGCTTTTCTCAAACTGTCTCATTCTTAATATTTCTAAGACGGCTGCCATCTGGTTTTCTCACAGTTCCACCATCCCGTTGCTTATTCCTTCCTTTTCAGGCACTCCAATTTCCCTGGTCTCTAGGCTTCGCTACTTAGGCGTCCTTCTTGACAGCAACCTTACTTTCAATGATCATATTTCCCAGGTCATTCAACGCTCTTTCTTCTGCCTTAGGCAGATTCGTGCCATTAGACCATTTCTATCATCTCAAGCCCTTACCACTCTTCTCCTCTCCCTGGTCATCACTAGACTGGACTTCTGTAATGTCATTTATGCTGGCATTCCTCAATATCAATGTCATCGGTTACAGTTATTGCAAAACACCGCAGCTCGGATGATCTTACATGCTTCCCCCCTTGATCACATCACTCCAATTCTGCAACATCTCCATTGGTTACCGTTAAATTTCCGTATTCAATTCAAAATTCTCACTTTAGTACATCGGGCAATTTATCTTCATAGACCTCAATACCTATCCGATCTACTCACTTTCCACACTCCCACCCGTAGTCTCCGTTCTGTTCATATTAATCGTCTGCACCACCCCTCTCCCTCACAGGCTCACCTCCAGTCAACCAGACAGTCAGCATTTTTCTACCTTGGTCCCTCCCTGTGGAATTCCCTACCCACCACCCTTCGACTAGAAGAGTCATATTCTAAATTCCGCTCTCTTCTCAAAACTCACCTTTTTTCCTTTGCTTTTAACCCTCCTCCTTGATTCTTAATCTTTCTGCTCTTACTGTTACTTAATCCTGTCTTTATTTCCTTTTTCTGTTTTTCTCTTTCTGTTTTATTAAGTTATTGTAACTTCTTTTCCTTTTTCTGTTTTACTTTTATTTATTGTAAACCGCCCCGATGTAATGGGGAGCGGTATATCAAATGTAAATAAACAATAAACAATTAACAGCTTTAATACATGGCTCCAGACCTGGTGCAAACAAGAAGGATTCAGATTTATTGGCAACTGGGGTAACAGATGGAACAACAAGAGACTATACTGTGCTGATGGACTACATCTCTCTGTCGCAGGGAAAAGAATCCTAAGTGAAAAATTCAAGCAATATGTGGATATGCATTTAAACTAGAAAAAGGGGGTGACGGATGTAGAAGGTCAAGCTCTGGACGTCACCCCCTGCAAAAGCAGATTAAAATCAGAAACAGCCACACTTTTAAACCACACATAAAAAACAAGTGGGAAGATGTAGGCAGAATGCTAAATAAACACAAGCCAGGTAAATGCTGGAAAGCAATGAGCACAAATGCTCAAAGCTTAGTCAACAAAGTTCCAGACCTAGAAGCCCTAATGGTGGAAACAGATTTGGACATTGTGGCCATTACAGAAACATGGCTAAACGAATCGCATGATTGGGATATAGTCATACCTGGCTATAATCTATTCAAAAGAGACAGAGAAAATGGAAGAGGAGGAGGAGTAGCCTTGTATGTCAAAAGCAATATTAATCACAAAGTATTGCTCTACTATCTAACTCCAAAGTACTGGAATAATTTGGGAACGGGTCTCAGACTCGGTCGGGGATAGAGCATGTGAGGTACTGCGCCTCTATAGCTACTAAACCCCTATGTTGCATCAAGGACCCGATGTGTTTCCCGTCTCTAGTTTACAATGATGCTTTCAAACAAGCTATCCAAACGTTAGTGTGTTCTTAAATCATTGGTATATATATTCATAAGAATGAAGAGCTAGAAACATAGCAAAACATAGCAAAATGCTTATCGGTGAGCTTTTTTCAGAATTCAATCCCAACGCAAATCCTCAGCGCCTGTGCGTTTCACCGCGCAAGCGGTTTCTTCGGGGGATTTCAAATCTGTTTGAACGCTTGATTTTGAACATGCAAATGTTTGTCCCAGTGAGCCCTAAATAATAATCAATTAAACGCCCAAATAGATTGGTCAGTATGTGTTTGAAAACAGCACTTTAAAGTCAGACGTATGTGAAGAAAACTTACAACGGGCTTATAACATATAGCTCATAGTGAGGAATGTCAACAGAGATAATCAACTGAAATCTGGATCCTCTATTGATGATTGCCACAAGGTCACATAGCCAAAGGGAGTATTGGCTCTTTAAATTTAAATCTAAAACCATCGTCATGCAGTCGGGGGGCGGTTTTGAGATAAAAGACAGCCTTTTCCTTTCAGCTACGCATGCGTTGGCATCTCTCTATGTGAAGACGAGTCCAGTGGGGAGTTTTCAAAGGTATGAGATTCTTTGCTTCTGGAATATGTCTATGTGAAATCAGTATAGTCTTCAACAATCCATATGCGGAAAAAAGTACTGATTGTGTCTTTTGATTATTATTTAGAGCTCACTGGGACAAACATTTGCATGCTGAAAATCAAGCGTTCAAACAGATTCGAAATCCCCCGAAGAAACCGCTTGCGCGGTGAAACACACAGGCGCTGAGGATTTGCGTTGGGATTGAATTGAAAAAGCTCCAGATAAGCATTTTGTTATGTTTTGCTATGTTTCTAGCTCTTCATTCTTATGAATATATATACCAATGATTTAAGAACACACTAACGTTTGGATAGCTTGTTTGAAAGCATCATTGTAAACTAGAGATGGGAAACACATCGGGTCCTTGATGCAACATAGGGGTTTAGTAGCTATAGAGGCGCAGTACCTCACATGCTCTATCCCCGACCGAGTCTGAGACCCGTTCCCAAATTATTCCAGTACTTTGGAGTTAGTTAGATAGTGGAGCAATACTTTGTGATTATAGTTTCGATTGCTCTAACAAACCCGTTGATATTTTGTTGTTTAAAAGCAATATTAAAGCTACTGAAATGCAGGGGGCATGGGGAAAAGAAGAAGCACTCTGGATTGTGTTGGAAAGAGGAGATGTCACTGTCATCCATACTGCTGTAATCTACAGACCTCCAACACAAATTGAAGAGATAGATAACAAATTGATTATAGATATTGCCAAGATCGCTTCCCCTTTTGTGGCTATCATATTGGGAGACTTTAATCTACCTGATGTTGATTGGATTACTCCTTCTGCAAACCTGGAAAGAAGCAAAAAAATTGTGGATGCTCTCCAAGATGCGTTACTTAGACAAATGGTGATGGAACCAACCAGGGAAAGCTCAACGCTGGATTTAGTGCTCACCAACGGTGATAGTGTTGAATGTCTGCATGAGTGCCCCTGTGAGCAGCAGCGATCATCACACGGTGTTGTTTGAGATAAAAGCCAAGGTACAAGCCAATCATAGCATGCACAAAGTCCTAAACTTCAAAAACACCGACTTCAATAAAATGGCCGAGTACCTAAAGGAGGAGCTGACAGGGTGGAAGGAGATTAGGGAAGTGGAATTGCTATGGGCTAAAACTAAAGGTGGCAATAAAAGGGGCAACAAATAAATATGTAACAAAAGTAAACAAAAACAAGAGGAGAAGAAAACCCATTTGGTTTTCCAAAGAAGTGGCTGCTCAAACAAAGGCAAAAAACACAGCTTTCGCAAGATTCAAAAGCTCGCAAACAGAGGAACACAGAAATGAATACAGGATCAAACTCAAAGAGACAAAGAGAAAATAAGGATAGCAAAATCAAAGGCAGAGGAAAAGATGGCTAATGATGGTAAGTGTGAAGACCAAACCTTCTTCAGGTATATTCGGGAAAGGAAGAAGATCAGAGGTGGAATTGCAGGACTCAGAAGTGCTGCAAACAGACTGGTGGAAAGTGACATAGAAAAAGCGAAATTGCTAAACGAATACTTCTGCTCTGTTTTTACTAAAGAAAGTCCTGGAGAAGGACCACCTGTGACTCCCAAATATTATAAAAATGGGAATGAAGTAGATACCACACCATTCACAGAAGATGATGTGTTAGAACAACTTGCAAAACTGAAAGTGGACAAGGCCATGGGACCAGATAGGATACATCCCAGGATTCTGAAAGAGCTCAGAGAGGTTCTTGCGGGGCCGTTAAAGGATGTTTTCAACAGATCCTTGGAAACAGGAGAGGTTCCTCAGGACTGGAGAACGGCTGATGTTGTATCTCTACACAAAAGTGGTGACAGGGAAGAAGTGTCAAACTACAGGCCCGTGAGCCTTACCTCGGTGGTGGGAAAAGTAATGGAGGCACTCCTGAAAGAGCAAATAGCGAACTTTCTCAAATCCAACAGGTTGAAAGACCCAAGACAACATAGTTTTACTGAAGGACGATCTTGCCAAAAAATCTGATTGAGTTCTTTGACCGGGTGACCAAGGAGCTAGATCAGGGACATGCGATGGATGTCATCTACCTGGATTTCAGCAAAGCCTTTGATACTGTTCCTCATAGGAGGCTTATCAATTAATTCAGTAGCTTGGGGATGCATCCTAAGATGGTAAATTGGATCAGAAATTGGTTGACTGACAGACGACAGAGGGTGATGGTAAACGGAGCTCACTTGGATGAGGGGAAGGTGATTAGCGGGGTGCCCCAGGGGTCGGTCCTGGGCCTGGCACTGTTCAATGTATTTGTGAGTGATACTGCTGAAGGACTGAATGGAAAAGTATGTCTTTTTGCAGATGACACGAAAATTTGCAACAGAGTTGACTCCCCCGAGGGAGTGGTTAACATGAGGAAAGATCTACAAAAGCTGGAAGAATGGTCTAATGCTTGGCAATTAAGATTTAATGCAAAGAAGTGCAGAGTCATGCACTTGGGTAGCAGAAATCCAAGGGAAATGTATGTGATAGGGGGCGAGAGGTTAGTATGTACGGATCAGGAGAAAGACCTTGGTGTGATTATTTCTGAAGATCTCAAGGTGGCAAAACAGTGTGACAAGGCGGTGGCAAAAGCCAAGAGGATGTTGGGCTGCATACAAAGAGGAATCACCAGCAAAAAGGAAGAGGTACTTATGCCACTGTACAAGTCACTGGTGAGGCCTCACTTGGAATACTGTGTTCAGTTTTGGAGACCGTATCTTGCAAAGGATGTAAAAAGACTGGAAACTGTTCAGAGGAAGGCGACCAAAATGATTTGGAGCCTGCGTCAGAAGCCTTATGAGAAGAGACTTGAAGACCTAAACATGTACACTTTGGAGGAGAGGAGGGACAAGGGAGATATGATTCAGACCTTTAAATACTTGAAGGGAAATAATGAACAAACAAACCTCTTCCAATGATGGGGAAGCTGTACAACTAGAGGGCACAACATGAAGCTGCGAGGTGGTAAATTGAAAGGCAATGTCAGGAAATACTTTTTCACAGAAAGGGTGGTGGATGCTTGGAATGCCCTCCTGATGGAAGTGGTGGGGGCAAACACGGTGACGGAATTCAAAATGGCATGGGACAGACACAGTGGATCCCTTTACAGCAACAGGATAAAATCAAAATAGACTGAACCATCTAATTTCTCAACAAATAGGGATGTTCTACATGGAGTGGTGGGTTCACCCCTAAACAGGGACGTGGGGAGGGGTGGCAGAGCGGCGGGTGCACCTACTCTTGCCGTCGTGCTGGGCAGACTCGATGGACCGTGCTGGTCTTTATCTGCTGTCATTTACTATGTTATCATCCAGTTCGATTACTGCAATGTTATCTGTGCTGGTATTCCCAAATATGAAATTAAAAGATTACAGGCAATTTAGAACTGAGCAGTTTGACTCCTCTCATACTCTTCTAAATATGGCCACATCGTGCCCTTACTAATGCATCATCATTGGCACCTCTTCCAATTGAGGATACAATAGAAACTTTTGATACTAGTTCACAAAGTATTACATTCTGGCCTTCCCCCTTATCTCTCCTCTGTAACAGTCCTACACATGTCTCACAGAGTTCTCCATTCAGTTCATGCAAATTGCCTTTTCCTTCTCTCAGGCTAGGTTTGAATCCACTCATCACTCCGCCTTCTATTTTCTTGCCCCTAGTCTCCTCCCCACTCTAGCTCACCAAGGCCAATTGGGCCAACGGACACAAGGATTTCATAAGAAAGCACCATTGGGCGTGCCCATGCCTGGTGGGCCCACACCCGAGGGCCTCACCAGAGGGCCCTTTGGCGTGGCCCTTAGGTGGGGACCAGTAGAGGCAGCAACTCAACCCCTGCCACATTGCTCAGCAAATGGAAACATTGAGAGCAACAGTAACCTGGGTCATAGGATAACTATGAAGTGACACCAAGAAAAAGAAGTGAAAGCACCAGCAAGATGACCAGACCTACCCCATGCTGTGCATGAACTGCATTGAGGTGATTGTCTGAGCCCTGATTGCAGAAAGGGTAACTAACACAGGAAAAACCAGAAACCTACAGGCCAGAATCCTAGTATAAGTACCCTAAGTTCCAAAACACAGACCTCAACCTAAGAGTAAGACTATGGGATCCAGACACAGCTCAATCCTCCTGCTGATTATCTGGTATATATGCCTATTGTTAAGGCAGACGATTCCCCTACAGGCACATTGCAATGCCCTTATCATACCACTATCAGTTTACATCCATAGCCCATGTTCCCTGTAAAATAGTTATCTCCAAGTTATAATGCCCTGTTCAATGTAATTTCAGTTTGTTCAGTGTAAACCGCACTGATGCAGAATAGCACAGTATATAAGAGAATATAAATAAATAAATAAATACAATGGATTGCACCATGGAAACACCCAACCAAGCATTCAGCCAGATGCATGCAAAGACTTATACCCATCAGATGTACCAACATTAAAAGACCAATAACAAGAACCCTATCCTGGACTCCGTGGTCAACTGCACATTAATTAATACTAGATCAGTAAGAAACAAGATAAGCAGCTTGGTTGACTTCATCCATGACTATAAGACAGACATAATGTGCATAACAGAAATGTGGCTCTCAGATACTGACCAAGTCTTACTGAACCAACTCAAGCCACACAGGCACACCGCCTTTAACTGTCCGCAAACACACAAGCGTGGAGGAGGAGTGCTGATACTTGTAAAGATGCACTTTAGATTTAAAATTATTTCAATGACCAGTACAGAGGAAAGTAACACTATAATAATTGCCAACAAATATATTGCACTTTGCTTCATGTACAGAGCCCCCAACTCCAAGGCTGAAGAGCTCTCCTCAGTCTTGGAAGCAGTTTGTACTTTTACCTCACCTCACAAACCCATGCTGACACTAGGGACTTCAATCTCAAATCAGCAACCCAAAAGAATGCTAAATCATTCATCAGAGCAATGGAGGCCATGAACCACACACAACTAATACACAAGTCCACACACAGGCAGGGCTCCACCCCAGACCTTATCTTCACCACTGATAAAGAACAAACATATAACTCCCCCAGCTATAACTCCAACCTCCTGGTCTGATCACTATACAATAACATTCCATATAGCAGTCCCCAGACAATCACACCCAATGGGAGGAGATTAAAGGCATATAATAAAGAATAATTCTTGAAGGACATTTTGCCCAAATTGAATCATGACCACACTGACTTGGAAAGTACAATGGAGAACTGGAATGACTCTATCATGAAAGCTGCAATTGCACCCCAAAACAGAACAGTTACAATACTTAAGCAACAACCAACCCTCTGGTACTCGAAAGAGCTCAGAGAAGCCAAAATGAACCTCAGAAAGCTGGAGAAGAAATGGAGACGAACAAAAGACCAAGGTACATTACAAAAATACAGAACCAGCCAAACTAAATACAAGAACACAATCAACAGATGCAAACAGGAACACAACACAAACCTGATAATGAAAGTGGCAAACAAACCACGAGAACTCTTTGGAATAGTCCGTATGCTAACAAGGGAACCCCCATACAAAGACTCAACTGACATACGTCCACAATGAATAGCAGACTACCTTATGACAAAGCAAAATAGCAATCACACAAAAACAAAGCTACATCAATTGAACCAGAAGACCAACTTAGACATTCCGGGACATGAGCAGAATTCACAACCCTAACAATCGGACAAGTAGCCCTCACAATAACAACCCTGAACACTACAACTTCACCAAGCGATTCCTGTCCAGTTGCATGGATAAAGTTAGCTAAGGAAGAATTCACACCTTTCATTCACAAAATCATTCACATATCCCTCACACAGGGATATATGCCTGCAACCCTCAAATTAGCATCAATCAGGACCATCCTAAAAAACCCTAAAACTGACAAGACAGATCCACCACATCTTACCGATTTCCAGCTTACCTTTCATGTCAAAGGTCATAGAAAAGATTGTACAGTTACAACTGCAAGATAATATTAACTTATATACACCCCTGGATCCACACCAACATGGATTCAAGCCAAAGCACAGTGTGGAAACATTGCTAACTGCACTCTTTGATCACATTCTCAGAGGAATAGACAACAAGAAAAAGGGCTTTATATTAATATTTTTCAACATATCAGCCGCTTTTGACTCTGTGTCACACACTATGCATCTAAGATGCCTCTAGGAGATCGGTCTCTACAAAAACACACTAAAATGGTTCCAATCATACTTAAATGACAAATAACAAAATGTCAGATGCGGAGGTGACACATCCTCTCCCTTCACATTAAAGCGAGGCATCCCACAGGAATCAGCAATATCAGCCTTGTTATTCAACCTATACATACAGCCAATTTGTGATGTCATAAAAAACCATAACATCCACTACTAAATTTATGCCGATGACATCATGTTGTATACATCCCTTCGATGTCGACACCCTAGAATACACAACTATAACTGAATGCCTCACCAATGTCTCAATGCCCACAACCTCAGCATTAAACTACAGCAAAACGGAAGCACTCACAATAACAAGGAACAAGATCTTCACACCTCCTTGCACAATAGCCCTAAATGACAGAAACATACCCATCAAAAGTGGCGTTAAATACCTAGGGGTCATCCTCGATCAGAACTTAAACCTGCAAGCCCATATTTCAGGACAGCAGAAAATGCATACCATAAACTGAAAATCATCAGGAAATTAAAGGCCCCCTCCTAAGCCAAAATGGCTTCAGAATGGTACTACAAGCCATAGTCACACCAGTGTTACTTTTGTAACTTGCTATACCAAGGCCTGCCAGCAAACACCATTCACTCACTTCAGATAGTCCACAATACATCAGCTCGCATCCTCACAGGAACAAACAAACACGAACATATAACACCGACACTGGCCCAACTACACTGGCTCCCAATCAAGAGTCATGCAAGGTTTAAGGCAACAACTGATATATTCAAAATCCTGCTAAATGAATCAGCTGAGTCACTCTAAGGTCTGAAAGGAAAAGACACCCTGTAGGCCGCCCAACAAGAGCAAACTTCAAAACCATGTTAGTTACTCCAAACGACTTCTCCAAAGCTAAGCAGACCACATCCAACGGGGCTCTACCACTTTATGCACCGAGCCTATGGAACTCCTTCCCAGAGGATATCAGACATGCTTATGACACCAAGGACTTCAGGACAAAGTTGATGACATTCCTGTTTGTTGAACATTTTGGCAGCATCACATAAAAAACCCCATGTACTATCCATCTACTCCTGCACTGGATAATGAATAATACCGCACGACCATGAAGCATGACCCCAAATAAGTCACACTTGTAAATAAGCTATGAAAACTGTTATCAATTACTTGTGAAACTTCCCGCATGATGTTAAACCCCAACCCCTCTATGATGTTATAATGTATTCCAGTTATTGAGCTGGATGTAAACCACTTTGCTACATTGTAAACAGTTAGAGTTCAGTATAAACCACCTTGATTTAAGGAAAAGGCAGTATATAAATACTGCAAACTAAATAAATAAATAAATAATTAAATCTGAAATGTTCTAATTTGAATATAGCCATATTCTTTATAAATTGTTTTCATAATTGAATTGAAGGGGATTCCTCTTGTGTTCAATATTCCAAAATTACCTTACATAGTAACATAGTGTAGGACAACAGATAAAGATCAGTACGGTCCATCTAGTCTGCCCAGTAAGGTGACTAGAGTAGGTGCAGGTCACCCTCCTCTATGCCTTTGTTTAGGGTTGTACCCACCGCTCCATGCAGGTCACCTCTTCTATTGTTGAAATATAAAAAATAGTTAAGTTTATTTTGATTTCATCCTCTTGCTAGAAAGGGAACCACTGTGTCTGTCCCATGCCATTTTGAATTCCATCACTGTATTTGCCCCCATCACCTGCATCGGGAGGGCATTCCAAGCATCCATCACCCTTTCTGTGAAAAACTATTTCCTGATGTTGCTTTTCAGTTTCCCCTCTTGCAGTTTCCCCTTCTTTGAAAAAGATTTGTTTGTTCATTAATGCGCTTTAAGTATTTAAACATCTGTATCATATCTCTCCTGCCCCTCCTCTGCTTTAGATTACACATATTTAGGTCTTCAAATTTCTTCTCATATGTCTTCTGGTGCAGGCTCCAAATCATTTTGGTCACCTTCCTCTGAACTATTTCCAGTCTTTTTATATCTTTTATGACATATGGCCTCCAAAACTGAACACAATATTCCAAGTGAGGCCTCACCAGCGACTTGTACAGTGCCATTAGTACCTCTTCCTTTCTGCTGGTAATTCTTCTCTGTATACACCCAGCATCCTGCTGGCTTTGGCCACTGCCTTGTCACACTGTTTCGCCACCTTGAGATTCTCAGAAACAATCACTCTGAGATCCTTCTCCTGGTCTGTGCACACCAACCTCTTGCCCCCTATTGCATATAATTCCCTTGGATTTCTGCATCCCAGGTGCACAGCCACGCAACTGGCATTACCTCCGGTGTATCGCGCTCCTGCCGATGTCCGGACGTTACTGCGGGCTCTCGCCAAGGCCTCCGGTGCTGGATTGCGGTTCGCAAGGGTGGAGGAGATCTCCGGTTCCTCTGATTCTGTCCAGCTTCCTCCAGGAAGGGGGGGGCGAGCGGCAAAGAGGCCGAGCACGCACCGGGTGCGCTCCTTTGTACTCGGCTCTCTGCCCGCCCCCCACGAAACCTCGTTGAGCCATCGCGTGCCTGTGCCGGGCTGTGTTGATTCGCGGCCGGGACTTGACACTGCACTTCTTCACATTAAATCTTAACTGCCAAGCATTAGACCATTCTTCCAGATTTTGTAGATCTTTCCTCATGTTGTCCACTCCCTCAGAGGAGTCCACTCTGTTGCAAATTTTGGTGTTATTTCCAAAAAGCAGACTTTTCCCTTCAATCCTTCAGCAATATCACTCACAAATACATTTAACAATATGAGCTCCAGGACCAATCCCTGGGACACACCACTAATCATCTTCCTTTCATCCGAGTGAGTTCTGTTTACCATCACCTTCTGTCATCTGTCAGTCAACTAATTTCTGATCCAGTTCACCAACTTGGGACCCATCCCCAGGCTTTTCAGTTTATTAATAATCCTCCTAGAAGGAACAGTATCAAAGGCTTTGCTGAAATCTAGGTAGATCACATCCATTGCGTGCCCTTGATCTAGTTCTCTGGTCACTCAGTCAAAAAACTCAATCAAATTTGTTTGGCATGATTGTCCTTTGCTTAAACCATGTTGTCTTGGATCATGCAATCCATTGATTTCTACGAAGTCCACTATTCTTTCTTTCAGGAGCGCCTCCATTACTTTTCCCACCACAGAGTTAAGGCTTACCACAGAGTTAAGGCTTACCTATAGTTTCATGCCACTACAGTAAGGCTTACACATTACCAAAAATGCTATATATAAATTTGTTTTATACTTGTGGCAACACAGTATCTTGCATATCACTTATGCTTATATACTGCTTTTCTACCAGTCAAAGCAGTGTACATTCAGGTACCGTATATATATTTTTTTCCCTTGTCCCTGACGGGGCTCACAATCTATGCTTTTGTATCTGAGGCAATGGAGGGTTAAGTGGCTTGCCCAAGGTCATAAGGAGCACTTGTGGGACTAGAAACCCCAGTCCTTAGAGCCCAAGGTTGCTGTCCTCTAGGAGAATTCAAACCTCTGACTCTCTAGCTCAAAATAACTTGCCCCAAACACTAGGCCACTCTTCCCTACCATGTAGATCCTCTAACATTAAGGGGTATGTTTACTAAACCATCTTAACATCGCAGCGGTGGTATTATCACGCGATAGCGTCACTTATCGCACGATAACGCGGCGGCGTTAAGGCACACTAACACTGTGAAATCAGGGTCTGAAGGGTGGAGTAAGGCTTCCCAGAGGGCAGAGAGAAGGGGTCAATGGGCGGAGAATGGGCAGGGAGAGGCTCCAGGCACACTAATGCTGTGAAATCCGGGTCTGAACACTAATGCCAGTGAAACCCTCGCGTTAGGCACATTTGCAGGAAAGAGAAACCATTTCAGTCAGAAAAGTGATAGTTGTGATACATGCGCAGGAACCAAAAAGGCAAATAAACATATAAAATGACCAGAACCACATTTAAAATCCCAATAACCAAGCTGGCCAATAGTGATATTAATGATAAACATAAAGCAACACTACTGACAAAGCATAAAACTTAAGATATCATGTTTGGAAGGGTGTATGCTCTGTCCCCCTACAAAGTGAATGATCCCACATTGAAATAGCGCTGATCAGGGTTTCTGTCGTTTTAGATTGGGCAGGTTTGTTATGGCGTGCACATGTGCAGCAACAGCAGAGTGGGCACTTAGGAAAGGGCAACTGTACTGATGCTGTAAATGGGATCAGGGGGCTGCAGGCGGCACATGCTGTGGTCCAGCTGGGGCACAGTGCGGGCTAGGCAGATGCCTAGGTGGCACATAGGAATGCCGAAACTGTAAAGCAGCAAGACAGCAACTGACAAGGGTCCAACATGGGCACGAGTGTGTGTCCCACGGTGTCACAGGGGATATTACCCAGCAGGTACCCCCAAGGGCACATAACAATGGCAGGCGGTACCGGGGGAAAGCACGCATGTCCATGTAGGCACCCCTACCCGAGAACCCACACTATAGGCAGCTGCCTACCGGCACACTGGATGGTCTGGGACTGCGCACCACCAGCACCACTGGCATAATGGCATGGCAGCATGGTGGCAGAGGGCTGCTGGTGGCGGAGGGGGCAGTGGCATCTTCCCACAGCAGACCATGGCCTAGCCCCATTTAGGTGGGTGCCGTGCACTGCAACAGACAGGGTCTGTCTGACCAACAGTAATGGTATCCCCAGGGAATGATCTGTTCCTGTGGCAACAGTGTGGTGCAGTACACACAGCCAGTGTGTTCAGGAGCTGAAGGTCACAAGTTCAAGTCCCAGTTGTGGCTCCTGCCAACCCTGTCCCCATATTTTACCCAGTACTAAACCGTGGTAATAAAGATGGAACCTTTATTGCAGATAAAATAAACATGCCTGAACGCCTATATTTTACCCTACAGAGTACAGACACCATAAACATGTGCAATCCCTAGAGCAGAGTTTCCCAACTGCAGTCCTGGAGGGCCAAACACCATTCAGGTTTCATGCTGACACTAATAAATATGCCTGTGCTGCATTTGTATGCGCCGCCCCCATTGTATGCAAATGTATCTCATGCATATTCATTAGGGACAGCATGAAAACCTGAACAGTGTTTGGCCCACCAGGACCGGAGTTGGGAACCTCTGCTCTAGAGCAGCGGCCAACAGGGGCATAAACACCCACACCCACAGGCTCCACTATCCAAAGCCTAATGGAGAGCCAGGCTGTTGGGCCCTGCACGGAGCAGCATCTGCCAATACTGGCACCTGCATACCTTAGCAATGCCGTCCTAAACTTGGGAACACGTTCCTCATATATCAAAAGGTTGCTATGATTAATGTCAGCTAATAAATCCTAAGTTAAACACAATTTGTTGATAGAGATTCATCATAGCAACCTTTCTGATATCTGTAGAGTGTGTTTCAGTTATTGATTCTGACAGTGTTTACCAACCCGGGGAGTGACCCTAACAGTATTGAGTACCACAGCAATGCCCGCATTGTGCCCAGGACTGGTGTGGCACCCAAGGCTGCCACAAACCTCTACATTTGCATAATGCTGGCATAGGTGTGGGAGTGTTTGTCTGTCTATCCAGTGTGTTGTAGCTGCCTACACCTTACTGAGCCCACATTGCTTGCACTGTTTCCAGTGTTAGCCTGCCAATGTGCATAATGAGGAGCAAGGTACTGTGGGTATGGCCCGGACAGAGTGGCATGGGCAGGATGCATTTGCACAGGGTATAGGGCAATGGCTGGGACATTGTAGTGCCCGACCACCACCTGCATGGACAGGGTGGCCACAGCATGTCATGCTGGCATGTCGCTCTCACCCTGACTGGACACACATGGCTAGGTTCCCCCATAGTGCTATACAGTATTTCTCTCAAGTGATATTTATGGGTTCTCTTTTCTGGGGCCCAATCACTGACATACATGCGTGGTGTGTGTGCTGACATCCCAGTTTTGGGTGCACAAACATGCACTATGTACTAGCTAGCAGACTGTCTGCAGTTAGCATCTGTATGGCTGCACCACCTTGCAAGGTGCAGCAGGTGCACACTGACTGCTCTCTGCTGGTGAAAGTCAGATCATAGTGGGGGGCAGCTGAGCTGACTGGGCCCACTACCTATCTGCCAGTGGCCCTGTCCCAAGTGCAGATCTTCAGCAGCTGTCTGTTCACCACCAGGACTGGGGTTGCTGGTCCCACAGCCTGTCCTCATGTACCTCCACTGCCCCCCTTGCAAAGGGTGAAAGTGCGGGTCTGTTGGGGGCAGATCATATCCCCCCACCCTGACCCAGAGAGGGCAGTTTGCTAAGTACATTATCACCATGTGAGCCCCTGACACACCCCTGCTCCCTAAACAGGTGACCATGGCAAGCACAGTGGATATGCACTATGTTGTGTGCATCATGGTCCACAAGGGCAAGACATGACTGGCAATTACAAATGGACACAGAGACCTCCTAAAGGTGTCTGCAAAAAATACCTGTCACACACTGGGACTGATGTAGACCTGCAGCACAGCCCACTTCAACCAACCCGGGTACTGTGGACCTGGTGCTGGCCACTCCACCTCACCCTCAGGGTGAGCACAGAATACGCACATTGGCATGGCTTGTGGGTACTCTGTGCCAGTAACACGCACGGTCATTCCCCCCTACCAAGCTGATGTGCTGTAGAGGTGCATACCCCTTCTGGTGAGCAGATGTAGACTGCTGTTCTGCATGTGAATTGCATTATGGGTACTATTGGTTCTATCCTATCCTGGTAGCCACAGCAGACAGTTTTATGGTGACGTGCACTCTTTCTGTAGCCAGCCATTGGTATGATAACTCCCATAGTGATGTAGCACAATGGTTAATGCAATGACTTCAGTAGCAGAGGTCATGGGTTTGATGCCTCTCTTGTGTCTGCTCTGCATGGCACTGCTCTCCTCTGTCCTCCTGTCATTGCACTTATCCTACCACCTCTACCTCCTCTGGTGGACACGTATCCCCATCCTCTGCCACACACTGTCATTGTTGCACTGTACATTACCATCACCCTGTACATCGGTACAGCTGCCCCTGATATGTTTGTCCACTTTACCTGCTGCCACATGGGCTGCATGCAGATTTGGCTGGTCCATGAGCTCCGTCATCTACTTCCTTCCATCACTTGTTCATTGCCTTTCCTTGGTGCTCTGTGCAGTGTTATGGTTACATCTGTGTTTGAGCCATACATTTCATGCTTGTGACTTTGGGGCACCTTTGTGCCCCTGGGCACCATCTCCTATGTCACCTTGGCATCCCTGAGGCATCTTTCGCAGCACCTTAGGTTTGGCCAGCTTATGGGGTGCCTTATATGCTGCCTTGGAGGGTGCCAACCTTTCCTGCCGCCCTCTGGGGCACATTATGACCTGCTTTAGATGATGTGGTGCTTTATGATGTGCCTTATGGTGCACCCTAAAAGGTGCATTAGGTTGTGGCACTGGGGTGAGGCTTTTTTGGCTGGCAGTGCAAATTGTTGGGATGTGTCTGACTGTTACAAGCAGGAAAAGGGATTGCCTCAGTCTTTTAACTGAGCCCACTGGGGGATCAAACTGATGACCACTGTATCAGCAGTCAATGTATTAACCTTTGTGCTACACCTCTGTTGCTGTGTTTGTAGGTCAGCGAGCCTAATTAAGGCTAACGCACGTTAACGTGCCACGGCTCCCTCTATTGCGCGATAACTGACCTTATCGCACGATAACCCGAAATGCTACCTTAAGACCGGAACGCCCACTACCTTATATGGCATTCGTCACAGTAAGACTGCAACTAACGCTGGTAACATCAACACGGTTTAGTAAACATACCCCTAATATACTATAAGACCACTCCCCTTAATCTCCGTGACTATTTCTTCTCCCTTAATTGCTTGTTTCTATATTCCTGTAAGGGCTGGTCATTTCCCGTGTACCACTCTCTTTTTTGCACTTTATAAATTTCCCATTTTCCCAATGTCCTATTCAGGTTCTTTGTTCTCTACTGATATAAAATCCATATTTAAGTCTACATTGTGTTTCTTGAAGGTTTACAGTTTTAACATATTTGTAGAGATAACCTCCATTTCCAACTCTTGTCCCATGTTTTGTGCTCATAATTCTGCCAAATCTTGTACGTGTTTAGCTTTTTTACATTCTTGGGCCAGAACATACTCAACGAAATTCTAGTTTATCGCCTTATAATAATGCCTAAAAATAGACTCTCCTCAAAAAAAGGATATTTTATAGATATCGACCCACATATAAAAATATCAAAAACAGAGGTGAAAGAGCCGTGCTGAGCCTTTTTTGTCATTATTGTTGAATAAGCTGTGCGCCACTAAGTGGAAAAAAAGCCAAGTCTCTGAAGCAGTTGCACGAAACCTGCAGGCAGGGCAGGATAACAAGTTGGTGTTCTTTTGACCATTGAGGCTGACTTGATAGTACTTCACAGCACAACGCCATATGACAGAGCGCCCAGCATACAGCACAGCAATGCTAGTGAAAGAAAAGCGCTGGCAAGCAGTTCCTGGCTTATACACAGCCTAATTGTGTTTTTCTTGCTACAATGTTGCCGTAATATTGCTACAAGTTCCAGTGTTGTAATATTGCTACAAGTTGCCGTCACATTTTTTGTGATTGAAGCAATGAAAGTGCCATGGTGTATTGTGATAAAGGCTAAAGGATGAATCAGCACACATTTTTTGGTGTTTATAAATGAGACTATTGAGATTTTTACTATTTGAGAATATATATATTTAGAAAGAAAAAGAAAAAAAGAGTTGATGGAATAAATTGAGATTTTCAGAGTGTGAAATAGAACCGAATGATTGATAAGGGGTGGCTACGGGTGGAATATGACAGCTATGGGAAACTGAATATTTATCTCCCTGGCCCCATTCTGGCGGCTCTTTCACCTCTGTTTTTGATATTGTGTTGATATCTGTAAAATATCATTTTTTTGAGTGTCTATTTTTCTCTAATCTGTAAATAAAATATGAAATGTTGATTCAGAATATCCACTTCCTCTTAATTTGTTCAAACGTTGGAAAATTCCCCTGATTATTTTTCAATAGCTGCCCTAAAAAACAACAGCCCTTCTTTTTCCCTTTTTGAAATAACGATTTTCCCAAACCTGCTACAAAACCAGGAGTTCCACAAATAGCGATATGTGGGGACACCTTTGGGGAGACTCTCAACATCCCTCTCACCATTTCCATGCTTACTGAAAATGAAACAAAACCTGTTCTTGTCTCCGCTCCCAGAGAGCAGGCATAAGAACATAAAAACATAAGATATGCCATACTGGATCAGACCAAAGGTCCACCAAGCCCACTATCCTGTTTCCAACAGTTGCCAATCCAGGTCACGGGTACCTGTCAGGTTCCCAAAAGATACAGAGATTTCATGCTGCTTGTCTTAGGGATAAGTAGTGAATTTCCCCAGTCCACTTTAATAATGGTTTATGGACTTTTCCTCCAGGAACTTGTCCAAAGCTCTCTTAAACCCAGTTACCCTAAAAGCTTTTACTACATCCTCCGGTAATGAATTCCACAATTTGATTACACGTTGAGTGAAAAATGCAGTTTCACCTGCATTAAATATAGAAAATTAAATGGATAACACATCTCTTTGATACATTCTATCAGGCAAAAAGAGCTCGCTCTGGTATAAAAATCATGGAACCACCTCAAAAAGGCTGCTCCATTCATACGTCTGCTATGTCACCCCTCCATACTCTTTTTCTAAAATCAACTTTTCGTAACTGATCCTGGTCGTATGATCTCTCTAAATAAACTTCCTTATAATTTCTTTATACCTTTTTTCCTCCTGGCTTTGGATCCAAAGGGGAGCCATCTGCATAATATACAATAATTTAGGAAATATAACTATTTTAATCAAAACACATCTCCCAATCGAGGAAAGAAGCAGGACCATTTATTTCATGCAAAATTGTCTCACTTCCTCCATTTTGTCTACTATATTTAATTTGTACATCACTGGGGTTAGGACTAATATAAACCCCAAAATATTTCAAATGCCCTTCCACCCATTTAAAAGGGAAATTTGTATCCTTTGGTTGCTTATGTCTGTTGTACAACACCAACATCTCTGATTTGCTGAACTTAATTTTTAATCCTGAAAATGTCCCAAAAGACACTAGAAGATCAATGACTTCAGCATGTCTTTGCTTGACATTTCCCAAAAATAGTAACATGTCAACAGCAAACATATTGATTTTCATTTCAGATTTGCTCACTCTGATGCCCTCAATCTCCTTGCGACTCGGTAACTTGACTGCAAAAGGTTCCAACGATAAAATCAATGGGGTTGGGAGGGAGGGGATCAGTGGGTAGCTCTGCCTTGTAACCTGCCGTAAGGTGAAGGGAAACGTTAATTAATCATTTTTTAATAAATGTGTCACCGGCTTATCATAAGGACACTAACCCAGGTAGCAAAGTCCCCTTGGATACCAAACTTGCCTAACACCCAGAAAAGGTATTCCCAAAGAACCTTGTCAAAGGCACTTTTGGCATCCAGGCATAAGAGTGCTTATCTGAAGATGACTGCTTAAGGCCCACATCATATTAATCACCTAGATGCCTTGACCTTAGGCAGTATATCAAATAAACTGAAACTGTAACTGTAATTGTATATTCGCAGTTCCATGTCAGTTTCTTACAAGCCCTACTTGATCTGGATTTATGAACTTGGGAATATAATTGCCAAGTCTGGAGGCCAAAATTGATGCAAGAAATTTCCTTTCTTGATTCAAAGGTGATGTTGGGTGATACGAGCCTATTCTTCAGCACTTTTATTTGGCTTGGGCAG
Organism: Ichthyophis bannanicus; assembly: GCA_033557465.1. Taxonomy (NCBI): domain Eukaryota; kingdom Metazoa; phylum Chordata; class Amphibia; order Gymnophiona; family Ichthyophiidae; genus Ichthyophis; species Ichthyophis bannanicus. The sequence goes on from CM066032.1 coordinate 830,827,069, forward strand.
CACTACTATGTCTGCCGTGTTCTGCTCCGGATGCCACTCCCCTGCTTTCAACATGTCATTGAATGTACCCTGGAGATGACCCGCTCTTAAATTCCCCGGACCATCTGGACCCACAGTCTCTCTCAGCTTCAATTTTTTAATGGCCTGTTGAATTTCCAGAGCTGATATTGGTCTACTAAGTTAGCCTGCCTTCTCCTCCCTCAGAGCTGTATAGCCCCAAAAACCTCACCCCAACTTTGGGCGTCACTATCCTCCTGCCGATATAGGTCCTGATAGTGTTCTAGAAATCTCCTCATGATTTTTTTTCCCTTCTCTCACCTCCCCTTTACCATCTTTAATTTTCTGCTTATGTTGATCCCGTGCCAGTGTCACCAGTAAGGAGCCCGCTTTATTACCCCACATATGAAGCTCAGAATGATGATTATACATATGTTGTGCCCTCTGAGCCAGCCTCTGCTTTGTTTTTTCTTATGTTCCTCCTCTGTTAAGTCGTTCACATGTTTTCTTTACACACTTTGCTGTTTCTGCACATCTTGCAGGAACTCTTTTTCCCTCTCTGCAATATACCCAAGTATCGCACCTTGGACCACAGCTTTTCCCGCCTCCCTGAAAAGACTGGTTTACACCAAAATATTTTTTTCTTCATCAAAAGTGAAATCAGGTTTTCCTAAAGCAGTTTTTCACACTGATTCTACATCTGTAATTAGATGTTCTCTAGCATGTAGGGTTTTAGATATATCATCCATAGAATTTTCTGTAAAATGTTATATATTGTAAACATTGAAAACGTCAGATGTCATACATGCTAATAACTATATTTGGCATGTTTGCATGTAAGAAATGCACTAAAAGTGTTTTACAGAAGACTTTTGACTGTGAAGTTTGTCAGGATTGTCACGATACAACATCCAGCAGTAATCTGCCATCATGCTCTCATCCCAGAATCCTTGGTAACATTTTTCCATGGCCTGAATGTCTTGGTGAAACCTCTCACCCTGTTTGTCACTGATGTCACCCAAGTATCGTGGAAAAAAGTGAAGAGGTGAGTGCATGAAGTGCGTTTTCAATGACATGCGGCAACCAAGTTGATAATATGCATCAAGTAACTTCTGTACTCCATTAACATAATCTGGCGTTTTGTAATTACCCAGAACGTTTTCACAGATCCTCTTAAAGGCTTGCCACATTTCAAGTTCCAAAGTATCCAGACATTTTTCAAATTCTTCATCCTCCATCACCTGTCTTATTTGTGGCCCCACAAAAAATGCCTTCTTTCAGTTTTGAAGCAGTGATCTTTGGAAATTTAGAAACAAGATACTGAAATACTTTTGAATTTGTTTGCGCCATTCTTTTCACTAAATTTTTTATAAACCCAGATTTATATGCAAAGGAGGAAGCAACATGTTTGCTGGATCGACTAATGGAACATGACTAACACGTCTGCTTCCTGGATTATAGGCAGTTCTTAAAAACCAGTCGTGAACAGCATAATGATCTTTGACAGTGTGACTGTCCCAGAGGCAGAGAAACAGCAAAATTTGGTAAATCCACCTTGCATGCCCATCAGCATGTCAATAACCTTAAGATCCCCGCAAATCTTCCACTGGTAGTTATCATAGCATACAGATTGGAGCAATATCTGCAGGTTATCATATGTCTCCTTGAGGTGGACAGAGTGCGCAATTGGAATAGACAGCTTTACGTTACCATTATAAATAAGAATGGTCTTGAGGCTTTTTGTTGAAGAATCAATGAATAAGCACCATTCTGATGGTCTGTGTACCTGTGAGAGGGCTCCAAAACGTCCGTTGATATCATTGCAATAACACATTAGACCATCTACTTTGAAAAACATTGCTAAATTACTCTTGCGCGTGCGATAGTGGCAAATGAGAACATTCTTTTGAAGTAAGTTCTTTTCCTTTAGCCTTGCAGCAAAGAGTTCTGCTTTATCTTTTGAGAGTGCCAAGTCTCATATAAGATCACTAAGCTCTTCTTGGCTGAATTTCTCTGGCATCTAGTCTGCATCTTCTGACTCTTTAGGTTGGTCGCCACTTGCACTTTTATCTAACTCCATTTTTGTCTGGTACAGAAGACAGCTCGTCTTGTGGAGGAACTGGAACAGGAAGTGTTTCATCATGTGGGACTGGTCGCATTGCAGAGGAAGATTTGGATATACAATGTTGCGATATTAACCAGACAAAAATAGCAGTTGTCATGATGGTTTCTCGGCTCCCTCCACATCATCAGTACAGCAAATGGCATCCCTGTTTTCCTTCCATTTAACCAATCACGTAGTCCATTTACACCGAGAGTGCAAATGATGTGAGTTGCCCATGGCTTATACTACGTCACTCGGTGAGCATCCAAAATGTAACTTGCACATTTTGTGGTGATCTGACGTTATGGTACGACGTTGAGATACTGTAGCAAATGAACCACAAATGTAACAAAAAAATTGGAATGATTTCTACACTGTCCTGGCATGATTATTTTATTTCTGATGATTTCTTCAGTGTTGTTATTACCAAATACGTAATCAAAATAATTAACCTGAAAAGCAAAATAAAAACCAATCAATATTGCAATAACCGACACAGTTTATTTCAATTTGGCTAGTATAGCAAAACGTCCGACACTATCATCTTTCAAACCTGATGTGATACAACCAAAACAAAATTGGTTTTGAACATTGTTCATCATTGGTTATCTAATACACATGAAATTATTTGTGATGGTTTTTTTCTTGTTGACCAGTGAAATTATAGGGGAGCTCCCTCGGTTTTATTTCCTCTTTCATACTGCTGTCATTCTTTCCTCAGGAATTCATGAAAAACTTTATCTTGATAATATGAAGAGCTCAAGCTCCACATTCAATCTTTTTGCAATTGTTTAAATACTAAGGGACTCATTCCAGAACATGAATAAGGGGTTGTATGTGTGGGGGTGGGGGTGGGGGGACATTTATTTGCTAAAAATGTCCCAGATCGTATTCATAAAAACTGCTGACATACATGTCCACAGTGCTAGCATGGGTATCTCAGAACGTGGGCAGCAGAGGGTGGAATAGTGGTGTGGTGAGCCGCGGAGACATAGAAAGCGTATTCAGGAAAGGACTGTGTACGTATTGTTTCCCGGATACGTCCACATTATTTCTGTTGAAACGTGGTATAAGGTCAGGAATTAGAAATTATTTTACTATGCTCTGCAATTCATCCCATATAGTAGAATGATTGTGACAAGTATGTTTTGAACTGGTGCGACTGTAATCTGGAAAAATACAAGATGCAGTCTTAAGGTACAGAGAGCAGAGGTGAGGGAATATTGTAAAGAAACATTTATAAACATCCTTACAGAAATATTAAGAAGAGCAATAGGGCCCGATTCCGTTCTTGACATCGATCTCCTTTGTACATCTGGGCTGACCCAGACATACAAAAGAGATCGCGATTCTGATCCCACAGGGCACATCTATCCCCGCGGGATCAGAATCATGAACAGCACTGTACGTTGTCACAAGGTGGACCTAACGGAACCTGAGAAAATGCAGATCAGCAGGGATGATCAGGGAAGAGATGACAGTGTAAACAGAAAACTGTCAGATGGTTGCTATAGACAACCAGGGCACACGTGGATAAGGGCTAGGAAGACACACCCAGATAGCGAGCAAAGGGAGTTTGCATTGCCTGATAGGAATCAGCTGGGTGGAGGTGGAGCCCAAAGACACAGATATAAAACACGCTCACAAATAGTTAGAGAGGGAGAGGAGGTGAGCCAACGAGGGTCACAGCAAGAGAGACAGCGGGAAGGGCAGCAGACGCTGTGGAAAGAATGGAACTGGAATGAAAGAGAGAGAGAAAGAGAGAATGAACTATTGGATCAGCAAAAGAACCAACGCGAAGGTCTGAGTGAGTCCCTAGACCTGTATGAGAAGTGTGGAAATCAGCAGCCAGATACTGTGTGTATGCGTGGAGGGCACGAGAGACGTAGGAGATCTTCCATAGAAGGTAACAAAGCAGGAAATGCTAATAGAGGCTGTTTCCTACCTGAGTGGGTAAAACCCCGAAGTAACAGGAAAAGCCAACATAAAACAAGCTTAAGAGAAACAGAGAATAACTTCTTCCCTTGTGCTAGAAGCTTTAAAAGAAGAGAAGTTTTCTTACCTGAAGAAACTTGTGATTTTGCTAGCAAGTTTAAACTCCCAACCTGTGATAAGGTTCCGTCTCGAGCAGTGCAATCCAGGGCAGCTGTGTTGCAAGGGCTAGACCCGAGCAAGCTCAGAACATACCACAAATGCTCTAGTAGCAGAGCTAGTGAAGGTTTGAAATATCCTTTTGGTTACCAACAGGGGCAGAGCTCCTATGAGCCCCATTCAAAACCTTATGGTATTTCCCAGCAAGGCATTTGTGCAGAGGGACAGAGCAACTTCCTGTTTGATGGAGCAAACCAGCCTTATCCCTGTGAAACAGCTGATCCTAGAATTAAGGGTTCAGATGAATATGAATTAATGGAATGTGAGAATTCAGATATACCAGTTATTCCTGAACCAATGGACTGTTCATTAGCTGTGATTGACCCAGAGTTCTCTCTAAGGTAAATGGTTGAAGATAACCAGAGTTTAAAGCAACAGAAGTGAGCTGTGCTGTAGCAACAAAAGAAAAGGCTGTATTAGGAACAGTGAGGCTGTTTAATTCTTTTCTTTTGTTTGTATTTAAAAGCTGAAGTAAGCTATTTTTGTTACACATTTAATTTATGTTATATGCCCGAAGTGGTCTGTTATTTATTTTGCCAAGAAGGAGAAAAAAAACCTCATGGACGGGGAATAAAGCCCTGATTTGGAATTGAAGAGTGTTATGTGGTTCATATAATAGAAAGGTACAACTACCACTCTCAGAGGGCCAGGCAAGGCTGCCTGCAGTACTGACAGAGCCAAGAGGAGGAACCATCAGGCAATACCTGACCCCACCGATAGGGCCCCTGGGGGTGTGACAACGTGCAGGTTGGGACTACGATTTAGTCCCGGCCTGCACGTATAGTGAAGCCCGACTAACTCAGTCAGGGCATTTAAATGGAATACAGCACCATGGCTTCATGTTGCGATGGCGCCTTGGCTCCATTTAAATGCCACGATGCCAGCTGTCAACAAAAAAGTTAAATCCCTGCAGCCTAACCCCTGATCTGGCCTCCTAAGGCCAGGGTCAGGCTGCGGGGATATAACATTTGCCCCCCCAGCCCTTTCCACACCCCGAAGCTTGCCAAAACAGAATGACCAGGGAAGTTATTCCACCTTGGGGTGGAATAACTTCCCTGGCCATTTTGCTGGCCCTGGACAAACAGAGCCAGCATTAGAATCGGCCCTGTACGTCCAGGGCCAGTGACGCCCACTGCCCGCTCACTCTCTACCTCTGGACCACCTCTTCCCCACCCCCGACACAACCGGTGGGGAGGATATTCGGGGGCCTGCAGCTGTCATGAATAGCAGGGATGAACGTCCCGTTGGGACAGCCATCCCCGCTATTTGTGGTTCAGAATGACCCCCATAGTGTTTATTTTGGTGATGCACTAATATGCTGTTTGTGCTAAAGGAGCCAATTAATGGGACCCTAACAATTCCTATATTCTGAAAAAATGGGGCTGCTGATATAGGAATAGTATGGGCATGAGCAGAGAAAGGATTCCTTTTTGGGTGAGAAACAGAGACCATATTTGTAGTCCTGGTACCCCATGTGATTATGTTATGTCATAGCTGTTATGTATAGGTTTAGGGAATCTTTTTGGCAGAATCATGTTTTGTGACAGAATATGAGAGAGTGTATGTGTGTGTGCTTTGAAGGATATATGGGGGGATCTGGTGTGCTCATCTGCAATTCAGGGGGGACATGAAAGCCTGGCCAGTACCTAGAGCATATGGATGACCACATCATCACCAGGTGCCAGTGTGATTGGGCAGACAAAATTGGAGAGGTTCACTATAGCTAAATATCAAACATATATCCCTGTCAGTAATAAGGGACCCTCAAAATAAGGGCACTCAACAGTGCAAATAGCACTAATGCATGCCCATAATGCACAATTTGTGGGACCAATGGTGTTGCTGTTGAGCATGTATTAGTGCTATTTGCACTGCTGAATGCCCTTATTCTGAGGGACCCTACTATAGACAGGGATATCTTTTGTAATTTAGCCATAGGGAACTTATGCTGATTCTTTCTGGATCATTTTACATAGGGCATTCTAATTAGATCAGATGTTGTCAGTGTGATAGGGCGGCCATACATCCACTGTGCCTGGCACTGGGAGACATGACTGATGTAGTGCCAACATTCCCCGGATTGTCCCATGAGGCCCACATGCCGACCCGGGCCAGGATCAATGAGAGCTGCGAGAGTGATGATATACTGTATCTGGAGTCTAGCTACATGATGTGATGACACAGGGATCTCCCCTCCCAAACCCACACAGCCCTGACCAGGGGAGCAGTGCCACAAAGCTGGCTGTGGCAAGGCAGACAGGGTTCCCCCACAGGTAGTGGGGATTTATCTAGACTGACATACGCCATGATGGGACAGGTATAGCTGCTGTGAGAAATGGCAGTACCCATATAGGTGGGCCTCAGATGCCATAGCCAGAAGGCCCTACTATGACTACTACTACTACTACTGATCATTTGTATAGTGCTACAAGGCATATGCAGCGTTGCACAGACACACGTAAAAGATGATCCCTGCTCAGCGGAGCTTGCAATCTAGTCAGGACAGACAACACAGCAGCTGTGAACAGGATACATCCAGGGGGAATGGTCAGGAAACAAGAGAGTTTAGGTGGATCAGATCCAACAGTGGCACTGATGAGGTGAGCACTCAGCCTGGATTTAAGAGGGGCCAGGGATGAAGCCTGATATAAAGACTCAGGTAGTTTGTTTCAGCATATGGAGCAGCAAGGTGAAGGGAACGACATCCGGATTTGGCAGTAGAAGGGAAGGGCACAGATAGAAGCAATCTGACAGAAGAGCATTGTTCACGGGGAGGGGTGTAGGGAGAGTTAAGAGGGGAATGATAGTGCAGATCAGCAGAATGAGTGCACTTATAGGTCATAGGCCCGAAAAGGGCATACATTGTTCCTCAGCAATATTATGCATCCTTTGGGGACCTGCAAGTTTAGTTCGGGGTTTTGTGCACTTGGTGAGGGTCCATCCTTAGCAGTTTAAGGTGTGTTTATAGAGATGACCAGGGCAGGAATCACTGGGGCTGGTTCCTAATGCCATGTACTATTTGATGCAAAGTATGTCCTGACATACATGTTCACATTTACATTCTGGTATACTGTATTAGGGTGCACTGGGATTACCCAGCACTTTTCAGGGCCTGAGGGGGATTGGTATATGGTCTAGCTTGCAGCAGCTGTCATTTCTCATTGGTATTTATGCCTAGTGTGCAGCAGCAAACTACTGTCTGTGATGAACAGCTTAGGAGATGCATGTTTTTCCCCAGAGGTGTGGCATCCGTGGGTACATTGCGGGAACAGGCAGGACCCAAAACGTGTAACGTTTCAGAATACGGTGGGAGCGGGGACATCCAAAACGTTTACCCATGTCTGAGGCACAGGGTCAGCTGGATAGTGCTTGCACGTACCCTCCAAACACGTCTATCTCCCCGATTCCGGCCACGCAGGCATGTCCAAACCCGCAGATGCGGAATTAGGTTGAAAGAGGCCATTTCTGATTTAGACGTGTTTGCGGGCCGGACATTTAAATTATGGAATCGCGCTCTACGGGGGTCATTCAGAAACACAAATAGGCTGCCTGAACATGCAGGATATATATTTTCCTCAGAAAAACGTCTAGACCCATATTCCTAAAGCACATGGCCTTGCATGTGCATGGTGCGAAAACAAGGATCTTAGAACGTGGGTGGAAGAACAGGGAGGTGGTAAGCCTCGGAGATGTGGGAAGCATATTCAGGAAAGGCCCATGTACATCCTGAGTGTTTCCCATGGACTCCTATATTATATCAGCAGCAATGTGGAATTAGGCCAGCAGTTAGAAAAATATCTGCTGTGATCTTCAACACGTCCCATATAGATGAAAGGCTGTGACATGTCTATATTGAACTGGTGTCTGTTGCCTGGGAGGGCACAAGATGCAGTTATAAAGAACAGAATGTACAGATGCGAGTCATTTGTAAGATTAAGTAACATTAAAAACCACCTCTACAGAAATATGAAGCACTGCAATAGTCTTTCTTCTGGCTATGCTGACATTTGCTGTTTGTGCTAAAGGGGCTATTCTAGACTTTCCAAATAATCCCAGTGTTTGGAAGGATGGGAATGTAGATGTAGGGATGGTATGTGAGCTATTATGGAGCAGATTTGTGTTTGGCTGAGAAATACAGAGCAGATGTGTTGTCCTGAAACACTGTGCTATTATGTCTTCACAGCAATTGCTTATAGGTACAGGGCATTGTTTTTGCAGATATATGTTATTTGTGACTGCAAGCAAGAGTGTGTGTGTATGTGTGGTATGGGGGTGCAGGGGAGGCCCTGCTGCGCTGATCTGAAACCTTGGGTGGACATGTATGCCTGGCCAGTATCTGGACTGTGGGTCTGACCACAGCATCACCAGGAACCGGTGTGAATGGACAGTATATTCTGAAAAGCTGCTCTGCAGAAACATAGCAGGGCATGTCCCTGTCAATGGTGGGGGCCCCTTGGAGTGGGGACATACAGCAGTGTAAACAGCACTAATACATATCTGACTGCACTAAGTTATTTGTGACTGCGATTACTAAGGTGTTCTTCAAGTGCCATGTTTGTTTAGCTGCAGGGTCTGTCTGGACAAACATCTCACTTTCTAGGTGCTTATACAATAGTTTTGGTGCCAGTAGATAATCTTGTAGTGTTAAGGGCATGGAACAGACCAGTATATATAGTCTGGTTTGTATGACCATATCTGTTTCATCCATATTAATGTGTTATTTGCATATGCACGCCACTGTCAGTGTGAGCATCAGCTTAGGAGTTGTACATTTTATCAGCGGGGCATAGCTGCACGGAGATGGGAAGCATCTGAGACGTCTATCTTGCCAGAATACAGTGGGCATAGGGATGTAAGCCGCGCTGGGGACGTATATCTCCCTGATTCCAGTACCACGAGTACGTCTATACCTGCAGTTTTAGCATCAGGTTTATAATGTGCCTATTTTCAGGTTAGATGTTTCTACCGACCAGATGTGACTTTTATAGAATCGTGCTCTAAGGGGTATTTGAGAAGCTCTAGTCATGATTTGAATGTCTGAAAATGACATTTAGATGGGCACATCAGAGACATCCTTGGACCCATTTTAGAAACCAGGGGCCTGATATTCAGAAAAAACTGAGATCCTAAACTTAGGAGCATAAAAAGTGGGAAACAGGGGTGGATTTAGGGCAAAGAAAAAAGTTAAGAGCTTAGCACTGATTTTCAGCACTAGGCATCTAAAATAGGCTCATAAATCTAAGCAAATGAATGGTAGGCCTAAATTTAGGAACATAAAGTTTAAGCTCCTAAATTAGGATTCATTTTAGGCTCCTAAGTACAATATGGCTCAAAGTAAGGCACAAATTTAGTGCCTTAACTAAGGAGCCTAAGTTTAGGATTTTAGAGAAATGTAAGTAAAACTTCAGGCAGTCAGCCCTAGTAAATTTTCAAAGAAGCCAATATAGGAACATAACTCTCAAAATTAAGAGCATAAAATCCTTTCAATATTGGGCCCCAGGTATATAGATGTTCCCGGTGTGAGGACATCCATGTAGCATGGGGGCAGGGAGGAGGTGTGGTCTGGATGGAGCAGGAGAAACACACATCACAATGCAATTTCAGAATGGCAGAAGCACGTCTGGCCATGGTTGGTGAGGCATCCATGCCTATTCCTGCTCCTGATCATAGGAACATGACGGCAGAAAAAGACCACATGGCCTATCTAGTCTGTCCTTCCATATCAACCACTACAACAGTCCCCTTTTTCCCTTTAGAGATCCTCTGTGTTTGTCCCCTGCTTCTTTGAATTCAGATACTGTCCTCATCTCTACCACCTCCACTGAGATACTATTCCACAGATCCACCACTCTTTCCGTAAAGAAATATTTCCGCATATTACTTCTGAATCTATCTCCCTTCACACTCATCCCATGTCCCCTCGTAGCAGAACTTGCTTTCAACCGAAAGAGGCTCTCCTCTGCATTTATGCCACAGAGATATTTAAACGTCTCAATCATATCACCTCTATCCCGCCTTTCGTCTAATGTATACATATTAAAATCCTTAAGTCTGTCCTCATATGCTTTATAACAAAGACCACTAACTATTTTAGAAGCAACCCTCTGCACAGACTCCAACCTGTTTATATCCTTTTAAAGGTGCGGTCTCCAGAATTGCACACAATACTCCAAATGAGGTCGCACTAAAGACCTATACAGAGGCACTAACATCTCCTTTCTTCTGCTGGCCATTCCTCTCCCAATGCACTCAAGCATCCTACTAGCTTTCATCGTCGCCTTTTCTACCTGTTTAGCTACTTTGAGATCATCAGGCACAACCACGCCTAGGTCCTGTTCTTCTTTTGTGGACAGAAGTACTTCACCCCCTACACTGTATCGCTCCCTTGGATTATTGCACCCCAAATGCATGACCTTGCATTTTTTAACATTAAATCTCAGCTGCCAAATTCTAGACCATTCTTCAAGTTTAGCTAGATTCCTCCTCATGTTATCTACACCTTCCTGGGTGTCTACTTTATTGAAGATTTTGGTATTATCTGCAAAGAGGCAAACCTTACCCAACAGCCCTTCTGCAATATCACTAACAAAGATGTTAAAAAGAATCGGACCAAGGACAGATCCCTGCTGCACACCACTGGTAAACTCATGAATGAGGTTTACAAAAATGCTTGTTTCATGGCTGCAACGCTTCCAGGGGGGAAGCGCATAATGTGTTTTCATCGCCATAGTTAATATTTCTTGGCCAAAGAAACCCACACATGAATATCAACTCTAAAAATATTACAGGAGCCTAAGTTTTCAACTGAAAATACATCTTAATTTAGGAGGTTAAACTTTATGCTCCTAAATTTAGGCCTAAACAAAAAACAAAAGGAAGCAAGGAGTAGAGAATAGTCCTCTATTCAGAAGCGTCCCAAACATATTACAGGCTCGCTGTCGCATGTCTGAGTATCTGAAATGGCCAGCCAGAATGTGCAAGTTTCATAACATGTTGCCCGTCTTCTGAAATTCCATTACTGGTATGTCCATTTAACTGGTTCTGAGGCTGTGCAATTTGAGGACATCCAGGTTTGTGAAATGGCCTATATCCTTGCATATGCCTGGCCTTGCAACCTGCCTGGGGCCTGTACTTGTATTATAGTGTTTACTGGACTTCATGCCTGAAGCAGGTTTAAAGTCCATCTTATCAGCTGCTGCGATCATGCCTGATTTTGGCAGCCACCATGCAAAATCTTGGGCATCCCCACCTAGGGTTGCCAACTGGCTCCAGATGCGCCCGACAGGCTTGATCCAGTCCTGTGTTTACCCCATTGCATGCAGGGACTTGTAGTCTGGCTTTTCTTATGGAGTGCAATGGAGAAATCAGAACTACATGTCCCTGCATGCAATGGAGTAAACCCAGGACTGGATCAAGCCTGTCGGGCGCATCTGGAGCCAGTTGGCAACCCTATCCCCACCCCACCCCCTGATCCCACCCCCATGGAGCTGTACCATGCAAAAATCAGATACCGTGGTAACTTGCAGGCGATGTCTAATTTTTTCACGGGTTAACTGCTACTGCGGGGCCCAAAAAGGGTCAAAATGTCTTCCACTACTGAAGAGGGCTTTAAACTAGATTCATTGGGGATGGGTGAAGAAAGCCCCCAGGTAAGTGAAAGCCCGCAGGTAGGTAAAACAATAAATACCTCTGTAGAAATGGGTAAAAGGGGCAACATCTAGAAATGTTATTTTATAAATGCCCTTAGCATGTGAAATAAGATCCCAGATGTTGAGGCTATAATGGAAGAGGCTGACTTGGATTTAGTGGCAATTACAGAGACATGGTTCAAGGACAACAATGGCTGGGATGTAGTTATACTGGGCTATACTTTATTCAGGAAGGACAGGGTAGGAAGAAGGGGAAGAGAAGTGGCACTATATGTAAAAAATAATATTAAAGCTATAGAACTACAGGGCTTAAAAGAGAGCAAGGAGGAACTGTGGGTTAAACTAGAGAGAGGGAATGGAAAATCCATTTGCATTGGTGTGATATACAGACCTCGCTTACGGGAAGAAGTAGTGGATGGAGATTTAATAGATATTTGCAGTATTACCATGAAAGGGGAAGTGTTACTGATAGGCGAATTCAATATGCCAGATGTTGACTGGCACATCCCTGCTGCAGTGTCATCTAGAAGTAAGGAGATCCTGGATTCTCTACAGGGAGAACTATTCTGGCAACTGGTATCAGAACCCACACATGAAGGGACCATACTGGACTTGGTGCTTACCAATAGTGAAAGTGTTTCAGATGTTATAGTGGGAGATCATCTTACATCCAGTGATCACCAGTTGGTGTGGTTCAGTATTAGGACTAGGGCTGATAAAATCCATTCAAAAGGGAGGGTCTTGTGCGAAACAGGAAATGCCCCTATTTAATCTCCCAACACTCAGCACATCGGCCGGCTCAACTTTAACAGAGCCATGAGAAAGAGGGAAAACACCGTTCTTTTCTCCCATGGCTCTGCAGAGGTGAGCTGGGATGCCGGACGTCAGGCCTCCTCAGCTCCCTCTGAAGCCGGTCAGGCAGATGAGGGGCCTCCCAAGGCATGGGGCCATGTGCAGACAACATTCCCGCACAATGGACGGGCTGGCTCTGACACTAGGGATGAATCCTAAAGTGACTGACTGGGTAAGAAATTGGTTGAGTGGGAGGTGAGAAAGTGTACAGATAAAAGGAGTTCACTCTGAGGAGAAGGATGTTACCAGTGGGGCGCTGTTCTTGATCCATTTTTTTTAACATCTCTGTTAGTGATATTGTGGCAGGGCTGTTTAGTAAGATTGGCCTTTTTGCAGATGATACCAAAATCTGCAATAGAGTAGACACCCAGGAAGGTGTAGATAACATGAGGAGGGATCTAGCTAAGTTTGAAGAATGGTCTAGAATTTGGCAACTGAGATTTAGAGGTATGTTTACTAAACTCCGGTAATGTTACCTGCGTTAAGTTCCCTGGTAATGTTACGGATACCCATATAAAGGAGTGGGCGGTGCATTGGTAAAGCAAGCCGTGTTAGGTAATGTGCATTACAAGGTGCGTAATGCGTGGTACAGTGCGCCATGGACCCACCGCGTGTGAGCACCACAGCCTATGGGAAGCAGCAGCGCATCTGATGGGGTTTCAATCTAATGCACGCTGACAGTAGAAGATGCGCTGAGAGATGTGCAGACATGGTGCCACATGAGAAACGGAGCTGTAGGTGTAAGGCCATAGACCACAGGCAGCTGATATCGCAGTCTGTAATGGGGATGTGAGCCACAGTTAACACATGCACACACACCATGAAATGGTGTGTAGTGAACCCAGCATGCAGAGGAGTAAACAATGGTAATGGAAAGGGCATCAGGGGTCAGTCTGAAGGGCCAGCTGTGTGGATGGTGTGTGCATAAGGGCAAAATGGGAAGGGAATCCAAAAAGGAGTAAGAGGGAATCAAACCGGTATACTGAAGAACCCAAACACAGCTCACTGACACCAATACCAAACCATTGAGCCACCTGCCCACCCAGACAATCCAAAAAAAGGGAGCATATGTAAAAGCTAGCATGTGACGGATAGTCTGCATGGAGGACACACTGTAGTGCATAGTGAAGAGTGGGATGGACGTGTGGAGAAGTGACGAAGTTGCAGCCATTGTATGTTAAGGTTAGTAGAACAAAAGAAAGAATGGAAAAGGAACATGTGGGAATCAAACCCACAACCTATGGTGGCTCAACGCACATCTGCAACCACTATCCCAAACAACCACAACAAGCACAGTGAAAATATGTTCCACCAAGTGGCCATCGTGTCTGCTAGATTATCACGTAGCAGGGCATCTGACGTGCAGCGCGCACAATAACGTGTGCGATGTTACAGAGCTTTCTATGTGCCTTATGAGATATGTCTAGGTGCCTTAGCATATGTGGGCAGATTATGGCGCGTAACAACACACGTCCAAAACAGATGTCACATGCATTCACCATAATGCAACACATGAACACCACAATACTGCGCACTACAGTAGACTACCTGTCCATTGCCCTTCCCCTGTGCTCCCACCAGTTCTAGGACTACAGCTGTACCCCAGCCCCCAACCATGGTCTGACATTCACCAGCAGGCGGTACAGTCAGACTGTACCTGCTGCACCACGGCAGGTGTCCCAGCCATGCACAAACTAACTGCAGACACTCTGCTAGCCAGTCTATCCTGTATGTGCACAGTGGAACTATGCACACCCAGACCTGGGTTGTATGGCCAAGCACCCGGCAGGTGCCCCAGTGACAGGCCTCCAGAACAGGGGGGCACACATATATCACCTGAGAGAGATACTATATAGCACTATGTGGGAACTGTTTGGTGTTTTACATTGTTGGGGACACATGTTGCGAGGGCTTGCCTGGTTGATTACTACTATTGCTGAAGTTCTCGCTATTCAAGTGGGACTGAGGTTCGGTGTTATCAATGAGATATTTGATGAAGAGGAAATGTTTAAGGGCCTTCCTGAACTGGCTCAAGTTGGGGATTGCCCTGATATGTGCCGCCGAGTGCCAGTAATGTATTCCATAGTCTTGGGGCACAGAGTCGGAAAGCTCTGTTAGCTGTTGTTTTGGTGCATCTTGTCATTTCTTTTGGGATTGTTAGCATGTTTGACTCTGCGGTTCTTCTTGGTCTGTTAGGTGCAAGTGGTTGGATGAGTTCAGATAGGGAGGAGGAGGAGAGCCCCTTGCCAGCTTTGAAGGTCATCAGCAAGGTCTTAAAACTGATCCTGTCTTGAATGGGGAGCCAGTGTAACTGTTTCAGGAGGAGTGTTACATAGTCTCTCCTGGATGCCCCAAAGAGTACCCGCGCTGCACTGTTCATAGCAAGTTGCAGGGAGTTCAAGGTGGATTGGGGGAGCCCTTGTAGTATGGAGTTTGCATAATTGAAATGGGGAATGATCAGGGCTTGGTAAATGGTGCGGAAATCATCTGGATCGAGTAACGGGCGTAGGTGTCTGAGGGATCTGATCTTGAAATAGATCGCTCTTACGGTATTGGCAATGTGTTTCTTCATGTCGAGATTTTGATCCAGTGTCACTCCAAGGTAACGTATAGCGGGTTTCACTTGTAGTTCGGCATCGTTTACCTTCACACAGTTGGGTGGTATGAAGTTTGGATTCCTCGAGATGAAGAGAACCTCCGTCTTCCTGTGTTGAATCCACAGATTTTGTGAGAGTAGCCACTCCGATATGGTGTTGAAGCAGTTGGTCAGAGGGGCGAGGTCTAGTTTATCCAATGATACTGGCATGTATAACAGAACATCGTCGGCATATATCATACAACTGACATTGAAGGTTCTAATGATGTTGCAGATGGGTTGGATGTATATATTAAACATCAAGGATGATAGGGAGGATCCTTGTGGCACTCCTTGACCTTGTTGAAATGGTTCCGATGTAGCCCCGTCTGCTCGAATATGCTGCCATCTTCCGGACAGGTAGGATCTGCACCATTCGAGCGCCGTTCCGCTGATACCTTTCTCTCTTAGCCGGCAAAGAAGAATCTCATGGCATACTGAGCTGAAAGCTGATGCTATATCTAAAAAAATGAGTGCAAATCCATGTCGGATGTTGTCAACACCAGAAATTATATTGTTGAAAAGGGCTGTGAGTAGTGTTTCCACTCTGTGTGACTCTCTGAATCCATGTACTAGTTCAAAATTTATTTTTCACCTTAGAAAGCATAATGTGATATTAGCTCCTCCTTTGTTCTGTTTTCTTCATTTTTGTTCTTTAGTCTCAGGTCTTTTAGGTTCCTTTTGATTAATTGTTTTTAATATTTTTAGACATTTCAAAAAAAATTTTTACTTTCTTTTTCCACATAACT
Source organism: Ichthyophis bannanicus (assembly GCA_033557465.1). Taxonomy (NCBI): domain Eukaryota; kingdom Metazoa; phylum Chordata; class Amphibia; order Gymnophiona; family Ichthyophiidae; genus Ichthyophis; species Ichthyophis bannanicus. The sequence continues at coordinate 830,843,206 of CM066032.1, forward strand.
TTATGGACATTTTTATGTTTACTGTTTATGATACAACACAATTGTGTCTTTTATATGTTTTATTATTTTCATTTAATGATTTGACTATTGTTTTTTAATTATTTATTTCAGTGATTTTATGCCTTTTATTTGCAAGAAAGTTTTCACAATAAGGTACTGGTGATATAATTTAGTATTTATGGATTTTCTTCAAAAACTTTTTTATTTATATGTCCTCTTGATACACATGGTTTGCCTGTCCTATTGTATCCTCCTCATCTCATACTCAAAATAGGGTTAGTAAATAATGTTTTAACACATTCATTCTTACGGTTTTATTTTATTTTACTTTATTTATAGTTTTGCATAGTTTAATGGTATGATTTAGTTTGTTGTTATATAGATTTTATAGATGTATAACAATTTGCATGTTTCTCTTTCTTTTTAATGATTTATTTATTGATTTGCCTTTGATTCTACTTTTATTATTTGCAATTTTTTGTTTTTAACTATGTATTTGTTCTTTTGAGGTTTGCTCCCTCATTTAATATCCCCCTGAGGAAGGCCTTTGGCCAAAATGCGTTGGGGTCAATAAAAGGGGTTTGTTTAAATCTGAATATTTGCCAGTCTGGGTATCTGTTCCTTTGTTCCCACACATCCTACAGATACTTTGGTGCTTCTTTTTGTCTCCCGGTGGATTGTGTTTGGCCTTGGTCAGCTGCTGTCTTGCTGATTTCCAGTTTCTATGTTTCATCTAGGCGATGGCCTAGTCCACCCTGTGCCCCGGCTGCCCCCACTACATGTCCTGCCTGCAGCCCCCTATGCCCCATTTGCACCATCGCCATAGTGGCCTTTCATACTTGGGCACTATGCTGTTGCTGCATATGCATCACTACTATTATTTTTTCTTGGGCTCCCTGCCTATGTTGTACATTGCTGACACTAAAATGGTTTCACCCTCTTGCATATCTGCATCTAACGACAGGTTTTCAGTCCCGGTAATGTTCAGCCCTTCAGTACCCCGCGTTAGTGCTGCGGGAGCTTCTCCCCGCCCACTCCCCGCCCATTGACCCCTTCTCTCCGCCCTCACTCCGCCCGCTGCGGGACTTATTTTATTTATTTATTTTTATTTAGAACACATTTATATACCGCTCTTTCCCAGGTATCAAGTGCGGTTTACATTGAACAGAAAAGTTGTTAAGGTACATGAAAGTACATGTCCTAGACGTTTTACATGAAACAGAGGTTAACTTACCGTGGACGGTGATATTAACACGCGTTAACATTACATAACGCGTGTTAACGTAGCCACTGCTATGTTAAAGCGGTTTAGCAAACATACCCCTTAATGTTAAAAAATGCAGGATCATGCATTTGGGCTGCAAAAATCCAAGGGAGCAGTGCAGTGTAGTGGACGAAGTATTTCTGTCCATGAAAGAATAGTGGGACCTGGACATGATGATCTTAAAGTGGCTAAACAGGTAGAAAAGGCAATGGTGAAAGCCAGAAGGATGTTTGGGTGCAAAGGGAGAGGAATGGCCAGCAGAAAAAAAGGAGGTGATAGTGCCTCTGTATTAGTGTCTGGTGCGACCTCATTTGGAGTATTATGTGAAATTCTGGGAACTGCACCTTCAAAAAGATATAAGCAACTTGGAGTCAGTACAGAGGGTAGTTACTAAAATGTTTATGTTTATGTTTATGTTTATTTCACTTGATATAACGCCTTTCAAAAAAATAGAAATCCAAGGTGGTTTACAATTTCAAATAAAGATAGAAGAGGGCCAAAGGCACCGAAAGGGAAAAGAAATTACAATATCAGACAGGATAGTAGAGAATATAGGTAAACAGGCAAACACACAGACGGAGACAAGACTGATAGAGAGGAGAGCACAGGACTACATATTGGCGGAGTGTAGCTCAAATGCTTGGTTGAACAGATGGGTCTTTAGCTGAGTTTTGAAAGTCCTGTAATTTTGTTCAAGTCCCCCCATCAGCCCATTTCCAGTGCTAGCCCTTCCATCAGCCCACTGCCAATCCCAACCCCCTGATCAGCCCAGTACTAGTCCTAACCACCCTAATCAGCCCATTTCCAGTCCCAGCCTCCCTTAAGTGCCCATTTCCAGTTCTAGCCCCCCCATCAGCCCATTTCCAATGCTAGCCCTTTCATCAGCCCACTACCATTCCTAACCCCCCTGATCAGCCCATTACCAGCCCTAACTCCCCAATCAGACCATTTCCAGTGCTACCCTCCCAACCCAGCCCAGCCTGTTCAGCCCATTTCCAGTCCAAGTCCCCCCAGGGAAGAGCCCTGCACTTCCTTATTGGCACACCAGTTCACCTTTTCAGAGCTGCGAGAAGGAACAGTATTTCCCTTCTTTCCCGCGGCTCTGTTAAAGTTGAACCCACCAGCACTGAGGGTAAATGCGCACCTCTTTTAGTTATGCATATTTTAAAATGCTTCCTTCCTAAAGCTTCAAAGCAGTGTCCAATTTAAATTTAGCAGTAATTACAATTTGCTCTTCAAAAACGCCCTCTTCATTACCATGCACATGGAACACACACACAAGCTTCTTTTAACCTCAAACATCAGGGAAACCATTTATTCAGCCACCTTCTGGTATCTCAAAATTCTGAGCTAGGGACCCAATAGCTCATAGACATTAAAGCCAGCACGTCTCTCTACTTCAGGTAAGACTTTTCATTTCCAGAATGGCTGAAATTTCTGGTACCTTTTTTGCAATCGAGGGAGGAAGTAACATTAGACTTAGTCAATGCTGCATATGCTTTGAGAGGCATGAATGTACTGCATCTCTGTGTGGGTTTGCAGGGGTGGTCTGAATTCCCACTCTTTATAGCATCAGAAGGAATTGTTACCATTTAGCTATGCCTGACTGAAGATAGTACATTTTCTGCTATGATGTATTTGTCACTTTCCATTAATTCTGAGGGGTGTACTCCTTTAGAAACATAGAAACATAGAAATATGGCGACAGAAAAAGACCACATGGCCTATCTAGTCTGTCCTTCCATATCAACAACTACAACAGTCCCTTTTTTACCTTTAGAGATCCTCTGTGTTTGTCCCATGCTTTTTTGAATTCAGTTACTGTCCTCATCTCTACCACCTCCACTGGGAGACTATTCCACGGATCCACTACTCTTTCCGTAAAGAAATATTTCCGCATATCACTCCTGAATCTATCTCCCTTCACCCCCATCCCATGTCCCCTTGTAGCAGAACTTGCTTTCAATTGAAAGAGGCTCTCCCCCTGAACATTTATGCCACGGAGGTATTTGAATATCTCAATTCTTTGGAAACCAGGGCAACACATTAGGGTACCGGATCAGATGTTTGCTGTGAATATTCAGCTAGTTATGAAAAGCAAAGCAGGGCTGAAACCCCTCAGAGCAGAAAATGTCAGTGATTGGTAATACATTACTGCGCAGAGAAATACCTAATAAAGCTCCTATTAGACTGTCATACCTGCTTACCACCCAAATCTCCAGAAAGTTTATTTGCTCTGTCTAAGCCAATTATGAAAGTCTTAGTGATAAGAAACAGCTCACTGGACCTGAACGGTGTCAGACTGGAATGACTAAATTGTGGGAATTCATGGGTCTCTGCTCGGAATAATTAACTTGGATCTTTGCAGAATGCATACACTTTGAAAACTAATTTTCTTTTTTTGAACAAAGCATTTTGCCCTTGCCTTGTCTTTGAAAAGTAAACTGCTGAACAGCGAGGTTATTCCGTCTTTCATTAGATTTCTCTCTGAGCTGCCGGTCTTTTTTTTTCCCTATCCTCATCTCCTCCCGAGCATCGTTGACCTCACTAGAATGATGCTTGCTTGGAACTGAAACATGAACTGGTGTCATTTTCTGCTAATTGGACGCACACATTCCTCGCTGGTATTGACAGCAGCGGTGGGTAATCTCCATCTTATTCAGGGTCAGAATTCGACTAGGAAAGTAAAGGAAACAAACAGGCTTGTTACGCGTTGAAAGAAAATGCAGGCATATAAACTGTTCCAGGGCTGAAGGTGCTGGTGGAATAGACCAAGGTGGAGAAGTAATGCCACAAATGCATTTGTCTGTATTATTTGTAAAACCTGATCGCCAGCAGATCGTGTATTGCTTTCCCTAGGAAGAAATCCATTGCTGTCGACTGATTCATTCTGGACGAGTTTAATGCCGAAGAGAGATATGGTATAAGTTGGCCTGAGATATAGCCAGAAAGGCGTAACTATTCACAGAGGATCCTGTTTTCCCTGCACAGGGACAGAGTGGAAAAAATTCTAGTGTGTGTTTTTGTATATCGCCGTGTGTCCTTTTATACCTATGTACGTTATATGGCTATATGAATCCTACTGAACTCCAGAAGATGTTGAGCTCTGCCAAAAAGCTGCCTGGGAAAATCAGAAAAATATAACTCAATGCGCTCAATCCTACCTATGCCCCCAAAAGAAAAAAAGTGGGGCATAGTCAAAGTGATTTAGCTGCTTAGCAGACTGCAAACCAGTAAAACTGCTGTCAGTGGGATATCCAGCGGTTCTAAACCATTTAATGCCGCTGAATATCTTTTGCTAATCGATTTGTATGCCTCAACGCTAGTAAGCTAATGTCGGGGCGTTCCAGGGGCGACGCTAGAGTTAACTGGTCAGTGGTGATATTCGGCTGCTGGCCAGTTGACTTAAACTGCTTAAAGTTAAGGCAGAAAAAAGGCTGGCCTAATTTTAGCCAGTTTAGCTATCCAGCCATTGGCTGAATATCGCCGCTAAGCAGTTAGCTAAAATGCTAAATGAGCAGCCCAGATATTCAATGCCGGTGGCCGGATATGACCCTGCACATTGAATATCCAGGCATAATTTAAATTGGGAAGGCCAGCTGCTTTAACGGCACTGGCCGCCTTTGTTGAATATGCCCTCTTGATTCTCCTAGTGTAGTTTGCTACTTTAAAATAATCAGCCTGCATGCTTTAGCAACCCCGATCGCAAAACACTTTATCACAGATAGACAAAGTAGTGTTTGCACAGAATGCCTATTGCTGCTGACGCAATCCTGGAAAGCCCCTCTTTTCGGGTGTGTGTGGGCTCAGAAGTGGGGAGGAACTTTTTCCGCTCAGTGTCCTGATGAGTCGTGGATGCCTGCACCTTGCCTGACCTCATCTTTCAGTCCTAGAGTTACTGACTACAAGTCACCTCGACAGGCTGAATGAGTCACTTAACTGAAGAATGATTTAATCCTGGCTTATGTTTTTTTTTAATTTATTTATTTTCTAACTTTATTTTTATTTCAGTTGGACATATTTGCATAAAGATTAATATGCGTTAATGAAATTAATGTGCATTAAGTGCCACTGCGTCCATAGAAATAACTGGGCTGTGGGTATTTAATGCGTGTTAATTTTATTAATGTGCATTAAAACCTTTATTAAACAAGCTCCTTTGCCATTTATGAAGTTCTTAACAGGTGTTGTTTATTATGTTTTCTTTTTTAGTGCTATAATTTTGTAGGACCAGAGAGAATACTAAGAGAAGATGAAAAGTATGCAGAAGGGAAGGCGTCAAAGCAAGCTACAGACAGAAGGGTTCGAAAATAGTTTATTTTAAGTTGGGCAGAGGTTTCTGTGCTAACCGGGCTGTGTAGAGGGCAAGTGGGGAGCAGCTAATATCCTGCTGTTCTCCTTTAGCCCTGTGGCCACCAAATCAAGTAAAAAACGTTTTAGTGGAAGGATGGGGATCGGCGTGGGGGGAGGGGGCAGAACAGGGGCCTAAAATCTCCCTCTTAAAATTGCTCCCCACTGGCAGCTTCAAAATGCTGTGAAAGAAGCAAGACCGACAAAGCAAAAACTATCAACATTTTCACCAAAGCTTTCACTCTGGCAGACTCCAGACAATCTGAAAGAAATCAGTACAGAGAAGACAACGGTGATGTAGGATACCACAATCACTAATTGATTTCTAATGGAAGGAGTTCTCTCATCACCAGAAAAAACCCAATCGCTCCGTCTAGACCAGAGGTCACCACCCACTTCATTGCAGTGACAAGGAGGGAGAGCATGAAGAAGGCTTTTACATGTATGTACACTGCCAATTTTACCACCTTGAGTACATAGACTCCAAAACGTGCAAATTGATTATATATCACCCCTCTAATGACTTTTGTTTCAGTCGGATGGAGGAACTGCTATCTGTACCCAAAGATATGTGTAACCCTACAGAGTGGGGTTAAGGCATGGTGCTGTTGTGGCTGTTACATCACTTTGGTGGATAAAACAGCAGCTTCCAGATCTGTTGACCAGCACTTTCCACAGGCGCTACAGAAGAATCCTTGAAATCAGAATGAGAAAGTTATGAGGAAAAGATTCAGGGAGAGAAGAAAGGAGCTCAGGGTTTGGAAAACAGATTCCCACACATCAGTTTCAGGAATGTTTTTGGAAGTGTGAGGATGTGAGGGGCTACGAGTCTGAACATATAATCTTAATACAAATTAGACAACGACTGTGTAGTTTGCAACTGAGAATTATTAAACTATCAGAGGGGATGGTGAACATCTTTCTCAGATTAATTTCCCCTCTTTCCGGTTTCCTGCTTCCTTGAACAGTAAACATGACTGCGTGAAGTGAGTCGTCAATGTATCAACTCAGCAAGGTGTGTCCATACCATCTGCTGTGCTACAGGTACATGTTGGTAGGAAACATTTTCAGATAATTCACTTAGATAGGGGAATAGCCTTGATAAGCCCTATGCATAAATGAGTTCATGGTTTTCAGGAGCCTGTCCAAAGAGTCTGCTAGCCACTGGGGGGTGAAATTGAGTTTATTGTAACAGCATGTACGGCTTAAGGATAGACCATCAAATAAATATTTAAAGAACACCAGCTAGCATTTCTCTATCATCTACTTCTTTTTTTTTTTTTCTTTGCTTGGATGATTTGAAGTGCCAGAGAGAAATGTAGAGTGAGATTAGGTGTTTGCCGAGATTAAAGATTTGTTTCTTATGAAGGCTTTTGTTATGGCAAAATAGAACACGCAAGTTTCCACTGGGCTGTGCGAGATTATGTGTTCAGGGAATGGTATAATTGGTAATATACTTTTTAAAGACATTCTTAGGCAAATCACTTCTTTGCTGAAATCTTTCAGTGAATAATACTTAAAAGACTTGTCAGCCAATAATTCACTAGGGGCTGAGAATTATGGAATTATAATGGCAGAGCTAAGGATGTTACTGCTGGAGAGGATTGATAACAGTAGCTTTGCATTTCATAGTAATATTGCTGCGAGAGGTGTCATTTGTGAAACAAAGCATGCAGACCAAACATTCTAGATGGAACGATTATACCTGAAAATCTTAAATGTCAATTTAGCCTATTCTTTCATTATCCTATAACGATGTTAAGGAGATACAGAAGGGAGCTTGCATGATTTTAAATTCTATTGATGTCCCAAAGATAAACATGAGAAATTAAACTGCTCTTGTTTTATCTCGATGATGCAATTCAGATATGAAGGGATAGTCCCATAGCAATTTGTGCTATTAATATACAGTACTTCAGCAAAGAGCCCTCGGCGTGCTAAGAGTTGTTCCATAAATGGGTCTTGGCTTTACTGTGAAATATGATCTGGTTAGGTACATTTAGCATAAAGGAAGATGGTCGTTGTGTTCATTCACATGTAGATATGTTGAAATGAAGGTTAATAAATGTATTGTAGGCAATAATGTTTTATTGCACTAATTCAAGACCTCTCATAACCCACTCCAGTTCCTTTACAAAAGACTTTAATGTCTGTGATGGTTGAAAGATACCAAGGCAGGTTACCTCCTTCTCTAGACCTACACTCTGTAACACTCTGCAGTTCTGAAAGCAGATACTGACCTGCAGTTTTCTCGCATCCTGGGCTCATTTTCTAGGGGTGAGCACTGAACATTTTTTCATTTCATTTTTTTTTTAAGTTTATCTTCATTTTGTTCAGTTTCTTTAAAATGAAACATGTGAAACAAACAAAAATGAAAAAAAAAATCTCAAAAACTCCCAATGGTTTCTCTTTCTTAAGCTACCACTCAAGTTATTTAGAAAAATTCCTCTCCAGATATCTCTTGAGTTCTCCCGTCTCCCCTGCGAGTTCCATTCTTACGTGCACGTCTTCTTAGGGCAGGAACCATCCTCTGACACTCCTCCCCTGCTGCTGCTGCTTCTCAAGATGGCGCTAACCCACCTAAGGTCGTCATCATGTTGGTGTATGCCGTTTGTTCCTTTCCTAGGATGACACAGAATAAGAGCGGGATTTGGGGGTAGGTGGGGGGAGAAGGACTGAGATAGGTTAAGTGGGACTTTCTAAAAAATAATGTAAAGAACAGTGATTAGAAGGCGAGTGGCAGACATCAGGTGCCTCTACTAAAAATAAAAATGGCTGCCAAAATAACACAAACAGGAAAACAAATGGTATTTTATTCAAATTTTCTTGCATTTTGCCAATGAAATGAATCAAAAATAGGAAGTGTCATGGACAGCACATCCCTATCTTTTTCTACTGATTAGATGAAGGGAATGTTAGCTCTCTAAAGCTAGACCCAAATGTTTGGATGAGTCATTCATTACCTACAGCTTGTTAGTCAAACTTTGTTCCACATTAGATAGATTGAAATGCTACTCTTTTAACGGATCAATTTTCAAACGTGTTTTATCTCCCTCTACACTGAAAAGACACTTTCATCTCAGGAATCATTTGAAGGGCTTCACTGGTTTTATATTTATATATAGAAAAAATATATATCTTTATGTACCATGTGTGGTTCTTCTGTTTCTCCACCTCTTTTTCATTGAAGAATGGGGAATAAGCATTCCTAACAGGCCAAACTCAGTACCATATTCTGTGTTCTCTTATAGGAGTTTGCTCTTTGGTATGATATTGCCAAACCTCTCCCTGAAGGAATGGACAGGCCAAGAACCAGGGGTCCTATAACAGCTCCCTTTCCCTTCAGGTTGAGCCCTTCACTACGTGGGAGCAACTAGGACATGAAACACAGAGTTCTGAGGGGAAGGAAGTGGACACCAAGTATTAGGTGGAGGATAAGGCAGAGGATGTACCAGGAGAAGAACTAGACCAAAACAACAGACAGAGGCCAAGTCTGAGAACAGGCAGAGGTCAGGGCAGGCAGAGTAGGTTCATTAACTAAAGACAAGCTGAAGTTAACCACCTAGAATCAAGCAGAGGACAAGGCATTCAGAGCGTCCACAAGAGATCTATCTGAGGACTGAGAATTCTGGGAGTTCCCTTCAGTGGCAACCTTCTTCAAGGTCCAATCAAGCCAGGGAATCTTAGGAGGAACAAATCATAGGACAGAGACAGGTAATAGGATAAAAGTAGAAAGAGGCACTGGCGCTCTCCTAATTTAGGGTCCAGCTCATATGAGATAAGTGTGTGACACATTGGCATCTTTGGAGGCCAACAGAAGGTGGCAAGCTAGGTATCAAAAGGGGTAAGCTATAGTTACATAGTTTTATATCATGACTACCCTGTTCAGCACAGCCCCCCTGCCTTTGAATTGGCTATAAAAGATACTACAATCAAGGCAGGATTAAGGCACAGGCAAACCAGGCATGTGCCTAGGGCCCAAATGTTTAGGAGGAACTCTGTCAGATGAGCTAATTCAATGCCTCCCAAGGAGTATTTTTCCCTCGTAAGTCAACTGCTGACAGAAAGAGAAGTGTGTATGTATGTGCATGTGTGTGTGTGTGTGTGTGAAGTGGGGGAGGGTTGTGGGAAGGGAAGGAACTAGAGCTGCCACTACCCACCAAGATCTGTCTGTTCTCCTGACCCTGTGTATTCTCCGTCAGTAGGAGCAGTCAACAAACAGGGCTTCTTACCTGCTTTGTCCTTTTCTGCTGGTTTTCCTATGCAGTCAGAACCAGGCAAAGTCCCATTTGTATGAGTATTAAAATGCATATCTACTGCAATAGGGGACCCAATGCACCTGCTTGCATAGGGCTCACTATAGGGTTAATCCTGCCCTAACTATAAGAAAAGTCCCAAGGACTTTCTATGCAACAGAAATGTCCAGCCAGTTTCAACTGCCCAGTAAAACTACCATTTAAATTATTTGATAACATCATTCAAACAAGTCTTTCATGTGAGTAAAGCCTAGGGTCTATACAGGATGACACAGAATCTCAGTATAGACTGTGCATCTACCATTCTGCAACACATATGCTACGTCCAAAGAAATTAACCCAACAAATGTAGGGTGTTTTTCCTTACAGCTCACCATATAAACAAATATTGAAATTCTAGCATCACTTCAACAACAGCAACATAAACCTCTTAACACAAGACACAGTGATCTCAGATATCACACAAATTCAAGGTAAAAAGACAGTCAGAACTGATATAGTAAACTTACCAAATCAAAACAGCACTAGCTCCCAGGATTCAAACAGCCACAATCTTCCCTAAGAAAAAGAAATACTGCCAATATTATATGAGCCCTTGATCAGCAATACACCTCCTTTCCTTAATTAATTTACTTAAGAATAATTTTTGTATTGCCATTGATGGCGTACCAAGGGCGGGGTGGTGGGTATGGTCTGCCCCAGGTCCCGGTCGGGAGGAAGGGTGTGCCCCTGCCAGTCCCACAGAGGCAGCATGATAAAGTTACGAGTAAGCTGGTTTGCAGCGGTGCCCCTTGCTCCAGTGGCCAAGCACTTTTCTCTCCTCCAAAGTCTCATGAATCATAAGACTTCAGCTGGGAGAGGAGAGTGCTCAGCCCCTGAAGTTCAAGGCACCAGGGCAAACTAGCTTACTTGTAAGTTTGCCATGCTGGACTTGGCCAGCGGGACTGCATCACAGCGCATAGTGCTGCATTGCGTGGGGTGAGCCTCCCAAGGAGACAGGGGGGGGGGGGAGGGGGGAGACCTGGGAACACCACTGAATGCCATCCAGGTCAGAGAACGCCCACAGCATTGTACAAATCATAAAATACATATACAGTTGTAATAAAAACATGCAAATGCAATGATATAAGTACAAAACCTACAATAATGCCCACTAACATTTTAACAGAGAACAGATTGTTACAGCCATGGCTCATATTCCATGGAAATGCAGCAGAACGCATACCTAAAACCTGAAGGGCCAGATTTCAGTTTTTTTACATTTGAAGCTCCTAACACCAGTGAAAGTCTATTCAAGGTTAGCCCAAGGAAAAACCCCAAGTTTTTACTTTTTCAGAAAATACCAGTAAGTTGGTTTCTTGCCTAATTTCCAAAGGAAAGCTATTCCACAAGGGAGAATCACAGTAAGAACATAAGAACATGAGAACATAAGACATGCCATACTGGGTCAGACCAAGGTCCATCAAACCCAGTATCCTGTTTCCAACAGAGGCCAATCTAGGTCACAAGTGCCTAGAAGTTTCCCCAAAAGACACAGGTTCCACAGTGCTTAAATTGGAGCAAGCAGTGGATTTCCTGGGTCCCCTTTAATAATGGTTTATGGACCTTACCTCCAGGAACTTGTCCAACCCTTTTTTAAACCCGGCTACACTAACAGCTTTTACTTCATCCTCCGGTAATGAATTCCAGAGTTTGATTACACGTTGAGTGAAAAAATATTTTCTCTTTTTAGTCTGAAATAGCTTACACTGTAACTTCATTGCATGTTCCCTAGTCTTTCTGTATTTTGTTGGCATAAACAATCGATTTACATTTACCCATTCCACTTTATTCATTAAATTATAGACCTCTATCATATCTCCCCTCAGTCATCTCTTTTCCAGGTCGAAGAGCCCTAACCTTTTCAGCCTCTCTTAATAGGAGTATCCTTCCATCCCCTTTACCATTTTGGTGACTCTTCTCTGTACCTTTTCTAATAACTCTATTTCCTTTTTAAGATATGGTGACCAGAATTGCACACAATATTCAAGGTGCTGTCGCACCATGAAACAGTACAGAGGCATTATAATATTCTTTGTTTTATTCTCCATTCCTTTCCTTATGATTCCTAGCATTCTATTTGCTTTCTTCGCTGCAGCTGCAAACTGGGCAGAGGGTTTCAATATGTTATCCACGATGACGCCTAAATCTTTTTCCTGGGTGGTGGTTCCTAATGTGGAACCTTGCATCGTGTAACCATAGCTTGGGTTGTTCTTTCCTAGGTGCATAACCGCACATTAAATTTCACCTGCCATTTCAGTGCCCAGTCTTCCAATTTATCAAGGTCCTCTTGCAATTTTTCACAATCCTCATGGGTTTTAACAACTTTGAATAATTTTGTGTCACCTGCAATTTTGATTACTTCACTCATTATTCCCAGTTCTAGCTCATTTATGAATATGTTAAAAAGCAGCAGACCCAGCCCAGATCCTTGAGTACTCCATTATTCACCTTTCTCCATTGGGAAAATTGGCCATGTAGCCGTACCCTCTGCTTTCTTACTTTCTTACTTTAAATTTTTATTTGCATTTCAAATCAACATTCAAACAATCCATGAATGCAGGAAAAGATGAATAAATTCACAAACATCTGAAAAAGTCACAAAAAATAGAAATATACATATATGCATTAAATATTTAGACCACAATCAAAATGGAAGAGGCTCCAAGAAAACAAAAATAAAAGAAATACTATGTAATACACAGGCAGAGACTTACACGTCAGCCGAGCAGGAAATCACAGAAACGTCAATATCATTATCCTCTCTAGCAGTAAGGAAATCCAAGAGCTGCTTGGGCTTAAAAAAAAAAGAAAATTATTACCTTGATAGGAAACATAACAATGAGAAGGAAATTTTAACAAAAAAGTGGCCCCCAAGGACAGGGTCCTGGCTCAATAGGACAAGAACTCCTTCCTCCTAGCCTGACTAAGTCTAAAAAGATCAGGGAAAATACGAACCCGAGAGTTCAAGAACTGCTCCTTTATATTCCTAAAATATGAATGAAGAATTAAGGTCTTATCAGATTCCAACTCCAAGGTTACAAGCATGGTAGATCTCTCAGCAATTAAGTCCAGGGAGCTTTCCAGAAACCTGGTTAGCTCCCCAGCCCCAAAAGACACATTAGATTGGACTATTTCCTTACCTAGAGCCCCAACCCCCAAGGACAGATAGTGAACTCTGGTCAGGGGAGGCATATGCTCCTGCGAGATTTTAAGCACCTCACAGAAGTATTCCCTCACCATTTCCAGAGGAGACAAAACAGGAGATTTAGGAAAGTTCAACAGCTGAAGGTTATTCCTCCGGGTTTGGTTCTCCAGATATTCCATCTTCCTGGCCATCAGAGTTCTGTCCTTAATTAGGGTCCCTTGGGCATCCCAAAGGTGTCCAATCTCTGCTGTAAGATGAGAAATAGAACCAGCCTGTTGCTCGAGTTGCAGAAGTCACAGAAACAACCTCCTTAACAGACAATAACTCAGGGTTCACTGTCATAGAGAGAGAGGAAGTTAAAGAAGTTATGGCTTCCCACAGCGAACCCACTGTTATCACAGCAGGTCTTATCAGCCCTTGAATAGCCGGAAAATGCTCTCCTCCTATCCCCATGAGCTGTTGCCCAGTTATGGGAGTAGTCTCACCAGTTCTGGGAGCCCTCACTAACCACCGCTGGGATCTGGAGGGGTCAGATGAAACCGCCAGCAAGAAGCCCTCTTCACTTCCCCGCACCAGAGCACACTCTGGAAGACCGGGGGGAAGCACTCCATCTGATGAAGAAAAACATCCGGGTTGGATCGAGGGGGCACGCTGCTCAGGGGAAAGAATCACCTCTGATACGCTCAGCAACGCCGAGGTCTCCTCCGGCACTGCAGTTGAAAATGCCGCTCCAGGCACAGGGGGATCAAAGTCGCAAGAAGCAAGAGTCCTCTGACCAGACACAGAAGAAGACGTTGAACCTGAGGATAGGTCAGCCTGCTTCCTCTTCCTCTGCCCCATCACAAAAACAAACACAGAGAACCGGATGTCAGGGAACAAATTTGTTCAAAGCCGAGCTGCTCCCCCAACACCGAATCCTCCCAACATCTTGCCTCCACTCTGCTTTCTATCTTTTAACCAGTTATTGATCCACAATAGTACACTGCCTCCTATCCCATGACTTTTTAATTTCGCCAAGAGTCTCTCATGAGGGACCTTGTCAAAGCCTTTCTGAAAATCCAGATACACTATATCAATCGACTCAACTTTGTCTACCTGTTTATTCACACCACCAAAAAAACATAACAGATTAGTAAGAGAAGACCTTCCTTGGCTAAAGCCATGTTGGCTGTCTCCCATTAAGCCATGACTATTGTCGGCATGTTTCCCTGGTGGCCAGTGGACGCCAGGGCAGGTGGGACATAAAAATTTTAATATTAAGATAGGAGAGTCTTTTAAGGGCCACAAGGCACTTGGTCCTTGTAGATTTTAGCTCCAATCTTTAAAGAAACCATTAAAGCAGAGTGGTGGGAAAAAGAAGGCTTCCACTTCAACCTCTCTCCTCTCCTAGCTCCGGAGGAATCAGGCTTCCACTTCAACCTCTCTCCTCTCCTAGCTCCGGAGGAATCAGGCTTCCACTTCAACCTCTCTCTCCTCCAGTCTTCCATTCTCCCCTTATAAAGCACTCCTGCCTTTGAGGATTGGGAGCTGGTTGTCAGTTCCTCGTGACCAGCTGGGCGTGGCCCTTCAGTCTCTCTGAATGCCCTCCTGCTCCCTCTAGCTGATTCCTGCAAATATTGCAACTTGTGCACATCTTTTTTTCTCTGAAAAACAGCTTCTTTTTTCTCCTCTGGGCTTTCATCAGCCCTCGCTGCATTACACTATCTACATGTACAGTAATTTTGTTCTTTATAATGGTTTCTACCATTTTTCCCAGTACTGATGTCAGGCTCACCGGTCTGTAGTCTCCCAGATCACCCTTGGATCCATTTTTAAAGGTTGGCGTTATATTGGCCATCCTCCAATCTTCAGGTATTACAGATGATTTTAATGATAGTTCACAGATTACTAATAGCAGGTCTGCAATCTCATATTTCAGTTCTTTCAACACCCTTGGATGTATACCTTCCAGTCCAGGTGATTTGCTACTCTTCAGTTTATCAAATAATGGTAATACATCTTCCCGGCATATCGATATTTCTTTCAATTTGTCTGCGTCATCACCTTTAAATACCATTTCAGTCATGGGTAACGTCCCTACATCTTCCTCAGTAAAGGCCAAAGTAAAGAATTCATTCAGACTCTCTGCTATGGGCCTTGTCCCCTCTTAGTGCACCTTTTACCCCTCTATCATCTAATGGTCCAACTGACACTTTCACAGTTTTTTTGCTACAAATGTACTTGAAAAAGTCTGTATTATGCGTTTTTGCTTCCACAGCAAGCTTCTTCTCAAATTCTCTTTGCCTGCTTTATCAATGCCTTGCATCTAACTTGCCAGTGCTTATACTGTTTACAGTTTTCGTCATTTGGCTCCTTTTTCCATTTCCTGAACGCACTTCTTTGGCAATAACAGCCTCTCTGACCTCACCTATAAACCATGTGGGCAATTTTTTGGACTTCCTTCCACTTTTCTTAAAGTGTGGAATACAGCTAGTCTGGGCTTCCAAGATAATATTTTTAACAACACCCATGCTTGATGTAAATCTTTAACCTTTGCAACTGCTCCTTTTAGTTTTTTCTTAACTATTTTCCTCATGTTATCATAGTGTCCCATTTGAAAGTTAAAAGGTAATACTGTGGATTTCCTTGTGGCCTAGTGGTTAGGACACAAGTACCTCAGGTTGGAGGGCCAGGGGTTCAAGTCTAGCAGCAAGATGGGGGCTTTCCAGTCTTTTGCATTGAGTGTCACATGTATGATTTTCTCCCAGTTGGTGAGTGGTCTTACATGTGCACTAGAAGCAAGGAGCTCTTTGCTCTCAGGGAACGAGTCTGATCTCTGGAGGCTACAGTAGCAGAATTGGAGCATATAAAGAAGACAGAGAAGCACATAGATGAGATCTACAGGGATGTAGTACTGAAGTCCCACCTCCAGTCTGACAGCATCCCTTTGCCATGGAGGAGAGAGGTCACGTGACAGGAGAGCATCACCCTGGTGTGGCAGGAAGTGATCCTGTAGCTAGGACCTGTGCTCCAGGTGATGTAAAACCCTATCATACCAAGGAGGTTTCTCCAGAGCTATGTGCCCACAAGGGAAGGGTTAGGACAGCCATTATAGTTAGTGATTCGATCATTAGGCGTGTAGATAGCTGGGTGGCTGGTGAGCGTGAGGATCACCTGGTAACTTGCCTGCCTGATGCGAAGACAGCAGACCTCAAGCGCCACCTAGACAAGGTCTTAGATAGTGTTGGGGAGGAGTCTGCTGTCTTGGTACATGTCAGTACCAATGACATAGGAAAGTGTGGTAGGGAGGTTCTGGAGGCCAAATTTAGGCTTTTAGGTAGGACTCAAAAGGCAAGCAGAGCTCCAGAGTCTCAATGCATGGATGAGATAATGGTGCAAGGAAGAGGGTTTGGGATTTATTAGGAACTGGGGAACATTCTGGGAAAAGGAGGGGCTTTTCTGAAGGGATGGACTCCACCTAAACCGGGATGGAACCAGGCTTATTGGCATTAACCTTTAAAAAGGAGATAGAGCAGCTTTTAAACTAGATAATAGGGGAAAGCCAACAGTTGCCCAAGAGTGCATGGTTCAGAACAATGTATCCTTGAAGGATACTAGCAAAAGACTGAAGTTAGGGTAGATCAACAGAGAGGTTCCAATAAAGACAAAAGTAACCCAAATGCCCTTGAGTACAGAGCAGACAGAGCTTAAAGATTCCAAATTACCCCTGCCTACCGATAACCAGATTAATAAGAATAAAATACAGCCTCTAAAATGCTGTATGCAAATTCTAGAAGTCTAAAAAATAAGATGGGAGAGTTAGAATATATAGCACTAAATGAGAGGTTAGATATGATTGGTATCTCAGAGACATGGTGGAAGGAGGACAACCAGTAAGGCACTATGATACCTGGGTACAAAATATTTCGTAATGATAGAGCAGATCAAATTGGTGGAGGGGGTTGCACTTTATGTTATAGAGGGCATTGAGTCACAAAGGATTAAAGTTTTGCAGGAAACAAAATTCACTGTAGAATCTCTATGGATTGAAATTCCATGTAAAAAGGCGAAGGTGAAGGCTACGGGGTGTACTATCGACTGCCTGGCCAGAATGAACAAATGGATGATGAAATGCTCAAAGAAATCAGGGAAGCTAACAAAAGTTACAGCACAGTAATAATAATGGGTGATTTCAATTACCCCAATATCGACTGGGTCAGTGTCATTATAGGACATGCTAGGGAGCTAAAGTTTCTAGATGAAATAAATGACTGCTTCTTGGAGCAGCTGATTCATGAACTGACCAGAAGGGAAGCCATTTTGGACCTAGTCCTTAGTGGAACATAAGATCTGGTGCAAGAGATAAGGGTTTTGGGGCCGTTTGGCAGTAGTGATCATACCATATTTTGTGCTTGATTTAATAAATTGTATTTATTTAACCCATTTTCTATACTGCCTTATCCTTCAATTAAAGCGGTTTACAATATGTAATTACTACAAACAGGTACTGCATATATTCCCTCATCCCCAAAGGGCTCACAATCTATGTGTACCTGAGGCAACGGAGGGTTAAGTGGCTTGCCCAAGGCCACAAGGAGTGCCTATAGGACTAGAAACCCCAGTCCCTCCAGGCTGAGATTGCTTTCCCCAGGTGGACGGGTAACCCGTAAAATTAGAGTGAGGTTTCTGGAGTCCAATGGATTGGCGGATCTGAGGCAACATAGGTTTACTAGAGGTAGGTCTTGTCAGACAAACTTGATTGATTCCTTTGACTGGGTGACCAGAGAGTTTGACCGAGGGAGAGCTCTAGATGTGGTGTACTAGATTTCAGTGAAGCCTTTGCACCATTCCACAAAGGCGACTTATATATAAACTGAGCACACTAGGAATGGACCCTAAAGTGATTGACTGTGTTAAAAATTGGTTGAATGGGAGGTAACAAGGTAAATGGAGCTCATTTTGAGGAGAAGGAGGTCACCAGTGGTGTGCTGCAGGGATCTGTCTTGCATCTGATTCTTTTTTAACATCTTTGTTAGTGATATTGCAGAAGGGCTGACGGGTAATGTTTGCCTCTTTGCTGATGATCTATCTGCAATAGAGTAGACACCCAGAAAGGAGTAGATAATGTGAGGAATGGCCAAGAAGTTAGCAGCTGAAATTTAATGCTAAAAAATGCAGGATCATGCATTTGGGCTGCAAAAATCCAAGGGCGCGGTACAGTGTAGGGTGCAAAGTACTTCTGTCCATGAAAGAAGAGCGGGACCTGGGTATGATTGTTTCTGATGCTCTTAAAGTGGCTAAACAAGTAGAAAAAGCAACAGCAAAAACCAGAAGGTTGCTTAGGTGCATAGGAAGAGGAATGGCCAGCAGAAAAAAAAGAGGTGATAGTGCCTCTGTAGAAGTCTCTGGTGCAACCTCATTTTGAGCATTGTGTGCAATTCTCGAGACCACACTTTCAAAAGGATATAAACAGGATGGAGTTGGTGCAGAGTGTGGCTACTTGAATGGTCATTGGTCTTCGTTATAAACTGTATGGGGACGGACTTAAAGATCTTAATATGTATATGTTAGAGGAAAGGCAGGATAGAGGAGATATGACAGAGATGTTTAAATACTTTTGTGGCAAAATGCACAAGAGGAGAGCCTCTTTCCTTTGAAAGTAAGCTCTGCAATGAGGGGGCATAGGATGAGGGCAAAAGGGGATAGACTCCAAAGTAATATGCAGAAATATTTCTTTACAGAAAGAGCAGTAGATGCTTTGAATAGTCTCCCAGTGGAGGTAATAAGAGACGAGGATAGTAGCTGAATTCAAGAAAGCATGGGGCACAGATCTCTAAAGGGGAAAAAGGGACTAGAGTATTTGATATGGAAGGGTAGACTAGACAGGCCATATGTTTATTTTTCTGCTTACATTTCTATGTTTCTATGCATCAGTTATATTTAAGAGCCATAGCTGTCTTAAAGGACTACAAAAAGAGACTGCTACTTTTGGAGAGAGATCTGCAATTGTAAGTATTTACTTCTGGGAATTTTTCTAAATCTTGGGGAAAAAGGAATTCTTTAGATTAAAGCTGATTAATCTATGTAAATTAGAATCCAGTGTATTTGTTAAATCAGTCAGGGCCTAGTATAAGCAAAGAGCTTTTAGTTAAATTAAAAACTTAGTAGGGAGCTTTCAATTTAAGTTTAAAACCCAGCAGAGAGCATTTTGGTTAAATTTATAACCCAGCAGAGAGCTGCTAGTTTAAATTTAATACTCAGTCTGGGCCTGTAGTTCTCAAACTCATCCTTACTTCCACTTTTGTGTAAAGGGACCACATGTGCCTTTCTCCAGTCCTCTGGGCCACTCCCGACTCAAAAGAAGTATTGAAAAGGTCATTCAGTGGAACTGCTAGAACATCCTCAAGTCCTTCAATATTCTTGGATGTATCCGATCCGACCACATCTCTTTTCTACTTTTAATTTGGCATGTTCCTCATGAACACAGTCTTCTGAAACTTGTTCAATATCCCCTTCACTTCTGCTCCTATTTGTGAGTGTTTTCTGAGTTTCTGCTCCTGGCCCCTCATCTGTGAACACAGAACAGAAATCAATTGCGCTTTATCCTCATCAGCTTCTACATATTCGTCCCATTTCCCCTTGAGTCTGACAATACCACTTTTGCATTTTGTTTTCTCACTAACATATCTGAAAAATGTCTTCCCCCCCCCTTTTTATTGCATTGGCTATCTCTTCTTCTTTTTGTATCTTTGCTTTCCTGATTACTTTCCTAGCTTCTATAAGTTTTTCCAAATATTGATGCTTGTCTTCCTTTCTCTGTGATCTCTTGTTTTTTATGAAAGCCACCCTCTTTTTCTTCACCTTTTCAGCTACTTTTTTTGAGAACCATTGTGGCCTCCTTTTCCTTTTCCATTTATTTACCTTTCTAACAAAAAGGTTTCTCTTAAAATATTCCCTTTCAGTTTTGCCCATTGCTTTTCTATATTCCCAAGCTGTTCCCATCCCACTAATGACTCCTTGAGGTATTGTCCCATCTTGGCAAAGTTAGTTTTCCTAAAGTCTAGGACCCTTGCTTTTTTATGGAATAATATTGAACCACACCATCTGGTGATCACTGGATTCAAGATGATCTCCCACTATAACATCAGAAACACTTTCTCCATTGGCAAGCACCAAGTCTAGTATGGCCCCTTCACATGCGGGATCTGTTACCAGTTGCCAGAATAGTTCGCCCTGTAGAGAATCAAGGATATCCATACTTCTAGAAGATACCTCAGAAGGGATGTGCCAAACAACATCTGGCATTTTGAAATCATCTATCAGTAGCAGTTCTCCTTTCATGGCAATGCTGCGTATGTCTGCTATTAGTCGACGACTTATCCCCGTGAGGAGATCTGTATACCACACCAATGCAAATGGATTTCCTGTTCCCTCTTTCTAGTTTAACCCTCGCTCCCTTCTAAGCCCTGTAATTGTATAACTTTAATATTATTTTTTACATATAGTACCACTCTTCCTCCCCTTCTTCCTACCCTGTCCTTCCTGAATAAAGTATAGCCCAGTATAATTACATCCCAGTCATGGTTGTCCATGAACCATGTCTCCGTAACCACCACTAAATCCAAGTCAGCCTCTTCCATTAAAGCCTCAACATCTGGGATCTTATTTCCCATACTATGGGCATTTATGCACACTGCTTTCAAAGATGTTGCTTCTTTTACCAATTTCAACAGAGGTATTTAATATTTTACTTACCTGAGGCCTTTCAGTTACCTGGGGGCTTTTTTCACCCATCCCCAGTGAACCTAGTTTAAAGCCCTCTTCAATAGATTAGCTAGTCTTCTGCAGAAGACACCTTGACCCTTCTTGAATAGGTGGATACCATCTCTGCTCTGCAGCCCTTGGAATATCATCCCATGGTCCAGGAAACCAAAACACTGTCAATTGCACCATCCACACAGTCACACTTTCAACTCCAGAATGTGAGCTTCTCTGCCTCAGCTTTTACCCTCAACAGGGAAGATTAAAGAGAACACCACTTGCACACCTATCTGCTTCACCCTCTGTCCCAGTGCCATGAAATCACCTTTGATATGCTTGGAGGGATACCTAGCAGTATCATTAGTGCCGACATGGATGAACAACACTGGATAATAGTAGACTTGATGAGTCTCGGCAAACTCTTCATAACATCTCAGATTTTGGCACCTGGCAGACAGCATCCTATGAATAGGAGCAATGGATAGAAAGTAGCCCTAATAAGGATCAGAGCAACCATTAGACAAGCTAGGCAACGGTGGCAATGGCTTCATACAGCATTTACCTAAACCTTTGGTGCTGTGAGGCTGTTTGGCTCCCACCACATGCGACACCTGATGCCAACTTCCTGTTTGCATGGGGGTGAAGTGGCTAATCAGCCATTTCAGCCATCATGAAAACAGGAAGTTGGCATGAGCCGTCAGAGGGGGCGGAAGCTAAACAGCCTCACAGCACTGGAAGTTTAAGGTAAACTGCAGGGCTGTTTGAAGCCATTTCCACAGCTGCAGGTCCCAGAGAGGGGAGGTGGAGGCAGCAATGGTGGGCTGTGAGGGAGCGGAAACAGGAACAGGGGGGGGGCACAAGGGATGAGGCCTGCATAGAGTGCTGCATATCCTTGCACCGGCCCTGGCCTTAATGAGACCTAAAACTCCCTATGTGGCCTATACCAAAACAGCCTACCTGTGAGATGAGGGGACCACTTTTTCTGCAAAACATAGAGAAAAGAACTTAAGCTTGGTTCTAGCTAAAATCTGGAAGCCAATGGAGTAATCTACTTATAACACTTTTCACCTAAATAATTCAATATTTTCTTAAATAACCTCTAAGATTACCTCAATCCAAATCAGTTGTTCAGTTTAGGAGGAAAAGGGACCTCAGAAAACAGTCTTACCTAAATTCTTCAAAGGTTGTGCTTTTTCTATCATGGATCGATTAGCCATTCTTATTTATATTTTACAGAACCATTATTTCTACAATAGTTTTTAATATTCTCATTTGTGTTCTGCTATTCATACCATCAAAACCTACTCAGGTAACCTTGCAGTTATTTATGGAAATATTGAATTATTTAGGTGAAAGGTTTTACAAGTGGATTATTTAATTCTTTCACCAGTAAGTATTGTGATGATATTTTTGAAAAAAAATATGGAATAATGACAAAAGACTTGAATTGCCTTGCTCCCTCCCCTCAAGATTTTCCTAATTAAACGCAACAATCATGATCATCCCAACACCACCCTCCCACAATAATCCTGTAAAAATGTATAATTAGACGTCATAAAGCTTTGCTTTGTAAGTTTGCATTTGCCCACTCTACAAACCTGCATGTCCCCTTCCTTTGTTTCGTAACCTTATTCCCTGTTGAATCACGCATGTTCTAGTGGGTTCTATACAACTATATAACCAATTTCAATGTTAATTGTTAACCACTCTGACCAAGAGAGAGATAGGTGTATGTAAAAATAGATAAATAAATAAGTATGCTGATGTCTCTGAATTTGTGTGGCTGTCAGAGTACTGTATATTGTTTTGGTTGGACTGCTACTGCTTTGCTACCCCT
Source organism: Ichthyophis bannanicus (assembly GCA_033557465.1). Classification (NCBI taxonomy): domain Eukaryota; kingdom Metazoa; phylum Chordata; class Amphibia; order Gymnophiona; family Ichthyophiidae; genus Ichthyophis; species Ichthyophis bannanicus. The sequence continues at coordinate 830,865,840 of CM066032.1, forward strand.
CAGAAGATGCTTCTCAAGGTGACCACTAGTTGTGCCTAATGGCTGAGCCAGCCCCGACCTTGCTGCAGTGTTCTGAAGCTCATGGATAACCTTGGCAAAAAAGACCAAAATACAAATCATTGTGGTAATCGAGCTGGGAAATTGCATACATAACCTGTTTAAGAGCTTAAAATCAAGAAAAGGTTGTAGCCGCTTTGCTAGTCATGGTCCCATGCAGGCATATGGGAGTAATTCTATAAGAAGCTGCCTAGTTTTAGGTCTAAGAATGCATATGAATTCCACTTACAGGACTAAGTGACCACTTGTGTACATAACTGACCTTACGAAATACTGATGAGCATAAAAGTATGTGTGTAAATTTAATGGCACACACTTTCACTGTGTGTGGCCACAGGGCAGAGTTTGATTGGAGCGAGGACCAAAGTCTGCACTCAGTGCAAAAGTTCTTTAATTTTCCTGCATACATGCAGAAAGTACCTGGTAACATTTACACCATCCCTCGAGCTGGTAGTAGGAAAGTAACTAACCACTGATTAGAGTATAGTAAAGTGACGTGTCTTATTCATGATGGAAGTTACTGCAGTGTGGCAAACATTATGCCTTTTTTATGCAAGTGATCAGTTATCATGCAGTTAAGTATTCTCATGGTGGGATAAAAGGGATATACCCTGCACTAAAAGGTCAAGGAAGAAGAGTACACAATGGGCTAAAAGCCTCAAATTCAGTGGTGCTGCAATTGCATACTGAAAGTGCAGAAGCTTGATAGCAAAGAACTGTTGGTTAATTGGTTCTGCTTACCTCCTACAGCTGGGGCTAATTGCAAGAACCAAGAACAGCTGGCCCAACTCAGCTGTATAGAAATGCAGTTAGGAAAACTGGCAGGTCCCAGAGGGGATGCAGGAAGAACTTGCAAGTTTGTGAGAGGACAGGCACTTTCCGGAAAGAAGAATCTAGAGGCTGCTGGTTTCCAGGAGTCATGGCATGGTACGAGTTATTGAGGGTTGAAACCTGTCATGAAATAATTCGGTGGCATGCGCCCAGTGAAATGGTGTACCATACTTGGCAGCATTTTTAGTCCCTCATTGTATAAGTCATTTAGGATGTGCAAGTGAAAGTGGAGCCCAATTGCCATGATTTTCACATCCTGCATTACTCTACTCCAGCAATCTGAAGATGGCTAATATTTACTAACAATACTTCAATGGATCAGTATAGGATATAATTGCCCACACAGTGAACCGACAAATCCAATACGTAACAAGTGTTCTATTCTATAATACTAAAGAGATATTTGTGTTGGACTTTAAAGGTGAACGTGCACCTCCATTGAGTCCTTTTATTCTATTTTAAATGATCATGCATTAAAACTGCCATTTTATTTATTTATTTATTTAAGCAGTTTTTCTATACCACTCCTTCCAGAGATCAGGGGCGGTTTACATTAAACCATTTTAGAGAGAACATGGGGTAACTATGTACAGTTACAGAAAAAACATTCAGCTATATACAATGGTATTGTCTTGCCTCCAGATAATTAGGAGGATATCAACAACTATATACTCGTACATGTGGGTAAGGGTTGCATCTAGACAGGGTGAACAATTGTGCATCAGTCATTGTTGTTAAAGTGTTCAACAAAGAGAAGTGTTTTAGCTCTTTTCGGAATGTCTGGAGGTCTTTTATTGATCTGATGATGTCTGGCAGAGAGTTCCATAGTGTCGGAGCCGTATAAGTAAAGGCTCTACTACTGGTTAGTTGCTTTGTTTTATGGATTGTGGACGGAATGGCAAGTATGTTCTGGTTGTTCTTTCTTCTGTTCCTAGAATCTGTTTGTGTGTGAATTCTAGATGAGAGGAAGGAGAGTGAGATGTTATTGAGTAGTTTGAATGTGGTGATTATTGTTTTATATTTTATTCTGCTCATTGGTAGATTCTTAAGAACAGGTGTGATATGTTCAGTGAGGCGAGTTTTGTAAATAATTCTAGCGGTCACATTTTGAGCTAGTTGTAAGGTATTGGTGGTCTTTTTAGGGAGGCCTTGCAGTAAGCTGTTACAATAGTCCCAGTGTGGGGTTATAAGGGCCTGGGCGACTGTTCGGAAATCTCTAGGTTCTAAGAGGGGTCTGAGGTTCTGGATGGTTCTTAGTTTAAAGAATATAGTCCTGGCTGTTTGTTTTATATTTATTTTTATTTATATTTATTTATTTAACAGTTTTTATATACCGCACTATTCATCATCAGTGCGGTTTACATTAAACAACAACATACCTGTCAATATATAACTGATCTAGGTTTACAGATAACAGGGAAGGTAAACTGGGTGCAAACTGGGGAATAACTATATACTATTAAATATGTTACATCAAGGTTTGGTATTTGATGAAGTTCGGTATTTTCCCATTTAAACCTCTGTTCTGGGTTGTTGATGTGTGTAAGAGTTAGTTGAGTGATGCGGAAGACAGTTCTCTGGTGTGTATGGTAGCTTAAAGTGCAAAGTGAATAAATAGTGCTTGAGGGACTTTCTGAATTGGGTGATATCTCTGATTGATCTGATGCTGGGGGGTAGTTTGTTCCAGCACTTGGGGGCATAAGACACATATATGAGATGTCATACTGAGGGATCTGTCTAGAATGATTCCCAGGTATTTCACCTCCTGCTTTACTGGAAGTGTGGTGTTTTGTATTTCAATTCAAGGGGGAAATGAAGCTTACATTTCTTGTTGTGAACATAATTTCAGTTTTTTTAAAGTTGATATGGAGGTTGTTTTTACCCAGCCAGGATTCCGCCTCAAGAATGCAGTCAATCATATTGTTGTAAATGTTTTTTTTAATGTTTCCAGCAGTAAATAACATAATATCATCTGCATATATGATAGATTCAATTTTTTGTCTTTTGAAAATTGAGCAGATTGGCTGGATGTAAAGGTTGAAGAGAAGGGCTGACAGTGCTGAACCTTGGGGAATTCCCTGTTCTTGAGGAAAGGATGTGAAGGATTCATGCTTAATTCTTACATATTGCTAACTATTGGAGATGTATGATTAAAATCATTTTAACATAGTACCAGCTATTCCAATTTGTGTTAGTTGAGTGATGAGAGTATTGTGATCAACATTGTCAAATGTTAGGCAATGTCTATGAAGACAAGTAGGAATGCTTGGTTCACATTATCCATGCCACGGATGAGGGAGTCAAATAGGACCAATAGTAACATTTCAACTCCGTGGCATGGGTGGAAGCCATATTGCTGTTCGTCCAGAGGGGCGCTTGTGTTGATGAAGTCTTGCAATTGTATTGGGACTTTTTTTGATGATTTTTGCTAGGAAGGGGATGCTTGCAGTTGGCCTATAGGAGGTGGGGTCGTCACTATTTAGGGATCTATTCTTGAGTATTGGGCAAATGGCAGATTGTTTAAGGTCATTTGGCATAGTTCTTTGAAGGAGGGATTGGTTAACTATGTTTAGAATGATTGAAGCTAGTTTAGTTTTGGATACTTTTATCCAAGCCACAGGGCAAGGATCTAGAAGAGAAGTGGTGGTATTAATTTTAGTGATGGTTTCAAGTAACTGTTTTTCCTTGATAGTATGAAAAGAGTTTCATTTGCTAGAGGCGGGTAGACTTAACTGTGATAAGCTTGATGCGGATTTGTTATTTTTTAGCTTAGAGGCAAACTGGTCTGCCAGGATTTGTGTGCTTATTGCTGTTCTAGGGGTCTTGTTATGGTGGGTTTTAGTTAGGGATTTAACAATATCAAATAGTTCCCTGGGATGGTTGATGGCTTTATTTAGGGTGTTTGTGTAGAGATTTCTCTTTGCAGTTTGAATGGCTTCTTTATAAGTATTAAGAGCTGCTGAGTAGAGGGCTTAAAGTTCTGGTGATTTTTTTGGACCTCCATCTTTTCTTGAGCTTGCGGAGCTCTTTTTTAAGGATGGGTATTATGTGTATATTTCGAATTACAATTAAACTAGTTCTGCTTCAATATCAGTGCTTACATTTTGTTCTTTCAAAAACAGAGTACAACAAAGTGAGGTGTCATCCAGATACAGTAGGTATTTGTTCCCAGAGAACATTCCAAGTTTGTACCTGGGGTAATGGAGGATTAAGCAACTTATCCAACATCACAAGGAACAGCAGTGAGATTTGAACCCTGGCTTCAGGCTACTACCATTATGCTACTTTTCCACTCCACTGCCAGCTGTTGGGTAAATGTGATTCGTTTTTAAGTGGACTTCATGTGTATGTATTGATGCTTTGCCAAGAGCCAGTGAAATAGAACTTCTTTGCATATGTGCTAAGACTGCATGCCTTCCAATGTTCAGTACGTTATGGTAGTCATTTACATAGTAAATATACATAGACATTGTAAATGTAATATGTGCCATCAAGGCAATGCTGATTCCTGGAGACAGTTTGTGTGGTGACCTGCAAAGAGCTATAATTTAAATCAAATAAGAATATAGATTAGCACAAAAGGCAAAACAGGGTCAGTACTCTTTGAACAGCAAATAAAGTCTTCTAGAGACCTTTACAAAGAGACCTTCTACCTAGGGGGCAAGAGACCTGTGAAACATTTTCAATAGGTGTTAACACCAGGTGGCAGGTCAAAAGGCCATTTTGAAAGACTCCTTCTATCCAAGCAAGGACTGTTAATCATCCAGGAAGTTGGTCACAGCTTACCTCAGCAGCACAGGCATAAATAGCTCAACCAGAGCTCTGTGATCCTCAGTCTTGAAGGACTAGAAAAGGGGACTGTTACTTCTGGAGAGAGATCTGCAATTGTGAGTATATACTTCTGGGAATTTTCTGAAAGGAATTCTTTCTATTAAAGCTAATTAATCTGTGAACCCACTATTTTTTGTTAAATCAGTCAGGGCCTAGTAGCAGCAGTTTAAGTTTAAATTTAAAATACAGAAGAGAACTTTCTGGTTACATTTCATACCAAGCAGAGAGCTTGTAGTTTAAATTTAATAGTCACTCAGGGCCTAGCATCAGCAAAGTACTTTTAGTTTAAATTTAAAACACAGAAGAGAGCTTTCTGGTTAAATTTAGAACCCAGCAGAGAGCTTGTAGTTTAAATTTCATAATAAGTTAGAGCCTAGCAACAGCAAAGAGCTATAATTTAAATCAAATAAGAATATAGATTAGCACAAAAGGCAAAACAGGGTCAGTACTCTTTGAACAGCAAATAAAGTCATCTAGAGACCTTTACAAAGAGACCTTCTACCTAGGGGGCAAGAGACCTGTGAAAACTTTTAAATACTTCTGGAGAGAGATCTGCAATTCTGAGTATATACTTCTGGGAATTTTCTGAAAGGAATTCTTTCTATTAAAGCTAATTAATCTGTGAACCCACTATTTTTTGTTAAATCAGTCAGGGCCTAGTAGCAGCAGTTTAAGTTTAAATTTAAAACACAGAAGAGAACTATAGTTTAAATTTAATAGTCACCCATGGTCTAGCATCAGCAAAGTGCTTTTAGAATCCAGCAGAGAGCTTGTAGTTTAAATTTCATAATAAGTTAGAGCCAGCAGCAGCAAAGAGCTATAATTTAAATCAAATAAGAATATAGCTTACCTCAGCAGCACAAGACAGGGTACTGTGTAGCAGCCCTCTTTTAATTAGTGTTATTTCCCTCCCTCCCTCCCCAACACCCACCCACCCCTAGCTTTATAGGTACTTACACAGGAGGTGCTCTCAGGTGAAGCTCGTTACCCAAATCAGTCATACACTAAGGACCTGAGATTAATTAAGCTTCAGGTGAACAAGGTATATTAAACGTATTAGGTACAGTTTTATTGGTATAAATATCCATAGCAACCCTTAGTAAGTAAAGAACTTAAAGATCTAAACAAAAACTTAAAACTAAGATGCAGACAGCAGTCCAGCAGCGAGATGGGGGCTTTCCAGTCTTTTGCATTGAGTGTCACATGTACGATTTTCTCCCAGTTGGTGAGAGGTCTTACGTGTGCACTAGGTGCAAGGAGCACTTTGCTTTCAGGGAACGAGTCCGTTCTCTAGAGGCTAGAGTAGCAGATTTGGAAAACATAAGAAAGACAGAGAGGTACATAGACGAGACCTACAGGGATATAGTCCTGAAGTCCCACCTCCAGTCTGGCAGCATCCCTGTTGCCATGGAGGAGAGAGGTCACGTGACAGGAGAGCATCACCCTTGTGTGGCAGGAAGTGATCCTGTAACTATGACCTGTCCTCCAGGTGATGTAAAACCCTCTCGCACCGAGGAAGTTTCTCCAGGGCCATGTGCCCATGAGGGAAGGGTTAGGACAGCCGTTATAGTTGGTGATTCGATCATTAGGCATGTAGATAGCTGGGTGGCTGGTGGACGTAAGGATCGCCTGGTAACATGCCTGCCTGGTGCGAAGGTAGCGGACCTCACGCGCCACCTAGATAAGGTCTTAGATAGTGCTGGGGAGGAGTCTGCTGTCTTGGTACATGTCGGTACCAATGACATAGGAAAATGTGGTAGGGAGGTTCTGGAGGCTAAATTTAGGCTTTTAAGTAGGAAGTTGAAATCCAGAACTTCCAGGGTAGCGTTCTCCAAAATGCTTGCCGTTCCACGTGCAGGACCCAAAAGGCAGGCAGAGCTCCAGAGTCTCAATGTGTGGATGAGACAATGGTGCAGAGATGAGGGTTTTGGATTTGTTCGGAACTGGGGAACATTCTGGGGAAAGGAGGGGTTCTTCCAAAGGGATGGGCTTCACCTTAACCGGGATGGAACCAGGCTGCTGGCCTTAACCTTTAAAAAGGAGATAGAGCAGCTTTTAATCTAGATAATAGGGGAAAGCCGACAGTCACCCAAGAGCAGATGGTTCGGAAGACTGTATCCTTGAAGGATACTACCAAAAGCAGAGAGGTTCCAAAAAAGAGTAAAGTAGCCCAAATGCCCTCGAGTATGGAGCAGACAGAGATTAAAGATCCCAAATTGTTGTTCCCTGTAAAATAGTTATCTCCAAGTTATAATGCCCTGTTCAATGTAATTTCAGTTTGTTCAATGTAAACCGCACTGATGCAGAATAGCGCGGTATATAAGAGAATGTAAATAAATAAAATTACCCATGTCTACCAATAGCCAAATTAATATGAATAAAATACAGTCTCTAAAATGCTTGTATGCAAATGCTAGAAGTCTAAAAAATAAGATGGGAGAGTTAGAATATATAGCACTAAATGAGAGGTTAGATATGATTGGAGGACAACCAGTGGGACACTGTGATACCTGGGTACAAACTATATCGTAATGATAGAGCTGATCAAATTGGTGGAGGGTTTGCGCTCTATGTTAGAGAGGGCATTGAGTCAGAAAGGATTAAAGTTTTACAGGAAACAAAATTTGCTGTAGAATCTCTATGGATTGAAATTCCATGTAAAAAGGGGAAGGCGATGGCAGTGGGGGTGTACTATCGACCATCTGGCCAGAATGAACAAATGGATGATGAAATGCTCAAAGAAATCAAGGAAGCTAACAAAAGTTACAGCGCAGTAATAATAATGGGTGATTTCAATTAACCTGGTATCGACTGGGTCAATGTCACGGCAGGACATGCTAGGGAGATAAAGTTCCTAGATGACATAAATGCTTCTTGGAGCAGCTGGTTCATGAACCGACCAGAGGGGAAGCCATATTAGACCTAGTGCTTAGTGGAACACCAGATCTAGTGCAAGAGATAAGGGTGTTGGGGCCACTTGGCAATAGTGATCATAGCATGATCGCAGTTGATTAATTAGTGGAGGAGGGATAGTAAGGAAATCCACAGTAATACCTTTTAACTTTTGAAAGGGAGACTATGATAAAATGAGGAAAATAGTTAAGAAAAAACTAAAAGGAGCAGTTGCAAAGGTTAAAGACTTACATCAAGCTTGGGTGTTGTTGAAAAATACTATCTTGGAAGCCCAGACCAGCTGTATTCCACGCTTTAAGAAAAGTGGAAGGAAGTCCAAAAAACTGCCAGCATGGTTTAAAGGTGAGGTCAGAGAGGCTGTTGTTGCCAAAAAAGCATCTTTCAGGAAATGGAAAAAAGAGCCAAACGACGAAACCTGGAAACAGCACAAGCACTGGCAAGTCAAATGCAAGGCATTGATAAAGCAGGCAAAGGGAGAATTTGAGAAGAAGCTTGCTGCGGAAGCAAAAACGCGAAATAAAGATTTTTTCAAGTACATTCGTAGCAAAAAACCTGTGAGAGAGTCAGTTGGTCCATTAGAAGATAGAGGAGTTAAAGGGGCACTAAGAGGTGACAAGGCGATAGCGGAGAGACTGAATGAATTCTTTGCTTCGGTCTTTACTGAGGAAGATGTAGGGATGTCACCCATGACTGAAGTGGTATTTAAAGGTGCGGAAGAATTGAAGGAAATATCGATACATCGGGAAGATGTATTACAACTATTAGATAAACTGAAGAGCAGCAAATCACCTGGGCCGGATGGTATACATCCAAGGGTGTTGAAAGAACTGAAATATGAGATTGAAGACCTGCTATTAGTAATCTGTGAACTATCATTAAAATCATCTCTAATACCTGAAGATTGGAGGATCGCCAATGTAACACCAATTTTTAAAAAGGGTTCTAGGGGTGATCCTGGAAACTACAGACCGGTGAGCCTCATGTCAGTACCGGGAAAAATGCTAGAAACCATCATAAAGAATAAAATTACTCAGCATGTAGATAGTCATGGCCTAATGGGAGACAGCCAACATGGCTTTAAAAGTGTGAATAAATAGGTGGACAAAGGTGAGTCGGTTGATATAGTGTATCTGGACTTTTAGAAAGCCTTTGACAAGGTCCCTCATCAGAGACTTTTGGCAAAACTAAAGAGTCATGGGATAGGAGGCAGTGTACTACTGTGGATCAAGAACTCGTTAAAAGATCAAAAGCAGAGGGTTGGGCTAAATGCCCAATTTTCCCAATGGAGAAAGGTGAATAGTGGTGTACCCCAGGGATCTGTGCTGGGTCCGCTGCTTTTTGACATATTCATAAATGACTTGGAAAGTGGAATAACGAGTGAGGTTATCAAATTTGCAGATGACACAAAACTGTTTAAAGTTGTTAAAACCCAAGAGGATTGTGGAAAATTGCAAGAGGATCTTGATAAATTGGAAGACTTGGCATCAAAATGGCAGATGAAATTTAATGTGGACAAGTACAAAGTTATACACCTAGGGAAGAACAACCCAAACTATGGTTACACAATGCAAGGTTCCACATTAGGAACCACCACCCAGGAAAAAGATTTAGGCGTCATTGTGGATAACATGTTAAAACCCTCGGCCCAGTGTGCAGCGGCAGCCAAGAGAACAAATAGAATGCTAGGTATCATAAGGAAAGGACTGGAAAATAAAACAAAAGATATTATAATGCCTCTATATCGTTCCATGGTGAGACCGCACCTTGAATATTGTATGTAATTCTCGTCGCCGTATCTTAAAAAGGATATAGCGTTATTAGAGAAGGTTCAGAGAAGAGCCACCAAAATGGTAAAGGGGATGGAAGGATACTCTTATGAAGAAAGGCTAAAAAGGTTAGGGCTCTTTAACCTGGAAAAGAGACGGCTGAGGGGGGGATATGATAGAAGTCTATAAATTAATGAATGGAGTGGAACGGGTAAACGTAGATCGATTGTTTACGTTATCAGAATATAGAAAGGCTAGGGGACATGCAATGAAGCTACTGGGTAAACTATTTAAGACTAATAAAAGAAAATATTTTTTCACTCAACGTGTAGTCAAACTCTGGAATTTGTTACCGGAGGATGTAGTAAGGGCTGTTAGTGTAGCTGGGTTTAAAAAAGGTTTGGACAAGTTCCTGGAGGAAAGGTCCATAAACCATTATTAAGAAGGGACCCAGGATATCAATGCTTGACCCAGTACAAGTATTGCGGAACCTGTGTCTTTTGGGGAAACTGCTAGATACGTATGACCTAGATTGGCCACTGTTGGAAACAGGATACTGGGCTTGATGGACCTTGGTCTGACCCAGTATGGCATATCTTATGTTCTTATGACTGTCTTTTACATGTCTTTGTATAGCACTGTGTACGCCTTGTAATACACTTGTGTCACTTAGGGGTATGTTTATTAAACCGTCTTAATGTTACCGACGTTAGTTGCAGTCTTAATGTGACGAATGCCATATAAGGTAGTGGGTGTTCTGGTCTTAAGGTAGCTTTTCGGGTTATCGTGCGATAAAGTCTGTTATTGCGAGATAGAGGGAGCCGTGGCACGTTAACGCGCGTTAGCCTTAATTAGGCACGCTGACCCGGACACGCAACAACAGAGGTATAGCACAATGGTTAATACATTGACTGATAAAACAGAGGTCATGCGTTCAATCCCCCAGTGGACTTAATGAGTAAGGCTCTCTGAGGCATTACCTTTTACTTTAAATCAGTGCTGTCTGAAGCATTTTCTTTTTTAATTTAAATTAGTGCTGCCAGCAAACACACCCTCACAGTTCCGTAACCTAAGGTGCCGCATAAGGCATCCTATAAAGCACTCCAGAGGGCACATTATAAAGTGCACTGTCCACCAAGGCACCTTATAATGTTCCCTATAGGGAGCCTTATAAGGAGCCTTATAGGGCGCTTTATAGGGCGCCATATGAGTCACCTTAAGGTTACAGCACTGTGAGGGTATTTTTGCTGGCAGCACTAATTTAAATTAAAAAATGAAATGCCTCAGACAGCCCTATTAAATAACACCAATGTGGATCAAACCCATGACCTCTGTCTTCACAGTCAGTGAAGTAACCAGTAGGCTACATCTCTATAGCTACTAACAATCCCCTGGCTGGCTACAGAAGGACTGCAGGTCATCACACAAACTGTCTGCTGTGGTTACCAGGAAAGGGTTACCCACCCGTACCCATGATGCACTGCACATGCAGATCAGCAGTCTACAGATGATCACAAGATGGGGTATGCACCCCCACAGCACCTAGGCCTGGTAGGGGGAACTGACCGTGTGTGTTACTGGCACAGAGTAACTACAGACCGACACATTGTGGGGGTACTGCGCTCACCCTGAGGGCGAGGTGGGGTGCCCAGCACCAGGTCCGCAGCACCTGGCTTAGCTGAGATAAGCTATGATGCAGGTCGCCATCAGTGCCAGTGTGTGATAGGTAGTCCTTGCAGACCCACCTAGGCTACACCTGTGTCCATCTGTATTTTGCAGTCATGTCTAGACCTTGTGGACTATTATGCACCCAGAATAGTGCATATCCTGTGTGGATGCCATGATCATATGATTTAAGTGAAGGGGGGGTGTTTGGACCTAAAGGCGGATTATGTAGCACCACCCAACCCGCCCTCTGGAGCTCAGGGTGGGGGACAGGATCTCCCACCAACAGATCCACATTCTACATCCCTGCAATGGTAGCAGTAGAGGGGACCATCAACCACTGTCCTGCTGGGAAACAGGCACCCTACAGGGCAGTCAATGCAGATCGGTATGCATCCATAAGGCAATGGCAGACAGACAGTAGGCCTGGAAATGCTCAGCTGCCTCCCACCACTATCTGACATTCTCCAGCAGCGAGCACAGTGAGTCTTCAGCCACTGCACCCTGCAAGATGTTCCAGCCATACACATACTAACTGCAGACAGTCTGCTAGCTAGTCCATAGTGCATGTTCCTAGAGGAGATGCGTGCACCCAAAACACACCAAGCAGATAAGTCAGTGATTGGGCCCCAGAAAAGAAAACCCATAAATATCACTTGAGAAAAATGCAGTATAGCACTATGGGGGAACCTAGCCATGCCGTGATCACTGCACAGTCAGGGTGAGAGTGACCTCCCAGCAGGACATGCTGTGGCCACCCTGTCCGTGCAGGTGGTGGCCGGGCACTACAATGTACCAGCCATTGCCCTATGCCCTGTGCAGATGCATCCTATCCGGGCCATACCCACAGTACCTTGCTCCTCATTATGCACATTGGCAGGCTAACACTAGAAACAGTGCAAGCAGTGTGGGCTGAGTAAGGTTTAGGCAGCCACAACACACTGGATAGACAGACATATACTCCCACACCTATGCCAGCATTGTGCAAATATAGAGGCTTTTGGCAGCCCTGGCCACCACACCAGTCCTGGGCACAGTGCAGGCATGGCTATGGTACGCAATACTGTTAGGGTCACTCCCCGGGTGGTAAACACTGTCAGAAACCAAAACTGAAACACACTCCACAGATATCAGAAAGGTTGCTTTGATGCAGCTCTATCAGCAAATTGTGCTTAACTTAGGAATTGCTATCTGCCATTAATCATAGCAACCTTTTGATATATGTGTAACGTATTCCCAAGTTTAGGGCGGCATTGCTAAGGTATGCAAATGCTAGTATTGGGAGATGCTGCTGCGCGCAGGGCCCAACAACCTGACTCTCCATTAGGCTTTGGATAGAGGAGCCTGTGGGTATGGGTGTTTATGCCCCTATTGGTCGCTGCTCTAGGGCAGAGTTTCCCAACTCCGGTCCTGGTGGGCCAAACACTTTCATGCTGTCCCTAATGAATATGCATGAGATACATTTGCATACAATGGGGGCGGCGCATACTAATGCAGCACAGGCATATTTATTAGGGACAGCATGAAACCTGAATGGTGTTTGGCCCTCCAGGACTGCAGTTGGGAAACTCTGCTCTAGGGATTGCACATGTTTATGGTGTCTGTGCTCTGTGGGGTAAAATTTAGGCATTCAGACATGTTTATTTTATCTGCAATAAAGGTTCCGTCTTTATTACCACGGTTTAGTACTGGGTAAAATATGGGGAAAGGGTTGGCAGGAGCCACAGCTGGGACATGAACTTGTGACTGTCTGCTCCTGAGCACACTGGCTGTGTGTACTGCACCACACTGTTGCCACAGGGGCAGTTCATTCCCTGGTGATACCATGACTGTTCGTCAGACAGACCCTGTCTGTTGCATTGCATGGCACCCACCTAAACGGGGCTAGGCCATGGTCTGCTGTGGGCAGATGCCACTGCCCCCTCCGCCACCAGCACCCCTCTGCCACCATGCTGCCATGCCATTATGCTGGTGGTGCTGGTGGTGCTCAGTCCCAGGCCATCCAGTATGCCGGTAGGCAGCTGCCTATGGTGTGGGTTCTCGGGTAAGGGTGCCTACATGGACATGTGCGCTTCCCCCCCCGCACCGCCTGCCAATGTTATGTGCCCTTGGGGGTACTTCTGGGTAATCTCCCCTGTGACACTGTGGGACACACACTCATGCCCATGTTGGACCCTCGTCAGTTGCTGTCTTGCTGCTTTACAGTTTCGGCATTGCTATGTGCCACCTAGGCATCTGTCTAGCCTGCACTGTGTCCCAGCTGGATCACAGCATGTGCCGCCTGCAGCCCCCTGTATCCCATTTACAGCCTCAGTACAGTTGCCCTTGCCTACGTGACCACTCTGCTGTTGTTGCACATGTGCACGTCATAACAGTCCTGCCCAATCTAAATGAAAGAAACCCTGATCAGCGCTATTTCAATGTGGGATCATTCACTTTGTAGGGGGACAGAGCATAGACCCTTCCAAACATGATATCTTAATTTATATGCTTTGTCAGTAGTGTTGCTTCATGTTTATCATTAATATCACTATTGGCCAGCTTGGTTATTGGGATTTTAAATGTGGTTCTGGTCCTTTTATATGTTTATTTGCCTCTGTTCCCTGCACATGTATCACAACTATCACGTGTCTGGGTTTCCCTGCCTTTGCTGCACATTGCTGACTGAAATGGTTTCTCTTTCCTGCAAATGTGCCTTAACGCGAGGGTTTCACTGGCGTTAGTGTTCAGACCCGGATTTCACAGCGTTAGTGTGCCTGGAGCCTCTCCCCTCCCACTCTCCGCCCATTGACCCCTTCTCTCTGCCCTCTGGGAAGCCTTACTCCACCCTTCAGACCCGGATTTCACAGCGTTAGTGTGCATTAACGCCGCTGCTGCGTTATTGCACGATAAGTGCCATTATCGCGTGATAATGTTACATTATCGCACGATAACGGCACTTATTGCACAATAATACCACCGCTTCAACGTTAAGACGGTTTAGTAAACATACCCCTTAGTTATTAATGCAGAAAAAAAACACAAAACTGAGTGCAGGATACAAGACAAGCCAAGAAAGGGGAAAAATGTACATGGAAGTAGTGTTTTTCCAGTGTTTATACAATAGACACATATTTAAATTTTTTTTTCATCATGGGTATTTTATTGGTTTTTACCTGTTAAAACCTAAAATCAGAAGCCTTACATTTAGGGGGTCTTTTACTAACGGGTGCTAAGTTGTTGCACCTAACATGAGATTAGCACTGAATCCATGGCACGTTACGTGCAACACCCCCGAGTTAACTACGGGGGGGGGGGGGGCATGGAAAACATTTCCTTGGCAGTTAATGATGAGCTCTGTCCCATAGCACATGCTGCAATAGCATGTGTGCACCTAACGCCACCTATTGCAGTGTGAACATAGCACTAACTGTGCCAAGCTCACCATGCCCACTCTGTGCCTCTAACCTGCTCACTTGCGCCTCTAACGCGGATTGCGTAGTTAGGGCAGGAATCATCCTGTGTCATCATGACCCTGTGTTATCTGGCAACACGTATCCCATCACGCCTTAAGTACGTGCCAGAACACAATATGCCACTAGTGCTTGTTAATAAAGACCCTCAAAGTCTATACAGATGCCAGGTCAGAAGATGTATACCCAAGACTAGCAGGAATTCTTTCACAATGGTCATCAAAAGAAATATCATCCTACCTTAATGCCTTGACGTAATGAAAGATGGTGGGATGTCCTATGATATTTAAATGAACTTAGTTTAAAAAAAAACGACAACACTGAAAGCTTCTAGGAGATTTTGACAGAACTATGGTGGTATAGCTGAAACGTGATGCGTATAGTGATGGGGGAGATGGAGGAGCCAACAAAATTCTATTTCATGAAGTGCAGCCAGAAATGTTCTGAAATATCAAACACATTCTATTGGAAGAATAGTCCATCTGGATTTCTCGTATATTATGTACTCTCTCTCTCTGCTTATGTGTAGTTTGTTTTTGCATATGTTCTGTAAACCTTAATAAATTTTTTTTAAAGGCTATCCAACACTTAAAGAATTTGATGATTAAAGAACAGATGGTATGTGATAACAGGAAATGTAATTGTAAGAATGAATTTGTAAACATTGTTAAATTACTATATTTGATAATAATGCAGCAGATTGGAATCAGTCAATGAAGTCTTACAGTTGTGGTCAACATTATTGGCACCCTTGCATTTTAGGTATGTTGAGTACAGTATCTTGATAAATAATTGGAAATACTCCAACTATATGTCATCATAATATTTTAATAGTATGTTCAAAGGTATACAAAAAAGACGTCTGTGCAACTTAGACAAATAATTTCTAAGAAAAAAACAAAATATACCTGGACAGAATTAATGGCACCCTTCACTAATATTTTGTTGCGCAACCCTTGGCAGTGATGACAGCCTTCAAGTGTTTCTTGTAGCCAAGTATAAGTTTTTTACATCTGTCTGCTGGTAGTTTCTCCCACTTTTCAACTGTGATTTGCTTCATCTCACAAATATTTCCAGGATTCCATCTACCAATGGCAGATTTCAGCTCTTTCCAAAGATTCTCAATTGGATTGAGATCAGAACTCATTGCTAGCCAGTTTAAAACAGTCCATTTTTTCCTTTTTAACCATTCTTTTGTACTTTTGTACATTTGGATGCATATTTTGGGTCATTGTCCTATTGCAGGGTCCATGACCTTCGATCCAGACCTAGCTTTCTGACACTAGGTAGCACATTTCGCTCCAAAATACCTTGGCATTCCTCTGACTTCATGATTCCTTTCAGGCCTCCAGTTCCTGAGGTAGCAAAACAGCCCCACAACATTATGGAACCTCCACCATATCTAACTGTAGGAAGGGTGTTTTTTTCCTTATAAACTTAATTTCTTCACTGTAATTGTATCATCGGTCTGCATTGCCAAAGAGCTTAAGTTTGGTTTCATCTGTCCACAGAACATTTTCACAGAAGCACTGTGGTTTCTCAAGATGGGTTTAGGCAAAGATCAGGCGTGCCTTTTTTTAAAATTTTGTTTTTTAAAGCATTTTACAATATATCAAGATGTTACAACACTCTTGAAGAAACAGGAAGACATCTAAGAACTAAACATAGCAAGAAAGAATTTACAATGACCTTAAATTCAAAACAAAGACATCTTCCACACTAGCCCACAATAAAGGGGGTAAAGGAGTCAAACAAATTAATACCATACCCAAAGTGATTAGAAATATACGTAGTTGCAAAAACACTGTCAGATTTTATGAGAGAACAGGAGAACCCCCCGACGGGGACTCCAGACGTTTAGCATTTATGAAAGCAGTAAGTTGGGAAGGTTCATAAAAGATATAAGAAATTGAATTTAACTTAACTAAACATTTGCAAGGATGCTTGAGAAAAAACAAACCTCCCAACTGAAGAATACCAGGGCGCAACAATAGAAATTCTTTTCTACGCTTCTGTGTAGCCCTAGCTAAATCAGGATAAACCCTGACTATTAACCCTCTAAAAGGTATATTCCTTTTTCTATAAAAAAGCTTCAACACCCACTCTCTATCAGATAGGAAAGCGAAGGCTACCAGTAATGTAGAGGGAATAAGATTTTCACATTCAGATTTCTCCAACAACTCAGTCACATTTAGGATATTAACTTGTTTCTGAGCACTCCCCATCGTAGCCTCACCCGTTGTTATCTTAGCCTTAGGCAAATAATAAGCTCTAACCAAAGGTGGGATTAACTCAGAGGACACCGCCAACACTTCTACTAAGTATAACCAAAACATTTCTCTTGGAGAAATAGACATAATTTTAGGAAAATTAATTATTCTAAGGTTATTCATCCTAAGAGAATTATCCAATTGTTCCAGCTTAACCTGTGTAGAGAGAAAGTTTTTCTAAAGACATCCACTTGATCTTCCAACAACTCCACCTTCTGTTGTACTTCAGTTACCTCTGAACGTAAAACAGTAACTCTTTGTTGCACACCTTCCAAAGCAAGGCCATACTCCTCCACTCTTCGTTCCAAAGAGGATACCCTTGGCACCATCGCTTCCCCCAAAGAAAAAATAGCCTGCCAAAAAATAGTTTCCAATGTGAAAGTCTCAGGGCGTTGAAGTATAAATTCTTGCCGCACTGTAGATGTCACTAATTCAGTCTCCAAACGTGCTTCCCGCTGGAATCCTCGATCCACAGCAGCACACTGCTGACTCAGAGGCATTCCTTACCTCAGCAACGAAGATGATCCTGACTCGTGCAGCCCAGCGTCAACGTTCTCCCGAACTTGGCACCCCTCTGCTCCTGATCCAACCGAACCACAAACTTCCCTCAACTTCGGAGGGGAGTTAAGCTCCAGGAACCCTTCTGGCAAGGGCTGCCCATGAGTCGCTTTCATTGCTGGTCTCTCAGGGGAGAGAGATATGCCGGAAACAGACACTGAGCCACCCACCTCCAGAGTTCTGTCAGCCCGGAACCCATCCCCTTCTCCTGCAGATGCTCGGTGAGCGCGAGAAACAAAAGAGTCCATAGGACCCGAAGAAATCGGCTTGGAGGTAGGGGGAGGGTGGGAGGACTCAACCGACCCCTTTCCTTTACGTTTCTTACCCATATTTTTTAATAAAGAAGAGAAGACGCTACACCGAAGTAGCAACTGCCGCCATATTGACCAAGACTCCGCCCCCGGTCAGGCATCTCTTTTTATATCTGTCTTTTGAGCAGTGGGGTCCTTCTTGGCCTTTGCCCATGAAGTCCTTTTTTGTTTAGTGCATGGTGTATGATGCTGGTTGAAACCACCACTCCAGATTGTTCCAGGTTAGCCTTAAGCTCTTTGGATGTTGTATGTGGTGCTTTTTTTCCCAACAGTTTGCACTAACCTTCAAAGACTTCTTGGATTAATTTTCCTCTTCCCACCATGTCCTGGGAGGATCTTGACAGTTCCAGGAGCAGAAACGTCTTAATAACATTACGAACTGTAGACACAGGAATCCCAGGGTCTTTTGAGATGGCCTTGTACCCCTTTGTAGTTTGATGTTTGGTGATAATGGCTTTTTTTGATAGTCTCAGGCAGCTCTCTTGTCTTGTGAAAGTGGAATAGAGAGTGAATGTGGCCATTTTAAACATTAGAGTCCTCATTCATTGGTCGATTCAAGTCAGTTGAGTACTGACAATTGATCACAGGTGTGTCTAATTTTACTGCAATGGGAATATGGTTCTTCTGATCAAACTGATTTGAATTTTTTTATAAGGGTGCCAATAATCATGTCCTTAAAAATACTAATCTGAACCCATGCAGGGTAATGCCACATCACAAATGATCAAAATCTTTACCCCACTAGCATTTGCTCACTATATATTCCAAAACTTGTTGTTGGACTATGTTCATTAATATGGCTTTGATGAACATAGTCCGACAAAAGGTTTTGGAATATATAGTGAGCAAATGCTAGTGGGGTAAAGATTTTGATCAATAATCAATCATGTCCTGGCAATGTCTCCGCTTTTTATACTACTTCTACTATTTTCGTTTTTAATTGGTTTTGTTTTATTTGATTCTTTTTGTCAAATATGTGTGCATATAGGGCCCGATATTTGAAGGGCATTTACAGCCTAGTAAACTGTGTAAATGCCTTAGATGGGGATATTCAACGGCACATACACGGTTAGTACCATTGAATATCCCCATCTATGTCCCTACATTCCCCGATGCTATCCGGTTAGCATCGGGGTATGTTGGGGGTGTTCTGGGGCGGAGCAGAGGCGGGGAATGGTGCTAACCAGGCAGCAGCAATTTTGCATGCTGCCTAGTTAGTGATCGGCACCTTAAAGATAGGTGAGGAAAACCCTTGCATATCTTTAAGGCACCAATCGCTAACCGGGCAGCAGCCAATATCGCTGCTGCCTGGTTAGCCTCGGTGACTTCCTGTCCCAGATATTTAATGTCATCATTGCGGCATTGTATATCCGGTTTAGAGGTTGGCGGGGGGGTGTGTGTCTGTGCACCTCATCAGTGCATAGCCCTTCCAAACGGCGAGCAGCTGAAAATCGGGTCCATGTAGTCCAAAGCCATTCCACTGGCCACTTTTTTTAGGAGACATTGAACATTAAGGGGTTGAACTGCAAGGGGGCCAATAATGTTGACCACAGCTGCATATGTGGCGAAAAGTAGGAGGAAGGAGGGGCTCTCTCATGTTTGGTACCCTAAAAAGTGCTACCATAATGAAAATATTTCCTCTTTGTCTTTACCAGACCACTCCACACCATTCGGATATGCCCTTCTCACAATAGACAGAGACAGAGCAAATCTCCACCCCCTGATGTTTTCTGGATAGCCAAACTGCATAAAGTTGGGACAACTTTTTTTCTGAGCTATCTCTGTGGCCACTAATCTGGTTAGTGGACTGATAATCACCACAAACCAGATATGTGCTGATAGTGACCTCACCCCACCCTACCCTTGAACTGCTCTAGAACTCTCCAGACAGTCTTGGGGCACTGTCCATCTAGTGCCACTGAATGTCCCCCTCATTGGGGTTTATCCTGTTAGCAGGACGGCTGACTTGTGTGCCAATCCTATAGACTCAGGAGTTCTTGTGGTCAGCCTTTGGTGGGCTGCTTCTTCCTCCTCCTTTTCTTGGGATCTCTGCGGAGTCCTCTGAGGTCAAGCAGGGTGGCTTTTGGCCATGAAGTAATGATCATTGCAGAAGGAAAAAGGAAGTGGCAGTAGGCGCTGTTCTGCTAGTGCCTCTGTAGGCCCTGAAGTACTTTAAAGGCTTTGTCTCCTTATGCCTGGAACAAACTACCTGGGTCTGTACGTCAGCCTCCATCGCTGCCTATTTTCATATCTGTGCTACAAGCTCACCTCTTTAAGGCTGCTTTTGGATGCTGATCCCTTGCTGTCCATGTGATTCCTTACCATTCCCTATTGTACCCCTATTCTCAGCTATTGCATTGTCTCTCTTGTTTAGATTGTAAGCTCTGCTGAGCAGGGACCGTCTTTCTATATGTATATGTACAGCGCTGCATAAGCCTTGTAGCGCTATATAAATAGTAATAGTAGTAGTCTCCCCCACAGCCTGACAGAGTTTAGGTCAGCAGGGCTGTCACCTAGCTATGTAGCAGTTGCCCTTAGACCACTCAACATGCCATGCAGGGCCCTGCCCCCTCCCACAGCTTACAGGTGAAACAACAGGAGCTATGTATGTATGTATGTATCTGCTTTGTGCTCTTATTCTTATTTTGCCCCTCTAAGCCAAGCTAGAATATCCCTAATTCACTTTATCATCTTCTCCTGTCTACCGTCCCCTCCCTCGGATCCTTTTCCCCATATCCCTGTCAATATCTCTCTCCCATCTGCCACTGCTGCCACTTGCCTGGGCCTGTGGCAGGGGGAAAAGAAAGGAAAAAAAACCAAGAGCGGAACCTACAAGTCAGTGCATGTCATTGACTATTCTGCCGACTGAGCCTCGCTCTTCCAAAACAGGAAGTTTGCATTGGAAGGGGTGGGATCAATAGAGCCATTGGAACACACCAACTTGCAGGCTCTGTTCTTTTTTCCTTTTCTACTGCCACTACCGCAGGTTCAGGCAAGTAGGTGCGTCAGAGGTTAATGCTGGATAGAGAATCTTTTGAAGGCTGTAAGGTCTGATGGCAACACCAAGCAACTTGGCAAAAATGCAGGGCAGAAGGGGGCAAAGCGTGTGAGCATGTGAGTGGTGCTGAAAACATGTGTCACGCCTAATGTGTGTGACTTGGCAAGTCTGGTACAAGCATAATTTACTTGTTTTCATGGTGCATGCTTTAAACTCTGCTTTGCAAAACGTTATGTGGGCCCCTCCTTACTGACAGTGCCTAGGCAATGAGACATCCCTTATTAGTGCCCTGGAGGCACTGTAAAGATAGTCTCCAGGGTGATCTGAGGAGCCCCAGATGTTTGATTACTTCCTAGCAGAAGATGTAACTGACTCAGGGCAAAGCTCGGGCTGGATCTGGGCTGTACAGAGTTGGAGAAGAAGGCATACTGAAAGCATTTACTTCAAGGTAAGTAAAATATATGTGTGCAGGGCTGGCGGAAACACTGTGCAAACTAGACGGCCACTTAGAGCTCCATAGATAGGTGAGGGAGGTGATGTGACACCAGCATTTACCTGAAACATACTTAAAATGTAAATTCTTCATGTATGTGGCTTAGCAGCTGAGCCAAACTCACTCAGCAGTGTGAGCCGCAGTTGCAGGTGACACAGAGGTTCCAGTGTTCCACCCCGAGGTGGCTCAAGGCAATCTGCTGCCTGAAGCGAGGGATGAGATGGCGCCCCCCCCTCCCCAGAGTAGGGGAGGGGGAGGGATTTTCTCAAAACTCCAGTCAGGGATTGAAACAAACCAAAAAGCCGATTAGATAACGTGGAACAAATGCAAGATGTTTGTACACCAAGGAACTAAAAGAAAGAGCGAGAACCATAGCAGTTTGTAACTCCAAATTACAATTCATTTGTATTTTGTTGTTATAAACTGCGTTATGGTGCTTGCTTTTTCCATGACTCTTTAATGATATTAAGGCCGAAAGACTCTTGATCCAGCTCCGTTTTGTTCACTAAAAGATCAGTTTCTCGCCTTGTGTTTTCCAAGTTTCACAGGACATACCAAACAGATTCCTTTGGTCAGACTTATACTTCCACTCCAAGATTGTGATGCTTTCTTGCAAGCGTTTAGATTCTAGCAAACTTGTTTCGAAAGAATTTTAAGGCTAACTCATTATGAAACCCCTGCTTCAGACACTCACTTGTATCCCAGTCATCACATGATGCTCCTCTAATACCCTCCTTACAAGTAGATTTTTGTGCCTGGGGATGGCTGTACATATTTACTGAAAATAAGGGGGTCTAGCTGCTTAAGTGCACCAACGTTAACGTGTATTACTTTAACCCACATGTTATTGAATAGGCCTATTACTAATGGTAAACTAATGCTTGTTAACATTAGCATGCCTTAGCAACTAGACTACATGATGTTTTTAAAAACTGAATGAAGAACTAATTAAAGCAAGCCAGATGGAATATTCTCCTTCTGACTTGGCAAACTATTGTCCATCCACTCTCAAGCCAATCAGGATACGCAGAAGTGGGAAAACTGTTCTGATTCATATACTCATGATATTGCCACCATGTGTACACTGCAGATTTCACATTGTGCACCACCGGCTTGAGGTATCAGTACAAAATGAATGCAGTGCAACTTAATTTCTACCAACATTTCTAAAATAGGACCAGTGCAAGGGTATTAAATCTTCTAGACAAACCTTCAGCCTTGTGCTGCCTCCCCCCCTCACAATAGACTTTCAGGTCTGTAGACCCCCCCTAAGATTTTCATAATTAAACTCAGCATGATCACATTAACACCACACCTCCTAGAACAAGCCTGAAAAAATGCATACGTGCACAACCTACATTTGGATATTAAGCTGTTTTGTATATATATGCTTAGTGAGGGAAATTTCCAAAAGCCTTTTACTTTAGTTAATGGGCTATTTTACAGCAATGAAAACATCTGATTTTCACAGACTAAATTTGAAGCAATATTACACTAAAGAAGATTCACTCACCGATCCGCAGCCTGGAGTCTGCCGTGGCCTTAGCGCTGCCAAGAGGCTTTATTACTGGCGCAGTGCTTCCTGGAGCCCCGAAATGGAAGCAGCTTGGGCCGACGCTTGGGATTCCCATGGACAGTCACCCGTTCTCCTGGCCGCTTCTGCTTGTGGGGCTTGGGATCCCCGCGGGCTGTCAGTAACAGCTGTGATTTCTGATATGCGTTTATGTCTTTCCTCCAGTCCAGGCAGCAGTTTCTCGGGGAGGGGGGCGGCACTCGGGCAGTATCTATATATGATTTTGCTGCCTCTAACCTGCCACTGCCTTCCTGCTGCTTTTTTTCTCATTCGGACGAGCTTGAGCGGGAAAAAGAGCAGCGGGAAGACAGTGGCAGCCCAGAAGTGGCAAAATGAGAAATAAACACAGCCGGAGTGCCGCCCCCCCCCCCCGAGAAACTGCCACCTGAGGCCACCGCCTCAGATGGCCTAATGATAGAACCGCCTCTGGTTCCACCCATACTCTTCAGCTGGTGGGCCATGTGACTTTCTTGCCATCTCCTCTGTATCAGCATGTAGGTGGAAGAATTGCTGAAGGAGTCTGCAAGTCACATGCTGCAACTGCTGTAATGTGTGGCCTGCTGGAGTGTGGCTCTGTGTGCACAGCAGTGCATCTGCCGGCAGGCTTCCTAATTGGCTCAGCCTGGTACCTTATGTTCTTTTGCCAGAGTCTGGCCACAAACCGTGGCCTTTCTCTCCTCCCCCTGGCACTTCTGTGGTGCAGCTGAGGGCTTACTGTAGACACTCTCGCTCTGAATCAGGGAATCCTCTCCTCAGAAGGCGGGTAGAGCATCCTGGCATCCAGGAGCTCCTGGTGAAGAACAGTACAACAGGCAGCATCTGTAAAAGGGCTGTGATATGACCCAGGGATGAGATGGGTGGTGGCTGGGTCTGCTGGGGGCTCTTCGGGGGAGGTTCTTTATACCGGGGGGGGGGGCACATGCTGTGGGGGCAGAGGGGGTTTGGGTGCTTCAAGCGAGCAGAGTTTGGCCTTGTGAATTTTCAGTTCTATTTTTGTCCACGTATTTGTATCTTTAGTTGGTGGTTACTTGTTTTATACTATGAGGTACCTATGGCCAGTTCTAGCACTTGGAGCTAAACCAAGGGATTGCTCCAAAGCAACCTCTTGATTTTTGCTCAGAGTGCTAAAATTGGACATAGGTACCCCTATGGTTGTGGTTGGGAAGGCTAAGCTGTCTTGGCCCCAACCACATCTGCAACCTCATCAACCGTGAGTAAAATTGGCAGGCAGCATTGATGTTTACCCTGTCTGCCAGTTTTACTTGCAATCAGGGTAAAAAAGTGCCCTCACTCCTGCCTGATTGAAAACCAAATATAGTTTGGGACACCTATCCAGAGAGTTGCCATGAGTCGACACCAACTCGAAGGCACTGAACAACAGCAACATTATCCCTGTTCCCCTAACAACTTGAAATGACCTAACAACTTTAAATAGCTAAAATCTTTAAATTTAAGATGCAGACAGTAGTCCAGCAGTGAGATGGGGTTATTCAGTCTTTTGCACTGAGTGTTACATGTATGATTTTCTCTCAGTTGTTGAGAGATTTTATTTTTTTAACAATTTTTCTATACCACTTTTGTCCAATGCGGTTTACATCGAACAATATTACAATCTTGGTGGAATTGCTTTACAATGAACAGGGAGAAGTAACTTGGAGAAGAATAGTTTCTGGAGGATAGAGTAATGGAGGAACCGAGGCAGACAGAGAGGTATATAAATGAGACCTACAGGGATATAGTAGAGAAGTCCCACCTCCAGTCTGGCAGCCTCCCTGTTGCCATGGACGAGAAAGGTCATGTGAAAGGAAAACATCATCTTGGTGTGGCAGGAAGTGATCCTGTAGCTAGGACTTGTCCTCTAGGTGATGTAATATACTCTTGCACCGAGGATATATCTCCAGGGCCACATGCCCATGAGGGAAGGGTTAGGATGGCTATTATAGTTGGCGATTTGATCATTAGGCATGTAGACAGCTGGGTGGCTGGTGGATGTGCGAATCGTCTGGTAACATGCCTGCCTGGTGAGAAGATAGCGGACCTCATGTGCCACCTCAATAAGGTTTTATATAGTGCTGGGGAGGAACCTGCTATCTTGGTCCATGTTGGTGCCAATGACATATGTCCCTCCTTTTTAAAACAGACACTTTTACACATTCAACAACCATATTCTTGTATACTTTCTTTTATGTATCCCCCTTTTTTATTAACTTATTTTTGTTTTTGAAGGCTCGATAAGATGGCTTTTTATGCTTGGGTAGTATTTTAGTTGGCCTTTTTTTAGACTATAGGTTTAAGATTGATATGATGGGTCTTATGTTTACAGTTTTAGTTGCTTTTTTACATTTTTCGGTTTAACTCTTAATCGTGATTTTTATTTTCCTGTGGTATAATTGAAAGGTAGGGAACATTGGTGCCTACCTTGTAGTGCTTACACAGCTTACATGGTCATATGATGACTTTAGATCCATGCTTGTTGGATTTGCTGTGTTCCGCTCCCCCTTGTTTAACATTTTCCTTGCTTTCACAGCTGTAATAAATGTTTTTTTTTACAATAAGTGTTGGCATCACAGAATTTGCGTGGCTATCATGATTGCTATTCTTTGTATACTGGTATCACTTTAGATACAGCTATGTGCATTACACGGACATTATTCTCAGTTTTAGTTGTTTTATTTCTGATATTTTATGCCATAAATGATTGGCCAGTTGTTGGCACTGTAGGTTAGGTGTCATTTTTTGGTTCTGATTCCATTTTATGCAAATGCATGATACAGTTTTTACACAGGTTGCATTTTATACTTCTACCCTTTGTCAGTTGGTTTTATTTACATTTTTATTTCCATTGCAATTTTACTCTCTTATTTTTATTTTTTGCGTTTACATTCATCCCTTCATGGCCAAATTGGAATTTCTTTAGTATGTGAGTGATGTGGTCGAGTCTACTGTGATGTCACTCATGACATCTTCTTGTCTTGCTTTAAATTTGGTTAGGAATGGTGGCAGCTTTCCTTTTCAATCAGCAATGGTGGAGGCAGTTTCAGGTATGTGCCTGCCCTCTCTTTCTATAAAGCTGGTCTTCTATCAGAGTAATTGATCTCCCCTCCGGTGTCTCTAATTGTTTAAGCCCTTGCTCCAGTCTCCCCCAATCCATCATTTACTTTCATCTGACTGATACCTTGCACAATCTATTTTATACCTTTGGGCTTGTTAAATGTCTTTTTGTTTTTTGAGCATTTATGATCCATGCAAATGATACTGGTATGCCTTGTAGTCCTTTCTCCATGCCCCTGCTGCTTCAGCATCTAGCAGCATGGTATGTTGAATGTAACAGTACACTATAAAAGTGAAAGGATAAGAAACACTCCCATCCAAAACCGTTTTTTTATGTCGGACCATATAATACTTCCTCTGGGGTCATTAAAATCAAGCTCCCAGGCTCTGGTAAATCTTAGTCCATTTTAATCAAACAAGCAGTAAAAAGATAAATTTAAACTTAACTGCCACGGCGAAATCCTCAAGGTGAGAGACATATGACACAGTCCTGCATTTCGGGCACAAAATTTAAAATGTCCTGCTTCCGGTCAACATTGTCATCACCAATCGAAAGCCGTCACCAAACCAATGAAACTAGTGAATGTAAAAGTACAGCAGATGTGCATGTACAGGGTGGCCCAAAAAAAGTGAGAACATCTCGTAAATTAAAAGCTTAAATAGTTTGCTTATTTACCTTTTTTAGCTATATAACGTCTTTATTTCGACAATTTCCGGTCGCCATCTTTGTTTTTTTAAATTTGTCAATCGTTTACATCTGTCTTTTTGAATTTTTAAATAACTTATATGCTACGAGATGTTCTACTTTTTTTGGGCCACCCTGTATATTAGGTAAGTGTTCTACCTCCAAGTCTTCACATATCTTAGGTTGCTTCAAAATTGCTCCCTTCACTCACTATTACTTGTGTAATGTGTTATCTTTTTGAATGTTCGTCAACGTCTCTTAATTGTATGAGTTCTAGTTTTTTTTTTAGCTCATGTAGGATCTCATAGGTTGTCCTCCCTTTTATAACTTTCATTGGATATAACTAATTTGGTTCCTTTGTCCTATTCTGTCAATTTAGGTGATTACCTTAACCCAGTGATGGCTAACCTTTTTGAGCCCGAGTGCCCAAACTGCCGCACAAAACCAAAGAATTTCCTCAAAGTGCCAGCACGTCAATTTGCATAAATATTTGCATAATGCTAACATACACTAACTTTTAGTAAACATGTCTCTTAATGAGTGTATGGATAAAGACAGACTAAAAGATTTCTACATTACTATAATCCAGTGCCAACCGCCAGGCACATTAGGAACTACTACAAACACTGCCCATTTAGAACCAATAGCAAACCCGCCGTATCCTAACAGCACTACCAGGAGTCACAAAGCACCATACCATACCTATCAAAAGGCAACACTGCAAATATTAAACCAATACATTTCAGAGAACAACAATATATGACCTACTGGGAAAGAGAACAAGTGGCAATGTCAAAAAGGAATTACATAAACAGAATACCTCAGCTCAGTTACACAGTTGCAATTGCTCCAGCCACTTTCTTCTGGTTTCTTCATGTTTTCTGCTAACTCTCCATCATCTGCTGTCCATTTGTCCTTTCTTCTCTCTTCTAGTTTTTTTTTTCCATTCTCTCTCTCTACATCCGCTTTAACATACTAATCTTTCTCCTTTTGCTCTTTCCTCATTCCTATTTCATCCACTCAAATTTTACCCCTCCATCCTCAATCCCCACTTACTCTCCCAATACCCGGCCAATTGTACATTTTTCTTCCCTCACACACAAAATATTTTTCCCCTCTCCATTTCATTCTCCCAGCCCCATCCCCTTCTAATCTCCCCCAACATCAGCTCCCTTTTAGTTCCAGCCCCACCCAGTATCCGCTCCCTTCTAGTCCCCTCATCAGTCCATTTCCAGTCCTAGCTCCCCCATCCATTTCCAGTCCTATCCGAGTCCCTTCATCAGCTCATTTCCAATACCAGCCTCCCATCAGCCCATTTCTAGTCCTTTCCTAGCCCCACCATCAGCCCATGTTAAATCCTAGCTCCCCTCCACTCAGCCCATTTCTAATCCAAGCCCCCCATGAGCCTACCTCCAGTTCTAGCCCCTCCATGAGTCCATTTCAATCCAAGCCCCCACCACAGCCCATTTCCAATCTTAGCTCCCCCAACACCCAATTCTCAGTTCTATCCTAGCCCATCCATCAGCCCAGTTCCTGTCCTAGCTCCCTCCCCTAAGAGCCCATTCCAAGCCCCCCGTCCCATCAGTTATTTGCAGTTCAAGCCCCCTTCCACTCAGCCCATTTCCATTCCAAGTCCCCCTCCCCATTAGCTATTTGCAGTTCAAGCCCCCCACTTCCCCTCAGCCCATTTCCATTCCAAGCCCCGTCCCCATCAGCTATTTGCAGTTCAAGCCCCCCACTTCCCCTCAGCCCATTTCCATTCCAAGCCCCATCCCCAACAGCTATTTGCAGTTCAAGCCCCCTTCCACTCAGCCCATTTCCAGTCCTAGCAACCCCAACCCATTACCAGTCCTAGCCCCCCATAGCCCACTTCCAGTCCTAATCCCACCAGCCCATTTCCAGTCCTAATCCCCCATCACCCAATTTTCAGTTTAAGCCCCCCCATAGCCCATTACCAGTCCTAACCCCCCATCAACCCACTTCCAGTCCTAATCCCACCAGCCCATTTCCAGTCCTAATCCCCCATCACCCAATTTTTAGTTTAAGCCCCCCCAGCGCCCATCACCACTCCTAACCCCCCCAGCCCAGCGCCCATCACCACTCCTAACCCCCCCAGCCAGCCCAGTGCCCATCACCACTCCTAACCCCCCCCAGCCAGCCCAGTGTCCATCACCACTCCTACCCCCCCAGCCCAGTGCCCATCACCACTCCTAAATCCCCCCAGCCCAGCACTACTCCTAACACCCCCCCCAGCCCAGCCCATCACTACTCCTAACCCCCCCCAGCCCAGCCCATCACCACTCCTAACCCCCCCAGCCCAGCCCATCACCACCCCAACCCCCCCCAGCCCAGCACAGCCCAGCCCATCACATCACCACTCCTAACCCCCCCCCCAGCCCAGCCCAGCCCAGCCCAGCCCAGCACTACTCCTAACACCCCCCCCAGCCCAGGGAAAATTAAAAAAAAAGAAAACCTGTCTGTTGCCGCTGTCGGGGCCGCCGCGTCAGAATCGAGCGTGCCGCGGGGCCCCCCTGTATCCGGCAGAGCCTGCCCTCCCCGTAGCAGCTCTCTCTTTGGAGCTGCAGTCAGACGTGCCGGCTTGCAGAGCGCGAGGGAAGAGTTTCTCCCTCGCTGCTCTGTTAAACCCGCGGGGGCTGATGGGAAGTTCCCATCAGCCCCCGCGGGCTTAACAGAGTCGCGAAAGGGAAACTCTTCCCTTCGCGCTCTGCAAGCCGGCGCGTCTGACTGCAGCTCCAAAGAGAGAGCTGCTACGGGGAGGGCAGGCTCTGCCGGATACAGGGGGGCCCCGCGGCACGCTCGATTTTGCCACGGCGGCCCCGACAGCGGCAGCAGACAAGTAAAATTGAAAAAAAAAAAAAACCTAATTGCGGACCTTCCCGCGTGCCAGCTGCAAGGCCTTCGCGTGCCACAGCTGGCACGCGTGCCATAGGTTCGCCATCGCTGCCTTAACCAATCATCCATTCATTTCTTGCATAGAATGGTGAGTAATTTGGGGCGGTTTGGTCCATGTATATTTATAAAAACTGCTTATTTTAAATTTCCTAATTATGGCTCTATTGTAATTATTTATTGTATTTAGTATTTACTTTTATTACCTTTTAATTTGTTTGTAAATGTTTTATAATAATTGTATATGTACACATGGTTTACACATTTGGTACCTCTAGTACTGATACATATATATGGTTTTAATAATGGATTTTCCATATACTTTTGGTGAAGATTTTTCCTTGTCTTTTAATGTAGCTTTTCCTAGTACCCTTAAAGGCAATTTTGATCTATTTTTAATTGTCTTTATTGTTGTTTTTGAGGTCATTGACCCCTGAAGAAGGTCACTGGCTGAAACACATGTCAGGCTGACCTACTGTTTGCAAATAAAGAGTCCTAATGTCCACGGTATAGTGTTGTTCTGCTCTCTTTGTGCCTCTAGGTGATGTCATACACTCTCACACCAAGGATATGTCTCCAGGGCCATGTGCCCATGAGGGAAGGGTTAAGATGGCCATTATAATTGGCAATTTAATCATTAGGCATGTAGCTAGCTGGGTGGCTGGTGCATGCCTCCTCCTCTTCCTGTCCCCCAGCTTTCTTCTACTCTAGATAGTAGTGTTGTTACCAAGTGTGATAAAATTTCTGTTCTCCCGGACTGTTGCCTAATCCTGTCACTGTTCTAACTGGTGTTGAATTGAACCCTCCACCTGATGATGTTACTTTAAAAGATTTGTGGTCTGCCATTGCTTCTATTGATACTAAAGTATCTACTTCGTTTGAGTCTTCATGTACCTTTACACAAGAGGCTCATCAAAAATTTGCTGAAGTAGATAAGCAATTACTTGATATAGCTAGCACTGTTTCTACTCTGAATAAACAGGTAATTAATTTGCAGCAGACAAGTTCTGCATTTATTAAAGATTCATTATCTACTTGTTATAAATTAGAATCATTGGAGAATAGGGCTAGGGCATTGAATCTTCATTTTTTAAATTTTCCTAAATCTTCTTTGCTCTCTCCTCAGATTTTGTTAGAAAAATATTTCAGTGAAGTTTTGTTGTTTTCTGATAAGATTGCTATTCAGTCTTCTTATTACCTCCCTGGAGGGAAGCGCCAGCTGGATAAGGCAGTTGATGGGGTAGATGTATTATCTATAGATGTGGCTAAAGATTTAACTAATTTCCTAGAGGATTCAACAGATTTGATTGCTAAAAGGGCCACGTTGGTGGTTTCCTTCTTTAATTTAGATAAAATACAGGTCCTGAAGGCTTATTTTAAAAACAAAGATAAGCCTTTTTGTGGTTATAAAATATATGTGTTTCCAAGCCTACTCAGGCCCGCAGGAAAGGCTTTTTGGCCTTAAAACCTAGGTGCTAGAGTTGGGCGCTACTTGTTTTCTTAGATTTCCATGTACAGTAAATGTATTATTACCTTTCTGGGATGTACATATGTTTTTTCTGATGTTACTCAATTGGAAACTTTTCTGATAGGAAAAAGAAGTAGGTTTCTGTGTTTTTGCTCCTATTTTGATGTATCCTGCAGTGTTGTGGAGGTAATTCTTTTACTTCTTGATTTCCTTTTTTATTACTTGATATTGCAATATGTGGGTCTCCTACTCATCATGATGTGGACTATTACAGTTCTTTGTTTATTTACTTCATTTCTTACAATTTCTTGGTATTTCCAGTTTTGTTTATGATTGCATTAATTTAAAACTCTCAATAAACATTGAATGATAAAAACGGTTTAGATGAGTTCCTGAAGGAAAAGTCCATAAACCATTTTTAAAGAGGACCCGGGTAATCCACTGCTTACTCCTGGGACAGGCAGCATGGAATCTTTGTACCTTTTGGGAACCTGCCAGGTACTTGTGATCTGGTTTGGCCACTGTTGGAAACAGGATACTGGGCTTGATGGACCCTTGGTCTGACGCAGTGTGGCATATCTTATGTTCTTATGTATCTGCTGAATATCACTGATGCTCGGTTATCTTTGGCACTGCCCTGTAACACCTCAATGCTAAGCGATTAGCATCGGGGCATCTAGCGGTGTTAGAGAGGGATATTCAGCGGCACAAGCAAGTTATGCCCTGCTGAATATCCCGTTCAGCGCTATTAATATGGTTAGCAGGTCTGAACACGAGAAATGCCACACTGGGCCCATCAAGCCCAGTGTCCTGTTTCCAACAGTGGCCAATCTGGGTCACAAGTACGTAGCAGTTTCCCCAAAAGACACAGGTTCCACAATGCTTGTATACTACGACTACTACCACTACTGAGCATTTGTATAGCGCTACAAGTCATACGCAGTGTTGCACAGACATGTAAGAGACAGTCCCTGCTCATCAGAGCTTACAATCTAGCCAAGACAGGCAACACAGAAGGTGCAGACAGGGATAAAACAAGGAGGAATGGTAAAGAAACAAAGAGATCAGGTGAGTTAAGAACCAAAAGCAGCAAAGTTGTCCATTCAGTCACAACATCTAGGGAGACTTCCAAAGAACAAAGAAGATGGAAGGAACCCTGCTGGTTTTGGGATTGATCCACTTTGTTTCCTAATCTTTGAGTCATTTCATGTTCTTTAAGTTAGCGCGACTATCCGGCCCTACTGTTTTTCTTTGACATCAACTGTTTTTGGCTGCCTCTCCCTCCCCCCAGAACCTACCAGTTACTCTGCCTAATGGTTAAACTGGCCCTGAGCAACACTTGTAATAAACCTCATCGGTGATGTCTCTAATGGCTATGAGGGCATGTGTATTGCCCAGGCCTGCCTCTGGGTTAAGCAGTTTCAGTAAAAGAGCAAGAAACTTCTGGAGTAATCCTTCTTTACAAGTGACTGATGTTCATCATATATAATGATGTTCTTAGCTATTTCTTTTCTTTCTTCTCTCTGTCTTACATTTTTGCTGAATCCCAAAGTCACCTGTATTTCCATGCTCGGCAGTCTTTGAGTAGGAGGAGTTCAGTGAAAGGCTTTCTAGATTAAAGTGCAGTCATTACAATTTGATGTAATGGTACAGATTAAAAACTCTGCAAGGAATGTAGCTGAGTTGCAGTAGACACAATTGAAAAAACTTCATCAGTCTTGCACTGTCTTTAAGAGCAATGATTAATGTACCAGTGCTGCATGATATATATCCCCATAGATTACTGTTTGAATTATTGTGCCTGGTTTATGAGTTACTGTTTGCCCGAGATCTCCGAACATTTTATTTAAAGATCAGTGAGGGATTAAAGTGCTTCCTCTTTTTTTTTTTGCTTGCTCTGAACGAATTAAAAAAGGAATTCTCAAAAAGACTGATGCTGTGCAGAAATTAAGTGCCTAGGCCCAAATCAATCATTTGTCTCTGAAGCTTATGAAAACTTTAGCACATGTTTATTGGTAAACAAACCAGAGAAGTGGTGATGATGGATAACTGTTCTAGCAGATAGGAGTGCGTTCTTGTAGCGTTATCTGGGCATCCGAGCATTGCAGATACAACCTGGAAGGCTAGAATAGGATAGAGAATAGGACATAAAAACGATGGGCTTATTTTTTTTCAAAAATGAGTTAAACTGTTATTGACTAATGCCACTCTTTGAGGGGTAGATATTCAGCAGTGGTGGAGTGGATGAATTTAACCGGTTAACTGAATGCTGATATTCAACCTCACTTAAAGAGTTAAATGTGGTACTGAATGTCCAGTGAAATCTCAGTGCACAAGGTGTGTAGGATGAGATTGTGCAAAGTGTTGTCCACACAGATTTAGCTGATTAACACCGAACATTGTATTAAGCAGCTGCATTTTGAAATGTCTACCCCAGACATACCCCTTCCCGGCCCCTTTTTTTGTCTGGCTAATACTGTGCACACAAAGTTTTTAGCTGGACATTGGGGATATATGTGGTTGAAATCCAGTTTTACCCATATAAACCGAGGGCTGGTCCTGGAACTAGGCAGGCTAGGCAACTGCCTAGGGCATCAGGATTTGGTGGGTGCTGGAAGCAGGGCCAGCCCATCCATTGAGCGAGAATGTTGTTCGCACAGGGCCCCGCGCAAACTTCATTCCGTGGGGTTTGCAGGGACAGCTTCAGAGAGAGCCGAGGATGCCAGAGACCCGGCTCGCCTCTGCACAGCGCTGGAGTTAAGAGTAGCATGCTCCTTCACTTGCGCTGTGTTCACGTGAAGCCCACTGAGTGCTGGGAAACAGGAAATGACCTTGAACCTTTCCCAGCACTCATCGGGCTTCACGTGAACACAGAGCAAGTGAAGGAGCACTCTGCTCTTCACTCCAGCTCTACGGGCATCCTTGGCTCCCTTGTAAGCTGCTCAGACAGTTATGGGGCTCTTTGGGGTGGGGGTGGGGGTGGGGGCTAGGATAGCACTGGAAATAGCTGATGGGGGGCTAGGAATAGAAATGCTGATGGGGGGCTAGGAATAGAAATAGCTGATGCGGAGCTGGGATTGAACTGAAAATGGCTAATGGGGGACTAAGAATGGAAATGGGCTGATGGGGGAGTTTGGATTGGAAATGGGCTTATGTGGGGCTAGGATAGGACTGGAAATGGCTGATGGGGGGCTAGGATTGTAAATAGCTGATGGTGGGCTAGGACTGGAAATGGGCTGATGTGGGGGGATGGGAGAATGGGACTAGAAGGGAGCAGATGCTGGGTAGGGCTGGAACTAAAAGGGAGCTGATGTTGGGGGAGGACTAGAAGAGGTTGGGGCTGGGGGGTGTGAGGATAGAGAAGGGAAAAGATATTTTGTGTGAGAGGAAAGAAAAATCTACAATTGGCCGGGTATTGGGAGAATAAGTGGGGATTGAGGATGGAAGGGTGAAATTTGAGTGGATAAAAAAGAAACAAAGAAAGAAATGGATGAAAGAGCAAAAGGGGAAGATCTGTATGTTAAAGCAGATGTAGAGAGAGAATGGAAGAAAACTAGAAGAGAGAAGAAAGTACAAATGGACGGCAGACAATGGATAGTTAGAAAAGACACAAAGAAACCAGAAGAAAGTGACTGAAGCAATTGCAACTGAAAAATAAAATGCCCAAACAACAAAAGGTAGAAAAATACTTTTTTAAAATTTGAATTTATTAACTGGAATATATCAGCTCTGGGAAATGCGCATTGCTAATATCTATATGTTTTGCTTAGTACAAGTGTAAATTAATTTATAGTTTTATTTCTCCAGTGTTGTTGTACATTTCAAGCTTTGCTTTTGGGGTTCCCATTTTAATTATTGTTTTCCTATTTCTAAATTGTGATCCCTGTTCTTTGTTTGGTGATGGTCTATGTTCTGCATGTCTAACCGAGCTGAGGTATTCTATTCATGTAATTTCTATTTGACAGTGCCACTTGTTCTCTTTCCACAGTAGGAGATGTATTGGTATTCTCTGAGATGTATTGGTTTAATATCTGCAGTGTTGCCTTTTGATAGGTAGGGTTTGGTGCTTTGTGAGTCCTGGCAGAGCTGTTGTGATATGGTTGGTTTGCTATGGGTTCTAAATGTTTGTAGTACTTCCTAATGTGCCCGGCAATTGGCACTGGAGTATAGTAATGTAGAAATCTGGTAGTCTTTCTTTATCCAGACACTCATTAAGAGGTATGTTTACTAAAAGTTAACTTTATGCAAATAGTTATGCAAATGAGACCCTTATGCAAATGAGGCCCTGCAATGAGTCTCCGCACATGGCCCCACACCCCGCTTGGGTTGCCCCTGGGCGGCAGTGCAGCATTTTCCTCTTTTCCCTCCCCTCTACCATTGCTGCTGCCACCTCCAACAGCTTACATCTGTGGAAAGGCCGAAAATCGGACTTTTGGAGGCAGCAGTGTAGCGCTTTGAAAACCCTTTAGAACTGTTCTCACTGGTGAGCTTTTTAGCATTTGTGTGTGTGCTTGTGCTCGAGCTCACGGCCTGATGCATCCTGGCCTGGCATGTCTTGAGCATGCGCGCTTGTCTGCACATAAATGTAGAAAAGCTCGCCACTGAGAGCAGTTTGAAAGGATTTTCCAGTGCTGTATTAGTGCTGCACTGCCGCCCCACAAAGCCCTATTTTTGGGCCTTTTATGGAGGTAGAGTTCTGGCAGCAGCAGCAGCAGTGATGGGGGGAAGGTTTGAGGGAAAGAGAGAAATAAGAGAGACCTGGGGGGAGGGAAGGAAAGAGATGCTGGAGACCTGTGGGGAGCGGAATAGGGCAAGGACTATGGATGGGGAGGGTGGGGTAGGGCAAGGTGGGGTAGGATGGGGCAGGTTGTGAGGTCGGGTGCATAGCCAATAGTTTGCTAGGGCATCAGATACCCTTGGGCTGGCCCTGTATAAATCTCCAGAATCTCAACCCCTTAATGCAGTGCTAAACACATATTTGTGGCCCTGACTCCACTTTAGACAAAGATGCGGTCCCCCAGCTCCACCTCTCTACCTGTGCTGCTGTTTCTAGTCTCCAGTAGCATCAGCTGGCCTCCCTCACCTCCTGCAGGGCCCCAGCAGGCTTAGCTATAGCGCCGGCTTGAGGGAAGATGCCGGCTAACATTTATTTCTCCTCAGCCTGGCCATAACTCCAAATGTGGCTTTTATGACTCTATTTGGGGCCGTGATCCACAATTTCAGAAGCGCTTAGTATTTGCTAAATTTTGAACTCCTATTGAAAGAGAAAATCGTATATACTTTCCAGTTTTGTGCATGCACAGAGTGGTTAACTCATGTAATCATGTTTCTGTTGGAGTGTAGTATTCCACCAGCCCTGCTGCATGAGTCCCTGTTATTACACCTGCTCTGTGGATGCTTTGCAGTAGACAATGCTGTCCTCTGGGAGCTGGGCACTAAATTGGAAGAAAGGATTCACATATTCTCTAGAAAGCTCTCCCGGGTACATGATTTAAATTTCACAGTGTAGTTACCAGTAACCGAAATGTAATTTAATTAATTAAAGCAAAAGAACACCTTTTAGACAAAGTGAAATTATATCAAAGATTCTAGCTTGTCAAATTGATTGATGCATATGGTTTTTCATTTAAGACTTTGGGTAAATTGTTAATTTCTGTTTCGTGGTGAGCTCAGTTCTGTTATGGCTGATGTGAGACACCGGCAAACATGCCAAACTTCAGCTACTTAGCAAAACTCATGATAGGAGCTCAAAATGACCATTTTTATTAACCTAAATCTAATGCCACACTTGAAATTGGGCCAAGTGTGGGGGAGCTTCAGCCCATTTCCAGTCCAAGCTCCCCCACATTCAGTCCATTTCCAGTCCGAGCCCACCCCATCAGCTCATTTCCAGTCCTAGCCCCCCCAATCAACTCATTTCCAGTCCAAGCTGCCCCTATCAGCCATTTCTAAAAGTAGACCCCCCCATCTGACATTTCCAATCCTATTCCAGAACCACATCAGTCCATTTCCAATCCAAGCTCCCCAACACTCAGTCCATTTCCAATCCTACCCCCCCAAAAGCCCATTTGCAGTCCTAGCCACCCCCACTCATCCCATTTCCATTCCTAGCCCCCCCCCACTCAGCCCATTTCCAATTTTAGACCCCTCCACAGGTTTAGAATGTTCCAGAGAACTGTATGGAAGCTGTGCATATTTCTGACCACAGCTTGGGTAGTAATTTCAAAATTACAATAATGTCGTAACTTAGAGCTGGTAACATGGCTTAAAGCTAAAAAGACACATAAGCTATTTGGGTAAATGGTATGTGGAAGATAATTTTAAATTTATTATAGAAACTGTGAGTGTGCTGTAAGAGTAAGCAGTGAGTTTGATGGTTAAAACCACAAGCAGAGAGTTTGTTGTTAAAGCTACTGGCTGCTGTTTCAAAGAGAAAAGGTCTAATAAATGCTATGTTTAAGGAAAGCACTTGGAATAAAGTTATTCAAGCAGCTATAAAAGTAACTATGTTAACTGTGGAAAATTATAAAGAAGTGTATGGATAAGTTTCATATTTAAATTTATAAATAAGGCTTCCTAAAAGTTGACGAGTATCCTGCTCATTTATACTGGAGGTGGTAGTGCTGCGTTTTTGCCTCAGAGAACTAACCTACAAGGGAAACCCTTATCACAATGTAAACGCACACAGAAACACTAGAAATAATTATACGAGCCACGTTTCCCCACACTGCCACCCCCTATCCCTGTTGATCTGCCTTTTAGTGATTCAGATGTATATTTCATTTTTTTAATTGGAAATTCTACTGTGAAAACCTAGTTCTTGAACTATCTAACTTCCTTAATGGATGCTTTGTATATTGACACCTATGACTGACCCAAGTAGTTCGTGCCTGGTTGCTGTAGATGCCGCAAACTAGTGGTAGAGAAGCAAAGCGATATATATTGCTGTCAGACCGTGGCAGACATACCACGTCACACACATTAGGTGTGAGACACACACATTCAGCCATGCTCACACGCACCTACCACTCACTCTCATGCATCCGGTGCCAGCCCACCTCCGTGGCTCCACTGCCGAGACCTGCTGCCTCCCCTCGCCTGTGCCAACCACTGGGGCTCCGTGTCACTATCTAGCACCCTCCCCTACCCTTAGAAACAGGAAGCTTACATCATAAGGGGCAGGACCAGCAGAGCCCTGAGGGAAACATCTAAAATAACTTGCAGGCTCCTCTCTACTTTTTGATGTATTGCCGCTGACGCAGGTCCCAACAGCAGTGATGGAGGTGGGCACTGGCAGGGAGAGGGTACTAGATAGTGGCATGAGTCCCAGCAGTGAAAGAGGTGGACACTGGCAGGATGAGGGTGTTAGATAATGGCATGAGTCCCAGCGGCAGTGATGGAGGGGGAGCACTGGCTGGGTGAAGGTACCAGATAGTGGCATGAGCCCCAGCAGTGATGGAGGTGAGCACTGGCAGGGTGAGGGTGCTAGATAGTGGCATGAGTCCAGCAGTGATGGAGGTGAGCACAGGCAGAGTGAGGGTGCTAGATAGTGGCATGAGTCCCAGCAGTGAAGGAGGTGGGCACTGGAAGGGTGAGGGTGCTAGATAGTGGCATGAGTCCCAGCAGTGAAGGAGGTGGGCACTGGCAGGATGAGGGTGTTAGATAGTGGCATGAGTCCCAGCGGCAGTGATGGAGGGGGAGCACTGGCTGGGTGAAGGTACCAGATAGTGGCATGAGCCCCAGCAGTGATGGAGGTGAGCACTGGCAGGGTGAGGGTGCTAGATAGTGGCATGAGTCCAGCAGTGATGGAGGTGAGCACAGGCAGAGTGAGGGTGCTAGATAGTGGCATGAGTACCAGCAGTAATGGAGGTGGGCACTGGCATGGTGAGGGTGCTAGATAGTGGCATGAGTCCCAGCAGTGAAGGAGGTGGGCACTGGAAGGGTGAGGGTGCTAGATAGTGGCATGAGTCCCAGCAGTGAAGGAGGTGGGCACTGGCAGGGTGAGGGTGCTAGATAGTGGCATGAGTCCCAGCAGTGAAGGAGGTGAGCACTGGCAGGGTGAGGGTGCTAGATAGTCGCATGAGTCCCAGAAGTGATAGAGGTGGGCACTGGCAGGGTGAGGGTGCTAGATAGTGGCATGAGTCCCAGCAGTGGTGGAGGTGGGCACTGGCAGGGTGAGGGTGCTAAATAGTCGCATGAGTCCCAGCAGTGATGGAGGTGGGCACTGGCAGGGTGAGGGTGATAGATAGTGGCATGAGTCCCAGCGGCAGTGAAGGAGGTGAGCACTGGCAGGCTGAGGGTGCTAGATAGTGGCATGAGTCCCAACAGTGATAGAGGTGGGAATTGGCAGGGTGAGGTTGCTAGATAGTGGCATGAGTCCCAGCAGTGGTGGAGGTGGGCACTGGCAGGGAGAGGGTGCTAGATAGTGGCATGAGTCCCAGCAGTGAAAGAGGTGGGAATTGGCAGGGTGAGGGTGCTAGATAGTGGCATGAGTCCCAGCAGTGAAGGAGGTGGGCACTGGCAGGGTGAGGGTGCTAGATAGTGGCATGAGTCCCAGCAGTGAAGGAGGTGGGCACTGGCAGGGTGAGGGTGCTAGATAGTGGCATGAGTCCCAGAAGTGATAGAGGTAGGCACTGGCAGGGTGAGGGTGCTAGATAGTTGCATGAGCCCCAGCAGTGGTGGAGGTGGGCACTGGCAGGGTGAGGGTGCTAGATAGTGACATGAGTCCCAGCGGCAGTGATGGAGGTGGGCACTGGCAGGGTGAGGGTGATAGATAGCGGCATGAGTCCCAGCAGTGGTGGAGGTGGGCACTGGCATGGTGAGGGTGCTAGATAGTGGCATGAGTCCCAGCAATGGTGGTGGAGCCACCGAAGTGGGCATCAGTGAGGGGAGAGATCTAGATAGTAGTTTAAGGGGGGAAGGAGGAGATAGTGAACATAGGAGATAGAGTGATCCAGGCTGGGGGAGGAGGAATAATAAGGTTACAGTTAAGAGATGATGTTGGACATGAGTGTGTGTGGGGGGGGGGGGGGGATGCTGAACAGAGAGGAAATAGGGTAACAGGGGAAATATTGGACATGGGCGAATAGGGACACGGGGGGATCAGATGCTGAACATGGATGGGGGAGGTGAGGGAAAAATAAATGGAAGAAAGCTGAAAGGAAAAGATGAGTGTCAGAGATGGATATAGAGGAGGAAATGAAGAAGGCAGAAATGGGCATATGGATTGGAGACCCTGGAGAGAAAGTTAAGAGAAGACAGAAAAAAGCAAAATTTAGAGACTGGGATCAACAGGTTTGGAAAAATAAAATGGCCATAAAACAAAGTAGAAAATTGTTTTATTTTTAACTTAGTATTGGAATATGTTAGTTTTTGGTATTTATGTCATCTTTTATTTGAATATTTGGTGCAGTACGTGCATGCAGAGTATGTCTTCTTGGGATTTCAGTTTAATTTTTGTCTACATATTTCTATTGTCAATATCTGGTAATTTGTTCTGTACTTGAGGAGGGTCTAGAATCTTTAGAATGTGTGACTAAGGCCAAGTATTCTCTTAGCAGAGAGCGTCTGTGTAGGGATCTGTAGAAATGTGTCTTGTTTAATTTTCTTAGTAGGTTGTACTGTACAGTGTTGCCTTTTTCTGGGTAGGTCCTCATTGGCGCTGTCATGGAATTCTAGATTTGTTCTATCCAGACTAACTTTTGCAGGGTTTTGTTTTCCTTCATAATATTTCTGTTATTTGAGAAAGTTTATGATGTTGTTGCTGTCTGATTTTTTTTTTTGTATGGTGAGTTCTACAGGGAAATGTCCTAGCTCTATTCTGAAGGGAGGAAGTAAAAAAAATTACAAACTAAAATAAAACCATAGAAAACTAAATATCATCATTGTATGGTGCTCCTTTCATTTGCAAACCAAAGCAACCTGCAGATCTTTTTT
Source organism: Ichthyophis bannanicus (assembly GCA_033557465.1). Lineage (NCBI taxonomy): Eukaryota > Metazoa > Chordata > Amphibia > Gymnophiona > Ichthyophiidae > Ichthyophis > Ichthyophis bannanicus. The sequence goes on from CM066032.1 coordinate 830,906,608, forward strand.
GAAATTTTTATCGCAAATGCACAGTGAGAAAAACCTCACTCACTGGCTTTCAGTCTTACTCATCGGAGAGGTAAATCTCACTCTGGGAGGGGTCATCCTCAGCATCTCTGCAATGGCATCCTGTGGTGAAACTATATAATCAATCCTTTGAAAACTGTTGATAATGACATCTAAAGACTTGATGTATGATCACATTCTATGTCACTCGTTCCAAACCTACAGAATTTGGGGACTGCTCCATTCAAACTTCTCATCCCCTCTGGTAGGCAGGTCCGAGACACTCATAAAAATAACACACGCACACACGGGTTGGAAAGAATTCCATGAGCCATACTCCGCATACTTTCCTCACTTGTTCGGATGCATCACAGCCTAAAAGGACTCCAGCCTTCTTCAGAGATAGTGACAGGCAGAGCTCTGGACCCCCAGAATATAGGTTATAGAATCACCTACAAGAAATGGAGATAATGTTGAGTTTAATTTTCAGCTTTATCTTTATCTTTTATGTGTATCAAGTTTTAATAAACATACTGCCGTCATTTACTATGTTACTATAAACATAACCATACAGATGTTAACTTATACTGATGCCATCTAGTTAAATCTCACTGTTTTCCTACTTCCTTTTTGTTGTCACTTTGACATTCTGATGTCATACAGCATGATTCATTACTTCTACTACTAATTATTTGTATAGTGCTACAAGGCGTATGCAGCACTTTACATATAGATGTAAGATACAGTCCCTGTTCTTTAGAGCTTACAATCTAATCAAGATGAAAAAACATCACAAAGCTGGGAACTAGAGTACGATAAGATACACATAAGTAGTGAACGTGAGACTGAGGGGCATCAGGATCCAAAAGCAGCTTCAAAGAGGTGAGTCTTCAGCCTGGATTTGAATAGAAGCCTGACATACCTACTCAGGTAGATTGTTCCAGGCATATGGAGCAGCAAGGTGGAATGAACGAAGTCTGGAGTTGGCAGTGGCAGAGAAGGGCACAGATAAAAGGGATCTGCCAGAGGAGCGGAGCTCCTGAGGAGTGTAGAGTGAGATAAGGGAGGAAAGGTAGTGAGGAGTCGCAGAATGAATGCACTTATAGGTAAGTAGGAGAAGTTTGAACTGGATGTAGAAATGGATAGGAAGCCAGTGAAGTGACTTGAGAAGAGGGGTTACCTAAGCATAGTGACACTGGCGGAAGATAAGCCGTGCAGCTGAGCTTTGAACAGATTCAAGGGGAGAAAGATGATTCAGAGGGAGACCAGTGCGGAGCAGGTTACAATAGTCAAGACAGGAGGTGACTAGTAAGTGGATGAGGGTCTTAGTAGTGTGTGTAGAAAGAAAGGGACAAATTTTGCCAATGTTATAGAGAAAGAAGCAACAAGCTTTAGCTATCTGTTGGATGTGTACAGAGAAAGAGAGAATAGAGTCAAAGATGACCCCAAGACTGCGAGCTAAGGAAACAGGGAGTAGTGTTATCCACAGAAATAAAGACAGGAGGAAGTGGGAAAGTGGGTTTAGGGGAAACTAAGGAGCTCAGTTTTGGCCATGTTCAGTTTCAGATGGTGGTGAGACTTCCAAGCAGAAATGTCAGATAAGTAGGCAGAGATCCAGGCCTGGATTACTGGAGAGATTTCAGGCACAGAAAGGTAGATCTGAGAGTCGTCAGCTTAAAGATAATACTGAAAACCAAGGGAGGAAATAAGTGCACCAAGGGACTGAGTACAGAGAGAGAAAAGGAGAGGTCCCAAGTCAAAGCCCTGAGGGTACAGCAACTGAAAATGGGATGGCGGTAGAGGAGGAACCACCAGAACATATACTGAAAGTGTGATGGGAGAGATAAGAAGACTACCAGGACAGAACAAAGCCCCTTTATCCAAGCGAGGTTCACGTACTCCAGCTGTGTGCCTTTATTTCTCGCTCTGAAACATTAAGCTTCTGTTTTGAACAATGACAGCACACAAACACTCTCTCTCACACACACACACACACACTATCTTTTGTGGTTAAAGAAACTGAGGCTTATTGGATATGCAGATCACAGAAGAAAACCAATGTGCTTAGCTCTAATTCCATCAGGCTCATTTACCTTTTGAAGGATAGAAAAGAATGAATTGAGGATCAGAACAATCAGTCTTATTTGACTTCATCCAAGATTTATGGCAACTGCTTTCAAGGGCAAGTTAGACTAGTCGCAGAACTCGCATCCTAAAGCCTCATTTCAATATTTCATGAATGTTATAGCAAAGTCACCTTTGGTGGGCATTAAAATGAAACATCTTCCTTTTTTAATGCCTTGTATGAAACTGTATACAAAATCTGTATATTTGACAGCCCACATTGTTTTAATTAGCAGTCGTGCGGTTTTCCGTATGCTTTGCTATCCATTTGTCAAGTGGCACTAAAATGCATTTTCGTAAAGTAGAAAGCATTAACCTTACATTTAAGTTGTTTAATAGAAGTCAGCTTCCCATTTATACTGTAGTCCGCTCTTGACCTAAATTCATTTTTTAGAACAAACACCCGGGCAATGCCAGTTAAGACATTTCAGATTAAATTGCATGATTAATTCAACCATCTTTATTGAGACAGAAATACATTAAACTTTTTAAACAGCAGGACTCCTTCAATATTACTGGAAGTTAATAAGATTTGCTGGGGCTTCTTAGAGAAGAGATATTTTGATTACAATTGACAGTAAGAAATATGACTCTTATCTGTATGATAAAAGAGTATGATCTAAGGAAACAGGTACATATACGCAGAAATTATCCGTGGGATCAGAGAACACTTGAGTAAACAATTGATAAGCTTGGCTAGTTAAAAAGAAAAACTAGCTAAAATGTATTGTTGTAGGAGAATTGTCTTGCTGGGTGCGGCACCCACTAGAAGACACCCATATTTCACAGGTATTTCTCACTTAAAGCATCCTCTATTCCAAGATGAAGGTACAGAGCCAGGTTACTGTAGTCAAGCATCGAAAAGGAGGCTCTAAAGTCCTATCTCCACCACAGCTGTGGGAAAATACGGAACGGAGCCTACTCCAAAGGTTTCCGAAGGTTATAGTATATTGCAAATCTTAAAAACTGCATTGGTAGCCCCAGGGGAAGTGGTAGTGACCTGTGACATGCTGGGCCATGGTTCCTTTGCAGAGCTAATGTGCTATAAAATACCTTTCTAAAGGTTGGCAGGAAAGTGTCACTTTTGGATTATAATAGTCTGTGCATGCGTCTTCTCCTTTGTAGATCTGTGAGCTTTCTGCTGCTGAAGAGGAGAATAGATTTATCCTTCGTCAAATGCTGACTGTGAAATATGAAATGGCTCGGCAGCTTTTGGATATCATTTAGGGAACTGCAGATGTGTCTTATCTTGGACCAGAGATAAATTATAACCTCAGCTACAGTTGGATTCTGTGCACTGCATGACATTTCTCTTTCTTTGCAAGTTGCTTTACCTGTATCCTACTAGTCGAATTTCCAGGTTTGCAAAAGTGAATCTGGAGAAGTGCCCTTATTCTTAAGCTGCGGTCTTTTATATCAGGTTTCTTTTGCCAGTTACCGTGCGGCTCTCACATTCCGGCACTCCTTTCTTCCATTCCATACAAAGAAAAAACTGGAAAAGTTTAAAAATAGCAGGAGACAGAGTGAAGAATAACCAATAGAATAGACTATATCATATGGGCTTTTGTACATGTCTATTTAAGCATAAGCAGTGGAATGGGTTCAGTCACTGAGGCCACGCCCAACCAATATTTTTTTCAGGCCATCACTGGCAATGAGAGAATTTGGGAGTGGGACAGTAGATTGGTTTGTTTGGTCCCTCTCATCAGAACTGTATTCTTCTGTCCCTATATTTAAGTGCAGGTGCATCAGCCACTATCATCACCGTCCTTATATTTATGATTCAAGCCATAGCATCTGCCATGTCGGCATGATGTCATCAATAGGGAGAATCTGCATTGTGTGGACCATCATATCGAAATGACTCATCGAAAATGCAAAAAACAAGGGGTCAAAAATACAAAACTTATAAAAAGGCCCCAGGGAGACATCAACAGCATCGCAAGAGAGCTCACTTATTTTATAGTTCAGTAGACTACTATAAATTCATTCGCTTGTCTTCCGGGCTAAAATAAACAGTTCAATCTAGTAGATTCAAAAATTCAAAGATAATTCATTTTTAAAAATATTTTTAATGATTTCTATTATGATGAAAATAATCACAAACACAAAAACTGTGGATCAAGCTTGCAGATCTCTCTCTTAACCCAGAATGACTAGAAGGATCATTAACGGTGTTACTTATCTTCAATGGTTCAAGCCAACACGGTGTCAACCTTCACTTGTGAGTAAAACGTAACTTGCCAAAGTTCTTAACAGCTGCTGGTTAGTCAGCTCAGTTCTCCAACAGCCCGCTTGCTTCAGGGGTGCTTTCACCAGTTATGAGGACTTTGGCAGCTGAATATTGGCCCGATAGGTTCCTAAACGTTTTAACAATCAAGTTGCAATAAATATTGTTAAAAATTGCAATAATAAAAAATATCTAGTAAAGTGTGGTAAACTGTTAAAGCGTAAATTAATGCACAGCCATGGTAACCGTTATACATGGAGGGTAATTTTAAAACAGGGTCAGGAGTGGCCCAAGGGGGACATGGGGCCATGTGCGGAGACCCATTGCAGGGCCTAATTTGCATAATATTTGCAAAACAGTGGGACCTTGTATCTATGCCCCTATTTGATCTGTTATCTCAAATGTATAACAGTGATTTCACAATTTCCCCTTCAATACATGAATAAACGGATGAAGGACAGGTCAACAGTGAGTAATACCGTATTCTGAGACATATTTCTAGACTCTCTGGGAGTTAAAGGTAAGCCAGAGCTTTAACATCCAACACCTACTCCCAGGCAGCAGTGGTGTCACCAGAGGAAAGCATTTTAGTGGTCACATAGGAATCAACTCAGGTCCTGAGGGTGTGGGGGAAGCAAGCCAAAATGACATCACCACACATGACAGCCCTCTCTTCCCCAACCTTTAGATTAGCTATAAAAGATACTGCAAGAAAAATGGCCAAAGGCCTTCTATGCAAAAAGCTGCTTAGCCAATAAAAGAAGCATTATTATTCCATATAGGAATCAAGTCTGCAGTCTGCGAAGAATGGGACAGAATCTCAGTACAGACCCTTCACCCCTAATTCAGTAACATTCCCCATGTTCTCCAACAATAGGGCTAGGACACTGCCTTTATAGCTTACCATACAAAATATATAAATATTAAAGCTGTAGAGTCCTCTTAGGAACACACTCATCTTCCAATGCAGACACTTTACAAAGCGACACAAAACCCTGCAGAAAAGACACCGGAACCTATATAGCAAATCCCATACCAAAACAGGACTAACGCCCAGGACTCAAACTGCGAAAACTAACTATGAAAAGGCAGCAATGCAAATATTGCACCAGGACCCAGAGCACTAATACACCTCTTATAGGGAAAACAGAAGCAAACTACTTCACCCTGGTCACATCCCAAAACATACCACAAATTAAAACAAGAAATGTGCAGAAAAACTGAAATAGAAATCCCGTGAAGCTAAACTGAGACGTGCAATACTGAAAAAAGAGAAACAAATGCTTTTCCTCCTATATTTTGCAACATAAACAATAGAAGAGGTACAGAATTCCCAAGTTGACATAGTTCAATATTTAAAAACCTATAATAAATTTCTTTTTTACCTATTGTTGTCTGGGTTGGTCTCAGTCCCTCTTCTCCACTTCCCTTGTGTCAGTCTTTAAAGTTCTTTTTCACAGTCTCCGTTCTAGTTTTTCTCTCTCTTCCTGTCTTCATCCATTCCTTCTTTACATGTCTCTGACACTGGTTTGCTTTCCATATTTTTTTCCTCTCTGCTCTTCTATTTACTCATAACTATTTTACCCCTCATTTTTCATCCTCCTATCTCTTTCTTCTCTCTCATGCCCCCCCTACAACACCCTCATCTGTTTTCTCTACCTCTCACCTAGTCCTCCAGGTCTTTCACAACACATCTCAAGTCCTTCTGCCTTTCATCTTCTTACACCAATCTCATACCTTCAATCACATTTACATCACTCAGATTTATTCAGATTTATTGCCAGGTCCACACTGTTCCTCCAAGTTCACTGAGCCTTAGAGTTCCCATCCTCTTCCAGGCCCAGGCTCCTTGCTCTTCCCTTCCTCTCAGCTCTGTCTCCAAATCCCCCACTCTCCCACCCCAGTCCGAGTCCCCGATTTCTCCCCAATCATCAAATCTCCGTTCTTACTTTGCTTCCCCTTCTCACCCGTCCCCAAGTCCTATGCTTCCTCTGTTCTTCCCCCTGCCCTTGAGTATCTGTTACCCCCTTCCCCCACACACCAGGTCCTTTCCCACCCCAGGTCTTAAATCCTTGCAGAGGATTCACCGATACAGGGAACTACATTTTCTGTACTGGAGGAAGGAGCAGCAGTAGTGGAGTCTGCAGGGAGCTAGATAGGACCTATCTACAATATCTCTATCTCCTCTCGCCCCTTTTCCACCCTGGTCCTCTTTTGGCCCCTTTTTTCTCCACACCCAGTTCTGTTTCTGTTCCAGCCAGGGCCTGTTCTAGAAATGGTTCAAGGTGTTGACACCCTAGGCAAACCTTAAGCCTTACTGCCCCCCACCCCCATCTGTCAGAATCTATTGCTTAGCTTTGAATGCCCGGCTCGTTGCTGCCTCCCAGAAGCTGCCGCCCTAGGTGACCATCTAGTTTGCCCAGTAGTTGGCCCAGGTTCCCATACGCAAATATCCTCTAGTTCTTCTTTTACATGCACCTTGACGGCTCATCTCCCCTTTCTCTCATTCACGCACTCGTTCACTCACAAAGACACCATTTCATCTGTCCTGTCTCTCACTAGACTCCCAGCCCCTCTATCAGGCACACACCCTAGGCCCTTCTTCCATGAACTCCCTCCCAACTGTTCAGTCTCTTGTTCCTGGTTCCTTCTGCAGCTCAGCAAGGCCAGATCCAGCAGCACATGCCCCTTCCATGTCTAACCGGAGCTGTAACTGCTGCCGCCACCACTTTCCCCCCAGCCTCCAGAGCGATGTGCAGCCTCCTTACCACCATGGCTGTGCTGCCGGCTCAATGCAGCCTAGTCAGTGTCGCCAGAAGAGAAGGCCTGCTGCTGCCAGCACCTTCGCATACCTTCATGCCAGTGCTCCTCCACAGAAAGCGAGTGAGAGGCACAAACCTCTTTGGTTTTGCTGGCTTGGTTTCTGTTTTTTTTTTTTTCCAATTCCAGACACAAACTCACCTACCACAAGGAGGAAAAATAACGCACCCTCTCTGAAGCTAGAGGAGTCAGGAAGCATGCAGGCAGGTATAAAGGCAGTCATGTACCAGCGAGAGGATGTGGGGAAGTCTGGCGGGGGCCCACAGGCAGCAGCAACTAAGAGTGAGTGGAGTATCAGGCAGCAGAACTGTCCGCCGCGAGGACCCCAAAGAGGTCTAAAATGGCTAGCTGCAGAGACTCAAGTCCTTTGTGTGTTTGCAGCTGCCTGGGAGAAGATTGCTGTGAGGCTGAGACGGGGACTCCTGCTTTGCCAAGAACACATTAGCACATGCATAGGGCTGGCCCTCAACAGGGTGTATCTTTAAAGGGTATTTAAAGTACCTAAATTAAGACTGTTTTATAAAGACAAATAGGTGCTTACTTGTATAAAATACTAGCATAAGCAGCAGAGATGGCGCCTTAAATTAAGGCGTGATCACGTACACCTGCCCTACAGCTGCTGCAAATGAACCTGCCCACATTGTGCAAGGACACACATAAATGATCATATCCTATAATTAACATGTATACTTGGAGAAAAAAGACAAGATTGAGGCAGCGGCCTTGGGGGTCAGTTGAGGCAATAGAACATAGCTGGAGGAGGATAAGACATACCCCAGAAACCCCAGAAAGTATTAACTGTTTAAAAAGCAATCTTAGCATTTTTTTCTCCAAATAAAGTCAAATCAACTTTTTAAGTGGCAAATCTGACATGACATGAAACATTTTAGATGTTATTTTTAAAACATGGATTCTACCTGAAAGAAATCGATTTTTCTGGATCTGAATTTTAGGGGTTTTTTTTTTCATTTATTGAAAGGAGCCATATTGAGAATTGTGATGTGCAAATTCTAAAGATGAATTGGAAGTCATCAGAGTTCAAAAATTGAAACAAACATCGGACAAAATCAAACACTAATCATTCTTCTGACTTCCGGCTTCCATGAACCCAGCTGGCAGGCCTGTCCTCTCAAAGCCCGTGGGGGCTGGTCAGCATATTGATTTCTATGCCAGCTGCCTCTCCCCACTGCTCACTTCATCCGAGCGCCTCCTCTTCAAAAGAGGGGAGCTGCATGGAGAGGCAGCGCCGGACATGTTCAGAGACCCCACACAACTGCTGCTATTCCGCAGAGCTGATGGGAAGGACAAAAAAAAAATGAGGGAAGAAAAGAAGCGGAGGAGAGAGATGATGAAGTCAGGAAAGATAGAGATAATGAAGGGAGAGGTGAAGAACTAAAGAAAGGAGGGAAGAATGGAGAAAATGTGAGTAATGGAATAAGAGAAGAAGGGTGAGGGAAGGAGGGGAGGTGTATGTGTGAGACCTGCAGAGGGATGTGTGTTAGCAGGAGATGTATGTGCGAGAGAACGAGGGGGTAAAGGAAATATACTAAATACTAGGATAAACAGAAGCAAAAGTGAAAAATGGTATGCGAAAATGAGACCAGCAAGGGGCAATAGGACAGAAACGTCTGGAGGGAAATCTGATAGAATAGAACAGGGAAAAAAAGAAAGATAAAAATCAGAGGGAGAAAAATAGAAACTGATAAGAAATAAAAATAAGCATAAATCAAAGCATAAAGAAAGCAAATGAAAGAAACCGATGTGTAATAAACAAGTTCTGTTTCTACTTCAGCAGTATTGCATTACATGAAGAGTCTGGCTTCTTGGGGTTTCCGGGTTCAGCATCTGCATGTTTCTGTTGTGCTTCCTTATTATGTATTTGGCAAGGGTCTGTCTGTGTTTTGTGTATATGGCCATGGTTAGGGATTCTGCTAGTGTTTTGGTTTGTTGCTCTATACCCACTGTTGGGGGAGTTTCTGTGAATACAAGGAAAGTTTATAGCACTAGATTTGTAGGTTTTATACCGAGATTCATCCCCATCCTGTATAGATACCATTTAGGGGTAAATAAAAACATTCAGTGCTTCATAGTATATTTGTCTCAGCTGCTTTTCATCTTTATACTGGGTACATCTATTTCTCATCATGTTTGATATGATAAAGTACACATTCAAAAACATTTGTGCTTGGGGAAGTAATTTGGTGTCTATAGGGCACTCAAACTGGACACATGAATGTCTAAGGAGAAGGGAACCAAAACCTAGGGATTTGAGATTGATAGCTACACCTTAGGACAGTGGGATTATGAAAGAGATGGTTCACACCTAGTAAAGAAAAAAAACGTGAAAACAGACTTATGTAAAATCTGTAAGGAAGAGCTGGAACTGGCTACTCATCTCATAGCTGACTGTGAAGTTCTGATGGGAGAAAATTTCTAAACCAAAAGGCACAAAAAGGTGATGTGTCTCAACCATTGGAAATGTAAATGCAAACAAAAAAGGAGAGACTATGAGAGAATAAAGGAAATGGAAACAGTACCACAAACACCAGAGAACAAAATGACTTGAAAAGCCTGAATAAAAAGTTTATATCAAATATTGATTTATTTAAAATAAATATAATATAAAAATACAAAAAAAATATTAAAAAATCATCACACAAACATAAAATACAACATGGCCATGTTTCAGCATAGTGCCTGCATGAGGTAGAAATATTTAACAAATAGCAGGCGAAGATCTTTAAAAATATGAAGCAAATAATGTATTTGTAAAATTGCCTATTGAGGGTGACAAAATTCTTAGTGACCCTTATTTTGCATATACATATACTCCAAATGGCCAATGCCTATTTCTTAGGGGTATGTTTACTAAACAGCGGTAGCGGCTTCCGTGCGATAGCGGAGTCTCGGCCGCACGGAAGCCGCTACCGCTGTTTAGTAAACATATCCCTTAGTTTAATGGACCATCAAACCAAGAATTAGGATGCTATCAACATATCTTCAGATGGTGCAGTAGATTTCTTATCTATTTGGCAATATATGCATAAAGAAGAAGCACCCGATCACAGTTTGCACTCCTTGGAGATGTAGTTTTGCCTGTATCAGAGAAAGACTACTTATTAAAAGGTTTTACTCCTGATGCAACTATCCTTTTAATAAGTCAATGTTTGATATCAACTTTTTATTTAGTGTTTTCAAATAACTTTCATGTGTGTACAGTATGTGCCATTGAGTCAAGGCTGATTCCTGGTGACCCAGCCCCTTGGCAAGGTGTGACTGGAAGTAGATTACCAGGCCTTTACTTCCATGCAGAAAGTCTACAGCACCTGGTATTCCAAGGTGGTCACCCATCCAAGCAGGGGTGGCCCAAGGGGGGTGCGGGGCCATGTGCGGAGACCCGGTGCAGGGCCTCATTTGCATAAGGGGCCTCATTTGCATAAATATTTGCATAATGTTACCATACACTAACTTTTAGTAAACATGCCTCTTAATGAGTGTATGAATAAAGAAAGACTAAAAGACTTCTACATTACTATAATCCAGTGCCAACCGCCAGACACATTAGGAACTACTACAAACACTGCCCATTTAGAACCCATAGCAAACCCGCCGTATCCTAACAGCACTACCAGGACTCATAAAGCACCATACCCTAACTATCAAAAGGAAACGCTGCAAATATTAAACCAATACATTTCAGAGAACAACAATACATGACCTACTGGGGAAAGAGAACAAGTGGCAATGTCAAATAGGAATTACATAAACAGAATACCTCAGCTCAGTTACACATGCAGAACATAGACCATCACCAAACAAGGAATCACAATTTAGAAACAGGAAGACAATAATTAAACTGGGAATCCCAAAAGCCAAACTTGGAATGTACAACACTGTAGAAATAAAACTATACATTAATTTGCTCTTGTACTAAACAAAGCGCAGACGTTAATGATGCACATTTCCCAGAGCTGACATATTCCAATTAATAAATTCAAAATAAAGAGATATTTTTCAACCTTTTGTGCATTTTTTCTCAGCTGCAATTGCTCCAGTCACTTTCTTCTGGTTTCTTTGTGTCTTCCGCTAACTCTCCATCGTCTGCTGTCCATTTGTCTTTTCTTCTCTCTTCTAGTTTTTTTCCATTCTCTCTCTACATCTGCTTTAACATACTAATCTTTCTCCTTTTGCTCTTTCCTCATTCCTATTTCATCTACTCAAATTTTACCCCTCCATTCTCAATCCCCACTTACTCTCCCAATATCTGGCCAATTGTAGATTTGTCTTCCCTCCCACACAAAATATTTTTTCCCTCTCCATTTCACTCTCCCAGCTCCATCCCATTCTAATCCTCCCCCAACATCAGCTCCATTCTAGTTCCAGTCCCACCCAGCATCCGCTCCCTTCTAGTCCCCGCATCAGCCCATTTCCAGTCCTAGCCCCCCATAAGCCCATTTCCAGTCCTATCCTAGACCCACCATCAGCCTATTTCCAGTCCTAGCTCCCCCATCTATTTCCAGTCCCATCCGAGTCCCTCCATCAGCTCATTTCCAATCCCAGCCCCCCATGAGCCCATCAGCCCATGTCAAATCCTAGCTCCCCTCCACTCAGCCCATTTCCAATCCAAGCCCCCCATGAGCCTACTTCCAGTTCTAGCCCCTTCATGAGTCCATTTCAATCCAAACCCCCACCACAGCCCATTTCCAATCTTAGCACCCCCCCAACAGCCAATTTCCAGTCCTATTCTAGCCCCTCCATCAGCCCATTTCCTGTCCTAGCCCCCCCCACTCACCCATTTCCAGTCCTAGCTCCTTCCCCCTCACAACCCATTTCCATTCCAAGCCCCCGTCCCCATCAGCTATTGGCAGTTCAAGCCCTCCTTCCACTCAGCCCATTTCCAGTCCTAGCAACCCCCCCAGCCCATTAACAGTCTTAGCCCCCCCCAGCCCATTACCAGTCCTAACCCCCCATCAGCCCATTTCCAGTCCTAGCCCCCCCATAGCCCATTACTAGTCCTAACCCCCCATCAGCCCATTACATCCTAACCCCCCCCATTCACCCTATTTCCATGCCTAGCCCCCCCATCAGCCTATTTCCAGTCTTAGCCTCCCATAGCCCATTACCAGTCCTAATCCCCATCAGCCCATTAACAGTCTTAGCCCCTCTAGCCCATTACCAGTCCTAACCCCCATCAGCCCATTTCCAGTCTTAGCTCCCCCATAACCCATTACCAGTCCTAAACCTCCCCATCAACCCACTTCCAGTCTTAGCATCCCCCCATGGACCATTACTAGTCCTAACCCTCCCCCATCAGCCCACTTCCAGTCTTAGCCCCCCCCATAACCCATTACCAGTCCTAAACCTCCCCATCAGCCCATTTCCAGTCTTAGCCCCCCCCATAGCCAATTACCAGTCCTAACCCCCCCATCAGCCCATTTCCAGTCTTAGCCCCCCCAGCCAATTACCAGTCCTAACGCCCCATCAGCCCATTTCCAGTCTTAGCTCCCCCCATAGCCCATTACCAGTCCTAACCCCCCCCATCAGCCCACTTCCAGTCTTAGCACCCCCCATGGCCCGTTACTAGTCCTAACCCTCCCCCATCAGCCCACTTCCAGTCTTAGCCCCCCCCATAACCCATTACCAGTCCTAAACCTCCCCATCAGCCCATTTCTAGTCTTAGCCCCCCCATAGCCAATTACCAGTCCTAACCCCCCCATTAGCCCATTTCCAGTCAGCCCCCCCATAGCCCATTACCAGTCCTAACCCCCCCATCAGCCCAATTCCAGTTTTCGTACCCGCCCCCCCTGGCCCATTACTAGTCCTATCCCTCCCCTATCAGCCCACTTCCAGTCTTAGCCTCCCCCCCCATAGCCCATTACCAGTCCTAAACCCCCTTCCCCCCTTCCCCCCTTCCCCCCTATCATCCCAAATTAAAAAATAAAAAAACCCAGCTGCTTCTGCCGCGGCAGCATCAAGAGTGCCGCCGCGAGGCCCCCCCTGCCCGGCAGAGCCTCCCTGCATCGTAGACTAGTGTTGAATCCCCGAACGCGGGCTTCTTTCAGAGCCACGAGAGTTTCCTTTCTCGCGGCTCTGTTAATCCCGCCGGGGCTGTGAAATCCCCGGCGGGATTAACAGAGCCACGAGAAAGGAAACTCTCGTGGCTCTGAATGAAGCCCGCGTTCGGGGATTCAACACTAGCCTATGATGCAGGGAGGCTCTGCCGGGCAGGGGGGGCCCCGCGGCGGCACTCTTGATGCTGCCGCGGCGGCACTCTTGATGCTGCCACGGCAGAAGCAGCTGTTTTTTTTTTTAAAACTTGGGATGATGAAGAATGTTTTTTGCGCGGGGCCCCCTGAAACGCGGGGCCCTGTGCAAAAAACATTCTTGCTCAATGGACGGGCCGGCCCTGCATCCAAGTACTAGCCAGGCACAATCCTGCTTAGTTTCTAAGACCAGCTGAAAATTCTATATCAGAAACACACTGGGATTGTGACCTAAGAGAATTTATGGAGAATGAAGAGGTTGTGATCACCTGGAACAATCTTACTCCGACCATTAAAAAGCTTGATGCAAGGAAACCAGACATCGTGGTGAAGGAGAAAAACATGAGAATGACATTAATAATAGAGGCGTTAGTGCTGAGTGATTATTCTGTACATTGTGTGGAGAGAGAGAAGGTTCTTACCTACCAAGAAATACAGTCAGAAAGCACTGCAGAAAGATACAGAAATATATCTCACTCTATTGGGAGCTACAGGCGTAATTATACGTAGTTTCCAAACACACCTTGTTAGGCTGCCTACACATATTGCATCCTATGAATTCCAGAAAAAAAGTTCTCTTTAGTACAATGCAAGTACTATGGCAGCAAATTTGAGAGACTGAGAATCATATGCTACATACAGTACTATGGTTAGGACTGAGGTCCCCTACCGTCAGGAAGTACACAAAACTAACTCATTTGGAGACATTAGTAAAGCCTATATAGTTGTACCTTTTTATTCCCAAGTTCAAAAACCCTGTTACTTGTAAAATGCATTACAGTTCTCTGTATGTATATGTTTGTTCCATGTAAACCGCGCTGATGACAATAGTGCGGTATATAAAAGATGTTAAATAAATAAATAAATAAATAAAGTGGGTAATTTTATAATAGATTGCCTAACTTGTGTGGCAAGTATGTGCATAAGTTACACTAATTTTGAAAGGAAAATCATGCGCATTCTTTTCTTTTGAAAATTATGCCATTGAAAACACACGTACACTTTGGCTTCTGCTATTTAGTATGCAACATTTCCTGGCTTCTTTTACGACTTTATGCGCTATTTAGTGTGCACATGAATGCTATCTCCTTTCTAGTCCCATCCCTGGAAACACCTTTGCTCAGGCTGGATAAACTCAAGTGCATACAAGTTCTATGCACACAGTCTTACGCACATATAATCCAGACATCTTAATGAAAAGCTATTCTTGTGTTAAAACACTGTTTTACATGTGGAAATGTCTTTTAAAATGACCTCCTAAAATGCTAAGGATGCTACCCAGCTCTGTTTTAAAAATCAGTTGCAAGTATTGTACTCTAAAAGAGAGAACTTGCCAGGGAAAAGACCAGCAGTTGGCATATTCTAGCTTTGGTTGAATAATTACGTGGCAGAAAATCAAATTGAGGGCCCCCAAGCAAACTATCTCAGAGCAGGGGGGAATCCACCTCAGAAGATATTGGAACAGCTACGTATAAATGGGCCCTGGTTTTCTCTGGCCCCCCTGAACTGGAATTTATGCTGCTGATAGTGTATGATCTGATACAGACATGAGCAGTAATATCTTGTAATGAAAAGCAGCATATCTAATATATAAATTAAAAGCAAAGATGAGGACGTGTATTCTGAAGTCAAACAGGACGTATCAATTCATAGGAATGCTTGTATATGTGGGAGAAGGCTGTGAGATCTAGCTCCGGAACTACAGTGCTCTGATGCATTGATGAAAACTGTTAAACTTGTATATTGTCGTAGAGTTTGGTTGGGTAGATTTCACAATCACCAAAACATTTAACCTTCAATTTTCATTTACAATATTGGACAGACTTCACACTATTCTGTATTTCTGCATATATTCGGAGATGTTGGGAAATATAAATTCATAAGAAAATAGGACTTGCCAGACTGGGTCAGATCAAAGGGCCATCCAGTCCAGTATGCTGCTTCAACAGGGGACAATCCAGGTCACAAGTACCTGGCAAATTCGCAAAAGTAGCCGGATTCCATGCTTTTCCTTAGATCTAGCTTGACGGTTTATGGACTATTCCTCCAGGAACTTGTCCAAACCTTTTTTAAACGCAGCTATGCTAACTGCTTTCACCACATCCTCTGGCAACAAGTTCCAAAGCTTAATTATATGTTGAGTGAAAAAAATATTTTCTCTGTTTGGAAAAAAATTCACAAAAGGGGTGAAGCATATCTGTCTGGGAGTAAAAAACGTCCTGAAAATTTAATGGAATGGGATGAAACTTGGCATGTGGAAAAACATGGTAGAAGACACAAATTTGAAAATGAGCCAAATTAAACTGAGAGTTTGAGAGAAATAAGCCCCCCCCCCCCAAATTAGCCTAATGTATTTCTATAAGCGAAGGCGTTTCAGTTTTTGTAGCATAGAAATTTACATACACTAAAGGATAGAACTTAGGGACTTCGTTCTCTACTCTCTCAAACCCTCAAACTGCTCACCCACAATTTCCCCACCACCCTGTGCCCTGCTCCCATCCCCCAAAAAATACTCCCTTGCAACTGCTCCACCAACCTGCCAAATACTGCCACCAGAAAACAATACCCCCCCCCCCCACCACAACTATCTCACCACCCTTACAAACTACTTCACTCTCAGAAACTACGGGCTTGATATTGCTTTGTGACGGCTATGTGACTCTAAGCTGCATAGCCATCACCGCCGAACTTTAACTCCGGATATTCAATCTGGGGCCATATCTGGCCGCCAGCATTAAATGTCCGTGTTTGCTGCAGAGCTGCACATGGCGCAGAAGCTAACAGTGCAGCGGCGATATTCAGCTGCTGCCTGGTTAGCTCCTGCAGTGAAAGTTAAGGCAGCTTTTGCAGTGCCTAACTTTCGCCGCCGAAGGACAACAGGGCAGCAGCTGAATATCGGTTAGCATCGGGGTATATAACAGCATTACTCTGAGATATTCAGCGGCAATCGTGTTAGTGCCGCTGAATATCCTGCTTAGGGGCATTTACACAGTTTCCAGCTCTGTAAACTGTGTAAATGACTTTGAATATCGGGCCCTACATCCCCACAACTGCCCTACCACACTAATAACTGTGCCCAGTCCAAAGACAACCTCCTGCAACTGCCCTATCATCCAACAAACTGCCCCATCCCTAAAGAAAATTGCCTGCAACTGTCCCACTTCTCTACAAACTACCCCTATCCCCAAAAACTATCCTTTCCCAAATACCCCACTGCCCTGCAAACTGTCATCGCTTTTAAAAAATACTCTAACCAAACTGCCCTACTGCCCTGCCAGCTACCCCTACTCCCAAAAATGACCTCCTAGCAACTGCCCAGCTGCCCTACAAACTACCCCAACCCCCCAAAAACTATCCCACCCTAGCTGCCCATTCACCCACCAAACTACTCCTACTCCCCAAAATACCCCACTCCAATAGCCCTACCACCCTTCAAACTACCCCCCTCAACTGCCCAACACCCTCCAAACCACCTCTCTTCCAAAATATATCCCTTCTACTACCCCACTAGCCAAAAAACTACACCTGCAAGTGCTCCACTGCTGCAAAAAATGCCCCATCCCAAAAGCTATCCATGCAATTGCCCCAATTTTCTGCAATCTACCCCTTCCCCAAAAACTGCCTTGTAGCTGCAGCACTGTCCCCCAAACTAGTCCCACCCTCCAAAACCTTCCTCCCTGTATCTGCCCCACCACTTTGCAAATTGTCCCCATACCCAAAACAAATTCCCTGAATCTGACCTCACCCACAAAACTACGTAACCTGGAAATGCCCTAGCTACCTTGACCACGGAACACACAACAGAGAAACAGAGATTACTAATAATTCCCTGGCTAGATTGTACTATTGAAGGGTAGCCTAGTGGTTAGAGCACTCGCTTGGTTAACCAAGAAACCAGAGTTCAGTCCCCATTGGCACTCCTTGTGGCCTTGGGGAAGTCACTTAACCCTCTATTGCCTCTAAAGAAAGACCTGGCAATCTACTTCCACAGCACAGGAGACTAGATCCAGAGCCCTGTCAGCACACTGGGTAGAGAACCTCTACCATTTAAATGCATAGGATCTGTGTGTAGAGTCCCTGCATGAGGCCATCCGTTGCATTACTGGGCAGATTAAGTTCCAAGAGAACTACTCACTCAGCATCCAAACCATGAGGGCCAAGGACCAGATGTTGGGGTGCTGCAAGGTACCATCCTCATGAGAGATGAGGTCTGAGGCAGAACCCTGATGGGTAGGATCCTGCTGAGAGAGTTAGAGCAGCAGGGAAACCACAGATGCCTGGGCCAGTATGGAGCAACAAGAATCATTGTATCCCTGTCAGCCTGAGGCTTCATTAAGGTCTTTACCACAAATGGAATCAGAGGGTATGTGTAAAGTAGACCCACCCTGCCCCCCTGTGGAGGAGAAATGCATCTGGGGCCAGCCAGCTGCTGGTAGTCATCCTGGAGCAGAACTGGCCCATCTGGGCATTGTGCAGAATGGCAAAGAGATCTATGGTGGGAGTACCCCCACTCCTGGAAGATCTGATCTACTACCTCCCTGTTGGGGGGTCCACTTGTGCAACTGGAGGACCTGACTCAGGTGGTTCACTAGAGCATTGAGCTCCCAGGGCACATAGGTTGTCCATAGCTCCATCTCGTGGGCAGCGAACTTCCATAAGCAAACCACTTCCCAGCACAGGGGGTACAATCCTGTGCTTCCCTGCTTGTTAACATAAAACATTGCTACTTGATTGTCCATTTTGATCAGGACAACATGGTTGGCAAGGTGCTTTTAGAAAGTCTGGAGGGCATTTGCTATGGCGTGGAGCTTGAGGAAGTTTATCTGGTGCAGGCTTTCCTGCTTGGACCACAGGCCCTGCATGTGCAGGCTGTCCAGATGGATTCCCCAGCCAAGTTCCTCACCAGCAGCATAGTATATCGGTGTATTATTATGCTGATGACATTATCTTCATGAATCACACCAGCCCATCTGCCCCCTGATCTTTCACCTCTCAATTCCTGTCTCTCTCAAATTGCCTCCTGGCTTTCTTCTAATGTTCTGCACCTCAACCCTTCAAAGATTGCTGCAATTTGGTTCACAGCCAGTGGTCCTCTCCCATCACTGGCTCCTATGCTCCTTAGCCCTCCCATCGGACTGGTATCTTCCCTCCAGTATCTTGGTATGATTCTCGATTCCTCCTTCTCTTTTCGGGATCACTTCTCTCACCTCATCCGATGCTCAATCTATTCTCTTCGACAAATCCGGGCTGTCCGCACCTTTATGTCCACCTCATCTTTGATTATCCTCCTTCTTTCCCTTGTAATTTCACGAATTGACTATTGCAATGTGGTGCTCACAGGTCTCCCCCAATATCAATTAAATCATCTTCAGTTCCTACAGAACATGGTCTCTTGGCTGATCACTCATGCTTCCTGTACTGATCACATCAATCTGCTCCTTATTCAACTTCACTGGCTCTCCCTTAAATTTCAGCTTCAATACAAACTGATCACCATTGCTGACAAGGCTCTGCATACTGGCACCCCTGTATATATCTCAGACCTCCTCCACCTTGACTCCCTGCACCATGTTCTTTGCTCTATCCATTCCAACCGGCTGCAGCTACCCTCTGTCTCACAAGCCCATCTGGAATCCACCACCATTCTGCATTTTTCTTCAATGGCCCTATACTTTGGAACGCTCTTCCCTCTGATCTCAGACTGAAACTTTCAAAACCATGCTCAAAATTCATTTATTCCAATTAGCCTTTGATTTACCTCCCCCAACATCTAGTTCTCCTGCCTCCTATCCCTTCCCTCCTTCATCTTTCTCCCCCTGCTCTCTCCCTGACCTGTTATGCTTGGGCTCCTCTTTCCTGTCAGTTAATGGAGTTCTTTCTAATTTCTTCCTGCGCTACTTTTGTTATTGTAAACTACCCTGATGCTCATGTAAAGGTGTGGTATATTAAGCATGCCAATAAAGATAAAGAAAAAGCTTGGACACATCAGTGGTTAGTGTTAATTGGGGTGTTGATGTCTGAAAAGGAAGACCCCTGAGCAGGCTCTGCGGCTCTAGCCACCAGTATAGGGACTGCACTAGGGGCGTCATGACTACCACCCAGTCCCAGTGGCGGTCCCTGTTTCCTTTCCATGCTCAAGGTTCACTGAGTCTGTCTCATACAGAGATGAGCCAGCAGGGTAACATGTAACGTTGAGGCCATGTGGTCAAGCATCTTCAGCATCCCTCATGCTGTTGAGTGGCGCTTCCTTTGGATGTTGTCTACCACTTTGGTCAGTCGCTGCATGCGATCCATTGGGAGATAAGCCTGAGCTCGAGAAGTGCCCTGATGAACTCCAGCTGTTGAGAGGGCTGGGGGTGGAACACTTTATGAGCCAGTTGTCTAAGTAAAGGAAGACAAAGACCCCCCCCCCAGGGTTTGGAGATAAGCAGCCACCATAGTGAGGGATTTTGTGAAGACCCTGGGAGTTGATGTGAGTCCAAATGGAAGCACTCGGTATTAGTAGTGCTGAGCCTCCAGAACAAACCGGAGATATTTCCTATTAACAGGGTGGATCAGGATATGTGTATATGCATCCTCGAGATCCAAGGAGCATAGCCAATCATTCTTGAGAAGATAAGGGAGAAGCATCCCCAGTGAGACCATCTTGAACTTTTCCCATACCAGGAAGCAGTTGAGGTTCTGCTGGTCCAGGATGGGCTGGAATCCCCTGTCTTCTTGGGGAGCAGGAAGTACCGAGAGTAGAAGCCCTGCCCGACCTGAGCTGGAGGCACTGGCTCAACGGCGTGCTAGGTCAGAAGCGCAGAGACCTCCTCCTGAGCAGTCTGCGATGTGCTGGGTCCAGGGGGTACTCCCTTGGGAAGATGGGGACTGCAACTGGGCAAAGTGCAGCAGGTAACCACTTTGAACTATCTGTAGAACCCAAGTATCTGCGATGATGAGAAGCCACCTCTGGACAAAGTGGATGAGCCGCCCCCCCACTTCAGAAGGAACTCCTTTGGGCACTGGTAGATTGGCTACGCTCCTAAATAACCAGTCAAAAACCCGCCCCCAGCTTTGGCTAAGGGCTGGCTGGGCCTTCTGATTCTTCTCCCATCATTGCTGTTGAGGGGCCTGTGCCTTGGGCTGCACACTCTGAGGGCTCTGGTAGTACCGGTGTTTACGCTGTTAGAAGGTTCTCTTGCCCTGGTACGTCTTGCACAAGGGATCAACAGCTTTTCTTGAGAGCCTAGAGAGGGTCACATGCTCCTTCTTAATCTCACCTGCTCTTTCTCCACTGGTTTCCCAAAGCAGTTGTCTCCCCAGCGAAGCACGTCTGCCAGCTTGTCCTGGATCCACTGCTCCAGGCCTGAGGACTGGGGCCAAGCAAGACATTGTGCTCTGATGCGCACAGCCGCAACCCTGCCAGCTGACTTGAAGGCATCATAGCTTGCTCGGACCATGTATTTAGAGGAGTCATTGATGTGGCCCACCAAAGTGTAGAAGAATTCAAGGCCCTTCTAAGGAATGAGAGAGCTGAACTTGGCCAGGTCCATCATGATGTCCTTAAAGAACATACTCATGTAAAGTTAGTCTGAGAGGATCCTGACTACCAGCTTGGAGCCCTGGAAACACCTCCTACCAACGGAATCGAGGGCAGGGCTGTCCCGTCCATTGTGTGGGAATGTTGCTGGCACATGGTCCCACACCTCAGGGGACCCTGTGCTGACTGGCTGCAGAGGGAGCCAGGTAGGCCCGAAGCCCCGGCTCCCTCTGCACAGCCATGGGAGTAAAGAACAGCATTTACCTTTTGTTCCGTGGCTGTGATAAAGAGGAACCTGCCAGTGCACTGAATGTGGGGATGTCAAACAGGGGCCTCCCCAGCTCCCTCTGAAGCCAATCAGGCGTGGGGCCCCTTTTAGTGTGTGGTGGGGGGAGGACTGGGGGCTAGAATGGGAACAGGGACTGGTGGCTAGAACAAGAACGGGGGGCTAGAACAGGAAGGGGGAGGGGGACTAGGAGCTAGAACAGGAACGGGGAGGTGTCCAGGACTAGAAATGGGCTTATGTTGGGGGATGGGGAACTGGGACTGGCAGTGGAAATGGGCTTATGTTGGGGGATGGGGAACTGGGACTGGCAGGGAGCAGATGCTGGGAGGAACTAGAAGAGAACTGATACCTGGGGGTTAGGACTGGAAATTTCCTGGGTTTGGGGGACTGGCACTGAAAGGGAACTGATACTGGGGAATTAGGACTGGAAATGGGCTGATGTTGAGGGTCTGGAAGGGAGCTGATCCTAAGAGTAAATGGAGGAGGACTGATACTGGGAGTTAGAACTGGAAATGGCCGGGGGATGGGGGACTGGGACTGGAAGGGAACTGATGCTGGGAGGGACTAGAGGAGGCTGATACTGGGGGTTAGGAATGGAAATGGGCTGATGTGATGCAGGGGAATGGGCGAATGGGACTGCAAGAGATTGGATGCTGGGAGGGCTTGGAACTAGAAGGGAGCTGATGCTGGGGGAGGAACAAAAGGGGGTGGGGTTGGGACTGGTGGGAGAAAAAAAGAAGCTGGGGGAGTGAGGATGGAGAGGGGAACAGATATTTTGTGTAAGAGGGAAGAAAAATCTACTATTGGCCGGAATTGAGGATGGACGGATGAAACTTGAGTGGAAGAAAAAGGAATAAAGAAAAAATGGAGGAAAGAGCAAAAGCGGAAAGATCAGTATGTTAGAGGCAGATGTAGAGAGAGAATGGAAAAAACTAGGAGAGAAGACAGGACAAATGGACAGAAGACACTGGAGGGTTAGCAAAAGACATGAAGAAAGCAGAAGAAAGCGACTGGGGCAATTGCAAATGAAAAATAAAATGCCCAAACAACAAAAGGCAGAAAAAAAACGATTTTATTTTGAATTTATTAACTGGGATATGGCAGCTTTGGGAAATGTGCATCGCTAACATTTTGTGTTTTGTTTTGTACAAGAAGAAATTAATTTATAGTCTTATTTCTCTAGTGTTGTTGTACATTCCAAGCTTAGCTTTTGGGGTTCCCAGTTTAATTAGTCTTCATATTTCTAGATTGTGATCCCTTGTTCTATGTTTGGTGATAGACTATGTTTTGCATGTGTAACCGAGCTGCAATATTCTGTTCATGTTGTTTCTATGTGACAGTCCCACTTATTCTCTTTCCTCAGTAGGAGATGTATTGGTATTCTCTGAGATGTATTGATTTAATATTTGCAGTGTTGCCTTTTGATAGGTGGGGCTTGGTGCTTTGTGAGTTCTGGTAGTGCTGCTATGATACTGTGGGTTTGCTATTGGTCAGTGGCTAATGGTCAGTGTTTATAGTACTTCCTAATGTGCTTGACAGTTGACACTGGAGTATAGTAATGTAGAAATCTGTTAGTCTCTTTATCCTCACTGCCCATGCAAATGGCGTTGAAACACTCATTAAGAGACATGTCTACTAAAAGTTAATGCAAATTCACAAATGTTAATGTGCACTAAGTGCAGCAACACCCATTTATTTCTATTGGCACAGTGGCCTAATATTTAGTAAACATGCACCTAAGTCATTGCCAGGTCAAAAAAGAGGCTTGTGAAGCCACCTAAAATTTTAGATGGGCAACATATACATTTTAAAATAAAATAAATTAAATGCATGCAGATGAGGTCCAGTGTCTATGCAAATGAGGCCCCACAATGAGTCTCTGCCCTGCATCACCTTTGGACCACCCCTGATTGAGGGGCCTGGCTTCCCTACCCGGGGGCACCGAGGAATTGGTCTGGTGCTCTTAATCCGCTTTATGGCTGATTCTACCACCAGGACTTTGTGGCACAGCTGTGGCTTCTCAAAGTCTGGGACCTTCTGGACCCGGTACATAGGGTCCAGTCACTGGCTCATGGCTGGTACTATGAGAGGATTCTCCCACATCTGCAACAGCAGCCTCTGCAGGATGCAGTACACTGGCATCATAACTGCCTCTTTGGGAGCTGAGGGGTATTGGAGGATCAACTCCTCTCCCATGGCTTGTCCTCAGACTCAAGGGAGAAGGTTATGGCCTTGGCCATGTCTCTGATGAAGTCCTGAAAGGACATGTCCTCCGGGGTGAATTCCGTCATTAATATGGAGGATAGGGGTCCGAGGACAGGTCTGGAGACTCCAGGTTGGACACCATCGATTCCTCCTTGATCTCCCATCCCTCGAAGTCTGACTAAGAGAAGAAATAAAAATAATACTGACCTTCTCTTGATGCTGTCTCCAGTCAGGTCGAGACTCCGGGCATCAGTTTGATCGATGGTGCACCGGGACATCAGAACCCAAGATGCTGGAAAGTGAAATGGCCATCGGAACTGTGTCGATTACAACCACTGACTCAATGCACTTGCCAGCACAGGAAGAGCATGGGTCTCCAGGATGGACTGGATGGAGTGCGATGATGATGCCAATAGCATTGAGGAGCTATCTGGCTACATGGCCATGGCTGCTGCTATGTGGGCCTCAAGTGCTTGAAGGCATTCCTCCAGTGCCGCCATCTCCGAAGGTATCAGGGCTAGGATGACAACCTCAGTCACAGACTCCGGCACCTGCAATGGGAACTACACAATGGTAGATTCATTGGGAGACAGTTGGTGGCCCTCTGGGGCCCTGGGTGTCGTCTCCTCCTATGGGGGCAGCTTAGCTGGGTGCTCCTGGCCATCACACTCGATGTTGTGTCGAGAAGGGCTCCGATGCCAATGCACATGGCTCTTGACCTGATGCTTGGACGCCCCCTTCAACATCGACCGAGTCAATGACGAATCCTTCCTAGGCTCTGACTGGAGGTTGATGCAGAGTCTCTGCTCTGTGGCACTGTGATCCCTCTTCTCTGAGTGTGCATGGACACCACGTGATGACAATGCCTCAGCAGAGCCCTGAAAGGGCATTGATGCCGCTATCAAGGCCAAGGATGCTGAATCCGACTGGTCTGAAGAGGGACTCCCTCTGTTTCTCCCAGCCCTTGAGGCCCTTCCTCATCATCTGCAGGCACAGATTGCACAAGGTGGGCTGATGGTCGGGTCCAGGGCACTGCAAGCACCCATAGGTCTTGAAGGACTAGAAAGGGGGACTGTTACTTCTGGAGAGAAATCTGCAACTGTGAGTATATACTTCTGGTAATTTTCTAAAAAGAATTCTTTGTATTAAAGCTACTTAATCTGTGAACCCACTGTTTTTTGTTGGATCAGTTAGGGCCTAGTAGCAGCAATTAAAGTTTGAATTTAAAACACAGAGGAGAGCTTTCTGGTTACATTTCATACCCAGCAGAGAGCTTGTAGTTTAAATTTAATAGTCACTCAGGGCCAAGTAACAGCAAAGTACTTTTAGTTTAAATTTAACACACAGAAGAGAGCTTTCTGGTTAAATTTAGTACCCAGCAGAGAGCTTGTAGTTTAAATTTCATAAGAAGTTAGAGCCTAGCAGCAGCTAAGAGCTATAATTTAAATCAAATCAGAATTTAGCTTACCTCAGCAGCACAAGACAGGGTACTGTGTAGCAGCCCTCTTTTAATAAGTGTTACTTCCCACCCACTCCTGGGATAATCATAGCTTTATAGGTACTTACACATCTTAAAAGACAGGAGGTGCTTTCAGGTGAAGCTCATTACCCAAATCAGTCATACACTAAGGACCTGAGATTAATTAAGCTTCAGGTGAACAAGGTATATTAAACGTATTAGGTACAGTTTTATTGGTATAAATACCCATAGCAACCCCTTAAGTAAGAACTTAAAGATCTAGACACAAACTTAAAACTAAGATGCAGACAGCAGTCCAGCAGCGGGATGGGGGCTTTCCAGTCTTTTGCATTGAGTGTCACATGTATGATTTTCTCCCAGTTGGTGAGAGATCTTACGTGTGCACTAGGTGCAAGGAGCTCTTTTCTCTCAGGGAACAAGTCCGTTCTCTAGAGGCTAAAGTAGCAGACTTGGAAAACATAAGACAGACAGAGAGGTACATAGATGAGACCTACAGGGATATAGTCCTGAAGTCCCAACTCCAGTCTGGCAGCACCCCTGTTGCCATGGAGGAGAGAGGTCACGTGATAGGAGAGCATCACCCTGGTGTGGCAGGAAGTGATCCTGTAACTAGGATCTGTCCTCCAGGTGATATAAAACCCTCTCGCACCGAGGAAGTTTCTCCAGGGCCATGTGCCCATGAGGGAAGGGTTAGGACAGCCGTTATAGTTGGTGATTCGATCATTAGGCATGTAGATAGCTGGGTGGCTGGTGGACGTGAGGATCGCCTGGTAACATGCCTGCCTGGTACGAAGGTAGCGGACCTCACGCGCCACCTAGATAAGGTCTTAGATAGTGCTGGGGAGGAGTCTGCTGTCTTGGTACATGTCGGTACCAATGACATAGGAAAATGTGGTAGGGAGGTTCTGGAGGCAAAATTTAGGCTTTTAGGTAGGAAGTTGAAATCCAGAACTTCCAGGGTAGCATTCTCCGAAATGCTTCCTGTTCCACGCGCAGGACCCAAAAGGCAGGCAGAGCTCCGGAGTCTCAATGCGTGGATAAGACAATGGTGCAGAGATGAGGGTATAGGATTTGTTAGGAACTGGGGAACATTCTGGGGAAAGGAGGGGCTCTTCCAAAGGGATGGGCTTCACCTTAACCGGGATGGAACCAGGCTGCTGGCATTAACCTTTAAAAAGGAGATAGAGCAGCTTTTAAACTAGATATTAGGGGAAAGCCGACAGTCGCCCAAGAGCGGATGGTTCGGAAGAATGTATCCTTGAAGGATACTACCAAAAGCAGAGAGGTTCCACAAAAGAGTAAAGTAGTCCAAATGCCCTCAAGTATGGAGCAGACAGAGCTTAAAGATCCCAATTTACCCATGTCTAACAATAGCCAAATTAACATGAATAAAATACATTCTCTAAAATGCTTGTATGAAAATGCTAGAAGTCTAAAGAATAAGATGGGAGAGTTAGAATATATAGCACTAAATGAAAGGTTAGATATGATTGGAATATCAGAGACATGGTGGAAGGAGGACAACCAGTGGGACACTGTGATACCTGGGTACAAACTATATCGTAATGATAGAGCTGATCAAATTGGTGGAGGGGTTGCACTCTATGTTAGAGAGGGCATTGACTCAGAAAGGATTAAAGTTTTGCAGGAAACAAAATCTGCTGTAGAATCTATATGGATTGAAATTCCATATAAAAGGAGGAAGGCAATGGCAGTGGGGGTGTACTATCGGGCACCTGGCCAGAATGACCAAATGGATGATGAAATGCTCAAAGAAATCAAGGAAGCTAACAAAAGTTACAGCGCAGTAATAATAATGGGTGATTTCAATTACCCCGGTATCGACTGGGTCAGTGTCACATCAGGACATGCTAGGGAGATAAAGTTCCTAGATGAAATAAATGACTGCTTCTTGGAGCAGCTGGTTCATGAACCGACCAGAGGGGAAGCCATATTAGACCTAGTCCTTAGTGGAACACCAGGTCTAGTGCAAGAGATAAGGGTGTTGGGGCCACTTGGCAATAGTGATCATAGCATGATCGCCTTTGATTTAATTAGTGGAGGAGGGATAGTAAGGAAATCCACAGTACTACCTTTTAACTTTCGAAAGGGAGACTATGATAAAATGAGGAAAACAGTTAAGAAAAAACTAAAAGGAGCAGTTGCGAAGGTTAAAGATGTACATCAAGCTTGGGTGTTGTTGAAAAATACTATCTTGGAAGCCCAGACCAGCTGTATTCCACGCTTTAAGAAAAGTGGAAGGAAGTCCAAAAAACTGCCAGCATGGTTTAAAGGTGAGGTCAGAGAGGCTGTTGTTGCCAAAAAAGCATCTTTCAGGAAATGGAAAAAAAGCCAAACGACGAAACCTGGAAACAGCACAAGCACTGGTAAGTCAAATGCAAGGCATTGATAAGGCAGGCAAAAAGAGAATTTGAGAAGAAGCTTGCTGCGGAAGCAAAAACGCGAAATAAAGACCTTTTCAAGTACATTCGTAGCAAAAAACCTGTGAGAGAGTCAGTTGGTCCATTAGATGATAAAGGGGTTAAAGGAGCACTAAGAGGTGACAAGGCGATAGCGGAGAGACTGAATGAATTCTTTGCTTCGGTCTTTACTGAGGAAGATGTAGGGATGTTACCCATGACTGAAGTGGTATTTAAAGGTGCGGAAGAATTGAAGGAAATATCGATACATCGGGAAGATGTCTTACAACTATTAGATAAACTGAAGAGTAGAAAATCACCTGGGCCGGATGGTATACATCCAAGGGTGTTGAAAGAACTGAATATGAGATTGCAGACCTGCTATCAGTAATCTGTGAACTATCATTAAAATCATCTCTAATACCTGAAGATTGGAGGATCGTCAATGTAACACCAATTTTTAAAAAGGGTTCGAGGGGTGATCCGGGAAACTACAGACCGGTGAGCCTGACGTCAGTACCGGGAAAAATGGTAGAAACCATCATAAAGAATAAAATTACTCAGCATGTAGATAGTCACAACCTAATGGGAGACAGCCAACATGGCTTTAGACAAGGAAGATCTTGTCTTACTAATCTGTTATGTTTTTTTGAAGGAGTGAATAAACAGGTGGACAAAGGTGAGTCGGTTGATATTGTGTATCTGGACTTTTAGAAAGCCTTTGACAAGGTCCCTCATCAGAGACTTTTGGCAAAACTAAAGAGTCATGGGATAGGAGGCAGTTTACTATTGTGGATCAGGAACTGGTTAAAAGATAGAAAGCAGAGGGTAGGGCTAAATGGCCAATTTTCCCAATGGAGAAAGGTGAATAGTGGTGTACCCCAGGGATCTGTGCTGGATCCGCTGCTTTTTGACATATTCATAAATGACCTGGAAAGTGGAATAATGAGTGAGGTTATCAAATTTGCGGATGACACAAAACTATTTAAAGTTGTTAAAACCCAAGAGGATTGTGAAAAATTGCAAGAGGATCTTGATAAATTGGAAGACTGGGCATCAAAATGGCAGATGAAATTTAATGTGGACAAGTGCAAGGTTATGCACCTAAGGAAGAACAACCCAAACTATGGTTACACGATGCAAGGTTCCACCTTAGGAACCACCACCCAGGAAAAAGATTTAGGCATCATTGTGGATATGTTAAAACCCTCTGCCCAGTGTGCAGCGGCGGCCAAGAGAGCAAATAGAATGCTAGGTATGATAAGGAAAGGAATGGAAAATAAAACAAAAGATATTATAATGCCTCTATATCGTTCCATGGTGAGACCGCACCTTGAATATTGTGTGCAATTCTGGTCGCCGTATCTTAAAAAGGATATAGCGATTTTAGAAAAGGTACAGAGAAGAGCCACCAAAATGGTAAAGGGGATGGAAGGATACTCCTATGAAGAAAGGCTAAAAAGGTTAGGGCTCTTTAACCTGGAAAAGAGACGGCTGAGGGGAGATATGATAGAAGTCTATAAATTAATGAACGGAGTGGAACGGGTAAACGTAGATCGATTGTTTACCTTATCAGAATATAGAAAGACTAGGGGACATGCAATGAAGCTACAGGGTAAACTATTTAAGACTAATAAAAGAAAATATTTTTTCACTCAACGTGTAATCAAACTCTGGAATTTGTTACCGGAAGATGTAGTAAAGGCTGTTAGTGTAGCTGGGTTTAAAAAAGGTTTGGACAAGTTCCTGGAGGAAAGGTCCATAAACCATTATTAAGAAGTGACCGAAGATATCAATGCTTGACCCAGTACAAGCATTGTGGAACTTGTGTCTCTTGGGGAAACTGCTAGGTACGTATGACCTAGATTGGTCACTGTTGGAAACAGGATACTGGGCTTGATGGACCTTGGTCTGACCCAGTATGGCATATCTTATGTTCTTATGTTCTTATTGTGCCTGTCGGTCACCGAAATAGTGTGTGCACACTTAGTGCACTTTTTAAAGCCACTGGCTTACTTGAACATGTTGGGAAATACAGCTGTGACAAGGTCAAATGGCTCAATTTTGCCAGCCATGGGAAAAAACCTCGCAAAGGTGAGAAAAATAAAAAAATGAGCATCAGCCCTAGAGCTGATGTAACCAACAGCAGGTGGTAGACTAGACAAAAAAGCAACCCATGAGGGGGGTCAAAAAATCTAACTTTTCCCACCAATGGCAGGAACGTGTCCTAGGGGCTCTGCAGAAAAAGAACACTGGGGAGAAGATGGCGCCACAGCAGGTGGGAAGGCAGGTGTGGATGCGCAGTGGAACCTCCCAAAAGCTTCCAATGGAAGCTGGGGAACATTCCCACATGGCGCTCCATAGAGGACATCACCCATACGTGAGGACTTACTTCCTGCTTATCCACAGAGAAAGCAAGACTAACAGTCCCTGCATGCAGTGGGATAAACCCAGGACTGTATCAAACCTGTCAGCCAGCTGACAATCCTGGAGCCAGTTGGCAATCCTAACACACACATGCGTACACACACACACACACACACACACACACACACAGGGCCGGCCCGTCCATTGAGCAAGAATGTTTTTTGCACAGGGCCCCGCGTTTCAGGGGGCCCCGCGCAAAGAACATTCTGCTTTTTTTTTAAATTACATTTAAAAAAAAAAACCTGTCTCTGGTTGCTGCCGCGTCCGTCGCAGCAGCAGCAGAATGGCGTGTCCCGCGGGGCCCCTTCTCCTCGTCGAGCCCTCTGCAAGGGCTTTCAGATTCGCGAAGGGAGAGTGCTCCCTCGCGTCTCTGTAAAGCCCGCAGGGGCTAATGGGAAATTTCCCATCTGCCCCTTTAGACGCGAGGGGCTGATGGGAAATTTCCCATTAGCCCCTGCGGGCTTTACAGAGACGCGAGGGAGCACTCTCCCTTCACGAATCTGAAAGCCCTTGCAGAGGGCTCGACGAGGAGAGGGGGCCCCGCGGGACACGCCATTCTGCCGCTGCTGCGACGGACGCGGCAGCGGCAGCAGCTAGAGCCAGGTTTTTGTTGTTTTTTTTAAATTTGCCGGAAGGGAAGGGAAGGGAAGGGGGGGGGGGCTGATGGAGGCTGTCTGGAAATGGGGTGATGGGGGGTTAGGACTGGAAATGTGCAAGGGGGGGGGGGTTAGGACTGAAAATGTGCAAGGGGGGGGGAGTTAGTACTGGACATGTGCAAGGGGGGGGTTAGGGCAGGAAAGGTGCAAGGGGGGGGTAAGGAATGGAAATGGGGTAGGGTGGGGTAAGACAGCTAATGGGCTGGGGCTGATGGAGGCTGACTGGAAATGGGCTGGGGGGGTTAGGACTGGAAATGGGCTGGGGGGGTTAAGACTGCTAATGGGCTTGGGCTGATGTAGGCTTACTGGAAAGGGGGGGAGGGGGGGTTAGGACTGGAAATGGGCTGGGGGGGGGTTAGGACTGGAAATGGGCTAGGGGGGGTTAAGACTGCTAATGGGCTGGGGCTGATGGAGGCTGACTGGAAATGGGCTGGGGAGGGGGTTTAGGACTGGAAATGGGCTGGGGGGGTTAAGACTGGTAATGGGCTGGGGGGGTTAAGACTGGTAATGGGCTGGGGGCTGATGGAGGCTGTCTGGAAATGGGGTGATGGGGGGGGGTTAGGACTGGAAATGGGCTGGGGGGGTTAAGACTGGTAATGGGCTGGGGGTTGATGGAGGCTGACTGGAAATGGGGTGATGGGGGGTTAGTAATGGAAATGGGCTGGGGGGGGTTAAGACTGGTAATGGGCTGTGGGCTGATGGGGGCTGTCTGGAAATAGGGTGATGGGGTTAGGATTGCTAATGGGCTATGGGGGGGGGTTAGGACTGCTAATGGGCTATGGGGGCGCTAGGACAGGAAAAGGGCTGATGGGGAGGGGTTAGGACTTGAGGTGGGCTGATGTGGTTAGGACTAGTAATGGGCTGTGGGCTGATGGGGGGGGGTTAGGACTGGCAATGGGCTATGGGGGGCTGACTGGAAATGGGCTGATGGGGTTAAGACTGGAAGTGGGCTGATGGGGGGTTAGGACTGGTAATGGGTTATAGGGGGGGCTTAAACTGAAAATGGGTTGATGGGGGGCTAGGACTGGTAATGGGTTGGGGGATTGCTATGACTGGAAATGGACTGAGTGGACGGGGAGGCTTGAACTGCAAATAGCTGATGGGGAGGGAGCTTGGAATGGAAATGGGCTGTGAGGGAAGGGAGCTAGAACTGAAAATGGGCTGATGGAGCAGCTAGGATAGGACTGGAAATGGGCTGTTGGGGGGAGCTAAGATTGGAAATGGGCTGTGGTGGGGGCTTGAATTGAAATGGACTCATGGAGGGGTTAGAACTGGAAGTAGGCTCATGGGGGGGCTTGGACTGGAATTGGGCTGAGTGGAGGGGAGCTAGGATTTGACATGGGCTGATGGTGGGGCTAGGAAATGACTAGAAATGGGCTGATGGGGGGCTAGGATTGGAAATGAGCTGATGAAGGGACTCAGACTGAAAATGGATGGGAGAGCTAGGACTGGAAATGGGTTGATGGGGGGCTAGGACTGGAAATGGGCTGATGCAGGGACTAGAAGGGAATGGATGCTGGGTGAGACTGGAACTAGAAGGGAGCTGATGTTGGGGGAGGATTAGAATGGGATGGGGCTGGGAGAGTAAAATGGAGAGGGGAAAATATTTTGTGTGGGAGGGATGAAAAATCTACAATTGGCCGGGTATTGGGAGAGTAAGTGGGGATTGAGGATGGAGGGGTAAAATTTGTGTGGATGAAATAAGAATGAGGAAAGAGCAAAAGGATAAAGATTAGTATGTTAAAGCAGATGTAGAGAGAGAGGATGGAAAGAAAACTAGAAGAGAGAAGAAAGGACAAATGGACAGCAGACGATGGAGAGTTAGCAGAAAACATGAAGAAACCAGAAGAAAGTGGCTGGAGCAATTGCAACTGAAAAAAAATGCACAAAAGGTAGAAATATATCTCTTTATTTTGAATTTATTAACTGGAATATGAAAGCTCTGGGAAATGTGCATCATTAACGTCTGCGCTTTGTTTGGTACAAGAGGAAATTGATTTATAGTTTTATTTCTACAGTGTTGTTGTACATTCCAAGTTTGGCTTTTGGGGTTCCCAGTTTAATTATTGCCTTCCTGTTTCTAAATTGCGATTCCTTGTTTGGTGATGGTCTATGTTCTGCATGTGTAACTGAGCTGAGGTATTCTGTTTATGTAATTCCTATTTGACATTGCCACTTGTTCTCTTTCCCCAGTATTCTCTGAAATGTACTGGTTTAATATTTGCAGTGTTTCCTTTTGATAGGTAGGGTCTGGTGCTTTGTGAGTCCTGGTAATGCTGTCAGGATACAGCGGGTTTGCTATGGGTTCTAAATGGGCAGCGTTTGTAGTAGTTCCTAATGTGCCTGGCGGTTGGCACTGGATTATAGTAATGTAGAAATCTTTTAGTCTTTCTTTATCCATACACTCATTAAGAGACATGTTTACTAAAAGTTAGTGTATGGTAACATTATGCAAATATTTATGCAAATAAGGCCACTTATGCAAATGAGGCCCGCACCGAGTCTCCGCACATGGCCCCGCACCCCCCTTGGGCCGCCCCTGCACACACACACACACACACAATGCAGATACAAATAGATGGGGGTTGGACAGGATTCCATGAGGCATGCTCTGCTTGCTTTCCCCACTTGCTAAGGGAGTAGGGAGACTTCAACTAATATAAAGGCCCTTAAGCTTATTAAGTATGTTGTATGCTATTTATTTTATGTTTGCTTCAACTGAAGGACCTAAAACTAATCCATTCTTAAGGGCTATTTAACTTTTTTGATGAAGGTGGCTAATTAAATCTAAGAGTGAAAAAAACATTTCCTCCTATCCCCTTAATTGACTTAACAGTTGATAAATCAAAGACTAAGCCTAGGATGGGTGGGAGTTAATCAAACACCAACAGAATGTTCTACTGCTAAACCGCGCCTTAACTGACTTGATAAATAAATACAGAATTTTAAATTGACACAGAATTTGAGTTTAACTCTAATCACCTCTATCCCTAAGCTTCAAGACAATTTCCCAGCAGGTAAATACTCAGAAGTCCATATTGCTTCCCAGCAGTAGCTGGTCCTGTCTCAACACTCCTTCAGGATTCAGAAATGGTTTATGCTTTATTAAAAACCCTTCAATCCAGCAGGGCAGTTTACATCAATTAAAACATAGAATAGGAAAGGACCTCCAATAATGTAGATAAAATGACATAGTAGCACTCATACCTTACAAGACAAGGGAGGAAAGAAAGGGGTTATTAGGTCTAATATAGTGACTACAGGCATGTATATTTATCATTTTAATTGAATTGAATTTAATCAGGTATTTATATCCCACTTCTATCCCCCAGAGATTTGAGGCAGTTTAGCAAATATGAAAGCAGAATTATGTAACCATTACACATTAATACATTAATGCACTTTCCTCCTACTAATACAGAGGGGAATTTTATAAGGTGCACCTAGATTGACCTGTATCTTTAGGCACGTATTTCACACTTACTTTATAAAGAAAGATACCTGCATACTTTATAAAATAGGGGTGTAATTTTTCAAAAACCGAGCGCTAATTTAAGCCATAAGCAATTAAGCCAGCCCCGTGGCGGGTGTAGCGCATGCACTTAGATTTTTCAGGAGCGCACGTAAATTATAGCATTTTAAATTTTGCATGTGTAACATTGTGCTGTTCCCATCGTCCACCCAAACTCTGCCTCTGTACATGCACCCAGTGAAAGTATGCGCAATAGGCCCATCACGCGACTTTCAGAATAGCAACCGCGTCAAATACATGCATGAATGCCCATTTACGCGCATATATGACTATACAGGGTGGCCCAAAAAAAAGTGAGAACATCTCGTAGCATATAAGTTATTTAAAAATTCAAAAAGACAGATATAAACGATTGACAAATTTAAAAAAAAGATGGCGACCGGAAATTGTCGAAATAAAGACGTTATATAGCTAAAAAAGGTAAATAAGTAAACTATTTAAGCTTTTAATTTACGAGATGTTCTCACTTTTTTGGGGCCACACTGTATATCTAGATTTCTGTACGTAAATCTATTTTATAGCAGAAAACCTAGATTAAGTGAGCTTGTGAGTGTCTATTTTGCACTTAGCTTCTTTTTGAAATTACTAGCATAATTAATGGGGGGATGGGGGGGGGGAGCTGGCTGATAAGCCTCTGGCCTTTAAACAAAACAGAAAACTATGGGCACACTTCAGTTCCGGAGGTCCAAATGATCTCTCTGCAATTTTGTCAATATGGAAGAGGGGATAGGGAGGTTGGGGGGAGGGAGATGAAACTGTAAAATGAAAGAGATGTTTCTCTATATTGTTTGTAAGTGTAAGTGTGCCCACACGCTGAGAGTGGTGTTGTTTGTTTTAATAAAACGGATTTGAACTAAAAAATTACTAGCATAAATCCTGCAGAGGTGGTGTCTATGGACATTACCCTGGCTTGAGAGCAGTGTAGATGTCTGCAGTTGGGATATTGAAGTGTGCATGTAAATTAATATATTTTATAATTTTTATGTGCCCTTTGCAGCTCTGCCTGTGCCCAGCCCAGACTGTGCCCTCAGCAATCACAGCAGTACAAGTGTCTCTGTGCATACTTTACCTTATTGCACAATTTTAGGAGAGACATTTTATGCATTTTATATATAGTGCCACCTCAAGCAAAAATGACTTTATAACACTACTCCCAAAATGGTTAGATTTATTTTTATTTATTTAATCGTTTATATTTCACAACAATCCTAAGATTGCGGTGGATTATAAAAACATACACAATATTCATAAAACAATACAAATTGTGATTAGTTAATTTTTGTCTTTCTATGTTTTTAAACAACATGAAGATAGCTGAAGAGAGATTTATCGAGACAGACAAGTCTAGCCTGCAATTCATTCATTCCTTCGGCTCAACTGAGGTGGAAAAGGAAAGAACAGGAGGGAAGGAAGGTACTGTAACAAGCCAGCCACACCATATTCCTGTAATCGGATGTTATGTGCCTTGTTTAGCTTCACAAAATAACATAGGATTTTAGAACATTGCTTGAAAATGCGTATATCGTAGAATTTGTCCTAGCGAATGTGTATATTTGCCCCACAATGTCTCGGACACATCGGAACATCAGTACACTCGGAATTACAGTCCCAGCGGCAATCTTCAACAACACCAAAAGGTGTGTAGTGGCAAAGGAAGGAGGTCACCCATATACCTATCCACTAGACAAACTACAGCAAAACTCATTCTTACAAACAAGTCTCTAGGAAAAGACAAGCCCACACCGAACAAATCACCAGCCTGTACTCCTATAAACTGACACAAGATGACCTGTACTATTCTCAACACCAAGCCAAGCAATTGTGGTCACTTTGAGGGTTCTGGGAATGCCAACGATAGACAAATCTCCAACATCGCATATAGAAGATCATTGAACTGCATTAATTAGATAGTTAACCAAGATAAAACAACCTACAATGGAACTCAGACAATAAACAAGGATCCTAGGCATGCTGATAACACTTACTCTAGCAACACTATCGCGTTCTTTCACCCCGCGCTCTCAACCTATCTCAGTCATACACTCACTCCACCAACATAGAATAGAAATGAGAGCCTACAGACCCTGGAACCAAAATACAATCAACAATCAGCAACTTATATCTGTCGCAATACATAACTCAGAACAACACACTCCTACAACTTCAATGAGCCCAACCGAGCTCAAGTGTATGCTCATTAATCTTTGCTGGGTCAGAAATAAAATATCCATCATAACTGATTACATTAGTGACAATGATCTGGATATTATGTTTATAACAGAATCCTGGCTCACAGCGAACGATGTGGTGCTAATAAATCAACTAAAGCCAGATGATTACGACATTTTCAATTGACAAAGATTAAATAGGAGGGGAGGAGGAGTAAACATTATAGCCAGAAAGGAGCTTAAACTCTCAAGAGTAACAGCAGAAGGTCCCAAAGGCATAGATATCCTTATAGTAGAAAACAGACACACCCTATTTTGCATAGTATACCGATCCCCCTTGTCTAACAGAAAAGACCTATTAACCATACTCAAATTGATTTGCTCAAACAAGCCTCTTAATAAATAAGCCCTACTATTAGGAGGCCTCAATCTAAACCCAGCTCCCTCTGAACATGCCCAAGCATTTTTAGACTCAAAGGAAGCACTAGGATACCAGCAAATCATTCATGACACCACACATATAAAGATAACATCTTAGACCTGACTTTCATACCTACTGGTAGAACCCCTCGACTGTTCTTATCCAACCTGTCCCTTGGTCCGATCATTTTGCAATCAATTTCACCATACCAAGCATAACAGTTGGGAACAATAGAAATCCTACCAAGGCCACACCTCAACGATATCGCAAATTCAACAAGAAAGAATTCCTAGATGGGATCATTCCACATCTCTCCTCAGAAAATCCAAACCTAGATGACCTCTTAAAAAACTGGAATTCAGTTACAGACCAAGTAGTGTCAGAACCACACAAGAATACTGCACAAAGGAAATGGAAAAAGAATGCAGTGTGGTACACCTAGGAACTCAGAAGCCTGAAAAAGCAACTAAGGAAGCTAGAAAGGGAGAAGAACAAAACAACCAGATATAGAAAAAGACTACATAAAAAATCTAGATCAATACTGTCTCAGCATCAATAGAATCAAAAAAGAGTTTCACACAAAACTCTTAATGTCATCCCTAAACAAACCAAGAGAACTATTTGAGATTGTTAAATCACTAATCAAAGCTCCAAAAAATGATGGGAAAATCTTCACACCAAGTTCTCAAGCAATGGCCTCTTACTACATAGGAAAAATAAGTAAATATCCTCCAACAAATAGCATACTCCAAGGAGTTCAAACCGATATCACCTCAAACCAACATGAAAACATTATAGTAAGCCTGACTACAACAACCTTAGCCATTGATCCCTGCCCAATAGGTTGGATAAAGACAACACGTGAGGAACTCGCTCCCATAATACTCAAGCTGGTACATTCATTACTGACACAAGGATACATGCCCAAAGATCTCACAACTGCTTCAATCCGACCAATAATAAAAATCCATCACTGAATAAATCAGACCCTCAGTCATATAGACCAATTGCGAACCTACTATTTTTAGCAAAAATAATAGAAAAAAGTGGTACAACACCAATTGCAGGAACACGTTGACAAAAATGCTCCACTTGACCCTCAGCAGCATGGGTTTCGGCCTAGACATGGAGTGAAAACACTTCTCATAGCACTCATGAACAGGATAATACGGGGAATCCACAAATGAAAACAGGCTTCATCTTAATATTTCTGGACATTACGGCAGCATATGAGTATACAAGTCATAACCTCCTCCTAAACAGACTCCAAGAGATTGGAATTAAAGATACAACCTTATTATGGTTCAAGTCATACTTAACTGACGGGAGACAACAGGTAAAAATAGGGAGCAATACATCTAAACCATATATACAAAGAGAGGAATTACCACAGGGATCTGCTCTATCAGCTCTGCTATTCAACCCTTACTTGCAACCCATCTGCAAGATAATCCAGAGGAACAATGTTCATTATCACATCTATGCAAATGACATTATGTTATAATCGACACAAATCAACTCAACCATACAAAAATAGTAGCCTGCTTCAATGATATCGCTTCATGGCTAGCTGAACATAATCTTCATATTAACTACAATAAGACAGAAGTCCTTTACATCTCGAAAGACAAAAGCTTCAACCCACCGTCTATTCTGAAGATAAAAGGCATAACCCTGGATGTAAAAAAGGAAGGATTTGGGTATTACACTAGACCAGCAACTCAGCATGATTACCCATATTAACAATACCATCAGAGCAATATATTCGAAGCTAAAAACACTGCAACATTTGCGACCACTCCTATCCATAAGCAACTTTAGAACTACCCTGCAAGCAATGATTAACCCACATCTGGTCTTTTGTAAAAATATCCTAAAAAGACTTCCAAAACAATCCATATACCGACTCCAAATGGCAGAGCACACTGCTGCAAGAATCATTTCCTAAGCCACAATATGTGAGCATATCACCCCAATATTAAAACAGCTGCATCTGCTACCAATAGAAAGTAGAATAAAATCCCAAATATTGCATACAACATTCAAAATCCTGCAGAATGAATCCATAACATAGCTGAGAGCTCTCCTCCAAACTATACCAGAAACCAAAGCCCGTAGAAGCTGCACAAAAAACACTCTGTTGGTACTACTGGAATATACAAGAAGCAAGGAGGCTACTTCCAAAAGAGCCTTCTCTCTCTTCACAATGAGCTTCCAGAGAATTTAAGAAGCACTACCGATCTTCAAGCATTCTGCAAACTTCTAAAAACATTCCTATTCAAAGAGCACTTTGGGGATTGGGTAAGCTAATAAAGACACTACCCAGGCTAAAGAACCTAGTTACATATTTCACAAATGCTAACTAGGTCTCAAAGGACCAATTACTCATATACGTGTTAATACCTGTAAATAAGTTCATAGTTAACTTAAAACAACGTGATTAGTGCTAAATGTACAACTAATTGTTCCATACAAGTTATATTACCATTGTTACAAGTAAATGTTTATTAGTTTGATGTAAACCATTTTGATTCTGGAAAAGTGGCATATAAGAGCACATAAATAAATAAGTAAAAATTTGCACTGTCATTTCTACTCTCTGTGGGGCCCTTTTATTTAACTGCGTAACAGCCGTACTACTGTGTGCTAAGAACAGCCAGTGTGGTAAAACTCTTGTGCTAAGTGCTCTTAAACGCACATTTTACAACGGGATGTCCAAGTGCAATCTGTGATGTCAAAGCCAGAAAATCTGAAAAAAAAAAAAAGCAGGTACATGCAAGTTCAGGCACGATTTCAGAAATGTGGATGTGCCCGAGATGGACCTCTACAGAGATGTCTACATAGAGGTCTCCAGAATAGCATCACAGAATATGGATTTCTAATAGCATAATGGTTAAAGTAGTGGGGTGGGAGTAGGGTTGCCAAAGTTTATAGCCCAGTGTGGACCTTTGTGATCTTAGACTAGTCACTTAACTCTCCACCTTCTCTACACTCTCGGGATGTTTTCAGACCAAAACAAGCCACTCTCCTGATGCTTATTTGTGCCTATAGCAGGTCTAAACTTGGGCATGCTTGCAGTTGTCCCCATTGTTCCTGAAATCGAATGGGGACATGTAAGTCCATTGCACCTCCCCAGACATACCTCCACCACACCCCTTGCCTGCTTCGACGTCCCTGCACCGGAGTCATCT
This sequence comes from Ichthyophis bannanicus, assembly GCA_033557465.1. Taxonomy (NCBI): domain Eukaryota; kingdom Metazoa; phylum Chordata; class Amphibia; order Gymnophiona; family Ichthyophiidae; genus Ichthyophis; species Ichthyophis bannanicus. The sequence continues at coordinate 830,946,350 of CM066032.1, forward strand.
GTAAACGTCATTGGTGGAATGGCTTAAGAGACATCTCTGTGATTTTAATGTCCACATGTACATCTTCAGATGTCCTAAATCAAGATTAAGCCTTTAAAAATGACACCGTTAGTGTGATTAGTTGCAGGGCCAGGCTGCCCACCAGGCAAAGTAGGTGGTCGCCTAGGGCAGCATACCCTGGGGGGTGGCATGGTGATCCCTGCTGTTGCTTCAGCACCGTCGTGGGTCTTAAAACATCTGTGCTTGTGTGAGCAGTCATGATCTGCTGCTCCTGCCGCCCTATGACAGGAAGTTAGAGGAGGGCAGGAGCAGAGGCCATGAATGTGTGCACGCGCACGGGTGCTTTAAGACCCGCCAGCGGCTATGCTGCTGCCTTTGAGCAGGTGAAAAGATCGATACTGGGAGAGGCAAGCCTTCTGGGGGTGGCAGCACGGGGAGCCTGTCCGGGATGACAGAAACCTTTGGGCCAGCTCTGATGGGGTGAAGGATTTGGTGTGGCAGCTGCTGATAGCTGGAATATGGAATGGCACCGTGTGCTAGCGTCACAACTGCCAATAGTGTGGCTCACTTATTGCCACCTTAAAGGGTGATGTTAACTGCCACCGCACTAGTGGCAGCTCAGTAGTATGGGCACTACCCAATCAAAAAAATAAGGCATGTTGTGTTGGCACTCCCTTCCTCTAGTCTCATTCTCGCCTTCCACCGTCTTCCACCAAGTCCCTCATTCCTGAGCAGCCCCCTCCTAAAATGTACTAACCTGGACTCTCCTCCACCCCATCATCCCCCCCCCCCCAGGGTCTTACATGGGGTATCCCTTGTGGTTTCAGTGGACAGTCAGGTAGGAGTGATCACCTTCTGCTCCTGCCCTGTCTGCAGCGTCTTTCAAAATAGTGCCAGTAACCTCTAACCTCTAGCACTAGTCTAGGAGTTACTGGCATCATTTTAAGAGCTGTTGGAGTTGGGGTAGGAGCAGATGGGGACTTGTGACCACTGAGACCACCTGGGAGCCTTTTGGGGGTGCCTGCTTGAGGGTAAGGCAATCTTGGGTGATGGCTTGCATTGTTGGTTTGCTTTATGGGTGTGTGGTTCTGAAGAGAGGGTGCTGATTAGGAAGATCTCAGATTAGGGGGTGCTGATTTTTAGGTGGGTTCAGATCATGGGAGCTTTGATTATTTGGGGGGGGAGGGGGGGTGAGATCGGGACTAGGGGGTGTGGAACATCATGGCTACTACCTCTGCCTACTTGAAACACTTCTGTGACACCAGGCCCACGTTCCCTGCTTCGGCAGGTAGCTCGTGTTCCCTTCCAGAAGTCTTAGAGGTTACTTCTGGCTAACTATGCTAAGAGGAGGAAAGATGTATCTGTAGTCAAATTATCACTTTAGATATTTTTACTAAATATACTATTTGCATCTTAAAGGGCTTATAAAGTCACTTACAATGAACCACAGTAGCGTTAGAACTGCTATTTACTGAAATTAGAGGAATATTAAAAGCACCTGCTCGAAAAGGTGTTATGATGTTTGATAGCCACTAGGTGGCAACAAAGTAGCAAAAATGACAATATTCTCCATGAATTTGCCAGACTTTCCAAGACCATTTGGGAATTTGCAATAATAACAGAAAAAATGCAACTCTGGAACCCCCACCTGAAAAATAAAATGACCTGGGATCCTATGGAAACTTATTTCCCGCAGGGACTCTGTTTTGCTTCCATTTTCCAAGTAGCAGCCAGCAAGGTAAGCAGTCCCTTCATTATCTGCTTGCTAGTCTCTGCTGGGGCAACTTCTCCAAATCCTAAGCCAGGATATGTAGAGTAAGATTTCAGTCACTGAAATTTATTGCTAACGCTGGCTGTAATACTATCATTGTGCCAAAGAGAGCTTCCTTCTGGAGTTCATAAGCTATATATTTATTTATTTATATTTAACTCACGCCTTTCCAGTGGCTGTTAAAGGTGAGTTACAATCAGGTACGGTAGTTATTTCCTTGTACCCAGAAAACTTACAATCTAAGATGTAACTTGCATAGGCAACTTGTCAAGGTTCGACTGGAAATTCCTCCCAATATGATGTGGCTCCCAATACAATGGGAAATATTTCTGTATTGTTCTGCCACGTTTTCTTGGTCTCCGACTGCAGATTTTGGTATTTTAAGATCTTCTCCCTCTCCACACAATTCACATTATAATTGCTTCTAACCGTTCTGGTGTTTTTTTCCACTGTCAAGTTTTCTCGCATCCAGCTTCTTATCCATCAGAATGAACTTCTTCATTCTCCATAATTCTCTTAGAGTCATGCTCCCACTGATTTTCTAGAACAGCAATGTCGTAGTGTTTGCAAAGTTTCCAATGGGTGACGTGTGCCACCTTGTTGTGCTTTTGTGTATAGAATTTTTCAGCCATTCCGAATTCACAACCAACTACAAGATGAGTAACTGTTTCTAGGTCTTTCTTACAGAATTTACATATATCTGTTTTACCAGTTTTCTCTGGGCTCTCTCTAAACCATCTCGTCCATAATCCACTATCATGGGCCATGAATGTGCCATAAGTATCCTGGGCTATGAATATGCTATAAGTACTTAACTTTTTCTGAATAAGCATAAAAGCATTCCTCCTTTCCTTGAAACCTGACAATTCCTCTTTGAGGGATCTTAGCACCCCTCCTCCAGACATCTTCGGAACTTACATAAAAAGTGAGAAGTCAAAAAAGGTGCCTATTTTATGCCTATTTTTAAGTTAACAAAAGACACCCATGTGCCTTTATGAAACAGGCTCTCACAACTATCCCTAATAGCACACAAATGCCCTTGTCCAAATGCTCCCAGGGTGTAAATGTATGCACGTACTATATGTATGCACTTGTGTATTTTAAAAATGTGCATGTATATTTCAACTCCAGACATGTTCCTCCCAAACTATGCCCTCAGGAACATTTACATGTAGTGCGGGTGTAACTATGTGCCATCTTGTCAGCTTGTCTATGTATCCACACATTCTCAGCTGAACAGTTTTGCAAGAGACTTTTTCTGCATGTAAAGCATGCTTCCCTCTGCATCAGGGTCAGAAGCAGGAACAGTGATGCAGCACTGGTGTTTATGGTAAGCGTTGCAGCACTGTTTAGAGGTAATTGTCTTCACTGCAGGTCCCAGAAAGGAGCAGCAGTGGGGGCAATGGGGGCCCGATGGTAGCAGGTGGCTGGCAAGAACGAGGTTCACCTAGGACATCTCATATCCTTGCACTGACGCTGTCAATGGGACCTATTTACGAACTGTGCGTTTAACTCAAATTAATGCATGTTAATATGTATAAGCAAATGTTAACTGGCTAATGCTTCGTTTATTAATGTACCCTATGCACTCAACTTGCCAGACTTCTCGGCCCTTCTGAGTCATGGAAATATGGCCCTATCTTCCTCAGTGAAGTGACATTTGCATTTTTGCATATTATTCTATGTACTGTGATACAGGTGAGTATCGTGCTACTTCCTCTCTATTTCTATCTCCTCCCTTCTCCCAAACTAGATAATAGGGGAAAGCCGACAGTCGCCCAAGAGCGGATGGTTCGGAAGAATGTATCCTTGAAGGATACTACCAAAAGCAGAGAGGTTCCAAAAAACAGTAAAGTAGCCCAAATGCCCTCGAGTATGGAGCAGACAGAGCTTAAAGATCCCCAATTACCCATGTCTACCAATAGCCAAATTAATATGAATAAAATACAGTCTCTAAAATGCTTGTATGCAAATGCTAGAAGTCTAAAAAATAAGATGGTAGAGTTAGAATATATAGCACTAAATGAGAGGTTAGATATGATTGGAATATCAGAGACATGGTGGAAGGAGGACAACCAGTGGGACACTGTGATACCTGGGTACAAACTATATCGTAATGATAGAGCTGATCAAATTGGTGGAGGGGTTGCGCTCTATGTTAGAGAGGGCATTGAGTTAGAAAGGATTAAAGTTTTGCAGGAAAGAAAAATTTGCTGTAGAATCTCTATGGATTGAAATTCCATGTAAAAAGGGGAAGGCAATGGCAGTGGGGGTGTACTATCGACCACCGGGCCAGAATTAACAAATGGATGATGAAAAGCTCAAAGAAATCAAGGAAGCTAACAAAAGTTACAGCGTGGTAATAATAATGGGTGATTTCAATTACCCCGGTATCGACTGGGTCAGTGTCACGGCAGGACATGCTAGGGAGATAAAGTTCCTAGATGAAATAAATGACTGCTTCTTGGAGTAGCTGGTTCATGAACCGACCAGAGGGGAAGCCATATTAGACCTAGTCCTTAGTGGAACACCAGATCTAGTGCAAGAGATAAGGGTGTTGGGACCACTTGGCAATAGTGATCATAGCATGATTGCCTTTGATTTAATTAGTGGAGGAGGGATAGTAAGGAAATCCACAGTACTACCTTTTAACTTTCGAAAGGGAGACTATGATAAAATGAGGAAAATAGTTAAGAAAAAACTAAAAGGAGCAGTTGCAAAGGTTAAAGACTTACATCAAGCTTGGGTGTTGTTGAAAAATACTATCTTGGAAGCCCAGACCAGCTGTATTCCACGCTTTAAGAAAAGTGGAAGGAAGTCCAAAAAACTGCCAGCATGGTTTAAAGGTGAGGTCAGAGAGGCTGTTGTTGCCAAAAAAGCATCTTTCAGGAAATGGAAAAAAGAGCCAAACGACGAAACCTGGAAACAGCACAAGCACTGGCAGGTCAAATGCAAGGCATTGATAAAGCAGGCAAAGGGAGAATTTGATAAGAAGCTTGCTGCGGAAGCAAAAACACAAAATAAAGATTTTTTCAAGTACATTCGTAGCAAAAAACCTGTGAGAGAGTCAGTTGGTCCATTAGATGATACAGGAGTTAAAGGGGCACTAAGAGGTGACAAGGCGGTAGCGGAGAGACTGAATTAATTCTTTGCTTCGGTTTTTACTGAGGAAGATGTAGGGATGTTACCCATGACTGAAGTGGTATTTAAAGGTGCGGAAAAATTGAAGGAAATATCGATACATCGGGAAGATGTATTACAACTATTAGATAAACTGAAGAGTAGCAAATCACCTGGGCCGGATGGTATACATCCAAGGGTGTTGAAAGAACTGAAATATGAGATTGCAGACCTGCTATTAGTAATCTGTGAACTATCATTAAAATCATCTCTAATACCTGAAGATTGGAGGATCGCCAATGTAACACCAATTTTTAAAAAGGGTTCCAGGGGTGATCCGGGAAACTACAGACCGGTGAGCCTCACGTCAGTACCGGGAAAAATGGTAGAAACCATCATAAATAATAAAATTACTCAGCATGTAGATAGTCATGGCCTAATGGGAGACAGCCAACATGGCTTTAGACAAGGAAGATCTTGTCTTACTAATCTGTTATGTTTTTTTGAAAGTGTGAATAAACAGGTGGACAAAGGTAAGTCGGTTGATATAGTGTATCTAGACTTTCAGAAAGCCTTTGACAAGGTCCCTCATCAGAGACTTTTGGCAAAACTAAAGAGTCATGGGATAGGAGGCAGTGTACTACTGTGGATCAGGAACTGGTTAAAAGATAGAAAGCAGAGGGTTGGGCTAAATGGCCAATTTTTCCAATGGAGAAAGGTGAATAGTAGTGTACCCCAGGGATCTGTGCTGGGTCCGCTGCTTTTTGACATATTCATAAATGACCCGGAAAGAGGAATAACGAGTGAGGTTAGCAAATTTGCAGATGACACAAAACTATTTAAAGCTGTTAAAACCCAAGAGGATTGTGGAAAATTGCAAGAGGATCTTGATAAATTGGAAGAATGGGCATCAAAATGGCAGATGAAATTTAATGTGGACAAGTGCAAAGTTATGCACCTAGGGAAGAACAACCCAAAATATGGTTACACAATGCAAGGTTCCACATTAGGAACCACCACCCAGGAAAAAGATTTAGGCGTCATTGTGGATAACATGTTAAAACCCTCGGCCCAGTGTGTAGCGGCAGCCAAGAGAGCAAATAGAATGCTAGGTATCATAAGGAAAGGAATGGAAAATAAAACAAAAGATATTATAATGCCTCTATACCGTTCCATGGTGAGACCACACCTTGAATATTGTGTGCAATTCTGGTCGTCGTATCTTAAAAAGGATATAGCGTTATTAGAAAAGGTTCAGAGAAGAGCCACCAAAATGGTAAAGGGGAAGGAAGGATACTCCTATGAAGAAAGGCTAAAAAGGTTAGGGCTCTTTAACCTGGAAAAGAGACGGCTGAGGGGAGATATGATAGAAGTCTATAAATTAATGAACGGAGTGGAACGGGTAAACGTAGATCGATTGTTTACCTTATCAGAATATAGAAAGACTAGGGGACATGCATTGAAGCTACAGGGTAAACTATTTAAGACTAATAAAAGAAAATATTTTTTCACTCAACGTGTAATCAAACTCTGAAATTTGTTACCGGAGGATGTAGTAAAGGCTGTTAGTGTAGCTGGGTTTAAAAAAGGTTTGGACAAGTTCCTGGAGGAAAGGTCCATAAACCATTATTAAGAAGGGACCCAGGATATCAGTGCTTGACCCAGTATAAGCATTGTGGAACCTGTGTCCCTTGGGGAAACTGCTAGGTACATATGACCTAGATTGGCCACTGTTGGAAACAGGATACTGGGCTTGATGGACCTTGGTCTGACCCAGTATGGCATATCTTATGTTCTTATGTTATGTTCTAATTTCTTGCTATCTATATTACTGTAGTGATAGGCACATCGAGCCTGATATCGGCGGTGGCAGCTAGCGCAGTTACAGTGCCTAGCCATTGCTGTTGAACACTAAACCCAGATATTTAATGCTGGGGCCATATCCAGCCACCGGTATTGAATGTCCAGTTCGGTCACAGAAGCGGGAAGCTAAGTGGTCAGCAATGATATTCAGCCACTGCCCGGTTAGCCTCGGTGTTAAAGTTAGGCCAGATTTTGCTGTACCTTACTTTCACCGCTGAGGCATAATCGGACTGCAGCTGAATATCATATCGTTGCTGACCGGTTATCCCCAGGTACCGTCCAGAACACGCCGATACTAACTGGCAGGCAGGAGATAGTTTCTCTCATTGTGTGGGTAGGCATGCTGGCCATCAGCATATGAAAAGATTTCCCCTCTCCTCCCGGTGAAAAAAGAGAACATCTACCTAAAAATACAAAACTGGAGGGCACACCTTAATGACCACCAAAAGGAAGACACATACTCTTAAAAGTAGACTGATAGCCCTAGATGTGGGCGTATTATGAACCATGTTGGCTTAAAATGAGAGTGAAACAGCCTGTTAGAAATAGCCAGAGATCTTAGAAGCTGTCAGTGGCTCTGTGAAAATTTATCCCTTAGATCTTTAGTCAACAGATCCTAGTTACATGGAAAATTTGCACCCCGACACCTGCTTGTTATTTTTGTATTATCCTGGTGAAGTTTCCATCCCTGCTCAGAGAAGGAATGCAGTTTATTCATAAGAAACATGGGAAATGATGGCTAAGTGGTTCTCTGGGACTGCCCCGTGCTTTCTTCATTTCTTAGCATGCATTCATTTCATTCCTTAGAAAATTTGCTGTGCATAAAACATGCATTAGCTTGTAAATAAAGGCACTTACAATCGATGTGTATATTAAAAAGTTCTACTGCATGTTACATTTTTTAAATTAAATCAAATGTGTGAAAGGAACGGGGAAAAACACCCCAAAATTGCAAATTTTTGCAAATTCCATAAACAGCGCAAGATTTCTTGGGCCATGGGCCTCCCTAATTCTGGAGCTGTTTTGGTCCCCACTTCCTCCTCCTGGTCATTTCCCTTGGACTGCGTGTTCTGCTTCTCTCAGTCTGCCATGAAAAGCGTGAAGGACTGTGCAAAGGTCAGGTAAAACAAACACAAAAATCAACAAGCAAACCTCTTGGCATTAGAGAGACTCCACAGAAAAGTATCCTATAAACAAAACCTTGTGTAATCCTTTTCTAGGACAGATAGGCTCCAGTCCCTGTCGGGGTTAATGGGCTATTAAGTGGTCTTGGTCAAGCAGATGGTAGGGTGGTCTGCCTGAGGTATTACCTTGACTGAGTAGAGCTGACCAGACCCTTCTGTAGGAACATATCTTCTTAAGGAACACAAACGTATTGAGAAACTGAAGGGAAAAAAATACAGGAAAGCAATAGGGACCCAGGAATCCAGTCCCAGGAAGAGTAGTTCCACTGAAAACACTAATGGTAGTTCCTAAACTATCTGTTTATTCACAGAAGCTTGACACAGTGACAGTGTCCACATCCACAGGTGATCCACAGCTTGTTAGTAGAGCCATTTGCATGGTGAAGTAGCAGCAAAAAATGTTGCCCCGCCTCTTAAAAGTCCAGCAGCGACTATAGCAATGAGGATAGCAACTTTGAGAATGAGATGAGCTCGCCACTGCCCATGGCTGAAGTCCCTAACCACTGAGTACAAGGCAATGTCTCTCTTCTTCTCCTCAGTTTTTTTCTCCCTACACAATGAAGTTGAGTTTTCTTATGAGTTTTCAGTCGATTCGGTCCTTCAGGTACAGTGTCTGGGAAAGATCTTCTGGATGCAAAGAAAAAAGAAGCCCATTTCTCTTGGGGTTTCTTTGCATCCTTGTCCTCCTCCAAGTTCTAGGAGCTGAAAAGTGGAGAATGCCTCTCAATGCTACAAAATCAAGAGCACAGTAAAAACAAGTGCTGATTCGTTGGCTCCTCTCTGCAGACTGATACAGAACAAAGATTATTTGACTCTAGAAGTTTCTCTACTTACTCACATGCTAAGGCACTCCAGATTCAACTTCAAGGGCTTACAGTCCTTTATTGAATAAAGGCATAGAATAGAATATAAAATATCATGTGAGACTTTTCTCCAATTCTTTAATTTAGGTTTAGTCATCTGCTGACTGTACTTTTCATATGGATTTTTTTGTTTGTACAGTCTTTAGTGCTTATTGTGAGGCTCTGTCTGTTTGCCTGTTGGTCTGTCTGTCCACCTGTCCAAAGACATGAACTTTTACTTTCAAAAAATCATGCATTTCTGAAATTAAGTATTCATTCATCGAAGGGGAGAAAAGCCTTGTGTGATAGCAGAGAAGGTACTCAGAGCCTCAGGGGACCCCAGCCCCTATGGTAAAAAATGAGGAGTGGACTTGCGACAGTGACTTCAATGTGCCAGTTGAGACACAGTCCCTACTGGGATAGGAAAGGAGGATGAGGAAGAGTCTCATGGTGGCAGAATTGGTATCAGAGTGCTGACAAGGACTCGACCCACACCAGCGAAAGAAGAAGCAGCAGAGGAGACTGGCCTGACTAGAGGCTCATATGAGATATATCTATCTATTTATTTATTTATCCATCAATATCATAAACCACCATTCCCAAGAAAGCTATGAGGTGGTGCACCACATAATGTAATACATAAAATGAGATAAAAAAATAATAAACCAGACAAATTAATCCTAGATCATTTTCAAATAGCCAAGTCTTACAAAACCCATAAAAAGGAGGCAAATCTTCTACCAAGGGTACCCAAAAAAAGGCCCATCGATTCTTAACCACCAACCTAGGTCATTTGGGATTTCTAAAAGAAAGTGTTGCAAAGAGGGCCAGGTCCTGATAAGGATATATTTATGTGCTAGCCCTTTAAGGGGCATGTTTACTAAATTACGTTACCAGGGTAGTGTAGCATTAGCGCACCATATTGGCACCATGCTAAAAAGTAGCAAAGGGCCCATGCTGAAAACCTTGTGCTACCCTTGCAGTGTGTGTGGGGGGGGGGGGGGAGGAGATGGGACGGGATGGGATGGGACATTTCAGCTGTGTTCAGCTAGTGCAAGTGTTTGTAGCTGCACACTACCTGCGCTTGGGGCAAGAACCATAGGTGCAACTAATGCCACCTTAATGGATGGTATCATTTATTTATTTAGCTATGCTTATATACCGCTTTTCCCCGGGTCAATGCGGTTTACATTAAACAATGAGAGATACATCGAACAGGTCATTGCAGGGGTTATACATTCAACATGAGATACATCGAACAAGTCCTAACATATTTACAGGGGGTGATACTTTCAACATGGACTCAACTTTTTTATAATCCCAATTGGGTATGCATCAGGATTTCCTAACTTATTTACAATTCTTCTTCATATCTTAGACTCAAATTTATCTTGTATACAACGTGATCCTGTATTCATTGGGTGTTGCTCGGGTCTGTGCCAAAGTGTTCTCTGAACAAATGGGTCTTTGTTTGTTTTCGAAAGGAGGACAGGTCCTTGTTGTTCCGCAGTTTGGTTGGGAGAGAGTTCCATAGAGATGGGGCATAGAGACCAAGTGCACGGCTACATGCTTGGTGATTGTGTTTTCTCTTTGCATGTGGTATGGTCAGAACATTGTTAGTGGTCTGCCTTGTGCATCTTCCAGACTTATGGTGAAATGTAAATGTAGGGTGACAGCTGTAACTGCCCTCCTGCAGGTAACGTGCAGCAGCACACTAGCAGTCCAATACCGGTACAGGGCTTAGTAAACATACCCTTAGGATAAGCAGGCATGGCTTTTCATTACAAGACAATTATTTATGCTATTTGAACAGTTTTTATATACCGCCCCTTCCAACGATCAGGGGTAGTTTACATTGACCAGAAGAACGTCATTACAAGGGACATTTTGAACCATATTACAATGAAACTGAAACGGTATACATACCAGTAATCACATATACAGAAACATAGAGTTGCTGGTTTTCTTAACTATGTACAAGGCCTTGTGAATAGGGAATGAAAGGGAGGGGGGGTTATGTTACTGGGGGGGGGGTTAGGGGTGGGGCAGGACGAGTTGAGAGTGGAAGAGTTATAATATTCAGCGAATAGGTAAGTTTTTAATTCTTTTCTGAAAGTCAGTAGGTCCTTAATTACTCTGATTGAACCAGGGAGAGCATTGCAGAGGGTGGGGGCTGTGAAGCTGAAAGCCCTATTGCTAGTTGTTTGACCTGCAAACTGTGAAAATGCTGTTCGGTGGGATATTCAGCATGGTTTAGTGCCCCTGAATATCCCCGAGTGCCAACACTGCAATTCCTGATGCTAACTGGTTAGCACCGGTGTGGGTCAGGGGTGTTCCAGGGTGGCACCCGTTGATAACCGGGCACTGGCTCAATATCGTCACTGCCTGCTTAGCTTCCCAGTAATCCGGCCAACTGGATATTCAATGCTAGGCCTGAATATGACCCTGGCATTGAATATATATCTGGTTTAGAGTTCAGTGGCGATGGCTAGCTGCATTAGATCAACTAGCCGCCACTGCTGAATATCCCCCCCCCCCCCCCGTATTCATTGAAGCCCTCCACCTCCCCCCTACCTCTTTTACTTAATGTATATAGTTTTGTTTAAATCCTTAAATGTTCAACTACTGTTCTTGTTTCATGTAAAACAGCTGTGCCCACACTGTTACTTTTGTTCTCCGTAAACCATTTTGAATTGGAGAAAAACGGTATATAAACAATGTTAAATAAATAAATAAATGGACAACAAAGGTCCACATGAAATGTATCACACTAATCTAATCCGTGCTGTAATCAAAGTATACCTTATTTTGGGAAAGAAGGGAGAGAAGAAACAAAATGGGAGGGTGAGGGGGGAGCAAGAGAAGCAAAAGGGAAGGAAAATGTAATGGTAGGGCAGTGGGAGGGGAGAGGAGGAAGGGAAGGGGAGGAGAGGGTATGCTAATGGAAGGACTGATTCGTGCGCCCTCCTTCCCCCCCACATACTAGCCTACCTTAAATACAGCACTGTCCACACACACAGAAATACCCATCCTACCCAGGCACACCCCTTCGTGCAAATGCATCCCTTTGCACAACCTTCATAGACATGCCACTCAGTCGCTCACATATAACCCCTCCATGCACACTACCTCTCCTTACACCCCTCATTCACATACAACCCTGCCTTGCACATCACCTCGTGCACAAGCCATCCTGTCACTTACAGCTCCCATGCACACTCCGCTGAACTCAGGCACATGTCTCCATCACACACACATACACCCAGCCACGGACTACTTATGCATACACACACCCATGCATATTCCCTACACCACCCACTTATAGAAACATGGAAATTAATGCCATGTGAAAACCCACATGGTCTATCCAGTTTGCCCATCCATACCAACCATTAACTCTGCAACCCCTTCCTGTCCCTTACAGATCCTGTGTGCTAGTCCCATGGTTTCTTGAATTTGGATGCTGTTCTCATCATTCACTATCCTTTTTCATAAAGTAATATTTCCAGAGTCTGTCCCTTTTCACCTTGATCCTATGACCCTCCCATTGCAGAATTACTTTTGTTATGAAAGAGGCCGGACTCCTGTGTATTTATGCCAAGGAGGTATTTAAATGTCTCTATCATATCTCCTATCTCCTGTCTTTCTTACAAAGCATACATACTGAGATCTTTAAGTCTGTTCCCATATGTTTTATGATGACGACCACTGACCATTTTAGAAGCTGCGCTCTGTACCAACTCTATCCTATTTGTATCTTTTTGAAGTTGTGATTTCCAAGATCGTGCACATTTCTCCAAAAGAAGTTTCACCAGATCCTCATACAGAGGCACTATCACTTCCTTTTCTCCTGCTGGCTATTCCTCTCCTTGTGCACCCATGTATTCTTCTGGCTTTTACCACTGCCTTTTCTATTTGGCCACCTTAAAATCATCAGATATGATCATTCTCAGGCTTTGCTTTTCTTTCATGCACAGATGGAAAGGAGTCCCAGGTATCGCTGCCTTTATCAAAGCCATCACCTCAACCAAAGTCCTCACCTCTCCCTACTAGACAATTTTCTTCTAAGCTAATTACATCGATGAAATCAGCCATCAAACTTTTTATAGCCCCAGTGGAATGAGTGCTGAGATCAGGCTGAATCACTTAATTAAAAACTGCTGTAGCTGATCTATCCTTCACTCCCTAAACTGTACTGCTCCTCTGAGTTTTTGAAGCACAGATGCATGTTCCTACATTTTCTAGCATTAAATTGCAGCAAAATTTGCCTGTGTGCAATACTTAGAGCATGCACTTTTCTACTTGCATTCAGCTAATTTTTATGTTATAAAATATAGGGGCCCTTTTACTAAGGTAAGCTACTGTAAGCAGTTGGTGTGGGAATTAACAGCACTAATTGCTAGTGCATGCCCACAGTAACGGTTACTACGCAGGCATGACAGTTAGCGTGTGCTATTTTAGAAACACAGAAACATCGAAAAATGATGACAGAAAAAGACCACATGGCCTATCTAGTCTGTCCTTCCATATCGACAACTACAACAGTCCCCTTTTTTCCTTTAGAGATCCTCTGTGTTGGTTCCATGCTTTTTTGAATTCAGATACCGTCCTCATCTCTACTACCTCTACTGGGAGACTATTCCACGGATCCACCACTTTTTCCATAAAGAAATATTTCCTGAATCTATCCCCTTTCACCCTCATCCCATGTCCCCTCGTAGCAGAACTTGCTTTCAATTGAAAGAGGCTGTCCCCCTGAACATTTATGCCACGGAGGTATTTAAACATCTCAATCATATCACCTCTATCCCGCCTTTCTTCTAAGGTGTACATATTAAGATCCTTAAGTCTGTCCTCATATGCTTTATAATGAAGACCACTAATCATTTTAGTAGCCACCCTCTGTACAACTCCATCCTGTTTATATCCTTTTGAAGGTGCGGTCTCCAGAATTGCACACTATACTCCAAATGAGGTCGCACCAAAGACTTATACAGAGGCATTATCACCTCCTTTTTTCTGCTAGCCATTCCTCTTTGTATGCACCCAAGCATCCTTCTAGCTTTTGCCGTCGCCTTTTCTACCTGTTTAGCTACTTTAAGATCATCAGACACAACCACGTCTAGGTCCCGCTCTTCTTTAGTGGACAAAAGTACTTGACCCCCTATACTATATTGCTCTCTTGGATTGCTAACTGGAATGGGGCAGGATCGGAGCAGAGAATAGGCATGGTGGTTGATGACAGATAGCATAGCAGAATGTTGCCAGGTGCTAGCTATCAGGATTACTGAGCGTGCAGGGTGCACTTGACAGCACCTCAAGAGGTGGCAGTAAGTGCAGCCAAACGTCCGGCAGTTCAGTAGTGCTGCCACTACCTATACAAAAAAAACCAAAAGCTTGAATTAATGTCCATATTGGTGCCTCATTCTCCCCCAATTCCTCTCGCATCCTCCCAATCACCCCCTCCCCTGATCTGAGGCCCCGTAACACGCTGAGCCCTGATCAAACCTCCCCGATCTGAAACCCCCCACTCACCCCTCTGTTATCATCAATCTGCCCCATACAGCAACCCAACACTTAGACCCCCAAGACTCTGCACACTCAATCAGTGCTCCCCCCACAGGCACCCAATCTGGACTCTCCCCCTACCTCCTAAGCACACCGGATCTATCCAGGGGCTCACTGGTGGAAATGGGCAGGAGTAGTCCCCTTTTACTCCTGCCCTGGCTCCAGTACTACTGTGAAACTAAGGCTAGAGGTTACCAGCATTATTTTGAGAGCTGCTGGAGCCAGGGAGGAGCTGAGGGAAACTGATTCTGCCTGGTTCATCACTATATCCACCAGAGAGCTCCAAGGTAAGACCTGGGGGAGGGTCTGGATTTGATGCCTTTTAGGGAGAGGGCTAATTGGGGGTACAGATTCGAGTTGCTGTCCAGGGCAGGGATGGTGCTTACAGAGGGTGCATGGGGGGATTCAGATCGTGGGGGGGGGGGGGGGGTTGATTGGGGCATTGGAGGGGTTTGCTTGAGAGGGTGCAAATGGGATTTAGGGGATGAATATTGCAACTGCAGCTGCTAGTGTCTTCTTTGGGGTTTGGTCATTGTCCTGCCTTCTGAGCCTTGGCCGTTAGCATGGGTGTTCCTATTCTGCCTGCTGAGGCAGGGAATACTGACCTCTGTGGTACAGTTCTGATCAATATTATCAGCACCCTTGCAGTTCAACCCTTTAATGTCCAATTTTTTAAGTGTCTTCAAGTCAATGCTGACTCCTGGCAACCCAGCAGCCCTTGGGTTTTCTTGGCAAGGTATACTGGAAGTAGATTACCAGGCCTTTTTTTCTGAGGCAATAGAGGATAATGTGACTTGCCCAAGGCCAGAAGCAGTACCAGTGGGAATCAAACCCAGATCTCCTGGGTAGTAAGCTGTTGCTCTAACCCAGGGGTCTCAAACTCCAGTCCTGGAGAGCCGCAAACCTGTCAGGTTTTCAGGGTATCCCTAATGAATATGCATGAGATATATTTTCATGCACTGCCCCCATTGTATGCAAATATATCTCATGCATATTCATTATGGATTCCCTGAAAACCTGACTGGTTTGCGGCCCTTCAGGACTGGAGTTTGAGACCCCTGCTCTAACCACTAGGTTGCTCCTCCATAACGTTCAATATCTCTTTTAAAAAAGTGGCCAGTGAAATGGCTTTGGACTATTTATGCACACCTATTGGACACATGGAGTGGAGGAGTAGCCTAGGGGTTAGAACACTGGCTTGGTAACCAAGCGACCAGGGTTCGATTCCCACTAGTACTCCTTGTGGCTTTGGGCAAGTCACTTAACCCTCCATTGCCTCGGAAGAAAGGCCTGGCAATCTACTTCCAGTGACTCTGCCAAGAAAACCCAGGAGCTTCTGGGTCACCAGGAGTCAGGACTGACTTGAAGGCACACATTGCATTTTGCATTGGACACATAAAAGAATCAAATTAAACAAGATCAATTAAAAAAGGAAATAGTATAAAAACTGGGACATTGCCAGGACATGATTATTGACGCCCTTATAAACAATTCTAATCAGTTTGAACAGAAGAACCACATTACCATGGCAGTACTCACATGACTTGAATCAACCAGTGAATGATGGCTCTAATGTTTAAAATGGTTATACTCACTCCCTGTTCCATTTTCACAATGGTGAAGACAAGAGAGCTGCCTGAGATCATTAAAAAAAGCCATTATCACCAAACATTAAACTTGAAAGGAGTACAAGGCCATCTCCAGAGATCTTGGGATTCCTCTGTCTACAATTCACAATGCTATTAAGACGTTTTCTACTCATGGAACTATCAAGAATCTCCCAGGACATTTTTGGAAGAGAAAAATTGATCTTTCTTTATCTTTATCTTTAATGAGACATTTGATATACCTCCCAGGCGATTGCATCAGAGCTGTGTACATTCAAAGTGGCTGCAGAGAGGGACAAAGGATGGAAGTAATGCCATTAATCAGATAGGAAAGCAGCAGAACAGACAGGAAGGAAAGGAGGGCAGCGACACACAGAAAGGGGGAAACGGGAAGAAGTCTTCGAAGGTTAGTGTAAACTGCTGGGAAAACACCATGTACAACATCTAAAGAGTTTAAGGCTGACCTGGAGCAATCTGGAATGGTGGTTTCAACCTGCATCATATGCCACGCACTAAACATAGAGGGACTTCATGGGCAAAGGCCAAGGAGGACCCCACTGCTCAAAGCCAGACATAAAAAGGCACGCCTGATCTTTGCCCAAACCCACCTTGAGAAACCACAATCCTTCTGGGAAAATGTTCTGTGGAGAGATGAAACCAAACTTGAGCTCTTTGGCAATGCAGTCCAGCAATACATGTACAGACAAAGAAATTAAGCTTGTAAGGAAAAAGACACCCTTCCTACCGTTAAATGTGGTGGAGGTTTCATAATGTTGTTGGGCTGTTTTGCTGCCTCAGGAACTAGAGGCCTGGAATGTATTAAAGGAATCATGAAGTCAGAGGACTATCAAGATATTTTGGAGCAAAATATGCTACCAAGTATCAAAAGGTAGGTCTGGGTCAAAGGTCATGGGTCCGCCAGCAGGACAATGTCCCAAAACATACATCCAAAAGTACAAAAGAATAGTTAAAAAGAAAAAAAATGGACTGTTTCATTGAATCCTGATCTCAGTCCAATCGAGAACCTTTAGAAAGAGCTGAAATCTGCCATTGGTAAAAGGAATCCTGGAAACACTCATAAGCTGGAACAAATCGCAGTTGAAGAGTGGGAGAAACTACCAGCAGACAGATGTATGAAACTTATAGATGGCAACAAGTAATGTTTGGAGGCTGTCATCACTGCCAAGGGCTGTGCAATCAAATATTAGTGAAGGGTGCCATTAATCCTGCCCAGGTCATGTTTTGTGTTTTTCTCAGAAATTACTACATCTACTTTGCACAGACATGTTTTTTTTGTGTATACCTTTGAACATACTGTTAAACTATTCTGATGACATACAGTTGGAATATTTCCAATTATTTCTCAAGATATTGTCCACAATATACTAAAATGTAAGAGTGCCAATAATGTTGACCACAACTGTAAGTGTCTACCTGTGTGTTAAATGCAGGGTAGACGCTGAGAGCACCGCCTGCATTTACCACACGGTATTTGCACTTACCATGTGTTAATTTTTACTCAAAATGCATAGTAAAGGCAAAGAACTTAACTGCAGTTCAGTGAAAGAGTCCCATAATTTAGAAAATGTTTTAATACACTGTTCAGTCTATCATACTATTCTCCATCCTCCTAATTAAAATTTAAGAGAAGGGACAATCTGAAAAACGATACAGAGCAATTCACCTAAGATGTGTTGGATCTCTAGAGATTGAATATTAGCAAATATATTTTAGTTTTCTCAAAAAGTGCCTGTCACATTAAAAGCTATTGGGAGGCTATTTTGTAATAACCAGAAAATATTCAGCATGGCTCCAAAAAGCAAACTTGTAGCGCGAAGAAGGTAGCGCCATCTTAAGTGTTCATTACCACCCTTTTCCCTATCCACATGCAAGAGACTATTCACTCTATGGCCTTTGTATTCACCTCTTAAAACTCTGAACCTCTGATATATTTATTCCAGTTCAGGGCAGGAGCAAATCCAGGCTGAGTTCCCCAGTCCAGGAGTTTGCATTATGATTTTTCACAAAGTAACATAGGGCCTGATATTCAGCGCCCGCTGCTAGCGCTGTTCAAGTGGCTAACCTTCAGCGCTGAACTTCAACCTGGATATTCAGTGCTGGGGCAGTATTTGCGGTGTTGAATATCTGGGCTGCATGTATCTGCTGATCGCTAACTGGGCAGTGGCAATATTGAGCCGCTACCCAGTTAGCGAGACACAGTGAAAGTTAGGCCAGTGTTTCCTGCACCTGGCTTTCACTGTGTATCGCTAATTACTGCTGCCCAGTTAGCGATAGCTGCCCCCGACATGCCCCGATGCTAACCCATTAGCACTGGGGTATGTACAGTAGCAACAGCATTAACCATCTTAGTGCTGCTTAATATCTTGCAGAGTGGCATTTACATGGTTTTCAGGACTGCAAAGTGTGTAAATCCCCTCCACCCCCATAGTATATGATAGCTGATAAAGTCCAGTATGCCCGTTGGTAAGGTAGTTAGTGTTATACCTGCTGCTCCATGCAGGTTCCCCTCCCATGCCTTTGTTTAGGGTTCTACCTGCTGCTCCATGCAGGTTCCCCTCCCATGCCTTTGTTTAGGGTTCTACCTGCTGCTCTATGCAGGTCACCCCTCCTCCCTATGCCTTTTTATGAAGTATAAAAGTCATAGATTTTGGCATGTATTTTTAATATTTATAATTCACTTTCTAATAAGTAAAACCCATATAATTTCCTGCAAATTGAGATACCACCTCCCTCCCACAGACGCACATCTCATCCACTGGAAACTGTGTAAAGACTGGTTCTCAAACCTGTCCTGGGGGCTCCCCAGCCAGACGGGTTTTCAGGATTTCCATAATGAATATGTAGGAGGTGCATTTACTTGCAATGGAGACAGTGTTTGCAAATCTCTTCTGTGAATATTCATAGTGGAGCTCCCAGGATAGGTTGGGAACCACTGGACTGTAATACTGCTGTGCCAGGAAAACACCGGGATGATGCCCATGAGAGAATTGTGGAGAATGAAGTTGCAATGTCCTATTTCCATTGACAAAAAGTTGAGTCAAGAAAATTGGACACTGTAGTAAAGGACAATACTGGTACCAGGTAACTCTTCCATACTATATGTGGAGAAAGCTAAGATCCTCGGGTACCAACAAATGATGGAAAGATACAGAAATTCTAACAGTTGAGTTGGATACCGCCAGCCTGGTTGAAAAGAATTTCCCAGCATATCTTGATATGTTACCTATGGATATTACCCGTCACAAGCTCCAGAAGGAAGCTCTCTTTTCCAGGGTTAAGATGAGCACTAGCATAGAATCTGAGACTGTGATCATCTCCGACATAACCCTGGAAGTGAGGCTCATTCCTGTCATATTATGCACAAAATGAATCAATTTAGAAGCATTACCCTGGGAACTGGGTTGCCAACTGGCTCCAGATTCATCCGACAGGTATGATCCGGCCCTGGGTTTACCCCATTGCTTGCAGGGACTTTTAGCTTTGATATCTCTATTGCACTCCATAAGAAAAGGAAGCTTACAAGTCCCTGCATGCAGTGGGGTAAATCCAGGACTGGATCAAGCCTGTCTGGGGAATTTGGAGCCAGTTGGCAACCCCACCTGGGAATGAAATCTGAAACGTGAAAAACCCCCAACCAGTTTTAATTAAAGAAAATCTTTATCTTCCTTTCTTCCCCTCCACCTGTCTGTTCTGGTGGTGAGACTTCACGGGGATCGTCACCGAGTGTGAGTCTAACATATATAGGAGGCTTCAGGTTAAACGGTGTTTCAATACTAATGAGCTATGCTTGTCAGCTGATGCTTGTGTGCTTCCCCAGCACTAATAAGACATTTGTGAAAATAAGTCAACTGCAGTTTGGTTATACACTTTGGTCATAATACTTATTGCAATTGTTCATAATCTTATAGAAAATTCATGAATTTCTGGTAGTGGTTTACTGTACAGAGCTAACAGAAACGGCATTTGTGAGCTAATACCAGCTTATTGAAAATTCATTTTGCCCTTTGTACTGTAGAACAGAAGGAAGCATTGTTGACCCTAAGGATTCTGGGTGGCCAGGATACAGTCAACATCTGAGGAAACACGGCTATTAATGAGGAGACTCAGGTGCAATATCTACTTGCTGATTATGGCTTCGGCCTACTGTGTTGTCTTGTGTGACTGTCACAGTATTTTCTCTTGGACCGCTATGATTATTGCAGCAGTTTACTTTCACTTTAATGCAGAGTTTTTGTGTACCACAATACTTGATACCCCAGAAGTAATTGTAGCACACTCAAAATCAGCTCTAAACTGTAGATTAGCGCAGTTTATTACATTGGGGCAATAACTAGTTTATTATTTCAAAAAGTAAAAAAAAAGTATTAAAAATCCAACACTGATTTTTAAGATAATTTTATTACATAAGACTGTCTGTATGCCACCTTAGATTTATTCTTAGGCTACTCAGATAGTTTGTGACTCTCCTATGAGAATTGATTAAAAATACCTTTCTGAAATCCATAAACAACACATGCAGCCTGCTCTGTGATTTAATTTCCTATTCACCCTATACAGGCCCTTCCATAATTAGAACATTTAAGCTGCTTGACTGTGCATTTAGTCAAAGGCATCTTTGGGGCCCTTTCAGCATAATGCGTTAAAGGTTTGCAGTTAGCAGGTGGCATGTACCCATATTACTTCATGGTATTTGCAAAGCCTTTGTGTTAACTGGTGGAGGTGTTCCCAGCCATCTGCTCGTGCAGTTGCCATAGAGGAAAAGCCTTTGCCGCGTGTAAAGTGTATTGACAGATCACGTGGATGCATTTACTGCATTGCTAAGGAGAGTAAGTGCATTCATGCCATCTGCAGTGGGGATCGCGGGGCTGATGCTAGTGGCCTGCCTCAGGCCTACAAGAACTAAAGCAAGAATCCATTTTGTTTGGTTCAGATTTGGTTCTAGTAGGCCCCAGGCAGGCTACCAGCAACAGGACAGCATGCAGTAAGTTATCATCTGCTTACTGCAAGACGCAGTCCAAATCCATTCCATGCTGTACACTTAGAAGGTAATTAGAGGGCAATTTCACAAAGAGCCATGCAGGCTACGCATATTCCCATACACACATGTAGAGCCTATTTTACAAAATAAAGCAGACACACGGTATAAAACATTGGCAGATGGACATGCTGGAACCTAGACATGGCCACTTACACCTGCTCTACCACGGTGTATTGATACGCCTAAGTCATAGTATTCTATAACTTCTGCACATCAGCTATGGCTGCCCTATGCTCTGCTGAAGCACTGCCCGCATGTATGGCTCATTGAAAGTTATGATGAGTGGCGCTTCCGTGCATGCCTATAGAATAGTGATCATTCAACGCATGTGTGGACGTGCACATTCACGTGCGTAAGTCCATGAAAACAGGGACTTGCATACGTGAATGTGCACTTCTATATAACTTTCAGCATGCTTCTTATAAAATCAGCCCCTTTGCACATGAAGTAGCGTGCGCTGTCCTGTTAGTATGGTATCTGTTATCGCAGCTGTGCATGCTGATTCATGTGCTAAATGCTTAGCGCACTTTAGTTAAGGGACCCTTAGGGGTATGTTTACTAAACCGTCTTAATGTTACCGGCGCTAGTTGCAGCATTAATGTGAAGAATGCCATATAAGGTAGTGGGCGTTCCGGCGGCAAGGTAGCAAGAATCTGTATCGCGCGATAGAGGGCGCCTTGGCTCATTAACGCGCGGTAACTTTAAATCCATGCCAGTGCTGTGCTGGAAGCTATAGAGGTATAGCCCACTGGTTATGATAATAACTGTGGAGGCAAAGGTCATGAGTTCAATCCTATGGTGGTAATATTTAATATGGATGTCTAAGGGATTTCCTTTTTAATTTGAATGAGTGCTGCCAGCAAAAACACCCTCACAGTGCCATAACCTAAGGTGCCTCATAAGGCGCTCCATAGGTCACATTATAAAGTGCCCTGTCTGCCAAGGCACCTTATAATGTGCCCTATAGGGTGCCTTATGAGGCACCTTAAGGTTACGGCACTGTGAGGGTGGTTTTGCTGGCAGCACTGATGTAAATTAAAAGGAAACCCCTCAGAGAGCCTTAATAAAGAACACCACTGTGGGATTAAACCCATGACCTCTGCCTCCACAGTCATTGTAGTAACCAGTGGGCTACAGCTTCTAACATAGTGCTGGTTGGCTACAGAAAGACTGCAGGTCACCGCACAAACTGTCTGCTGTGGTTACCAGGATAGGGTATACTCACCCGTACCCATGATGCACTGCACATACAGATCAGCAGTCTACATCTGGTCACAAGATGGGGTATGCGCCTCCGCAGCACCTCGGCCTGGTCGGGGGAACTGACCGTGTGTGTTACTGGCACAGAGTAGCTACAGACTGTGACATTGTGCGGTTCCTGTGCTCACCCTGAGGGTGAGGTGGGGCGCCCAGCACCAGGTCCACAGCACCCAGCTTGGCTGAGATAGGTTGTGCTGCAGATACCCATCAGTACCAGTGTGTGATAGGTAGTCCTTACAGACACATCTGTGTCCATCTGTATTTCCCAGTCACGTTTAGCCCTTGTGGACTATGATGCCCCCAGAATAGTGCATAACCTGTGTGGTTGCAATGGTCACATGTTATAGGAGAAGGGTGTTGTGTAGATCCAAAAGTGGATTATGTAGCACCATTCAACCCACCCTTTCTGGGTCAGGGTGGGGGACAGGATCTCCCACCAACAGATCCACACTCTACATCAGAGGCAGTAGAGGGGGACCACCAACCCAGTCCTGCTGGGGAATAGGCACCCTCCAGGGCAGTCAATGTAGTTCTGTACGTATTTCATAGGGCACTGGCAGACAGGCAGTAGGCCTGGAAAAGCTCAGCTGCTCCCCACCCCAATCTGACATTCACCAGCAGAGGGCACAGTCAGTCTCCACCCTGCAAGGTGTTCCAGCCATACACATGCTAGCTGCAGACAGTCTGCTAGCTAGCTAGCTAGTACATAGTGCATATTCCTGGAGGAACTGTGTGCTCCCAAAAGTGGGATGTAAGCACACACACCAAGCAAGTAAGTCAGCGATTGGGCCCTAAAAAAGAGAACTCATAGATATCACTTAAAAGAAACACTACATAGTACTATGGGGGAACCTAGCCATGCCATGGTCACTGCTCAGTCAGGGTGAGAGTGACTCCCAGCATGACATGCTGTGGCCACCCTGTCCGTGCAGGTGGTAGTCGGGCACTACATTGTCCCAAACATTGCCCTATGCCCTGTGCAGATGCATCTTGCCCAGACCGCTGTGTCCGGGCCTACCCACAATACCTTGCTCCTCATTATGCACATTGACAGGCTAACACTGGAAACAGTGCAAGCATTGGGGGCTCAGTAAGGTGTAGGCAGCCACAAAACACTGGATAGACATACACACACTCCCACACCTATTTCAGCATCACCAAACTGTTGCCACAGAGGCAGGTCATTCCCTAGGGATACCATTACTGTTCATCAGACAGCCCTTGTCTGTTGCACTACATGCTACCCACCTGAGCAGGGCTTGGCCTTGGTGTGCTGTGGGCAGGTGCCACTGCCCCCTCCATCACCAGCACCCCTCCGCCACCATGCTGACATGCCCTTATGCCGGTGGTG
Source organism: Ichthyophis bannanicus (assembly GCA_033557465.1). Classification (NCBI taxonomy): domain Eukaryota; kingdom Metazoa; phylum Chordata; class Amphibia; order Gymnophiona; family Ichthyophiidae; genus Ichthyophis; species Ichthyophis bannanicus. The sequence goes on from CM066032.1 coordinate 830,969,975, forward strand.
CTGATGGTGCGCAGTCCCAGGCCATCCAGTGTGCCAGTAGGTGGTTGCCTATGGTGTGAGATCTGGGGTAGGGGTGCCTACATAGACATCCATGCTTCACCCCGGCACCACCTGTCCATGTTATGTGCCCCTTGGGGTACCTGCTGGGTACTGTCCTCTGGGACACTGTGGGACACACACTCGTGGGCATGTTTGGCCTTGGTCAGTTGCTGTCTTGCTGATTTTCAGTTTCTGCATTCCTATGTGCCACCTAGGCATCTGCCTAATCCACCCTGTGCCCCAGCTGCCCAACTGCATGTCCCGCCTTCAGCCCCCTGTACCCATTTGCAGCCTCACCGTCGTGCCCTTTCATACTTGGGCACTATGCTGTTGCTGCACATGTATCATGTGATGCAGCGGAGGCTGATGAGAGCCCTGATGAGAGAAGTGAACCTGTTTGTCAGCAAGGAAAAGATGTGCACAGAGTGCAATATTCACTGGGACCAGCTAGAGGGAGCAGGAGTTCAGTCAGGAAGACTGAAGGGCCACGCCTAGCTGGTCAGAAGCACATGACAAACATTTCACAAGCCTCAAAGAGAGGAGTCCTTTATAAGGAAGCACTGCCTCAAGTTAAACAGAAAGGGAAAGAGACAGAGAAAGAGACACAGGAAGAGCGAGGACTGGGGCAGAAGGAGAAAGAGAAAGAGAAAGCTGTTTGCTGGCAGAGGAGAAAGACTTATACGGATTGCAAGCAAGAAGCAAGGAGGAATCAGCTGGTAAGGAAAAGCTAGGCTGAGCAAAGAAGCCAGGATTTGGGCTATTGCAAGTGCAGGCATTTATCAGAAGAGCTGTTCCCACGGGTGAGAGAGGAACCAAACTCTCAGAGAAAAGCTTGGCACGAAGCTTCTGAAGGGAGGAAGCAAGTCCAAGGAGAGAACCTTTCCTCAGCATGCTGCTGCAATAAGAGGTATGAGAATTATATTCCTACAAAGAAACCTTTGCCCTGTAAAAGTTCTTGTGAAGGAAGTGTGGAATCTCTAAGAAGAGAAAGCCCAGTTAATACTAAGGGGACATGTGGCCAGCGCTCCAGGCTAGGCCCGAGGCACTGGAAAGTATTAAGGGAAATATACAAAGCTCCAGAATACAATATTCCAGAGACTGTTAACACAGAATTAGACATACCAATTCCTGAGCCGATGCAAGTGGAACTGGTGGAACAGTTGCCAGACCCAGAGGAGATGGATTGTACAAAGTTGCTTTAAACTAGAAGTTATGTTTGTGCCCTGCTACTACTGTGAAGTTAACAGTTTTCCTTAAACCTTGTGTTTTATTTTGTGCCTGAAGTCAAGGACATTATTTTCAGTTGTGACCAATTCATGGCCCCATGCGTAAAGGGAATAAAAGCCTTTTTCATCCCTATCACTCTGCTTTAATTGTTTGCTTTAAAGGATTGGAGTTTAAAACCACTAGACCAAGTTTCCTTGGTGCTTAAAATGGACTCTCCTATCTAATAATAATAATTTTTATGCTACGGTGTGACAATCACTACTATCACTTTTCTTGGTTTCCCTGCCTTTGCGATACATTGCTGACTGAAATGGTTTCTCTCTCCTGCAAGTGTGCCTCTAACGCGAGGTTTTCATTGGCATTAATTTTCAGACCTTCATTTCACAGCGTTAGTGTGCCTGGAGCCTCTCCCCATGCACTCTCCGCCCATTGACCCCTTCTCTCCACCCTCTGGAGAGACTTACTCCACCCTCTGTGCGCCTTAACGCTGCTGGAGACGTTATCGCGCGATAAGTAACGTTATTGTGCGGTAATATCACGCGATAACATTACTTTTTGCACAATAACGTCACCGCTGCGACATTAGCGCTGTTTAGTAAACATACCCCTTAGTGTCAGGTAAAAAGAATATGAAAAAGGTTGCAAGCAGTTTGCTTGCCCATCTTTGCAAAAGCACACCTATTGCCTACGGATTTAATATCTTGCAGTTTCTGGAAGGAAAAACATTTTCCAGCAAGCCCCCTCCCCCTCCCCAAAAAATAAAATGGAAGCTAAAACTTGTGGGCAAAGCAGTGTGGAAGATTTTTCTGTCTTAAATTTTGCACTTTCAGGCTAAAGTCCCTTTGTGAACTGTAACTTATTTGAGTCTGTTTTCAGTCCTCTGGTTCTGTGACCAAACCATAGACTTGCAGAGGGTGATTTTATAAGAAGACATGTAGTTTAAGAGGGCAAGTAGGTGCCTATTTAGGTAGTATTTTATAAGACATATAGGCTGCCTAGAAAACCCAGGAACTGCTGGGTCGCCAGGAGTCAACACTGACTCAAAGGCACACATTGCATTGCATAGGCGCCCATGTGCCTTTATAAAAAGAAGCCGAGATCGTGCCTTAATTGCAAGTGTAGACATTTGTACCTGCTCAAGAGCAGATGTAAATGAAAGCACCTAATGTAAGCAAATACTGACGTAGATTCAGGTATTTCATAATAAATATCAACTTGTGCACTTTGCCGAGACTATGCCCCAGCTGTTGGCAAAGAACGCACGCACTTTTACACCGGTCATTATTATATGAGGCCCTCTATTCACCTATGTGCTCACAAAAATGCGTTAGACTTTATAAAATGACTCCCATATTGCTAGCCAGAAAATTCACTTAACTAAACAAACAAACACAAAAAATAAAAAAGAATCCCAAACAATCCATTTCTGTCAAGTGTGGGAATGGAGTTGCACTAAAGCTGCAACTTTAATTTGTCTTGAGAAAAAAAGGAAAGAAAACTCTTTAAATGTATCCCCGCCACAAACACAAATAGCTTCTTATCTGGCTCTGTTGTCATCAGAGGTTGACAGTGCAGTTGCCTCTGGACAGATCTTTGCACCACTAATAGGATAGTGCCAGAGAAAGTCATGGGGGTATCGAACGGCCGTCTAAAAACTTATAAACTCAGAACATGTCACCCCTGAGGAGAAGTCAGACATCAATCCTCCTGCATTACTTATTGCTGTAAATGCCTGATTCAAAGAAAATGAAAAGAAACCTTTTGAAAGCCTGCTGGTGACTCTACCTCCTGGCTAGTTCAATCACCCAGCTCAATGTTTGTGTTAATGTCAGCTGCTTCCCATTGGACGGAGTGCAAGGCCTGACCTTCTGATCGAGGTGATGCTAGCATTCAGAGACCTGTCACCGACAGAAAGAATCCCAGCCAAGCACTGCGGTGTGCCTACCCTACCTACAGCTCTTCAGTGGAAAATGCTACAAGGCCCCGACAAGCCAGTGATTTGTGCAATAGTTGATGATTAATCATTCTGCTGTGGTTTGTTTCTGGAAACCTGGCATGTTCCTGTAATAGAAAAAAGACAGGGGCATTTATCAAACGACAGCTCGTGCAGCTGGGAGGTATCCTTCGTCCCACTCCTTACAAACTGTCTTACTCTTCCAGCATCTGTCGTGAGCCCCATTTGCTAATGTTTCTTCAAAGCTTCTTGTTTCTTCTTCATCGTGGCCTGGGATCTCAATTTCAGAGCAAAACAGAAAAGAAGAAATGTTAGAAAAATTTGCTTTAATCCATGCTCCCTGGGACGTGCAAAATAAAAGTCCAATGACCTAAGAACTAATAGCGTTGCTCAACCAGGTTGAAGTTATACGCAAAACATTAGCATTCCTATTTGCCGTTCTTACCATGACTAATGTATCCCTGGTTGGTTTTCTAATTTTATAACTAAAAGAAAAACATGTATTCACCTTTTTTCTAGAAAAAAATCCCAAATTGTTCACGTATTCTGTTTGCTTGTCTGTCTATGCATTATCTCCTGAATCATTCAACCAAAGGTAACCACATTTTTATGAAAGGTACAAACTATATAAAAGCTGTACACTTAAATGAGATTGTGCCATTAAAATAAAAAAAGGGAAGAATCAATTTTTCAGCCAGCATTTTCTCAACTCATCCAACATCAGTAGACTTTCTTCTTACAATTTAACAATGGATCTGTAATATAGTGAGACAGATCTTATATAAGCTATGCCACTGTAGTTCCAGACTGGCATCATGTCCTTGGGACAGGGATCACCCTGGGGGTGTGGTTATGAGCTTCAAAAGCTGATATGCAAGAGTGGAGGAGGAGCCTGAGACGGATGAGCAGGACAGACTATAATTTCTTGCTGGGTTCAGTTGTCCCCATATGCAGGCCACTGCAGTTCCTGCCTCACTGGTGATCCCAAGGTATAAGAAGTGATAGTAGACCTTGGCGAGGGGAGGGGGTGGTTACTGTACCAGCACAGGATGGCACAAAGCTTTGATTGCCTCCTCTTCAAGGATGGGGCTGCCTGGAGGTGGTGATGGGACTGAACTTTTCTTGCAAGTTTAGCTTTTTTTTTTTTTTTGAAATGCGAGAGCTCATATTTATTTAGTAATATTTAGCTCACACCTTGCCAGTAGTTCAAGGTGAGTTACATTCAGGTACTGTAGGCATTCCTCTGTCCCCAAAGGGCTTACAATCTGTTTGTGCCTGAGGCAGCAGCGGATTAATTGACCTGCCCAAGGCGGCAAGGAGGGCTAGTGGGGCAGGATTTGAACCCTGGCCTTTTTGGTCTCTAACCAGTAGGCTACTCCTCCCTCTCTGTCATAGCTATTGTTCTGCAATTCTTACTTATTTTGTTTATTCCATTTCATTGTTAAACTGCTATGTGCAAAACAATTAAGCGGTTTACAGCAGAACACTGATGAATACAATATAACCCGATTACTGTAAATAATACAGTACAGCTCTAAAATAAATTTGGTACAACAAAACAATTAATTAATAAGAATATAGGGGTCTTTTACTAAAGTGCACAAAGTCATTAGTTTATATTTTGTTATTCGGTAATTGCGTGCTTGGGCCTGCTGTAAGTGTTAGCACAGGTGCATGAGAGTTACTGCGTGCTGATTCGGCGCTAACTATCTATCAGACGGAGAATAGGTGGCTTAGAAATGGAGAGTGGACATGATGAGCGCACTGCAGTCAGTGCAGGGGTAAACACCGCACGCTGTGAATGGTGTAAAAAGCACAGGTGCAGTCACTTCCACCTCAATACGTCGACAGCGCCGCTTTTAGTACTGTAGGTGCAAAACCTTAGTAAAAGGATCCCATAATAAACCGAGAAAAGAGCCATACCTTTAATGTTTCTGCAAAAAGAAGTGATTAGACATGTCTCTGAGTTTTCAAGGAAGGGAGTTCGATAGCAGCGGACCATAGGAAGAGAATGTTAAATAATGTGTTGAAGACAAATGGATATCAGAAATGGAAGGCAGACACAGTAAACCGTTTTGAGATGATTGTGGAAGTTTATACTATATCACTATTTAGGCCTCAAGATCTTATGGGCCAATATTCAAAAGCACTATCAGCACCTAGCCAGATAAGTGCTGCTGGGAGTGAGATTCAGTGGCACTATCGGGCTAGTGCCACTGAATATTCTCTTTGACCATCTTGGCACTATCTGGATAGTGCGCAGACCGTCCAGGGGCAGAGTGAGGGTCACGCATCAAGTTATCTGGATAGCAGCGATTTTTAGTGACACTATAATGCACATTTTAGAAAGGCTCTATGCGCCTGTATGGGCCTTCTGGAATCGGTACTATCTCATCTGTAAATATACACATGTCCCGGCACACGGGACTTGCACGTTTGTGTATTGGAAAATGAGGCACCACACATGTGTAGAGGCCCCAAAGAGAACAGCAGCCATGGAGAAGTGCAAGCATGACACGCAGCATGGATACCTGTGCCGCTCTGTCTCTGGCTAGTGTGGCAAATAAACTGGTCTACAATTTTTAAAAGTTGTTTGCTTCAGTGACAAAATCTGCCATTTCTTACGGATTTTAATGTGCTGAATTAAAAAAACGACAATTAAAACCGCTGATTGGCACTGTTTCCAAGATATCTAGGTTTTTCCATTTTACGCGCGTGTATAACGTGCTGGTAGTAGAGTTTTAATCAGAAAGTATTATAAACCTAGGTCTTTTCATATATTTATGGTTGCCATATTTTTGACCTTGATAATATTTCACCTATCGTCTTTGTTTAAAAGTTTATAAATCAGCCAAAGGGTTATTTAAATACAATTTATTAAACAAGTTAATATGAAAGCAAGAAATGACTATGTATGCATTAATATTCATTCCAGACCTTATCCAGTGTCTACTCAGCGTTTCTTGGCTTGCCTCTTGTATTCTGTGGATGGAGGTTCTCTTGTCACAGTCCAGCAATAGTCTGCAAGCACTGACGGGCTCCATTTGCTTTGATATCTTTTCTCCATCGCTGCAATATCCTTATGAAATCGCTCGCCATGCTCATCACTCACTGCTCCACAGTTCAGTGGAAAAAAATCAAGCTGAGAGTACAAAAAAATGTATCTTTATGACATGTTGCAGCCAAAGCTTTTGCATACATTGACAAGTTTTTCCATCGACTCTTTGTAGTTGTCTGCCTTGTTGTTTTAGAGAAAACTTGTTGCAACTAACTGGAAGGCTTTCCATGCCGTCCTTTCTTTGCCACATAGTGCAAAGTTAAATGCATCATCTTGAAGAAGTTCACTAATCTGAGGACCAACAAAGACACCTTCATTTATCTTAGCTTCACTTAGTCTTGGAAATTTTCCGCCGAGATACTTGAAAGCTGGTTTTGTTTTGTCCCTGGCATTGACAAAACTTTTCATTAGACCCAACTTAATGTGCAAGATGGTAATAAAATCTTCCATGATTCAACAAGTGGCGAATACTGCACACTTTTCTTTCCAGGCTCCAATGACTGTTGGAGTGGCCAATCTCTCTTAATGTAGTGGGAATCTTTTGCATGACTATTCCATTCACAGAGAAAACAGCAGTACTTTGTGTATCCAGTCTGCAGACCAAGCAACAGAGCATAAACTATGACCACTGCTGTTGGTCATAGTTTATGCATCTCAACAGCTATTTTATATTGTCATAGCTTTCCTTCATATGGACTGCATGACCAACTGGAATCAATGGCAAAACATTGCCATTATGCAGTAAAACAGCTTTAAGTCTCAACTTTGATGAATCAATGAACAGTCTCCACTATCTGGATGATGAATGATGTTGAGGGCTGCCATCAGACCATTGATGTTATTGCAGGCTTTAAGATCACCTTCCATGAAGAAGAATGTAACAAGATCCTTTTGACGTTCCCGGAACATGGAAACCCTTTATCTTTTGTCATGAGGCTGGAGCTAGGGAAGAAACAGCCTTGAAAAAAACTCCTGATTTACATAAATCTCAGAAAAGCCAGAGAGCGCAGTTCCAGTGTAGCTCAGCCAGAGGGCGCATGAACAGCTACACAGTGCCTGAACCCACGTGCTCAAGCTCTGAGCACCTTAATGATGAGTGTTTTCACCTGTCCTCAAACTCACAGCGTGCAAGCTGGAAATCCCTTTATAAGGGAAATCAGATGAGCAGAGAGAGAGAACCGAGGGGAGAACAGGACAGAGAACCGAGGGGAGAACGGGACGGAGAGTGGTACAGAGACCAAGGGATCCAGTACCGAGACCAGAAAGGGGGCTCAAGAGACCCAGGTGTGCAGCAAGGACTGCAGCAAAGAGTCCAGCACAGAGACCGGGAAGAGAGCTCAGGTACCAGCACAGGAGTGCAGCAGAGAGACCAAGGAGTCCAGCAAAGAGAGGCACCCAGGAGGGTAGCCGACAGACCAACCGGAAGGGTACCAGCGAGGGTACCAGGAATAGTAACAGGAGAAGGAAGGAGAAGAACGGATACAGACATAGGCAAGTCTCAGCCCTGGGATAAGGCACAGAGAAGTAGCCTGCCTCCTAAAAGTAGTTCTCCAAGTAAAGACTGGAAATCCACGTCTGGTTTTCCTAGCAGCCTTAATTGTGGAGCAGTGCACAGGACAGAGGATCAACAGGAAAAGCTACAGAGTAAGCTGAATCCTAGGCGTGGCACTCCATGGAAGATAAGGTATGAAAAGCCTTTTATTCTAAAAGGGACTTTCAATGAAGACAATCTTATGCAGATAGATAAACCTCAGCATCAGAGAAGAAGCAAAGTTAACTATTTAAAACCACTTTCCAAAAGGGTTCTAGCGAAGTTATATGAGAACCCAAGGAACTTCTGTGAAGAACTAAGTAACACTGAGGATACTCTAAACATTGAAGAGTGAAGTGAGCCAGAATCAATGGACTTGGATTACAGCTCCAGTGTTCCCATGCCTCACACCGAACCTATGGAATGTAACCTTTGCTTAAGAGGTAGTTGCTTGCCATAATAATTGTATACTGAAGAAATGAGTCTGCAAATGGTGAAGCTGATAACCATTCTGTTCTAATTGTTTTTCTATTGTTTGGAAAATCCCTTAACACAGCTAAACAGTCAATTGTACAGCCGACAATATTTAACTGTTTAGTCCATGGTGGAACTTTGTTATTATTTGAGGAAAGCCTTACCTCCACTTTAAGTTGTTGTCTCATTTGAACCTAGAGCATTAAGCGGGGAAATAAAGCCTTATTTACCCTCCATTTGGCGTAGTTATTCATTTCAGGGAGCACTACACTACAAGGACCACAATCCTTTGGGTTCTGCAGCTCAAATACTCCCTGATACAAATTAAATGTCAGCAGACGCCCTTACTCTACTACGCCAGTAGGGGTGCCGGCCCGACACTTTATTAGATTTTTGATATCCCGCTCAGGCTACGCATCAGAGCGGTTCACACAAAATAATCTTGGCTACATAGGAAGAAAAAGGAAAAGAACACCATTGTCAATAGGAAAGTGGAATAGACTAGCAAGTTCCAGGAGGGGACAGGTAGAGAGAGAAAAGTATAAGCAAAGACTAAACAGCAAGGGCAAAGAAGCAGGGATCAAAGGCTGTGTGAAAGAGGTGGGTCTTGAGCATGGCTTTAAATCTTACAAAGGAAGATTCTGAATGGAGGGAGGGGGTAAGGAGTTCCAAAGAACAGGGTCCAGAAAAAAAAAAGCAGAATGGCGGGTGAGTTCAAGGTGGGTGCGAAAGGGGGAAGGAAGAGCCAGGTGATGAGAATGGAGAGACCCGAGAAGACAATGTTACATAGAAACATAGAAACATAGAAATATGATGACAGAAAAAGACCACATGGCCTATCTATTCTGTCCTTCCATAACAACTACAACAGTCCCCTTTGGGACTGCTGTTGGGTGTGAAGTTGCAAGAGATCTGAGAGATATTGGGGAAGACCAGTGTGAAGTATTTTGTGAAGAAGAGTGAGCATTTTATAGTCAATGCGGTATTTGAGTGGCAACCAGTGCAGCCAGATGAGGAGGGGGGTGATGTGATCTGAAAGAGTGACGTGTGTGAGAATCCAGGCTGATGTGTTTTGGAGGAGCTGAAGATGCTGGACTTGAAAGGGGGGATACTGGCCAGTGCAACCAAATTAACCCTAACATCACTTGACAGGACATTCCACTGCTGCAGTCCGGAGCTCAACAGCTCTGCCTTACTCTTAGGTAGTTCCATATCCCTGATTAAGTCATTCAGTTAACTTTGTGTTATGAGATGTGGTTCAGAGGAGGAGGAAGGGAGAAAATTGGGGTCATGTGACATTGATGGTTCAGCACCAGAAGTTTCATCCTCCTCCTCTTCCTTATCTGACTCAAGTGAGAATCTGGAGCATCAGGAACTGGCAGTTCTTCTCTGTGGGGTACTGGGCATATAGCTGATGGAATATTTGGATACTGCACAGTCCGCTTTTTCTTCTTCGACAAACCTTTCCCAACAGGAGGCAAGCATTGGAACTGCAAAAGACATGGTTTTCTTTTTTCTATTCAACCACTGGCGAAGATTTGTTGTCCAAGTGATGCAGCATATGCATGGGACCCAGCTCTTGTCTTGATCTCCAAATTTGCAGCCAAAGTAAAAGTGGTAGGCTTTCTTAATCAAAGCAGTTATACTGTTTTTGTGATGCAAAAGTTACCATCACAAATGTAAGAGAAGTGATCTGCATTGTTCAAACAATTACAAGGCATCTCTCACTTTGGCTAAACAGAAAGAATCAAGCACTGAGAAAACTGGTCTACAGCCAAAATACTACAGACACATCTTGTTCATTAAAAAAATGTGTAATTTGTTCTGAGAGTGATGTAATTAAGCTGAGTTAGGATCATTCTATGACTACTAGGAATAACATGATGCAATTCATATCATGCATGATTTAATAGCACCTTCAAAATGTATCATTCCTTAATTGTTTTGCCTGAAAAGCAAGTACTGTCCAAACAAAAACATAGATTTATCACAAATCCAGTCGAAGATGTGCATTTTAGTAATTTATGGTTTAAATTGAGATCTCTTCCCATTGTAACTCAAATATCCTTAGCACTTCCGAAGTCGAGATCATATGTACTGACTCAGTGTTGTAAATTGTAAATTAAAGCCAATAAACAATTTTAAGCATAATTTTCGTCCTCAGTGACCCAGATTTAGTAAAGTGTGACTGAATTTATTTCAGAAGCATTTTGGCTATAGAACGGTGTACTCTCTCACTTGGAACATCTGCATATGCCTATACACGTAATTAAACTCTAGAATTCGTCAACAGAGGATGTAGTAAAAGCTGTTAGCGTAGCTGGGTTTAAAAGAAGTTTGGATAAGTTCTTGGAGGAAACATCTATAAACCATTATTAAAGTGGACTGGGGTGAAATCCACTGCCTTTCCCTGTAATAAGCAGCATGGAATCTGTCCACCTTTTGGGAAACTGACAGGTACTTGTGACCTGGATTGGTCACTGTTTGAAATAGGATACTGGGCATGATGGATCCTTAGTCTGACCCAGTATGGCATATCTTATGTTCTTACTCTGTGCACAGGTAACACTTTAGGTCTGACACAAACGATTAGCACAATATTCTTCAAACGTCGTGCATCAATACAAGTTCTTGCTATGTTTAAACCCCTACTTTGTTTAATCCCAGTTACATGTATTACCCCTCACTTCAACTATTGTAATAGTTTACTACACGGACTACCACTCAAAAACATAAGCATACTCCAGAGAGCCCAAATCATCACTGCCAGGGTTGTCACCAAAGCCTGCCTAACCGACCATATAACCCCTATCCTACAAGACCTACACTGGCTCCCAGTAAAGAGCCAAATAAAATATAAGATACTTATAACAACATTCAAACTGCTTAAAGACATCTCCCCCTCCTACCTAACTACCCTCCTACATACACCACCTGTATCCAGAACACGCAGACAAAACGCAAACCACTCACTTGTAACAACCCAAAGCCATTTGCAGGACAAAAAAAACCCCATAAGCTCTAGGGCCTTCTCATTCACTGCACCCAGCCTCTGGAATGAACTACCACTATCAACTTACATGACCAAAGACCTACAGCTATTTAGAAAAGGACTCAAAACGTTCCTATTCTCTGAGCATTTTGGAAACTCAACTGAAACCTCCCCCCTCACAAACAGACATACAATCCACTCAAGGAATGCCCCTCTAACCACCCTCACCACATACATGCTACCCCTCCCCCTTTTTTCTCTTGTAGACACCCACAAACAGTGAACTATGTAACTTAAACTAAGGGGCTTGTTTACAAAGCCGCGGTAGCGGTTTGCGATCGTAATCGGAGCCGCGGCCCCATTGATTTCAATGGGGCCGCGGCTGCGATCGCGATCGCGAACCACTACCGCGGCTTTGTAAACAAGCCCCTAAGGCTCCTAAGCACAGCTATGATCCTCACCTTTTAAAACTGCAGAATACACTTTGTACCTATGTAAATAGTAAATATTGATCTACCAAGCTCTGCTAAGCTTATACAAAATTTGATTTGTAAGATATGTTCCTGTAAATAGTTTAAATAATGTTCCATGTAAAATGTTCTGCTCTCATTCTGTTAAATGTAAACCGCCCCTGATCTCTGGAAGGGGCGGTATAGAAGAACTAAATAAATAAATGTATCCTACCTTAGTTCCATGTAAGGCCTAATTCTCTTAAGTTCATGTTATTTGTTTTATGTAAACTGCTTTGACTCAAGATAAAGTGGTATATAAAATGCGTTACATACGAGAAAAAAATAAAATAACAGCAGTATAGCCACCAGGCCTTTATGTTGTGCTGACAGGTGTTGGAGGAGAAGCTGCTGTATCCCCTCACACCAGCGCAGGCCACCCTAAGCATCTGGGAGAGGGTCTTCATGGCCCTGGCAAGGTGAGAGCACCATATCACACTCAAAGACACAGCTCACAGGGGAACACCTAGCTGTTGGTAGACAAGCAGGCAGGCAGGGAGATAAGGTAGCCAGGGATGGGTAAAAAGGCATCCAAGACAGAACAGTCTCTCAGGGCGACATCCTTTGAAGGTTATGAAAGAGCATCGGTAGCCAGAGTAAGCAAAGAGAGCAGTGTAGTCACAGATACACAAACAACCAGAAGCATATTTTGAAACCGATAGGGAGAGTAGGCACACACATACCAGCAGAGCAGTGGCAAGGGAGCATGAGGCATGAGACTGGCAGGACACTGCTGACACATGGTTAGGGGTGCTGGGATGGGAGGCTGTGGCATATGGGCATGTCTGCAAATGCCATGGGCCACCAAGAAGCAAGGCCATGTTCGCAGGCATGCATGAGGCCTTGCAAGGAATCACAACCCTTGTCAGGGCACATGCAGAGCACAATGTAAACATGGTTGCAAACAGGGCTGAAACAGAGCCACAAAAGAGGGAAAGCAGCCACACTGTGACCAGATAGCTGCCATCTGTGGTTGTGCACTATCAGCACTGCACAGCAGTTATACTGGGAACCAGAATGTCAGAAGGGAGGGATGGAAGATATGACCTGCACCCTGAACCATGGTGCTCGCAATGACGACATGCCACAGCTGCTGCATACCTGGACAAGGCTGACCTTCAACCTAAAGTCATCTATTTATTTCTATGCTGACAATATTCTTCTTATATCCAATCTTGACAGTTCTCTTCTTGAGTTCTCTGCAATTAATGATTGTCTTAGGAAAGTGGCAACATGGTTTCACGAGAATGCATTGAGGTTAAACCCTCAAAAAACAACAGCCACTTGGATAACGGGGATGTCTACCACACCCCAAATTGCCCCTCTTCTTGATGACATCCCCATTCTCCTTCATCCTTCTTCAGGTACCTGGGTATCTTCATTGATTCAGAGCTCTCCTTTTCTGCTCAACTTAACCAACTGACCAAATCTATCTTTGCCGCTCTCCGCCATTTTCAAGCTCTGCATTCTCTTCTAAATCCAGCAGGACAGACATCCCTTCTCCTCAGTATGATTATTGGATGGCTCAGTTATTGTACTACAAACTATTATGGGCATCCTGCATATCAATTAAAGAAACTCAAAACTATCCAGAACACAGCCAGATGCATCTGTTCGTCTACAAGGAAATTTGAACATATCATCCCCCTTATTCATAAAGCATCACTGGTTCCCAATCTTTTTTCAAATTCTTTCCTTGGCCCATTGTGCCTTGTATAATGAAGCCCCCAAAGTACCTTTCAACTCTCATAATTCCTTATGCCCCTTCTTGCTGTCTCCGCTCACTCTATCTGCACATCTTGTTGTGTGGAGGATATTGGATTGGATTCCCCCACTCATTAGAGGAGGTGATCGTGAAGTGCTCCTTCAAATATGAGAACAGAAGAGGATTTTTACTCTTAATTCTGATTCCCCACACAGTTTAAATTCATAACTTGATTGGTATAGTCTTTTGTGAATTTAATTGATTGGTTTGGCGACTGCATGGTTGCTTTTTGCTTTCCAATCATTCTTTGCGGTAATCAACTTGGCTGGCAGACACCAGATGCCAGTTCTTTTTAAAAAGTATGTTCTTTCCGATGTGATCATTCATGAGCAATCTCCTTTCTGTGATCAATGGGGATTTTTTGCCTGATGTAGGGTCTTTGAAAGTTGGAATAGACCCGAAACGCAGTGCTGTGTCGTGGAGAACCCCGTTTTTGCATTTCCATGGTTTTTGAAGATCGTCTAGCTCATCAAGTTACAGTTAAGTGTCTGTTTTATTTTTTGTTTCATGAAAATTCTTTGTTGCTTGTTGTTTTACTGCAAAACTTATGATTAAAATGGACGTAGCCTGGAGTAGGGGTTAAGTCTTCACAAAGACATTGTCGACAAAAAATCTTTTGTGGCAGGAACTTGCTTCATAGTGATTTGGCTTTTTTTGATAGTTTGATCATTTCTGGGCTTAGGCCATTTCCATTCAGCCCACTGAGATTTTTTGTTTTGGTGGTGAATCCGCTTACTCCATGACAATTGCAACCAGAGCCAGACTCGAATCTACAAGGAATTCAACATTCTTTTGTGTGGCACCATCACTTTGGAATAGTTTTCTCCTAGTTATCCAATTAGAATCTGACTACAAAAAATTCAGAACCCTATTAAAAACATATTTCTTTGAGCAGACTTTCCAGACAGGGGCGGTCCAGGGATAATCATCTGGCATATGTTGTATAATAAACTCCCCCCTATTTTACGTACCATTTGGACATTAAGTTAGTCTTATGTCTATAATTTTTAGTTTGTCTTTGTGTTCTACTCTCCGGTAATTATTGGAGTTCTTTACTATTACTTAGTTTTAATTATTAGAATCTCTGTAAACCACTCTTTATGTCTAAAAGAAAGGGCGGTATATCAAATGCAATAAATCAATGGCATTCCTAGCCTCCCCGTGTTGTTGGTGCCCCCTCATGTGGCGTGGGGCACCTCCCCAACCCCAGATGGCTCCACCGAGGCAGCATGACCAAACTTACGATTAAGCAGGCTTGCCGCGGTGTCTTGTGCTCCAGGTGCCAGGAGAAAAGAAGGCCATCCCCTGGAGTGCGAGGCACCACGGCAAGCCAGCTTAATCATAAGTTTTCCGTGCTGACTCTGTTGGCCTGGTGGGGGTGCACCCCCTCCCAGGTCAGGTCACATCCACTGCCTCGCCCTTGGTATGCCATTGCAATAAACAATAAACAATTTTACAAAGGATGTCCAAGTGCAATTTGGGACATACAAGTCAAAATGTCTGAAAAAAAGCAGGCGCGTCCAAGTTCAGGCACGATTACACAAATGTGGGCGTGCCCGATATGAACATCTACATGGATGTCTATATAGACATCCCCAGAAGAGCATTCCAGCAAAGGGACTTTTAATAGCCTAATAGTTAGAATAATGGCCTAGGACCAGAGCAGCCAGCATTCAAATCCCCCTGCTGGGGTCTTGTGACCTTGGACAAGTCACTGAACTCTCTTTACACTCTCTGGATGTCTTAAGGCCAAAACAAGCACTTTCTTGATGCCTATTGTCACACTCCCCCTGCTGGCCAAGCCAATAGGCAGAAGGGTGGCCTCATTTATTTGCCTTTATGTAAAGAGTCACTAGATTTTTCTCTCACCAGGGAATTCTGGGAGTTGTAGTTTCTCACAGTTACTTGTAGACAAAGTAGTTGCAACCACTCGGTTTGTTTAAGGCAAAACAGAAAATTTATTTTTGATCTGGGTTCCCCTTTCACATCAAAATTCAAAAACGCAAGGCAGTAAGGGATTATTCTCCAAAAGAAAACTCAACTGGAACATAAAGCGTCTAGAACATCAGAACTTGGTAAAACCCTTTTCACACACAGTAGCTGTTCACAGCCATTCTTCAGCAGCAGGAAAATCACAGCTACTTTCCTCAATTTTAAATCAGGTACAGTTCTTTTTCCTTTATCACAAACTGTTCAGTTAACACTCAGGATTCCAGGAATGTTCTTTACTTCAAATGGAAGCTTCTGTTTCTCTTCTAGCTAAGAGACACAGGCTATGAAAAGACTTCCCTTCCTAGTCTTTCTTCTAGCACATGTGAAAGCTTCCCTTCTTACAATAAGAACAATCCATGGGTATTACATCGGACTCAGTTTCAGGCATACACAAATCTACTTGCATATCTTCCTGTATTGCAAGTTGTCTGTCCCTCTCTGGACTTTTACTAGCAGATTCAAGCTTACTGTTTGGAAGAAGCTTCTGGAATTCCCTTACAAATTGCTCTCCTGGAGAAAGGTTAGCTGTGCTTTGAGAATAAGCCCCTCTATCCTGCAACAGTTGCCTTAGCTTCTTAATTCAGTTCAGGTCTGTCTTACTGCCCTTGGCTGGGTTCTGGTTATCAGCATTTGTAATAGCTTTCACCCACCTTCTGGCAGCTCGGGTTCCTGGAGCACTCTGCTCTGCACTCTTTCTCAGTTCATTAGCAACGTCCTCAGCAAAGCTTCTGCTGGACTCTGAAGCAGACACACCTTTTTCAAAAGGATTACTTCACTTGTTGCTGGAGCCAAATTTCCCTGTGGAATAAAACCTTCCACGTCTCCCTTCTCTGGGCTTCCTTAAACCAGGTTTCTCCTTTGAACCCTCTGGCTTCAGTACTCCCTCTGAACCTTCTGTTTCCTTTGCTCCTCCAGATTCTCCAGCTCTTCCAGCTTCCTCAGCCCTCTCTGACTTCAGTGACGCAGGTTTAAAAAGGTGCTTTCCAGCCACCACGCCCTGCTCTCTGCACACGTGTTTGTTATCAGAGCTCAAACCTGACCCTACGTTAGGGCTTGGGCGGGGCTCTGCCTCAGCCAAAGCATGCTTCTCTAGTTTGTTTGTAGTTTGAGCTCTCTGGGAACCTTGCCTTTCTTCTGTCTTAAAGGTGTAGTCCCTATTTTCCTCTATTTCCATATGCTCACTACAGCTCACATTGTCACACTATTCATGCCTACAGCAGGTCTAAACTTGGAAGGGGTCTCAGATATCCCTGATGTTTCTAAAATCGAGCAGCGATGTCTAAGTCCATTGCACCTCCCCAGACATGCTTCCTCACACCTCTGCACAGGAGACATCTTTGAAAGCCATTTGTAAAATGGCTCCAGGGACGTCTCTGTGGTTTGGACATACACATACACATTTAAAATGACCTCCAAATTCTCAAAGTTGGGAACATAAATCCTTTGAATATCGAGCCCTAAACCTCAAAATTTTGAGATTCCTGCACATACTTTCATGGTGATGCTTTGAACCTGCCTTAAAGTGGATATAATGTACACCCGGGTCTGCAATCCTGTAGGTGATCCCCTTCATGCCCTTTCAAATTATGTGTAAATTAATGATAGGTCTTAGAACACAATTGCAAGTCCTCCTGAATAGAGTAGGTATAGATAGTATCTGAGTGATTTTGAGAAAGAGGTTTGTTTATTTATTTATTTATTAGCTCATGCCTTTCCAGTAGATGATCAAGGCATGTTACATTCTGATAAATTAGTTATTTCCCTATCTTCAGAGGGGCTTACCATATCAATTTTTATGAATGAAGATTAGGGTTAGAGGAGAAACATGTCTGAATAGCGTATTGAAATGTTTGGCAGGGTCTGGAAGTCACAATAAACTTTGGATATTATATTCTGGTGCTTACAAACAAACTGATAAAGTATTTCTACTGCCCAGGCAGGTGCTTACCTGAGCATCTGTATAGTCAGGGAAGAGTCACACAAAGCTTAAAATCCTGAATTTCAAAAATAATAATTTTGGAAAAATCAGGAAGCACCTTAAAGAAACACTGGCAGTGGGAGGAGATAAAGGAAGTTGAAGAGCTGTAGGTTAAATTAAAAGGAAAGAGTAATAGATATTTCTGTTAAAAAAGTAAATAAAAGTAAGAGGAAGAAAAGACCAATAAGATTTGAAAAGAAGGTGACTGAAAAAGTAAGAGCAAACAGTTATTTAAAAAGTACAAAGGATAGCCCGCTTCCTTCTGCTCACGGGGAGACGGGGGGAGTGGGTGGGAGATGGGAGGGGACTGAGAGGTGGGGGGCAAGGGGGGTGGTGGGTAGCGGGGGTAGGGGGGGGGTATGAGAAGGTAGGGGGTTTAGAGTTTGGAGTGTGGAACTGTTATTCTATTCTAGTGTACTGTTGTATTGTGGATGGTGTGGAAAAAGTTAAATAAACATTTAAAAAAAAAAAAATGTACAAAGGATATCAACATGATGGGTATAAGAAAAAATATCCGGCCAAGCTGAAAGAATCAGGGTGGAAAGATAGCTAAATGTAGCCAGAAGGTTAAAATAAATAGATTACCTGTTTGTTGCCCCAGGAGGAGTGCAAGGCTTCACTCCTAGCACTGGCGCCTCAGATAAATGAAAAGAAATGTAATCCTGGATTTGCAGGCTTTAGAAAGCCTACTTTAATGCTAAAAATGAAGCTTAATTTAAAAACAAGTCCTAGCCCCATTGGAAAGCATTGAGTGTGCTGGGGGAAGTGCAGGGGGATCTCTTTAGTGAGCAGTCTTTCAAGAGGGAAACTGCAGAGACTGATGCAGGGAGGCAGTATTTACATTTGCTGCTTCAGAGGCTTACAAGAACAGCACAGAAACCTAAGAAATATTCTAATTGGATGTAGAAAAATATGTGTTACTAGAAATTTGGAGTTTTTTGCCCTTTTCCAGAACAGTGCTGGGCTATTATTTGCAGTTCTAGCAGTAGAAGACCACTAAACAGTTTATCTTAGCAGGACTGAAGTGAAACTGAAAGAAGCAGTTGGAGACTGAAAAAGAAGAGGTTTGTGTGTGTTTTGAAAGTTTAAGGTAACTGGAAATTGGGTTAAAAAGATTTAACTTTAAGTCATTGGTCTGCTTATTGTTTGATGCCCGCTTAGAGAGAGAATTGGAAGACAGAGAGTTAACAGACTGAGTTTTATTAATTGTGCCCTGTGTTTGAAGCACAGATTTGCTGGGTGCAAGCAGTATTGGAGGGAAAGAATTTGCTCAAACAGCTCAGAGTACAACCTTGTGACTTAATTTTCATTTTAAAAGTTCTGGTTTTGGACAGAACTAAGAGAGAGTGTATAAGGAAGGAACAGAGGGAGCTTCTTTAAGAATTTTTTTGAAGCAGAGAAAAACTTCTGAGCATAAGGAATTGGCTCAGCTTTTGTCTGTTGAGAAGTACAACCAAAATCCTAAAAAGGATTTCTTGGAGCAGGATTTGAAAAGAAACGGGGAAACCTTTCCTGCTTTATATATTGGAAAGTTTCTAAGGAATACTGCATTAAGCTCCTTCAAGGAACTAAATATTCTGCAAGCTAAGATTGTAGCAATGCTTCTTAGAGGAAAGAAATATTTTAAATCCAGTGTAGAGGAGCTGGTAGTTCTGCTGGGCATGCGGTTGGAGTCCTCTGAGGAAAGGGGAAAGCGCCTTTCTTTGAAACAACTTGAGAAATTAGAAAGGAAAACGGCATTGAACTCCTCTAAGGAACCTAAGATTACTGGAAGCTGAAACTATAGAGAAACTCTTTGGAAAATATATCTGTTTAATCTTGTGAAGGAATCTAGATAGCTCTGCTCAGTCTGTGCAGTTTAGAATCCTAAGGGTAGTGACACTGCTGCATGCTATTGGAAGCAGTGCAGAGGAAGAGAGAGGCACTGGTTTTAGACTTCTGGCAGAAGGGCACTGCCTAATTAGGGATTAAGCTAGAAAATTCCTGAGTTCTTAAAGGAATAACTTTTTATGACTTTGAAAGGTGTGACTGGACAGTGTTTGTGTGGGCTTAGACAGGGACATTCAATTATCTTTTATTTTTGGATAGGATTAGGGACACTATGCTACATCATATCCCAGTCAACATATTAACCCCCAAGTGACTGTGGACACAGCCTCAATTTAGATTCATTTTATTTATTGATTTATTAAAGTTAGGGAGTAGGTACAGTCCAGATCATCACTGGACCAGAGGAATCCTGAATTCCTTTGACATCGGATCTCCTAGAAGAGGATACCACGGGACTTCTGGGCCCCTTCGCAAGAAAGTTTCTGAGAAGAAAGGTACCAGTACACAAACACCCTGAGAGACTAAAAGTACTATATTTCTGAGCTCATGCTTTACATTACTAATTGAAATACATACAGATTACTCTGGCTAATAAGAAAACTTACCTCTTTAAATGTGGAAGTTCCTGTACAAAGAAGTAAATTCATAGTAAGAGATAAACTGTAAAGAGTAAGCTAAAGAGAAAAATGGAAATACTTGAGTATTTTGAATTAGAAGACTTCTGTGAACAAAAGAGAAAAACTGAATGTTGATTTACTTCTGAGTTCTAAGATGCAACCGTGTATAGATACCTTATTGATTCAACTTGTTTAACTAACGGTTAAAGTTTCTGAATCCATCTTTAAGCTTGTTCAACAAGTTATATGAGCTTAATAAATTTTTTGAAAATTCTGTTTATAGACACTAAGGTGTTCTGTGTCCCATTCTTGCAAAGTCTATCCTATCACCATAATTGTAACATCACCTTGGTAGGGGCTTATCCAACTTAGTTTATTTTCCTCTCAGCCTTTCTCCACTCAACAATGGAGATGGATGAGACAAGATTAATGACTTCTGTAAGCCTCTACCAGAGGGGGACATCAGACTCTGAGGTATCCACTTGGCCCACTGGCCTACACTACAACATCAGTGGTAATGTTGTAAGAGTCTGACCCTGCCCTTCTTTGGGAGTGGGGGGATACATAAAGAAATCAAGTAAGGTGACCAGACCAGACTCTTTTTTTCATATATATCAGTGAACAGAGAAAGCTAGAAATGGAATTGTAAAACAGAGACAAGAAGAAATGAATGGAAGGGGGCAAGGAAAAAGTAGAAATGTCTAATAAATGCTTTTGTGTGATACTATCACTGAAGAAGGAATTGGAGAAGGACTGTGGTTGGTTGGCAAGAATATGTAGAGTAGTGGGGTAGACGCATTGAGGGTTCCTTGAGAAGAGGAGTGCATTCCAGAGCTCTCCCAAAAGGCGATTTTTGCTGAATTTACTGCTTAACTGTGAGCTCTATCTGTTTGTCTCCACATATTTATCTATCTTTTTGTTCATATTGGTGGGTTCCCTTACCTACTCCATTGCTGTAGAGTTTTTTTTACCTATCTTTCTCTTAGTCTACCTGAGTGACTACCCCTCCCCCCTGCTGAGCTTTTGTTGTAGACCTCCATTTCCTGTTCTGCACGTGGGCTTGCTCACTCAGATTACCTTTCTGTTCCTTGAGGAGTGCTTTCCAGAGCTCTCCCAAAAGGTGATTTTTGCTGAATTTGCTGCTCTGTCCCCAGAACGTGTTGCATTTTAAACTTTTTTTCCTGCTCTAGCCTACCTAAGGGACTACCCCCCTCCCCCCCCTGCTGAGGTATTGTGTAGCCCTTCTTCCTGTCTCCTCCTCCCCCGTGTGCATAGTCTGTTCTGTTTGCCTCTCTCTGCTCTGGGAAGAGCAGTGCCCTCACAGTGCTCTGCTAGAGAGGTGGATATTTAACTCCTGTGACGACTTTGCTGTGAGTTCTAGCTGTCTATTTATTTATTTATTTATTTGTTGTCTTTATTGGTGCACTACTTCACCTCCCTGTTCCCTTTAGTTTTGCACTTCAGCTTTCTCAACTGTATAACTCACCCTGCCTCTCTCAACTAACTGGCCTTTGTGTGGTAGCCAGGTTAACTGTTACTTTAAATTAAATATCTCTCCCTGCTCTGTCCCCAGAACATGCTGCGTTTTAAACTTTTTTTCCTGCTCTAGCCTTCCTGAGGGACTAACCCCCTCTCCCCCTGATGAGGATACAGGACAGGGTACCTTGTAACAGCCCTCTTTTAATAGGTCTTATTTCCCTCCCTCCCTCCCTCCCCAACCCCTGTGGTAATTGTAGCTTTATAGGTACTTACACTTCTTAGAGGAAAGGGGCTGCTCTCAGGTGCAGCTCTTTATCCAAATCAGTCATACATTGAGGACCTGAGAGTGATTAAGCTTCAGGTGAACAAGGTATATTAGAGGTATTAGATACACTTTTATTAGTATAAGCATCTACCACCAACCATTAGTAAGTACAGAATTTAAAGACCTAAACACAAGCTTTAAACTAAGATGCAGACAACAGTCCAGCATCAAGATGGGGGCTTTCCAGTCTTTTGCATTGAGTGTCACATGTATGATTTTCTCCCAGTTGGTGAGAGGTCTTACGTATGCACTAAGTGCAAGGAGCTCTTTGCTCTCAGGGAACAAGTCTGTTCTCTAGAAGCTAGAGTAGCAGACCTGGAAGACATAAGAAAGACAGAGAACTACATGGACGAGACCTACAGGGATATAGTCCTGAAGTCCCATCTCCAGTCTGGCAGCATCCCTGTTGCCATTGAGGAGAGAGGTCACGTGACAGGAGAGCATCACCCTGGTGTGGCAGGATGTGATCCTGTAACTAGGACCTGTCCTCCAGGTGATGTAAAACCCTCTCACACTGAGGACGTTTCTCCAGTGCCATGTGCCCATGAGGGAAGGGTAAGAACAGCTGTTATAGTTGGTGATTCAATCATTAGGCATGTAGATAGCTGGGTGGCTGGTGGACGTGAGGATCGCCTGGTAACATGTCTGCCTGGTATGAAGGTAGCGGACCTCATGCACCGCCTAGATAAGATCTTAGATAGTGCTGGGGAGGAGTCTGATGTCTTGGTACATGTCGGTACCAATGACATAGGAAAATGTGGTAGGGAGATTCTGGAGGCTAAATTTAAGCTTTTAGGTAGGAAGTTGAAATCCAGAACTTCCAGGGTAGCGTTCTCCGAAATGCTTCCTGTTCTACATGCAGGACCCAAAAGGCAGGCAGAGCTCCGGAGTCTCAATGCGTGGATGAGACGATGGTGCAAGGATGAGGGTTTTGGGTTTGTTAGGAACTGGGGAACATTCTGGGGAAAGGAGGGGCTCTTCCAAAGGGATGGGCTTCACCTTAACCAGGATGGAACCAGACTGCCAGCATTAACCTTTAAAAAGGAGATAGAGAAGCTTTTAAACTAGAAAATAGGGGAAAGCCGACAGTCGCCCAAGAGCGCATGGTTCGGAAGAAGGTATCCTTGAAGGATACTACCAAAAGCAGTGAGGTTCCAAAAAAGAGTAAAGTAGCCCAAATGCCCTTGAGTATGGTGCAGACAGAGCGTAAAGATTCAAAATTACCCATGCCTACCAATAGCCAGATTAATATGAATAAAATACAGTCTCTAAAATGCTTGTATGCAAATGCTAGAAGTCTAAACAATAAGATGGGAGAGTTTAGAATATATAACACTAAATGAGAGGTTAGATATGATTGCAATTTCAGAGACATGGTGGAAGGAGGATAACCAGTGGGACACTGTGATACCTGGATACAAACTATATCGTAATGATGGAACTGATCAAATTGGTGGAGGGGTTGCGCTCTATGTTAGAGAGGGCATTGAGTCAGAAAGGATTAAAGTTTTGCAGGAAACAAAATTTGCTGTAGAATCTCTATGGATTGAAATTCCATGTATGAAGGGGAAGGTGATGGCAGTGGGGGTGTACTATCGACCGCCTGGCCAGAATGAACAAATGGATGATGAAATGCTCAAAGAAATCAAGGAAGCTAACAAAAGTCACAGTACAGTAATAATAATGGGTGATTTGAATTACCCCGGTATCGACTGGGTCAGTGTCACGGCAGGACATGCTAGGGAGATAAAGTTTCTAGATTAAATAATTGACTGCTTCTTGGAGCAGCTGGTTCATGAACCGACCAGAGGGGAAGCCATACTGGACCTAGTCCTTAGTGGAACACCAGATCTGGTGCAAGAAATAAGGGTGTTGGGGCCACTTGACAATAGTGATCATAGCATGATCATTTTTGATTTAATTAGTGGAGGAGGGATAGTAAAGAAATCCACAGTACTACCTTTTAACTTTCGAAAGGGAGACTATGATAAAATGAGGAATATAGTTAAGAAAAAAGTAAAAGGAGCGGTTGCAAAGGTTAAAGACTTACATCAAGCTTGGGTGTTGTTTAAAAATACTATCCTGGAAGCCCAGGCCAGCTGTATTCCATGCATTAAGTGGAAGAAAGTCCAAAAAATTGCCAGCATGGTTTAAAGGTAAGGTCAGAGAGGCTGTTGCTGCCAAAAAAGCATCTTTCAGGAAATGGAAAAAAGAGCCAAATGACGAAAACTGCAAACAGCACAAGCACTGGCAAGTTAAATGCAAAGCATTGATAAGGCAGGCAAAGCGAGAATTTGAGAAGGAACTTGCTACGGAAGCAAAAACACGAAATAAAGACTTTTTCAAGTACATTCGTAGCAAAAGGCCTGTGAGAGAGTCAATTTGACCGTTAGATGACAGAGGGGTAAAAGGGGCAGTAAGAGGAGACAAGGCTATAGCAGAGAGACTGAATGAATTCTTTGCTTCGGTCTTTACTGAGGAAGATGTAGGGATGTTACCCAAGACTGAAGTGGTATTTAAAGGTGATACTGCAGAGGAATTGAGAGAAATATCTCTACACCGGGAAGATGTATTACAACTATTTGATAAACTGAATAGTAGTAAATCACCTGGACCGGATGGTATACATCGAAGAGTGTTGAAAGAACTGAAATATGAGATTGCAGACCTGCTATTAGTAATCTCTGAACTGTCATTAAAATCATCTGTAATACCTGAAGATTGGAGGATCGCCAATGTTACGCCAAGGGTTCCAGGGATGATCCGGGAAACTACAGACCGGTGAGCCTGACGTCAGTACCAGGGAAAATTGTAGAAACCATCATAAAGAACAAAATTACACAGCATGTAGATAGTCATGGCCTAATGGGAGACAGCCAACATGGCTTTAGACAAGGAAGATCTTGTCTTACTAATCTGAAAGTTTTTTCGAAGATGTGAATAAACAGGTAGACAAAGGTGAGTCGGTTGATATAGTGTATCTGGACTTTCAGAAAGCCTTTGACAAGGTCCCTCATCAGAGACTTTTGGCAAAACTAAAAAGTCATGGGATAGGAGGCAGTGTACTATTGTGGATCGGGAACTGGTTAAAAGATAGAAAGCAGAGGGTAGGGCTAAATGGCCAATTTTCCCAATGGAAAAAAGGTGAATAGTGGAGTACCCCAGGGATCTGTACTGGGTCCGTTACTTTTTGACATATTCATAAATGACCTGGAAAAGGGAATAACTAGTGAGGTTATCAAATTTTCAGATGACACAAAACTGTTTAAAGTTGTTAAAACCCAAAAGGATTGTGGAAAACTGCAGGAGGATCTGGATAAATTGGAAGACTGGGCATCAAAATGGCAGATGAAATTTAATGTGGACAAGTGCAAAGTTATGCACCTAGGAAAGAACAACCCACACTATGGTTACACAATGCAAGGTTCCACATTGGGAACCACCACCCAGGAAAAAGATTTAGGAGTCATCGGGGATAACATGTTAAAACCCTCTGCCCAGTGTGCAGCGGCGGCCAAGAAAGCAAATAGAATGCTAGGTATCATAAGGAAAGGAATGGAAAATAAAACAAAGGATATTATAATGCCTCTGTATTGTTCCATGGTACGACCACACCTTGAATATTGTGTGCAATTTTGGTTGTCATATCTTAAAAAGGTTATTAGAAAAGGTACAGAGAAGAGCCACCAAAATGGTAAAGGGGATGGAAGGCTACTCCTATGAAGAGAGGCTACAAAGGTTAGGGCTCTTCAACCTGGAAAAGAGACGGCTGAGGGGAGATATGATAGAGGTCTATAAATTAATGAATGGAGTGGAACGGGTAAATGTAGATCGATTGTTTACGCTATCAGAATATAGAAAGACTAGGGGACATGTAATGAAGCTACAGGGTAAACTATTTAAGACAAATAAGAGAAAATATTTTTTCACTCAACATGTAATCAAACTCTGGAATTTGTTACCAGAGGATGTAGTAAAGGCTGTTAGTGTAGCTGGGTTTAAAAAAGGTTTGGACAAGTTCCTGGAGGAAAGGTCCATAAACCATTATTAAAAAGGGACCCAGGATATCAATGCTTGACCCAATACAAGCATTGTGGAACCTGTGTCTCTTGGGGATACTGCTAGGTACGTATAACCTAGATTGGCCACTGTTGGAAACAGGATACTGGGCTTCATGGACTTTGGTCTGACCCAGTATGGCATATCTTATGTTCTTATATTCTTAAGCGCTATTCATATTTTGGATGTTTGAAAATTGTCATACAGGTGTCCAAATCACAAGGACATCCCTGGACCCATTTTACAAACCACGTATACGGATGTCCTCGATTTGAGGAAGACCAAGTAGAACGGGGCCGTGCTGGAGGAATGGCCTGGGTGGAACAACAAAGATGCACATCATGGTGCAATTTCAGAATGGCCAAAGCACATTTAGCCCTGGTTAGTGAGACATCCATGCCTATATCTGCTCCTGACCATGAATAAGGTGGAAAAAGTGCTTGTTTCATGGATGTTCCAGTAGAGTGGGAAGTG
Organism: Ichthyophis bannanicus; assembly: GCA_033557465.1. NCBI lineage: Eukaryota > Metazoa > Chordata > Amphibia > Gymnophiona > Ichthyophiidae > Ichthyophis > Ichthyophis bannanicus. The sequence goes on from CM066032.1 coordinate 830,996,278, forward strand.
CAAAATGCACTTTTATCACTGCAGTTATTTTCTGGCCCATGAGATCTCCACATAAATACATACTCCAAACATATTACAGGCCCGCTGATGGACATCTAAGTATCTGAAATGGCAGGGCAGGATATGCTAGTCTCGGGACATAATTTCTCCCCTTTTTAAATACCCGGGCCATGGTGTCCAAGTACAAAGTTCTGGGGACTTGCACATTTGTGAATTGGCCTACACCCATCCATGTACCCGGCCTTGCTATGTATGTGTCTCTAGAACTGGCTATATGGACATTTTTTTGGGATGGAGACGAAGCGATTTCAGAAGGTACATCTACACATATATGTTTCTTCCCTTCATTGATGCCACTGCTCCGTATTTATAGACATACAGGGATAGGTATGGTGCTGCATCTGATAGCCTTTACGTATTATCTAAAATGTGCTTTCATGTGTGCAGGACCATTCCATGTCTAGCCCTAGCAGTAGGTGCAAGCCATCTTCTGTAACGTCCCCCCCTTGGGATGGCTGTTTTGGTTCTGCTTGACCCATGTAAAACCCCAATGAACTGGATGTAAGGTGTGACTTGTGGTTTCCGTTTGAATATGAAGTTGGGTGTTGGAGTTCTGTCTACAGAGGTTCAGTTCTGGGTCTAGTCTTATATTTGTACTCCTGGGGAATCAGTCCTTGATTCTTAAATTGTCTGGAGAGCTCTCAGAAGTATTGCCCATCCCTCTGACTGAATCTGAAACAGAGTGTGGAAACGATGGCTTTCTTTCTAATCTTCACAAGCAGACAAGTCAAGAACCACATTGGTCACAAATAAAATCTAGAAGTACATGGTCCTTCTACAGATTAAGTAAAGATTGGTCTGATAAATTGTTATGAAATTATACATCACTATATTTTGGACATCCATATGTTGTAGTGGAAACCTGTTATACGGTCATTGATGCAATTTTAGCCGCACTTTTCGGTGAAAATATATCCGAGAGTGTCCAGCTCCTTAGTCTGAGACCGTTGGTTTCTATCCATATTGAGATTGTCCCTGTAGTAACTAACGGGCCATTTTTACTCAGTTTTTGGAGGGATTATATACACTAATTTATAGGTAACTACTACCCGCTAACGAACAACCTACACAATTTGTGATAACTTCTACAGATTAAGACAAACTATTTTTAAACCCTTCTATCTTTTTCTTTCATATGTACCACAAGCTAGTAAATGAGTCATTAAATGATTGCATATCTTAAAATTTGTATTAGCCTATTGCTAACAGATGTAGATAAAATAAATATTTTCCGGGAATAAAAGTTCACATCCTTTTCCCTCAAATAATTTTAAAAAAGTTCCATTACTTTATGGTTTTTTCCTCTGATAAACTAAAAGGTAACGGGGAAAAACGAATTAATACCTCACAAAGAACTAAATTCAGGATGATCTATGCAGAAAACATTCATCTTGTGTTATCACATGAATAATATGTAAGAAATCTGGCTTGTGAATCTATGATGCCACTCAATAAAATTTATCATTTTTGATAGGAAGTCATTAATTTGCACTGGTGCTGCTGAACGTGGGCCTGTGCTCTGTAAGCCTGTCTTTGATATATTTCGGCTTTCTCATGGCATTGAATCACATTATAGATTCCTTTTTTCGGGAGTTGAGCTCATTGTGGGTAGGAGATGGATTTCTCAGACATATGAATAGCTCAAATGCAAAGGATATGGATGTCGAATAGCAATGAAGGTCAGAACATTTTCTTCAATATGAATGGTTGTCCTTTTGCAGTTAGGCACCATTTGCAAAGTGAAACTTTTACCTGGCAAACCAAAAATATTAGTTTATAGATTACTGGACATGTGGGGGCTAATTTTATAACAGGATGCATTTGTGCGAAGTTCAAAAAGACACCTGTTTTTTGCCGCTTTATGAAGTTAACATGGACGTCTACATGTCGTCATAAAATAGGATCCTACAGTGACGCCCAACGGTGCTCAAATGCTCTCACACAAATTGACGCCTGCTCTTAAGAAGATATAAATGTTTTCATGTGCTCTAGGTGTGTACCTCAGTATTTTGTAACATACAGGTGTACATCGTAGCTCTACCCCAGCTCCCTAGACTATATCCCCTAGGAGCGCCTACCTGCAGACCTAGAAGACACACCTTTGCTTTCCGGAGCTCTTGCTGTGGGCTTACAGTTTATGAGAGTATCTTCGTGTGTGATTTTATAAGAGCCATTTTCTATGTGGAAAACATACTTTACAAGTGGAAAAGGCTTTACAAAATAACCCCCGGTGAGGATAACCATAGTATTTTAGAAAAGGTACAGTGAATTTGGAACCTTTTCGAAAGTGCTTATAGTGCTGCCAAAGGATAGGAGGCACCCTAGGCAAATCTTTTTCCTAGTGCCTGCTGCTGCTGTCCCTCCCCTCCTATGGCCACTGCTGCTGCCGCCCCTCTCCAGGAGGTTCAGTGGTTGCCATGCTGTTAAAATATCATCTCGATGCTTGCCATCACCTCTGGTGCTGCGGTGCTGTTCCTGTTTCCGCCACCTCCTACTCCACTTCCTGTTTGCATGGGGCCGGACGCTGCTGGTTCAGCGCCACAGCACTAGAGATGACGATAAGCTCTGCAGCCCCATTTCAAAAGCATGGCTCCCACTGTATGTCCTTGAGAAGGATGGCAGCGGCGGCAACAGGCCACCTTCCCATCACTGGTGCGCTAGGCGACCGCCTAGTTCACCTAATGGTAGCACCATGCCTGCCAAAGAAGCGCAGATAGTCGGTGTCATGCACAACAGGAACAGCCATTTTACAAAAAACGGTCCAAAATGAGTAATAGCACTAAGGGGTTTGCATGTGTGAGTAGAACATAAGAAGCCATTTTGCTATTTAGACATGCAAGTGGGGCCGCTTACGCAAACAAGAAATCTGCATGAGGACCTTAAGGATCTGTCCTCCAAACCTCAAGTTTTTTCAGATTGAAGTTGTTTTGCACACCGGAGAGGTCAGCCCAGTTCCCCCCTCAACTGTCCTGCAATGCCTGTGTTCAAATGAGACATGTAGTGAGAGTTAGCTGCGACGTGAAGCAGGAGCAAATGCCGACAGGGCAGTTTTCGGAGGTAAGCATGTATTGCTGTTCTAAACGTGGTGCCAGAACGCCTCCACTACCATGTTATCTAAACTACGTCCAGCACGTTTACTTTTAAATCTCTGCATGCCTGCTCTAAAATTGTTACTCAAGCATGTATGCCGATTTACATGTGTAAATAAGCTTTTCACACATGCAAACAGAGTATAGCTCTTCTGAAATCACCTCCTTAATGTACCGTTTAGTGCATCCTTTTGTGTGAACAAGGGGATGTGCATCCAAAAGCCTGACTGTAGCTGAGACTATATGTCAAAGAGACAGTGTCAGTCTTGGTATAATACGAAAGAAACATTTTCAAAAGAAGGCTCTTGGTAGCCTAAGGTTGTTTTTTCAGCAATCTAACAGTGCCTTATATTTTCAAAGCATTTTTTTACACTCTTCTCTCACGGCTCCTGGGCATGAAATTGAATGAGTTAGAGTCTTTCGGAATGCACTACAATTGCACTACAATTTGCATTTCTGTTATTCATTTCCATCACGCAGCCCCCTCATACTGTCCTTTTAAATGCAGACAAGTAGGAGAATTTCAGGTTGCCTCACAAGAGACTTTGGTCTTCTAAATATCACGTATAGTCCATGTGTATGCCCCACAGAAAGAGTGCACGCAGCTGAGCTGCCTCCGTTTGAACTAGGCCTTTAAAACTAGGAGATTTGGGGATGAAGCAGACATAGGGGAACTGGGTCAGATTCTCTTAGATCAAAGTTAACCTCAAGCACAATTCAACTCCCCTGCTCCCTCACACCCACCTTGGTCTATGTCACACCATTCAGTGCTAGGGGATTTTTTGATTTTCTGTTTTTAAGGTATTACATTTTTTTTCTGTGTTGATTTGTTTATTTTCTTGTGGTACAGACAGGTGACCTTTCTGATGCTTCCTTTGGCATTCTTCTTTTGATCAGCAACAAAAAAGCGAGTGCCTCTAGAGCTTTTTTTTCTGCTGGATATTTATTTTTTTCTCCTTCAGCTTTCAGTGTTGAGCAGCAGCCTAATGGTTGGAGCACTGGCTTGATAACCAAGAGTCCAGGGTTCAATTCCCATTAGCACTCCTTGTGGCCTTGGGCAAGCCACTTAACCCTTCATTATCTTGAAAGAAAATCCATGAGCTTTTGGGTCACCACAAGTCAGCTTTGACTCACTTGCAATTTTTTTCGTTACTTTTTTTCAAAGCTATTTGCTCCCGCCACAATGTATCCCAAGATGCATTTCTTTCAGTGATGTTAAGGCACATTTTCCTCTGCAGTTTTGCTCATCAACACTTCTTTTTTGCACATGATATTTGACAGTGAGTTTGGTGGTAGTGATCATTTAAAAGCCATGGGGCCTACCTGTGATGATGACAGCACAAATTCTGCAGACATTGTCAAGGTGGCATTAAAGAGTCTGATTCTGTAAAGGACAGAGGCCTAAGCAGCAGTTACTGAAGATGTGTATTCTGCTTAAAACCCTTGTAATAGAAAACACAGCCATTCATAGTGTAAACAGCCAGGGATTTCAGAAAATCTAAAATACAATAAATAAAAAGAAATCCTAAAAGCAGATTGCAGTTAAATCAGCAACCACATAGGTATATATTCAACTAGTTCAAACGTTTATGTTTATTAAATATATATCACAAACACACTTTCCCAGAAAAAAAGGTAAAAGTCATGCCCAATATTAACAATCTCGCATTCTATAAAGAATACATTAAGAAGAGATGTGACCCTCCCTAGCCCTCAAAATAGGAAAAAATCAGCTTGGACAGTTTGCACATGGCCTTTTTATAGAAGTTGATACAAAGGTCATAATCAAGCATTGTGTCTCAATCCCTTTGAGTCAGCTTAACAGAATATTCTTTTTTTCAACTTTTTATTTATAAGTTTGCAAATAACTTCCAAGTTGCAACTTGTACAAATAATGGAGACACCAAAGAAAGTGGTCAGTGCTACGAAGGGGCCCGTTTGCTATATCCTGGTAAGGCTGTGTATTTAACAAGCATTTGTAACGCACATTCAGTGCAAAGCCTCTGCATTAGCTGTCAAGGATGTGATTGGCATGTTCCTGGCAGCTAACATGTGACTGAGTATGTTGATGTGAGGCACAATTAACGAGGGTGCACCTAACGATACCCATGGAGGTATCGTTAAGTGCACCCACTCTAATTGCGATGTTAACTGTGCTTACATGCTAATGTGCTCGCCACGCCCCCACTCTACCCCTAACCCACTCACTTTCTACATGAGCGGACTTGATGTGCATCTTAGCGATCGGTAACTGGCGTGCTTGCACTCTAGGCTTCACCATGGCAGATATTGTATGCTATAACAATCTAATTGGTTAGCAACAGTTAATACAAGAACCCTTACCTTACATTGAACTCAGAATCTTCATTAAGTCCACAACAGTGAAGAAAGAAAAATAGTTCTACATTTACAAGGAAGCTTAAGAAAAGAACTCTACTCCAATCTCTTTGCAGAACCTTAGGCCGCGTAAGAAGGAATGACTTCCTCCTGTGTAGATCTATCCACATCAGGAAATATCAACCTTACAGTTGAAAAACAGATCTATTCTTTATGCTAAAAAATAGCTCAACCAAATCTAAATCTGGTTCAGAAGGAAAAGTCACAGTCATGAGAGCACGTGATATTAAGTCCATAGAAGATTCAAGAAAAGTTGTCAAATGCAAACTTTTAGATATCATCTATGAAAGCTGCAACTGCTCTCCAGAAGGAGTCCCTGGAAAATGAAAGGCAGAGGAGACAGGCGATGCGGCTACAGATGGACTTTTCAAAAGGTCCATAAAATATTTCTTAAGCATCTCCTTGGCTGAAATTTGTCAGCTTTAGGAAAACCTACAAATCGAAGATTCCTCTTCTTAGAATTATATTCCAGATATTCAAGCTTTTTCTGAAGAATATCAGTTTGAACCAGGTAGTTTTCACCCTTTTGCCTCCAAAATATCCAGTTTGGCTTTAAAATAGACAAATGAGAAATAGGTTGAACTTGCAAGGAGAAAGGGCCTTACCAATACCTTCTTAAAGAATAACCGCTGACTTGACAAGGTGGAATTCAGCCAACACTGAAAATCCTGCACTGTCTCTAATCGCCGAGGAGGAAACTGGGCTTGACATGGGCTTCCTATGACCAGAAGCTATAGTGCTTGCTCCTGCTGACCTACCACTCCCTGCCTCTGTGTCCATGCCGGCTGTTGAACAGATGCCTTGGGGGCCACATCATCACCAAGCGCTGGAGAAGATGAAACTCTATTAACTCAGCTGAAGCTGGGTCTAGGGCAGTGCTTTTTCAAACTTTTATCTCATATGACCCCATTTTAACAAACAAAAATTTATGTGACCTCAGATGATGAAATCAAAACAGAGGTTTCCAGCCTCCTTCCCCTCCCTCCACTCATCTAAAGCAGGAAGGCAGCAGCAACAGTAGTGGCAACAGCAGCAGCAGTCAGCACAGGGTCCCTTGTGTCGGTGTGCAGTGTGTGCTTACAGATCGCAGTACTCGGCATGGGTTTACAGTTCAAGAGGAAGCTTACGCAGGAAGGGACAAAGGTCTGTGAATGTTCACTGGTTCACAGGCTATATGCTGACTGGTGACTGCCACTACTTGGCATGAGTCACAGTAAAGGTCGAGAGAGAAGGGGAAATAGCCATGTTTCTGTGACCCCATCCGCTGATGATGTGACCCCATTTGGGGTCCCAACCACAAATTTGGGAATCACTGGTCTAGGGGCTGTCTTCATTATTCAGAACTCAGAGTGGCTTCCAAGGCCTGGGAAGATACTAATCCTCTTTACCCAGTAGCGCTTCCAGCCGCGCCGTTCTGAGGGCTGCTTGTACCCCTGCTCCCTGGACAACAAATGCATCTAAAGGTCCAACTCATTGATTCTCAACCTTTCTTCTGTTGTGACAGTCCCAACAAACCACTTCTATGCGTGCGACACACTGAACACTACAATCTGTGGCTGAACAAAAAAAAAACCCCCAAATATTTTATTGTACTTAAAAAAGATACAAGGGAAATGGAAACTATTAACAGAATTTGCCTTTTTAATAAAGTGTTATTGGAATTAAAATGATTTTAATGTATTTTTTTTCTCACACGTTTTAACCTTTGCTTACTTCATTAGTGAGAAATCTGAACTAATGTGCTGCACACAATTTTTCAATATATGGTTGAATGATAGACAAATGCTCACTGAACTTAATGTCAACATTGTAATTTTTTATCCCATTCTGGAATCCATATCAAGCAAAGCTAAAATGTTTTGCCGTAAAGCTTGCTGGGAGGAGAGATACTGAGCATGGTGGGACCATGTGGAAGAGGTCATGGTGGAGGGAGTGGAATGGCAAGGAGATGAGTGAGGAGGATGGTGAGTACAGAAGGTAGAAATGTGGTAATGGGGAGTGGGTGAAAGACAAGAAAATAAGAGGCTGGGAAGGAGCGTGACAGGGAAATGGGAGAGCTAGGGATGGGATGCACAGGAGGGAAGAAAAGAAAATGGAAAGTTGATAGGTAGGTGAAAAGTTAAAAGGCATAGATTGAGAACTAAATGATGATAAGGAGAGTGAAATCTGAGTGGATAGAGAGGAAAAAAAATAAATGTAGGGAAAAGTTAAAAGGGAAAAATCAATAAGTCAGAGAGAGATGTAGGAAGGGAATTGAAGAAGACAATGGGAGTGAAGAGAAATAGCAAATGGATAGAAGGTACTAGAAAGAAAGTTAGAAGAAGAAGACATAGGAAAAAAGAAAAGAGAGACTGAGACCAGTACGATTGGAGAAATAGAATGTACAGCCAACAAAGATAGGGAAAAAGCAATATGTTGTTGATTTTGAATGGAACTTTGGATGGTCTGTAAATTTCCATATTTCACAAGTCTACTGATCATAATACATTGCTTCATTATTTAAGTGCTCATCCTGTACATTTGAAGCAAAGTTTACCTGTGAGCTAGTTCTTCCATTTACGAAGACTCTGTTCATTTGACAATACGTTTTGGGTACATTTACTTGCTAGAAATGTGCGTAAATCCCTATTCTGGAGGACTTATGTTCATGAATGGGCATTTATGTACGTGCTTTGGACAGCTGCTATTACATAAGATAAGAACATAAGATATGCCATACTGGGTTAGATCAAGGTCCATCAAGCCCAGTATCCTGTTTCCAACAGTGGCCAATCTAGGTCATACATACCTAGCAGTTTCCCCAAAAGACACAGGTTCCGCAATGCTTGTACTGGGTCAAGCATTGATATCCTGGGTCCCTTCTTAATAATGGTTTATGGACCTTTCCTCCAGGAACTTGTCCAAACCTTTTTAAAACCTAGCTACACTAACAGCCTTTACTACATCCTCCGGTAACAAATTCCAGAGTTTGATTACACGTTGAGTGAAAAAATATTTTCTTTTATTAGTCTTAAAAGTTTACCCTGTAGCTTCATTGCATGTCCCCTAGTCTTTCTATATTCTGATAACGTAAACTATCGATCTACGTTTACCCGTTCCATTCCGTTCATTAATTTATAGACTTCTATCATATCTCCCCTCAGCCGTCTCTTTTCCAGGTTAAAGAATCCTAACCTTTTTAGCCTTTCTTCATAGGAGTATCCTTCCATCCCCTTTACCATTTTGGTGGCTCTTCTCTGAACCTTTTCTAATATCGCTATATCCTTTTTAAGATACGGCGACCAGAATTGCACACAATATTCAAGGTGCGGTCTCACCATGGAACGGCATAGAGGCATTATAATATCTTTTGTTTTATTTTCCATTCCTTTCCTTATGATACCTAGCATTCTATTTGCTTTCTTGGCCGCCACTGCACACTGGGCAGAGGGTTTTAACATGTTATCCACAATGACGCCTAAATCTTTTTCCTGGGTGGTGGTTCCTAATGTGGAACCTTGCATTGTGTAACCATAGTTTGGGTTGCTCTTCCCTAGGTTCATAACTTTACACTTATCCACATTAAATTAAATTAAATCCACATTAAAGTTGAACTCAACTTCTGTTGACTGTACATAGTTGATTGAACATAGTTCTCCAAAGTTTATTTGTTAAAGTTAAGATGTACATAATTCAAGAATGTTTAATGTAAAAACAGATATATTATACTGTTTCTTTACCTGTTATATGTAAACTGCACCTGATCATTGGAAGGTAGCGGTATATAAGCTCTGTAGTTTCCCGGATCACCCCTCAAACCCTTTTTAAAAATTGGTGTTACATTGGCGATCCACCAATCTTCAGGTATTTGAGATGATTTTAATGATAGTTCACAGATTACTAATAGCAGGTCTGCAATCTCATATTTCAGTTCTTTCAACAACCTTGGATGTATACCATCCGGCCCAGGTGATTTGCTACTCTTCAGTTTATCTAATAGTTGTAATACATCTTCCCGATGTATCAATATTTCCTTCAATTCTTCTGCACCATTAAATAACACTTCAGTCATGGGTAACATCCCTACATCTTCCACAGTAAAGACCGAAGCAAAGAATTCTTTCAGTCTCTCCGCTATCGCCTTGTCGCCTCTTAGTGCACCTTTAACTCCTCTATCATCTAATGGTCCAACTGACTCTCTCACAGGTTTTTTGCTATGAATGTACTTGAAAAAATCTTTATTTCGTGTTTTTGCTTCCGCAGCAAGCTTCTTCTCAAATTCTCCCTTTGCCTTCTTTATCAATGCCTTGCATTTGACCTCCCAGTGCTTATGCTGTTTCCAGGTTTCATCGTTTGGCTCTTTTTTCCATTTCCTGAAAGATGCTTTTTTGGCAACAGTCTTTCTGATCTCACCTTTAAACCATACTGGCAGTTTTTTTGACTTCCTTCCACTTTTCTTAAAGCGTGGAATACAGCTGGTCTGGGCTTCCAAGATAGTATTTTTCAACAACACCCCATTTGACCTGCCAGTGCTTGTGCTGTTTCTAGGTTTCATTGTTTGGCTCTTTTTTTCATTTCCTGAAAGATGCATTTTTGGCAACAAGAGCCTCTCTGACCTCACCTTTAAACCATGCTGGCAGTTTTTTGGACTTCCTTCCACTTTTCTTAAAGCGTGGAATACAGCTGGTCTGGGCTTCCAAGATAGTATTTTTCAACAACACCCAAGCTTGATGTAAGTCTTTAACATTTGCAACTGCTCCTTTTAGTTTTTGCTTAACTATTTTCCTCATTTTATCATAGTCTCCCTTTCGAAAGTTAAAAGATAGTACTGTGGATTTCCTTACTATCCCTCCTCCACTAATTAAATCAAAGGCCGTCATGCTATGATCACTATTGCCAAGTGGCCCCAACACCCTTATCTCTTGCACTAGATCTGGTTTTCCACTAAGGACTACTTACTACTGTAAGCACGCTCGTAAGTCCCATTGCACGTACCTTTCATAGGGGTGTGCACAGGGGCGGCACTTGGACGCAGTGTAGGCGCGGTCTAAATTCACACATACAGGTTATAGAATATTATAACCTGCGCATGTTTCTTTGCCAATCTAGTTGTGTAACAGCCATAACTAGGTTCAGGCATGCCATTATACACCTATTTTATAAAATACACTCCTGCTTCACTTTATGAAATAGGCCCTACATGCACACGCACTAACATGCATTGCCTGTGTGGGAGTTTATAAAATTATCCTCCACATATCAGAGCAGTTTTTACATCATGGTTATCCATTGCAATGTATTTGATCTGCTTATAAATGAGTGAAGTTCATCAATCATGAGTCGCTAACTACAGCTTCGATGGTATACCCACAAATCCATTTAGTATGTGTTTTATCATTTTCAGAACACATTTATAGGGTAAAATGTATCGTCAAGAGATACTGGCATATTATATGCTCCAATTAGATTTTTTTGTCATATACCTTTATTTTCATTTAATCGCAGTCTGCAATATCAGATATATACTACTTCTTCCATCCTATGTGCTGTCACAACCAAGTAAGCCTGAATTGAATGTTGATTTGGGTGCTTTGCAGACACTGCTAGTTTTGCTCATAGGCTATGTGGGCAATCCACTTTTACTTCCTGGGCGAGCACCCATCAGTTTACATTTTTCTAGGGACTGCTCTATTCACTAGTTGTTTATATTACTGTTTGCCTATGTCTTCTATTTTATATTGGTAAGACATCTCATATGGTTAAAACACAACTTATGGAGCACAAACACTGCCTTTGAGCAAATAATTCAAAGACACCATTGATAGCATATTGCTACCAATTTGAACATACTTTTCAACAAATGAATTCTGCGGTTTTGGAGCAAGTGCTATGCTCTGAGTGAGGCAGTAATTTGTATTTATTTGGAAAATGTTTAGGTCGCCTATTTGCATCTAAGCAGTTTACAAGTTAACATATACAATTATTAACACGTACAATTATTAACACATTAAATCATACAGCCCCTACAGAAGGAACAGTTTTGGATTTATCATTTACAGACTATGATAAATCACTAAGAGCTAGACCAGGGGGAGATCATTAACTTTACCAAGCTTAAATGATAATGTAAACCACTTTGACTGGAATGATAAAGTGGTTAAAAAAACCTGTTAGAACCGATTTATTTACTTAACAGGTGAGATGGGGCCATCAGGGTGGTCACAAGCAATTTCTGAGGTTTCACAAGAATCAATCCTCTCCCCACATATATGAGAGTACGTGCAACCATTAGCAGAGTCTTTGTCAGAGAAAGGCATATTCACTCAAATGTATGCAGATGAGATGCAATCAGTGGTACTTGTGCAGGTAATACTTAATGATGTGGTGAAGGAATTGAATCGATATCTGAACGTGGTTGGAGACTAGCTGAAGCAGAATCAGTTGTCCTTGAATAGTTATGACAGAGATTTTGGGTGTGTGATGCATGAATGGTAGTGTTTTTCAAATCTGAATGCAGGAAAACTTGTCAGCTAGATGTTACAAATTCAAATTCATAATTTAGGAGTGCAGTTAGATATTACTATATCAATGAAGGCCAAGTGTTGTCAGTTGCTCAGTCAACTGAGAACGTTGCAAAAAACTGTGATATTATTAATTTCAGGAAGATTTTCTTATGGTAGTGTATACATTAATACTGACTGGATTAGATTACTGTAACAGTTTGTATATGGGATTGCCTCGGGTAATATTTCAGGTACTTCAAAACACTACAACATGGATAATTACCAAGAATCATGGGAGCTGGATTAAATTTAAATGCCTTCTCCAGATGTTTCAGATGGTACATGGTAATATGCCATCATATTTGATAGAACTAGTTGTTGAATATCATCCTAGTTACTGTTAACAATTTGCAAACAGATGCTTATTGAGGATACACCCCCCCACCCCCACCAGAAGGGAGGCTATCCTCCACTCATTCCAGGGCTTTTTCTGTTATGGAGTGGACTGTCACGGGTACTGAGGCAAGAACATGAAATACTGAGGCTCTTGTTTTTAGAGGCAAATGGAAGAAAATAGGTAGGGTTTATTTAACAGGCTTTTTAATATCACCTTAGTCAAAGCAGTTTACATTGTAACTTAAACTTGGTAGTGTACATTAAACAGGAATATTGATAATTTGGAATCTTCTGAGGCAATGGAGGGCTAAGTGACTTGCCCAAGGCCACAAGAGGTGCTAGGGGGAATCAAACCCTGGTCTCTTGGTTTACCAAGCCAGGGCACTAACCACTAGGCTGCTCCTCCACTCCTATTGCACTGGGTTCTGCCTGTTGGGAGGTTTTCTTTGGGTTGTGCTGTCTGTATTGTTTTGTGTTGTTTGCGTATTTCAAGATAATATATGTTTTTTGTCCTCTGCCTTGGATAGAGTTTCTCAGATTGCTGGATAATAACTGTCCATAAATAAATACCGAAATAAAATCACTACCAGCATCAGGCCCCTCAACAGGGTCCCCATTGGGACACATCTCCCTTCCTTTCCTGTAACCTTCCACAAAACTGCCACTTTTTTCAATTCCCAAAAAACAATTAACATTTGGGACTGCCCAGGGGAAGGTCATTTAACAACTCCTTTCCTTAATAATCTAGACCAGTGGTTCTCTGGGACCAAGCAGGAATGAAGTTCTCACATATGGGTGATGTCACCGATGGAGCCTGTGGGGGAATGCTCCCCAGCTCTTCTCGAGGTGTGGAGTTTTTCTCTTGAGCCTCTCTGGTCGGCTGAGACATTGGAGTCCTTTGATTTGGTGGGAGCAGTCTTCTCCAATAAGTCAAAGCTGGCCAATGGTTTTAAAAAATGCACCCAGTGTGCCTGCACCTTTTTGGTGATGGACTGCCATAACTGGTGCTTACAGTGCCTCAGGCTTGACCACAAGCCCTCCACCTGCATATTATGTCTGCAGATGATCTGCAAAGGACTCAAGAATCGAGAGAGACAGCGTGAATCCCTGTTTGGGTCATCAGAGTCGGTGGCATCGGCACCGTCATTGACATTAGCATCGACGCCCTCGAAGATCTCTGCCAAGACTTCAGCTCGCCGAGGCAGCTGAGCTCACTCGGAGCCAAGGGACTGCGGTAGAATGGACTAGAGGCTGTCATTTGAGGAGGCCAGCCCCCAGAAGGATTGGTCCTCAGCCCCGTCTATATCAAAGGGCAATGCCGAGAACCATAAGAAGACCCATGGGCACCAATATCGATGCCACCCCTCGATGGTACTCCAAGGATGATGGCCGGGACAGCTTTCGATGCTGCACAGGCATGAGGAGTTGCCTTCCGAAGTCCTGGAAGGCCGTCGGTAGTCTCCCAATGCAGTGACTATCGTGGAGTTCCTGACATGGGAGCCGGTATTGGAGGCCGGGGCTGCAGCCCCGGCTCCAGCTGTATCAGAGACCACGCTCTTGGCTAATTATATGAGCACTCTCCTATGTAACTGCCACTGGTTTCTGATCACCTACAGATGTAAATTAAAGATTTTACTGTTGACCATTTAATTTGTTTTTACCAGATTTCCTAAAATATTCTTTACATTCATCTGTGGCACCCACATTATTCTCAGAATAATCTTCTGTTCATCCCCTTAGCCTCCAAGATTCAATTGGAAATTACACAATGCTCTTCTTTCTTCTATTTGGCCCCTTCTTCATGGAACGTGCATATCAAAAGTTCAAAGTGAACCTTGAAAATCTGCTGGTTCATCCAGGCCTTCAAGCAATTTTTCAGACTCCCTGACTGGAGTTTGTCAAGGTACTATTCCTTTGTTTTTTTCTCTGGAGAGAGCTTGTCAACCAGTCCCATTAAAACTTTTCCTGCTTTTTTCCCCGCCCCCTGTCTCTGTTAATCTTTTTTTTTTTTTTTTTAATGTCTACATTTCTCTGTGCACTGCCTTTTAGTGTTGTTAGCAAAAGGTTGTGAATCAAATTAAATAAAAACAAACAAAAACATGTTTCCTACCACACACCACCACCCTCCCACACTGCTGCCACACCCCTATCTCTATTGGTCTAGCTCTTAGTGATTTAGATCTGTTTTTCATATTCTTTGTTGCAAATTCTACTGTGAAATCTAGCAAATGAACCACATAGGTTTTTTAATGGGTGCTATGTATGATGACACCTAATGACTGAACAGTGTATTTTGCTCCCGGATGCTAAGGCAGCCATATTTAAACTCAGTGGTTGGTGTTCTGTTAAATACTAGCCATGACGTTTAAATAGAATCTGGATATTCAGGTCTGGTACCCAGATAGTAACTGGGTGCTGAATATCTAAATTTAGCACTAGCGACCGTCACCTTCTGGATAATCACGATTTTCAGTCCCCTATCCGGAAAGCCTATCCAAATAGCTTTGGACTGTTTTTTTTACTGTTCTGAGTTATATAGATAGTTATCCAGATGGTGGCGCTGAAAATCACCGCTATCTGGATAATTTCTCTCTCTGTCCTCAGGCCAGCATGGTGCATCTAGGTATTGCTGAGGCAGTCTGTGGTGATATTCAGCAGCACTATCTGGATAGCGCTACTGAATGTCACGATCCACGGCATTTATCCAATCAGCTAATTAGATAAATGCTGCTGAATATTGGGCCCTATGTGTATTACAACTAATGGTAGATAGGCACAGCAATACCTGCTGCAGTAGGCGAGTGACACCCTGTGATTAAACTGCAAAATCCATCCTTTGAAGTCTGTTGACATTGACATCTAATGGTGTGATATATAATCACACTTAGTTTAATTGTATTATTCTTTCCAAACAAATGGAATGTTTAGGTAGCACTGCATTCCAATCACCCCATCCATCTCCTCTTCAGGTCAGAGGCACACAGATCCACACAAATACACACACACAAGCCGAGGGTATGGAAAGAATATAAGAATATGGATTTAGCGAAGGAAAATCTTCTCACTAAGCTTTCACATTTTTTTGAATATGTGAATAAACAGGTAGATAAAGGTGAGTCGGTTGATATTCAAAAAGCCTTTGACCAGGTCCCTTATGAGAAACTCTTGGGGAAATTAAAAAGTTATGAGATAAGAGGCAGTGCACTATTGTGGAATTTTTTAAAAAAGTGCTGTCAAGTCAATGCTGACTCCTGGCGACCCAGCAGCCCCTGGGTTTTCTTGGTAAGGCATGGACTGAAGTAGATTGACAGGCCTTTTCTTCCGAGGCATTTGAGGGCAAAGTGACTTGCCCAAAGGAACTGGTTAAAAGATAGAAAACAGAGGGTAGGGCTAAATTGCCAATTTTCTCAATGGAGAAAGGTATGGAGTACCCCAGGGATGTGCACTGAGCCCACTGCTTTTTGACATATACATCAATGATCTGGAAATGGGAATAATGAATGAGGTGATCAAATTTTCAGATGACACAAAATTGTTCAAAGTTGTTAAAATGCAAGAGAATTGTGAAAAATTGCAAAATGATTGGAAGAATGGGAGTCCAAATGTAGATGAGATTTAATGAGGATAAGTGCAAAGTTATGCACTTAGGGGGTCATTCTAAACCACAAATAGCGGGGATGGATGTCCCTGCTATTCTTGGCGGCTGCAGACCTCCGACTCACCTCCCCACCAGTTGTGCGGGGAAGTTAGTTGGGAGCGGGGAAGAGGCAGCCCGGAGGCAGAGAGTGGGTGGGCAGTGGGCGGTCGCCGACCCTGGACGTACAGGGCCAATTCTAATGTCAACCCTGTATGTCCAGGGCTGGCAAAATGGCCGGGGAAGATTTTCCAACCTCAGGGTGGAATAAATTCCATGGACGTTCCGTTTCAATGGCTCCGGGCATGGAAGGAGCTGGGGGTGCAAAGGTTAAATCCCCGAGGCCCGACACTGGTCTTAGGAGGCCAGTTCAGGGGCTGGGCTGTGGGGAATTAACTTTTTCATCGACGGCCAGCATTGCGGCATTAAAATGGAGCTGCGGCACCATGGCAACCTGAGCCATTGTGTCGCGGCTCCATTTAAAAGCCCTGACTGAGTTCGTCAGGCTTCGCTGAACATGTAGACCAAGACTGAATCAGTGTCCCAGCCTGCACACACAGTGTTGTTTGCAATTCTGGTCCCACGAGGCTAGACATGCCCCGCGGGATCAGAATCTCGATCTCCTTTGTACATCCGGGTCAGCCTGGACGTACAAAGGAGATCGACATCGAGAACGGAATTGGGCCCTTAGGGAAGAATAACTCAATCTACAGTTACACAATATAAGGTTCCACATTAGGAACCACCAGTCAGGGAAAGGATTTAGGCATCATTGTGGATAATACATTGAAATCCTCTGCCCAGTATGCACCAGCAGCCAAGAAAGTAAATAGAATGCTAGGAATGATAAGGAAAGAAATGGAGAATAAAACAAGGATATTATAATGCCTCTATATCGTTCTATGGTGGGACCGCACCATGAATATTGTGTGCAATTCTGGTTGCCATATCTTAAAAAGAATACAGCAGAACTAGAAAAGGTATGGAGAAAAGCCACCAAAATGGAAAAGAGGATGGCAGGATACCCCTACAAGGAAAGGCTTAAAAAGTTAGGGCTCTTCATCTTGGCAAGAAGATGGCTGAAGGGGAGATATGACAGAGGTCTATAAAATATTGAATGGTGCGGAATGTGAAAATGTAGATTGGTTGTTTACTGCTTCAAAAAGAAGAAAGTAGGGGACACTCAATGAAGTTACAATATAGCCCATTAAAGATTTATAGGAGAACAATTTTTTTCACTCAATGCATAATTGAACTCTGGAATTCGTTACTGGAGGATGTAGTAAAAGCTGTTAGTGTAGCTGGGTTTAAAAGAAATCTGGACAAGTTCCTGGAGAAAAAGTTCATTACCCATTCCTAAACTGGACTGGGTGAATTCACTGCTTACCCCTGTGATAAGCAACGTGGAATCTGTCTACCTTTTGGGAACCTCACAGGTACTTGTGTCCTGGATTGGCTGCTGCTGGAAACAGGATACTGGGCTTGATGAACGCTTGATCTGATCCAGTATGGCATATATTATGCTTTTACATAGTGGTAAAGGAGATACATACCAGAACGGCACTGATAATAGAGGTGTCAGTTTTAAGTGATTATTCTATGAATTGTGTGCAGGACCGTACCGAGCCCTGTGTGAGCGGTGCGGCCGCACAGGGCGCAAAGACTTAAAGGGCGCATTTCAGCTCTCTGCCATTGCCTGCCGCTGCCACTTTTTTGGCGGCAGGCAGCAGCAGAGAGACAAAATGCGCCCCTCAAGTCTTCGCGCCGGCGCACTAAGCAGGTCTGGTCTCTCCGGGAAGGACCAGACTTGCTTAGTGTGCCGGCGACTTGCAGATCGGGCGTGCGTCCCCCTCCCACACCCCCATAAAGTGTCTAAATGGAGGTTCGGGAGGGGGGGGGCGCACGCCCGATGTGCAAGTCACACAGGGCGTATTTGAGTCTTGTCAGACGGCTGCCTAGGGTGAGAACTTACACAATCTTGACGATGCATATATTCATATGATTCTTGCAAGGTATTGTGGGTATTGTAGTTCATTCACTCCCAAACACAGCTGATGACAATAATTAAGTTGTGAAACCAAGTGGTAAGGCCAATAAAATACTTCTTTTATTGATGGGGTTTAATTCACCCAGCACATGTATGCTTGATAGCAATATAAATGAGGTTACTTGCTTGCAGTGTTTAAATGGATAACAAAAAGTCACAAAGTAAACCAGAAAACAACCTTCAGCTTGTCAGGCAATTAGCTAATGTTTTCTTAGCAAATAATTACCAAATACAAAGGCACAAAGAAAAGAATAAACTTTGCTAGTTAGGTTAACTTCTGCTTATTTTCCAGTCAGATCCCAGCAGTGATTCTCCCTTGCTCACACACACAATCAGGTGCAGCTTTAATTACTATCAATTGACCAGCTGTAAGCCTTTAGCTGGCTGGCTGCTACTGTGTGAACCCAAATCCTGCTTTAAGAGCTGTTTGCAGTGGAAATAAAGAACAAAGTTAGGTTTCTTTGTGATGGCTGATGTGTTTGCTCACAGAAAGCTAGCAATAGCATTTAGATAGAGAACAGTCCATGCAAACTGTACTTTCATCTGCTGTATCTCCCCCTTCATCAATCAGCATAGGGTCACTATCATACATTGGCACAGACGAGTCTTTCATTAAGGCACTATCATGAGAATGCTTATTCCCTTGCTGCCATTCTCTATTATAGATAGGGTCTGGATCAGTGTTCATACCTGAGCCTCTCCTGCTATCACTATTCCTCTCTGTATAGTCTGGCCAGTATGTAATCCAATTCTGATGTCCAGCCTTCCAATCTTGATCCCTGGACACTGGATCTCCTCTCACATACCTTCTGGCCTTGGTCTGAAAGTCCCTTCCACGTGCAGTCTTCTCTCTTCCAGGTAGCCACTGGTGATTCCTATCTCTGCCAATCCATTCCTCTGGCTGAATCCAGTCCAATGGAGTCTGCTGGCACTTGGAATACCTCCCAGTATGGGTACTGCCTTGGACTCTCCCAGACCTTCCAATGGGCTTTCTTCTCTTCCTTCCAGAGAGTTTCCTTCTTTCTCTATCCGCTTGGCTTGGCTTCTGTTTCTCCAGGTGATACTGGTGCTTGAGCTTGTAGCCGTTGCTGTCTCTGTATCTCTTCCTGAAGCTTTTGCTGAAGCTCTCCTTGAAGCTGTTATCTGAAGAATAATCTCTATTCTTATTCTTTCCTAATGTGTGCTCCTCCCTAACACAGCGCAGCTGTCTTGAATCAGGCCCTGCCCTTTGAGATGAGTGCTTAGGGATTACCTCATAGCTCTCTTGATTGCACACACATTTTCTCACTTCAGCCCCTCTCATGGCTGCTGGAAACCTGGTGCATTCTGGGACTGGTAGTCTTTTATGTGAAAACTCTGTTTTCTTGCTTCTACCAGAACTGACAGGTTGCTTGTTCAGAGTCACATCATCTTTTCTATAGCTCCTACCTGAGCTATGATAAGCTTCCTTATCAGAGTCTCCATACGGCCCTGATTGTGTGTAGAGGGAGAAGATTTCAAAATACCAATAAATGCAGTCCGAGATGAAGAAATGTGGCAAAAATACAAAGTTATTTCCCAGCATGTTGGGTGCAACAGGCTTGATTAAGAAGAATCTCCAGTCACACCTTGACAAGTTGCCTATACATGTTACATCTTATGAATGCCAGATGGAAGCTCTCATTGGTATGATGCAAGTATTATACCGGGTGTTAGCAGTAAATCTGAGTGACTGAGGTCATTCCACATACCCTGGCTTAGAAGTGAGGTTCATGACTGTCATGGTATGCCCCTGAAATTGCCCCTGAATGATACGAACCCATCTATGAAAAGGCAGTAATACAAATATTGAATCAATACATCTTACAGAACACCAGTGTATCTCCTACTGGGACAACATTACAAGTAGGACTGCTACAGATCTCTAAACAGAAACTGCATGCTACCAGAATACTGTACCTGGTCTCATGCGTAAAACATAGATAGACCCTTACCAAATACAGAACAAGAACCTACAAATTAGAAATATATATATGAAAACAAAAATTGAATTGGGAATCCCAAGAAGTCAAAATCAGCATATTATTGCAGCACTGGAGAAATAAAAACAAATGTATTTCCTTCATTACTGAACAAAATAAAAATATTTTATTTATTTATTTATTTATTACAATTTCTTATATACCGCACTATTGTCAGCGCGGTTTACATACAACAAAATGACCATAACAAACTGCTTGGCTTCACATAGAACAGGAGAAAACAACTTGGATAACATGCTTTTGCTTTACATAGAACAGGAGTAATAACTTGGATAAACGGGGTATGCAAACTAAACTACTTACATATGTACAATGAGATCGAGTATTGGGAATTCAGTGTGAACATGTGTACAATAGAGTTGATATGTTAACTTGAGGGGGTGAGGGAAAGGCACTTATGTAGGGGTAGGGTTAATCTGGTAGTATTGAGTAAATAAATGGGATTTGAGAGCCTTTCTGAATTGTGTTAAGTCAGTAATCGCACGGATGCCTGGAGGTAATGCGTTCCAACATTTTGGGGCATAGATACTGACATGCACATTTTCCAAGCTAGCAAAACAAATTAAAAAACAGAATATACCAAAAAGCAATCTTAATTAATTAATTACTTCATTGGAAATACCTCAAGGAGATGTGTTGCAACATGGGATCATGTTGACCTTCGAACCCTTTTGTATCCCCATCTGTCTCCCCAGCCAAAGTGAAAGTGTAACATTTTTAGCCCTTTATTTCATTTAATTTCATTTCATTTTCATATCCAAATAATATCAAGACACCACAAAAATCATCTAAGAAATATTGCAACACTAGTACTTAGCTTTAGTTGACCCTAGACAATCTGTCCAGCAATATTTTCAGTCTCCAACGAAGGAGTAAAATGGCCCTCTTCTTGCCTCTGGGACAGCACTCACAAATAGCAGTACAACTCCAAATGAAAAGGCTGCTGTCTTTGTCCATATACAGCAACACTGTTTTCTTCAAGGGCATCATCTTCCACATATCTATTTACCTGACATCGATGTTTCAGCAACCAAGTGCTTTTTCCAGGGGTCCTGCTATTTCAGTACAAAAACATGCAGTCCACTCTAAATGTGAGTGAATATGCCTTTCTCTGACAAAGACTCTGCTACTGGTTGCATGTACTCTCATTTATGTTACTGGGGAGAGGGCTGATCCTTGTGAAACTACTTGTGATCACCCTGATGTCTGATGGCCCCATTAAAAGAGTCAGTAGTTTTGCCAAAGCTCAAGAAGGAACGATTGGATCCTTCAGGCTGTGAGAGTTATCTGTCTATTGCAAATAATTGTATCTGACCATCTTAATTGGGAAAGCAGTGCTGGATTAGATATAGAGGTTTTTTTTGGAGGAGACCAATGCTCTTGATATCAGCCAAGTGGGATTTCAGGCTGATTCTAGTGCAAAGTCAATGTTGGTAGCAGAGAATGATGATATTTATTTTGGCAAATAAGATTCCAGTTTTATTAGTTTTACTGGACTTATCCAGCTTATATGGCTTGCTTAAGTATGATATTTTACTGCAGAGGTGTAAATAGCTAGGACCGGGATGTAAAGTCTTGGCCTGGTTTCATTCCTTTCTGGTGGGCTATTGCTATAAGGTCAAGATAAGAGATGCTATGTCAAGGAGGGTTTATTTTCCAGAGTGTAGTGTACCTCATGGTTTGTCATTGCCACCCCTTTTGTTTAATACTTTTCTGTAAATCCTCAGGAGTACTATTTGAGCATTTGGGTATTTGCCAAATTTATATGTAGATGGCATTCAGATCGTGGGTCATTGGCTGATAAGGTTGAGGAGGGGATTTGGAATATGAATGCATGTCTGGCTGAGGTAATGTCATAGCTTAAGAATAGTTATTTGGTAGTGAATACAGAGAAAACGGAAATACTGATTGTAAGTCTGGGGGATTGGGAGTCTTATTTGAAGTGGAAGGCAGTGTTATGATCAGAGGTATCTAGTTTGGGGTTAGGCGAGATTCTGGTTTCCTGATGGAAAAGCAGATGAATCGTATCCTGTGTAGCTCCTATTTAAAGTCGTGGTTAGTGTGTCAATTGAGGCTTTTCATATTAGAATCTACTGTGCTATGTACTGTGGTGTAAGCTTTAGCGCTTTCTGCTGTTGCTTTTATCTTATGAGAGCTTCATTGGCTGCCAGCCTGGGAAAAGACAAAGTTTAACTTGTTAACCTTGGCTTTTCATGTGTTGAGGATGATAGGGCTGATTTATTTGGAGAATTGGCTTATATGGTTTTGTCCAGGTAGATAACTTCATTCAAATCAGGGGTGTTGACCTTTTGTGCCTATGGTTCAAGTAGCATGGTTAGAGCATCACAGCTTACAGGCTTTTCTAATAGCTGCCCCTGAATGGTGGAATTTGTTACCATGGGAACTTCACTAGAAGAAGGGGAAGGAAATCTCTGTTCTGTTATCTTCGTTCTATCTCCTGCTTCTTTGTACCATGGGAACTTTGTCAGGAAACTCTCATAGAACTATGTTTACTAAGCTGCAATAAGGTTTTGCAGGTATTGAGTGTTGAGAGTAGTGCGATACCTCTTGGGGACATGAACAGCATGGCCCCTGTAGATTCTGCACTGATTTGGACCCTAATGTGTGCCAGTGGCAATCATGATTAATGCATACTAACAACAAAAAAATAGATTACTGCGGTTTTTGGAGCGTTGAAGCAGGACGTGTATTGCTGACAGCGTTCTAAACACAGTGCTGTGCTCGTTGCTGATACCGCGAAGAAAAGCCTCTTTCATTGCTGATACTGTGAAGCAAAGCCTCTGTACAAAGAAGAGTGTTTGTGGAGGCTATTTTTTCAGATAAGTGTATAGAAGTTGTTGCGCTTTTATAGTTCACGATTGAGGTGAACTATTGCAGTTTATCGAGGGAATCACTGCAGTGTATGATATGATTTTTAAGAAGGGACATACACACAAATCACAAAAGTTTTGAATGTTTTAATTATGTAGGGGCACCTAAATGTGTGCTTCTTTTACATGATTATAACAAAGTGAAAATTAGAACTTATCACTGATTAAAACGGAAGAGAGGCCGCGAGAGGGGATTGTCCCTCAAGACCTATCTTCCAACATATACAGGGTGGCCCAAAAAAAGTGACAACATCTTGTAAATTAAAAGCTTAAACAGTTTACTTATTTCCCTTTTTTAGCTATATAATGTCTTTATTTTGACAATTTTCTGTCGCCATCTTTTTTTTTAATTTGTCAATCGTTTACATGTCTTTTTGAATTTTTAAATAACTTATTTATTTATTATTTAATTTTCTTATATACCGCGCTATTTGTCATCAGTGCGGTTTACATTGAAACAATACAACAATTGGTCAATACAACTTATGTGCTACGAGATGTTCTCACTTTTTTTGGGCCACACTGTATATATTCATTATAGTGCTTAGAATATTTTGCTCTATTTTTTTGTTTTTGAATTTATGTTTATAAAGCTTTGTTATTTTGGTCTTTGACTTTTATATGGAAATAGATAATGCATACTAACTGCAATATTTATGGCAAATGCATGCTATTAATAACCTGTTTCCCTTCCGGTCGTGCATTAAGCAGATAGCATGAAATTAATCCCCTGCAGTCTGTTTGGCGTGGTCCATCAGCGTGTGCTCAAGCACCGTTAACCGCTAACTCAGCTCAGTAAACATACCCCTTAGTTTTTGTAAGGGAAGTAAAGCTTTTTCTAGCTGAGGGCTGCTGATAGGGGCTGTGGAGACCCTACCTCAGGCTCTGCTGTGTATTGTTATATTGCTATTTCCAGTATTTTATAATTTTGATTAATGATGATTTCTAGTTGTGCTAATTTTTAGGTATTTTGATTTTTAGGCTGCTCTACTGATGTGTTGCATTTTGTGTGTGTTTTCTTGTAAACCACCTCTGCTGCCTGTAAACAGGTAGATGGTACAGAGAAATGCTAATGACATAAATACATTCTGCCAAGAAGAAGGCAACAACTAGGCGTAGTCTAGTGGTTCAAGCAGTGGCCTGCTCACCCAAGAAAGCAGCTTTCAGATCCCACTGGCACTCCTTGTAGCCTTGGGCAAGTCATTTAACCTTCCATTGCCTCAGGTACAAACTTAGATTGTAAGCCCGCCAGGGACATACCTACAGTACCTGATTGTAACTCACCTTGAACTACTACTGGAAAGGTGTGAGCTAAATAAATAAAAATAATCTCTCTGTGTAAGGTTCATAGATACTTATCCTAAATAACTCATAGCTGTTATTGCTGCAAAAGGGCCTTCTGCTAACTACTGAGGCAAGGGGTATGATGACTTATGCAATCTAGACCTTTTAGTTTCTTCATTACTTTTTGGCTATTTCTATTATTGTTCATATCGAAAGTGTCAAGTATGTTATGTGGTGAAACTAACTTCTACTTTAATGCATTTAGAATTGTATTTTTTACACCATAGAATATGAAAAACATGAAAGGGCATGAAGACTTTTTTTAAGGTTCTGTATCTTTTTGTCCCATTCATTAGTGAGAGCAGGTATTACATGGATTTGGAAAACATTTACTTATATTAGGGGCCCTTTTACTAAAGTGCGCTAAGCAGTTAATGGATGTTCTCATGTGTGCTAAATGTCCATGGCAACTGTTACAGTGGGGGCATAACAGCCACGTTGGGGGGGGGGAGGTGCATTGGGGTGGTGAACAAGGTGGATTAGGGGCAGGGAGTGGGTGTGGAGAGCACATTGCATTTAGCAAGGGGGGACGTATCGTGTGCCAACTGTCAATGTTGAAATTAGCATAGATGCAACTAATGCCACTTCAATAGGTGGAGCTGGGTGCACCTGTGGTAACTGTACCATGCGTTACGATACACAATTACATGTCAAATTGCCGGGAACGTACTGGCCATGCCCCTGACAGTTACCACGCAGGCTTTGCACTTAATACATTGTTTGTTTTAGCACTAAATGCATGCCAAATGCAAAAACCAAATGCACTTTAGCAAAAGGCCCCTTAGTTTGTTATTGAGGATTTTGGATAAAGACACTTTTGCTTTGATTTATAAAGGTCTTTCTACCATTTTATGTCTACAAGTGTTGCATTTAAATGTGGCCTGCTGTGAGAAATCTACTGTTCTTTAGCCTTTCCCTATCATCGCATTAAGACAGAAGATCCATTAAGGACTATTTTTCAAAACAATCGTCCTCCACATGGCAGCGGAAGGATCACAGGAAGCACAAGGACTGAGCTCGGTTATTTTTCTTTTCTCCCCCTCGGCGCTATTAAAAATTAACACCATAAAAAAAAAAAACATTCCTAAAGATTTCAGGTTAACAGGAAGCTGCTTCTGAAACGGTTTTCATCTTAACACCCTTTTCCTTTAATCTTTTGATATGACAGAACAGTAATAGCTCTCCTGGGAACACCACAGATTTAAGATTCGTGGTGGCGTCTCTGCACGGCTGGGATGTGACATCCTGTACAGATGGTTTAAACTAAATTGCTGTTAGCAGCAGCACATCGATGAATTATCTGTTGCTTTTGGGGGCAAGCAGCAAAAAGCCTTCAAACAGTGTGACATGTAGCTTACTATAACTGTGATTTTTTTTTCATTTAAGGAAGGCATGTAGCCCTGACAGTCACCTTAATAATGCAACAGAATCACTTTTAATAAATATTTAACCAGCGTATATGTGACAAGCTTGTTGAGCTACACAGACACACATTCTCGGTCTGAACGCAGAGGGGTGAAACACAGCGGTAGTAATAATCTGGGCCCACAGTTCGGCCAAAGGGAAGTTCTTATGCTTGTTGAATGTATTTGCTTAAAGGTAGAAGTGTTTATGAGGCGGCATGTTTTGCATTTATTAGGTAATTAATGCATACAGGATGTCTTCATGCTTCTAAATCTGATATGGTTTGTTATGTCCATGTGTCTGTCATTTTTTCTTCAATTTGCCTTTTTTGGTGAAGTGTGTTTGACTTTTATCCTTCACCCCAAAAATTAAAAACATTTGAATCAGCTCCTTTCCCCCCTCCCACTCCCTTTCTACCCCCTCCGGCCATCTGTTTTTGATATCAAGTTCTGTTGAGTGTGTCTCCACTTGGCAATATACTCTAGAGGATAATATGGTAATCCCTGGTTTCCTCTGTGTGTCATTCTCTGTAGCTTCCAGAGCCTTCACCTTCATAAGATGTGCACTGAAGGTCTTTTAATCTTGTGCCCTCCCAAAGCATTTAACTCTAAAAATCAGGGAGAGCAGTCTCCTCCACTAGGTTTGTGCATGGAAGAAAAAAAATTTCAGATCGTTTTCAGATTTTCTGGTTTATTTTTGGACTTTTTTGTCTCATATCAGAAATAAATGCATGCAAAATCTGATTAACCTACAGATTTTTGAACACTCATAAATCAACTTTATATGTATTAATCTGGAGGTTTTATGCATGCAGAGTCAATTTAGTGCACATTCTTCGTGTGTATTAAAATTTTACAAACCCAAACTGGAAACCAATTGCCCATTCCTATCCTCTACCTACCCAGCCCATACTTGTCACAGTCAGGACCATATGCAAACACAGAGTAGTAACAAACCAGGTCTCAGGTTAGGCTTTGAAAACATTACATTCAGCTGTCTGTTGCCTTTGAGCTTTTTGACAAGTCCCTTTTTATCTATTTATCTCTCACTTTGTCAAAGTATAATTGAGAAATATTCAGAACACTGGCCCCTTTCCTCTTTTCTTTTTTAAATCTTCATACAGATCAGGTAGCAAGTCTTCTAACCATGAAGTCTAAGTATCAAAAGAATGTTCCATATAATAGCATCTTTTTTTTTTCTAAACGTAATTCCATCTGTCTATGCAGAAGACGATAGCGAGGGGATGCATTGCATACTGCATAGCACAGATCATTTTGCAGTATATTGCGCATTATCTCTTTTATTCGCATCATTTGCAAATAAATGCAAAGTATAGGATGAAAGCTTAGTGGTGTAACATTTCCATTAGAATAACTGGTCCGTCACTAGTATGGGGTTTCTGCTTCTGGGACTTTTAAATCAGAGAGCTCACTGTCAGAGGTTTGCTAACCGCTCTCTAGAACAGCTGGTGTCATGAAAAAGTAATCTGATAATAGGGACTGGTGAAGGGTGGAGGCAGAGGAAGAGAAGACCTCAAGAGGAAAAGAAATATTTTAGTTGAGGAAAAATAATTTGCAGATCTTGCTGTTAAGCGTGGATAATGGTAAGAACTTTCAGTTCAAGGTAAACAATCCTCCCACCCTTGCTCCTTTATATAGAGGGCTTCTAAGGTGTTTGCAAATTTTAAATTTCTGTGTTTATTTTCCAGCCAACTGGGGGTTCTTTGAGAGTACAAAAATTGGCGCTTGTCTGTGTTTTTGAGCCACAGGTACTATCACTAGGTGCCTTTGCTGATGGAATCAAATCTGTATGTTTGCGTCACTTAGGAGTCATTGAAGCAGAAGGACTGAGTGAATGATACAAAACAAGCCAGGGGATGGGTGAGAGAGTACAAGGGGAAGTAGTGTTTTTTTGGTATTTAGCCAATAAATAGCTATTTTAATATATTTTGAATCAGGGGGTTCTTTTATCAGTGTTTATCGGTTAAAACCTAAAATCAGAAGCCCTGTTTATATGCTTCTAAAACCTTCTTGGTATATTTTGTCAGGAAGTTCCTGACTGATAACAGTGCTAGGTTTTGGAGGGATTTACAGAAACTTTCACTGCAGGCAGAAAATCCATATCTGCTCCATCACAACTTTCAGGACAGAACTCGTAAAAAAAAGAGAAAAGTACTGCCAAAAGAGAGGCAATATAAACAACTAACTTGGCACCAATACCTTTTTTTTTTGATGTTGAAATAAATATGGAAGCTGAAAGACCTGTTTTTCAGTCAGATAAAAAAAAAAGTCTTGACATGTGAAGATAGCAGCACAGCAGAGAGAACCTTAAATGACTGTCTGCGGAGGCTCATGCAGCTATCTACGGAGCGAGGATCACATTCCAATTTTTTCTCTTGTCAAAATGTAACTACCGGTGCTTCATCTTCCTGCAGAAATTACTGTTTTTAAGTCATTTTTCATCAAAGACCTGTGAATGGTAGTTGATCACAGCAAATGACATTGCCATTAGAACCCTTGCTTTGGTGGTTTTTTTCTTTTCAGCATGAAAACTGCTTTGGAAAGCATTTCGGACAGCGCTGTATGAATCAATAAGTGATTAGGCCCAACTTTACGTGGCTGCACACACTTGCCGTTGACACCGGGTATCCCAAGCTTTGTTAGCCTTAATTTTTTTTTTCTCCACAATGAAGGAAACTTTTGTCAGGGTCACGAAGCTGTAAGACTCTCTCGTCCTAAGTATTCTCTTGTTATTGATCACTGGGTCAAGGTACTCTGGTGCTTTTCTCACTGTTTTATGTCTCTCAGTTAGAAAGAAGCTATTTGTTACTATAAACATTTTAACTTGTGGTGGTGGGAAGGGATGAGAGAGAATATGTTCTGCTAATGATAAACTGAATTGCAGGTTAGGAACATAAATGGGATTGGCAGACCGGCAGAGTGAACAATCAAGTTTTCTCTAAAAAGAATGGGCAGAGGGTGCCTTCAGAGCCTCAATGCATATCATGAGCAAGGATATGTTAATTTTGAAAAAATGTGGTCTGCTGGAACATTGATAGATCTATCAGAGTTTTTGATAAATTCAGCAGAATCTGGTGAAATGAAAACTGCATTTAATAATTTGGATTGAATCTATCATGTATTTTATACAGGACTTTCCAGATCTGTCCCAATGACTCTATAGCCAAGACGGTATATCAAATAAAATAAACCATAAACCATGCAGGTTTTCAGGATCTTCACAATGAATATGCATGAAAGCAATTTGCATGCTTTGGAGCCCCAACATATATAGTTTATCTCGTGCATATTCATTGTGATGATCCTGAAACCCGATTGATTGTGGGATTCCAGGACAGGTTTGGGAGCCTTGATTTAATCTGTTTTGCATTTGATGATTCAGCAGTCAATCTCCAACTCAAACATGCTCAAAGGAAATTTACAGTAGATTCATAGACAGTCGAAATGGTGATGCTGTCACCAGGAAGTGTTCATTGGGTTCACTCAGGAGCCATAAGGGAGAGGAAGAATAGGAAAGATTGAAAAAGAACATTGTTGGAATTTATTTAGAGGGTAACTTTAGAAGGGATGTCCTAGTGGAATCTGGGATGTCCAAGCCTGAACGACTGAAAAAAAGCATAAGAACATAAGATATGCCATACTGGGTCAGACCAAGGTCCATCAAGCCCAGTATCCTGTTTCCAACAGTGGCCAATCTAGGTCATAAGTACCTAGCAGTCTCCCCAAAAGACACAGGTTCCTCAATGCCTGTATTGGGTCAAGCAGTGATATCCTGGGGCCCTTTTAATAATGGTTTATGGACCTTTCCTCCAGGAACTTGTCCAAACATTTTTTAAACCCAGCTACACTAACAGCTCTGACTATATCCTCCGGGAACAAATTCCTGAGTTTGATTACACGTTGAGTGAAAAAATATTTTCTCTTATTAGTCTTAAATAGGTTACCCTGTAGCTTCATTGCATGTCCCCTAGTCTTTCTATATTCTGATGAACATGTTCAGTGCAAACATGATTTCACAAATGTGGACGTGCCCAATATGGATCTACATAGACATCCCCAGAATAGTATTTCAGAAGCTGGACAACTGGGTTAGAGTAGTGGATGTCTAATTATTAAAGTAATGGGCTAGGAATGGGGAAGCGAGGGTTCAAATGCCACTGCTGCTATCACTGAAATTGGGCTGAGTACTGGGGGCGATGGAGTGCTTTCTCCTATAAACTCTCTGGATGTTTTTCAGCCAAAATGAGCACTTTCCAGATGCCTGTTTGTGCCTGGCGTAGGTCTAAACTTAAACGAGATGCCAGACGTCTGGGACATTTTTGAGATCAGGCGGGGATGTCCAGGTTCCTGGGAACGTCCTAACCATGCTTCCACCATGCCCCCATTCAGACTTGGACATCCTCACACTGGGGACATCCACAACCCTCGCTTCTGAAATGGCTCTGGAGATGTCTCTGCTTTGGAAGTCTCTATGCCCATTCTCGGATGTTCCTTGTAGTTTTCTGCCCTAACATTCCCGAGAAATTTTGTTGACACTAGGCGAAAAGCATTCCATGCTTGTTTCGCATCACCCTGCAGAAAGTTGTTGAACCGGTCATCTTTGAAGAGCTCTCGAATCTGAGGACCCACAAAAACTTCCTCTTTAATCTTTGCTTCGCTGAGTCAAGGGAATTTTTCATGCAGGTATCGGAAAGCTGGCGAAGTGCGGTCCATGGCTTTCACAAAGTTTTTCATCAAACCTAGTTTGATGTGAAGGGGTGGTAGCAGGATTTTATGAGCCTCAACCAGAGCTGGATGCTGGATATTCTTCTCTCCAACTATTACATTTTGTCTGCGATTCCATTCCTTCCGCAAGTAGTGCCAATCCCTTGCTCGGCTATCCCACTCACATAAGAAACACATGTATTTTATATATCCCTGCTGCAGTCCCATTAAAAGGGCAACTACCTTCAAGTCACCACAGAGGTGCCAGCTGTACTTGTTATAGTTAATGGAAGTCAGTAGATGCTTTAAGTTATCGTATGTCTCTTTCATGTGGACGGCATGTGCTACTGGAATAGATGGAAGACCGCTTCCATTGTTCAAAAGCACAGCCTTCAGACTCAGTTTCAAAGAGTCTATAAATAGTCTCCAGTCTTGTGGGTCATGAGTGATTTTTAAGGTATTCATGAGGCTTTCAATATCTGAACAGAATACCAGATTACTTTCCTTTCTGAAGAAAGGCTTGTCATGAAGTGGGTATCAATAAAGATGCAAACCTGAAAAGAAACCCTGTCTCTCAGAGAAATCTAGACGTGCAGTTACCTCAAGGCACAGCTAGAGGGGGCAGGAGTGATCATACAGGAGCTAATGAGCCTAAGAGAGCTAATGACTTGCACCTGGGAATGAGCCCAGGAGTTTCAAAGGAAAGATTCCTTTATAAGCAGAAGCTGAATGCTAGCAAAAGAGGAACACCTCTATTGAGAGGAACAGCTCTGAGAGAAGGAGCAGCTCTAAGAGAAGGAGAAGGACTTGGAGAAAGAATCCTACCTGAGCAAGCCCAAAGGAACAGAGTTCACAAAGGTGGAGTTCAGAAGGGCCAGGCTAAGCGAGCAGCTGTTCAGAGGGAGTCTGCTGGAGAAAGCACTAAGGCTAGAGAGTGTGCCACTCCCTGTTCCCACAACGTTCCTGATTCAAAAGCAGAGAGACGTATCCAGAAAACCAGAGAGATAGGTTTGGAGGAAAGCCTGCAGTCTCTGGGTAATACTAGTCAAGTTTTACCAGGCACCAAAGGAAAAGCAGTTTCTGACAAAGCTAAGTTCTTACCGAAGCACAAAGTTGAATCCACACCAGGTTTTACCAAGCTGCCAGAAAGCACAGCCCTGCCTAGAGCTTATCGGCAGAGAACCTGTTGCAGGAGAAACGTTTCTGGGAGAGAAAGCTCCACGGATTCAAACCACAGAGGCTCCAGGTATGAAAGCTTTATTCATGGTACTGAATGCTTAACTCCTAGAGGCACTGCTAAAACAAATACTCAGTTTGTAAGGAAGAAGAAACCAGGGTGGTTTCAGAAAATTCCCAGAGAACTTAAAACACAGTCTTATTGGAGGCAAGAGCCTAGAGACACTTCACGTAGACCTGTAGCAGACAGGGACAGTGACTACTCTGATGATGAATGTAGTGGAGCAGAATCCATGGAAATTGAATATATAAATACTGTTCCCATTCCTCCACCAGAAGAAATAGATTGTGGTTTGTGCATGGCCACGAGCCTAGAATCTGTAGCCACTGTATAACTGAGAAGAAGTTTGTTTAATTCTTATTGTGTTGGAATGAAGTGAATTCCTCTGATTAACCCTTGCACTAATTGTGGAGTTTAACAATTAGTCAGCTTGTTAATACTGGTACCTTTTGAAACAAAGGACATTCTTTTGATTTCTCAATGTCTTATTTGAACCCTTGCACAGACGGGGAATAAAGCCTTGTTTTCCCTACACTTGGTTTGATTATTGAGCTCTCATAGGAAGCTGGAAATAAGTAAGACCATTTGCCATTCATGGACCTTACATTTCATCACGCTCCCTAAATAATTTCTATCGTGGAGCATGCCCATACTTCGAATGGTCACCAGGGGATGCCCTCATGACAGGCTCCAACTGCTGGAGGCGCTTTCGATATGAAGTAATGTTGACATCTTCTTCTAGAAGATTCCATTGTTGGAGTCTTGATCCTAGCAATTCTGCCTTGTTCTTGGATAAGTCCAAATCGCGAACCAGGTCATTTAGTTCTTCCTGTGTTATTCTGTGTGGAGTTGATAATGCATCCCAGTGAAAATCTGGGTCACTGCATGCTGACGGACCAGGAGAAGAACAGGTTGGTTCACCCTTGTCCTCATCAGATGAATCAAGAGAATATTCTGATGGAGGTTCTGGAATAGGAAGTCCCTCACCATGTGGAACTGGTCTCAATGCAGACGGAATGTTTGGGTAGACTATGCTCGACCTCTTTTGCTTCGTTATTCCGCTGGAAAGAGGAGGAACCAAGCAGAAGTAACAGTCATTTATGTGGTTGCTTGGCTCGCTCCACACCATGGGGACTGCAAACGGCATTGATGGTCTTTTGCAATTCATCCACTGTGAAAGCTGTGTTGTACATGTAGCACAGCATATATGCGGGGCCCAAGGCTTGTCTTGGTCACCAATCTTGCATCCGAAGTAAAGATGATATGCCTTCTTCAGTTGAGAAGTGATACTTTTCTTCTGGTTGGCAAACGTCACTTCCCTGCAAATGTAGCAGAAATTGTCAATGGTATTAATGCACTTTCGCGGCATTACTGTTCTGTATTGTACCTAAATGGCTAAAATTATATGATTAATAAAAGTTATATGTAACAGTAGCTTAAACTGTCTCACACACAGTCTGAAATATTTTAAATGCTCAACCTTTCTGACTGCGTATAGTACACTGCTGACGTCAGATGGCTTCAGCAGCCGTCTGGCAGTAGTATTGCATTGCATCAGAAACTGATGCAATCAACTCTGGATGATGCGTGCGTGCTGGTATTATGCAATGTGATGCAATATTACATCATTCAAGGCTTATTTGGGATGTTGTTGATGTCCTACTGGATAAATTTACACGGTGAAATGTCAAAAATGAACTACATGCAATTTCTTCAAAACGAGAGCCAATAAATTTTTTTTAATGTTATATTCGTGTTCAGCTCACCAAGATACTACAGATTAGGGCCTTTTAAAGTCAGTAACGATTTCAATGTTGACCAGTGTAATCGATTACTGTAATATAATATATCATGGACTTCCAAAGAAAAAAACTCTCCCCCTGCATCTCATGCAAAACACAGTGGCGAGAATCATTACAGGAACTGCAAGATACAATCATATAACTCCAACTCTTAAACCACTGCACTGGCTTCCTGTTGCTGCACGTGCTAAATACAAATGCATTGTAACCATCTTCAAAATATTAAATAATCTATCCCTGCCAACACTTCAACCGCTGATCCAACAATCATCTACATTAAGAACAAAAAGAAATACAAACACTAACATCATTGAAACCCCAAAAAACTACAGAACTTCAAAGCAATTTACTTGCACCAAAGCCTTCTCTTTGTATGCTCCCCAACTTTGGAATCAGCTACCTCCCCCAATGCGAGCAATCAAAGACCTACTTGTTTTCAGAAAAGCCATCAAGACCCATCTATTCTGTGATTACTATGGACCTACCTAATAAAACTAATGCCACAGTCAGACCTTACAGACGTAGTAATGGACAACTAATTAATGTAACTATGTTATCTCACTTGCAACAATGTATCTGTACATAGTTTAGCCTTTGTTAAATGTATCGAATACCCCATATACTCCTCCAAGTTGCAACTCCCTGTTCTATGTAAAGGTTTATTGCTATGTTTGTTCCATGTGAAACGCCTTGAATATGATGATAAGGCGGTATATAAAAACTGTTAAATAAATAAATAAATAAAATAAATACTTTGGGACTTTGTCCAACACTTTCTGAAAGTCCAAATATGCTATATCATCTGGCCAACCTTTAAAGTGCCTAATATTTGCCACATTGCGATAATTGGTCAGCTGCTCAATATTACCGTTGTCTAGTTATCGCTGGATTCTGTCTCCCCTGCATCCCTGGAACTCCCTAATGCTAGTCCTGTGTCAGTGCCACTGAATATCCTAACCAAGGGGATTAAGGTAGTTAACAGGTCTGCTAACTGCGTTAATCCCTTTAAATATCTGGCCCTTAGGTTATAAAAATATTTAGAACCCTTTAGAAGCTTTATTTTGGTGATCTGTAGGTAAGTTGGACATTTTTTATTTTAATTCCCCTTACCCTGCACATGAAAATGCAGTGAAAGTTGTATTACAGATCTTTTTAGCATTCTTTGGGAGAATTAGACAGGTGAGTACTTTCGTGCAGAAATTTCACCCCCAAGAAACCTCTTGCAAAATTTTGGGGACCTCTAATTTGTGGGGTTCTGGTATCAACCAGTTTGTCACCCCCTAAACCTATTACTATTTGCATTTTGGAGTAGCAGAGGAGAATCTAAGGGGCATTTTAAGTGTTTAATATGGGTTTTAATGCACATTAACAGTTAACATAGTACTCAAAAACAGTTAATGCAATGTGCTAACAATATGTATTAAATGTTGTGCTAAACACCTACCACAGAAATTCCAAATAGGGAGTATGGAATGAAGGGATGGGCCTTATGTCAAGTGCTACCACAATAGATAATGCCAAATTATTTATTATTTATTTATTTTCTCTTATATACTGCACTAGTGTGGTTTACATTGAACAAACTGAAATTACATTGAACAGGGCATTATAACTTGGAGATAACTATTTTACAAGGAACATGGGCTATGGAGGGTTAAGTGGCTTGCCCAAGACCACAAGGAGCACCTGTGGGACTAGAAACCCCAGTCCTTCTGGCCCAAGGTTGCTGTCCTCTAGTGGGATTTGAACCCCTGACCTTCTGGCCTGAAGTACCTTGCCCCAACCACTAGGCCACTCCTCCACTCCACTCCACAAATAGTTAGAGGTTTGGCTCACTGCATTTTTCATTAGCGGCCACACCATTAATGTGTGGCAACAACCAGTGCTCTATGTTAACAGCACCCTTGCCTTCCTCAAAGTTCAGAGAATGCCACCAATTGTTATTGTAGAGGTTTTATACATAACACACATTAGCTATTAATACATTAGTTGTGAAACTCGAGTACTTAAACAGCAATTCAGCAGCGATATCCCAAAAGTATGATGCCGGTGACCTTAACTAGCAGAAAGTTGTCGGAGGCGAGAAATACCCGGCTCACCAACTGGAGTTTCTAGTGTTAAAATGGGCCATGGTTGACAAGTTCCACTACTATCTCTATGGTGTCCAATTCACAGTGTGTATCGATAATAATCCACTGACATATGTACTAACTACTGCCAAGCTTAAATGCGACAGTCACAGATGACTTGCTGCACTGGCTACATATGATGTTAGATTGAAATATTGCTCTGGCAAAGTCAATATTGCTGTTGTTGCTTTATCACGTAGTATCTACTCTGATCCATGGGTTCAAGAGTAGTAGTAGTTGACTTGCTGTACTGAGTAATCCAGGACTCAGCGTCTGGAACCAGAAAACAACTGGTGTTACCACAGAGGTTCCAAGAGTGTATATTGAAGAGTTTACATGATGATACCAGACACTTGAGAATTGACCTCACCACAGAAATGATAGTTTGATTTCTACTGGCCCAAGCTTTTCTGCGAATGTGGAGGCTTATATGAAAACTTGTGGAAAGGGCATCATGAGGAAGATGCCACCCACCCGAGCTACACCATTAACCAACATTACGAGCAATGGCCCATTAGACTTGGTATTCATAGACTTCCTGTGTCTAAAGAATGATAACCAAAATACTTGTAACATTTCAGTGGTCACTGATCACATCACAGACAGATACTGTGGCGAAAGTGTTGTGGGAGAAATATTTTGTGCATTATGAATTATCCAATAGAATTCACTTGGATCAACAGCGAGACTTTGAGAGCTGCTTGATTAAGAAAATTCTCAAAATTTGCGGAATACAGAAGTCCCATACAATCCATATCATCCATAGGGAGACCTGCAACTGGAGAGATTCATTATAACTCTGCTGAATGGTGGAGTAAGCTCAAATGAGGGGACCCCAAGCAAACTTTGCTTAGGGTCCTTCATAAGGGCGGCGGCCACAAAAAGGGGAAGAGAACTCGTTTTCCCTCCCCCTCTCCAAAAACGTATGGAAAAAACAAGCGGCAGCTGGTAATCATCAAACTTACTGTTAAAAAAGGTTTGCCATGCCACGCCACCTCACCTCTTTCTCTCTGCAAAATGCTGCCCTGTGACAGCTGGAGGCCTAGGAAAACATTTCCCACTGAGGGGCCAAACTCTTGGGTATCATGAGATTTCAGCCCACTAATGGGAAGTACTTTCCCAGGTCTCGAGAGGTGGAAAGGCACAGCAAGCTTATTTTAAAGTAAATGTCAAGAAGTTTGCAACACTCTGCTATTGCTGCTGCCATTGTGCTGAGATTGCTGGACCCTCTTCTGCTCTGGGACCCTCACATTGTGGAGACTGCTTGGGCAGTATTTATGCCATGGCTGTTGAACATACTGCGAACTCTTGACCCTAAGCAGAAACCACAATGGAACCAGCATGTAAGCAGGCAAGTGCACGCCTATAAATGTACAAAAATTGATGCCACGGAATAAACTCCATATTATCTCATGTTTGGTTGAGAATAAAGATTACCCATGGATGTGTGTTTTGTGGATGTACCTCAGCAGGAAGTCAGAAACTCAAAAAACAACTCAATGCTGTCTTCCAAGTAGCCACAGAGGCTGCTGATAAGCAGAATGCTAGCAGTAAGATCCACTATGATGCCCACATCAAGGGACAAGAGCTATACTAGAGGGGGGTATCGGTATGCATCGATTTATGGACGAAGATATGGAATTTATACTGAATCCTGTAGGGAACTGGGAGCCAGTGCAGGCATATGAGAAGGGGGGTGATGTGATCCGAACGGGAGGCATGTGTCAGGATATGGGCAGCTGTATTTTGGACAAGTTGGAGTTACTGAGTGATCCACTTTTAGGACCTCAAAGAACTGCTTAAAAGATAGCAATTCATCTCTAACTACAAGATCCCCTTGCTGGACCAGTTCTCCCCCTACAGACTATTTCTTGGGATTTTTTTAACTGTGAAATTGTGTTATTGCGGATCTGTGTTACTGGTCTGTTGATTTATGCAAGTTGGGCCCGGCCTCTCCCAGCAATCTGTCCCTGATTCTGTCAGGCCAGCATTTCATCCAGCAGCTCATACTTTACCTGCGTTTAAATTCTTGAACGTTGATATGCATTCTTGTAAATATTCTTATATAATTTCCTGTACAGTGCTATTTACAAGTTCAAGCTAGTAAAGCTGGTTGATTTCTACTCTGCTTCTCTGGTAAATCTTGTGGGAGGTACAGTACATATTACAGGATTTGGGCCACTAATCTCTGTTATTTTAGAAAATATCACACTTTAGCTGGCACAAATCCCCCAGCCCTGATTCCAGGCCCTGGGAGGATTTGTTTCATAAAGCTTGAGGAGTCTTAAGATGTAAGGGGCCTGTAGTATCCCAGTATATACAAGATGGACAAGGGAACCCCAGGCTAGATTAATTTATGCCTGGTTAGCTATCATTCATCGACAGTTATGCTGTTTGAGTGTAATGTTAGCAGTTCTCATTCTGTGACTTGGCCTCCACTATTACAGATCTTATTGTACAATAATTAAGATAGTAACAAGAAATTTTTTAAAATTTCTTCTGTAGTTATTCGAACATCTGTTTCTAAATGATATGCTATGCTTTGAGATATACTGAAAAAAATTAAAATGCAGAAATTTCCCATTGTGCATGTTTAAGATCCATTCACAGAGCCGAGGGTTCTCCTCATCTAGATTTTTTTGTTGACCTGCTGATGTCTTTCAGCCTGACACTTTTAGATAACCATTTTTTTTTTTGCTTTTTTAAATTTCATCTCCATCTGTCTTTGTAAGTTTGCTCTGAATATTTTAGTCACGGACGTTTCAGGCCTGCTACTACCTGAGGATCCCTTGGGCAAACCACCACATTGCTTTACAGGACAAGCCGAGAGCTTTTCACATTCTCATCCACGGGGAGATGATATAAGACCAACCTAATATCTGAGGCAATGGGGATAGTTTGAGAGAGAAAAAATATATTGTTTGAACTCTTCACAAAAAAAGGTTTACCGACAATTAATATAACTATTTGTTTTGTTCAGGATAGTTAGACCTTACTTACATGTTTCTGTCCTATTGAATTCTGAAAACATTGGACTTCAGGCATTTTTAAGGCCAATTTTGGGGGGCCTATTTCATTCTGCTCTTGGAGGATGAATTCTTGAGTTTAATTTTTTGCATGTTAATTTCACTGACTGGAAGAGGTCAGGATGATTAAAATTAAATATGGCAAAATGACAGGCAAACAACTGTTAAAAGTGCAGCAAGGAAGCCAGGGAGGTTTCAAGAAATTGCTTTGGAATGCAGGCTATATTGAAAATGATTTATGGTTCAGCAGGCTGAAATTTAAATACCTTTTCTAACAAAGGAACATTTTTCAATACAAGTGCACTCATATATGATTCTGTTTTCCGCAGCTGTACACGCTTTGACAATATAAGCCTTTTCTGATAGGTTAACATTTTCAGTCTAATATTAAAACCTGTGAAACTTGTCAACAGAAAAAAGATGATTACAGAAGTGAAGTCGAAGCCTTCAGAAAATATCTTTCAAGTCATTTCTATAAAATGACCATCTTTTTCATAATTATCTTCTGCTTTTCCTCTCCAGAGACTGGGGGAGGGGCGACTTGCCAGAAGTGAAATCATTTGAACATTCTGGAAAGTGGGAGAAAGCCCGATATTAGAAAAGAAACAATGGTATCTAATCAGCAAAGAATCATAAAGTCCATGACATTCCTTTTAAAAACATCAGGGGGATAAAATTCAGCTCACAGTGGTCAGCATTATTTTAAACATCAACCACACTGGATAAAACAATACGGATAGGCCGCACCAGTATCTGGATACTGGCTGGTGCTGATTTATATGGATTTATCAGTTACAGCACTATCCAGAGAGCAGCGATTTTCAGTCGCTTTCAAGACAGGCAATCCGCATAGCACTTAAGACAGCTTTTTTGCTGTTCTGGGTTATGTAGATTGTTATCCTGATAGCAGCTGTGCAAATCTCCACTATCTAGATAAGTGCTGACTCTTTCCTAGCTCTGCTCATGGAATGTCCTGGCACTACTGGGATAGTTTTAAGGCGGGCAGAGGAAGTATTCACTGAATATTCCCCTCGTCAGGACTTTTCTGGTTAGCAGGTCTTACTAACTGGATAACTCCTTCTGAATAGTGATCCTCATACCACTCACTTAAATAAGGATGTTTTAAGGATATTTGACAAGTGAATATTTGAGGGAACAAGATAGAATTTCAATTTTCATATTAATAAGGATCAAACCAGTTACGCTGACTGTAGATTACTTTGGAAATGGAATCTCCTAAACATTTCTCCAATACTATGGGGGTCAATTTAGAAGCCCT
Source organism: Ichthyophis bannanicus (assembly GCA_033557465.1). NCBI lineage: Eukaryota > Metazoa > Chordata > Amphibia > Gymnophiona > Ichthyophiidae > Ichthyophis > Ichthyophis bannanicus. Next base: position 831,036,240 of record CM066032.1, read on the forward strand.
ATTCGTGCTTTGGATGTCCAAAAACAGGCATACAGATGTACAAAGCACAGAGGAGTCTCCAGAGCCATTTTAGAAGCCGACTCTGTGGATATCCCCAGCTTAAGGACGTCCACGTCTGAACAGCATTTCCAGGAACCTGGACATCCCCGCCTGATTTCAGAAATGTCACAGATGTCCAGTGTCGCGTCTAACTTTAAATGTTCTCCAGGCATGAAAGGTTTTTGTTTTGGCTGAAAACATCCAGAGGATATAGAAAAGACAGAATGCCATCATTCCCAGTATTCAGCACAATGTCAACAATAGCAGTAGTAGGATTTAAACCCTGGCTGCCCTGTTCCTAGCTCATTAAGCTAACCATTAGGCCATCCTAGATGTCTAGGGTGGGGAATACGGTTCTGGGAATGTCTATGTAGACATCCTGACAGATATCCATATCAGGCATGGGCAGGTCCACATTGTCTGTACCTGGACGTGCCTGCATTTTTTTTCAGTCATTCTGGCGTAAACCTCCCAGATTGCACCTAGTCATCCCTTCTACAATTCTCCTCTATATTTCTTGATTTTCCCTGTTTTTTATTGGCAGTGGCTACTGACTACTAGTCTTGAAGTCAGGATGAAGACACAACTGTGTGCACAATCTCTCTTCCATTTAATGAGTCTCAGAGGCTACTGACAGAGGGTTCAACACCCCTTGCTCCCAAGCAAACATCCTCCCTCCCCACCCTACCAATATTACTACTGTCATCATCATGGTTGGTCTTGACAGGCCAATGTGCTGTACTTATACTAAGTTCATAGTTATTCCTTCTTATTACCATTGTGCAGAGAAGTGTCAGTAGTGAATTATCATAGTAAATTATTTTTCATAAGCAATTAATCCCCATAGAAATTACTAGTATTTTAATAATTTGTTACTGCATTAATCAACATCTTCCTAGGCTTGATAATGTCATAGGTAAATGAATAACTTGATTGATTAATCTCCAGTATTTTCTCTCTGTGGATGGATGAAATAATGTTTTATAGCCCCCTGCAATGAATTGTTCCTTTTTTTTCTATTTATCAGGACCTCCTCCATAAGCACATAGGTTACTCAAAGACTTTTTAATGGCTTAAAATGATTTGTTTTGTTTCTGACTATGCGTAGATTTTGATTGATCTTTTCTTGACCTTCAGGATTTCAAGAAAACTAAACAATAGGCAACTCAACTATGCAGTTACTTTGGCTGGATTAATTCAGACCAGGTGTTAAAATGACAAAAAAGCAGAAGCGGTAAATTGTATGTGTCCCTAATGACATGTTCACAGTGAATATGCATTTCAGAGGTGTACAAATTGGATTTTCTTTGTTAACTTAGAAGACAACACTTGGAAGAGCTTTCAGTTTATTAATAGAGTTGAACAGAGCTATTTTTGAAAGTAAAGTTTATAAAACAAATAAGATAGTGATCACAATTTTGTAATACTGTTCAACATAAGGAATGTTAGACAGAATCATCTAAAGTAATCCATGCTTATCTATCTGTCAGTACAATAACACTCCAAAAAGACAAAAGTCATCAAATCTGGCATGCAGGAAGAAACTGGGACTATCTTGGAAAAAATCGAAAACTGAAAACATTGGGTCAGTATTTTCCGAGAATCAGTCTTTCCAAAAAATCCTCATTGCTTTCTACGGAAAACAGTTGCAGGCTGCAGAACGTTGACCAGCACTTTCTTTCAAAAAATCCCTTTCACTCTTTCAGCAATTTGGCCCAGTGTAACACAGATAGATGGAGTCAGAGAAACATATCGGAAGCAGCTGGAGACAAAAGATGCCACATGCACCACCCAAGACACCTTCACTGATACTTTTCAAATCACATCTGTTCACACACCTACATACACACACCCAGCATCCTGCCCACACCCTAAAATACTCACACCTCAAAATGCATACACTCTTTACACACAAATACACAACCTCTCATCCCCACCTGCACCCTCACAACCCTATATCCTTCACAGCAACTCATTCTCATCTAAACAAAATTTGACTCCTGAGATTTAATTAAGTTTTTCCCGACTTCTGACCTGATGCACTCAAGCTAATTGTTCCCTACAGGACTACCACCTGCAGAAAATGAAGGAATAACCTTTAACATGACTCGTGACATCCAGAACAAATAGGACTTTGGATTTCAGTAACTATTTGTACTGTAGTATAGCCTTCCCAGTACGCCTGACCTGATTAAATAGACAGTATCATTGCTACTGGCTCCACTGCCTGACCTAACTGTATGGACACCAACCATTTTGGTCATTTTGATCTTTCCTATTTTTAGATGTTAGATTAGTTACTTAACTAATTTGGTTGATTTAATTAATTGGTTGATTGATTAATAATTAAGTTGATTAATTTAATTAACTGCTTTAGGGGTATGTTTACTAAAAGCCCGGTAAAGTGCGGGCCGCGGTAGAGTGCGTGTGCCGTATAAGGAGTGGGCGTTCCGTCCTGAAGAAGAAAAGCCGTGATTGACAGATGTGCTAAGGTGCGCGGCGCCCGTGTGTGCCCCGCACCTTACCGCAACTGAGAGCTGAACGGGAGGCATATGTGTCGCGCTGATCTGCAAACAGAAGAACAGAGCCACAGCACAATGGTTAAAGCACTGACCAATGGTGCAGGGATCAGGGGTTTGAACCTGCTCAATGGCTTGTTGAGGTGTTAGTTTATGAGGCAGAGAAATACTGTGCCGAATAAAGCAGCACACTGATTTTTTCTGGCGGCACATCAATACTGGACAGCATAAGGCTGATGTTTTTATGCGGCATATTAATACTGGGCGGCATAAAGCGGCACGCTGATGTTTCTGGCGGCATATTACTACTGGGCGGCATAAGGTCGCGCGCCGGTTTCAGCGGCAATCGCATACTGGAAGGTATAAGTGGGGCACTGATGTACGAACAGAAACACAGAGCCACAGCACAATGGTTAAGGCACTTACCAATGGTGCAGGGATCAGGGGTTCAATCCCCCACTGTGCTCAATGAACAGGACTTGGTGAGGTGATATTTTAGGAGGCATACAAATAATGGGCGGCATAAGGCGGCGCGCAGATGGGCATTAGGCTATTGCTTATGGAGGCTATTTAATAATAGGAGGCATAAGGCGGCGTGCTGATGTGCAAACACAGGAATAGAACCACAGCACAATGGTTATGACACTGACCAATGGTGCAAGGAGCAAGGGTTCAATTCTTCATAGTGCCCAATGAACAGGGCTAGCTGAAGCATTATGTATTATGGGGAAGGTTGCTTTAGGAGTCAATTTATGTTTATTTTAATTTACAGTACTAGCAAACGCACCCTTAAAGCGTGTGAACATAATGCGCCCCATAAGGCACATTGTAAAGTGCACTGTCTGCCACGGCACCCTAGAATGTTGCTCACAGGGCGCTGTAGAGGGTGTCGTATGAGGTACCGCAAGGTCAGAGTACTGTTTTCGATGGCAGCACTGTGCAGTTTAAGGAATGAAAAGCATAGGTAGGTGCGTTGACATGCAAGGGAGAGCAGCAGTGGAGCACAATGGTTAAGGCACTGACTGCTGATACAGGGGTCATGGGTTTGCTCCCCATGGTGCCTAATACGGAAGGCTGGCTGTGGCAGCAGGTTTGCAATGTACATATTTTGTCCTGCAGCACCGTATGTTTATTTTATTAATTTCTGCCAGCAAACACGCCCTCACGTGCCGTAATTGAAGGTGCCGTATAAGGCACCCTATACGGCACTCCATAGGGCACATTATAAAGTGCACTATCTGCCACAGCACCCTAATATGTCCCCCATAGGGAACCCTATAAGTTGTGTCACAGGATAATGTATAGTGCACCTTATATGGACGGAAACCATAGGGTGCCCGATAGGGCGCCATATAAAGCGGCACCCTATGGGTACAGTACGCTGATGGTTTGTTTGCTGGCAACAAAATATGTACATTAAAGACAAATAATGCTTTGGACAACCCTAACAAATAACCCCAAAGTGGGTTTGAACCCATGACCTCTGGCTTCATAGGCAGGGATGTAACCATTAGGCTACAACTCTATAAGGGCTAGTAAGCCCCTGGCTGGCTGCAGAAAGCCTGCACGTCACCACACAGACAGTCTGCTGTGGTCACCAGGTTAGGGTTAGCCCACCCGTACCCATGATGCACTGCACATGCAAATCAGCTGTCCACAGAGGGACACAAGATGGGGAATACACCCCCACAGCACCTCGGCCTGGTTGGGGGAAGTGACCGGGTGCACCCACACAGCACCTCGGCCTGGTAGGGGGGTACTGACCGGGTGTTTACTGGCACAGAGTAGCTACACACCGTCACATCGTGCGGGTACTGTGCTCACCCTGAGTGTGCAATGAGGCGCCCAGGACCAGGTCCACAACACCTTCCAGAGCAGTGTTAATGTAGTAAGATAGGTAGTGTCTGCACAAACACCATGGATATCTCTGTCTGCCTCAGTCAAGTGCAGCCCACTTGCCAAGGGTGGCAAACATGGTCTCCCATCAATAGATCCACACTCTACCTCCCTGCAAAGGTGGCAGTAGAGGGCAACATCAACCCCAGTCCTGCTGAGGAATACACACCCCACAGGGCAGTCAGTGCAGCTCTATACACATCCATACCACAATAGCAGACAGACATAAGACCAGGATATGGTAAGCTGCACCCCACCACCATCTGATATTCCCCTGCAGCAAGCCAACAGCCACTGCACCCTGCAAGCCACTCCAGCAAGACACATACCAGCTACAAACAGTCTGCTAGTTAATCCATAGTGCATGTTCCCAGTGGAGATACATACACCCAGAACTGGGCTGTCAGCATACACAGCAAGCAGATAAATCAGTGACTGGGCCCCAAATGGAAACCCATATCTATCACATGAGAGAAATACTATATAGCACTATGGTGGTGCCTAGCCATGCTGTGGTCACTGCACAGTCAGGGTGAGAGTGATCTCTCAGCAGGACATACTGAGGTCACCCTGTCTGTGTCGGTGGTGGCCGAGCACTACAATGTCCCAGTCAGTGCCCTATGCCCTGTGCAGATGCACCCTGGCCAGGCCACCCTGTCCGGCCTATACCCATGGTACCTTGCTCCTCATTATACACATTGCCAGCCCAATACTGGCAACATTGCTGGCAGTGTGGGCTGTAGAAGGTGTTTGCAGCCACCACACACTGGATAGACAGACAGCCACCCCCACACCTATGCCAGCATTGTGCTACTATAGAGGGGTTCAGCAGCCATACCCACCACACCAGTCCTGGACACAGTACATGCATGGATATGGTACGCATTACTGTTGGGGGTCACATCCCAGGGTGGTAAACACTGTCAGAGACCAGATCTGCAGCACACACCGCAGACATCTGTTTGAGTGTTATGGTGGAGCTGAATTAGCAAACTGTGCTTTACGTAGGACGGGAGATCTGCCAGTTATAATGGGAAACGCTTGATAGCTGTGTACCGTATACCCAGGTGTAGGGTGGCAGTGCTGAGGTATGCAACTGTTAGTATTGGGAGATACAGGCAGGGCCCAATGTCCTGCCTCTCCAGGAGGCATTGGCCAATGGGGTCTGTGGGGGGGTATCTGGCCCTGTTGGCTGCTGCTTTACGGCAGAGTTCCCCAAATCCAGTCCTGGTGTTCCACACACTGTTCTGGTTTTCATGCTATCCCTCATAAATATGCATGAGCTACATCTGCATACCATGGCGGTGGTGCATAGCTATGCAGCACAGGCATCTTTGTTAGAGGCAGCATGGAACCTGAATGGTGTGGGGTCCTCCAGGACTGCATTTGGGAGACTCTGCTCCAGGTAATGCGCCTGTTTATGGTGTCTGTGAGTGCTGTGGTAAAATATAGGCGTATTAATCATGCATATGTTCCTAGCTATACAGTTTTGTCCTTACTATCACGGTTTAGTTGTAGGAAAAATATGTGGACCGGATTGGCAGTAGCCCCAGCTGGGCTTTGAACCTATGGCCCTCTGGTCCTACAGGTACTGGCTGTGTCCGCTGCACCACATTGTGGCCGCAGAAACAGTGCAGTCTCTGGAGATGTGATACCTGGCCGCACGAGTCAGACACCCTGCTCTTCACAATTTTACTGTGGGCTCGTTGACCTTGTATGGGGACAAAGGTGCAAATAAACATCACAAATGCCCTCCAGAAAAGGGGGGGGGTAACCCATAACCAAGCTGCGCAACAGTGATATCAATGGGCAACCTGGACAACACTCCCAGGAATGCTCCATTAAAATGCAGTGCTTTTGAATGAGTCTACGGAGCGTAGACCCTTCCATAAATCATTTCTTTTTTTTGGAGCTTTCCTGGGAGTGTTTTGTATGGTTGCCCATTAATATCACTGTTGCCCTGCTGGATTATAATTTTCTTAGAATGTGTTGTGGTCATTTTCATATCATATTTGCTATTTTGTTCTGTGCACATGTATCACACTGCTCACGTTTTTTAAGTTTCCCCGATTTTGCTGTACATTGCTGACGGAAATGGTTTCTCTTCCATATAAATGCGGTATTTTTTCCTTGTAAATTCGGGGATGCTCCTGTGCGGGGAGTCTCTCCCCTCCCACATCCCACCCATTGACCCCGTCTCTCCGCCCCTCGGGGGCCTTCCTCCGCCCTCATTTCGCCTTTCCATGCCTCTATCGCACATGAGCGCCCCGCAAACGTGCGCGTTTTCGGCGCACGCGTGCGGGGCCCGTTAATGTGACACGCACGCGTACGGGGCGTTTAAGAGCACTTAAATGCATCATTTTAGGGTGCTCAAGTGCGCCCCACACAGGTGCGCCGTTTAGTAAACATACCCCTTATTTACTATTTTGCTTTTATCCCTCCTTTCTCTTTGATAGAACTTCTCCTTTCTACACTGCCACTTCTTAGGCTGGATTCTTACCTCCAGTATTCCCAATTGCTCATTTCTCTCTTGATCTTTCTCCTACCTTTACTTCTATCCTTCGGTTATTTTCTCTATGCTCTATTTTTCTCTCCCTTTCTTATGGTGCCACACCACGTTTTCTTCCTTTTACTGACACTCCCTAACCTTCTCCCTTCATACCAACAACTTGGTGCCAAAGTTGCAAAAATGGTGCCATGTGAGTGACTGAGCAGGGCCAGTTAATCTACCAGGTAGACAAGGTGGCCACCTAGGATGTACATCTGCGATGTCTGCTGCAATTCTGCTGTGATAGTGGTAGCACACAAACATGCCGCCGCCAGGGGCGGCTCTATAATGAGGCGAAGTGAGGCGAACTGGTAATGGGGTTGGGTGGGACTAGCACTGGAGGTGAGCTGATTGGAGGGGCTTCAACTGGAAATGGGCTGATGGTGGGGAGGGGAGGATAGAGCTGGTGGCCTTGGAAGAAAACTGGGGGCTAGGGCTACAAATAGGTTGATGGAGAATGGGACTAGAAGGGAGTGGATGCTGAGAGAGGCTGCCATGGTATTTGGACTAGAAGGGACTGGACAGTGGGGAAGGAGGGGGACTGGAAGGGAATGGACACCAGTGGCAGTCATGGGGATGCAAGTTGACATTGGAAGGTACTGGGAGGGAGGACTGGAAAGGGGCTGATACTGAGAAGGGTTACGGGGACTGGAAATAGGCTGATGGAAAGAAGTGAAGAAAACAAAAGAAGAGATAAGAAATGGCAGATGGACCATAGACCACAGAAAGAGAGCTAAGTGAAGACAGGAAAGCAGAAGCCTCAGATCGGGGCCAGCATGATCAGAGAATAAAATGGTCAGACAAGAGAGGTAGAAAAAATAATTTTATTTCATTTTAGTGATTGGACTTTGTGCTATCTTTATATTTTACACAGTATTGGGGAACTGCATCTCTTATTTATCTGATGTTGCACTGCATGTGGACTCTGGCTTCTTGGGGTTTCAGTTTAAATTTTGTCTACATATTTTTATTTTTACTTTAGATTATGGTTACTTATTCTGTACTTGGTGAGGATCGATGTTGTGAGTGTGTGACTGAGGCCAGGTGTTCTCATAACATGGAGTTTGTACATAAAGATCTATACCGTACTGTAGTAATTTGACTTGTTCAGCTTTTCAGATAGGTGTATGGATGTTACCCTTTTTGGTTGGATGGGGGGAGGAGAAGATAAGCAGTGGGTGGAGATGGAGTGTGGGACAATGGGAGGGGGGCATTGGATAGATTATTATGGGGGTTAGGTGGCCGCAACTTAGACCAGTAAAGCAGGAACCCAATCACTTGACATACCCTGTTGGCACGGGATCAGTGTAGAGCATGACTTTTGGGGAGAGGGGAACTTATACAAGACAGAAGTATATTATGGGGTTGAGGGACTTTTGCCCAGTGGGGGAGGGAGATAGATTTTGGTGCTGGGAGAGGCAGAGTCTGTGGTGGGTTGGGCAGGTATTTGATGTGGGAGGGAGCCTGGTTTATTTTGAGGATCTTCGGGAGGCGTATGGTCTTGGTGAAGAAGACAAGGTATGCTTACTTACAACTTAGCCGTTATCTGTGACAGAGGAAGGTACAGTGGGATTTGAGGCGGGACCCAATGTCTTTTGAAGTCCAGATGAGGAAGGGAGGGAAGAGGACGAGATTGGTTTCCCTCCTATATGGATGGTTATTGAGGAAGGGGAAGGGGTGCAAACACATGAAACTAGGTGGAAGGGGGACTTACCAGGGGAGTAGGGGACAGGATGGTGGTAAGCTATATATGCATCCACGAGAACATTGGCACCAGGGATGGCCCTACTGGAGAATAGCTTGAAGATATGGTTCTGAATGGACTGGACATCAGCTCGCTTGTATGTGGTGAACCGTAAATATGGGGCGGATTCTTGGAAAGGGTGTGGGAGGCGAGGGGGCCTAAAACATATGTTGTGGGAATGCCCCAAGGTAAGGGCCTTATGGGCTGATGTTGAGAGGCTGTGTGCAGAGATCACCGGTGTACAAGTTCAACTGGGCATGTGCAGGTGCTCCTCAGTAAGTGGAAGGAGGGGGAGAAAGAAGATTTAGGCACCTTCATAAGGTACTGTGCGATTGCTACAAGAATGAAGTTGGCGTTATGGTGGAAGAAATCTGACTTGCCAACTCAGGGTATGGTGGTGAGACACCTGGATTAAATTTTTTCTATGTATAAGCAGTGTATAGGCAGCATAAGGTTAGTGCCTTTGAAAAGATTTGGCACTGGTATCAAGTCTGAAGGAGTAGGTATTGCCTCACTAAACTGAGACAAACCTGGCTACGGTGGGAAGATCCACGTGGCCTATTGATGCTCCATATCAGCTCTCAGGGGGTTTTAGCAAATTCAGCAGGGGAATGGGCAGAGGGCTTGAGAGCGCGAGGGGGATCAAGGGGTCCTGAGTTATGTTTTTCAGGCTCTGCTTGATGTTTTAGGTTGGATATGTTCTGATTGTGGATGCATGTTTGCTGATTTATGTATGCTGACATATGTTGGTGTATGCAGACTTTTGATGTATATATTTGGTTCTCTGCTTTAAAATTCCTATAATGTGCTTTAGGGAAGTGGGGAGGGGGGGGGGATAGTGGGATGTAAGTCCTGGGAGCAATGATTCAGAGAGGAATGTAGAAGAGTTATTGGAATTAGCACTGTACAATTGTAGAAGTGTCATTGTTCCTGGGGGTGTGATATTTGTTACTGAAAAATGATGTTTGTTACTGAAAAAATATTTCAAAAGCGAATAAAAGCATACTTACAAAAAACAGGGGGAATGGACATAAGAAAGAATCTGGAGGTGGAGAGGGAATGAATGACAGGGAAGGAGACAGGGTTAGTGAGGGATGAGAGGAAAATGAGGTTGGGGAAGGGATGAGAACAAAAGGAAATACAAAGTGGGTAAAAGTTGGGAATCAGAGGCTGACAAAGGAATGAGAGAGACAGGTGAGAACGGGAAGACCAGAGAGGAAAGTCTAGGAAGTGGATAGAGTCGGAGGACTGGAAGAGTAGAAGGAGAAATAAAATCTAGCTCTAGGTAGATAAGAGAAATGGAAAAGAAAGAAACAGAAAGAGTCATGTCAAAGATAGATTTGGGTTGCAAGGGAAGAAGACTGAAGAAAAGAAGAAGTGGTCAAGAGAGACTAGATCAAATCTAATAAAAAAAAAATGAGAAGACAAAGGCCCTACAATAAATTTATTTTCAGTTTTTAGAGAATGAAACATGTTAGCTTTGAAAATGAGCATTTTTTGCATTTTGTTTTGTATAGGAAGAAATGCATTCGTGTTTCTTTCATCCCTGTTCACAGAGTCTGGTTTCTTGAGTTTTCCATTTCAAGTTTTTACTAGCATATTTGTTTCTAAAATGCAGTTTCTTATTCTTTAGTAGGTGATGGTCTGTGCCTTCTATCTAGCCAAGATGAGGGATTTGTTAACATCTGTGTCATACGTAGGAACCTTTAGCAGTTCAGCTTAATCTTTTTCCCAGCTGGAGGTGTACTGGTGTTCTAAAATATTTGCAGTGCTGGCTTTTCATAGGTAGGGTTGGTGCAGTTTGAGATCTTGGACTTGGTGCTGATATGGTATGGTAAGCCTCTGGTGTTCATTTCCAGGGAACTGTATTCATTCACATAGGGGCAAATTTACTAAAGTGTGGTAGGGAGTGCAGAGTTAACGTGCTGAAGCCCAGCAGCAGTGGTAGACACAATGGGCTTGGCTGTGTTACACTACTACTGCTGTGCTAGTCGTACCACTAGTGCGGTAGTAGCAAATGCACAGCCCAGCGCATGTGGTCTTCACACTCGCCAAAGAATGCCACAAGAGCAATATTGGGAAGTTTGTGAGCTTTCAATTCACTGTGGACAGTAAGAACTGTGCCTCTAGCACCCATACAGGAAGGTAGCAACTGACCAGTCCAGAATAGAGTAATGACTGGGAGTAGGCTGAACAGCTACCACAGCTCAGAGCATAGGGGCTAAGTGCAAGAGGGCGGGACATGCAAATGAGAAAAGCAAACACATGCAGAGAGTATGTTCTGTGTCTCAAACCATAGGGGAGATGAGGAGGCCATGTATGAGATCAGCAAGATGTCCACAGTGTCCATCATAGAGGACAAGGATATGGACCTCCTCACTCTGCGGCATCAAGGGTGGCTTTCCACCAAGGCTGCAGGGAACATAGTACAAGGCCTTTGGGGGTGGGCTGGGCTGCTCAGCTCAGTTCAGTTCCATTCCTCCTCTGAATCATGATGGTCGAGGAGCTCAGCCCCCTACCCCAAGGCTTTCTGGTTTACAAAGCCAACTATTCAGAATAATTCACTCCTGCCCGACAATTCCTCCTGCACAGCAGCTGCTCTCCCTCCTCACTGGCTTCATGTAAAGCAGCTCCAGTGGCGCCACTCAGCAAAAGGGAAATTCTGCAAGGGGGAGGAATTCCACGCATATTGACAGGCCAACTATGTTACCTCTACGTTTTCAGGCAATAAAAGGCCACTTGCCTGCACAACTTGTGCAAGCAACTTATCTACTAATGTAAATATTGACAGGATAAACGTCACAGCAGGATATGCTAGAGAGCTAAAGTTTATTCTTTCAAAAAGTACAAATACTAGGGGACACTTGATGAAATTATAGAGTAGTACATTTAAAACAAATAGAAGAAGATATTTTTCTCTCAATGCTTAATTAAGCTTTGGAACTCATTGCTGAAGAATATGGTAAAAGCAGTTAGTATAGCTGGATTTTAAAAAAGGTTTGGATCAGTACGGTACCTAGCCCTGTGCGAGCAGTGCAGTCGCATAGGACGCAAAGGCTTAGGGGGGTGCATTTCGGCTGCCTGCTGTTGCCCTGCTGCCACCACTTTTTGTTCTCTCCGCTGCGGCAGGGAAACAGCAGGCAGCTGAAATGCACCCCCCTAAGCCTTTGCGCGGGTCTTTCTGCAGGTCTGGTCCCTCCCTCCTCTGATGCAACGTCAGAGCAGGGGGGGATCAGATCTGCTTAAAGTTAGGTCTGTTGTGCTCTGCTGCTGCTGACGACTTGCACATCGGGTGTGTCCCTCCTCCCAATACCTCCGTCCAGCCACTGCCTGCTCTTGCCCTGCTGCCCACGCTACCGTGGAGAAAACGGCATGTTGCAGTGAGTGTGGGCCTCATAGTCATGTGCTGTGACTCTGGCCATTAGCATGGGTGCATTCAAAGCCACCTCAATGAGTGGTGTTAAGTGCGCCCATGTGCCACCCAATTGCAATGCTCTATTGACATGGGGGATGGAGGCCCATGCTCACAAACATTAGCAAAAGCCTCCACTCTGATATCGAACCGCAATCATGCTCTACCGGTGCTACCTTTAATACACATGCTACTTAGGGGTATGTCTACTAAAGGGCGCTATTTGCGCTGCTGTCATGTTATCGCGCGATAAGGCACCTTATCGCGCGATAATGGTGCTTTACTGGGCGATAAGGCGCCTTATCGCGCGTTAATGCGCGCAGCGGCGCGTTAACGCACGCAGCGGCGCAAACGAACGTTGAAGGCGGAGGAAGGCTCCCCAGGGGCGGAGAGAGAGGGTAAATGGGCGGAGAATGGGAGGGGAGAGGCTCCCTGCACACTATTGCTGTGGATTCCTGGGCTGAAAACTAATGCGAGTGAAACCCTCGCGTTAGAGCAGATTGAAAGGGAAGAGAAACCATTTCCGTCAGCAATGTACAGCAAAGCCAGGGAAACCGACAAAAAATGATAAGTGTGATACATGTGCACGGAACAAAAGGGCAAATAAACATTGAAAATGACCTGAACAAACTGGAAAAAAAACATAACCAAGCTGGGCAATAGTGATATTAATGGGAAACATCAAAACACACTACCGGGAAAGCTAAAAAAAAAAGGATATCAATTTCTATTGGACAGGTTTCCTATGCGGTGCACATGTCCCGCAACAGCAGGGTGGGCATGTCAGAACGGGCAACTGGACAGATGCTGGAAAAGGGGATACAGAGGTCTGCAGGCAGAACATTCTGTGGTGCAGCTGGGCCACAGTGCGGACTAGGGTAATGCCTAGGTGGCCCATAGGAATGCTGAAACAGTAGAGCCACCAGACAGCAACTGATGAGGGCCCAACATGGGCACGAGTGTGTTTCCCACAGTGTCACAGGGGATAGTACCCAGCAGGTAACTCCAAGGGCACAGAACATTGGCAGGGGGTGCTGGGGGGAAGCATGGACATCTATGCAGGCACCCCTACCCCAGAACCCACACCATAGGCAGCCGCCTACCGGCACACTGGATGGCCTGAGACTGCGCACCACCAGCAGAAGGGCATGTCAGCATGGCGACAGAGGGGTACTGGTGGTGGAAGGGGCAGTGGCAGCTGCCCACAGCAGACCATGGCCTAGCCCTGTTTAGGTGGGTGCCATGCACTGCAACAGACAGGCCCTGTCTGACGAACAGTCATGGTATCTCCAGGGAATGAACTGTCCCTGTGGCACAGCCAGTGTGCTCAGGAGCAGAAGGTCATAGGTTCAAGTCCTAACTGTGGCTCCCACCAACCCATTCCCCATATTTTACCCAGTACTAAACCGTGGTAATAAGAGGGAACCTTTATTGCAGATAACATAAACATGCCTGAAATGCCTATATTTTACCTTACAGAGCACAGACACCATAGACATGTGCAATACCTAGAGCAGAGTTTCCCAAATGCAGTCCTGGAGGGACAAACTCCATTCAGGCGTCATGCTGTCCCTAATAAAGATGCCTGTGCTGCATTTCTATGCGCCGCCCCCATGGTATGCAGATATATCTCATGCATATTCATTAGGGACAGCATGAAAACCCAAACAGTGTTTGGTCCACAAGGACTGGAGTTGGGAACCTCTGCCCTAGAGCAGCGGCCAACAGGGGCAGAAACACCTGCACCCACAGGCACCATTATCCAAAGCCTCCTGGAGAGGCAGGATGTTGGGCCCTGCGTGCAGCACTATCTCCCAATACTAGCACTTGCATACCATAGCACTGCCACCCTAAACCTGGGAATACGGTACACATATATCAAAAGGTTGCTATGATTACTGGTAGATAGCAATCCCTAGGTTAAGCACAATCTGCTCATTGAGCTGTATCATAGCAACCTCTCTGATGTCTGTGGAGTGTGTTGCAGGTCTGGTGTCTGACAGTGTTTACCACCCTGGGGAGTGACCCCAACAGTATTGCGTACCATAGCCATGCCTGCACTGTGCCCAGGACTGGTGCGGTGGCCAGGGCTGCCAAAAGCCTCTATAGTTGCACAATGCTGACATAGGTGTGGGAGTGTGTGTCTGCCTACCCAGTGTGTGGTGGCTGCCAACACCTTCCTCCGCCAACACTGCTTGCACTGTTGCCAGTATCAGACTGCTAATGTGCATAATGAGGAGCAAGGTACCATGGGTATAGCCCGGACAGGGTGGCCTGGCCAGGATGCATCTGCACAGGGCATAGGGCAATGGCTCGGACATTGTAGTGCCCGGCCACCACCTGCACGGACAGGGTGGCAACAGCATGTCCTGCTGGGGGGTCACTCTCACCCTGACTGAGCAGTGACCACGGCATGGCTAGGTTCCCCCATAGTGCTATATAGTATTTCTCTCATGTGATATTTGTGGGTTCTCTTTTGGGGCCCAATCATTGACTTATCTGCTTGGTGTGTATGCTGACATCCCAGTTCTGGGTACATGCCTCTCCTCCAGGAACATGCACTGTGGACTAGCTAGCAGACTGTCTGCAGCTAGTATGTATCTGGCTGGAACACCTTGCAGGGTGTAGCGGCTGGAGGCTTGCTGTTGGAGAATGTCAGCTAGTGGTGGGGGGCAGCTGAGCATTTCCAGGCCTACTGTCTGTCTGCTATTGCTTTATTGATCTGTACAGATCTGCATTGACTGCGCTGTAGGGTGTCTGTTCCCCAGCAGGATGGGGGTTGATGGTCCCCTCTACTGCCACCATTGCAGGGAGGTAGAATGTGGATCTGTTGGTGGGAGATCCTGTTTTCCACCCTGAGGGTAGGGTGGGAGATCCTGTTTTCCACAGAGGGTAGGGTGGGTTGGGTGGTGGTACATAATCTGCCTGGGGGTCCAAACACCCCCCCCCCTTCCCCAATCTCACCATGGCACCAACACAGGAGATGCACTATTCTGGGTGCATCATAGCCCATAAGGGCTAGACATGACTGAGAAATACAGATGGACACAGATGTATCCTAGGTGTGTCTGTAGGGCCTACTTATCATACACACTAGCACTGATGGGGATAGGGACCTACAGCATGTTGTATTCAGCCATGAAAGGTGCTGTGGACCTGGTGCTGGGTGCCCCACCTCACCCTCAGGGTGAGCACAGTACCTGCACAATGTGACAGTCTGTAGCTACTCTGTGCCAGTAACACACACGGTCAGTGCCCCCTACCAGGCTGAGGTGCTGTGGGGGTGCACACGGTCAGTTCCCCCTACCAGGCCGAGGTGCTGTGGGGGTGCATACCCCATCTTGTGATCATCTGTAGACTGCTGATTTGCATTGCAGTGCATCATGGGTACGGGTGGGTTAACCCTATCCTGGTAACCACAGCAGACTGCTTGTGTGGTGACCTGCAGTCCTTCTGTAGCCAGCCAGGGGGTTTGTTAGCAGCTGTAGCCCACTGGTTACTTCACTGCCTGTGAAGCCAGCGGTCATGGGTTTGATCTCACAGTGGGGTTATTTGATAGGGCTGTCTGAGGCATTTTCTTTTTTAATTTAAATTAGTGCTGCCAGCAAAAACACCCTCACAGTGCTGTAGCCTTAAGGTGCCTCATAAGGCACCCTCTAAAGCGCACTATAAGGCGCCCTATAAAGCACCATATAAGGCGCCTTATAAGGCGCCCTATAGGGAACATTATAAGGTGCCTTGGCGGACAGTGCACTTTATAATGTGCCCTCTGGAGTGCCTTATAGGGCACCTTATGCGGCACCTTAGGTTACGGCACTGTGAGGGTGTGTTTGCTGGCAGCACTAATTTAAATTAAAAAAGAAAATGCCTCAGACAGCACTGATTTAAAGTAAAGGGTAATGCCTCAGAGAGCCTTACTCATCAAGCTCACTAGGGGATTGAACTCATGATCCCTGTTTCATCAGTCAATGTATTAACCATCATGCTACACCTCTGTTGCTGTGTTTGTAGGTCAGCGCACCTAATTAAGTCTAACGCGCATTAACGTGCCACGGCTCCCTCTATCACACGAAAACGTACCTTATCACACGATAACCCGAAATGCTACCTTAAGACCGGAACGCCCACTACCTTATATGGCATCCTGCACACTAACGCCGGCTGCACGTTAAGACTGCTTAGTAAACATACCCCTTAGTGATCAACAATACTTTCTTCATATACATTTCAAATTCAAATTGCACTTATCTTCATAGTTCTGGGCTCATTTCTCCTGCCTCTATGGAAGTGCCCCCTTGCTAGTGTTTTGGAAAAATTTGCCTTTATCAATAGGTGACTCTTCTCATGGCCAAAACTTGCTCAAAACCTGAGAATGCAGAAACATTTTTATTAAATTAATATCATCATATGTGCTTTTATTAAGGACAGCAATCTTCTTTTACAATAACAGGCTCACATACTCTACAGCAACATGATTGTTTCTTAATCTAGCATCAACACAGATATCAGCGCATGTGCGTTAAATCCTCAGCCAATCCAATAATGCTAAGAATGGTGTCTCAATTAAAAACTAATTAAAAATAATACAATTGATTATATTCTATATGAGCCACTGCATTTTGAGATCAACACAATGAAAAAAAAATCACTCTTGAATGTCCTCTTGCTACTGTATCAACGCCGCTTTGACTTCAAAGAGGTACAGAAAAGATTGCTTTGAACTTTCACCTTGCTCCCCACCATTTATTTTATTTATTTATTTTATTTACATTTCTATACCGCAAATTCTGGAAGATCACTTGCGGTTTACATTTGAACAACAAAGAATTGTAAACAGTTACAAATTTGTTTTACAGGGAACATGGATAACTATGTACAGAAATAATGTAGCTTAAGGCAAACAATAAGCTATGTTTAAATGCATATGCACCATTGGATCATATGCATTAAAGCAGCCTCATCTGCCTGTCAATCAGGGATGAAATTTGTCAAAATCGGAGCTACAGCAGGACACAGAAATTGGAAGCATCACTTGTTGCCCTCTTTGTGCAATATAGACATGTTTTTGAAGATTTAAAATTTGTGGTTATTGAATATTCAGTGTTATCAGTTTGTGGGGGCAACCTTGACCAGCTTTTATTAGAAAAGGAGCAGTGCTGGAGGGTTTTTTTTATTTGTAAACTAGGATCTGGTTATATCTTACCTCTTTTAAGGGACCTTTTACCAGCATTTAGCTCAAGCTATCTGCCACGCAGCCCATAGGAATAAAATAGGCCATGGAGCAGATAGCTGGAGTTAAGTGTTAGTAAAAGGGGCCCTACATTTTTTCTCTCTCAGCAATATATTATTAAATGCATTTTTACCTTTTAATTCTTTTCTCATATTATGGAATAAAGGTGAAATACCACCCTTTTTTTGTTTACTTTCGGGATATGCCAGGTTCTTGTGACCTAGATTGGTCATTGTTAGAAACAGGATACTGGGCCTGACAGACCTTTGATCTGACCTACTATGGCGATTATTCTTTTCTTTTTCTTTTTTTTTTTATTGTTAAGGTTCAGAACAATTCAATATTAAATCCAAACAGAGCATTTTCAGATCGTTGTGGATACACAAATTAACACCTCTGCACTTATTATTCCTGCTCTAATATAACAGTATTCTGAGTTTTTCTATGAAGATATAATCCACCATTTTTCCTATTCCCTCCATCATTGCTCTGTGCTCACATCCACACATCTCTACGTACCCACTCTACTCTTCCCTACCAAAAACAAGCCGTTTGTTCACACCCCGTCTCTCAAAGCACCCGCACATTCTACGCACAGCTATTTTGCATTCCTTCCATCCACCCCTTCTCTTCTTTCTCTTGTTCCTCCTGTATATCACCAATCCCCCTACTGGTCTGAAACCTCTGTCATACTTTACAGTGTAATTGTCACTTTGGTTTCCTGCTGATCTTGTACATTTGAAATTCACATCTGGCCACTTCTTCCATCATCTGCTCCCACTGGTGCAAAATCAGAGCCTCCTTGCCCACCCATGAACAAAGATTTACTTTACGTACTGTGCTACAAATAGTCCTATACAGAGAAACTACTTTTTTGTCCGTAATATTCAGCACAACTGCGCAGTCTTTGGAAACACGGGTGGTGTCTCTTTGAAATATTTGTGTCTGTGATTTCAATTTAAATATTTATCAGTTCTGCTGCTGGCAGAGGGATCCAGGATTAGGGATCCTATGCACCTAGAGGATTAAAATGCCCTTACTCTGTCCTCTCTGGGATCTTATTTCTCTAATACTTTTGGTATAGCTTGTATGCATTCATAGTAGTAGCAGTATATACTTTCTCCAATAGGCAACATCTTCTCCTATATCAAGCATTCTCCTTTAATCTTGTCCACCCTCAGGCAGAGGGGTGGGTAAAACCTCAGTAATCCTCACAAGTGGCTCTCCAGCCTTCACAAGCAGACAATTCAAGAATCACATGAGAAACAAAATCCAGTAAATAAAAGAAGGCACAAGGCTGAGCCTCTATAGGCATACTCTACACCACACCCCAGCAGGCAAAACATATCTCATATCCAGTGCAAGGTTCCCAACTGGCCAGTTTTCAGCCGGGCTGGCCAGTTTTTATATGGCCAGGCCAGCTGCCAGAAGACTCTTAAAATCGGCAACAGAAAAGCCATTTTTTTCTCTGCTAAAGTGCTAAGCTGCCGAATGCTGATTGCTGCTGTTTTACCGTGAATAGCAGCAGTCAGCAGTCAGTGCTTGGCAAGCAGTGAGGCAGGCACCCACCACCCATCTAGTTCCAACCTGTGCTGCAGCCATGAAATTAAGGAGATGCATGGACTGCAGGGTCAGCCTTGGACACATCTTTGCAGAAGGGATGCTGGGACCCATCTCCTCTGAAACACTTTCTCCTTTGTCACAGAGGATGTGACCTGCGTCACTCTTTGGCCTGCATTTGTTCAACTCGGTGGTGGCTGCTGCAGGTTGTCACTGGGTTGCTAGTGTAGAGGGTGGGATTGGGAAAATGAGATGCTGGACTTAGGGAAGGAGGGTGGAGGTAATATTCTGTTCTTGATGGGGCTGTTGGATAGAGGAATAAGGGCACAAATGATAGAAATGTTGGACTTGGGGAAGGAGGGGGTAATGGAGGGGATGTTCTTGTTTGCTGGATATAATGGGGCTCAGGGGTTGTGGGAAGGAGAATAGGGGCATAGACAGGCAAATGGTGGGCTTGGGGAGGGAGTGGATGTAGTGGACATGATGGATCTGTGGGAGAACTGGTACACAGATAGGGAGGGGCTGGACTTAGGGGTGAGGGGTAGAGAAATTGAAGGGGATGTGTTGAATATAATGCGGCCCTAGGATGAAGATGGGGCAATGCATGGATTATGGAGAGGAGGGAAATAGGGGCACCAATGAGATATGCAGGATCATCTGGGCGGGGGGGGGGGGGTGACTAAGGAGACACAGGGAGAGGAGACTGGGGGGACATGGAGTGGATGCTGGATGGAAGACATTGGATGGAAGGGGGAAGAGAATAAAAGGAGATGCTGGGCCAAGGGAGGAGGAAAAAGGGGAGATGCTGGACCTGGAGCTGAGACAGGAGATTCTGGGCATGAAGAGGGAGGGGAGGGGTTGAGAGGGGAGAAAGAGGTGTTAGCGGTTAGAGAAGTAGTGAGCAATGAGGAATGCGAGGACTGGGGTCATGGAAAGTTGTAGATCGATGCAGTAAAAATGAAGAATGAGAGTTGGTTTGCAGGAAGGAGGAGTGAAACCTGGATAGTGGAACACAAAAATGAATAGAAGAAAGCTGAAAGGAAGAGATCACTATCAGAGATGAATAAAGAGGAGGAAGTAAAGACAGGAGGAGAGAGAATGACATGGAAAGGAGATCCTGGAAAAAGTTAAAAGACAGAAGAAAGCAAAAGCCAGAGCCTGGGACCAACATTCAGTAATAAGAGCACTAAAATGGTCAGGCAACTGAAAGAGTGTATGCTGCTGTCAGTGAGATGACGAAAGAATCAGGACATTTTTTTGTATGGAAAGTAATATGGGGAAATGTCCTGGCTGTGCTCTGCATCCACAGTTGAGGGAAGGGAAGGGGTTCTGTAGATGCAGAATATATTTTTGGATTTAAAACCAAATAGGGGGGCACATGTGTGTTGGGAGACTAAGAAAGGAACTGTGGCTCCATGGGAGCTGAAGAGTGCTACTTCTTGTACCCCACCTTACCCTATGTGGTCCTCAGGAGCTAAACCCTGTATTGCTGCTGTCATAGCAGAAATTGTTGGGGGTGGAGCAGGGGGCGGGGCAAAGCATTGGCAGCAACAGGTGTGGGGGGGGGGGGGTTCTTTTTTAAAGAGTTGGCAACCTTAGGTTAAATAGAGGTTAGGTGGAAGAAAAGAGCCATCCCAAGAGGGGAATGCTACAGCAAGTTGGCATATGTCTACTGCTAAAGCTAGAAATAGAAAGGTCCTACCCACAAAGCATGTGTGATTGGTAAGAGATCCCTAAAGGGTTTCCTTACATTATGTTCTTAATATAACACTGGAATTCCTCCTATTTGTGGTATAAGGGGCATAGGAGGCCATCTTGTAACCCATACCCCTGGGACCAACGCTGGAGGGTGGGGGTGGGATTAGGAATCTTCTAAGCCCCTTCAAGTACTGTATGATTGTTCTAAGGAAAGAAGATTTTTGCCATTGACTTCTTAAGATGGAAGATACAACAGCATTAGAAACAAAAACCATTCAATTAATCAAGATTTATTTATTTATTTAATATTTCTTATATACCGCCTTTCATGATATCAAGGCGGTTTACATTGAACAAACTGAAATTACATTGAACAGGGCATTATAACTTGGAGATAACTATTTTACAGGGAACATGAGCAATGGAGGGTTAAGTGGCTTGCCCAAGACCACAAAGAGCATCTGTGGGACTACAAACCCCAGTCCTTCCGGCCCAAGATGGTTCTTGGTCCAATTCAACTGTTAAAAATATAAAAAGGTGGGGAAAAGAAACAATGTACATTTTAGTGTGTGACATCTCAGATCCAGGAGAAGATGGAGATGCAATGACTGCCATCACCTGAGAATTCAGTCTGAAAGGAAGGCAGCCGCTGGACTTCAGGGGACTGCAGATCTTCCTCTAGTGGAAGATTCAAATCTTTCTCCAGTCTGGTTTAAGAGCTCTGACAGTCTAATATCCTTTTAGGCCTCCTCTTCTGATCTGCTCCCAGCCTATCCTTGGCTGACACTCTCTTCTCAGTTTCCTAATCAAAATGACTGAGAAACGATTCCAATGTTCTACTCCTCACACAAACTCTTAGCCCTCTTCTTTGAAACCCTAGGCCCTTCTGGCAAAGGATGATCCTCCTGGGCCTGGATGATCCCCCTGAGCCCTCAGGAAGAGTGGAGAAGAAAGACAAAAAAACCCCAACACCTGAGTTTTGTTGAATACACTCTTCCATTGACACCTTCCCTTTGGAGAGTGTCATTACCTTTTCTCCTTACACTCTATCATCACTCTCAGAGCTCATGAAAACTCTGACATCACTAGTAAAGGGGAAAATTGTTGATTTCCTTACATTCACTACTATTTCCATTACAACTGCGTCAGGGAGGAATTTTTATGCAGAACATCATCCTCTAATACTGATCTACTTCTACTACCTCAGTTGTGAATGAGAAACAGAGACACATATTTTTAAGTATGATGACACTTTTCTGGAACAACCTTCTGTGTTTTCACCAAGAATTTATTAAAACCAAAGAGCCTCATATGTCTACAAGGGCTGTCCAACAACAGCCAAATAGGGATGTGCATACCATGTTTAACATGGGAAAAAAACCTGAATTCTGTTTTTTGCTTTTGTTATCTATAGTGTGCACCTTTGAAGAAGAGTATGCGTCGTCATGAATAGCGCATGTAACTCACACTTGTGCACATTATTATTTATTTAGCATTTCTTTTATACCGCGCTCTTTATCATCAGTGCGGTTTACAGTCAACAAAACGACTCGAGGCACTCCCGAGTTCACATCGAACAGGGAGAGCAACTTGGAAAGAACAGGGGAAACTATGTACAGTTTACATGATGCTATGTTAAGAAGGTAATGTTACAAGGGTAGAACAGGGGAGTGTGATCAGAGTGGACCGTCCTCCATTTACAGACCATCTCCTCTTGTCAAACTTGTGTTTTCTGATATGCTGTCAGGTTGTGGGATGGTGTGTGTGATGGTATGAGGCGTGAAGGAATTATTGTATTGTAGGAAGTGAGTAATGAATAAATGGTGTTTGAGGGCCTTTCTAAATTGAGTGATGTCCTTGATTGCTCTGATGTCATGCAGGAGGTTGTTCCATGATCTGGGAGCGTAGGATACAAATGCCCGTTTGTTGGTTAATTGTGCCAATTTTGTGGAGGCTTTTGGAATAATAAGTGTGTTGGCGGAATGCAACCTCTTGGATCTGTAGTTGGGGGGTTGGGAGAGGAGCATGGAGATTGACGGGGGCGCTATGTTGTTTATGGCCTTAAAAGTGATTAAGAGGGCCTTGGAGATCCTACAGCTTACTGGGAGCCAGTGTAAGTCTCTTAGGACAGGGGATATGTGGTCTCTTCTTGATGTTCCACACAATACACGGGCATTAACGGCATTTCCTCTGAAACTAAAAAAAGGACACAAAATGAAAAATCCAGTATACGACATAAAAAACTAAACAAAATGAACATTTTTGACCTTCACATCCATAAAGCCAACTAATCTTAGATGACACTTAGAAACTCTTAATGGTGTGCTATTGGGTCACACTAAGGTTTGCTGGCTATCAAGAGGAAAGATACTGGATAGAAATTGTGAGCTGCAGTGGACTTTAGAAAAAAAGAATTCATTGATTTCTCTCTGTGATCAGCAGAGGATGTGCCTCTTTGCTTATATCACAGACACATTTGGGAAACTCAATCAACTGAATGCAAGTATGCAAGGGAAGAACACCAGCATCATTCAACTGAGTAATTGAACCACAGCATTCATGAAAAAAATTGCTTTCTGGAAGAATAATTTTTTTATTAGCTTTTGAAATATACAGTCCAAAACAAAACAAGGAAATCACCCATATCAAAGAAAACAAAGAAAATAAAAATATTTCAGTAAAGATATACAGTGAGTGATAGCTCACAACATGCAGAAAGATAGATAACCCAAAGGAAAACAATCTTAAGAAAATAAAAGGATGATGGCCTCAGAAATGAGCAGAAATTAACACCCCATCCCTCCAACTGATCTCAAACCCAAATGCGTTGGATCCTGACATACAAAATGATTCTCTTGATAGGTAATACTGGAAGAATAATTTGTTGAAGTTGTATTTCTGCTCGACTGTCAAAGTCTCTGACTGACATTGAAATTGATGAGTATCTTCCTCAGGTGATGATTGAGTATCTTAGCTGCCTGCAGACACACTTCACATACTTTTCTCCTTAGGCAAAAAAAATCCTTTTCCGTGCCAGTTTGAAGGCCTGGATTTGCCAGCAGCCGAAATAAGAACATCAGAACACAAGAGAAGCCATACTGAGTCAGACGAAGGTTCATCGAGTTCAGCATGGACAACAGGACAAGAGAAATTACAACCGCTGACCTGTTAATATGTATATATGTAAAGACACCCCTTTCAATCAAGTGTAAATTTAGTAATCCAGCTGCTGTGTTGTGTGTTTATCCTCTTAATCAAAATGTATATTTTGTTGATTTATGTCCTGTACAGCCAACCCTGTTATGTAAAGTAAACCGTTGCTGATCGCTGGAAGTAGCGGTATACAAATGTACACTAAAGGGTATGTTTACTAAACTGCGGTAATCGTACATAACGTGCGTTATGTAACATTAACGATCGTTAGCGCATCATAATGTGCATTATGATGCGCTAACGATCGTTAACATTATATAACGCGCGTTATGATGTGCTAACGATCGTAATGCTCCGCGGCGCGGTAAAACACCGCAGAAGGTGGAGAGAGGGCAGAGAGAAGGGGTCAGTGGGGGGAGAGTGGGCGGGGAGAGGCTCCCCTCACACTAACGCGCTGATTTTCAGAGCTGAATTCCAACGCGAATGAAAACCTGCCGTTAAATGCACATTACAGGGGAGAGAAACCATTTCAGTGTCAGCAATGTACAGCCCAGGAAGGGAAACCAACACACAGTGATAAGTGTGATACATGTGCACAGAACAAAAGGGCACAGAAACACTGAAAAGGACGCCAACAAACTGGAAAAAAACAATAACCAAGCTGGCCAATAGTGGTATCAATGAGAAACATCAACCCCTCCCCCCCCTGAGTAAGCTCCATAGAACAGATATAAATCGTGGAAGGGTCTATACGCCGTCCCCATACAAGGTGAATGAGCCCATAGTGAAATAGCGCTGCTCAGGGTTTTCCCCATCATCGGACAGGGTTCCTATGGCATGCACATGTCCCGCAACACCAGGGCGGGCATATTGGAATGGCAACTGGACAGATGCCGGAGAAGGGGATACAGAGGGCCGCAGGCGGCACATGCTGTAGTGGAGCTGGGCCACAGTGCGGACTAGGGTGATGCCTAGGTGGCCCATACGAATGCTGAAACAGCGGAGCAGCCAGACAGCAACTGCTGAAGGCCCAACATGGGCACAAGTGTGTTTCCCAAAGTGTCACAGGGGATAGTACCCAACAGCTACCCACAAGGCCACGGAACATTGGCAGGCGGGGCTGAGGGGGAGCGTGGACGTCTATGCAGGCACCCCTACCCCAGAACCCGCACCATAGGCAGCCGCCTACCTGCACACTGGATGGCCTGAGACTGCGCACCACCAGCTCCACCAGCAGAAGGGCATGTCAGCATGGTGGCTGAGGGATACTGGTGGTGGAGGGGGCAGTGGCAGCTGCCCAGAGCAGACCGTGGCCTAGCCCTGTGTAGGTGGGTGCCATGCACTGCAACAGACAGGTCCTGTCTGACCAACAGTCAAGGTATCACCAGGGAATGCACTATCTCTGTGATAACATGGTGGTGCAGTGTACAAAACCAGTGTATTCAGAAGCAAAAGGTCACAGGTTCAAGTCCCAGCTATGGTTTCCACCAACCCAGTCCTCATATTTTCCCCACTACTATAACGTGCTAATACAGACAGAATCTTTCTTGCAGATGACATAAACATGCCCAAAACACCTACATTTTACCCTACAGAGCACAGACACCATAAACATGCACATTACCTAGAGCAGAGCCTCCCAAATGCAGTCCTGGAGGGCCAAACACCATTCAGGTTCCATGCTGCCTCTGATAAAGATGCCTGTGCTGCATTTCTATGCGCCACCCCCATGGTATGCAGATGTATCTCATGTATATTCATGAGGGACAGCATGAAAACCCGAACAGTGTTTTGCACCGCAGGACTGGAGTTGGGAACCTCTGCCGTAAAGCAGCAGCCAACAGGGGCAGACACACCCGCACCCACAGGCCCCATTATCCAAAGCCTCCTGGAGAGGCAGGACTTTGGGCTCTGCGTGCATCTCCCAATACTAGCACTTGCATACCTTAGTAATGCCACCCTAAACCTGGGAATATGGTACACATCTATCAAAAGGTTGCTATGATTACTGGCAGATAGCAATTCCTAGGTTAAGTACAATTTTTGGAGTGAGCTGCATCATAGCAACCTTTCTGATGTCTGTGGAGTGTGCTACAGGTCTTGTGTCTGACAGTGTTTACCAATCTGGGGAGTGACTCCTACAGTATTGCGTACCATAGCCATGCCTGCACTGTGCCCAGGACTGGTGTGGTGGCCTGGGCTGCCCAACACCTCTATAGTTGCACAATGCTGGCATAGGTGTGGGGAGTGTGTGACGGTCTATCCAGTGTGTGGTGGCTGCCAACACCCTCCACAGCCCACACTGCTAGCACTGTTGCCAGTATTGGCCTGCCAATGTGAATAATGAGGAGCAAGGTACTGTGGGAATAGCCTGGATAGGGTGGCCTGGCCTGGCCGCATCTGCACAGGGCATAGGGCAATGGCTCGGACATTGTAGTGCCCAGTACCACCTGCAAGGACAGGGTGGCCATAGCATGTCCTATTGGGAGGTCACTCTCACCCTGACTGAGCAGTGACCATGGCATGGCTAGGATCCCCCATAGTGCTATATACCATTTTTCTCATGTGATATTTGTGGGTTTTCTTTTGGGGCCCAATCACTGACCTATCTGCTTGGTGTGTATGCTGATATCCCCGTTCTGGGTACATGCGTCTCCTCCAGGACCATGCACTATGGACTAGCTGGCGGACTGTCTGCAGCTGGTATGTGTCTTGCTGGAACACCTTGCAGGGTGCAGCGGCTGGAGGCTTGCTGCTGGAGAATGTCAGATAATGGTGGGGGGCAGCTGAGCATTTCCAGACCTGCTGTCTGTCTGCTATTGCGGTATGGATGTGTACTGCTCTGCATTGCCTGCCCTGTAGGGTGTTTGATCCCTAGCAGGACTGGGGTGATGGTCCCCTCTACTGCCACCATTGCAGGGGGGTAGAAAGTGGATCTGTTGGTGGGAGATTTTCTCCTCCACCCTGAGCCCCAGAGAGTGTGTTGGGTGGTGGTATGTAATCTCCCTGTGGGTCCCAACACCCCCCTTCACTTACATCATGTGACCATGGTACCCACGCAGGGTATGCACTTTTCTGGGTGCATCATAGTCCACAAGGGCTAGATGTGACATACATATGAACACAGGCATATCCTAGGGGTGTTTGCAAGGACTACACATTGGCACTGATGGGGACCTACAGCATAGCCTATCTCAGCACAGCTAGGTGCTGTGCGAATGATGCTGGGCACCATACCTCTCCCTCAGGATGAGCACAGGACCCGCACACTGTGCCGGACTGTAGCTACTCTGTGCCACTAACACACACCGTCGGCACCCCCTACCAGGCTGAGGTGCTGTGGGGTGCATACCCCATCTTGTGATCATCTGTAGACTGCTGATTTACATGTGCTGTGCATCCTGGGTACGGATGGGTTGACCCTATCCTGGTAACCACAGCAGAATGTGGGTGTGGTGCCGTGCAGTCTTCCTGTAGCCAGCCAGGTGTTTGTTAGCAGCTCTAGCCCACTGGTTACTTCACTGCCCATGGAGCCAGAGGTCATGGGTTCAAAACCCACAGTGGGGTTCATCGATAGGGCTGTCTTAGGCATGGTCTATTTTTATTGTATATTAGTGCTGCCAGCAGAACCACCCTCAGGGTACTGTCACCTTAGGGTGGCTCATAAGGCGCCCTATAGGGCGCCTTATTCGGTGCCCTATAAGGCGCCCTATAGGGCGCCTTATACGGTGCCCTATAAGGTGCCCTATAGGGCGCCTTATATGGTGCCCTATAAAGCGCCTTATAAGGTGCCTTATATGGTATCCTATAGGGGACATTATAGGGTGCCTTGGCAGACAGCGCACTTTATAATGTGTCCTATGGAGTGCCTTCTAGGGTGCCTTATGTGGCACCTTAGGTTACGCCACTGTGAGGATGTGTTTGCTGGCAGCACTATTAAAGTACAACTAAACTTCCTCACAGCCCAATACTTAACCCTTTCCAGGCCAAGTCCAACAATTTCGGGATCCAAACTTCTGCCTAAATATTCCTATCAAATGGTATATAATACATGACCATGGCAGAGGGAACGTCATTATTGGAACATATTGAATAAGACGGGCACAATTTTCCTGACATATGCAAACTTTAACCCAGCTGCAGAATAAAATATTATAGTAGGCCTTCAAAGGGTTACACATGACACCTCAGCCAGCCTTATTCATTAGGCACACTGGAGAATCAAACCCATGACCCTTGTATCATCAGTCTGTGTAGTAACCATTGTGCTACAGCTCTGTTTCTGTATTTGGGTGTCTGCACGCCTTCTTAAGCTTAACGCGCAGTAATGTGCCCTGTAACGATCGTTGCTGTGTGGCGCCTTATAACGCGCGTTATCAGTAACGATGTACCGCCCATGTCCTTTTTTGGCATTTCTTCCACTAACGCGGCTCCTAACGTGAATCACACTAACGCAGTTTAGTAAACATACCCCTAAATAAATAAAAATAAATTTTGTCTCCAACAGTGGCCAGTCTGGGTCGTAAGTACCTGACAGATCCTAAAATGGAGGCCTATTTGTCATATTTCATTTCCAGGAATGAGCAATGATCTTCATTCTCTGGATACGGATTCCACAACTTAAATATGCATTGCATGAAAAAACTTCTTTGTAAGATTTGTTTTTAATTTGCTGGTCATTAGTTTCAAGGTGTGTCTTCTTGTTTCTGTGTTGTCTGAAAAGTTAAACAACTGTTCCCTATTTAGCCCATTCACACCACTGATGACTTTAAAAACTTCTATCATCCTTTCTCTAAGTTTAAGACCCCTAACCTGTTTAGCCTGTCAACATAAAGAAGATATTCTATCCCCCCCCACCTAAATAATTTTGTCACCCTTCTTGGAAACTTTTTTAGTTTCATTATAATTGTTTTGAGTTGGGGCGATCAGAACTGCATACAATAGTCCATCCCACAGACCTATACAGAGGCATAATAATATTCCCAGTTTTGCTCTTCATGCCTTTTCAGATAATTCCTAACATTCTATTTGCTTTTTCAGCAGCTGTAATACACTGGGCTGAAAATTTCAATGTTTTATTCACTTTGACTTCAAGAACTCAGTATTTTTTACCTGTAGTTGCTCTGACCCTGAATCGAGATTCCTGCCTACTGTTTTAAACCCCCTGGAGAGAGAACTATTGCTTGGAGATAGAGTGGTGGGGTTAGGAGGCCTCTGAGTGCAGAGGTGTATTGGTCTCATCACTTGGCACAGACATCATCCAAGACAATGCAAGAGCTCCATTATAAGAACTGGGCAGCCTAGGCGGGCCCTATCTGGCAGGCCCAGCTAAGAGGTATGGCCAAGGGTTGTGCCACTTAGCATTCTACTTGGAATGCGGTTGAACAGCGATGGACTGAGATTGTGGTGAGGCAGGTGGGGAGGGTAAGTAGTTTTTGAGAATTGTGAGGTTTTTTCTTGAAAGGATGCATTATTCCAAAGTGGGGAGGGAGCAATTGATTGGGGTAGCTGTGGGGAGGGGAAATTATGCAAGGTATGGGATTGGGAATGTTAAGAAAGAGAGGAATAAGGGTGGTATTTTACCACAACTGGAGAGAGATGAAGGGAAGAAGGAGGAGGAGGGAACGAATAGTTTGTGTGCATTGATAAAATTGTTGCTTAGCAAGCTGTAAGAGGAATATTTTACACGATTTTATTGTAGAAAGAGGGTTGGATTTTTATTTATAACAGAAACTTGGTTTGCCAAAGCGGGTGGGGAGTTCTTTGATTTGCCTAGATAATTATGTATGTCATCAGGTGATGAGGTGGGGGAAACTGGGGTGGGGGGTTGCTCTGGCGCATCATAAGAGGTAGTCTCTGACCCAAAGGAGGTGGGAGGCACCAAAAGGTTGTGAAGGTATTCTAGTTGCGTTAAAGGGAGAGTGGGATAATATCCCACTGGGATATGGTTTTTTTGGTGATGTACTGCCTTCCCCCTGGACTGAATTAGGAGCAGTGGGGGATAAAATCGCTAAATTTTCAGGAATTGATTGTATTGGGAGATTTTAATACGGTGACAGGGGAGGGATGTTGCCCTTTTAAAATTACAATATTACCGGATATGGGGCATTGTCAGTTACTTAAAGGGCCTTCACATGTGAGAGGTAACCTGTTGAATCTGATTTTTGGGTCTGAGTGAGGAGGTAATGGTGCAAATAGGTTTGATTGTGGATAAAAGTGAAAGGGTTCCAAGGTCAGACCACCATGTGGTACCTTTCCAGTTTTGTTGGAGAGGAGAGGGGAATAGTAGGAGATGGGAAGTGTTTAAGTGGCGTGGGGGACAATTGAGAAAAATCCGTTGTGGAAGAAAGCTTTAGGTAAGCAGATGGAAGGACAGGAAGCAAGGGTGAGGGATCGGGTGAGGGTTTGGATGAATGCTATGCAGGGGCACCGGAAGAGGTAGCACAATTGAAGTGGGTTAAAGTTTGCAAGGAGAAAGTGAGGAATCGGGTATGATTCTCCTCTTCCTTATTGGAAGTGAAGAGAGAGTTGCAACAGTTAGAGACAATGGAGAAAATCTGTGAGTCGGGTTGATAGAGAGGGATGAAGAAAGAAAGCTAATGAACATTAGAGGAAGATCTCAGAATCAAAATGTAGTATGTGCGCTGCTAGGGTAGAGGCCATTGGGAATAGACCCAAGGAACGGTTTAAGCTTGCAAAACAACTATTGGAATGGGATAAATGGAGAAGAGTGGAGGGAGGGGATAGGGGAGATGTGGAAGAAGTGGCTGATTATTTTGTGCAGAAAGTGGAGAAACTGTGGGTGAAAGGGTGGGGATTGAGGGAGAGAGGGGTAAGAGGAAACCCCAATGTAAATTTGTTTTCATGTTCTCACATATGCTTGTTCAATATATATTATAGTTGAGTTTGATGTAAACTGCTTTATTTATTTATTTATTTAACTGCATTTATATCCCGCTTTTCTCCGGGTCAAAGCGGTGTAACATATAACATAGGGGGGGGGGGTAATTTTTTAGGGTGGGGCCATCACCAGGGGACAACAATTAATGATTTGGGTAGACATGGACACGAATACTTCTGCTGAATCTTAGATAATAGGTCACGGCGGTGTTTCCGTTCAGAGATGGTCACGGAATAGGGTTGTCTTCAGTTGTTTCTTAAATGACGCGATGTCAGCGTTGTTCCTGATGTGGTTTGGTAGAGAGTTCCAGAGGGATGGAGCATAAAGTTCGAATGCTCTGTTGCAGGTCCGTTGTGTGGATTTGGTTCTTTTGTGGGGGACAACGATAGAGTTATTGGAGGACTGTCTGGTTGGTCTGTTGTGGGATGGGCGAGGCAGTAAGGAGTGGAGTGAGGTGTTCCGTGTTTGGTGGATAGTTTTGTGGATGAGCAGGATAGCTTTGTACTTGATTCTTGCTTGTATTGGAAGGAGGTGAAGGTCTCTTAGGATGGGGGTGATGTGCTCACGTTTCTTTGCATTCTGAATAATCCTAGCTGTAGTATTTAAGGCAGTACGGAGGGGGTTGGTGTGTGAGGCAGGAAGTCCATGATAGATTATGTTGCAGAAATCCAGATGAGGGAGTGTCACAGCTTGCATTACTGTCCTGAAGTCGTGATGTTCTAGGAGGGGCCAGAGGCGTTGAACAGTTTTGGCTTTGTGGAATATCGTCTTAGCGGTTTTGTTGATTTGTTGTTTAAAGGTAAGAGCTTGGTCAATGATGACGCCTAGATATCTTATTTGAGGTTGGATTTGGATTTGTGTGGTTCCTATGTCGAGGTGGGTAGGTGGTTTGAAGTCGGGTTCTTTTGTTACTATTAGGGCTTCGGTTTTCTTTATGTTGATGGATAGATTGTTCTCCTGTAGCCAGTTGGCCACGTCGTTGAAGCAGGCTGATAGCTGGTCGTTTTTTGGGTTGGTGGTTGTAATTGGTGCGTAGAGCATTATGTCGTCCGCTTTGATACCACAAAAAGCAGTATAGAAGAAATGCTAGATAAATAAGGTGGTTAGATGGGAAACCTTTACAGAAGTTACTCAGGAGGCTGTAAAAGGAATATTATAGAGGTTACATTTAACTTGGATACACCTGGATTCAATCCTGGGTCAGTTATTGAGGCATCATTGGCCCAGGGAAGTTATCCTGAAGTGCTGAACGAGGCAACGGTGACTCCCATGGCAAAGAAAGGGAATGAGCTGCATTGTGATAATTTGAGGCTGATATCCTCACTGTGTCTAGCAAAGATTTTGGAAAAGGAAGTTGTAGGGCAGTTGGATAGACATTTAAAAGAGTGGGGAGGACTGGATTGGGAACAAGCTGGATTCTGCAGGAGTTTGGGTGCAGAATCGTTAATGGTGGTGGTAACTAATATGTTATATCAAGTGAAGGATAGCGGAAAGGAAGCATTGGTGATCACTCTAGATCTTTCTGTAGCCTTTTATCTTGTGGCCTGGGACATATTAATGGAAAGATGTAGGTAGCTGGGTTAGGGAGGAAAGGTTTTAATGTGGTTTGGCTCCTTTTTATATGGAAGGAGTTTTAGGGTACAGTATGTTGGAAAGATAGGTTGTCCGCAGTCAACCAGCTGTCATATGAAGTTCCGCAGGATTGGCATTGTCCCCAGTTCTCTTCAGTACTTTTATGAGCCATGGTTTTCAAGGGTTTCTTTATGTGAAAGATATTATTAGGAAGGTAAATGTCTATCTGCAGAGGCTGTGGAATGGTTAGAAGTCAATCAGCTGGTGCTGAATGCCCAAACGTCAGACATCCTGCTGTGTGAGAAGTTAGATGCAGATAATCTGATTGAATGCCCGATGACTGGAGCAGTCCGGTCGGAATGGAAGAGGGAAATTAGGGACTTGTGGGGGGTTGGCTGGATGGAGACATGACACTGTAGGCACAGGGGTTGCAAGTTGTTTGAACAACTATGGCAAACTAAGGGTGGTACAGCAGCTGCAACCTTTCTTGGCTGAGGGGGTGATGCGCCTCTTAACGCAAGCACTAGTAATGTTGATACTGGATTACTGTACTATACTATATGTGAGGTTGCCGGGGTATTTGGTGAGCAAATTGATGTGGTGCAAAATGCCACCACTTGAGTGGTCTCCGTGCACAGTAAGAGGGATTCAGTATCAGATGTTTTGTACCAACTACACTGGCTTCCTATCCACCAGTTTTTAAGTTATTAGTGTTAACATTCAAAATAGTGAGATAACAGGGGCCAGGTTATTTGTAAGATCTCTTATCCTGATACCAGCAGGGTAATGTATGGAGGTTGAGTCAAGGCCATTTATTGGCCAACCCTGGCTGTCAGCAGGAGTGGCAAAAAAGGTGGGGAGAGGGAACATTTGCGACAGCGGCACCAACTTGGTAGAATAAACTCCTGGAAGGGTTGCAAAAAAAAAAACAGAAATTGAGGACCTTTAGAATATCTTTAAAAACATTTTTGGTCCCAGGTTAAACAAATAGGTATGGCAACAGCAGAGGAGGTATTGATGGGAAGGCATGGATGAGTACAGCTTAGACAGTTCTGAGTATTATATTATGTACAGTGCCTTGTGAAAGTATTCATACCCTTGGTTTTTGTCCTGTTTTATCGCATTACAATCTGGAATTAAAATGGAGATTTGGGGGTTAGCACCATGTGATTTACACAACATACCTACCACTTTGAAGATGCAAAATATCTTTTATTGTGACATAAACAATAAGTAAGACAAAAAAACAGAAATCAGAGCCACCTTTTGCTGCAATTACAGCTGCAAGTCTCTTGGGATATGTCTCTGTTAGCTTAGCACATCTAGCCACTGGGATTTTCACCCATTCTTCAAGGCATAACTGCTCCAACTCCTCAAGTTAGATTGATTGCTTTGGTCAGGGGCGGCTCAAGGCAATCTGCTGCCTGAGGCGAAGGATGAGATGGTGCCCCCCCACCCACCCCGTAGAGGGGCGAGGCTTTTTCAAAACTCCAATCAGGGACTGAACCAAACCAAAAAGCTGATTAGATTATATGGAGGAAATGCAAGATGTTTGCACACCAAGGAACTAAAAGAGAGCGAGAACCACAGCACAGTTTATAAAACTAAATTATAACTCATTTTTATTTTGTTGTTATAAACTGTGTTATGGTTATTGCTTTTTTATTTAGCTGCATTTATATCCCGCTTTTCACCGGGTCAAAGCGGTTGGGGGATACATTTAACACAAGGGGATATGAGACACATACACTAATACTTACAGGGAACATGGGCAATGGAGGGTTAAGTGGCTTGCCCAAGACCACAAGGAGCACCTGTGGGACTTTTTCTTTTTCAACATATATTTTGCATCCACAGAACCCCCTTCAACAATGGTTGCAGAGCAGAACCAGGACATTCACCCACAGAACTCAATATCTTAAAAAAAAAATCAGATTCTGATCATCTCACTAACAGCAACAACAACAAACATTCTCCAGTACCAGGCATATTGTGAACTAATACAAAACCCTACAACAAAGTCACTGAGTATCTATGGAGCAAATTTACCATACCATACCATATCAGCACCAACTTCCAAAACTCACATAAGGAGCCCACCAAAAAAAGTGTCACTGTAAATACTACAGTGGGTCCTGGAACATCCATACACCTATTTGAAAAGCTGAACATGTCAAATTACTACAATACGGTATAGATTTTTATGAACAAACTCTATGTTAACAGAACATCTGGGCTCAGTCACACACTCAGAACACAGTGCAGAATAAGTGACTTACAATCTAAAGTAAAAATAAAAATATGTAGACAAAATTTAAACTGAAACCCCAAGAAGCCAGACTCTTCAAGCAGTGCAACATCAGATAAATAAGATATGCAGTTCCCCCATACAGTATAAAATATAAAGATAACACAAAGTCCAATCACTAAAATCAAATAAAATTATTTTTTCTACGTTTGTTGTCAGACCATTTTATTCTCTGATCATGCTGGTCCCGATCTGAGGCTTCTGCTTTCCTGTCTTCTCTTAGCTCTCTTTCTGTGGTCTATGGTCCATCTTGCCATTTCTTATCTCTTTTGTTTTCTTCACTTCTTTCCATCAGCCTATTTCCAGTCTCAGTAACCCTTCCCAGTATCAGCCCCTTTCAAGTCCTTCCTCCCAGTACCTTCCAATGTCAACTTGAATTCCCATGACTGCCACTGGTGTCCATTCCCTTCTAGTCCCCCTCCTTCCCTACTGTCCAGTCCCTGTTAGTCCAAATACCATGGCAACCCCTCTCAGCATCCACTCCCTTCGTTCCATTCTCAAATCCCCTTGCATCAGCCCATTTGTAACCTTAGCCCCCAGTTTTCTTCCAGGTCCAGCAACTCTATCATCCCTTCCCCACCATCAGCCCATTCCCAGTCAAAGCCCCCCCCCAATGAGCTCACTTCCATTGCTAGTCCCCCCTCAACCCCATTATCAGTGCTAGCCTCCCCTAATCAGCCACCCACCCAGTCCTACCCACCCATCAGCCCATTACCAATCCTAGCCTCCATTAATCAGCCCATTTCCAGTCCTAGCCCCCCCGATCAGCTCATTTCCAATGCTAGCCCTCCATCAGTCCACTACCAGTCCTACCCCATCCCACCCTATCAGCCCATTACCAGTCCTAGCCTCCCCTAATCAGCTCATTTCCAGTGCTAGTCCCCTCTCAGCCCATTACCAGTACTAGCCCTCCTAAATTCCCAGCCCTAGCCTTCCCTAATCAACCCATTGCCAGTCCTAGCCCCCCGATCTGCCCATTACCAGTGCTAGCCCCCCATCAGCCCATTATAATTCTAACCCACACTGTCTCTACCCGTTGTCCAGAATTTCTTCCCTGTCTGTCCAGTATGCCCCCTGTCACTCCCCTTTGTCCAGCATTTGCCCCCCTGTTTCTCCCCTTTGTCTACTACTTATCCCCCTGTCTACCCCCCTTTGTCCAGCATGTCCCCGTCTCCCCCTTTGTCCAGCACTTGTCCCCCTCTGTCCAGCATGTCCCCATCTCCCCCTTTGTCCTGCATGTTCCCATCTCACCCTTTGTCCAGCAATTGTCCCCCTGTCTCCCCCTTTGCCAAGCATGTCACTGCTGTCTCCCCCTTTGTCCAGCATCATGTCCCCTGTTTCCCCCTTTGTCCAGCATGT
Organism: Ichthyophis bannanicus; assembly: GCA_033557465.1. Classification (NCBI taxonomy): domain Eukaryota; kingdom Metazoa; phylum Chordata; class Amphibia; order Gymnophiona; family Ichthyophiidae; genus Ichthyophis; species Ichthyophis bannanicus. The sequence continues at coordinate 831,072,179 of CM066032.1, forward strand.
TCCCTGTCTCCCTCTTTGTCCCCCCTATCACTCACCGTTGTCTCTCCTTGTTGTCCTCCTCCTATGCCCATTCCCTCCACCTGCACCTATCATCTGGCGGCGGGGGCACTCCAGCTGTTTTAATTTTAGATTTTGCCCTGCCTCTGCCTTCCCGCTGCATTTTTTTCCTCAAGAAATGCTTGCAGCAAGAAAAAAAGTGGTGGGAAGGCAGAGGCAGGGCAGTGGCAGCAAAACCTAAAATTAAAACAGCTGGAGTACCGCCGCCACCGCTGCACAAATCAGCCTGATCGCTTGCAATTGCAAGCGATCAGGCTGATTTGTCCGATGTTGGCGGCACTCCGGCTCTGTTTTAGTTTTAGATTTTGCTGCCTCTGCTTTCCCATGCAGGAAATCAGAGGCAGGCCAGAGGCTGTAAAATCTAAAATTAAAATACATCTGGAGTGCCGCCCCCATCGGCGTGCCGATGATAATGACAGTGTTCATTTAATAACGAAGTTTCCCCCATTAAGCCAAGGTATTCAACGTAGTTTGCAAAAACATAAAAATGTATTGACAACAGTACCGGGCTTAGCGGGGAAGAAAATAAGGTGCGTCTGGCAAAGGCACCGTAACTTGAAGGAACATTTGAGCCCTGCAGTTTTACCTAGGCTAGAGGGAGAAATGGGGGAGAAAGGGCATAGACGCTGTGGGTCCTGTGACATCTGTGAAATTACCTTGGAAATAACAACGTTTACACATCGTCAAGTGGATTATACGTTATCATTTTCTACGACCTGTGATTCCATGGGGGTAGTATACGTAGTGCAATGCCCATGCGGTCTCCTATATATAGGTAAGACGCTTCGCACCTTTCGGGTGCATATGAGAGAGCATAGGAGCAAGGTAAGGTGCAGAACATTGGCAGCCCCACTAGTTCAGCACTGTCTAAATGAAGGGCACTGTTTCGAGCAATTGGTATGTTTCTGTATAGATAAGGTTGAACATGGTAGTGGGGATAGAACTCACGATCAAGTTCTAATTCAGAGAGAACAAAGGTGGATTTATAAATTGAATACCGTTAAACCAATGGATTGAATGCAATGATAGATTGGGCGGCATGTATATGATTTTAACCTTTTTTTGGACTATCTCTTGACGCATTCAGATGGTCAGAAGTTATAGGGAGCAGTTAATGGAGTTATTGGAGGTCATGTTACGGTTGAGATATATAGCGGGAAAACTTCACTTTCGTGAGGTGACTAGTCCCTTAAGGAGAGGTTTTAGAGATTAGAACTCTGACAAAGGGGAAGAGTCTACCATGTCACACTATGTTACGCCTTTAAAAATGAATCTGAAAGAAACAGACCGCATGCGCGGCGTCTTTTTGCTTTTGAGAGCTGAAAAGTATTTGTTAGAAAACAGAGGAGATATTCTGTCTTAGACGCGGGCAGCATTTCTGTGAGTATTTAAGGGTTTTGGTTTTGTTAGCTGTTTATGGTTTTAGAAGAAGAAGAGGAAAGTTGTATGTTGGGAATGATTCTATGTTTTATTTTGTTTGAATGCAGGATTTAAAACTGATCCCCTGAGGAACCCTACTAGGAGAAACGCTACGAAGGCGCTGGGGGAAAGCGTCGGGATCATTCGATAGTGTCATTAAGATTGACAGCCATAAGTATTAGCGTTAATGGACTATATATTAATATGGTGAATTACATGAGTTAAATAATAATCATTATATTCTTGAGCCATGTTAATAAGGAGAACTAAGAGGGTTAAATCACGATTGCTAAACTTATGTGCTTTAGTCTGCTATCATGGAGGTCATTGATGCGATCGGGCACAAAAATTTCTATACAGACGTTTAAGTCTATGAAATCGGTGCCATTGTAAGTCTGAGACCTCCCGGTAGACATTGAGAAAATTGCTACACTGTTGAATAAGGAAAAGAAAGAGTATTAATTTATGGGAATAATTCCCTCTATGTTTCACTGAACGTAATAGTGTTATTTTGTGAAGTGATTCAACGTTCAAGAACAGACCATTCTTTACGTGTTATCACGAGAGCAACTCAATATTGCCACTGCCCAATTAACAACGGGTGCCTCCTCTGCTGTGCCCCAGAATCCCAACATCATGCCCTGATGCTAACCATGTGTAGTGGTGGCACCCACAGATATTCAGCAGCATTAGCCAGGTTAGTATAGCTGAATATCCCACTAACCAGCACTTACATGGTTGACGGGTCTGCAAACCATTTAAAATGCCTTTGAATATCAGGCCTATAATGAATATATGTCCCATCAGCCCCTGCGGGCTTAACAGAGACGCGAGGGAGACACTCTCCCTTCGCGCCTCTCAAAGCCGGCACGGAGGGAGGGAGAGACGGACGGACGATTCAGCCGGGCAGAGGGGGCCCCGCGGGTCGGTCCATGCTGCCGCGGCAGCAGAGGGGGCCCCGCAGGAACAGTCCATGCTGCCGCGGCGGCAGCCAGCGTTTAATTTAATTTTGAGGCGGCTATTTTTCTGGGCCCTTGTCAGCTGTGGGCCCTACGCCACGGCGTAGGTGGCGTATAGGTAAATCCGGCCCTGCTCAATGGTGTAGGAGACAATTTTTATTGCTCCAACCCCATGTACTTTAGCATGAGGCTAGTTTTAGATTACGTTATCCTTGTAAATGCTTAGTAGTTTGTCAGGGCAATAGATATTTGTTTTTTGAACCTATGCACTTAACTGCTTTTATTTCTTCCAGTGTGTTCCTCCCCTTTTGGAGACAGGGTCTACACTTTCATGAAGGATTGAACTTGGGGGGGGGGGGGTTGTTCTCCTTTTTTCCTATGTTTCTTTTCCTTTTGTGTATATCTCCGTGTGTATCCACGCCCTCTTGCACTGTGGACTAATGAGCTGGTAGTTTTGTTAATATTTCCTGGTGTATTGTGCACTATTTCCTTTTGGCAGAATTATGTAAGCAGTTATTTTCTTGCTGTATTTTCAAATTTGATAAATATAAAATAAAAATTTAAAAAAGTATTTATGTTGCTCCAAAAAGTCCCAATTTTATCGAGTTTGTGTGCTGCAAGAAAATGTGGTTAAACTGGCTGAAAGTTAGGTAATATGCTGAACAAATGTTTTAGAGCTGATTTCTAATGAAAACTGGCTATACAAGAGTATGTAATGCATAAATTGGTTGGTTAAAACTTGCTGGATATCAGGATGTAGAAGGGGGAGTGCTCATTTTAGTTAATCAGAAGCCATAGATAAAGTGTGGCTGGCGGGATCTTTGCGGTTTGATTCCTGCGAAGAAACAGCTGTAGCGATGTTTCAAAATATCACCTTCAGGAAAAGATCATCTTTCTCAACTGAAGCTTACCACAAAAAGGTAAGTGTGACTGGGTGCTTGCTTGGTGCATTTTCCTTCGGTTTTTAGTTCGAAAAATTGGGCAGGTAAAGCCCTCTATTTAGAAAAAAGTAAGGTTTACCACGAGAGTGGGATGTCCCTTTCATGGTAAACAATCTGACAAAAAAAATTTCAGAGTGTTTATCAATCATGCTGTATGGTGTTTTTGGTTTACTTGTTAGTTTGGAATCATTTTGGAGTAAGCTATTGTAGTCTTTTTTTAAATAAATAATCATATCCTGGCAATGTTTTATTTTTTATACTATTTCCTATTATTTCTTTTTCTTTATTTAATCTTTATCATTTTACAAAAAAAAAATCCAAGCATCAACACACCTCAATATAAATTAGGGTACAGAAAAGAAAAAACAACATTGATACAACAATATTATTAATAAGAAAATGAATAGGAATACTTAAACAATTCCTGCCCCTATTATAGCCCACTACACCAAAGGGAGACCCTACCAACATACATCATTTAAACATAAGAACATAAGATATGCCATACTGGGTCAGACCAAGGTCCATCAAGCCCAGTATTCTGTTTCCAACAGTGGCCAATCTAGGTCATATGTACTTAGCAGTTTCCCCAAGAGACACAAGTTCCACAATGCTTGTACGAAACCTGAGAAGAAAATAAACCTGACGGGTAACAGCAGTCATGCCATAACCTATTGCAGTGAAACCGGGGCCTCCTCAACCGGATGGCAAGCACTCAAAAAGGCAGACAATTGTGATGGCTCAAAAAAAAATATGAAGCAGAATTCAACCTAACCCAGGGGTCTCAAACACGCGGCCCGCGAGAGCATCTTATGCGGCCCGCGAAGCACTTACCGGCATGTAAAAAAAAAATAAAAAATCCAAACTTGCCGCCGCCGCAGTAGTATTAAGCGTCCCGCGGGCCCCTCTGCCTGGCAGAGTCCTCTCCTCCCTGCAGCATCAGCTCCAAAAGCGGCGGCTTTCAGAGCCGCGAAGAGAGAGAGTTTCTCTCGCGCGGTTCTGAAGACTCTCTCGCTGCTCTTCAGAACCGCGCGAGAGAAACTCTCTCTCTTCGCGGCTCTGAAAGCCTCCGCTTTTGGAGCTGATGCTGCAGGGAGGAGAGGACTCTGCCAGGCAGAGGGGCCCGCGGGACGCTTAATACTGTGGCAGCAGCAGCAAATATACATTTTTTTTAAAATCTACCTTGGCTGATGGTGGGAGGGGGGTTAGGATTGGTAATGGGCTATGGGGGGGGGGCTAGGACTGGTAATGGCCTATGAGGGGGGTAACTGAAAATGGGGTGATGGGGGTAACACTGAAAATGGGGTGATGGGGGGGTTAGGACTGGTAATGGCCTATGAGGGGGGTAACTGAAAATGGGGTGATGGGGTAACACTGAAAATGGGGTGATGGGGGGGTTAGGACTGGTAATGGGCTATGAGGGGTAAGACTGGAAGTGGGCTATGGGGGGTTAGGACTGGTAATGGGCTATGGGGGGGCTAGGACTGATAATGGGCTGGGGGTCTGCTAGGACTGGAAATGGGCTGAGTGGAAGGGGGGTTTGAACTGCAAATGGCTGATGGGGAGGGGGGCTTGGAATGGAAATGGGCTGTGAGGGGAGGGAGCTAGCACTGGAAATGGGCTGATGGGGGGGAGCTACGATTGGAAATGGGCTGATGGGGGGATAGGACTGAAAATGGGCTGATGCAGTGACTAGAAGGGAGGGGGTGCTGTGTGGGACTGGAACTAGAAGGGAGCTGATGTTGGGGGAGGATTAGAATGGGATGGAGCTGGGAGAGTGAAATGGAGAGGGGAAAAATATTTTGTGTGGGAGGGAAGACAAATCTACAATTGGCCAGGTATTGGGAGAGTAAGTGGGGATTGAGGATGGAGGGGTAAAATTTGAGTGGATGAAATAGGAATGAGGAAAGAGCAAAAGGAGAAAGATTAATATGTTAAAGCAGATGTAGAGGGAGAATGGAAAAAGCTAGAAGAGAGAAGAAAGGACAAATGGACAGCAGACGATGGAGAGTTAGCAGAAGGCACGAAGAAACCAGAAGAAAGTGGCTGGAACAATTGCAACTGAAAAAAAATGCACAAAAGGTAGAAAAATATCTTTATTTTGAATTTATTAACTGGAATATGTCAGTTCTGGGAAATGTGCATCAATAACGTCTGTGCTTTGTTTAGTACAAGAGGAAATTAATTTATAGTTTTATTTCTACAGTGTTGTTGTACATTCCAAGTTTGGCATTTGGGGGTCCCAGTTTAATTGTCTTGTTTATAAATTTTGATTCCTTGTTTGGTGATGGTGTATTCTGCATGTGTAACTGAGCTGAGGTATTCTGTTTATGTAATTCCTATTTGACATTGCTACTTGTTCTCTGTCCCCAGTAGATCATGTATTGTTATTCTCTGAAATGTATTGATTTAATATTTGCAGTGTTGCCTTTTGATAGGTAGGGTATGGTGCTTTGTGAGTCCTGGTAGTGCTGTTAGGATATGGCGGGTTTGCTATGGGTTCTAAATGGGCAGTGTTTGTTTGTAGTAGTTCCTAATGTGCCTGGCGGTTGGCACTGGATTATAGTAATGTAGAAATCTTTTAGTCTTTCTTTATTCATGCACTCATTAAGAGGCATGTTTACTAAAAGTTAGGGTATGGTAACATTATGCAAATGAGGTCCCTTATGCAAATGAGGTCCCACGTCTCATGCGGCCCCCGGGTTATTTTACAAGTCCTCATTTGGCCCTCAAAGCAATTTGAGTTTGAGACCCCTGACCTAACCATACATTTACAGGGAAATTTCAAAAAGAACTGGGCCCCCAACAGCAAAACCCCTGGGCGAAGCAATAGAAATCCTCTCCTACGTTTCTGAGTCTCCTTAGCTAAATCTGGAAAAACACATACATTCAACCCTTGAAATATTACATTACGCTTCCGAAAAAAACAAACGGAGAAACCAATCTCTATCAGAAGAGAGAGCAAAGGTTACAATCAAAGTAGAAGGAGAAACAGATTCACTTAAAGAAGTTTCCAAAATAGCAGAGACATCTAATGAATCAGCCTGTTCTACTCCAGAAATTATCCCACCACCCACCACCTTTCTACCCAAAGGAAGATAGTATTAACCAAAGGGGGATGGGATTCATTTGGAACTCCCAACACTTTCACCAAATATTTCTTAAACATCTCCTTGGCACTAATGCCCGGAGCCTTCGGAAAATTTATTAAACGAAGATTGGAATATCTTGAAGCATTTTCCAACATTTCAATCCTTGTTTTTAATGCCAATGCATCCTTCTGATAAGAGAAACTACCGGGAAACTTTCTGCTGGAGATCAGTCACGGAAGATTGTAAAGCTGAAAGTTCCAAAGTATGTTGCTGGAGCAAATTAGTATGAGATTGAGACTGAGCCGCCAGAGCAGACACCTGGGGAGCAAGCAATTCCCCAAGCTTCACAATGGCAGACCATATCGACTCTAAGGTAAATTCAGCTGGTCTTTCAAAGGAAAAAGTTATCAAAGTTTGTGTCACTGCTGTATTGTCCCCCGAGAGCCGTCGCTCCATTGGTGAAGCCCCAGTAGCAGAGAAGGCAGACGCCGACCTGCCTGAAGACCTCCTCAATGCCGGAATTCCTGTGCTGCAGGGGAGAGATGATATGGTATCTCCATGTCTCCTCACTGCAGCTGACCCTCCGCTCTCAGCAGCCCCCACCAGACCGGAGGGGAGCGCCTCCTCCAACTGCACTGGACTCCGCCCCAGCAAGGGATCCTTGGGAGGGCGCCACTGCACCGGCGGTGAGATATCAGGCCCAGAACCTCCCGCCGAGCTGCTCAAATCCGCCGAGAAGTCTAAAGGGCTCTGTACCGCCAGTTCTCCCGACTGCTGCTGCGACGTTACAAAAGCATCGAGTGAACCCACCACCCATGTAGGCAACGGAGACAAGGCTGCCTGGGCAAGGGAGGGTTTCTTAACCGCTTTGGCCTTTCTTTTGCCCATGGGTAAAAAACGCCACTGCAGCCATTTCCCGTCAAACCGCCATCTTGGAACTCCCCCGGCTGAACCATTTCTTTTAATTGGTCTTGTTTTATTTGATTCTTTTATGTGTCAAATATGTGTATACAGAGTCCAAAGCCATTTCACTGGCCACTATTTTTTTAGGAGATACTGGACATTAAGGAATTGAACTGCAAAGATGCTAATAATGTTGACCACAACTGACTCATTAGAATCTTTTGAAAGTTACTGTGTTTTCAGAAGACTCAACTTATATCACAGTTGAATTGTGTTCCAGCCCAATCTTGATGTGTACATGAATGTAATCTCATCCCATCTCTTGAGGTAGTCTTATGGCAGGTCATCTTCATCTTCCTAGTTTGCAGGCATTACCAATGTTCAGAGGGTCATCATGAGTTGACACCGACTCGTTGGCACTTAACAACAACAAGGAAGCCTTGAGTCTGCTTCTCAGTAACTGGGGTAAGAACTTGGAAAATATGGTGCCTGATGACTCCTCCCTAGCCAAGAATGCTACTGTATGTGTCCAGATGTGTGTGCCTCGATAGCCTTCAAAGCGGGCCTAAAAAATGCAACTATTCACTTCAGTATTCTTGGGACCCTAATGAGATGATGGCGCATTGGATCTAGTAAATATCTGCAAGGTATTTTTCTTCTTACTCTGATCTCTTTTTCCTGTCACTGATTGTAGTTCTTTTCTTTTAATATTGTTTAATTTATATATTTTGTATACCACATATTTATTTTTAAAGGTGCTATGGCAAATCTGAATAAACCATAACCATAAATCATGGGTTACAGAAGCCATAGCAAAGGTCATAAATTACTTGGGACTATAGCAGAGCCCCAGGGTTGCTTGTGGAGATGAGAAAGGAGGCAGGAATACAGCAGAGAGACTGAAAAGAAAGGTGTTCAGCTGCCAAGCAGAACAAGAGCCAAGTCTGGTAATTTGCAATTACTCTAGAGCTGTTCAACAGAGTGCCTAAGAGAGAGAGGAAAAAGCCAGAGGACAGAACAAATTCTGTCCAGATATTCCAAGGTAATCTGCATGGATTCTACACATTATTTTTTTTTAAACTTTTTATTTTGTATAAGGCCGTGGATCCAAATATATTCACATAAAACCAATAGAAATACATAACATAGAAACATAGAAAATATGATAGAAAAAGACCACATGGCCTATCTAGTCTGTCCTTCCTTATCAACAACTACAACAGTCCCCTTTTTACCTTTAGAGATCCTCTGTGTTTGTCCCATGCTTTTTTGACTTCAGTTACTGTCCTCATCTCTACCACCTCCACTGGGAGACTATTCCACGGATCCACTACTCTTTCCGTAAAGAAATATTTCCGCATATCACTCCTGAATCTATCTCCCTTCACTCTCATCCCATGTCCCCTCGTAGCAGAACTTGCTTTCAATTGAAAGAGGCTCTCTCCCTGAACATTTATGCCACGGAGGTATTTAAACATCTCAATCATATCACCTCTATCTCACCTTTCCTCTAAGGTGTACATATTAAGATCCTTCAGTCTGTCCTCATGTGCTTTATAATGAAGACCACTAATCATTTTAGTAGCCACCTTCTGCACTGACTCCATCCTGTTCACATCCTTTTGAAGGTGCGGTCTCCAGAATTGCACACTATACTCCAAATGAGGTTGCACCAAAGACTTATACAGAGGCATTATCACCTCCTTTTTTCTGCTAGCCATTCCTCTCCGTATGCACCCAAGCATCCTTCTAGCTTTTGCCGTCGCCTTTTCTACCTGTTTAGCTACTTTAAGATCATCAGACACAACCATGCCTAGGTCCCGCTCTTCTTTAGTGGACAAAAGTACTTCGCCCCCTATACTATATTGCTCCCTTGGATTGCTGCAGCCCAAATGCATGACCTTACATGTTTTAACATTAAATCCCAGCTGCCAAATTCTAGACCATTCTTCAAGCTTAGCTAGATCCCTCCTCATGTTATCTACACCTTCCTGGGTGTCTACTCTATTGCAGATTTTGGTATCATTCGCAAAGAGGCAAACCTTACCCGACAGCCCTTTTGATATATCACTAACAAAGATATTAAAAAGAATCAGACCAAGGACAGATCCCTGGGGCACACCACTGGTAACATCCTTCTCCTCAGAGTGAGCTCCATTTACTTGTACTCTTTGTCGCCTCCCACCCAACCAATTTCTAACCCAAGCAGTAACTTTAGGGTCCATCTATAGGGTGCTCAGTTTGTTTATAAGTCACCTGTGAGGAACAGTGTCAACAATTCTCACAGTATTCATAGCATACTGTGGGTCCTTCCCAACAGTCTTAAAAGATTATCCAATGCCATGAACAAAGTATCTACACTAATTACACAGATTTTGTACAACAATTCCCCCCTTCCTCCCCTCTCCCAGGACAAGTTTGTTCCACCGGTGAATCAGTTACATCAATTGTTGCAATCTCATTGCACATGTCCATCTGGCCACTATCGCACTTGCGCCCTCCAAAGCCTCCCTCTCCCACTGGGGAGCATTCTCCAAATCAGAAACACCTCCTGACTCATTCTCTCTGTCCCCTTTCTCCTTTTTGCCAGTTATCAAACAGTGCCCAAATTCTATCATGTTGGGCCTCTTTTTGGCTTCTTATAGCTGTAAGTCTAGCCATAGTTTGAATATACTGGGCTTTGCGTATTACCAGCTCCAGAGAGGGTGATTCTGTGCACCTCCAATATTGCGCCAGCGTAAGACGAGCTGTTATAAGCAGATACTGCAATAATGGATCTTCAATAACTCCTCCGTCTCTCCACACTCCTAGCAAGGCAACTGTCGCTTCCGGTTGTATTAAACGTCCCCTTACTGCCATAAGAAAGGCAAAAACTTGTTCCCAATATGGAATTAACATTTACAACTCCACCACATATGAAAATAAGACCCCAGTTCTCTACACAGGCACCAGCACAACACATCTCCCCTTCCCCATTTTTGCAAGATTTCTGGGATAATGTGCCAGCGGTATAACACCTTATAGGTATTTTCAATCTAGTTTATAGCTGTTACTCCCTTAGCCAGAGATGTGAATAATTGGTCCAATCCTCCCTAGGCCATAATATATGCAGGTCCTCCTCCCATTGACCAATATGTTTTGCTGTCATGGCTGTTCCCTCATCCAACACCCGGTACAGGCAAGACAGACATTTCTGCATGGATTCAGCTCGGAAGATCTCTTCCACCCCCTTAAACTCCCCCACTCGCCATCCTTCCCCTCTTCCTCCCCGCAGGTATTGAGCTACTTGCATATATCTTGGAACTTATCCCCTTGGACCAGATCATATATACCTTGCAATTCTGAAAATGGGATCATATTGCCCTGCCTCATAAATTGCCCCACAGATGTCAGTCTCTCCTCCTCCCATCTTTTAAACATTGGGTCGATTAATCCTGCCGGGAAGGTGGGGTTCCACCGCAGCGGTGTAAGTGAGAATATTTGCTGCTTCCCAAAAAGTCTTTGCCGTAATCTAGCCCACATCTAAATTGTGAGACTAACGAACGGGTTCTGTTTCACTCCTGGTCCCAACTGTTGTGGTCAGTCCATAGCAAATAGCCCAGTGGTTATTTATTTTATTATTTAATTCACATTTATATACCGCATCTTCCAAAGTTCAGTTGCGGTTTACAGGTAACAATAATTAACAAATCAAGTTTGTTTTACATGGAACAATGGAATATAACAGAACTTATTTACAAGGAACATCATATGATATATAGAGCAAATAATGTGGTATAATACCGAACAGTGTGAAAAACTATATACAAGTTATATATGAATATATATATATGGAATACTTGGGGGGAGGTCAAAGGATCATCATTGGAGAGTGCTAACTGTGTAGGTTAAAGGTTTATTGCATGGAGTAACCGATTGTCTGTTTAACCTTTGTCTAGTGTAGATGATGAGTTATCTATGTTATAATGCTTGGTGAACAAGTAGGTTTTCAGTTTCTTGCGGAGTTCTGTGATCTCTGTTAGCTTTCGTAGCTCCTCTGGAAGGTAATTCCAGATAGTAGGGGCTATGTGCGAAAATGCTCTATTGTTTGTTGATTTGTGAGCTTTTGTAAAATCTTTCGGGATTTTTAATCTGTTTAGTTGTCCTTTTCTGTGTGTAGGCTTAGATGGTTCTTTATGTATTAAGTTACATAACATGGATGGGGCCAGATCATATAAGGTTTTGAATGTTGTTATTATTATTTTGTAAATTATTCTACTTTGAATTGGTAACCAATGAAGGGAGGCTAGTATTGGTGATATGTGTTGAAGGGAGTTGATTTTCAATGTGATTCTGGCTGCAGCATTTTGTGCGAATTGCAATCGTTTAATACTTTGTTTTGTTAAGCCTATTAGGATTAGATTGGCAAAGTCAAAATGTGGGGTTATTGTGGCCTGTATTATGTTGATAAAGTCCTGTGTGAAAACTAGTGGACGAAGTTGTTTGAGAGTTTTAAGCTTGAAATAGATTTTCTTTATGGTATTGCTGATGTGTGTTTCCATTGTAAGGTGTGTATCTAGTATAACACCTAGATATCTTATTTCCTTTTTTATTTTGATTTCTTGGTTTTGAAGTCTTATGTGTGATGGAGGGTTATAGGTTCTGTTCTTGGTTACAATTAGAACTTCGGTTTTAGCATGATTGATGTGAAGGTTTTGTGCTTTTAGCCAAGTTGTGACTTCATTATAGCAGTCCGATAAGAGTTGAAGCGGTAGGTTGGGAATTGTAAATGGAATATACAGCATAATATCATCTGCGTAGAGATGATATCGTACTCCGAAACTTTTGAATATGTTGCAGACTGGTTTTATGTAAATATTGAAAAGTAGAGCTGACAGCGCTGAACCTTGTGGTAATCCAATTTCTTGCTTGTAGGTGGTGGAGTTTTGATTTCCAATTCTTACATTTTGTGTTCTATCAGTTAGGTAGGATGAGAACCATTTGTGTACTGTAGAGTTTAGTCCTATTTGTTTTAAGTTATTAAGCATTATTGTGTGGTGTACGCTATCGAACGCAGCTGATATGTCGATGAACAGTAAAATAAATGCCTGTTTAGGATTGTCCATCTCTCTTAGGAGCGCATCTATTAAAACTGTGAGGAGTGTTTCCACTCCATGGCGGGGCCGAAAGCCATATTGTTGCTCATCGAGAGGGTAGGTTGAATCTAGAAAATCTTGTGTTTGTAATTGAACTACTTTTTCAATTATTTTGGCCAAAAATGGTATGCTTGATATGGGTCTATATGACGTAGGGGATGTTTTATCCAGTTTGCTGTTTTTGAGGATTGGTCGAATTTGTGCGTGTTTAAGAGATGGTGGGAGGTAGCCTTGGGTAAGTGAGAGGTTTACTATTGAGAGAATGTAGGGTAATAAAATTGGTAGTGTGTTTTTTATCCATGTTACAGGACATGGATCTAGATAAGACGTTGTGGTGTTGAGGCTGGTGATGATGTTTTTTAGTGTCTCTTTAGTTATGGGATGGAACTCTGACCATTCATCTATATGCTGGTGTGACGAGATGATAGTTTTTATATGCATTGATGGCAATTTTGCTTTGTTTTGATAATGGTGGGCTAAAGTATGAACTGAGATGTCAGTGATTTCACTGTCAGAAGTTTGGGGGTTGGTTAGATTTCTGACAATGGAGAATAACTCTCTTGGTCTGTTATATGATTTTGAGAGTATTTTGGCGTAATATTCTTTTTTTGTGTTGTCCAAGGTTTCTTTGTATTTAGTGAGTAGATTATTGTATATTTCTTTGTGTATCGTCAATTTGGATTTACGCCAGTTATGTTCTAGTTTTCTAAGGTTCCTTTTCATCTGTTTTAAAGTAGTATTGAACCATGGTTTGGCGTTGGTGTTAGAGTGGTTGATCTTATTGTGTATTTGATTAATTTTGGCGGCGTTGTAGATGGTGTCATGCCAGTTTTTGACAGTGTCATCTAAATTCGTCTCCGTTGTAACAAGGTGGGGTATTGTTAAGTCAATAAATTCTTCATTGTTAAACTTTTTAAATCTTGTGGTTGGGACATTTCTGATGCAATTGTTAGTATTAGTGGATGGATATGTAAGGTTTAGTTTAATAATGTGGTGATCTGACCAGGGTATCTGAGTGCATTCAACTGAATTTGGGTTGATTAGTTTGAAGAGTGAGTTAGGGAGAAAGACAAGATCAAGAGTTCCACCTTTGATGTGTGTAGATGTGTTTATTATTTGATGATATTCCATGTCAGAGATAGTATCTAAGAATAGTTTAGATTCCAATGTTGGTAGCGAGGGAAGGTTGAAATCTCCTAGCATCATTATAGGGTGTTGTTCAGTTGAGGAGCTGAGGAGTTCAATGAGAGAGTCGATGCAGTCCGGTTTTTGGTTTGGGGGCCTATATACCAAGCAGAGTTTCATGAGTCCAATATTTATTAATAGTGTGTCTATGTTGTCAGAAATATTGGATTGGATTGCTTTGGCGCATAGTACCTTTTTTGTCATCATTAATACACCTCCGCCTTTTCTATTAGTTCTATGTTTATAGAAGGTGTCATAGTCTTCTGTATTAAGTTGGTTTATGTAGACTGAATCGGTATCTGAGAGCCAGGTTTCTGTAATGCATAATATGTCTGGTTTTAAGTCAGATATTAAATCATTAAATATAGGTAGTTTGTTTTTCATCGACCGTGCGTTGATAAGAATGCATGAGAGGGAAGGTGTATTATTTAAGTGTGTTCCCTTGGGTGTTTGAATTGGATTTATTTGTTTTATGTGAATTAGTCTATGTAAATTTGATCTGGGATGGTTATTTTGATAAATGTGTCCAATATGGTAGTTGTTTCGCATGTGTGTGTGAATAATGGGAATTGTTTTGTGGTTTATGCTGTTTAGGCTTAGGGTTAGGTCAATGGTTAGTATTGCTAAGACTAAGCCAATATAGAATATTTTCCTTCTTTTGATGTTTGTGCGTGGAATTTTTGAAGGGTTGGTGTTGGTGGGACTAAGCAGTAATATACTAGGGTAAGAGGATGTGAGCAAGGTATTCCAATGGGTAGTTGTAGTAAGTAGATGTTGTAAGTATAGCTGCTAGAAACAGTATCAATCCTGATTTGTATAAGCTACTGACAACAGTATATATAATTGTGAGAGTAACTGACAGTAAACCTGATAGAAGATAATATACTACTGGTAACAGTAATAAATTGTTTGAGAGTTACTTAGCTAGCTAGTTACTGACAATGTTTTTGATTAATAAGGTACTACTGACAACAGTAATGAGATTATGTACTACTGGGAACAGAAATAAATTGTTTGAGAATTACTAGCTAGTTAGCTGCTGTCCATTGTTTCAATTGATAGAATACTCCTGACAACAGTGATGAGTACTACTGACAATAGTGCTACGAGAAATGACTGTTTATGAGCTAGTTACAAATAACTTACAGCAGTACTGGCTGTGGATATATTGCTGACAACGATAATAAGATGGAATAATGTTAACTATTTGCAGGTTGCCTACTGACAACGGTACTGGATTAGAGACACTACTGACAACAGTACTAGAAATGATAAAATGCTAATTATTTACAGTTTGACTACTGACAACAGTCCTGGTGGAAGATATGCTGTTGATGATGGTAATCGTATGTGCTAGATACTGGGTTGATAGCTGCTGACGTTATACTGATTGTGGGTTTATACTTGCTGTGCTTGAAGAATCTTAGAAGGGAATGAGGTGTGCAAGCTCCGCCGTGCACGGCTTAGATGATGATTCCGCGTTGGGTGTTTGTGCCCCGGTTGGGCAGCCGCTTCTGTTGGAGACGGTCTGGTGGCAGCGAGGCTCAATCCCTCCAGGGAGAGTGTGCGACGGAGAAGAAGGTTGCTGGATGCTGGCACTCGTGCTGGGCTCAACCCCGACCGGGGAGCTTCCCAAGATGGCTGCCGATAAGAGTGACTGATGAAACTGGATAGCGTAACTTGGTAATAGAGTGGATTGACAAGGTGCTTGAGATATTCTTGGCAGACTGATCTCTGGGAGTACAATGATGTTTGTAGTGCCCCGTCTAAGGGCCACGCCAAAGGGCCCTCTGGCGAGGCCCTCAGGCGCGGGCCCGACAGGCGCGGGCCTGCCTGTCGGCAGTGGTTTAAATATGCGGCCTTGTTCCTCCCACAGCCCCGATTGTTTCTTTCTCTAGTGCCACCACTCTTTCCAGGTTGACATATGCCAGTCTACTGCCCCATGCAGTAGAGTTGCTTCATAGTATTTAAGTAAGTTCGGGACTGCCATCCCTTCGTCATCTTTCGTATGGTGAAGGATTGTACGTGAGACTTGAGGCTTTTTATATCCCCATATGAAATCCATCAAGCCCTTTTGCCAATTACACAACTTCTCCCACTGAAGCCTTATAGGAAGGGTATTGAAGAGGTAGAGAAACCTAGGTAATATCATCAGTTTGACAATTAATTCATCCAAACCATGATATCCCCGGGTTCCTCTATTGTTGCAAATTAAACAAAACAACCTCCATAGGGGGTGGAAGTTCAGTTGAGCTAGTCTGGAGGTGTCCACCGCTAAATTAACTCCTAGGTACCGCACATGGGATTCAGCCCAGTGATATGGGAAAGATTCGCTGATAACTCCCTCCCCCCCCCTGCTGTAACCTGAGGGGTTCATTTTGAATCCTGAAATGATGCCAAATTCTTCCAGCTCCTCCTCCACCCCCTTTAAAGACTTGTGTGGATAGGGAGAATATTATATCATCCACAAAAATAGTTATTTTATGCTGCATCTGTTTCTCCGCAATACCCACTATGTCTTCCCTCTTCTGGATAAGATAGGCCAATGGTTCCATTGCCAGTGCAAACAGTAATGGTGACAGTGGGGTGGGCAACCCTGATGGGTGTCACGTTGCAGCTCAAAAGCTTGGGAATAGGAGTTATTTATTTTCAAACGTGCGGTAGGTCTTGTGTACAGCACCTGAATCCACTGTCTATAGGACCCTTCCAGTCAAAACCTCTCCAATACCCAAAATATATAAGGCCAAAAGACCTTGTCAAAGGCCTTTTCTGCATCGACCGTCAGAAGTAATGCTGATTCCCCCCTAGTTCTCGCCAAATGAATAAGATTCAGAATCTTTTGCACATTGTCTCCCTGGTATAAATTCTGACTGACTACAATGGACTAATAGGTAGGAAGGGTTGCAAACAGTTGGACAAAGTTTTAGCAAGTATTTTTTGATCTATGCCCAATAAAGATATGGGTCGATAAGATCCACATTGCAAAGGATCTTTCCCTTCTTTATGAATCAGGGTAATTCCTGCCACTCGCATAGAGGGAGGCCTTCCTAACGTCTCCAAGAAGCTATTGTACACACTGGTAAGTAACTCCACTATTTCCCCTTGGAAAGCTTTATAAAAGTCATTAGTATAGCATTTGTAAGATCTCCGCACTTGATATCGGCCGCCCAATAGCCCATGTCTCACCCTCTGTTAGCTGTGGTAATTGACACTTAGCTAAGTACTGATCAATTGAGGATTCTGTGGCCTCCCACTCTGGGGTGTATAACTCTTTATAGAATTCAAAAACGCATTCTTGTACACCCTTTTGGCTCTATATCATTTCCCCTTGCTTATTTTTTATTTTCCAGATAGCATTCCGCATAAAAAAGCTGAAAGAGTGGAACGCTAGCAATTTCCCTGCTTTATTGACAAATTCATAGTTCTCTTGATCCAACCACTTCAGACTGAATCTTATTTCTGCTAGTTTTATCACCTGCAGAGCTTCCCTTTTATCTGCTAATTCCAAAAGGATCTTAGGTTCCCTACTACCCCTTTTCATCATTCCTTCTAACCTTGCTATTTCTTGATTAGGGAGGAGACCGTCTTCTCTCTCTCCTTCTTTTTTATAGGCCCCAAGGCTGATTAGATGTCCCCGAAGCATGGCCTTCAGGCTGTCTCATACAATTCCCGGGGGGGGGGGGGCACTCACCATTATCATTTAAGGCCAAGTATTCTTGGATGATCTTTTTCAATTTGGTACAATTTCCTGGTCCTCAAGAAGTGAGTCATTTAACCTCCAGAAACATCCTGAATTTTGGTCATTAATCAATACCATATCCACCCCCAATAGGGTGTGGCCTGTGGCCTGACCATGTTCGGTCTTCAATAACACAGCACCCTAGCCGACTATCCAAGACTTTACTGCCCCATATATAGTCAATCTGAGAGAGAGAGTCATGAACCCCAGAATAATAGGTATAATCTCATATATCTGGGTGGCAAATCTGCCACAAGTCCTCTAGATCATGTAGTCCGGCCCATGCTCAGAGACCTCTATGTCCAGGTATCTGGGAGTTAACCCAGGACTTCGAGGAGTCCATTCTTGGATCGATGGCCACATTGAAGTCTCCTCCCAGCACCACGAGCCCTTCTGAAAATTCGGCCATTACCTGAGCTAATTTGTCAAAAAATGCCTTTTGCCCTACATTTGGTATATAGATGCTCCCCAATGTATCTATACTGGGGAACAGACCTCAAAGACTTTCGGAAGCAGCTTAAGACAACACTGTTCATTGAACACTATGGACACATCACATGATCTACTCAAAAAGCAGGGAAAAAAGTCCAACCCCCCTCCCCTGTCCCCTGAACATAAGAATGTATATAGCTCAATTTGTAAATAGCCCTGTACATAAGAATGTATATAGCTCAAAAGAATCTAATATACACCAACACACACAATCTGCATCACTGCATGAACACACTTGAACCACCATTATGATTATTTGCTGTGGAAACCGCTTTGATTAAAGGATAAGGCGGTATAGAAAAACTCTTAAATAAATAAATAAAATAAAATAAATAAATATTTTTGGGCTCCACATTCCCTCTTAAGAAGGACATACCTACCCTCATGGTCTCGATGAATGTCAAGCTCTTTGGAGGGAATTTGGAAGTCTATCAGAACCGCCAACTCCCCTGATTTCTTAATTTTGTTGGAGGCAAACCAGCGCTGTCCAAAATGCCTATGGGAGACATGGGGCTCATCCTTTGTAACCAAATAGGTCGCTTGAAGGAATACTATCTGGCCTCTAAACAGTCAATCTCTTTAAAGAGTAACTTGTGTTTGTTAGGGGAATTCAGACATTAAAGGGTATGTTTACCAAACCGTCTTAACGTCGCAGCAGTGGTATTATCATGTGATAAGTGACGTTATCGCACGATAATGTAACACTACTGCGCGATAATGCAGCGGCGGCGGTAAGGCACACTAATGCTGTGAAATCCGGGTATGAAGGGTGGAATAAGGCTTCCCAGAGGGCGGAGAGAAGGGGTCAATGGGCGGAGAGTGGGTGGGGAGAGGCTCCAGGCACGCTGTGAAACCCGGGTCTGAACACTAACGCTAGTGAAACCCTCGCGTTAGAGGCACATTTGCAGGAAAGAGAAACTATTTAAGTCAGCAATGTGCAGCAAAGGCAGGGAAAGCCAGAAAAGTGATAGTTGTGATACATGTGCAGGAACCAAAAAAGGCAAATAAACATATAAAATGACCAGAACCACATTTAAAATCCCAATAAACAAGCTGGCCAATAGTGATATTAATGATAAACATAAAGCAACACTACTGACAAAACGTAAAAATTCAGATATCATGTTTGGAAGGGTCTATGCTCTGTCCCCCTACAAAGTGAATGATCCCACATTGAAATAGTGCTGATCAGGGTTTTTGTCGTTTAGATTGGGCAGGTTTGTTATGGCATGCACATGTGCAGCAACAGCAGAGTGGGCATGTAGGAAAGGGCAACTGTACTGATGCTGTAAATGGGATACAGGGGGCTGCAGACGGCACATGCTGTGGTCGAGCTGGGGCACAGTGCGGACTAGGCAGATGCCTAGGTGGCAGATAGGAATGCTGAAATTGTAAAGCAGCAAGACAGCAACTGATGAGGGTCCAACATGGGCATGAGTGTGTGTCCCACAGTGTCACAGGGGATATTACCCAGCAGGTACCCCCAAGGGCACATAACATTGGCAGGCGGTGCCGGG
Organism: Ichthyophis bannanicus; assembly: GCA_033557465.1. Classification (NCBI taxonomy): domain Eukaryota; kingdom Metazoa; phylum Chordata; class Amphibia; order Gymnophiona; family Ichthyophiidae; genus Ichthyophis; species Ichthyophis bannanicus. The sequence goes on from CM066032.1 coordinate 831,091,618, forward strand.
GGAAAGCGCGCATGTCCATGTAGGCACCCCTACATGAGAACCCTCATCATAGGCAGCTGCCTACCGGCACACTGGATGGCCTGGGACTGCGCACCACCAGCACCACTGGTATAAGGGCATGTCAGCATGGTGGCGGATGGGTGCTGGTGGTGGAGGGGGTAGTGGCATCTGCCCACAGCAGACCAAGGCCAAGTCCTATTTAGGTGGGTGCCGTGCAGTGCAACAGACAAGGTCTGTCTAATGAATACTAATGGTAGCCCAAGGGAATGATTTGCCTCTGTGACAACAGTCTGGTGCAGTACACACAACCAGTGTGTTGAGGGTCACAAGGTCACAGGTTCTCCTGCAAAAAATGTCCCTATATTTTACCCAGTACTAAACCATGGTAATAAAGACGGAACTGTTATTGCTGAATAAATAAACAATCCATAAACGCCTATATTTTACCCTACAGGGCTCAGACACCATAAATATGTGCAATCCCTAGAGCAGAATTTCCTAAATGCAGTCCTGGAGGGCCAAACACCATTCAGGTGTCATGCTGTCTGTAATAGATATGCCTGTGCTGCAAATGTATGCCACGCCCCCATTGTCTGCAAATGTATCTCATGCATATTCATTAGGGATAGCATGAAAAACTTAATCGTGTTTGGCCCACCAGGACCGAAGTTGGGAAACTCACCCCTAGAGCAGTGGCCAACAGGGGCATAAACACACACACCCACAGGCTCCACTATCCAAAGCCTCATGGAGAGTCAGGCTGTTGGGCCCTGCACAGAGCAGCATCTCCCAATACATTCCCACTTGCATACCTTAGCAATGCCGCCCTAAACCTGGGAACACGTTACACATATATCAAAATGTTGCTATGATTAATGGCAGATAACAAATCATAAGTTAAACACATTTTGTTGACAAAGCTGCATCATAGCAACCTTTCTGATATCTGTGGAGTGTGTTTCAGTTTTGGTTTCTGACAGTGTTTACCACCCCGGGGAGTGACCCCAACAGTATTGCGCACCATAGCCATGCCTGCACTGCGCCCAGGACTGGTGTGGTGGACAGGGCTGCCACAAACCTCTATATTTGCACAATGCTGGCATAGATATGGAAGTGTGTGTCTGTCTATCCAGTGTGTTGTGGCTGCCTACACCTTACTGAGCCCACATTGCTTGCACTGATCCCAGTGTTAGCCTGCCAATGTGCATAATGAGGAGCAAGGTACTGTGGGTATGGTCCGGACAGGGTGGCATGGGCAGGATGCATTTACACAGGGTATAGGGCAAAGGCTGGGACATTGTAGTGCCTGACCACCACCTGCACGGACAGGGTGGCCACAGCATGTCATGCTGGGAGGTCGCTCTCACCCTGACTGAACAGTGACCACGGCATGGCTAGGTTCCCCCATAGTACTAAGCAGAACTTCTTTCAAGTGATATTTATGGGTTCTCTTTTTTGGGGCCCAATCACTGATATATCTGTGTGGTATGTGTGCTGACATCCCAGTTTTGGGTGCCCACAGTTCCTCCAGGAACATGCACTATGTACTAGCTAGCAGACTGTCTGCAGTTAGCATCTGTATGGCTGCACCACCTTGCAGGGTGCAGCAGGTGCACACTGACTGCCCTCTGCTGGTGAATGTCAGATTGTAGTGGGGGGCAGCTGAACTGACTGGGCTCACTACCTCTCTGCCAGGTCTTCAGCAGCTGTCCGTTCACCACCAGGACTGGGGTTGCTGCTCCCACTGCCTGTCCTCATGTACCTCCACTGCTGCTGCCCTTGCAAAGGGTGAAAGTGCAGGTCTGTTGGGGGGCAGATCATGTCCCCCACCCTGATTCAGAGAGGGCGGTTTTCTAAGTACATTGTCGCCATGTGAGCCCTGACACACCCCTGCTCCCTAAACAGGTGACCATAGCAAGCACAGCGGATATGCACTATGTTGTGTGCATCATGGTCCACAAGGGCCAGACATGACTGGCAATTACAAATGGACACAGAGACCTCCTAAAGGTGTCTGCAACAAATACCTGTCACACACTGGCACTGATGGAGACCTGTAGCACAACTCACCTCAACCAACCCCGGTACTGCGGACCTGGTGCTGGCCCCTCCACCTCCCCCTCAGAACACGCATATTGGCATGGCCTGTGGGGTACTCTGTGCCAGTAACACGCATGGTCATGCCCCCCTACCAAGTTGACATGCCATAGAGGTGCATACCCCATCTGGTGAGCAGATGTAGACTGCTGTTCTGCATGTGAACTGCATTATGGGTACTGTTGGTTCTATCCTATCCTGGTAGCCACAGCAGACAGTTTTATGGTGACGTATACTCTTTGTGTAACCAGCCATTGGTATGATGACTCCCATAGTGATGTAGCACAATGGTTAATGCAATGACTTCAGTAGCAGAGGTCATGGGATCAATTCCTCTCTGTTCCCCTTTTTTTATGACTGTCCTACACAACTACGTTTCATTCATGTAACAGTCATATCTGTGCTGCCGCCACATTATACCCTCATCACTGCTGCCATCCATCCTTCTGTCCGCCTATGTGTGTGTGCCAGCTGTGTGGCGTCCTGCCCTAATCTGGAGGCTGCTACCCCAAGTCCTGCACTGGCACACTTTTCTGCATTGCGGCTCTTCATGCTTGCCTCTCCTGTGTCTGCTATGCATGGCACTGCTCTCCTCTGTCCTCCTGTCATTGCACTTATCCTGCCACCTCTACCTCCTCTGGTGGACACGTATCCCCATCTTCTGCCACACACTGTCATTGTTGCACTGTTCATTACCATCACCCTGTACATCGGTACAGCTGCCCCTGATATGTTTGTCCACTTTACCTGCTGCCACATGGGCTGCACACAAATTTGGCTGGTCCATGAGCTCCGTCATCTACTTCCTTCCATCACTTGTTCATTGCCTTTCCTTGGTGCTCTGTGCAGTGTTATGGTTACATCTGTTTTTTAACCATACATTTCATGCTTGTGACTTTGGGGCACCTTTGTGCCCCTGGGCACCATCTCCTGTGTCACCTTGGCATCCCTGGGGCATCTTTCGTGGCACCTTAGGTTTCGCCAGCTTATGGGGTGCCTTATATGCTGCCTTGGAGGGTGCCAACCTTTCCTGCCGCCCTCTGGGGCACATTATGACCTGCCTTGGATGACGTGGTGCTTTATGATGTGCCTTATGGTGCGCCCTAAAAGGTGCATTAGGTTGCGGCACTGGGGTGAGGCTTTTTTGGCTGGTAGTGCAAATTGTTGAGATGTGTCTGACTGTTACAAGCAGGAAAAGGGATTACCTCAGACAGTCTTTTAACTGAGCCCACTGGGGGATCAAACTCATGACCCAGCAGTCAATGTATTAACCAGTGTGCTACACCTCTGTTGCTGTGTTTGCAGGTCAGCATGCCTAATTAAGGCTAACACGCGTTAACGTACCACGGCTCCCTCTATTGCATGATAACGGACTTTATAGTGCAATATCCCGAAATGCTACCTTAAGACCGGAACACCCACTACCTTATATGGCATTCATCACAGTAAGACTGCAACTAATGCCGGTAACATTAAGACGGTTTAGTAAACATACCCCTATATCTTTATATCTTACCATTTTCAAAAAAGATTATTTTTCTGTAACATTAGTTCGCCGGGTGACATTCACAGAGTGTAATAGTGAGTATGGCCCTTTGTAATTTACCTCTATTGTACCTCCTCATCTCTTTTTCCCATATTTGGGTTCTGGATAAGGTACCAGGTTTACTAACTTGGGCTACAAGGAAAGAGTTCCATTCCGAACTACTCGGCAGAGCACTAAACAGACCGCGTGACCTATTCAGTTTAGTAAAAACGCTAACCAAAGAGCCATCGCCACCGCAACAAGAATTCATACAACCACAACTATACGCCAACTTCATCCAATCCAAAGTAGTCAAAACGAATACAACCTCATTACAAGCTCTGACCCAATCCCCCCAGACTCCAACCGCACTCGTTAAATTCTCACCTCCATCAAGAAAAACCATCGAAGACATTATTGTCACAATAAATACCACCACAGCACCAAACTACCCATGCCCAGCACACTGGATCAGAACCTTGCGTGCTGAACTTAGCCCTTGCATAGCTAAGATTGCAAATCTCTCCTACCTATCTGGGGTTTTCCCTGCTACCCTTAAACAGACATCAATTTGTCCACTGCTAAAGAACAACCAGATGGATCCAACGAAGGAAGAGTCTTACCGCCCAATTTCTAGTATTCCTTATCTAGCCAAAATACTTGAGAAGGAGACTCAGAGACAGATCCAGAATCACATAGACACATCAGCCCCATTGGACCCATGCCAACACGGATTCAGAGAAGCTCATGGAGTTGAAACACTCATGACTTCGCTATTCAACAAGCTCATATGCGGGATTGACAACATACAGATGGCCTTCGCGATGATCTTCCTTGATATATCGGCGGCATTTGACTCAGTTGACCATAAGATTCTTCTAGATAGGCTCCATGAAAAAGGCATCCAAGGTCTCGCTTGGGACTGGTGCAAATCATACCTAGAAGATCGATGGCAACAGGTCCGTATAGGCAACAATACATCTGAGCCCTTCCGACAGAAGCAAGGAGTACCCCAAGGCTCCTCCTTATCTGCGCTGCTTTTTAATATATATATGCAGCCAATCTGCCAAATCACTAGAGACTTCGGTATTTCCTGCCTATTATATGCAGACGATGTGCTAATTTTCACACCTATCAACATCTCAAATCCTGACTACTCACCACTAATTAACTGCTTCAATGCAATAACTGATTGGCTCCTCAATCAGAACATGAGAATAAATTTCAAGAAAACCGAAGTCCTCATAGCAACAAGAAACAAGCGATTTGCTCCCCCACCAACCCTCATAGTAAGAGATGCAGAACTTCCAATCAAGGCCACCATAAGGTATCTCGGTGTGATGCTTGATCAACAACTTAATCTTAAGGAGCATATAAAAAACACCGTAAAGACAATTTACTACAAGATGAAAACACTGCACCACCTGAGACCCATGCTGGAGACCAACGATTTCCGTACAACTTTCCAAGCAATAGTCACTCCTCATTTCGATTATGCGAATATCGTTCTGCATGGTCTCCCCAAGAATACACTAAGCCCACTTCAACTAGCGATGAACGCAGCGGCCCGCATCTTGTCCGGAACTTCAAAGAGAGATCACATAACACCGATCCTAATCGATTTGCACTGGCTCCCGATAAGTTGCAGAATATTATATAAAACTCTCCTCATCACTTTCAAGGCCATTAATAAAATATCCCCTGCATCGATCTCAAATCTCCTCACCCATGCACCAAACAATAGATCCAGGAGAATAGTAGCCGAAAACACACTAGTTACTCCTAGTAATTCCACAAAATGGACGCAACTAACTACTAACAGAGCTTTTGTGTCTTTTGCTCCCAAATGCTGGAACAAACTCCCCCCCAGCATCAGATCCATCAAGGACATCATACAATTTAGAAAAGCCATTAAGCACTATCTATTCACTATGCACTTCAACCTACCTTACCTACCTTAACATTGCATTCCGCCTGACCACATTAATTGCCTCTCACATAGCTATAACCCAGAACAGATGTAATTGAACTGCGTAAAGTGCTGCTTCTCTGTAAATATCAGGCCACTATGTTACCTGTTTAAATGTATATAGTTTTCTCCGGTTCATACCCAGTTTATATTCCCTGTTATCTGTAAACCTATGTCAGTTTTCTCCTGTCTAGGTAATATCTTGTTTAATGTGAACCGCACTGATGATGAATAGTGCGGTATATAAAAACTGTTAAATAAAATAAATAAATAAATAAATTATGTGCCATCACATCTTCCCTGCCCTTTAAATTATGATTTTAATGATTCACTACTTTTATTATTTATGATTTCCAAATGTTTTATTGTACGTTTTTATTCAGTTATTTATACATTATTTATTTATTCATTCATTCACGTAATTTGTTTAGTAGTTTCATTATGCATGATTTTATATTTTGATTGTTTTTTTCTGTTGAAGCTGTATACCCCCTGAAGAAGGCAACAGCTGAAACGCGTAGGGTTTTTTTTTTATGAATAAAGGCACCTGTGACCTCCATACGCCACTTGCTCCTTGTGTTTCCTTTCTACATATTGCAAGGGCCCTGTTCTCTTTGTGGTTCCTTAAGGGAGAGGAATGGCCAGCAGAAAAAAGGAGGTGATAATGCCTCTGTAGAAGTCTCTGGTGCGACTTCATTTGGAGTCTTGTGTGCAATCCTGGAGACCGCACCTTCAAAAGAAAATAAGCAGGTTGGAGTCAGTGCAGAGGGTGGCTACTAAAATGGTTAGTGGTCTTTGTTATAAAGTATATCAGAACAGACTTAAAGATCTTAATATGTATACTTTACAGGAAAGGCGGGTTAGGGCGATATGATAGAGACATTTAAATTCCTCCGTAGCATAAGTGCAAAGGAGGGTCTCTTTCAATTGAAGGCAAGCTCTGCTATGCGGGAACATAGGCTGAGAGTGAAAGGGTGAAAGGGGATAGATTCAGGAGTAATATGCAGAAATATTTCTTTATGGAAAGAATGATAAATGTATGGAATAGTCTCCCAGTGGAGGTGGTAGAGATGAGGGCAGTATCTGAATTCAAAAAAGCATGGGGACAAACACAGAGGATCTCTAACGGTAAAACTGGGACTATTATAGTAGATATGGAAGGGCAGACTAGATAGGCCGTGTGGTCTTTTTCTGCCGTCATCTTTCTATGTTTCTATGTTCTGCATTTTTCTACTTGGTCCCTGCCCTTTGGAATTCTTTGTTCTTCCAGCATATGCTGGAAGTGTCCTTCCCCACATTTAAACATCTTCTAAAGGCTCATCTTTTTACACAGGCATATGGTATTAATCTCCATTAGCTGAGCTGCAGTCCCAGAGAGATTACTTGCCTCTCTCCCTCTACTGTCCCTGCTCTGTACTTATTTATTTATTTATTTATTTATTTATTTATTTATCTATTTCTTCTATACCGCCCCTTCCAGAGATCAGGGGCGGTTTACATGGAACAATTTAACAGTTTTGTATACGTTCGTATAACAGTACATTGAACAAGAACTTTTTAACTTTTTACATATAACAGAACAGTAAATTATTAGTACTCTTTCCTGTCCTATCAATTATTAGAGTTCTTTTTTATTATCTTGTTATTTGTGTGGTTGTTTTAATTTTGTTTTGTTTATTGCATTGTAAACTGCTCCATCTGCTTAGCAAGGTGCAGTATATCAAAACCTAATAAACTATACACCATTATTGGCATCCTTGCTTTTAGATATGCTTTGTAGAATATCTTGAGAAATAATTGGAAATATTCCAGCTGTATGTCATCATCATATTTTAGTAGTATGTTTAAAGGAATACAACAACAACAAAAAGATATCAGTCGTATTAGACGTAGTAATTTATGTGAAAAAAACCCCAAAAATATGTCCTGGGCAGGATTAATACCACCCTTAACTAATATTTGGTTGCACAGCTCTTGGCAGTGATGATAGCCTCCAAACGTCTCTTGTAGCCATCTATAAGTTTTGTATACCTGTCTGCCAGTTGTTTTCTTCCACTCTTCAACTGTGATTTGTTCCAACTCATGAATGTTTCCAGGATTCCGTTTACCAATGGCAGATTTCAGTTCTTTTCAAAAGTTCTTGATTGGATTGAGATCAGGACTCATTGCTCGCCAGTTTAAAATAGTTCATTTGTTCCTTTTTTACCATTTTTTTGTACTTTTGGATATATGTTTTGGGTCATTGTCCTGCTGGAGGACCCATGACCACCTAGCTTTCTGACATGAGGTAGAACATTTCATTCCAAAATACCTTGAATGATTCCTTTAATATGTTTCAGGCCTCCAGGTCCTGAGACAACAAAACAGCCCCACCATATTTAACTGTAGGAACGATGTTTTTTTTCCTTAAAAAGTTCATTTCTTTGCCTGTAAATGTATCGTTGGTCTGCATTGGTTTTATCTGTCCAGAGAACATTTTCCCAGAAGGATTGTGGTTTTCAAGGTGGGTTTGGGCAAAGATCAGGTGTGCCTTTTTATGTCTGTCTTTCAGCAGTGGGGTCCTTCTTGGCCTTCACCCATGAAGTCCTTCTTTGTTAAGTGCATGGTGCTTGGTACGGATTGATTCCAGATTGCTCCAGGTCAGCCTTAAGCTCTTTGGATGTTGTACATGGTGTTTTTCCAACAGTTTGCACTAACCTTTGAAGCCTTCTTGAATTAATTTTCCTCATCCCACCATATCCTGGGAGGTTTTTGACACTTCTGTAAGCAGAAAACTTCTTAATAACAGCGAAATGTAGACACAGGAATCTCAAGTTCTTTGGAGATAGCCTTGTACCCCTTTGAAGTTTGATGTTTGGTGATAATAGCATTTCTGATGGTCTCAGGCAGCTCTCTTATCTTTACCATCATGAAATGGATCAGGGAGTGAATGTGGCCATTTTAAACATTAGAGCCATCATTCATTGGCAGATTCATGCCATGTGAGTATTGACAATTGATCACAGGTGCATCTAATTTTACTGGAATGGGAATGTGGTTCTTCTGTTCAAACTGATTTGTATTGTTTATAAGGGTGCTGACAATGTCCTAGTTTTTATACTATTTCCTTTTTTAATTGGTCTTGTTTTATTTGATTCTTTTATGTGTCAAATATGTGTGCATATATAGTCCAAAGCCATTTCACAGGCCACTTTTTTTTTTTTAGGAGATATTGGACATTAAGGGGTTGAACTGCAGGGGTGCCAATAATGTTGATGCCAGTTGTACAAGGGGCACATTGCCTTTGCCTAAAGTACAAATTACAAGGTCAATTGGGCAATGGACTTCTAGGGTCAATAGCATCCCAGCTTGCACATGTCTCAGGAGCTGACCCTGGAACTGGTGTGCTTAATTTAAGAGCAGTTACCAGATTTTTTGTAGGCAAATCTGGAACGATTAAAGGGATAGGGAGGAAGAGACACCTGAGTTCCAGGTTTGAGCAACCAGGCATGGAGGAAGGATATGGCATCATTACCCTGCCCCCACCCCCCACATCCATCCCATGACAGCAACAATATCACTTCCAAGCAGACAAATCAACAGAGAACCAGAAACGGTGATGTGTTTCCCCTGTACTGTGCATAATATAAAAACAATAGATGTAAATTCTAAAAACTGACATACTCAAATCACTAAATGGAAAATAATATTTTTTTCTAACCCCTCTGTCCGCATTGATGGAATCAGGGACAGGAGGCTGCCAAACAGATGGGAATCAGGGGCACAGTTCTAGAATCGGGGACAATCCCCTAAAATCAGGTGCATCTGGTAACCATAAATCTGAGATTGTTCCGAGGCATGAAAATGTAAAGGCCTGTCAGGAGGAGAGGGACCCCCAGTTACACACATTTACTGATGCATTCTCTAAAGTGGTCTGAGGTCTAATCTTCTGGGCTGCTGCATGACTTCCTCTGTAGTGGTGGTGAGGTCTCTCCTGCTCTCCACATTGCTGTCCTTGGGTTCCTTTCCTCCTCTTCCCTTTGCCCCCTCTGCTGAAGCTACCACAGAATAAGAAGCCCCGTGCCAGTGAAATAAAATGTCCTCTCAGGGTTTAGGCTTTTTTCTCTCATGCAACCCATACTTAGTGCTATGCCCCAGATGGCAGTTTTCTCAAGCTTAAATATCCAATGATAAATACCAAACTACTTATCACACTTTAATCTTTCCACCAGTATATACCAATCAATTGATTATTCTTAATTTGCAAGCTCAGATTTACTTAGGCAACTGTGATAAGTTATTGCAATAGTGATATCCCCTTCATTGAGTCTTTACAGAGGCAATAACTGGTTAAGTATATACAGTAGGTTGTATCCCATACTGTGTGGTACATGGCTTTACCATGCAGTAAAAGCATTATTGCACTTTAGTTCATCTATCCCAATCATACAAAACACTAATGGCAGAGTTTGCATCTGAATTTATATGACTGGACACCAGAACTTCTCTTTGGCCTCAGAGGACAAATAAATCATCTATTACCATGACAAAACATGATTAAAATGAATAGAACATTTGGCTGCAGAATATCAATTCAATTTAATCACTAGAGTCTAGCTGTATCTCAAAGAATGTTAATATATTTCAGATCAGTAAAAAGTCAAGAGCCTTATTCAATGTAAATAAAAAGTACATTTAAAAAATGTCTGCCCTGATGTTGGCACCAACGTGTTTTGGAGATGAGTCTAGGTGGTAGTGATGACACATACAGGCAGGGTCGGCCCCACAGCTGGTTCAAGGTGTGGGTGCCCTAGGCAAACCTTAAGCCTTAGACCCTCCTGGCTGTCAGAATCAATTGTTTAGCTTAAAATGCCCTGCTCTTTGCTCTGTGGCTCCCCCCCAAGCTGCACCCTAGGCAACTGCCTAGTTTGCTTGGTGGTTGGACTGTGCTCTCAGGCAGGTCCTTGAGATTGGAGTGAAAGTAAAAGAAAAGAAACAAGACCACAAGAGTAGGGGATTGAAACCTCAGTTGCAGTGAATGTGTGGGCCTTGAGGGACAGAAAGTTTCCGGAGAGGTCCCTGCCTATACAGGTCCTAGGCAGGGCGAATTTAATTTAATCCCAGTTCTTATATTCTGCTACAGCCCAAGAACAGTTCAAATTGGATTGCATAAAATTAAATAAAAAAAGACTTAATAAAATGATATCATAATAAAGGTACATAACAGACATTAATACATAATAGTTTCCAACATAAAATAAATAGAAAGAAAGAGAATAGTGGATAGGATAAAGTTGTTTTTTGGATGCCATAGACCCGCGGACTCTGGCCTAGCCAGTTGAAGACATGACAGCACACAGCACTCAAGCAAGAAATGCGAGGGGAAAATATTAAGTCACGAGAGCTGTTTTGACTTGGAATGAGATGATCCTAGACCAGTGTTTCTCAAGCAGGTCCTGGTGTATCTTCTAGCCAGTCTGGTTTTCAGGATACCCACAATGAATATGCATGAAACACATTTGTATGCAATAGAAGCAGAAGATGCAAATCTACCTCATGCATATTCATTATGGGTATCATGAAAATGAGATTGGCTAGGAGGTACACCAGGGCCTGCTTGAGAAACACTGGCCTAGATGAATGTCTAAGAGCAAGTTGCCTCAAAGATCAGGATGATTACTCCAAACACCTTGTGTGTTCTAAACTTGTCAGTTATAGTTGTTTGTGCAGTTATTATTTGTCTGAGCTGATTTTAATTTTAATATCATTTTTTGCTTCGATATAGATTTATGACTTATTTAGTTCTATTACCATTCACTTTCAATTTTACATATATATGATTTAGGTAATTAAACAAGTGCTTACAGTTCTCTTTAATTAATTTTTCCTGTGACATGCTCCAGCGGAAAAAAACTGTTGCTGTCTTACCAGATGTAAGGTTATTGTGACATTTATTAAGGGGGACTTGAAAAGCAATGGTATTCGATCATGGCAAAGGTTCACACAGGTACCGAATAGAAAAATATTCTTATTGAATAAAGCCTGAATTCTACTATGTAGAACTATATTTGAAGTTCATTTTATGTAGCACTAACATGGTCTTATGTTAGTGATTTTGACACTGGTAACCACTATGCTGTTCCCCAAGTAACTGGTGTGAAAAAGGAGATTTGAATTAAAATGTGTAAGACATAACAGGGTCTCAGAACTGCAGCTTAATCATAGCCAAGTGCATTAGTTATAGAAGTGCTATGCCAACCCTTTAAAATGTGTTTTTTTCCAAATACTCTATGGTGGGTTATTCACCGTGGAATGACATACAGAATTAGGGAGTGGCATAAAACAAACAGGCGAAGGCGGTGTTATATGGAGCTGTCTTGAGAAAACTCTGTTATTTAGATCATCAGATCCATTTAGAAAAGACAGCTGTAAGTCTAAATTATGATGAACACCATGGGGACCTTTTACTAAAAGTGCATTTATTTTTTTACCTAACTCACGTTTATTGCAAAAACTAAGGTGCATTAAGTGCAAAGTCCCTGTGGTTACTATTGGGGGTGTGACCAGCATGTTTCTGGCAGTTAAAGCATGAATGCATAGCATAATGCACAGCGCAAATATCTCAGGTGCTCCTACTCCACGTCTCATGGTGGCGTTAGGTACACCTATGCTAACTGCAACATTGACAGCAGGCGCTATCTCTCTGTTCTTATTGCAATATGCTTTACATGCCCTCTCACCACCCCTACCCTCCCTATTCAGCAGCCCAACACGTGAGTGACAGTGAGTGAATCTGTGTGCGGTAACTGTGGGCCCAAGCACATACTTACCACATGTGAAAACACATTTTAACTGCTTAGCACACTTTAGTAAAAGGGCCCCTAAATGTGTGGCTGGGTTCCACAGGGGTATCCTTGAATTCTACCCATCCTTAACCTCTACATGACCTTGACTGTACATAACTTTGACCTATGCTCAATAATGTCTCTTGTTTGTTGAAGCAGGAGACTTCTGAAATGGGTTTGTACTTTTAAGACAGGATGATGCCAGCAGTGGGGGTACAGATTGAGACTCATGGTGGGCTGTGGTTCTCTTGATCCCTTTGTGCTCTGGGCCTGGTTGACTGTACATGCTGGTGCAGAAGCCAGTGGTTGCACATTTTCCAGAGAGGGAGTGCATAAAAAATGCTGGGGTAAAGATTCAGCAGGATGGGGAGCACATTAAGATCGACTGATAATTTTTCTGTGTTTATTTAGCTGCATTTATATCCTGTTTTTCACCGGGTCAAAGTGGTTGGGGGATACATTTAACACGAGGGGATATGAGACACATACACTAATACTTACAGGGAACATGGGCAATGGAGGGTTAAGTGGCTTGCCCAAGACCACAAGGAGCACCTGTGGGACTAGAAACCCCAGTCCTTCCAGCCCAAGGTTGCTGTCCTCTAGTGGGATTTGAACCACCGACCTTCCGGCCTGTAGTACCTTGCCCCAACCACTAGGCCACTCCTCCATTTATGCGGATTTTCAACGCAGCTATCTATACTGTATCAAGTTATGCCTGCTATTTCTGTGTGCAGGCTTGACATCATAAATTATATGCGTAGGGTCTGAATTTCACCATTATCTATATTACATCTGGCCCTGCCCAGGATTCTCTAATCCCTCCCCTCTTTATATGGATAAGTTTTGGCTACATAAAAAAATATACGATGAATATGTATTCGTCTGGGAATAATTTTATGACGAGGTGCCTATTTTTACCTTATTTTATAGAGACGCATAGGTTCCTAGGGGCCTGATATTTGAGAGGCATTTACATGGTTTACAGCCCTGTAAACCATGTAAATGCTTCTAGCTGGGATGTTCAATGGCGCTAATATGGTTAGTGCAGTGAATATCCCCTCTCCTCTCCATTGCATGCAACGATGCCAACCGCTTAGCATCGGGGCATGTCGGTGGTGTTCCAGGGAAGAGCGGAGGCAGCAACAACCGATAACTGGGCAGCGGCGATATTGCATGCTGCCCGTGAGGCAAAAGCTTAAAAGATAGGCGTAGGAGCTAACCGGGCAGCATGCAATATCACTGCTGTTTGCCTATCGACTGCAGCTGAGAGGCAGTGCGGCAATCTCGGATATTCAGTGCCGGGGCGCAGATGACCCCGGCATTGAATATCCAGGGTTAGAGGTCGATGGGGAGGGCTATGCGCCGAAGAGGCACATAGCCCTCCTACCTCAATATCAAGCCCATAACAATGTGTGTTTTTAAAATACTAACAGAAATCCCACAGAAATGGCACCTAGATTGAAGGCACAAACATGCTGTCAAGCAGGCATACCTGTTAACATGTAATTTATGTGTGAATGTGCATATGTTATAAAATACGTGTGTTAATTATGATTCTACTCACACTCCTCCCTTAGCACAAGAATGCCCTCCCCCACGCTCTGCCCACACTCCTCCCCTGTGCTCCACCCACAGTCCTCCCCTAGTACAAGCCCGCCCTCCCCCCTCCCCTCCCCTCCCATCCCCTCCCCTCTGCCCACACTCCTCCCCTAGCACACCCACTCTATAAGTACATGCCAGCTTGAACCAGCATGACCTAATTTTATAAAATCCCTTTTACCCACCTAAAACAGCATTTTAGGAGCAAAAAATGTTTCATAAAATTACTCTGATATTAACCGCTATTAAAAAAAACACTTATCTGATCAAACCTAAATGGTTTTCAGTGTTAAGCTTTCCCATACTGAATCTCACCATATGTTTCACTGGTCCGTATCATCATCTCCTAGGGTCACAGGCTTATGGTTTAACCCTGGAGCTAATAATGGAGAAGTTCAGGGCACATTTATGTGACAGGAGTCACTAACACTGCCTGCATGTGATGCTTTGAAGAGTGAGCAGTCATAGATTGATTGTTTACACCATCAAAAAGTAGAAAGACTAGGGGACATGCAATGAAGTTGCAGTGCAACCCGTTTAAGACTAATAAGAGAAAATATTTTTTCACTTAATGCATAATTAAATTCTGAATTCGTTACTGGAGGATGTAGTAAAAACTGTTAGTGTAGCTGGGTTTAAGAAAGATTGGGGCGACTTCCTGGAGGAAAGGTGCATAAGCCATTATTAAAGAGGACCCGGGATATCCACTGCTTACCCGAAGCAAGCATTGTGGAACGTGTGTGTCTTTTTGGGCAACTGCCAGCTACTTGTGCTGCAGCAAAGTGCAATCAATGAATAAATCCAGGAGTCAATTGACAGGGTCCAAGCCAGTTTATTGTGCACAGGCCCAGTCAGTCAAAGCTTCAAAAGGAACTGAGCAAAGTTTTTACAGAGACATAACCATTTATACCTCTTTTCCAGTTTGATACATGAGAACTTTCTATTGGTTCTAGCTCGATACATGCAAACTTCTTATTGGTTCCAACGCTCCCTGCACCTATCCAATCAGAAATCCCTCCGGGGCCTAGCAACCAGCCCCCTCCCTTAGGATTGTTCTAACAATGGTGCAGTTCTTGATTTTGATACTTCTCTACTGCAAGGTTATCCCTAGCTTCAGGAATGCATGTATTGAAACATTTCTTTCTTTTGCACACAAGAGAATAATAAAAGACTTATAAATTCATGTAAAACTTCTTATTAAGTAGTTTAAAACAGTTTTCTCATTTCTCACAGATTTTTGGTTCTTTTCTAGCTATAATGGGAGTTAGGATCCAGGCCTAACTTACAGGTCCTTCATAGTAGCAGGCCATGCTAGGCCATAGCTTGCCACATTCCCCCCTTTGATTATTCTCACCCGTAAATGAGGAAGGGTGAGAATTAAATCACTCATTAGTCATTTAACACATTATACTGGTGTAATAGCATCATCGTGGGGTATAGGGTAATATTGCCACATAGCTAATACCTTCGCAGCTGCCTTCCGCTCTATAGTGTTATCAATTGCTGAAGTTACCATGCGTAAGCAAAGGGGTAGGAGACAAGGGAGCAATAAGCACATAGCTAATATGAATAATACAATAAACATAAGGGCTTTTAGACCACCGATCCATGAAAATAGTGAACCAAACCACCCATCCAGCTTCAAACTGTGCCAGGTGTGGACAGGCACAAATGTCTGCTCTCTCATCTGGGTGGCTAGATCTTCAACTACATGCCCATTATTATCAATCTGTAAACAACAATTACTTAAATTCAACTTTCCACATACCCCACCTTCAGCTGCTAACAAATAATCTAAAGCTAAACGATTTTGATAAATGGCTGTGCGCATTTGCGTACTTTGCTTTGCCAAAAGGGTTAATGCTTTACTAGTTTCATTAGTTATTATTTCAACAACAGCTTGCAAACATATTATTCAATTAATCATATAAACAGGAGTACGATATCCCCATGTCCCATCCTGCTCCCAAGTAGCAGGTCCATAGTATGAGATAATACTTTCAGGTGGCCATTCTTCAGATGTCGCATCCCATTTGTCCCATTGGCCTATTTTCAAGGCCTCCTTTAACTGCCGACTTCTGTACACAGGAAATCCCAGTTGTTCTCCCTGGGATGTAGGCAAAAGGAAAAAGGTAGGTCGTATGGTTCCCAATACACATGCGCCTCCCCAATGATGAGGGAGTCTAGCATATGCTCGGGTTCCGCAAATCCAGTACAGTCCAGGTGGTGCTTGCCCGGAATTATATGCTACTAAGTAAGTCCAAATACTGGCAAGTTTGGAGAAACGAACTAGAGGATTGGAAGGTTCGGTAGCGTTGACTCCTGACCACCAAGACGTCTTCTTAGTGGTACTGTTGTAGAACTTCTGATTGAGACAGACCAGCTGCCCCACTTCCATATTAAACTGTGGTCCATAGCGAGCAAAGCATAAGTTACCCACAATGGAGTGGGCCAATACCCATTCACTCGTGGTATTATGTATATCAGTCTGATTATATGGAACAGAATAGTTCAGTTCTTGTGCTTCCCAAGGCCATTGGTCTCCCATCTTAGTTCCTTCACAAAATAAGCAGTCTGAAATGTGGAGACTAGATGCTACTGCTCCCGCTAATTCAAGGAATAAGTTCTGGGAGGTAGGAGGAATTTCAAACTCGGCTTTCATGGCCTCATAGGAGTGATGTATACGATAGGGTGAGGATACATGGGCCTTGGTGTTCAATTGTAGATACAGGATAGTCCCAGGATCTATACCTCCTCCTGCTATACGCAATCCAAATTTGTATCCTTGCTTCCATTGTCTAGGGTTAATTATGAGAAGTTGCAGAGGATTGCATGCACCTTTATGACATTTCTTGGGCTCAGATAAGCTGATCTTCGTCAGACTGCCTTTGCGATTATCACCATCTCGTCCCACAGGCGCATTCTTCCACATAGCAAAATATACACAGTCCCACTTTGGGCAGAAATAATAATGTTTAGATGCAGTGGTGTAAGTGGTGGTTGGAGAGTTCTTTCCTGTGCACCGTCCCCATCCGTAGGCTCCTTCTGGACACATATATTTATCATCATGGTAGTATGCTCGCTCCCATGACCCACATCTGTGGTAAGCATTTCTGTTAATTGCATCACAGGCATCAAAGTTCAGGATAATGGATTTTGTGGGGTCTGCAAGAGGTTTTGTCGCATTGATGATGGCTCCATCTTCATCATTCCAACGGAGTTCAAATGTATAATATGAAGGGTTTTGTCAGGGGTTATAACAAGTCTTACTTTTCCCCTTTGTACAAATATTCAGTTCGGTGCCATTATAAATACACCGGCTGACTGTACCAGTGCAAATATAGTAGGAATGATAGAGTAAAGTCTGAGTAATCTTTTGTCCTGTTCGGGTGGTGGTTATGCAGGCTGCACAAGGGGGTAAGGCAAAAGTCTTTTCCAGGAATCCCAGGATCACCACTCCCACAAGGCAATAGTGGAAGAACATTGTGATTACAGTCTTTGGAGGTCAACTGGGAAGTTGGACATGATGAACTTGTTGAGTCTTCTTCTGTTTCTGCTGTGATGGTCACCCTCGCGTGACGAAGATAGATTCTGAAGATTCTCTATAGTGCCGGCTTCCTCCGCAATGTAAGTCGCAATGGAGTCTCGGGATCATTCACTGACGTCCATTGGTCAGGATCAGCTGCCGGCTTCACTCGACTGTGGTGGATCCAGGGTTCAAATTCTGCAACTTTCACTGCAGTGGGGGTTGACAGGATGACGACGTATGGTCCCTTCCAATGCGGCGCCAGCGGGGTCTTTCTCCACTCTTTCACCCACACGGATGTTCCTAGCTTGAAGGGATGCAGAGGCTCGGTTAGGTTGATGGGTAGTCGATCTTGCACCCACGTCTGAAGATTCTGCAAAACAGAACCTAAAGCCAATAGTTTGTCTAGTTATTTCAGATCCTATCTGTCTCATGTCCCTTTATTCCCTGCACAAGGGGTGGGGATCGCCCATACAAAATCTCAAAAGGGGAGACTCCTAGGGACTTGGTGGGAGCTGAACGTATCCTAAGAAGGGCTATAGGGAGAACTTGGAGCCACTTCAGGTGTGTTTCTTGACAAAGCTTGGATAACTGAGTTTTCAAAGTTCTATTGATACGTTCCACTTTCCCTGAACTCTGAGGTCTGTAAGCAGTGTGTAACTTCCATTGTATTTGCAAAGCTCGAGCTAACTGTTGGGTCACTTGGGATACAAATGATGGACCATTATCTGACCCTATAGTTGATGGTATTCCGAATCGGGGAATGATCTCATGAAGCAATACCCTAGTGACTTCTCGGGCTTTCTCAGTTCGGGTGGGATAGGCTTCCACCCATCCCGAAAATGCACAGACTAACACTAACATATAGTGATACCCATTTGTACGGGGCATTTCAGCAAAGTCTACCTATATATCACTCATTGGGGTCACCCCTACTGACTGAACTCTTGGGGGTGGAATGGGACCTTGCTTAGCATTATTCTTGGCACATATCAGACATTGCTGGGCCACCGAGGCAGTCAGGGATCCTAGTAGTGAAATGCAGAAATGGGGTCTCAGAGCTTTTTCCATGGCTGTTTTCCCATGATGTGTGGCTTGGTGAAAAGCTTGAACAAAGGCTGGCCCTAATGCTTCAGGGATGACTGTAGGACCTGGAGGTGGACTACCTTCTGGGGGTGGCAACACTATCCAACCTTGTTCTGTCAAGACTCCTCCCTCCTTTTCACAATAATAGTCTAACTCTCTTGTAGTGTATTGGGGTGCCCAGGAACCAAGGGGCACAGGGAATAGGGCTGCTTGCATTACAGTATCTTGGGTCCTAACTTGTCCTGTGGTGGCTGCCTTTCGGGCTGTGGCATCTGCAAATCTATTTCCTCGGGTGACTTCTCCTGTTCCTACCTGATGACCTCGGCAGTGCATGACTGCCACTTGTTTGGGGGCCCACACAGCATCTAATAACATCAATATCTCGGGCCCATACCTAATGGCCTTACCCCATGAGGTGATCAACCCTCACTCTTTATACAAGGCTCCATGTGCGTGCAAAGTGGTGAAAGCATATTTGGAATCTGTGTACACATTTAAGCGGAGTCCTTCTCCTACTGTCAAGGCTCTGGTGAGGGCTATCAATTCAACTTTCTGTGCAGAAGTTCCTGGGGTCAGGGCTGAGGACTCAACTACCAGATCAAGGGTCACCACTGCATATCCAGCACAACGATGTCCAGTGATGACCAAACTGCTTCCATCCACAAAGAAAGTCCGTTCAGGGTCCTCCAGAGGGACATCGGTCAAATCAGGGCGACTTGAAAATACAGTGTCCATGGTTTCTAAACAGTGATGATCAGGGGGCCCAGGACCAATTGGGAACAATGTAGCAGGGTTCAAAGCTTGACTGACTTTTAACTGTATCTGGGGGTTTTCACACAGCATGCTCTGATATTTCAACATTCATGCATTGGTCAACCAGAAGTTTCCTTTGTGTTCCATGAGAGTCAGAACAGAGTGTGGTACGGTGACTTGAAGAGTTTGCCCCAGTGTGAGCTTATCTGCTTCATCCACTAGGAGGGCTGTGGCAGCAACAGCTCTCAAACAAGGGGGCCATCCTTTTGCAACTACATCCAATTGTTTTGACAGATAGGCTACTGGTCGTTGCCAAGATCCAAGAGATTGAGTCAATACTCCCAACGCATTTCCTTGTGACTCATGGACAAAAAGATGGAAAGGCTTTTGAACATCTGGAAGACCTAAAGCTGGAGATGACATCAGAGCACTTTTTAGAGACTGGAATGCTGCATCTTGTTCAGGTCCCCATTCTAGTGGAGATTTTTCCATTCCCTAAGTGACTTGGTACAATGGTTTTGCAATCAGCGCGAAGTTGGGGATCCATATGCGACAGCACCCCGCGGCCCCCAGGAAGGCTCTTACTTGCCTCCTATTGGTTGGAGTAGGGATACTACATACAGCTTCTTTGCGTTCTGGTCCCAGACGTCGGATCCCACTGGACAACTGGAACCCTAGATACTTGACTTCGGTTCAGCATAGTTGTGCTTTGGCTCTTGAGACTTGGTATCCAGCCTCTTTGAGAAGGTACAAGAGTTCACTAGTGGCTTGTAGACATTCACTTTCTGAGTTGGTGGCTATGAGCAAGTCATCTAAGTATTGAAGAAGAACCCTCTTTCCTGGGTCCACTGGGTAACTTGAAAGATTTTGATTCAGGGCAGCGTTGAAGAGAGTAGGTGAATTCTTGAATCCTTGGGGTAATCTGGTCCAGGTGAGCTGGCCCCACCTTCCTGTTGTGGGGTCTTGCCATTCAAAAGCAAATAAAAGTTGACTATTGGGGGCTAGGCGTACACAGAAAAAGGCATCTTTCAGGTCCAGGACGGTGAAGTGAGTAGCCTCAGCGGGGATCAGTCCCAAGAGAGTATAAGGGTTTGGCACTACAGGGTGTATAGTTTCAACTGCATCATTCACTCGCCTTAGGTCTTGTACTGGGCGATAGTCCCCTGTCCCAGGTTTCTTAGCTGGGAGAAGGGGGGTGTTCCAAGGTGACTGGCATTCCTTGAGAAGTCCATACTTCAGCAGTTTCATCAAATGGCAGTGGATTCCTTCGATGGCTGGTCGAGGGAGAGGATACTGCTTCACATGCACTGGTTCCACTCCTGGCTTGAGGGTGACAATGACAGGGGCTATGTTCTTCGCTAGGCCAGGTGGATTATCTTCTGCCCATACTTCAGGTGGGGCTATGAGGTTGGTAGGTATACAGGGACTAGTTGACTTTATTGGAGGTGCACTATAGAACCGCCACTCTTCTTCTCGGGGAACAGTGAGCACCATCAATCCAGCAGGTTTTGGGTTCACAGTCATTTTCATTTCTCCCCCTTCAGCAAAAGATATCTGTGCCTGAAGCTTAGCAAGCATGTCTCGGCCCAGTAGTGGGATAGGGCATTCAGGCATATACAAGAACTGGTGTGTTATTTTCTGTCCCCCTAGTTCACACATGCGGTTCTGTAAGAATGACTTTGTGGCTTTATTTCCAGTGGCTCCAACAATGGTAACAGATCGAGAGGAAAGAGCAGCTACTGGCTTGGCTACTACTGAATGTTCTGCTCCTGTATCTACCATAAACTCCATGTATTGGTCCCCTATCTTTAAACTGACCATAGGCTCCTGGGGACCCAGGGTGAACTTGGAGCCCGGTCTGGCCTAGTCTTCATCCACGTCATCCAGGTCATAGCCCATTGCTACTGCCACTCCCCCAATGGCTTCCTCCCTCTCTTGCTGGAACTGTGCTCGATTCATTCCTCCCCTCCTTTGAAATCGTCCTCCTGGCCTCCAGGGACTCCCTCCTCCCCTTGCGGGGGCGGAGTCCAGATGCGGGCTTTCACTTCTCCAATGTCCTTCTTCCTTGCAGTAGGCGCACTGATTCGCACCCAATTGAGGCCTTTCGCTTCCGCGGCCTCTTCCACGTCCTCTGGTCCTTTGATTAGGAAAACCTCCTCCACGTCGTTCGGTTATGGCAGCAGCAAGAAGATCTGCCTTCTTCTTCATCTTCTGTTCACTTTCTCTGTCACGTTCATTTTCACGATTCACAAATACTTTCTGAGCGACTTCCATTAACTGTGCTGTATTCATACCCGCAAATCCGTCCAATTTCTGCAATTTTCGTTTTATGTCTCTCTGGGACTGACTGACAAAGGCCGCTTTTACCATGCGTAAATTTTCCTGAGCAGCGGGATCATAGGGGGTATATAATCTATAAGCTTCAGACAACCGCTCATAAAAGGCCGCTGGGCTCTCATCTGGACCCTGGAGAACTTCCGATACCTTCCCGATATTCATGGCCCTCTGGCCTCCCTTCTTCAGGCCCTGCAATAAGGCCTGGCGAAATCTGGTTAGGGCCGCCGCCTCCCTTTCATCATTCGGGTCCCACCCGGGATCTTCATTTGGATATTCTGCAACAGCTGCTTGTGGGGGGTTTATTCCTCCCCCTTCTACAGGATTCTCTTCTAACCAACGGAGGGCTGCTTGCCCAATTCGCCCTCGCTCCTCAGTAGTAAAGAGGGTGGACAGGAGCTGGCGACAATCGGCCCAGGTAGGCTGATGGGTTTGCATAATGCTAGACATTAATTCTGTTAATTCCTGAGGCTTGGCTGTATAGGATGCATAATGCGTTTTCCAGTTTAATAAATCAGGGGTGGAAAAGGGTATGTAAACTAAGCTGGTTGGTCCTGGCGCCATCTGGCCCTGATCATTTAAAACAGGTATTCCAGGCACTTGGCGTAATGGCATTAGGTGCCCTGCTTTCTCCTTCTTCTTGGGAGTTATGCTTCTTAAATCATAAGGCTCCCGGGCACAAATCTCCTTGGTGGGTGACCCTGAACTGGCAGGAGAGCCTCTGCTTTCTATCTCGTCAGAGGACTCAAGTCCCCCCAACGTGCTTGGGCCTGACTCGGGACTAATCACTTGGGGTAGGGAGCTTCTTGGGCTGCTACAGCGGCATTTTTTGGGGCTCCTCATCTGGCTCCACTTCAGGCCGTGGTGCTGGGGGAACTAACTTCTGTGGGTACTGGGGTAACCTAGCCAGGATATCTGGAGACTCTGGGGCAGAATACACAGGCGGCTTCTCCTCCTTAACTTTTCTGGTTCCCCTAGTGGTAGCTACAAATATTCTACAGCGTTCCTCATAGCAGCGCTTCATCCATGAGGGTTGCTGTTCACAAGCACTTAACCAGGAATCTATATAGGGGAACTGGTCAGGGTACACTCTTTGTACAAGCTGATGAACTCGAAAAACAGTTTTTAAATCAAAGGTGCCCCCACGGGGCCATGAAACAGCTAACGCGGGCCACTCCCTTTCACATAACATTTTTAATCTAGCCGGAGTCATTTTCATACCATAATCACCCGAAAATCCTTTACGGAAATTCTTGATCATGCATTCCAACGGAGTTTGCGTGGACTCCGCCCCTGCCATAATCTGAACGTAACTACGTACACTAACTACGTACTCTACGTACACGTAATGACGTACAAGACAACGAACATAAGGATAGGTAGTATGGCTGTAGGTAAGGGGTCCGTATAGCCCACAGAACACGGGGGGGGGGGGACGACAAACACCACTCGCTTCCTCCTTTTCGTGACCTGGGCGCGGTCACCCGGCCAGAAACTGCGCTACTCAGGATTCCGCTCTCACTCGGTCTGCATTTCAAGACCTCTCAATCACACCAGCAATCATATTTCGACAAGAAATCATTTTTCAAGTGCCAAGGTTTTCTGACTAACTGACTATTTCAAACAAGAAGGGTCGATGACTTCGGCTTCAGCTTTCTCTTACGTGGAGCTTACTAGGACCGCCCTTATGGGAGGTGATCAGGCTCCCTTGTCTCGCACACACTCATGCGAGATTTTCCCAGTTAGTCTATACCAAATATACCAAATCAGTCCTGCGCATGCAAGACATTGTCCCAGGCTGTTCTTACTGGCTATCGAATCACAGAAATGTCTACCCACCGGATCCGGTTCCCTATACCACACCAGCTCCTGGGTTGGATCCTGGACTCCCCCTGGGTCGGAGGTGTTGGCCAGCTGGACCCAATGGCCCGCCGAGGCAGGCGGAACCCTCTCCGGCACAAAGGGGCCGGCGGCACCTGAGGTCTCCCCCGCGGTCGGACAGACACGGTTCCAACCGGGCCAAACATCGAGGCGAATTTCGTAGATTATTCACTTGAATACCATTTACTACTCGCACTTCCCGGCCAACGCACCAAGAATATGCTGCAGCAAAGTACAATCAATGAATAAATCCAGGAGTCAATTGACAGGGTCCAAGCCAGTTTATTGTGCACAGGCCCAGTCAGTCAAAGCTTCAAAAGGAACTGAGCAAAGTTTTTACAGAGACATAACCATTTATACCTCTTTTCCAGTTTGATACATGAGAACTTTCTATTGGTTCTAGCTCGATACATGCAAACTTCTTATTGGTTCCAACGCTCCCTGCACCTATCCAATCAGAAATCCCTCCGGGGCCTAGCAACCAGCCCCCTCCCTTAGGATTGTTCTAACAATGGTGCAGTTCTTGATTTTGATACTTCTCTACTGCAAGGTTATCCCCAGCTTCAGGAATGCATGTATTGAAACATTTCTTTCTTTTGCACACAAGAGAATAATGAAAGACTTATGAATTCATGTAAAACTTCTTATTAAGCAGTTTAAAACAGTTTTCTCATTTCTCACAGATTTTTGGTTCTTTTCTAGCTATAATGGGAGTTAGGATCCAGGCCTAACTTACAGGCCCTTCATAGTAGCAGGCCATGCTAGGCCATAGCCTGCCACACTTGTGACCTAGACTGGCCACTGCTGGAAACAGGATACTGGGCTTGATGGACTTTGGTCTGACTCTGACCCAGTATGGCATTTCTTATGTTCTTATATATACTGTTGGAATGAAACAAAGCATCTCTTACCTTATGACATCAGCCTGTGCTTCTCGATTGTTTTTCAAGCATTCAGTGACACCATTCCTTTGTGGGTTGACCAGTAGGGGGTGACGCAGGTCTTTATTCTTTCATGACATATAGGAACCAAGTTAAGATTCTGCCTAGAAACTGTCTGATTTCAGAGGATGGTACTTTTGAAGGTGCTGCAGTGTCTAAAAAAACCTGGAGGCCCTTTAACACATATATCTGGCCAGTTTTAAGAACACTGGAAACCTTTTTTATGATCTTGTTGCATTGTATTTTCCTTGCTTGGAAATCCCACTCCAGTCCTATATCAGCACATAATTCTAACCTTTGCAGGAACATGGCTGTAAGTTGACAGCAGCTTAATGACATTTGTTGCTGTTGTTCACGTTAAGGTCAGTTTAGGTCACTTTCTATCTGACTTGCTCAGCTTGAGTGACCATAATTATGGACTATTAATCCTTATGGGGCTTGCACAAGAAGTGTTCACTTCACAAATCTCTGTTTAACTAGTTTACACATGTATATGTTTGTACTGTACAAAAGCTTCTTTTTGTTCCTAAAGCTTATGTATAGGTGCCTTTGGATTCTTTTACTAATGTCCATATTTCTCCCAGCAGAGGGCAAACTCAAGCTGTTAGAGTACAGTGAACCATTTTGTTATGGTACTCCCCCCCCCCCAGAGGTGACCAGAGTGGTATAGTCCTAGGTTTAGGTCAGTGAATCTCCAGAAGATTCCATTCAGAAAGATGTGGAGTGAGGGGAGGAGGCACTCCTGTCTCTCTTGAGGAGAGAGCGGAAACAGGTGGATGAAAGTGGCAACAATCCGCTATCCAGCTTCCAGGATCATCAAGAAAACAAAAAGGGAATTAGAGATAGATGAAGCTTGTATCCTGTCCAGAGTTACATAGTGGGTACAGAGGGCACATAACCAACTCCCAGTGCTGCTTTCTTGCATTTTGTTAAAAGCTGTTACTGAGGGATTCAGCTGTGGAGTGGAAAGTGCCCCTACTCTAAAGGTATAAATTTCTCATGCTGGGTCTGTCCCCTAGGGGGAGAAACATTCCTGATGCGAGTACCAGAAAAGAACAAAAATCTATGCAGGAGTGGTGATGGGTGTGTGTCCGGTGCCTAGAGCTCGTGCAAGGATTTTGGGTACTCTAGGTGAACCTTCAGGCTTACATCCCCCCACCCACCCAGATTTTGATAGTAAAACCCAACAACCATGACCCCCATCACCACCACTCTTAAAACAAGCCTATAAAACTGCAATCTCCAGGAACAAGCAGGAATGTAGTCTTCACATATGGGTATCGTCGGTACCGACGGAGACTGCGTGGGAATGCTCCCCGGCGTCCAATAGCAACGCTTTTGGGAGCATCCCTCAGCACATGAGCGCTGCCTTCCCGCCTTTCCAACTGTCCCTTTTTAGTGCTTCATTTTCCGCGGAGCCGACAGGTCATATACCCTGTCACCGCAGAAAATTTCTTCTTCAAACTTGTTTTTCTTGTGGTTCGGCCTGCCTCTGCTCGACGCCTACCGGTACCGCCAGTTCTCTTTTCTTCTTCTTTTCAAAAAAAACCCCAAAAAACTTCTGAAGTGTTTCTCTTCAGAAACTTTTTCTTTTTGGTGCTAGGCGCCATTTTGGGCATTAGGCCCCATTTTCCTGAAAAATGGAAAAACCAGCTAGTGGTTTTAAAAAATGTACTAAGTGTGGCGGTACCATTTCCGTCACTGACACCCATGACTGGTGTCTCAAATGTTTAGGCCCTGACCATTCTCCATCGGAGTGTTCCTCTTGTATGGGGATGACTAAAAGAGGAAGACAGAACTGGACTGCAAAACTCAGTACCCTCTTTTCTTCAGATGCGATGTCCATCGCATCAATGTCTTTCAGAGCCTCGTCTTCCTCCCATGGATCTCAGGTAACTAAACATAAGAGCCAGTCCTCAAAGGGTAGATCTCCTTCCAAGCATCGAGAAGCCATTGGCATTGCCCCTGAAGAAACTATACCGGCAAAACAGCCCGGCGGGAGGCTTCACCCTCCAAAGCACTAATGGGGCTCCAGGATGTTCTCGAGGCCTCAACCTCGGCAGAACTACTGTTGCCATGCTCAGGGGTTCCAGCCGCTTCTACCGGTACCGACATCCAGGCATCGGCGGCGTCGATAGACCAGAGATTCCTCGCTATCAAACGCAGTCTTGCAGCTCTCCTTACAGCTGCGGTACCATTGACACCACTACCGATGGTTCAATGGGCACCGGTACCAACACCGATACCGGTGCCGGTACCAACACCGATACCGGTGCCGGTACCAGCACCGGTATCGATACCGGTACCAGCACCGACGGTACTGGCCCCCATGGGAATTCTGCCCATGCTGACTTTTTTGGGCATCGACAGATCGGTACTGGACCAACTCGGTGCCGACTTTGATCGATACCGATACCGTGCTTTGCATGAACATCGGGATCAAAGATGCTTCGAATCTTCTGATTGCGATGACTCGGATAATTTGGTTAGTACCAGAGTACTTCTTCGGGAAGACTCCTCCTCAACGCAGAATGTCTCCTCTGGAGGACATGTCTTTGCAGGATTTTATTCGTAATGTGGCCCGAGGCCTATCAATCACGATAGCTCCTGAAAAAGAACCTAGAGCAAAAGAATCGGAAATACTCCAGTACCCTAAGGTCCCAAAGAGGCAGCTACCCTGCCCATTCATGAAATTCTTCATGATTTGATGCTCAGGATGTGGGAAACACCTCTGACCACATCTCCTCATTCTAGGAGACTCAATACCATGTATCAAGTTCCACCATGTCCTGGTTTTCAAAAGACTCAGCTGCCACACCATTCAATGGTAGTGGAATCAGCCATGCATAGGATGAAAAGTGCAAAAAGACATGCATCCAATCCTCCAGGTCGTGAATGCAGGACTCTTGACGCCTTTGGGCGTCGAACATTTCAGGCTTCCATGCTTTCAGCTAGGATCAGCTCATATATTTTATATATGCGAATGTTCCTCAAAGAAGTCACAGGAGACTTGGAGCTTATGAGCCCCCTTCTCCCTGATGACAAACGACAAGACTTCCTTACTCTTGTCAAGCATGCTCAAAACGTTTCCAAGTTTGTAAATCGTTCAGCCTTTGACTGCTTTGAATGCATCAGCAGAACTTCTGCTATTGCCATTGGTGTACGTCGGATTGCCTGGCTTCAGGCATCAGACTTGGAGACTTGGGTACAGGACAAATTAGGAAACATCCCTTGCACAGGAGAAAACCTCTTTGGCAAGAATTGGCAGGAAAAGGCTAATGAGATAGATACTGACAATCTCACTTTAGACAGATTGTCAAAATCTACAGCCACTCCAGCCAAAAAGAAACCCTATAAAAAACCCTTTTTCAGCAAAAAGAGGAAGTTTTATCCATCCAATACCCAGCAAGGGCAAGCTCAAGGTCAAGTTGCCCAAAAGGGACAACAGCAACAATCCAGACAACAAAAGAAGCCAAAAGGCCCGAGAGCTCAACCAGCTGCACAGGCTCATCCCCCTCAAAAGCTTTGACTGCTTTCTAGAGAGCTTACCTTTCCTGCTTCTGAAGGGTCCAGAACCCCTAAACATTCCAGGCAGGCTGTGTCATTTTGTCAACAGATGGCACCAAATAACAGCAGAAAATTGGACTCTGTCCATTGTAGGGGAGGGGTGCAAGCTTCATTTTCACAGCATGCCCCCTCCTACAATCGTACGACAGTTCATTTCCCAAACCTCTCCAGACAATCTACTGGATCAAGAGGTCTCAACACTCCTTGCTCAGGAAGCAATAGAGGAAGTGCCCATTCCCCAACAGGGTACTGGGTTCTACTCCCCCTATTTTCTTATTCCAAAGAAAACAGGAGGACACAGACCCATTCTAGACCTCAGAGAATTGAACAAATATCTGTTCCGAGAAAAGTTCAAAATGATTTTTCTGGGAACTCTTCTGCCATACCTTCAAAGTCAGGATTGGCTTTGCTCTCTAGATCTAAAGGATGCATATACTCATATTCTGATCCATCCAGATCACAGGAAATTCTTATGATTCCTTTTCAAGGGAAAACACCTCCAATACAGGGTTCTTCCTTTTGGTCTGGCTTCGGCACCAAGAGTATTCACGAAATGCATGGCAGTAGTAGCTGCATTCCTGCGAACCCTAGGGATATTCGTCTTCCCTTACTTGGACAACTGGCTCATTCGAGCCCTCACGATTCCAGAAGCCAGCTCTGCACTGTCTCGCACAATGCAAATCCTCCAATACTTGGGACTGGTCATAAACTTCCCAAAATCCCAACTTGTTCCTTCTCAGACCCTGGAGCTCATAGGAGCTTGTTTAGATACCAGACAGTCAAGGGCTTTCCTCCCACAGCCCCGCTGTCTTCGCATAATGCAACTAGCTTCTCAAGCAGCGGGAAAGTCCTCACTAACTGCTCGAGAACTGCTGCAATTACTGGGACATATGGCATCCACAGTTCATGTAGTTCCCTATGCTTGCCGAGACACAGTACAAAACGTGATTATAACAACAGAGTTTATTAAATACTTCTTACTGCCAACCCGACACAGGCCATGTTTCGCACACTTCGTCAGGGCTGATAAGGCAGATAACTACATAAAAAACATGAACATATAAGCAAAATTAATAATAAATGTATAAATACATAAATAATTATTAAAAACATGTAAAATAACAGATAATACCATAATTACGAATACATACATATTTAAAATAAGTGTCAATAAACATAATTACATAAAATATAGGCTACTAACTCATATGTAAAAAACATATATAATGTAATAAATACAAACTCTAAAACATTATATTGTGAGGAGTTAAAAAATGTGGATGCAGAACCATAAAAAAAAATACATATAAACATTAAAAGAGTCATAAACCACAAGTGTTATGCACATAAATATCAGAAATAAGATGAGAGGAGCTAAAAATGTGACAAGCAGCAGTGGAGAGAAATATAAATACCTCTGTAATAACGTTGAAGAACTACTTTGTGGATATCCTTTATCCTATGGGACCCAACCATAAAACAAAAAGTAAAACAATTGTACAGAAATACTTGTGTGTAAATAAATGAATAAATAAAGGACTAGAAGAGAGCAAAAAGGGAGGGTTTGGTGGCAGGAGCGTTGAGTGAAATTGATGCCTTCTAAAAAAATAGGGCTATATCCACCAAGTTGGGGAGCCGCTAATCATCCACTTTTAAAAAAGTAAGTGCAAACGATACACTGTTATCGCTCGGCTAAAGAACCGGCTGCTGTAATAGGCGATGTGCAAGCCTAACTTCAGTGTACATGACTTTAATGTAGTGTAAAGTTTGTAAAATAAATTAAACCACAAATACAATCGAAAAATAAAAGGTAATAAAACAAACCTAACGTAGTCTAAAGGCAGGTCACTTAACTAGTGCAGGCTGTCAATGCCAACGCCACATCTATAAACAAAATAAAAGCGCAAAATCAAGTAAGGGACATAGAGACCTTCTAAAACTATTTAAATAACCACCTTTGACCTTATTTCAGCGTGATGGTAAAATTAAAGGGCTTTAAGGAGTTGAATAAGAAGGTAATAGATCATAAACAAACCGCACGTCGTTGTCGATGGGTCCGCTGCTGGTGTGAACTGTAATCCACCACCAAATTGAAAGAGACACCTGAAGTTATTCCACAGTTGTAGAAATGAAATATCATTAAAGGAAAATCGTAGACATATAGGACTCCTCCTTGCTATGCAAGATAACCGTTTCTGAAAAACCACCAGCGCAGGCGCTCTCTATTTGTGTACTTGAAGCTGAAGGGGAGGGGCAAAGGAACACAACAAACCACTGCGGGAGAAGACCGCGGGACTCACCAATGGGAACTGCTAAGGAAACATTGTGAAGGAACAATCCTGTACTAAGGGGGTACAATAAAAGCCATAATTGTAAAAATGAACATAAAAGTGAAAGAGACCGGGATCGTAAAACTCACCTTAGTCAACTAACTACTGTGAGCAATAAATAACGAGACCACTGGAGGAAAAACTAACTAAAACAATCTAAAACAAATTAACATAAAATACGATATGAACCATTTGGAATATGCATTAAATGAAAAACTCTGTACCATTGACAAATGAGCAAATAGATCAACAAATAAATAAGTAAAAGATTAAGTAAAAAAGTGAATAAATAGTAACCCTGTCCTATTGTAAAAGGGAAGAACAATAGTAAAACCAGGTTATGTAGACCAGGGAGGCAGCAGTGAAACATCAACCGGAACAATGCAACACACTCAGTGGCCCCAAAATAAAATCATAAAACAAAAAATGTGTATTTAAAAAACCTAGATAATTATTAAAACTATAAATATCTGGGGCCCTGATAATGAAAACTATCATTTATAAAAATACAGAAAGGTCACTATCTAAATTGAGCCCATTTGGATCCAGGGACTGTAAAGCATATATAAACCTTTGTTCCAATCATAACATAGTCTTATTCATATCGCCGCCTCTCCAGTTGATTTTAAGCTGCTTGATTACAAAAAATTTTAAATCCATAATGCCGTGCTGTTCAGCTTGCCAGTGGGCTACTAGGGGCTTATCGGCCAAGCCCCTCCGAATGCAACTTTTATGTTCTGTAATCCTGGTTTTGATGTGACGGTTGGTCTTACCTACATATAGTTTCTTGCAGGGACATTGTATGACATAAATGACATTTTGAGTTTCACAGTTAGAATAATCTTTAATATAAAATTTCTGATTAGAAGTAGGGTGAGTATAAAATTCTCTAACTGGGAGGACATTTAGACAAACCGAACATCTCCCACATTGGAACTGTCCCCTATACTTCGGAATGTATCCCTTCTCTGTAAAAGCTGAGGGAACTAAAAGGTTCTGTAGATTGATGTTACGTTTGTGCGCAACTGTGAGTCTAAGGTCTTGGAAACATGGCAAAGCTTGAATGAGATGCCACTCATTTCTAAGAATCTTAATGATCTTGGAGGAATACTCAGTGTATAGCAGAGGACACACAATGCCTACATTATCTTCTTTTGTTTTAGGATGTAAAAGAGAATCGCGAGAGGATTCTTTCGCTCTTCTATATGCTTTATCTACACATGACTCGGGGTAATGTCTTGTCTGAAACCTGTGATAAGGAAGCTTATCATAGCTCAGGTAGGAGCTATAGAAAAGATGATGTGACTCTGAACAAGCAACCTGTCAGTTCTGGTAGAAGTGAGAAAACAGAGTTTTCACATAAAAGACTACCAGTCCCAGAATGCACCAGGTTTCCAGCAGCCATGAGAGGGGCTGAAGTGAGAAAATGTGTGTGCAATCAAGAGAGCTATGAGGTAATCCCTAAGCACTCATCTCAAAGGGCAGGGCCTGATTCAAGACAGCTGCGCTGTGTTAGGGAGCAGCACACATTAGGACAGAATAAGAATAGAGCTTATTCTTCAGATAACAGTTACTACAAGCTCCAGCCCAGCTTCAGGGAGAACTTCAAGAACAGCTTCAGCAAAAGCCACAGAAAGAGCTTAAGGGAGAGCTTCAGCAACGGCTACAAGCTCAAGCCCCAGTATCACCTGGAGAAGCAGAAGCCAAGCCAAGCAGATAGAGAGAGAAGGAAACTCTCTGGAAGGAAGAGAAGAAAGGCCATTGGAAGGTCTGGGAGATTCCAAGGCAGTACTCATACTGGGAGGTATTCCAAAAGCCAGCAGAGTCCATTGGACTGGATTCAGCCAGAGGAATGGAGTGGCAGAGATAGGAATCACCAGTGGCTACCTGGAAGAGAGAAGACTGCATGTGGAAGGGACTTTCAGACCAAGGTCAGAAGGTATGTGAGAGAAGATCCAGTGTCCAGGGATCAAGATTGGAAGGCTGGACATCAGAATTGGATTACATATTGGCCAGGCTATACAGAGAGGAATAATGATAGCAGGAGAGGCTCAGGTATGAACACTGATCCAGACCCTATCTATAATAGAGAATGGCAGCAAGGGAATAAGCATTCTCATGATAGTGCCTTAATGAAAGACTCATCTGTGCCAATGTATGATATTGACCCTATGATTGTTGATGAAGGGGGAGATACAGCAGATGAAACTATTTATATGGACTGTTCTCTATCTAAATGCTATTGCTAGTTTTCCGTGAGCAAACACATCAGCCATCACAAAGAAACCTAACTTTGTTCTTTATTTCCACCGCAAACAGCTCTTAAAGCAGGATTTGGGCTCACACAGTAGCAGCCAGCCAGCTAAAGGCTTTCAGCTGGTCCATTGATAGTAATTAGGGCTGCACCTGATTGTGTGTGTGAGCAAGGGAGAATCACTGCTGAGATCGGCGTGGAAAATAAGCAGAAGTTAACCTAACCAGCAAAGTTTATTCTTTACTTTGTGCCTTTGTATTTGGTAATTATTTGCTAAGAAAACATTAGCTAATTGCCTGACAAGCTGAAGGTTGTTTTCTGGTTTACTTTGTGACTTTTTGTTATCCATTTTAAACACTGCAAGCAAGTAACCTCATTTATAGTGCTATCAAGCATACATGTGCTGGGTGAATTAAACCCCATCAATAAAAGAAGTATTTTATTGATCTTACCACTTGGTTTCACAACTCAAATTATTGTCATCAGCTGTGTTTGGGAGTGAATGAACTACAATACCCACAATACCTTGCAAGAATCATATGAATATATGCATCGTCAAGATTGTGTAAGTTCTCACCCTAGGCAGCCGTCTGACAAACCTCATTTTCATATTAATGGCTTCTTTCTCAAAATCTTTTGGGTTGGTACAAACTCTTTTGATTCTTAGGAATTGACTAACGGGGAAATTGTTCTTCAACGAAGGATTGTGATAACTATTAAAATGCAAAAGTTGATTCCTATCAGTAGGTTTACTGTACAATGTTGTTGTGAAACCATCTTTTTCTTTTTTAATTAAAAGATCAAGGAATGCTATCTGGCAGAAATCATAGGTCAATTGACATCTTAAATTGACATCTAATTGATTTATCCATATATTGAACTCTTCACGTTTTTCTACAGACCTGTGCCAAAGAATTAAAATATCATCAATGTACCTGATCCACAAGCCAACATAGGGGTATGTTTACTAAACCGCGCAATTGTGCGGGGCGCACTTGAGCATGCACTAAGGTACCTTAGCGCACGCTAATAGTGCTTTTTTGTGCCCCGCACACGTGCGCGCTGCACTAACGGGCCCGCACAAGTGCACGGCGCGCTGATGTGTGATAGAGGCGTGGAAAGTCATTCTGAGGGCGGAGGAAGGCTCCCGAGGGGCGGAGGGACGGGGTCAATGGGTGGAGAGTTGGAGGGGAGAGGCTCCCCGCACAGGAGCGGGGCTGAAATTTAACTAAAAAAATACCACGAGTGAAAACCTCGCGGTAGAGCCGATTTAAAGGGAAGAGAAACCATTTCTGTCAGCAATGTACAGCAAAACCAGGGAAACCTACAAACGTGAGCAGTGTGATACATGTGCACAGAACAAAATAGCAAATAAAAATAGAAAATGACCACACCAAAATTCTAAAAAATGATAATCCAGCTGGACAACAGTGATATCAATGGGCAACAATAAAAAACACTCCCAGGAAAGCTCCAAAAAAAGGAAATGATTTTTGGAAGGGTCTACGCTCCGTAGACCCTTTCAAAAAGCTCCTTTTTTTGGAGCTTTCCTGGGAGTGTTTTTTACTGTTGCCCATTGATATCACTTTTGCCCAGCTTGGTTATGTTTTATTTCCCTTTTTTTCGAGGCCATTTCTAATGTTTATTTGCCCTTTTGTCTCCATACAAAGTGAATGAGCCCACAGTGAAATTGTGCAGAGCAGGGTTTCTGATTTCTTTGGCCAGGTTTCCTATCTCCAAGGACTGCACTGTCTCTGTGGCCACAGTGTGGTGCAGTGAACACAGACAGTGTGGTCAGGAGCCAAAGGTCAGCAGCTCAAGTCCCGGCTGGGGCCCCTGCAAACCCAATCCCCATATTTTACCCACCACTAAACCGTGATAGTAACGACCAACCTTTTTTGCAGAGAACATAAGCATGGTCCAAACACCTGTATTTTACCCTACAGAGCACAGACACCAGAAACATGCACATTACCTAGACCACAGTCCCCTAAATGCAGTCCTGGAGGGCCACATATCATTCAGCTGTGATGCTGTCTCCAATATAAGGCCATGTCAGCATGGTGGTGGAGGGGTACCGTTGGTGGAGGGGGCAGTGGCTGCTGCCCACAGCAGACGATGGCCTAGCCCCCTTCACATGGGTGCAGTGCACTCCAACAGACAGGCCCTGTCTGACAAACAGCCATGGACTCCCCAGGGAATGCACTGTTGTCATGCTAAGACGGTGGTGCAGCGAACACAGCCAGTGCCTGTAGGACCAGAAGGTCACAGGTTCAAATCCCAGCTGGGGCTCCTGCCAACCCAGTCCCTTTATATTACCTATGCAGAAAACATGGTAGTAAAGACTGAACCTTTATTGCTGAAAACATAAGCATGGGTCAAACACCTATATTTTACCCCACACAGCACAAACATCATAGAAATGTGCATTACCTAGAGCAGAGTCTCCCAAATGCAGTCCTGGAGGGCCAAACACCATTCAGGTTCCATGCTGCCTCTAATAAAGATGCCTGTGCTGCATATCTATGCACCACCCCCATGGTATGCAGATGTAGCTCATGCATATTCATGAGGGACAGCATGAAAACCCGAACAGTGTTTGGCACACCAGGACTGGAGTTGGGAACCTCTGCCGTAAAGCAGCAGCCAACAAGGGCAGACACACCCACACCCACACCCACAGGCCCCATTAGCCAATGCCTCCTGGAGAGGCAGGACATTGGGCCCTGCGTGCATCCCCCAATACTAGCAATTGCATACCTTAGCAATGCCACCCTACACCTGGGTATACGGTACACAGCTATCAAACGTTTTTTATGATTACTGCCAGATAGCGATTTCTACGTTAAGCACAGTTTGCTGTTTGAGCTCCATCATAACAATCTTTCGGATGTCTGTGGTGTGTGCTTCAGGTCTGGTCTCTGACAGTGTTTACCACCCTGGGGAGTGCCCCCCAACAGTATTGCGTACCATATCCATGCCTGTACTGTGCCCAGGACTAGTGTGGTGGCCAGGACTGATAGACTCCTCTATAGTAGCACAATGCTGGCATAGGTGTCGGAGTGTGTGTCTGTCTATACCAGTGGTTCTTAACCAGTCCTCCTTGAACCCCTAGGCCAGTCCGGTGTTCAGGATAGCCCTAATGAATATGCATGAGATATATATGCATTAGAGATATCCTACCAACCTGACTGGTTTGTGGCCCTCTAGGGCTGGATTTGGAGACCCCTGCCTTACACCTCTGTCATTTAAGATTGTGAGTGTGCAAGGTGCAGATGTCCTAGACATCAAAACGGTAGATAGAATGTGTCACATGCCTCCTCAGTTCTCACCACCACCAAAACGTTGTCTAATAGGCAATATTTTGGTGGTGGTGAGAAGCAAAGAGGCATGTGACAAAGTCTATCTAACCTTTTTGATGTCTTGGAGATCTGCACCTTGCCCACTCACATTCTTAAATGACAGAGATGTAAGGCAGGGGTCTCCGAATCCAGCCCTAGAGGGCCACAAACCAGTCAGGTTGGCAGGATATCTCTAATGCATATATATCTCATGCATATTCATTAGGGCTATCCTGAACACCCGACTGGCCTAGGGGTTCAAGGAGGACTGGTTAAGAACCACTGGTCTATACAGTGTGTGGTGGCTGCAAACACCTTCCACAGCCCACACACTGCCAGCACTGTTGCCAGTATTGGCCTGCCAATGTGCATAATGAGGAGCAAGGTACCATGGGTATAGCCCAGACAGGGTGGCCTGGCCAGGGTGCATCTGCACAGGGCATAGGGCACTGACTGGGACATTTTAGTGCCTGACCACCACCTACACAGACAGGGTGACCTCAGTATGTCCTGCTGGGAGATCACTCTCACCCTGACTGTGCAGTGACGACAGCATGGCTAGGCACCCCCATAGTGCTATATAGTATTTTTGTCATGTGATATTTATGGGTTTTCTTTTGGGGACCAGTCACTGACTTATCTGCTTGTTGTGTGTGCTGCCATCCAGGGGCGGCCCAAGGGGGGTGCGGGGCCATGTGCGGAGACTCGGTGCGGGGCCTCATTTGCATAAGGGTCCTCATTTGCATAAATATTTGCATAATGTTACCATACACGAACTTTTAGTAAACATGCCTCTTAATGAGTGTATGAATAAAGAAAGACTAAAAGACTTCTACATTACTATAATCCAGTGCCAACCGCCAGACACATTAGGAACTACTACAAACACTGCCCATTTAGAACCCATAGCAAACCCGCCGTATCCTAACAGCACTACCAGGACTCATAAAGCACCATACCCTAACTATCAAAAGGAAACGCTGCAAATATTAAACCAATACATTTCAGAGAACAACAATACATGACCTACTGGGGAAAGAGAACAAGTGGCAATGTCAAATAGGAATTACATAAACAGAATACCTCAGCTCAGTTACACATGAACAGAACATAAACCATCACCAAACAAGGAATCACAATTTAGAAACAGGAAGACAATAATTAAACTGGGAATCCCAAAAGCCAAACTTGGAATGTACAACACTGTAGAAATAAAACTATACATTAATTTGCTCTTGTACTAAACAAAGCGCAGACGTTAATGATGCACATTTCCCAGAGCTGACATATTCCAATTAATAAATTCAAAATAAAGAGATATTTTTCTACCTTTTGTGCATTTTTTTCAGCTGCAATTGCTCCAGCCACTTTCTTCTGGTTTCTTCGTGTCTTCCGCTAATTCTTCATCGTCTGCTGTCCATTTGTCTTTTCTTCTCTCTTCTAGTTTTTTTCCATTCTCTCTCTACATCTGCTTTAACATACTAATCTTTCTCCTTTTCCTCTTTCCTCATTCCTATTTCATCCACTCAAATTTTACCCCTCCATCCTCAATCCCCACTTACTCTCCCAATATCCGGACAATTGTAGATTTGTCTTCCCTCCCACACAAAATATTTTTTCCCTCTCCATTTCACTCTCCCAGCTCCATCCCATTCTAATCCTCCCCCAACATCAGCTCCATTCTAGTTCCAGTCCCACCCAGCATCCGCTCCCTTCTAGTCCCCGCATCAGCCCATTTCCAGTCCTAGCCCCCCATAAGCCCATTTCCAGTCCTAGCTCCCCCATCTATTTGCAGTCCCATCCAAGTCCCTCCATCAGCTCATTTCCAATCCCAGCCCCCCATGAGCCCATTTCTAGTCCTTTCCTAGC
Organism: Ichthyophis bannanicus; assembly: GCA_033557465.1. NCBI lineage: Eukaryota > Metazoa > Chordata > Amphibia > Gymnophiona > Ichthyophiidae > Ichthyophis > Ichthyophis bannanicus. The sequence continues at coordinate 831,129,517 of CM066032.1, forward strand.
CCCACCATCAGCCCATGTCAAATCCTAGCTCCCCTCCACTCAGCCCATTTCCAATCCAAGCCCCCCATGAGCCTACTTCCAGTTCTAGCCCCTTCATGAGTCCATTTCAATCCAAACCCCCACCACAGCCCATTTCCAATCTTAGCACCCCCCAACAGCCAATTTCCAGTCCTATTCTAGCCCCTCCATCAGCCCATTTCCTGTCCTAGCCCCCCCCTCACACATTTCCAGTCCTAGCTCCCTCCCCCTCACAACCCATTTCCATTCCAAGCCCCCGTCCCCATCAGCTATTTGCAGTTCAAGCCCTCCTTCCACTCAGCCCATTTCCAGTCCTAGCCTCCTCATAGCCCATTACTAGTCCTAACCCCCCATCAGCCCATTACGTCCTAACCCCCCATCACCCTATTTCCAGTCCTAGCCCCCCATCAGCCTATTTCCAGTCTTAGCCCCCCTCCCATAGCCAATTACCAGTCCTACCCCCCATCAGCCCATTTCCAGTCTTATCCACCCATATCCCAGTACCAGTCCTAACCCCCCAATCACCCTATTTCCAGTCCTTGCCCCCCCATCAGCCTATTTCCTGTCTTAGCCCCCCCCATAGCCAATTACCAGTCCTACCCCCCCCATCAGCCCACTTCCAGTCTTAGCCTCCCCCCCCATGGCCCATTACCAGTCCTAACCCCCCCATGGCCCATTACCAGTCTTAACCCTCCCCCCCATCAGCCCATTACCAGTCCTAACCCCCCCCCGGCCCATTACCAGTCCTAACCCCCCCCATGGCCCATTACCAGTCCTAACCACCCCCCCATCAGCCCAATTCCAGTCTTAGCCCCCCCATAGCCCATTACCAGTCCTAACCCCCCCCATCAGCCCATTTCCAGTCCTACCCCCCCCCATGGCCCATTACCAGTCCTAACCCCCCCCATCAGCCCACTTCCAGTCTTAGCCCCCCCATAGACCATTACCCGGCCTAACCCCCCATCAGCCCATTTCCAGTCCTACCCCCCCACTTCCAGCCTTAGCCCCCTCCCCATAACCCATTACCAGTCCAACCCCCCCCATCAGCCCACTTAGCCCCCCCCTAGCCCATTACCAGTCCTAACCCCCCCCCCCTCAGCCCATTACCAGTCCTAGCCTCCCCCCCCATGGCCCATTACCAGTCCTAACCCCCCCCCCAGCCCACTTAGCCCCCCCCCCATGGCCCATTACCAGTCCTAGCCTCCACCCCCCATGGCCCATTACCAGTCCTAACCCCCCCATCAGCCCACTTAGCCCCCCCCAATGGCCCATTTCCAGTCCTAACCCCCCCCCATCAGCCCACTTCCAGTCTTAGCCTCCCCCCCATGGCCCATTACCAGTCCTAACCACCCCCCCCCCTGGCCCATTACCAGTCCTAACCAGCCCCCCCGGCCCATTACCATTCCTCACCACCCCCCCCCCATCAGCCCACTTCCAGTTTAGCCTCCCCTCCCATCGCCCATTACCAGTCCTAACCACCCCCCCCCCCCTATCATTCCAAATTAAAAAAAAAAAAAAAAAACAAACTGGCTGCTTCTGCCGCGGCAGCATCAAGAGCTCTGCCGCGGCAGCATCAAGAGCTCTGCCGCGGGGCCCCCCCCCCCCGGCCCGGCAGAGCCGCCGTGCATCCGCAGCAGCTGTCTTCAGGTCCCAAACGCGGGCTTCTGTCAGAGCCGCGAGAGTTTCTTTTCTCGCGGCTCTCTTAATCCCGCGGGGCTGATGGGAAATCCCATCACCCTCGGCGGGATTAACAGAGCCGCGAGAAAGGAAACGCTCGCGGCTCTGAAAGAGGCCCGCGGTTTGGACAGGAAGAAAGCTGCTGGGGATGCACGGAGGCTCTGCCGGGCAGGGGGGGCCCCGCGGCAGAGCTCTTGCTGCTGCTGCTGCCGCGGCAGAAGCAGCCGGTTTGGTTTTTTTTTTTAAAACTTGGGATGCTGAAGAATGTTTTTTGCGCGGGGCCCCCTGAAACGCGGGGCCCTGTGCAAAAAACATTCTTGCTCAATGGACGGGCCGGCCCTGCTGCCATCCCAGTTCTGGGTGCATGCATTTCCACCAGGAACATGCACTATGGACTAACTAGCAGACTGTTTGCAGCTGGTATGTGTCTTGATGGAGTGCCTTGTAGGGTGCAGTGGCTGAAGGCTTGCTGCAGGAGAATATCAGATAGTGGTGGGGTGCAGCTTAGCATATACAGGCCTAATGTCTGTCTGCTATTGTGTTATGGATATGTACAGAGCTGCATTGACTTCCCTGAAGGGGTGTCTTTTCCACAGCAGGACTGGGGTTGATGGTCCCCTCTACTGCCACCATTGCAGGGAGGTGGAATGTGGATGTGTTGATGGGAGACCCTGTTTACCACCCTCAGCCCTGGAGAAGAAGAGTGATGGTACATGTTCCTCATGGGGGCTACACCTGACTGAGACAGACAGATATATCCAAGGTGTTTCTACAGAAACTACCTATACTCACACATTAACACTGCTTTGAACCTGCATCATGGCCTATTTCTGCCATGGAAGGTGCTGTGGACCTGGTGCTGGGCGCCTCACCGCACCATCAGGGTGAGCACAGTACCCGCACAATGTGACGGTGTGTAGCTACTCTGTGCCAGTAAAACACACGGTCTGTACCCCCTACAAGGCCGAGGTGCTGTGTGGGTGCACATGGTCAGTTCCCCCTACCAGGCCGAGGTGTTGTGGGGGTGCATACCCCATCTTGTGTTCATCTGTGGACAGCTGATTTGCATGTGCAGTGCATCATGGGTACGGGTGTGCTAACCCTATCCTGGTGACCACAACAGACTGTCTGTGTGGTGACGTTCAGGCTCTCTGCAGCTAACCAGGGGCTTGCTAGTAGTTATAGAGCTGTAGCCCAATGGTTGCTTCACTGCCTGTGAAGCCAACAGTCATGGGTTCACACCCACAGTGGGGTTGTTTGATAGGGCTGCCCAAAGCGTTATCTCTTCTTAATGTACATTTTTGCTGCCAGCAAAAACACCCTCAGCGTACTGTACCCATAAGGTGCCTCTGAGGGCGCTTTATAGGGCGCCCTATAGGGCACCTTATGGTTCCCGTCCATGTAAGGTGCACTATACATTATCCTGTGACACAACTTATAGGGTGCCCTGTAGGGGACATTTTAGGGTGCCGTGGCGGACAGTGCACTTTATAATGTGCCCTATGGAGTGCCTTATAGGGTGCCTTATACGGCACCTTCAATTACGGCACGTGAGGGCGTGTTTGCTGGCAGCAATTAATAAAATAAAAATAAAGTGCTGCAAGAAACAAAACGTACATTGCAAAGCTGATGCCTCAGCCAGCCTTACATATTAGGCACACTGGAGAGCAAACTCATAACCCCTGTATCAGCAGTCAGTACCTTAACCATTGTGCTCCACTGCTGCTCCTCCTTGCATGTCAGTACACCTACTTATGCTTTTCATGCCTTAAACTGCACAGTGCTGGCATCAAAAACAGTACTCTGACCTTGCGGTACCTCATACGGCACCCTATAAAGCGCCCTATAAGCAACATTCTAGGGTGCCTTGGCGGATAGTGCACTTTAAAATGTGCCTTATGGGGCGCCTTATGTTAACACGCTTTGAGAGTGCTTTTGCTAGTAGTGATAATTAAAATAAAAATAAAATGCCTCCTAAAGCAATCTTCCCCATAATATGTAATGCCTCAGCCAGCCTTGTTCATTGGGCACTGGGGGGGATTGAACCCCTGATCCCTGCACCATTGGTCAGTGTCTTAACCATTGTGCTGTGGTTCTGTTCCTGTGCTTGCACATCAGCGTGCAGCCTTATGCTGCCCAATATTAATCTGGCTCCTAAAGTAATGCCTCAGCCAGCTGTCTTCATTGGGCATTGTGGGGGATTGAACCGCTGATCCCTGCACCATTGGTCAGTGTCTTAACCATTGTGCTGTGGCTCTGCTCCTTTGCTTGCACATCAGCGCGCCACTTATGCCTCCCGCGCAGCTTTCTCATGCGCTAATGTGCGGGGCGCACATGGGCACCGCGCACTTTAGCGCATATTTAAATCCCTGTTTTGCTTTTTCAGAAAGAAACGCCCACTCCTTATATGGCACCCGCACACTAGCGGGCCGCGCACATTACCGGGGTTTTAGTAAACATACCCTATAGTCACTAAAAGGGTGTGCCTTTAAAAAATTGTTCTCAAAATTAAACATATAAAGATTGGCTATGTCGGGAGCCATAGCAGAGTCCATCGCTACTCCCTTGATCTGTTTGTAAAACAAATCCCTAAAACAAAAGAAGTTCTCAAATAGTGCGATCTGTGCCAGAGATAACAGGAAGGAGGTGGAAATTCGACGGTGAGCAGTGCGTCTCTGAAGGCATTGGTCGATAATATCGAACGCCTCCCTTTGTGGCACATTGGTATAAAGGGATTCTACATCAAGAGTCACTAAAATAATATTTATGTTATAATTCTTAAAAGAGGATAAAATCTCTATAACATGAGCTGAATCTCGTACAAATGACCACATCTCATTAACAAAGGGCCTCAAAAAAAGATCTAAAAACTTAGAAATGGGTTCTAACACTGAACCAATAGCTGAAACAATTGGCAGTCCAGGGGGTTTATCTAAGGATTTATGAACCTTAGGAATAATGTATATTGTAGGGATCACAGGTGAGTCCACAATAAGAAACTCCTTCTCCTTCTTTGTTATATACCCTATCTCAAAGGCAGTAATGACAAGATTGTCAATACTTCTCTTGAGATCTGATGTAGGGTCTTTATCTAATCTCTGGTAGAAAGCTGGATCTCTTAACTGTCTATTTATTTCCTGTAGATAGTATTCTTTATCTATTTTATTTATTTATTTATTTAACATTTTTTATATACCGCACTATTCATCATCAGTGCGGTTTACATTGAACAACAATATACCTGCCAATACATGACTGATCTAGGTTTACATATAACAGGGAAGATAAACTGGGTGTGAACTGGGGATAACTATCTACATAATTATACATAATTATATAGATAGTACAACAACTGCTCCTCCTTTGTCTGCTGGTTTGATTATGATCTGACTGTTCTTCTGTAGGGACTGGATGGCTTTCCTTTCTCCCAAGGTGATGTTGTGAAAGGAAGAAACCTTACCTTTCAACACTGTATCAACTTGCGTGAGCACAACTTTTTCGAAGGCTTCTATAATGGGATCCGACTGTTGCGGAGGAACCCATGTAGATTTCTTACTGATGATTGAGATATCTTTATATCCATTGTCCCGACTTGAGAAAAAATGTTGTATCCTTAATTTCCTAAAAAACCTATACAGGTCAATGTGCACCTCAAATGGGTCTGCCTTATTTTTAGGCACGAATGACAACCCCTTATTTAAAACTGACTCCTCATCAGGCGTCAAAGAATATTCGGAGATATTAATCACGTTACTCTGACCATTCGCGTCAGATGAGTATTCTACTACCTCCTTTCTTCCGACCAGTCTGTCTTCCACTGTCCCCTGCCTCTGCCTCTTCCTTGGCCACGACCCTGGCCCCGACCCCTGTGAGATTGCTCGTAATGTTGGCCGATTACCCGATCCGATTCTTGATCGTGATCTCTTTTTGTCGTTTGCGGGCGGGACCGTGAATTGTCTCGTCCTCCCCCCTTCCAGAGCGAATCCATGCGGAAAAAACGCTTCAGTGTATCCTCCTGATTATGTTTATGTGTATCTTTTTTATCTCTCTGTGGTTCCACCACTTCTTTTTGGGAGGAAAATAGAGAAGCAGAAGCATCAAACTTGCCAGATTCTCTCCTGCCTCATTTCTTTTTTTGCTCCAGGGGACTATCCCTCCTTTCCTCAGCGGTTATGCTCTCTTTCCGGTCAAAAATAGTGGTCCTCTTCTTGAACCACAACCGGTCATTATCAATTTTTTTACTCCAATGGTAAACATATCCCACACGGTAATCGTCTTCATCTCTCTTGAATTTTTCTACCTTCTTATTCTTTACTTCTATTTTAAACTGCTGGATATTCCTATTATAATCCTCATGAATCGAATCATATTGCTTGTCACATTCTTTCAAACTGGACAACCTCTCATCTATTTCTGATTTCAGAATCTCTGATTTCTTATTTGCAGTAGAAATTAAAAGAATCATAAGATCTAAGGAACATTTATTAAGTATGGCATTCCAACACTTTATAAACCCCTCCTCTGTTGTGTACATCCCTGGTGCTTTGTTCATTCTTAGCCCCCTAGGGATGATTTTTGATTTACAGCACTCTAGGAGGTAAGCCGAATGCATCTGTTCTTTAACTAGTTTCTTTGTGATCTCTACCACTTCTTCCCATTGACTCCAAGGGTCTTCACCATTTTCATCATTGCGATCAATGAGGGACTCTTGTGGTAGAAGCTTCTCTAAAGCTTCTTCTCCAAAACTTAGAACGTCTTTCCACGGAGAAAACATGCCACAAAGAAGATACCACCACAAAAAGGCACTTGGTGGTATCTTTACTAAAACCCCGGTAAAGTGCGGGCCCCGGTAGTGTGCGGGTGCCATATAAGGAGTGGGCGTTCCGTCCTGAAAAGAAAAGCCGGAATTTACATATGCCCTAAGGTGCGCGGCGCCCATGTGCGCCCCGCATCTTAGCGCATGAGATAGCTGCGCGGGAGGCATAAGTGGCGCGCTGAAGTGCAAGAAAAAGAGCAAAGCAACAGCACAATGGTTAAGACACTGACCAATGGTGCAGCAATCAGGGGCTCAATCCCTCACAGTGCCCAATGATGACAGCTGGCTGAGGCATTAATTTATGAGGCACAGAAATACTGGGCACCATAAGGCTGCGCACTAATGTTTTTGGCGGCATATTAATACAGGGTGGCATAAGGCATTATAATACTGGGCGGTATAAGTGGCGCGCTGATGTGCAGGAAGAAAAGCAGAGCCACAGCACAATGGTTAAGGCACTTACCAATGGTGCAGGGATCGGGGTTCAATCCTCCCCAGTGCCCAATGGAGACAGCTGGCTGAGGCATTATTTTAGGAGGCATTTAAATGATGGGCGGCATAAGGCGGCGCGCTGATGGGTATAAGGCGGCGCGCTAATGTGTTAGGAGGCTTTTTAATATTGGGCGGCATAAGGCAGCACGCTGATGTGCAATCACAGGAACAGAACCACAGCACAATGGTTAAGACACTGACCAATGGTGCCAGGATCAGGGGTTCAATCCCCAAAGTGCCCAATGAACAAGGCTTGCTGAGGCATAACATATTATGGGGAAGATTGCTTTAGGAGGCATTTTATTCATATTTTAATTATCACTACTAGCAAACGCACTCTCAAAGCGTGTTAACATAAGGCGCCTTATAAGGCACATTTTAAAGTGCACTGTCAGCCAAGGCACCCTAGAATGTTGCTTATAGGGCTCTTTAGAGGGTGCCATATGAGGTACCGCAAGGTCAGTGTACTGTTTTTTATGGCAGCACTGTGCAGTGTAAGGAATGAAAAGCATAAGTAGGTGCGCTGAGAGGCAAGGAGGAGCAGCAGTGGAGCACAATGGTTAAGGCACTGACTGCTGATACAGGGGTCATGAGTTTGCTCCCCAGTGTGCCTAATACGTAAGGCTGGCTGTGGCATCAGCTTTGCATTGTACATATTTTGTCCTGCAGCACTTTATTTTTATGTTATTAATTGCTGCCAGCAAACACGCCCTCACGTGCCGTAATTGAAGGTGCCGTATAAGGCACTCCATAGGGCACATTATAAATTGCACTGTCCGCCACAGCACCCTAAAATGTCCCCTATAGGGCACCCTGTAGGTTGTGTCACAGGATAATGTATAGTGCACCTTATATGGACGGGAACCATAAGGTGCCCTATAGGGCGCCCTATAAAGCACCCTCAGAGGCACCTTATGGGTACAGTATGCTGAGGGTGTTTTTGCTGGCATTAAAATATGTACATTAACAAAAGATAATGCATTAGACAACCCTATCAAATAACCCCACTGTGGGTTTGAACCCATGACCTCTGGCTTCAGAGGCAGTGAAGTAACCATTGGGCTACAGCTCTAAAGCTATTAGCAAGCCTTTGGCTGGCTGCAGAGAGCATGCACGTCACCACACAGACAGTCTGCTGTGGTCACCAGGATAGGGTTAGCCCACCCATACCCATGATGCACTGCACATGCAAATCAGCTGTCCACAGATTAACACAAGATGGGCAATGCACCCCCACAGCACCTCGGCCTGGTAGAGGGAAGTGACCATGTGCAACCACACACCACCTCGGCCTGGTAGGGGGTACTGACCGTGTGTTTTACTGGCACAGAGTAGCTACACACCGTCACATTGTGCGGGTACTGTGCTCACCCTGAGGGTGCGGTGAGGCACCCAGCACCAGGTCCACAGCACCTTCCATAGCTAAATAAGGCCATGCCAGATGTCCAAGGCAATGTTAAACTGTGAGATAGGTAGTTTCTGCAGAAATACCTTGGATCATCTCTGTCTGTTTCAGTCAGTTGTAACCCCCAGGTAGGCCATGCACCCCCCCCCCCCCCAGGCCAAGGGTGGCAAACCAGGTCTCCCATCAGTAGATCCACATTCTATCCCCCTGCAAAGGTGGCAGTAGAGGGGAACATCAACCCCAGTCCTGCTGAGGAACAGACACCCCACAGGGCAGTCAATGCAGCTCTATACACATCCATAACACAATAGCAGACAGATAGTAAGCCTGGATATGGTGAACTGCACCCCACCACTATCTGATATTCACCTGCAGCAAGTCATCAGCCACTGCACCCTGCAAGCTGCTCCATCACAACACATACCAGCTGCAAACAGTGTGCTAGTTAGTCCACAGTGCATGTTCCCAGTGGAGATGCATGCACCCAGAACTGGGATGTCAGCATACACAGCAAGCAGATAAATCAGTGACTGGGCCCCAAAAGGAAACCCATATCTATCACATGAGAAAAATACCATATAGCACTATGGGGGTGCCTAGCCATGCTGTGGTCACTGCACAGTCAGGGTGAGAGTGATCTCTCAGCAGGACATACTGAGGTCACCCTGTCTGTGTAGGTGGTGGCCGGGCACTAAAATGTCCCAGTCAGTGCCCTATGCCCTGTGCAGATGCACCCTGGCCAGGCCACCCTGTCCGGCCTATACCCATGGTATCTTGCTCCTCATTATGCACATTCGCAGCCCAATACTGGCAACATTGCTGGCAGTGTGGGCTGTGGAAGGTGTTTGCAGCCACCACACACTGGATAGACAGACAGCCACCCCCACACCTATGCCAGCATTGTGCTACTATAGAGGAGTTCAGCAGCCATACCCACCACACCAGTCCTGGGCACAGTACAGGCATGGATATGGTACGCAATACTGTTGGGGTCACTCCCCAGGGCGGTAAACACTGTCAGAGACCAGACCTGCAGCACACACCTCAGACATCAGAATGATTGTTATGGTGGAGCCCAAGGAGCAAAATGTGCTTAACGTAGGAATTGATATCTGCCAGTTATCATGGGAAACATTTGATAGCTGTGTACCATATACCCAGGTGTAGGGTGGCATTGCTAAGGTATGCAACTGCTAGTATTGGGAGATACAGGCAGGGCCCAATGTCCTGCCTCTCCAGGAGGCATTGGCCAATGGGGCCTGTGGGTGTGTGTGTGTGTGTGTCTGGCCCTGTTGGCTGCTGCTTTACGGCAGAGTTTCCCAAATCCAGTCCTGGTGTTCCAAACACTGTTCGGGTTTTCATGCTGTCCCGCATGAATATGCATGAGCTACATCTGCATACCAGGGGGGTGGTGCATAGATATGCAGCACAGGCATCTTTATTAGAGGCAGCATGGAATCTGCATGGTGTGGGGCCCTCCAGGACTGCATTTGGGAGACTTTGCTCTAGGTAATGCGGCTGTTTATGGTGTCTGTGTTTGGTGTGGTAAAATATAGGCGTATTAACCATGCGTATGTTCTCAGCAATAACGGTTTGTCTTACTATCACGGTTTAGTTGTGGCAAAAATATGTGGACAGGATTGGCAGTAGCCCCAGCTGGCCTTTGAACCTGTGACCTTCTGTTCCTGCACACATTGTCTGTGTGCACTGCACCACCGTGTTGCCACAGATATGCTGTCTTCCCTGGGGAGTCCATGACTGTACATACAACAGAGCCTGTCTGTTGCGGTGGACGGTGCCGGCCTGCATATGCCTAGGTCACTGTCTGCTGTGGCTTGCAGCCACTGCACCCTCCACCACCTGTACCCTCTGCCAACATGCAGACATGTCCTTATCTGAGAAAAAGCATATGACCTGATTGAGTTGTGGCACTCCAGGACTGAATTTGGGGGACTCGGCTGTAGGTAATGCCCATTGTTATGGTTTGTGTGTGGTGTAGGGTAAAATATAGATGTTGGAACCATGCTTATGTTCTCTGCAATAAAGGAGTGTCTGTACTATCACTGTTTAGTGGTGGGTAAAACTATGGGGACTGGGTTGGCAGGAACCCCAGCTGGGATTTGAATCTGTGACACTCTGGTCCTACAGGCTCTGGCTGTGTCCGCTGCACCACACTGTGGCCACAGAGACAGTGCAGTCTCTGGAGATAGGAAACCTGGCCGCACGAGTCAGACACCCTGCTCTGCACAATTTTACTGTGGGTTCGTTTACCTTGTATGGGGACAAAGGTGCAAATAAACCTCAAAGATGACCTCCAAAAAAGGGGAAAAAACCAAAACCAAGCTGGGCAACAGTGATATCAATGGGCAACCTGAAAAACACTCCCAGGAAAGCTCCATTAAAATGCAGTGCTTTTGAAAGAGTCTACGGAGCGTAGACCCTTCCAAAAATCGTTTTTTTTTTGGAGCTTTCCTGGGAGTGTTTTTTATGGTTGCCCATTAATATCACTATTGCCCAGCTGGATTATAATTTATTTGGAATTTGTTGTGGTTATTTTCAATTTATATTTGCTATTTTGTTCTGTGCACATGTATCACACTGCTCACGTTTCCCCGGTTTTGCTGTACATTGCTGACGGAAATGGTTTCTCTTCCCTTTAAATCGGCTCTAATGCGAGATTTTCACTCGCGGTATTTTTTTTGCCGAAATTCAGCCCCGCTCCTGTGCGGGGAGCCTCTCCCCTCCCACTCTCCACCCATTGACCCCCCCTCCACCTTCCTCCGCCCTCCGTACACCTTTCCCCGCCTGTATCGCACATCAGCGCACCGCACACTTGCGCGGGCCCGTTAGTGTGACACGCACGCGTGCGGGGCACTTAAGAGCACTTAAGTGCATCATTAGCGTATGCTACTGTGCGCCGCGCACTTGTGCGCGGTTTAGTAAACATACCCCTTGTTGGGTATAGCCCTATTTTTTTAGAAGGCATCAATTTCACTCAACGCTCCTGCCACCAAACCCTCCCTTTTTGCTCTCTTCTAGTCCTTTATTTATTCATTTATTTACACACAAGTATTTCTGTACATTTGTTTTACTTTTTGTTTTATAGTTGGGTCCCATAGGATAAAGGATATCCACAAAGTAGTTCTTCAACGTTATTACAGAGGTATTTATATTTCTCTCCACTGTTGCTTGTCACATTTTTAGCTCCTCTCATCTTATTTCTGATATTTATGTGTATAACACTTGTGGTTTATGACTCTTTTAATGTTTATATGTATTTTTTTGATGGTTCTGCATCCACGTTTTTTAACTCCTCACAATATAATGTTTTAGAGTTTGTATTTATTACATTATATATTTTTTTTACATATGAGTTAGTAGCCTATATTTTATGTAATTATGTTTATTGACACTTATTTTAAATATGTATGTATTCGTAATTATGGTATTATCTGTTCTTTTACGTGTTTTAATAATTATTTATGTATTTATACATTTATTATTACTTTTGCTTATATGTTCATGTTTTTTATGTAGTTATCTGCCTTATCAGCCCCTGACGAAGTGTGCGAAACACGGCCTGTGTCGGGTTGGCAGTAAGAAGTATTTAATAAACTCTGTTGTTATAATCACGTTTTGTACTGTGTCTCTCGTTGCACGTGATTATCTGCCTTTTCGTGGTGGGTTCTCTATGCTCGCCTCCACATGCGAGCAGCCCAGTGGACACTATCCACACAGTGGACACAGGCCACAGGACATCTGTCGGACAAGATATCAAACTCATAACGACTGATCTTGTCCCTACAATGGTGGCAATCACTGGAGAATCTTTTAGTGGGGTCTCCTTTCCAACAACCCCCATTCCAGGCCACCCTAATAACAGATGCATCACAGGTGGGATGGGGAGCACACCTGCACCATCTCTCCACCCAGGTTACCTGGACTCCACAGGAGGCTTGTCTTCACATAAACCTCCTAGAACTCAGAGCAATCTATCTAGCTCTTCGAGTATTCCATGCCCAGCTCAGCTACAAGACAGTCCTAGTCCAAACGGACAATCAAGTAGCCATGTTCTACATGAACAAGCAGAGCGGAACAGGCTCTCTGTCATTATGCAATGAAGCTTTATGACTATGGGCCCTCGCCAGAGAGCATCAAATTCACTTCTCGTGGTATATCTTACTACTACTATTCAGCACTTATAAAGTGCCACGCACGCAGCGCTGCACAGCTAACCTACAAGAGGTAGCCAACATACAAGAGACAGTCCCTGCCCATCAGAGTCATGCTCATCGGAGCTTACAATCTAGTTAGAACAGTACAGAGCTTTAGTCAGTTCTGTGCAAGGTACGGTGTGGTACAGGTTGGTCTATAGTTTGGTCATAAGCGCTGACGGGGATTAGGGTAAGATGAGGATGGAGTCAGGATCTGAATGCAATGGTGAAGAGGTGGGTCTTGAAGAGGGTCAGGGAGGATGCCTGGCTCACAGACACAGATAAGCTGTTCCAGGTGTAAGGTGCAGCAAGGTGAAAGGAGCGCAGGCATTCAAAACCTTTGGGCAGACAAACTCAGCCGAGTAGTGCTGCCTCACGAATGGTCTCTCCACCTAGACCATGTGATAAAGATATTTCACATCTGGCGAACCCCAGACATAGACCTCTTTGCAAGTCCACTGAATGCCAAACTTCCCCGGTTCTGTTCCAGAATTCCAGCTCACAATTGCCAGGCAAGGGACGCCTTCCTCCTTCACTGGGGTCAGGATTTCCTCTATGCCTTCCCACTCATTCCCCTCATCCCTAAAACACTCTTCAAGCTTCAGAGAGACAGAGGTCGTATGATCCTCATAGCGCCACGGTGGCCACGACAAATGTGGTATCCCCTGCTTCTACATCTCTCTCAAGCTGCACCTCTGGAATTAGGGTGTGCTCCAGACCTTCTCTCCCAAGAGAGTGGGATGCTATGGCACCCGAATCCCCAGTCCCTGCATCTCAGGGCCTGGTTGCTTAAAGCCTAGACCTGCAGGATCTTAACCTTTCCCAACAGGTAAAGGATGTCCTTCAGGCTTCCAGAAAACCTTCCACAAGACGTTCTTATGCCATCAAGGGGAAACGTTTTACTATATGGTGTTCTCAAAAGGGCTTAAACCCCCTTGTGATACCTTTGGAATCGGTACTAGAGTACCTACTTCATTTATCAAATTCTGGTCTAAAGACAAATTCAGTAAGAGTCCATCTTAGTGCAATTGCAGCTTCCTATAAACCTCTAAATGAACAGCCAATTTCCTCTCATCCACTCATAGCAAGATTTATGAGAGGTCTTCTATTAACAAAGCCTCCCATCAGGCCACCACCTGTGGCATGGGATTTAAATCTAGTTCTCGGACAGCTCATGAAACCGCCCTTTGAACCTTTAGCCACTACAACCCTAAAGTTTTTATCCTGGAAGGTCATCTTCCTAATTGCAATCAACTCCGCACATCGCATTAGTGAATTGCAAGCTTTAGTGACTGATCCCCCTTATACAAGGTTTCACCATGATAAGGTTGTTCTCAGAACTCATCCACATTTTATGCAAAAGGTGGTTTCGCCTTTTCATTTAAATCAATCGATTTACCTTCCTGTATTCTTCCCGAGACCTCATGCCTCTAATGCAGAAAGGAATCTTCATACTTTGGACTGTAAAAGAGCCTTGGCTTTTTACCTATAAAGAACACAGCATCATAGAAAGTCTTCTCAACTTTTTGTTGCTTTTGATTCTAGTCATTTGGGACTTCCAGTCTCCAAAAGAAATCTATCTAAATGGATTGTACAATGCATATCCTTTACTTATGAGAGTAAGAGTCTTCCTCTTCAAAGCCATGTCACAGCACATAATGTGAGAGTCATGGCAGCCTCTATGGCTAATCTTCACTCTGTGTCTATTGATGACATCTGTCGAGCAGCCACCTGGGCTTTGGTGCACACCTTCACAGCCTACTACTGCCTAGATAAAGCCTCCCGTCGGGATGCCTTCTTTGGCCAGGCTGTTCTTCAACATCTCTTTCAGACTTAATTCAACTCCTACCTACCAACCCTGGTAGGATGCCAGAGATCCATGGGAGGAAGCATGGCCCACCTCACTATAGGTGGCAGCTTCCTGGGGCCATCTCCCTGGCATCTTAAGCTAGGGAGTCCCCATACGTGAAGACTACATTACTGCTTGTTCCTGGAGATAGCATAGTTACTCACCTGTAACAGGTGATCTCCGGGAACAGCAGGAATTTAGTCTTCACAATCCACCCACCTCCCCTAGGAGTTGTCTCTCTATTTCTCTGTCTCTTTCCTCTCCCCCTCTATCCTTTCACTCAGCTACAAACTTAACTGAAGAGGGACAGTTGGAAAGGCAGGAAGGCAGCGCGCATGTGCTGAGGGATGCTCCAAAAAGCGTTCCTATTGGACGCTGGAGAGCGTTCCCGCGCAGGCTCCGTTGGTACTGACGATACCCATATGTGAAGACTAAATTCCTGCTGTTCCCGAAGATCACCTGTTACAGGTGAGTAACTACCCTTAACTGGACATTGTGTGTGTTGGGGTGGGGGGGAGCCATTCAAAGTGTTTAAGTTGGTTAGCAGGCCTGGCAACTGGCTAAAATGCATTCAGCCCGATATTCGGTGGTACTAACCCATTAGTGTTGCTGAATATCCCCACAGACCACATAAAAAATGCCTGGTTAACACTAGAGCTGTATGTGGGTGGATCAGGAGCACTGATGATTGCTATCCAATAAGCAGCGATATTCAGCCGCTAATCGGATCCCTAAACTGGTTTAAGTTAGGTCATTTGAATAGCTGTCCTAAATTTAACCGTTTTTTTGCTATTCAGTTAGCGGCTGAATATCACTACTAATTGGATAGTGATACTGCTCTCCATCGAGCCCGGATATTCAATGGTGGAAACCAGATATTTTCTAGCACTGAAAGTCTGAATTTAAATAAAGAGATGGTGGCTAGGTGCTTTAGATGGCCTAGCTGCCGTTGAATATTTCCTCCCATATTTTTAAATATTGGACTTTCCTCTGTATTTATGTATGGGTCCGCTCTCCCTGCAGGTAAAAGAATGTACTGAGGGGACTGAGTGTGTGGGGCTCTCAGAAACTATTGTTTTGCTTTGACTGCTGCTGGCCTTTGCTGCCCCTCAGAAGCTGCTGTCCTAGGTAACTGCTTAGTCTTGCCTAGTGGTTGGGCCGGCCCTGCAGGCGTCTCGCCAAAGGTATTATGCAGTATGAAGAGTGAAAAGGAGGAAGGGAAAGAGTTGCTCAACTGGTGTTTCAGCTGGGAATCGGGAGAAGAGATGAAAAGAATTAAGAGGAGAGATTCAAGCTTTTGGAGTAGACCTCTAAAGAGAACCTCAAGTCCAAAAAAAAGGAAGAAAGGCTCAAAACCTTTCGTTTATATACTTCTAGAAAATCTTTCTTCCTTTGTACTTGTGTGCTGTGAAAGCTGCAACAGAAACTGTTACCAAAGCACTGTTCTGCTTTGAAAAAATTCATCCCAGTAAAGTCTTATAATATTTCATATGACAACCGTGTCTCAGGTGACCCCTTGTTCTAAAGAATCTCATGCCTTGAGCTATGAAGTTGAGATTCTTTCCCCTCTCTGCGGAATCCATGCCAGGTTTTAAAAGTTGACTGTGGGACTTATTTTGGAATCGAGTGATCCCACTGTCTAAAGAGATGCACTGCAGGGAAGGGAGTACACTTAACATTTAGTACTGTCACAAGTAGGGATATGGGGGGGGGGGAGTAAAAAGGCTGCTGGGCCACAGGTCTTTTTGTTTTTTGGAGGTGGGGGGGGGGGATTGGGGCAGCTGGATCACCAGATCATTTTGTTTCGGGGGCCATCAGAGATTTTATTTCTGTCGGGGATGGTTGGTGTTCTGGGTCAGGCACCGCCCCCCGACATTGTGCCGATGGCATTGGGGCTTTCCCCAACACCTGGATCATCTGAAGTGAAGTGTCAAACTTCACCTCGGATGATCTTTTTGCTCGCAGCTGGATCTTTATGTCTTTCCCAAGCTGGCGTGAAGATCCAGCATTAAAAATAATATAAAAAAATGTGCTAAGTTTCAATGCAGTTCTTTTGTACATTGCGAGCGATTTGCATACCTACTGTGCTGCAGTTTAGTGCGGTCATTTTTCTGGAGGTTTTCCAGTGCTAGTATACTTTTGGCACTGGAAAGCAAGCCTAGCGCGGGACAAGTCGCGGAACAATGCCACGCTAAGGTTTTCTGCATCGACTTGAAGGTTGTAACATGGCTCACATGTACATGTAAGTGCCATCATTTACACGCGTGAGTTGTGAAATGTGTAAGTTGTTGGATTTTCTCTGCTGATTTTCCCCACATGTAAATCTGAAAAATGTCGTCTCCCATTGCACATGGATGTCAGTCCACATGCCTTCCTTCACCTCCTTCTATGCATTTTAGAAACAGCTCCATGTTCAGCAGAGTCCTTCTAAATATCGTCGGAACTGATTACCTCTCAACCTTAGTTCCCATCTCCACATAACTATCTAAAATGTGCCTGATTTCATAATTTTAAAAATTCTGGAAATGTCTTTCAAAACTGTTGAAATGGTGACCGTTGCAAGGGAATGAAAGCTGTATGGCAGTGGTAATCCAAGTTGCTCCCACCCAAGACTGGGATAAATATATTCGGGTCTGAAGGCTCTGGAACATGAATAAAGGGCACGTCTTTTGCTTATTTGGTTCTTGAAGACAGGTGTATTTGGGGGAGGGAGCAACTGAGAGTACTAATGGAGCAACATAACTCAAATTTATTTTTCCAGGTTGTGTGAGCTTTTTCTTCAGCTAAATAACGAGTATTCTTTTTTTTCCCCAAAAAGTTGATAGCCAGTAAATTTCCACTATTCACCTTTTAAAGAATATCCACAATGAATATGCATGAGATGGATCTGCAGACAATGGAAACAGATCTATCTCATGCATATTCGTTGTGGATATCTTGAAAACCTGACTGGCCTGGGGGTCCTAGAGGACTGGGTTGAGAACCACTGGTATACAGTATTAGCCATTGTGTAGTAGGCATCATTATTTCTCTTCCGAGAATTTAGACAATCTTGTGTAGATTCCTAATTGGAAAATTAACTGGATGGACATGCTCTTGCATGGACGGAATAACTTGGGCCGTCACCTGACCATCTCCGTCATTACCTCTTTGATAGATGTATAATTGCTATTTTATTTGACACTTCTATTTCAGTTGATTTTAGCTTTTATAGTGATTAATGAATTGATTCTCTTGGATCTCCTGGCATAAGCTTAATATGAACATTACAAGTGCAGACTACGTAGTTTATTAGTTGGTGTCTAGGTTTCCTGTTGATATTTTATTAGGTTAGCTTTGCAGTCACAAATTAATTTGCAGCATAATTACTTTTAATACTATGATTTTACATTTCTATAGTGCCACTTGATGTACGTGTACGGAGTTGTACTGTAGCCAGCCTATCACTAAGGGGATGAGGGTAGTCCCAGAGGCACAAAAGAAATTTATGAGGGTGCCTGTCTCTTAAAATAGGGAAAAACCACATTGAAACAGCTGAAGAGAGCTCCTAAAAGAAGACAAAGGGACCTGGTAGAGAGGAGGAGACTAAGCTCAGGAACTAAACTGGAGCAAATTAAAAGATAGGAACGGAAAAAAATACAGCATGGTCACAAAAGGATATTTCAAGACAAACATCCCCAAACTAATTAGGCTACAGTCTTTACTTCAGGTAAAATAAAAGACAAGACAAAATATTAAGGGTTTTTCCATGTCATAGACTCAAAACTCTCCTTCTCCTAATTCTCCTTTTTCCTTCCCAGTTGGGTATCAGTCCTCTTCTCTTCTCACCCTCTGTTTTCTCTGATGTTCTCCTTGGGGAGACAGCAGATTTCCCTTCGTATTGCAAACCAACTCCCCCTTAGGCCTTCTAACAGAGGGGTGTACCTTGTGTTTGGAGATATGCTTCTACTTGTTCTCCTCCCCTTCAGTACAGATAGCTCTGGGAAAGGGAGTTTATGGATGGGCCTGAGCGTCAGGTCCATCCTACAGCCTTGTGTGTTCTTTTCCTCCTTTACCAACAGATGTACAGACGGTCGCCTCTCTCACTACAATAGCTCCTCTGTTGCTGGATTCTCTTCTCCCCTTGCCTATGTTCTTCTTCTCCCTTTTGGCCAGCGTGCTCCTTTTTCAAGCTTCGCTGGCCTCTGGGTGACTGCTATCTCGCTGAAGTGGCTGAGGCGGTCACATCCGAGACAGTGCTGTACCCCAGCTGTGGACTCGGACAGGCCCTTCTACTTCCCTGGACTCCTTGTGGAAGAAAGACAAGGGCACTTGGTTGAAAGGCTCTTTGCAGTTCCCTCCAAATTTGTGGAGCTGACTCCTCCTGGCCTGAGTGACATAGAAGGCTGCCCCTGTGTTACATCACATTTCTAAGGTGTAATTCAGGAGGAGGGACTACAGACCGCTCCTCAGAAAAGCCGCAGAAAGTAAGTTGTATGATCTTGCTACAGATATATGAACGAGACAGCCCTTCCCCCATGGAATTTATAATTTAAATTTAAAAGAGACATAGACTACACAGACAGATAAGGTTAATATGTTTTTTGCAGGCAAATCTGAGACATTTATCCAAAGTGTGTTTGCGGGGGGAAGGGGGAGGAGAAAGGGATACCTTAGTTCAAAGGCTGAAGATACAAGGCATGGAGGAAGGAAGAGGGGTCATTACACTGACACTCCCCCATCCATCCCACAACAACAGCAGACAAATCGCAGAGAGACAGAAACAGTTATGCATTTCCCGTAAAAAACGGACATATTGAAATCGCTAAATTGAAAATACATTTTTTTTCTACCTCCTTTATCCCTCTCACTGGAATCAAGGACAGGAGGCTGCCAAACAGGTAGGAGTTGAGAACACAGCTCTAAAATCAGGGATAATCCCCCAAAATTGGGGACGTATGGTTACCTTACAGACAAAGGCTTCAGAAATTGTATTTATTATAGAAAACATGACTGAAATCAAGAAACCTAGAATTAGGAACATCCAGGGCTAAAGATTTAAAAGCCGCCTCATAATGGTGTATTTTTAGGCAGGATGTGAATTTTTTCACTCAAGTTCCCTGTGTCTAGAAAACTGGCAAAAAGCAGCCGGAGAACAAGAAGAAGAATGTGCCCAAAGGCCAAGAAACTGAAAAAGGCAGTGGCTGAGGGAGCGACAAAGAGCCCGAAGAGAGCCGGCAGTGGCTGTTACTAAGAAGGCAGCCAAGAGCCCCAAAACGTTGAAAGCAGTTAAACCCAAGAAAGCCACTAAGAACCTGGCTAAAGCCAAACCTGTGATATCAAACATGAAAAAGAGCCCTGTAAAGGCTGCCAAGCCTGCGGCAGCAAAAGCCACAAAGGGGACACGTAAGATAAAATGGACACTTCTATCTTTTGATGCTTGTTTAGAAAACAGGCAATGCAGACCGGCTTATCCTCTCATCTTCAGTACGTTTGCTTTGAAAGTGACTTCTCCGTTCCCCCCCACAAAATGTGCCCTGAAACATTTTGCTCGCTTCTTAAATAGGACTCTTTTGTTCAAATATCCCTCTGTGCTTGCCGCGCGTGGTTTTGCATGCACAATTTTCCCCTCTCAATTTCTTTTTCATTCCATTAGTTCAGAAACCAATGCCTGCTTGTCCATGATACGGAAGCAGTAAGTTTATCTGTTCACCATGAAACATGATTGTTAAAGCCTATGGAAAATATTTTGATGAAAAAGGAATGGTTCGATACTGAGCCGTGGTAGTCAGCATTTGTTAAAATGCGGGCTGCCACAGCTACAAATATTCCCGATATTCAATGCTGGCATCTGGATAGTGGCTAGCGCTCTTCATATAGCAGCGATATTTAGGGCCACTATACATAAAATCTCAGGGCACTGCTAAATATCACCGCTGCCCCAGCTCCACCCACAGAGCACCCCGACACTACCTGGCTAGTGCCAACCTGGTCCTTAAGGATATTCAACACTACCAGCCAGATAGTGCCACTGAATATCCCAATCAGATGTCTTTATCCGGATCAGTGCTGCTGGATATCGGGCCCTAAATTTCTTCCAAAATATTTATACTGGAAGATCATCTTTGCATGTCCTTATGTATGTGAGTGCTTCAGTGCTGTAGAGTGTGGAACATCCTTTTATTTGGTTGTTCTTAGATGGATGAACCTGAAAAAGTATTGTAGTTGAAAACTACAAAGTTGAAGTCCCTCACCGTCTGGTGTTCTGTAACTTGAGTGATTGTATATGAGAAAGGGACATGGGGTCCGTTTGTGCCCCTTATGTTATGCCATAGGATAAAATTAAATAGACCAAGGCAAAAAGAAAAAAAAAACCTGACCATTTTCAGTGTACAGATCTGAGAAGGTATTTTAAGTCTAAGATTTCGTTTTCAGTGATGACCCAAGTTAATTTCTGTAATTGGTAATAATCGTGAAGGATCTCAAAGCTGAAAACAACAAAAAAAACCATTTAAAGTTTTTAAATAATAAGACTGAAAAGGGAAGATAGTAAACATAGGAGAAGCCTGTACAATGCAGCACAGAAATAGATTAGCAGGCCTTTCTTACGTGCACCTGATATTGCAAAGTGGTCTCCCATCCAAGAACTAGATAGGCCCAACCCTGCTTAGCTCCTGAGATCAGGGCAGTGTTTAGTGTTCTTTTGTTAAAGTTTATTGCATAGCATGTTACATATTGTTTTAATGTATGTAGGCTGGCTTTTTTAAACGATGGCCAGGGTGTTTAAATAAATTCTGAAAATTCAGCACCAATATACGGGTAGTGATTGGCGCTGAATATGCAGATCCGGTGCTGGCTGGCAGCGCTATCCGGAGAGCAGCAGTTTTCAGCCCACTATTTGTATAGTTATCTGCATAGTACTGAGGATAACAGAAGATCTGTCCTAAGTCACAGTATGCAGATAGTTCCACAAATAGCAGTGCTGGAAATTGCTGCTATCTGGATCACTTCCTCCTCTGAGCTGATTCCACGCCCCAGACTGCTCCCGCACAATTTGGATAGTGCTGAGACAGTCTGTTGTGATATTGGTGGCACGATCCGGATTGTGCCACTGAATATGACAGTCAGGGGGGCTTATCTCATGAGTGCATGCTGCTAACCAGATAATCCTTGTTGAATACTGGACCAAATCTTTTCTAAAAATTGAGGAACCTGGGAGATGCATGCATTAGAATGTGCACTAACCTAGGCGCACCCTATAAAATTACCCTTAAAATATGAGGAAACCTTTAGGTGTTTGGTCAAGTCAATGCTGATTCCTGGCTACCCAACCTCTGAGTATTCTTGCAAAGTTGATGCCGGAAGTAGATTGCCAAACCTTTCTTCTGCACAGTAAGTTTACAGCACCTGGTATTCTAGGGTGGTCTCCCATCCAAGTACTTGGTAGACCCAACCCTGCTTAGCTCCAGATATTGTATTTATTTATTTAGACAGATTTGTATACCACCTTATCCTACAATCAAAGTGGATATCGGCTGAGATCAGGTTCATTCAGGACACATATGGAAAAATTTTATTTATTTTTATTTTTATTTTATTTAACTGTATTTATATCCCGCTTTTCACCGGGTCAAAGCGGAATGAGAGGAAATTATTCTACAATGGAAACCCTGTCGGATTAGCCAATGTCTTAGGGATTTTTTATAAGATATATACAGTACACATTCTAATGCAAACATTTAGCACCTATTTTACTTTATTGGTGTAAGTGTTAGTAAAACCACATAAAATCTAGGCATGAGCACTTACATCAGCCCTAGGGCTGGTATAAATGCCCACGTTAATTTTTTCAAGAACTTGCATCAGTTATAGTATTTTATAACTTAAGCATATAAATTTAGGCTCCACCCATGCTCCACCCAGAAGTACACACTATCAGTCTTATGTGCGTACTTACCGAATAGCGAACGCCTAAACTGTCCCATCCTTGCACATTACATCATTGAAGATAGGTGACTTACGCATGTTGATGGCGCATAATTTTATGCAGCTCATTATCAAATTTCCTCATTAATGTCTATGCTAGAAGATTTGTCATGGTCTTCTATCTAGATTGATTATGGTTACGCTTGACAAAGAGGCATTTCATACATATATGTCACTGTTGGAAGCCCTGCATGTCATTAGAGACATGAGTACCTGCATCCTGTGGAATAATTATTTTGTTTCTGATGGTGTTTATTATCAACAAGTAAAAAGCACAGAGATAGGGGGTTGCTATTGCCTCAGACTGTAAATCTACGTGTGGGCAGTTTTGAGCAGGCATAGCTTTTACATTTCGCTTTTCAAGTATGGAAAAGGGACAAGGCACAGCTGAAGTGTTGAACACCAGTGATGGACATCTGAAATGCACTCATACGGCTCATGAATGCAGAATGTGTTTTTTAGATATTGACATCTTTTTCCTCAGAGGGGTGTTTTCATTTTTCTATTTTCCAGAAACTCACTGACAGGAACATTACACTTCATTTTAGTAGCTGTCACCCAAGCTCCCTGAACATGAATTTGCCTGTGAGTCAGCTTTTGTATTTGAGATGATTTTGTTTAACTCTGAAAGAGTTTAAGAGTCAAGCTGAACATATGGTGAAACAATTTCTGGCCAGAGGGTATCCCCTTTTTTGTACTGCAAAAGCTTCCAAGCGCACTTTATTTTCACACAGAGAAATGCTAATGTGCTCTTCTCCTAGGCAGTCATTAGACTGCAAGGTATATACACTTCTATTTTCTGGTAAAGCTACAGTAAATTGGTTAGATATTGGGGTTAATTTTCAAAAGAAATTATAAAGTTGACTAGCAGCTGGTAAACACCTAACTTCCTTACCAGTAGATTAACAGGCTCCATACGGAGAGAGGTTGCTTTTATATCGGGTCATCTAGGTGCGGAAGGTGAGAAGGTGCCATTTTTAACCTAGTTTATAAAATGCTAGTTGTAAATGGACAGAAATCACGGCTAGAATTGAAACTGTGGACATTTCTGCCTGTTGTGGAGCAGGTGCAAATGCTCTTATGTTATGTATCTACAGAGGTAGTTCATAAAACTTGCATACATTGCCCTGCTCAAACTCCACCCCAAACATACCTACATGTGGGCCACATAAAAGTACTCACCTTGTCGTCATTTCACATATGTCTAACCCCTGGGATCATTTTATAAAAGCCCTTTAATGCATGCATACTGAGGTTTTACATGTTTAGAAATGTTTGCAAAATCATCGCCCTAGTGGTGGGCTGCAAATTCATCGAACTGCTCCACCACTATCTGCATAGCGGAGGGGCAGACGGAGGGCATTGCCAAGAAGTTATCCATATAGTGCCGATCTTCAGCTGTTTAATGGATAGTGGCGGTTGCGTTGACTATGTTAGATGTATAGTCAGTGCTGCGGACTAGATGTTTATATATATATAAATTTATACACCAGCGCCAGAGTTTATTACAGTTGCTGCTGCCACTGAAAATCTGGCCCATTTTATATCTTGATGTAAATGTTTTTTTATGTTTGTGTTCGATATTCTGAATGTTTGCTATAAGGGTTTAAAATAAATAACATGCATAGTTTAGAACTGCAGGATATTTTTCAGGAGCTTCCTATTTTCTGTTTTACTTGGGGATGTAATTTTAGAGAGAGCTCAGTGGATTCTGCACTGCTGACCTTTACCACCATGCCGTCTTCAGAGAATTCATGGACTTCTTTAAGGTGGCATCACCTAGGTGCATATTGCTCCTTTTTCAAGCTGTGGCTCAGTGGGAAGGAATTTATCTCTCTGGTCAGGTTTTTCCATTTCAGAATTTTACTAGTTGCAACACTTTTGGTTTATTCGATTTTTGGTCTTTGCCCACTGATCTATGTGCAAAACACAATTGCGTCTAGCATGAATGAGGTTTGTTGAGCACTGCAACTGATTTGTTAAGAAGAAGCTTGATGCACTGGTGGTTGAACATTTGGATGGGGCTGGGCCTTCCTTTGATGATTTGAGATACTGTGTCCTGCAAAGAATGAATTTGACATGAAAAGGAGGTGACAGTGAACTGAGCCATTCCTAGAGGGCCTTCACAGCAAGTAAGGTACTTCTGTGGCTCTTGAATACAAACTCTCTGCCAGAAAGTTCTTAAAGGTTTTTATTATTTTTATTTTTAATAGCTAACATTGTTTCTGCTGCATTGCCTAGTGATTTGTAGCTGTATTGCAAAAGGGGTATGTTTGTGTCCTTGGGCAAACGTTTTTTTCTGCTGTTAAAGTTGTTTTTTCATCTCCTCTAACCTTCAGGTTCAAAGATGTAGACAAGCTCTTTGAAGTACCGGCCCTCCTCAGGTGTTACTTCCCTCTCTTCCCACCTCAGCTCCCACCCACCTCATATGAGAATTCTTGTTATATAGAGCAACTCACCAATTAGCTTGTTAACAAAGATAACAGATTGTATTGGTCAGTAGGGAAAATCTAGGAAGTAAATAGTTCCACATTTGGATATCTACTAAAGGTAAACAATTTCATAATCTTGAAGGAGCTTTGATTATATAATTTTACAAAGGGAGCACACTGAACGATATACCTCAGACACATAATATCAGAATTTAGTAGTGTAAATTAAGAACTGTTTATCAAGCAAGCAGGATTACATACAGGCACATAGAAAAGAGCTATTCGAACACACATAAAAGAGGCTATCTGTTTTTGCTCTTAAAGGACAGCTGAGGAGAAGTTAGGGACTTTGGTAGTCTCTCTCATTTCCTTCAACAAATATGAAAGCTCCAACAACTGAACTATGGTTGAGAAGAATCATGTTGCCAAATCCGTTGCTCCCATTACAGCTTCTGCCTCTGTCTAGACAGCCGCATCCCAGTTGAGGGATGAGTTCCATGTGTATGATGCCTGCAAGCTGAAGCCCTCAAGAAACAAATGGAGGAGCTGAGAGAAGAGCTGGCAAGGCGGAGAAGAATTCTTGACAGCGAGAAGTACATTGATGAGATGCTTCTTGAGGCATCCAAGCTCTCTGATAGAGGTGAAGATGGTATGCTACAGAATTTAGCAAGTAGGACATGAGTCACCAGAGTCTGAAGAATCGACAATCCAATTTCTCCAGCCCTCAAACTAAAGAATCAGTATGCAGCCCTGGAAGTAGAGGAGGTGGAAACATCTCAGGAACGGGAAGAATCACAGCTCAAGCACCCCAAAGTTGCAGTATCAGTGACCACAAGGAAGTGAAGGGAAGTGCTTGTTGGTGGCTCTTTTCTGAGGGGTACTGAGGTGTCCATCTGCTGATCATACTTGATGTCCAGGGAGATGTGGTTTCTGCCAGGTGCCAAAATTTGAGATGTTATGGAGCGTTTACCAAGACTTATCAAGCCTACTGACTATTATCCGATGATGCTCATCCATGTCAGTATAAATGATACTGCTAGGTATCCCTCTGAGCATATCAAGAGTGACTTCATGGCTCTGGGAGAGAGAGTGAAACAATCAGGTGCACAGGTGATATTCTCTTCAATCCTCTATGTTGAGGGTAAAGTCCAAGGCAGAGAAACTCGCATGCTGGAGATGAATGCATGGCTATATGGACGGTGTCACTGAGAGAGTTTTGATTTCCTGGACCATAGGATGATTTTCCAAGGGCTGCTGAGCAGAAATGGTATCCACCTATCCAAAAAGGGTCAAAGTGTCTTCTGTAGCAGACTGGCTATTGAAGAGGGCTTTAAACTAGATTCATTGGTGATTGGTGAAGAAAGCCTTCAGGTAAGTAAAAGCCCTCAGATAAGTAAAACATTAAACACCCCTGTAAAAATGAGTAAAAGGGGCAACATTTGGAAAGCAGTGTGCATTAATGCCCGCAGTATGGAAAATAAGATCCCAGATGTTTAGGCTTTAATAGAAGAGGTTGATTTGGATTTAATGGCGGTTACAGAGACATGGTTCACGGCCAACCATGACTGGGATGTAATTATACCGGGCTATACTTTATTCAGGAAGGACAGAGTAGGAAGAAAGGGAGGAGGAGTGGTACTATATGCAAAACATAATACTCAAGCTAAAGAATTACAGGGTTTAATAGGGAAGGACGAGGCACTGTGGGATAAACTAGAAAGAGGGAATGGGGAATCCATTTACATTGGTGTAATATACAGATATCCTTCCATATCCACATCCATGCGGGCTTTCTCCCTTGCTGCCCCTGCTATTTGGAATGCACTTCTGGAAAAGCTACGATCCACAACTGATGTAAAAGACTTCCGCAAGTTACTCAAGACTACCTTATTCATTGAACATTATAATGAAGACCACCAATCTCAATACCACCAATCTCAATCTTAATGTAGGAAGTTACAAGACTGTTTACGTTATTGAAATGTAATGTTACAATTTACAATTGAATGTTCCTTGTAAAAGGAGTACGAAGTTACAAGTCTATTTAAGTTGTTAAAATGTGATGTCACTGTTTACAATTGAAAGTTCTTTGTATAAGTTAATGTTAATTTAAATCGCCTTGATTAAATGAAAAGGCAGGATAGAAATACCATTAAATAAATAAAAATAAAATAAATAAATAAATCTGTCATTTTGTGTTGTATTGCCATTCTGAGCATATTTTCTCCTTTCTCGCCACTCATGCTTGCCATTGGTCCTTAATTTATCTGCTCTGGAGGGTTTTAATTGCACTTTTGATGGGTTAAACAGTGGAGCTCTTCACTCAACCATCCATCTGCTGGGCTGACAACACTTCCTTCCCCCTATTACAGAATTTCAGTTGTCATGTCTATGAAGGTACAGTAGAGTAATGCAAGTAAATACATCTCCCTCCCCCCCCCAAAAAAAAACTCATTCCTCAAAACTTCTAATTCTGACAGCAGCTGAGAAAGGGTAGAGGCAGGCTCATCTGCCCCCTCAAAAAGTTGTACCATATATGCCAAATCCATCTAAAGGCACCCTCAGTAGCATAGCCAGAATTAGTTTTTTGGAGGAGCCCAGGTTAACACGGGTAAGTACTAGGCATACAGGTCTGACCATGGAAACAGAGAAATATGAGACAGAAAAAGACCACATGGCCCTATCTAGTCTGTCCTTCCATATCAACAACAACAGTCCCCTTTTTTCCTTTAGAGATTCTTTGTGCTTGTTCCATGCTTTTTTGAATTCATATACTGTCCTCATCTCTACCACCTCCACTAGGAGACTATTCCACGGATCCACCACTCTTTCCATAAAGAAATATTTCTGCATATCACTCCTGAATCTATCTCCCTTCACCCTCATCCCATGTCCCCTCATAGCAGAATTTGCTTTCAATTGAAAGAGGCTCTCTTCCTGAACATTTATGCCACGGAGGTATTTAAACATCTCAATCATATCACCTCTATCCCGCCTTTCCTCTAAGATGTACATATTAAGATCCTTAAGTCTGTCCTCATATGCTTTATAATGAAGACCACTAAACATTTTAGTAGCCACCCTCTGTACTGACTCCAGCCTGTTTATATGATAGTTATAGTCTTATTGACAAATAATGTCTTCACTTGAATCTAAGAATGGATTTATAAGTTGTCTGCAACAGCTGACCTGCATCACGGAAGACACTTTACATATGTTACACCAAGCCTTGACACATTTTCTTGGAAACTAGAAGGCGACTGCTGAAACTTAGATTACAGTGCATGCCCCCACCCTCCCTAAAAAAAGGTGTATAAGTTAGTGTTTTACGTTTTAGGGTCCGATTAACTGTTTTCCCATTTTCTATGGGTAAAAGCTTAGTAAATCAGGCCCTTAATGGGTCACTGCACAGTGCCAAAAAAAGGCAGTGGCCCCATTCCTCCTCCCTCTCCACCACCTCCACTGACCCTTTAAGCCACATCTGTATATGTATGCGGGGGGAGGGGGTGGGTTTAGAGGTGGGGTGCCTCTGTGTATGTGTTTGTGGAGGGGGAGTGTGGAGGTGGGGTGCCTTTGTGTAGGGGGGGTATGGAGGAGGGATGCCTGCATGTGGGGGTGGAAGAGGGGTGCACTTTTTGCACATACACATTGTATCCTTTATTTCCCATGCATTCATCTCTTCACCCTCCAACCGCTTGCACTATTCCCACCCCCCACTTCAACCCCTCTCCTACTGTCTCTTCCCCAACCCCATCTTGGTTTCCCTTTCCAGACTCTCTCCCCTTCGCCTTCCTCCCTTGAACTCACCTCCTGCCCTCCAAACCACCACTTACACACAGAGGAGCCGATATTCAGCGCTGGTGGCTAGCACTGCTAAAGTGGCTGGCTACTGGCGCTGAACTTTCTTCAGTGCCATATCTGGGCTCCAGCACTGCATATCCAGTTTGCCCAGATTATTGCGAAGCTAACCGAGCAGCGGCGATATTCAGCTGCCGCCCGGTTCGCTTCTGTGGTGAGAGCTAGGCCAATGTTTCCTGTGCCTCACTTTTACTGCATATCACTAACTGGGCAGGCACTGACACACCCTGATGGTAACTGGTTAGAATCAGGACATATAGTGGCAGCACCGCAGAGCGGCATTTGCACAGCTTGCAGGTCTGCAAACCATGTAAATGCCTTTGACGATAGGGCCCGCACTCTTTATTAAAAAAAACCTCCTGCCCCTCTAAGGTTTTTTTAGCCATCTGTGTAGGAAAATCCCCATCCCTGACTTTTTTTTTTTTGCAGGCTCCAGCACTCATGGCCTTTTTTGGCCCTTCTGCCCACAGGGATCCCATGTCCCACAGGCCAAAGGGCTGCAAAAAAGGTAGAGACTGGGCAGATTTTGCTGATCTCAGCCACCATCTAGCCGAGTTCCCGGGCAGACAGCACCGACCCAGGACAGCACCAGCGCCAGTTCCGAGTTTTCAGTTGCCTGGTGGACCTGGCCCCGGGGTTCAATTATTTCAAGAATAAGTCTAAGCCACAGACACATTTATGACTCAACAATCAGTAGCCTGTAATTTGGCCAGACAAAAGTCTGCTGTAAAGACAAATATTTTTACATACATCACAATGTCCTAGAAAATGTTTTAAAACCCTGCCTGATGCTATGACTAAGTAATTACTATAATTTAGCACATATCCATCAACTTCTTTTGTGACAAATAAATGTCTTATTAATCTACATTATTAAAGCAGGTAACTACCTCTGAAGTCTTTTTCTAGTTAAAACTATTGTACTTTATAAATATAAAAGAAGAATGTAACCTGCCCTCTGGGTGCACCAGCCTTTACTAATACTCGTACTCCACTAAATGGTACTGTAGTCCTCAGGCTGGAACACCTCTGGAGGGGATACAGTGGAAAAAGACTACCATCCAGCAACTCTGTTATCAGTGAACTGACAACAAACTCACTAGAACAAATAAAAAAAACCCTAAATTCAGGATATGTTTTGATGGTAAAGGAGGGAGGAGTAGCCTAGTGGTTGGGGCAAGGTACTTCAGGTCAGGAGTTCAAATCCCACTAGAGGACAGCAACCTTGGGCCGAAAGGACTGGGGTTTCTAGTCCCACAGATGCTCCTTGTGGTCTTGGGCAAGCCACTTAACCCTCCATTGCCCATGTTCCCTGTAAGTATTAGTGTATGTGTCTCATATCCCTGCATGTTAAATGTATCCCCCACTTGTGTTGTGACCACTTTGATTGAAGGATAAGGCAGTACACAAAACTGTCTAAATAAATAAAGCCTAAGATGTTAGTAGCATTGCATGTGCAGATAAAACGACACAAATGTTTTACAATATGTAACTTTTAATCAGGAGTCCTTTTGAAGTATTATTTATTTATTTAACAGGTTTTATATACCGCCTTTCTTCGATTCAAGGTGGTTTACAATTGACATAACAGTGTGTTAAACTATTTCACAACTGTTTTACAAGGAACGGAAGTATTAACTTTAAATGGTTTATTAACTAGAATACCTAAAATACCTAGTATAGGAATTACAATGTCTAAGTAGCAGCAAGTGAACACAGCTAATATTAAAACAATCTAGCTAGGCTTTCCTTCTTGTTTTACGGAATACTTCCCATCAAGACAGCAGTATATCAGATACATATTCCCTTATACAACTGTTCAACTGCCAATGCAATATAGTCTAGCTTTTGGAACAAGACTATCTCTTTAAAGTATGTTTTTCTTTTCAGGATAAATGACTTTATTATAATCAGGTAAAGTATTTCTTTTACGACTCTAAATTGTTATATAAATTCCTTTGTTGTTTTTAAGTGCTGTTGAGTCGCTGTCGACTCATGGCGACTCTCTGGATGGTTGTCCTAAACTGTGTTCGGTCTTCAGTCAGACAGCTCATTGTTGACAGAGTGGCACCCTTAGCTGCTGTTATTGTATCAATCCATCTCATTGCTGGCCTTCCTCCTTTGTGTTGACCTTCTATCTTGCCAAGCATGATGTCTTTCTCTAATGATCTCTCTCTTCAAATGATGTGTCCGAAGTATGAAAGTCAAAGCCTTGCCATCTGAGCTTCTAAAGAAAGCTTAGGTTTGATCTCCTCTAGTACTGACTGGTTTGTTCTTTGGGCAGTCCATGGTATACACAGTATTTGTCACCAGCACCATAATTCATAGGCATCAATTTTCTTCCTGCCTACCTTTTCCACTGTCCATCTTTTGCATCCATATGACATTATTGAAAATATCATGGCTTGAAGAAGTTGACTCTTTTTATGGAGAGAGACATCTCTGTTCTTGAGAATCTTATCTAGGTCCTTCATAGCCATTCTGCCAAGAGCAATGCACCGTCAGATTTCTTGACTTCTTGTTGTTTCTTTATTGAAATTTGGTCCAAGTAGGTTAAAGTTGTCCACTATTTCAATTTTTTCTCCATCAATAATGAACTTATTCATTTTGCCAGTTGTCAGGATCTTTGGGGCATGTTTACTAAAGTCCGCAAATTTGCACGCCGCAAAATAGCGCACGGCAACGCGCCACTGAAACGCTCATAAACGCGTTTAAATGCCCCGCACACGTGCGTGTCACCCCCGCACAGGTACGCGGCACACCAACGGGCCCCGTACAAGTGCGGGCCCGCAAATGTCCGATAGAGGCGTGGAATGGCTAAAGGAGGGCGGAGGAAGGCTCCGGAGGGGCGGAGGGACGGGGTCAATGGGTGGAGAGTGGGAGGGGAGAGGGTCCCCGCACAGTATCGGGCCCGAATTTGCATGTAAAAACTACCGCGAGTGAAACACTCGTGGTAGAAAGCATTTAAAGGGAAGAGAAACCATTTCCGTCAGCAATGTACAGGAAAACCGGGGAAACCAGCAAAACGTGAGCAGTGTGATACATGTGCACAGCACAAAAGTGCACATAAAAATAGGAAATGACCGCAACAGAACTATTAAAAATAGTAATTCAGCTGGGGAACAGTTATAGTGATGGGCAAATACAGAAAACACACCCAAAAAAGCTCCAGAAAAAAGAAATGAATTTTGGAAGGGTTTACGGAGCGGAGACTCTTCCAAACAACATTTCCTGTTGTGGAGCTGTCCTGGGAGTGTTTGCTATGGTTGCCCATTAATATCACTGTTGCCCAGCGTGGTGATATTGTTTCCCCCAGTTCCCGTGGTCATTTCCGTGGTTTATGTGCACGTTTGTCACCAGACAGGGTGCATATGCCCACAACTATACCCTCTGGCTATACCCTCTGGCTATACCCATGGTACCTTGCACCTCATTATGCACATTGGCAGGCCAATACTGGCAACAGTGCTGGCAGTGTGGGCTGTGGAAGGGGCTTGCAGCCAACACCCACTGTATAGCCAGACACACACTTCCACACCTATGCCATCATGGTGCTACTATTGAGGAAGTAATTAGCCTTGCCCACCAAACCGGTCCTGAGCATGGCAAGGCATGGATATGGTACGCAGTACAGCTGGGGGTCACTCCCCAGGGTGGTAAACACCGTCAGAGGCCAGGCCTGGAGCACGCACCGCAAACACCTAACAGATTGTTCGGATGGGGTCAACTAGCAGTATGTGCGTAACGTATGGATATCTAGCTGCCTGTGCTCCTAGCAAACGTCTCAGAGCTGTGTACCATATACCTCAGGTGTAGGGTGACATTGGTAAGTTATGCGAGTGCTAGTTTTGGGAGATGCATGCCTCCAGGAGACATTGGCCAATGAGGCCTGTGGGTGTGGGTGTGTCTGCCCTTGATGGCTGCTGCTTTACGGCACAGATTCCCAACTCCAGTCCAGGTTTGCATCACACTGTTCTGGTTTTCCTGCTGTCCTTCATGGATATGCATGAGCTACATCTACATACCATGGGTGTGGTGCATAGATATACAGCACAGGCATTTGTATGAGTGGCATCATGGAACCTGACTGGTGTGTGCCCCACCAGGACTGCATTTGGGTGATTCTGCTCTGGGTACTGGCCCTGTTCATGGTGTCTTTGCTCAGTGGGGTAAAAGATAGACGTATTGCCATTGCATATGTCCTCGCCAGGAAAGGTGTGCCCTTACTATCACTGTTTACTTGGGGGAAAAATATGTGGGCAAGATTGGCAGTTGCCCCAGTTGGTCTTTGAACCTGTGACCTTCTGCTCTTGCATGCAGTGTCTGCATGCACTGCACCACTGTGTAGCCACAGATTGGGTGGATTCCCTGGCATGTCCATGACTGTGGATCCGGCTGTTGCAGTCTGTTGCAGTGGACGGTGGCAGCCTGCACATGGCTAGGCCTCTGTCTTCTGTCGCTAGCAGCCACTGCCCCCTGCACCACATGTACTCGTCCGCCAACATGCTGGCATGAGCTCCTCCCATAAAAAGCAGGTGACCTGATTGGAATGTGGCAGCACGGGACTGCATTTGGGGTACTTGGCTGTGGGTAATGCCCATTGTTGTGGTGTGTGTGCGTTGTTGGGTAAAATATGGGTGTTTTTCCCCATGCTTATGTCCCCTGCAATACAGGGGTGTCTGCGCTATCTGTGTTTAGTGGTGGGTAAAATATAGGGACTGGGCTGGCAAGTGCCCCAGGTGGGCTTTGAACCTCTGACTCTCTGGTCCTAGAGGTACTGACTCTGTCCGCTGCACCACACTATGGCCACAGAGACAGTGCAGCCCCTGGAGGTAGTGAGCCTGGCAGGATGGAGTCACAAACCCTGCTCTACGTTGTGGGCATATGCACCCTGTCTGGTGACAAACGTGCACATAAACCACGGAAATGACCACGGGAACTGGGGGAAACAATATCACCACGCTGGGCAACAGTGATATTAATGGGCAACCATAGCAAACACTCCCAGGACAGCTCCACAACAGGAAATGTTGTTTGGAAGAGTCTCCGCTCCGTAAACCCTTCCAAAATTCATTTCTTTTTTCTGGAGCTTTTTTGGGTGTGTTTTCTGTATTTGACCATCACTATAACTGTTCCCCAGCTGAATTACTATTTTTAATAGTTCTGTTGTGGTCATTTCCTATGTTTATGTGCACTTTTGTGCTGTGCACATGTATCACACGGCTCACGTTTTGCTGGTTTCCCCGGTTTTCCTGTACATTGCTGACGGAAATGGTTTCTCTTCCCTTTAAATGCTTTCTACCGCGGTAGTTTTTACATGCAAATTCGGGCCCGATACTGTGCGGGGACCCTCTCCCCTCCCACTCTCCACCCATTGACCCCGTCCCTCCGCCCCTCCGGAGCCTTCCTCCGCCCTCCTTTAGCCGTTCCACGCCTCTATCGGACATTTGCGGGCCCACACTTGTACGGGGCCCGTTGGTGTGCCGCGTACCTGTGCGGGGGTGACACGCACGTGTGCGGGGCATTTAAACGCGTTTATGCACGTTTCAGTGGCGCGTTGCCGTGCGCTATTTTGCGGCGCGCAAATTTGCGGACTTTATTAAACATGCCCCTATGTTCCTTGATCTAGAGAAGAAAATGTTTCAAATTGTCTTCGCTTTCAGCCAGTAATGTGGTATCCCAAGTACAGTCACCGTCTGCTCTTTCCTCTAACTTGCCTTTTCTTTCCTGTCTTAATTTATTGGCGTTCTCTTTCTCTTTCATAGCAGTACTACCTTATTTTAACAATTGTAAACCGCTCTGATGCTTTTTGTATGAGCGATATATTAAGCTCCAAATAAATAAAGATATCGCCAGCATAGCGAAGGATGTTGAGTCTTCCACCAATCTTCACACCTCTGTTGTCTTCCTTCAGTCCTGCTTCTCTGATGATTTGTTCTGCATATAAATCAAACAGTTAGGGTGAAAGTATGCTGCCTTGTCGTACACCTTTGCTGATTTTAAGCCATTCTGTTTCTCCTTGTTCCATATGAACTGTTGCTTCTTGATTAATGTTGAGGTCGTGCAAGAGAACGATCAGATGTTCTGGTATACCCATGCTTCTTAATGTGGCCCAGAGTTTCTCATGGTTTACACAGTCAAAAGCCTAGCTGTAGTCAATAAAACACATAATATAGATATCCTTTTAGTATTCTTTTATGTTTTCAAGGATCCATCTCACATCTGCGATGATGTCTTTCGTTCCTCACCCTTTCCTGAACCTTGCTTGCACTTTAGGCAGTTCTCATCCCAAATATGGTTGTAATCTTTGCTGAATACTCTTGAGTAGAACCTTGCTGGCATGTGGGATCACAGCAATTGTGTGATAATTTCCACAGTCAGTTGGATTATCTTTCTTTAGTAATGGTATAAACACAGATCTCTTCCAGTCCCTTGGAGTGGAGGAGTGGCCTAATGGTTGAAGCACTGGCTTAGGAACCAAGTAACCAGGGTTTGATTCCCACTAGCACACCTTGGGCAAGTCACTTAACCCTCCATTGCCTCAAAAAAATCTTAGTTATCAATGCCCTTGTTTAATGTACATTACCAAGTTTAAGTTACAATGTAACCTGCTTTGACTGAAATGATAAAGCAGTATGAAAAACCTGTTAAATAAATAAGTATTGTCTTTCAAATTTTCTGGCAGAGCATTGTAAGTATGGTAACAGCTGCATCAGATTGCTGTGATACTTCAGTGGGAATGCCATCAATGCCTGGTGCTTTGTTCTTTGATAAGGCTTTCAATGCTGCTTTGACTTCTTCTTTCATCACCAATGGTTTCTGATCATAAGGTACAGGTTGAAATGACTGTTGGTCCACTTGATCTTTACCATATAAAAACTCTGTATATTCTTTCCACCTTTTCTTGATCTTCTCAACATCATTCAACATGGATCCTTGAGGATCTTGTAACATTCCAATTTGAGGCTGTAATTTTTTCTTTAACTCTCGTAGCTTTAGGAAAGCTGATCTTGTTCTTCCTCCAAGAGTTTTTGCTTCTATTTCCTTGCATGCATCATTGTAGTACATCTCTTTGTCTTGTCTTGCTGCATGATGGGAATCTCTGTTGAGTTCTGCGATTGCCTCTCTTTTTCTTCTGGCTTTAGCTTCTCTGTGTTTCTGGGCAGTTTTCAGAATTTCTTTGGTCATCCATTTTGGCCATATTTGCTTTTTCACCTTTTGTAGAGACTTCTAACTTTCTTACAACTCAGTCTTTTTGATGTCATCCCATAACTCTTCTGGAGCTCTGTCATTTGTATCTAAAGCAGCAAATCAATTTTGTAGGCAGTCTTTAAATTCTGGTTGTATATTCTCAAGGTCATATTTTGCTACATTCATGAATGGCTTGCTCTTTTTCAACTTTAACTTGAGTTCATGATCTGTACCATAGTCAGCTCCAGGTTTTGTCTTTGTTGATGTTATAGAGCTTTTCCATCGTTGACTTCCACAGATGTTGTCAATTTGATTTTTGTACAATCTATTGGATGAAGTCCATGTGTACAGTCACCGCTTGTATTGCTGGAAGAAGGTGTTTAAAACAAATAGATCGTTGGTCTTGCAGAATTCTATCAGTCTTTCTCCAATTTCATTTCTGTTGCCAAGTCCATATTTTCCAACCACTTTGTCTTCTTCTTTGTTGCCAGCTTTTGCATTCCAGTCACCCTGCTTCATGTTCTGTCACTTTCAGCTTGTACTTGTCAATAGAAGTCATCAACTTCATCCTCTTCTGCAGTTGTTGTTGGGGCATATACTTGAATTGTAGTGGTGTTGATGGGCATTCCTCAGAGACAAATAGAAATTAAGCATTTACTACATTGTATTTCACTACAGTTCTTGCAAGTTTCTTCTTAATTACAAATGCACCATCATTTCTTCTTTGTCTTTCATTTCCAGCATAGTAGACCATGTGATCATTAGATGCAAAGTGTCCCATGCCAGTCCATTTTAGTTCACTGACACCCAAGAGAGTGAGTTGTACACATTCCATTTCATTCTTGACCACCTCCAACTTCCCTTGGTTCATACTTCATATGTTCCATGTCCCAATATGTAAGACATCTTTGCAGCTTCTGACTCTCATTTCACACGCAGCTACATCAGCAGTCAGACTTCCCGAGGGCCTTGATCCAACCACATTATAAATGCTAGCTTTACTCTGAAAAGTCTTCAGCTCCTCCCTATTAGCTAGTTTAGTGCCTTCCGACTTGGGAGTCTCATCTTCCAGCACTATAGTGCAATTTGTTTTGTTGTGACTATCCGTTGGGTTTTTGTGGCAAGATACGGGAGTCGATTGCCAGACCTTTCTTACATGCAGGTAGTTCTAGTGTTGTTGCCATTGTCACAGAAATGTGATTCTCCACCACCAACACCATCCCTTTCTGCTGCTACCCAGATGGGTGGTTTGTCTTGGTCTGGCACCTCAGCTGAGACTTGTCCATCTTGGGAGATCCTACCAGTAGGTAAGCTACCAATAGCTTAGCCCTCAGCATCACTGATGAACACAAGGAAAGTAGAAGTATAAAAAGCATAGACAAGTAAAATAAACAAATGGGCCAAGACTTTCATAAAACATAAGAGTACAACAAGGTGGTAGGCCCGTATAGGGGGAGACAAGACAAATTACGAGTAGACAAAGACACATGACAAATGAGAACATCAGGGAGGACCATCAGGAGAGAGATTAAAGGCTTGCTGAAACAGATGAGTTTTGAGTAATGTTTTAAATTGAGGATACGAGGCTTCCAATCGGAGAGGTGGTGGTAGTGCATTCCACAGTACTGGAATGCACTACCACCACTACCACCACTCATGTGTGGTCCCCTTCCCGCCCAAGGGTGCCATCTTGCCTCAGTCTTCTTTTTTCTGCGGAGCCCTTTGGGCATCTGTCCAGTTTCACCTGGAAAACGTCTCTTTTTTGTCTTGCTTTATCCAGTACGCATATGTGTACCGGTTCCTTTCTCGCCCCCGAGTCAGTTTGCCACAGCGTCGCTCCATGGGTTTGCCCCTTTTTTCCTTTTTGATTTCTCTAGGTGTTCCTCGACCGGCGTTTCATGCCCTTTTTTGGCCGGAGGCCCGGGACCCATGCCTGGGTGGCAGGACCCTTTTTTTCCCAATGGCCTCCAGTGGTTTCAAAAAATGTAGATTTGTGCAGTAAGATAATGTCCTTCACTGATCCACATGACTGCTGCCTCCGCTGCCTTAAACACAATGACTCAGACTGCGAACTTTGCAAGGCGATGACCACAAAGGCCAGTTGGAAAAGATTTTTCAGAAGTTCAACTCTGCGCCAAGTACCTCGGTACCTCAGTGTCCGGGCTACCTTGGAATCCTGTGGCCGTGGGTCCTCCAAGGGAAAATCCCCAGAAGTGGAAGACAAAAAGTCAAACCCCTCGAAGACCGCCCAGTCCAGGCCCCGCAATCCGAGATGAGTCTGAGGGATCGGAGAGGGAGCAGCCTCACAAGCTGCCCCAGAAGGAGTCATCGGCAGCTGGTGACCGGTCTCGGAAACCTGAGGCCATCCTTGTCGAAGACTCTCCCTCAACAGAGCCAACACCAGGCCCGAAGCCTTCTGTGCCTGTATCAAAGGCTGTGGAGCCAACTGGCATGGAGACCAGGATGACGTCCTTGGAGCACAGTATATCTGCCCTCAAGGCCCAGCAGTGGGAATTCATGTCCGGTTCCTCTGGTTCATCCGCCCCATCAACTGGACCCTCGGCAATGAGGGCTTCCCCGGAAGTCGAGCCGATCCTTGAGCACCACTGCTTCGAGAGACCCATCAGCAGAGGATGAGATCCCAGTCTCATTTCTCGGGACACTGGTCCTCTCTGGCCAGTGCCTGCGGTTCAGACTGCAGGTCCTCCGGGGGCAGCAGACCTCAAAGCTCGGGCCTCAACCGCAGGAACTGTGGAGCCTTGTACTCTTCCTTGGGCTTTGAGTCAGATTGGGAGACCAAGAATGAGCAGTCCCCAGACACTCAGCGACACCGAGATATGCCTTTGGACCCATCTCTTCCGGTGTCCTAACTGTTCTCTGCCCGAGGCCATCGCCTTCCTCGACTTTGTGAGAGACATGGCTAAGGCATAAGAAAATAAGAACATAAAAACATAAGATATGCCATACTGGGTCAGACCAAGGTCCATCAAGCCCAGTATTCTGTTTCCAACAGTGGCCAATCTAGGTCATATGTACCTAGCAGTTTCCCCAAGAGACACAAGTTCCACAATGCTTGTACTGGGTCAAGCATTGATATCTTCGGTCACTTCTTCATAATGGTTTATGGACCTTTCCTCCAGGAACTTGCCAAACCTTTTTTAAACCCAGCTACACTAACAGCCTTTACTACATCCTCCGGTAACAAATTCCAGAGTTTGATTACACGTTGAGTGAAAAAATATTTTCTTTTATTAGTCTTAAATAGTTTACCCTGTAGCTTCATTACATGTCCCCTAGTCTTTCTATATTCTGATAGCGTAAACAATCGATCTACATTTACCCGTTCCACTCCATTCATTAATTTATAGACCTCTATCATATCTCCCCTCAGCCGTCTCTTTTCCAGGTTGAAGAGCCCTAACCTTTTTAGCCTTTCCTCATAGGAGTATCTTTCCATCCCCTTTACCATTTTGGTGGCTCTTCTCTGAACCTTTTCTAAAATCGCTATATCCTTTTTAAGATACGGCGACCAGAATTGCACACAATATTCAAGGTGCGGTCTCACCATGGAACGATATAGAGGCATTATAATATCTTTTGTTTTATTTTCCATTCCTTTCCTTATCATACCTAGCATTCTATTTGCTCTCTTGGCCGCCGCTGCACACTGGGCTGAGGGTTTTAACATGGTATCCACAATGACGCCTAAATCTTTTTCCTGGGTGGTGGTTCCTAATGTGGAACCTTGCATCGTGTAACCATAGTTTGGGTTGTTCTTCCCTAGGTGCATAACCTTGCACTTGTCCACATTAAATTTCATCTGCCATTTTGATGCCCAGTCTTCCAATTTATCAAGATCCTCTTGCAATTTTTCACAATCCTCTTGGGTTTTAACAACTTTAAATAGTTTTGTGTCATCTGCAAATTTGATAACCTCACTCGTTATTCCACTTTCCAGGTCATTTATGAATATGTCAAAAAGCAGCGGACCCAGCACAGATCCCTGGGGTACACCACTATTCACCTTTCTCCATTGGGAAAATTGGCCATTTAGCCCTACCCTCTGCTTTCTATCTTTTAACCAGTTCCTGATCCACAATAGTACACTGCCTCCTATCCCATGACTCTTTAGTTTTGCCAAAAGTCTCTGATGAGGGACCTTGTCAAAGGCTTTCTGAAAGTCCAGATACACAATATCAACCGACTCACCTTTGTCCACCTGTTTATTCACTCCTTCAAAAAAACATAACAGATTAGTAAGACAAGATCTTCCTTGTCTAAAGCCATGTTGGCTGTCTCCCATTAGGTCGTGACTATCTACATGCTGAGTAATTTTATTCTTTATGATGGTTTCTACCATTTTTCCCGGTACTGACGTCAGGCTCACCGGTCTGTAGTTTCCCGGATCACCCCTGGAACCCTTTTTAAAAATTGGTGTTACATTGGCGATCCTCCAATCTTCAGGTATTAGAGATGATTTTAATGATAGTTCACAGATTACTAATAGCAGGTCTGCAATCTCATATTTCAGTTCTTTCAAACACCCTTGGATGTACACCATCCGGCCCAGGTGATTTGCTACTCTTCAGTTTATCTAATAGTTGTAAGACATCTTCCCGATGTATCGATATTTCCTTCAATTCTTCCGCACCTTTAAATACCACTTCAGTCATGGGTAACATCCCTACATCTTCCTCAGTAAAGACTGAAGCAAAGAATTCATTCAGTCTCTCCGCTATCGCCTTGTCGCCTCTTAGTGCTCCTTTAACCCCTTTATCATCTAATGGACCAACTGACTCTCTCACAGGTTTTTTGCTACGCATGTACTTGAAAAGGTCTTTATTTCGTGTTTTTGCTTCCGCAGCAAGCTTCTTCTCAAATTCTCTTTTTGCCTGCCTTATCAATGCCTTGCATTTGACTTGCCAGTGCTTGTGCTGTTTCCAGGTTTCGTCATTTGGCTCTTTTTTCCATTTCCTGAAAGATGGTTTTTTGGCAACAACAGCCTCTCTGACCTCACCTTTAAACCATGCTGGCAGTTTTTTGGACTTCCTTCCACTTTTCTTAAAGCGTGGAATACAGCTGGTCTGGGCTTCCAAGATAGTATTTTTCAACAACATCCAAGCTTGATGTACGTCTTTAACCTTTGCAACTGCTCCTTTTAGTTTTTTCTTAACTGTTTTCCTCATTTTATCATAGTCTTCCTTTCGAAAGTTAAAGGGTAGTACTGTGGATTTCCTTACTATCCCTCCTCCACTAATTAAATCAAAGGCGATCATGCTATGATCACTACTGCCAAGTGGCCCCAACACCCTTATCTCTTGCACTAGATCTGGTGTTCCACTAAGGACTAGGTCTAATATGGCTTCCCCTCTGGTCGGTTCATGAACCAGCTGCTCCAAGAAGCAGTCATTTATTTCATCTAGGAACTTTATCTCCCTAGCATGTCCTGCTGTGACACTGACCCAGTCGATGCCGGGGTAATTGAAATCACCCATTATTATTACTGCACTGTAACTTTTGCTAGCTTCCTTGATTTCTTTGAGCATTTCATCATCCATTTGTTCATTCTGGCCAGGCGGACGATAGTACACCCCCACTGCCATCGCCTTCCCCTTTTTACATGGAATTTCAATCCATAGAGATTCTACAGCAAATTTTGTTTCTTGCAAAACTTTAATCCTTTCTGACTCAATGCCCTCTCTAACATAGAGCGCAACCCCTCCACCAATTTGATCAGCTCTATCATTACGATATAGTTTGTACCCAGGTATCACAGTGTCCCACTGGTTGTCCTCCTTCCACCATGTCTCTGATATTCCAATCATATCTAACCTCTCGTTTAGTGCTATATATTCTAACTCTCCCATCTTGTTTTTTAGACTTCTAGCATTTGCATACAAGCATTTTAGAGACTGTATTTTATTCATATTAATTTGGCTATTGGTAGACATGGGTAATTTGGGATCTTTAAGCTCTGTCTGCTCCATACTCGAGGGCATTTGGGCTACTTTACTCTTTTTTGGAACCTCTCTGCTTTTTGTAATATCCTTCAAGGATACATTCTTCCGAACC
Organism: Ichthyophis bannanicus; assembly: GCA_033557465.1. NCBI lineage: Eukaryota > Metazoa > Chordata > Amphibia > Gymnophiona > Ichthyophiidae > Ichthyophis > Ichthyophis bannanicus. Next base: position 831,171,506 of record CM066032.1, read on the forward strand.
ATGCGCTCTTGGGCGACTGTCGGTTTTCCCCTATTATCTATTCGAGAGCGAAGTGGAGGAGGACCCCCACACAGAGGAACTGGAGATTCCCCACTACAAGGCCCTCCCCCCCCCCGAAGGAGGCCCTCACAGTGCCTGTCCCTCCAGTCCTTGAGCTCCTCCTCCTCCATATGTGGGAAACACCACCATCTGTGCCTATAGTAAGCAGATGGCTCGACTCCATGCACCGATTCCACCAAAGCCCCAGGTTCCAGAAAACCCAACTCCTCCACATTGAGTCATTGAGACTCAAAGCCAAAAGACCCATTCCTCAGTGTCAACACCCTCGGCCAAAATGCCTTTCAGGGCTCGAAGCTTGTGTGCCGAGTCTAATCCTACCAATTATACATAGGCATATATCTCAAGGAGCTGGTGAGGGAGCTTGCCGTTCAGCAGGCCTTGATGGGGAACCTCTAACCAGTGGTTCAAGTCGCTGGCCTCAGCAGTCAAGGAGTGCTGAAGTTCTTATCTAGAGCAGTATAAGACAGCTTCTTGTCCTCAGCCAGAGTAGCTGCCACGGGCATCAGGACCTGATGCTAGGCCTGGCTGCAGTTGTCTGACCTCGAGCAATGGGTTCAGGACAAATTCATTGATGTCCCCTGTATCGGAGACAATCTCTTCAGGAAACCCATGGCAGACAAAGCGGCTGAAATAGAGATCGAGTTCCTGGCAAAGATCAGACTCACTAAAAAGACGTTTCTGCATCCTCATAAGAAGGCCCGTGGGAAGAAGCCCTTTTTCCCGAGGAAAAAGGGGATTTTTGGCAATGCCCCACAGTTTCAAGCCTTCACTTCTCCGCAGCAAGGCCAACAGCAGAAGGGGAAGGACACAGCCTCCGCAAGCAGAAGACCCTCAAGACCCAGGCATTGGCCCTAGCCCAGCCTGGAGGGCGTTTTTGACTCCTTGGGCATGATCTCCTCACCCCTAGGAGGTCCCCTGCAGCCCAGAGGAGTGGGGTGGGGCATCTGACCCTGGGTACTGCAAGTTGTCAGGGAGGGTTACCTCCTCCACCTGCAACAGATGCCACCCTCTTACTTTTCAGGTGAGCCTGTCAGGCCTCTCCTTCACCAGACTCTGCTCCTTACAGAGCTCACAGGCCTTCTCAAGGACAAGGCAGTAGGGCAGTAGAGCCAATGCCCAAACACCTTCAGGGCAAAGGCTTCTACTGCAGATATTTCCTCATTCCAAAGTGGACAGGGGGCTTCAGGCCCATCCTTGACCTGCGGGACCTGAACAGATTCCTGGTGAGGGAGAAGTTCAAGATGCTTTCCCTTGGAACACTGCTGTCATACCTTTAGCTATGCTCCTTATCTTTATCTTTATTAAAACACTTGATAGACCGCTATGGCCAAGGCATTAAGCGGTGTACAATAAAAATAAAAGTCCACTTTGTAGGGTATAGAAAAGAACGCCATAACTAACAGGAAAGCAAAGTCGGGAGAGGACATAAAAGTAAACAAGAGAGGGAACTAAGACATAAGACAATACAAGTTAACTGTTAAAAAATATTATAAAAACTACATACAATATAAAACTTGTTAAAATTGTTACGAGGACTACATACAGTAATTAAACCAAACTGATAAACAAATGACAAGGACAACATATCTTAGGAGTGGGAACCAGAGGGAAGGTTGAAGGCTTGTTGGAACAGGTGAGTCTTGAGTAGTGATTTGAAGTGCAGATAGGAAGATTCTAGACGGAGTGTAGATGGCAGGCTGTTCCACAGGAGAGGACCCAAGAAGAAAAATGCCGAGTGTCGGGTCTGCTCTAGGTGTGCTCGTGAAGGGGCGGGCAGAGCTAAACGGTTGGCGTGAAGGGAACGAAGCTGGCGGTATGGGGTGTGGAGGGAGATGAGGTCAGCCAGATAAGTTGGTTCACCCGTGTGGATGGCACGGTGAAGTAGAATAAGAAATTTATAGTGATACCGAAACCGGAGGGGTAACCAATGAAATTGAAGGAGAAGGGGAGTGACATGTTCAAAGCGGTGAGAAAAGGTGATAAGTCGAACAGCGGTATTTTGGACGGACTGAAGTCTTTGAAGTTGATATTTGGGAAGATTTGCTAGAAAAACGTTACAATAGTCTAATCTACTCATGACGAGTGCCAATACCAAAGTGACCAATGAAGCAGAAGGTAAAACTGAACGGACAGCCCTAATCTGACGCAAAGACAAAAAAGAACGGCGAGTGAGAGATGTGTAAATGGAAAGAAAGAGTGGAGTCAAGAATAACACCCAGGTAGCGGAAAGAAGAAACCAGGGGGACCTTAGACCTGAAGGATACTTATACTCACATCCTGATCCATCCCAGCCACTGCAAATACTTATGGTTCATGGTGGGAGGAGATCACTACCAGTACAGGGTGCTACCCTTTGGACTAACTTCCTCGCCAAGGGTCTTCACCAAGTACACAGCGGTAGTTGCAGCCCACCTTTGTCTCCAAGGAGCCTTCGTCTTCCCTTACCTGGATGACTGGCTCATAAGGGTGGGCACATCTCCAGAGGTGCAACACACCACCGAGCGACTATACACGCTCTGCAGCACCTGGGGTTCATCATCAACTACCCCAAGTACCACCTCTTCCCGGCTCAATGCCTGGAGTTCATAGAGGCTCAGCTAGACACCCTCAAGGCCAAGGACTTCCTCTTCTGAGGAGGACAGAACACCTCAGTGTGCTAGCTGCAAAGGTGCAGCACCACCAGTCCATGCCCACCCAACCTCTCCTTCGCCTGCTGGGCTACATGACCTCCATGGTCCACTTGACCCCATAAACTCACCTACATATGAGGGCGGCTCAGTGGTGCCTCCACTCCCAGTGGACACAAGCCATGGGCAGGCTGGCTTCGAGAAAGGATAAGAGGGATCCATCACCTGGCAGACTCCCTCGACTGGTAGCAGTTCCCCCACCACCTTCAGGCCAGGATGCCCTACCAGGCACTTACCCCCCAAAGAGTCCTAACCACAGACGCCTCCCTGCTGGGTTGGGGAGCTCACTGCAAGGATCTCTGCACACAAGGCAGTTGGTCCCAGGCAGAAGGCCAGTTGCAGATCAACCTTCTGGAGTTCTGGGCAATATTTCTGGCTCTCTGAGCCTTTCACCACAGGCTTCAGCACCAGTCGGTGCTGGTCCAGATGGATCAAGTCGCAAGCAGGGAAGCATGGGTCTTACTCCCTCTGCCAGGAGGCTGTGGCCCTCTGCTCATATGCATCACACAATGGGATGCTCCTGCAGACAGTCTACCTCCCAGGCCAGCAGAATGCCCTGACAGACAAGCTGAGCAGAGTTCTCCAGCCACACAAGTGACGTCTGGACCCCAGAGTGGCCTCTCAGCTTTTCCGGCTCTGGGGAATCCTCCTAGTAGACCTGTTCATCAACCCAGACCACACACAATTGCCCAGATTCTGCTCCCACCAGTCACACCCATCCTGGGTGGTGGCGGATGTATTCCTCATTCCATGGATAGAATGTCTTCTCTATGCCTTCCTGCCAACGCCACTGGTCGCCAGGACCCTCTTCAAGGTCCAGAGTGACACAGCGTCACTGATATTGATAGCCCCAGGTGGCCCAGGTAACCTTTGTTCCCGCTAATTCTCCGCCTATCAGAAGTGTTTCCGATTCCCTTGGGCCATGCCCCAGGACATGTCACAGGAGGAGGGCTCTCTCCTGCACACCAACCTGGGGACTCTACCATTCATGGCCTGGCTGCTGAAAGGATAGCTCTCGCTCACTTTGACCTTCCACGAGATGTGGAGATCTTTCTTGTCTCCTGCAAGGCCTCCACAAGAAGGACATATGCCTTTAAGTGGTGCCATTTTTTGGCGTGGTGTGCAGAGAGATGGGCAAACCCATTCTCCTGCTAAGTGCAGCTGGTACTCCAGTACCTACTTCACCTCTCCCAGGTGGGACTGAAATCTAACTCAGTCAGGGTGCACCTGAGCGCTATCGTGGCACACAACCACTCCGTTGAGGGAAAACCACTCTCAGCTCAGCCCCTCATTTCTCACTTTTGGTGAGGCCTTATGCTGTCTAAGCCCCCCATCTGCCCACCACTGGCGGAGTGGGATCTCAATGTGGTACTCTCACAACTCACTAAGCCATCGTTTGAGCCATTGGCTACCTGCCACTTGTGGTATCTCTTCTGGAAGGTTGTCTTTCTCGTGGCACTCATGTCAGCTTGCAGGGTTAGCGAGCTCCAGGCTCAGATGGCAGAGCCTCCCTACATGAGGTTCTACATGAACAGGGTGGTGCTCTGCACATGCCCCATGTTTCAGCCAAAGGTGGTGTCCCCTTTCCACCTCAGTCAGGGGGTGGTGCTCCCCATCTTCTTCTCAAGGCCTCATGCCGTTCGCCATAGTCTGGATTGCAAGAGGGTCCTGTCCTTCTATTGCAAGAGGGTCCTGTCCTTCTATCTGCAATGGGCAGTCCAACAAATGAGGCACAAAATCACGTGGTAGCAAACACACAGTCCAAAACGTGATATAGGTGGAAAAACACTTTAATTAATATCTAAGACCTATTACAACCCGACACAGGCCATGTTTCAGAGACCTTCACCAGGGGTTGTCGGAGTAGGTACTAAAAACATAGAAACATACAAATTAATTAAAATCAAAAGTTAACAAATGGGAAAGAAAAAATAAATAAAAACATAAATACACTAAGATCAATCATATAAATAATTAATAAATAGACTTGTACTTAAAAAGTATAAAACAGAATATAAGTACTAAAAAGTGTGGATACGCAAATACAATTCAAAAATTAAAAACAACAATAACATATGACTAAAATGGATAAAATAAAATAAAATACAACTATTAAGGGGTGTAACCAGCGCTATAACCTTATCAAGAATACCTTAGTTGTAGATGTGACATGTAACCCTCACAGGGAGGTAACAGAACTAGAATAAAGAAAACAAAGTAAGGCATATGTATACATTGGAGATAATAATTTATCTAACATTTATGATCCATCTAAAAATAACAATAAAACAATAAATAAACGTTAATTAGCTAAAACTAGCTTAAAAAGGGCCACAGAAGACTAAATTAACCAAACAGGCAACGGGTACAGAATACATATCCAGGAGCTAGGAAGGGAGGAGGTCAAGCTCGAACTCAGAGTACCAACAGAGCTTCACGAAAAGCGATTCGTCCTAACTATTGTCAAATGTAGATATTAAATTTGACTTTAAGGGAAGATGCCAAATTTAATTCACTTCAAGACACTTCCATGTGGAAAATCATCACTAATAAAGAATAAATAGTGAAAATGAAACTAGTCCGAACAGATACATTTTAAGTAGTAAATATGGCCAAGAATAGCAGAGTAGACCAAAGGGAACCGCATAAAAATGTGTGTAGAGAGAAGTCTAAAACGATGTGAACTACCTACTTTACATTTAAAAAGTCTAGATAATGCAAAAAAACCGGCGGTATTGTAAATCACATCCCACTTACCAATATGAATCACTGACATATATTTTTGCTTTTCAAAACAAACAATGTGTTGTTTGATCTGCCAAAGACAGCTTCTAACTAAAAAACGCCGACACATGCGCAAACCTTATAGGCATTGTGTAAAGCGGGAAACAAAGGGGCGTGGCGAAGGCGGGGTCAAATCTTTCAACCAATCAGTAAAACTCAACTTTGATATGGAAAACATTAAGATATTTAATCTAAAAGACCCGCAGAAAAATATTTGAAAAGAATAATTAAAAGGAATAATACAAATAGTGAGTTGAAACCAGGCAGTCCCTTGTCCGATAGACTAGAGAAACAAAAAACCGGGAAACGCCGACACATACGCAAGCATAGAAATCCTTGTGAGGAACGGGACACACAGAAACAGAATGAAACCGAAGTCAAATTCTCACAGGCAAAACAGTATAACTCAAGACGTGTGTAGAAATGCTAATGTGATAAATCTATGAGAAATGTACATAGAAATGGCAGTATCTTGACATATATCAATGATCTTCATCTACAGAATTACCTTTAAAAGACTACATTAAAAAATAATAAATAATAAAAATTAATAAATAGATAAGAACTACTAATAAAAAATGGTAGATTGTATGTGAACTTAAGAGGAATAGTTGTACATCTTTATGAGTGGACCTCATGTAAAAGAACCAATCTTCATGGGTACAGTCAATAGTAGCAAAAGTAAAAAATCACAGGAGTTAAATGGAACAACCCACTGAACTGAGATGTGAAACATCCTTAAAACCACCAAATGTAGAAGGAACAATCTGCTACATGGAAAATGATTGTAATCCAAATTCATTATGTCACAGGTTTATTGAAACATAGCTGAAGAGAATAAAGCACAAGACCAGAAGGGGGTCGGGAAACCATCGATTATAAAAAGACAGAAAAATCTTGATCTAGATTAAGACCATTGGGAGCCAGAGTATCTAATAGAAATATATACCTCTGTTCTAACCTAAGGATCGTTTTATTAATATCCCCCCCCTCGCCAGTTGGGTTTCACTTGCTTTATAACAAAAAATTTTAAATCAGTGACTTTATGTTGAAACGTTTGCCAGTGGGAAACCAAAGGTTTATCTTCTACATTCCTTCTGATGCAGCTCTTGTGCTCCATAATCCTAATTTTGATTTTACGGGTGGTTTTGCCTACATAGAGCAATCTGCAAGGGCACTGTATCACATAGATCGCATTATGTGTTTCGCAATTGGCAAAATCATTAATAGGAAACTTCTTATGTGTAGTCGGGTGAATAAATATATTTTTAACAGGTAAAACGTTCAGACAGATAGAACACCTTCCACATTGGAATTGACCTTTATATTGAATCAAGAGTTTTTTCTCTGTGAGTGCTGAAGGTACAAGAAGATTGCGAAGATTTATATTGCGCTTATGTGCAACAATGAGATTTTGATCTTGGAAGGCCGGCAGAGACTGAAGAATATGCCATTCCTTCTTAAGGATATCGGTTATCTTTGCCGAGAATTGGGAGTAAAGGAGGGGACATACTAGCCCCTTATTAAGTTTCTTCTCCTTAGGTTTCAAAAGTGATTCTCGCGATGTGTTTTTGGCTCTTCTATATGCGGATTCGACATACTTAATAGGGTATCTTTTCTCAAGAAAACGTTTCTTCATATCTATCGCCTCTCTTTCAAAATCATGTGGGTCGGAGCACACCCTTCTGGCCCTAAGAAACTGGCTCACAGGAAGATTGTTCTTCAAGGATAAATTATGGAAACTATTGTAATGTAAAAAGTGATTCTTATCAGTAGGCTTCTTATAAAGTGTCGTTGAATAACCAAATTCTTCTTTTCGGATCAAAAGGTCTAAATATGGAATTCTATAGAAATTATAGGTTAACTGAAACCGTAAGTTGGTATCTAACTGATTAATCCATACATTAAACTGTCCTAAAAGTTCCTCTGTACCTTTCCAAAGTATCAAGATATCGTCTATGTACCTTATCCATAAAGCCACATTATCTTGAAATGGATGCTTTTTCAAAAAACTCTCTTCAAAGTTGTACATGTACAGATTGGCCACATCCGGGGCCATGGCTGACCCCATGGCCACACCTTTGATTTGCTTATAAAATAAATCTCTAAAACAGAAGAAATTCTCAAACAGCACTATCTGTGCCAAGGAGAAAAGAAAAGTGGTAGGAATCCGTCGTTGTTCTGTACGTTTCAAAAAATAGTATGTAATGATTTCTAAAGCTTCTTTCTGAGGTACATTAGTGTAAAGCGACTCGACGTCAAGGGTCACTAGGATAATATCTGCGGTACAAGTATTAAAAGTAGATAAAATCTCTATAACGTGCGCCGAATCTCGTACGTAGGACCACATATCTTTGATAAATGGACCTAAGAAAATATCTAAAAATTTCGAAAGGGGTTCTAGGATTGAACCAATAGATGATACGATTGGACGCCCTGGTGGTTTCTCTAGACACTTGTGGATCTTAGGCAAGATATAAATGGTGGGAATTACTGGTGCTTCAACAATAAGGAAATCTCTTTCTTTTTTCGTGATGTAACCTATCTCAAAGTCAATAATGACAAGATTATCTATTATTCTCTTAATGTCAGCATTCTGATTCCTATCTAATCTCTGGTAAAAAGTCTTGTCGTTCAGTTGTCTATTAACCTCATGTATATAGTCTTGCTTATCTAAAACCACAACTACACCACCCTTATCTGCAGGTTTTATAATAATCTGATTATTTTTCTGAAGGGATAGAATGGCTAATCTCTCTCCCTGGGAAATATTTTGATAAGAAGGTGATGCATCTTTAGTAACCTCTAAAACTTGTTTAAGAACTATTTTTTCGAATGCTTCTAAAATGGAATCTGTTTTTTGGGGTGGTAACCAGGTGGATTTTTTGCTGATGACCGAAATATCACAAGACTCTTGTGATTGTTCTGAAAAAAATTGTTTAATCCTTAGTTTCCTGAAGAATTTGTAAAGGTCTACACGTATCTCAAAGGTATCTGCCTTGTTTTTGGGAACAAACATTAGTCCTCTACTAAGGATGGATTCTTCATCTTTAGTAAGGGTATATTGAGAGATATTAATGACGTTGTTAAAATTATTGGACATGGCCTGGTCTATTGGTATCTCCTCTCTTCTGAGTGGTCTATATTCCAGTGACTCCTCCCTCTCCCTCTGCCTCGGCCACGGCCTCTGAAAAACTGGCCTTGACCTCTGCGGTGTGAATCTTGGCCATACTGCACACCATGATCCTGTTCTGAGTCTCTGTCTGTTTTCTTTTTCCATGGACGGGTATGCGAGCTCTCGCGACCTCCTCCCTTCCAAAGTGCATCCATATTGAAAAAAGGCTCATTAGGGGTTTCTGGACCGTGATCTTCTCTATCTTTCCTTACTCTTTGAGATCTATTAGATTCTTTTGTAGAAAAAAGAGAAGCAGAATTATCAAAATCCCCAGACCCGCTTCTGCTCCGTTTCTTCCTTTGTTCTAGGGGACCATCACTATTTCTTTCATCTGCTACACTTTCTTTGCGATCAAAAATGGTGGTCCTTTTTTTGAAACAAAATCTATCATTATCGATTTTTTTACTCTAATGGTATACATAGCCCACTCTATAGTCTTCTTCATCCCTTTTGAACTTATCTATTTTGATATTCTTAATATCTTGTTTAAAATGTTGTATATTCTTCTGATGGTCTGCAAGGACCTTATCAAATTGCTTGTCACATCCCCTAAGTATAGTCAACTTTTCATCTATCTCTGATTTTAAAATTTCTGATTTTTTTTAGCAGTAGTGATTAAAAGGATCATAAGATCCAATGAACATTTATTAAGTATCGCGTTCCAGCACTTGATAAAACCTTCTTCTGTAGTATACAGTCCTGGTGCCTTGTTCATTCGTAACCCTCTCGGGATAATCTTCGATCTGCAGCATTCCAGGAGGTATGCTGAATGCATTTGTTCTTTCACCATTCTTTTCGTTAGCTCAACCACTTTTTCCCATTTGTTCCATGGATCATCTATATCGTCGTCATTGGAATCTATAAGGGATTCTTGTGGTGTGAGCTTATCAAGAGCATCTTCCCCAAAGCTCAAAATGTCTTTCCACGGGGAGAACATGCCGAAGCCAGGGGCAGTCCAACAAATGAGGCACAAAATCACGTGGTAGCAAACACACAGTCCAAAACGTGATATAGGTGGAAAAACACTTTAATTAATATCTAAGACCTATTACAACCCGACACAGGCCGTGTTTCAGAGACCTTCATCAGGGGTTGTCGGAGTAGGTGCTAAAAACATAGAAACATACAAATTAATTAAAATCAAAAGTTAACAAATGGGAAAGAAAAAATAAATAATTAAAAACATAAATACACTAAGATCAATCATATAAATAATTAATAAATAGACTTGTACGTAAAAAGTATAAAACAGAATATAAGTACTAAAAAGTGTGGATACGCAAATACAATTCAAAAATTAAAAACAACAATAACATATGACTAAAATGGATAAAATAAAATACAACTATTAAGGGGTGTAACCAGCGCTATAACCTTATCAAGAATACCTTAGTTGTAGATGTGACATGTAACCCTCACAGGGAGGTAACAGGACTAGAATAAAGAAAACAAAGTAAGGCACATGTATACATTGGAGATAATAATTTAACTAACATTTATGATCCATCTAAAAGTAACAATAAAACAATAAATAAACGTTAATTAGCTAAAACTAGCTTTAAAAGGGCCACAGAAGACTAAATTAACCAAACAGGCAACGGGTACAGAATACATATCCAGGAGCTAGGAAGGGAGGAGGTCAAGCTCGAACTCAGAGTACCAACGGAGCTTCACGAAAAGCGATTCGTCCTAACTATTGTCAAATGTAGATATTAAATTTGACTTTAAGGGAAGATGCCAAATTTAATTCACTTCAAGACACTTACATGTGGAAAATCATCACTAATAAAGAATAATAAATAGTGAAAATGAAACTAGTCCGAACAGATACATTTTAAGTAGTAAATATGGCCAAGAATAGCAGAGTAGACCAAAGGGAACCGCATAAAAATGTGTGTAGAGAGAAGTCTAAAATGATGTGAACTACCTACTTTACATTTAAAAAGTCTAGATAATGCAAAAAAAACGGCGGTATTGTAAATCACATCCCACTTACCAATATGGATCACTGTCATATATTTTTGCTTTTCAAAACAAACAATGTGTTGTTTGATCTGCCAAAGACAGTTTCTAACTAAAAAACGCCGACACATGCGCAAACCTTATAGGCATTGTGTAAAGCGGGAAACAAAGGGGCGTGGTGAAGGCGGGGTCAAATCTTTCAACCAATCAGTAAAACTCAACTTTGATATGGAAAACATTAAGATATTTAATCTAAAAGACCCACAGAAAAATATTTGAAAAGAATAATAAAAAGGAATAATACAAACAGTGTGTTGAAACCAGGCAGTCCCTTGTCCGATAGACTAGAGAAACAAAAAACCGGGAAACGCCGACACATACGCAAGCATAGAAATCCTTGTGAGGAACGGGACACACAGAAACAGAATAAAACCGAAGTCAAATTCTCACAGGCAAAACAGTATAACTCAAGACGTGTGTAGAAACGCTAATGTGATAAATCTATGAGAAATGTACATAGAAATGGCAGTATCTTGACATATATCAATGATCTTCATTTACAGAATTACCTTTAAAAGACTACGTTAAAAAATAATAAATAATAAAAATTAATAAATAGATAAGAACTACTAATAAAAAAAAAATGGTAGATTGTATGTGAACTTAAGAGGAATAGTTGTACATCTTTATGAGTGGACCTCATGTAAAAGAACCAATCTCCATGATTTTCCACATGGAAGTGTCTTGAAGTGAATTAAGTTTGGTATCTTCCCTTAAAGTCAAATTTAATATCTACATTTGACAATAGTTAGGACGAATCGCTTTTCATGAAGCTCTGTTGGTACTCTGAGTTCGAGCTTGACCTCCTCCCTTCCTAGCTCCTGGATATGTATTCTGTACCCGTTGCCTGTTTGGTTAATTTAGTCTTCTGTGGCCCTTTTTAAGCTAGTTTTAGCTAATTAACGTTTATTTATTGTTTTATTGTTATTTTTAGATGGATCATAAATGTTAGTTAAATTATTATCTCCAATGTATACATATGCCTTACTTTGTTTTCTTTATTCTAGTCCTGTTACCTCCCTGTGAGGGTTACATGTCACATCTACAACTAAGGTATTCTTGATAAGGTTATAGCGCTGGTTACACCCCTTAATAGTTGTATTTTATTTTATTTTATCCATTTTAGTCATATGTTATTGTTGTTTTTAATTTTTGAATTGTATTTGCGTATCCACACTTTTTAGTACTTATATTCTGTTTTATACTTTTTAAGTACAAGTCTATTTATTAATTATTTATATGATTGATCTTAGTGTATTTATGTTTTTAATTATTTATTTGTTCTTTCCCATTTGTTAACTTTTGATTTTAATTAATTTGTATGTTTCTATGTTTTTAGTACCTACTCCGACAACCCCTGATGAAGGTCTCCGAAACACGGCCTGTGTCGGGTTGTAATAGGTCTTAGATATTAATTAAAGTGTTTTTCCACCTATATCAATTCTATCTGCAATGGACTCAAGGCCACCGCAAAGCACCTCAGCTTTTCGTCTGCTATGACCCCAGTCAACTGGGGTTCCAGTGACAAGCAAACTCTGTCCACTTGGATGGCAGACTGCATTGCCCTCACCTATGAGCAGGCAGGGATCTCACTGGACCACCAGGTCATGGCGCACTGCATCAGTGCCATGGCTACCTCTGTGGCAAATCTGCATTTAGTACCTGTAATGGAAACCTGCCGGGCCACCACCTGGTCTTCGGTCCATACTTTCGCAGCTCACTACTTCCTGGAAAGGGAGTCCTAACAGGACAGCACCTTCGTCTAGGCTGTACTCTGTAATCTATTTGCGGTGTAGGCAACTCCTGCCTTCTGACCCTTCTGTGTTCAGGCTACCGGAATTCTGGTTCTCCGCTGGACACTTGGGCCATGCGAGAGTCTCTCAGTTGGGACTCAACTGCTGCAACTCACGACTCACCTTCTCTAGCCACCATGGCATTTTCTACAGGTTCTTGGTAGCCTGCAGTTGGGGAGTCCTATTTGTGAGTTCCCTGAGAAAGCATAGTTACTCATCTGTAACAGGCATTCTCCGGTGACAGCAGTAATCAGTCCTCAAAACCCTCCCTCCTCCCCTTGGAGTTGCTTCTTTACCGTATTTTATTTTTGCAGTCTTGGCTATGTCACTAGACTGAGGCAGGATTGCATCCTTGGATGGGAAGGGGATGACGCATGTGTGGTGCATCTCCCAAAGGCTTTCTTTGAAAGCTGGGAAGATGCTTTCATGAGGACTCCATCAGTGCCGACTCACCCATATGTGAGAAGTGATTCCTGCTGCCACCGGAGAACACCTGTTACAGGTGAGTAAGTACACTACAGCAATTCAAATTGAAAGAAATATCTCAAAATCGTGAAGATGTATTACAAGTATTTGATAAACTGAAGAGTAGTAAATCACTGGATGGTATACATCCAAAAGTGTTGAAAGAACTGAAATATGAGACTACAGACCTACTATTAATAATCTGTGAACTATCATTAAAATCAACTGTAGTACCAGAAGATTCTTGAATGGCCAACGTAACGCCAATTTTTAAAAGGGTTGTAGGTGTGATCCAGGAAACTACAGACTGGTGAGCCTGATGTCAGTACTGGGCACAGTGGTAGAAACCATTCTAAAGAATACAATTGGGGGTTATTCTGAGACATGTCCATCCCCGCTATTCATGCCGGCAGCAGCCCCCGACTAACTTCACCGCCGGTTGTGCGGGAAGTTTGTCGGGGGCGGGGAAGAGGCAGCCCAGAGGCGGAGAGTAGGCGGTCAGTGGGTGTTGTTTTGTTTTAAAGTTGGGGTGCGGAAGGGGCTGGTTGGGCCAGGGTTTCTTTCCCGCAACCCGACCCTGGAATCGCAGCATTTAAATGGAGCTGCGGTGCCATGGCAACAGGATGCCATGGCACCGTAGCTCCATTTAAATGCCTGACTGAGCTATCTTGGCAGTGCCTGTATGTGCAGGCCGGGACTGAATCACAGTCCCTCCCTGCACGTACAGGCCTGATCGCGATTCTGATCCCTCAGGGCTAGATGTGCCCCGCAAGATCAGAATAGCGATCCCCTTTGTATGTCTGGCTCAGACCGGATGTAAAAAAGGCGATAGCCATGCAGGACAGAATCATGCCCTTACTGAACATGCAGATAGTCATGGTTTAATGGGAGAAAGCCAACATGGCAAAGGAAAGTCTTGTCTCACTAATCTGTTATAGTTTTTGAAGGTATGAATAAACAGACCAAGGTGAGACAGTTGATATAGTATATCTGGATTTTCAGAAAGCATTTGACAAGGTTCCTCATGAGAGACTCTTTGCCAAATTAAAAAGTCATGGGATTGGAGGCAGTGTAATATTGTGGATCAGGAACTGGTTAAAAGATAGAAAGCAGAGAGTAGGGCTAAATGACCAATTTTCTCAATGGAGAAAGGTGAATAGTGGAGTACCCGAGGGATCTATGCTGAGCCCTCTGCTTTTTAACATATTCATAAATGACCTGGACATGGGAAGAATGAGTGAGGTGAATTTGTAGATGACACAAGAGGATTGTGAAAAATTGCAAGAGGACCTTGATAAATTGGACATCCAAATGGCAGATGAAATTTAATGTGGACAAGTGCAAAGTTATGCACCTAGGAAAGAACAACCCAAACTATGATTACACGATGCAAGGTTCCACATTAGGAACTACCGCCCAGGAAACAAATTTAGGTGTCTTTGTGGATAATACATTGAAACCCTCCACTCAGTGTGCAGTGGTGGCCAAGAAAGCAAATAGATTGCTAGGAATCATAAGAAAAGGCCAGTTGGAAAAGATTTTTCAGAAGTTCAACTCTGCGCCAAGTACCTCGGTACCTCAGTGTCCGGGCTACCTTGGAATCCTGTGGCCATGGGTCCTCCAAGGGAAAATCCCCAGAAGTGGAAGACAAAAAGTCAAACTCCTCGAAGACCGCCCAGTCCAGGCCCCGCAATCCGAGATGAGTCTGAGGGATCGGAGAGGGAGCAGCCTCACAAGCTGCCCCAGAAGGAGTCATCGGCAGCTGGTGACCGGTCTCGGAAACCTGAGGCCATCCTTGTCGAAGACTCTCCCTCAACAGAGCCAACACCAGGCCCGAAGCCTTCTGTGCCTGTATCAAAGGCTGTGGAGCCAACTGGCATGGAGACCAGGATGACGTCCTTGGAGCACAGTATATCTGCCCTCAAGGCCCAGCAGTGGGAATTCATGTCCGGTTCCTCTGGTTCATCCGCCCCATCAACTGGACCCTCGGCAATGAGGGCTTCCCCGGAAGTCGAGCCGATCCTTGAGCACCACTGCTTCGAGAGACCCATCAGCAGAGGATGAGATCCCAGTCTCATTTCTCGGGACACTGGTCCTCTCTGGCCAGTGCCTGCGGTTCAGACTGCAGGTCCTCCGGGGGCAGCAGACCTCAAAGCTCGGGCCTCAACCGCAGGAACTGTGGAGCGTTGTACTCTTCCTTGGGCTTTGAGTCAGATTGGGAGACCAAGAATGAGCAGTCCCCAGACACTCAGCGACACCGAGATATGCCTTTGGACCCATCTCTTCCGGTGTCCTAACTGTTCTCTGCCCGAGGCCATCGCCTTCCTCGACTTTGTGAGAGACATGGCTAAGGCATAAGAACATAAGAACATAAGAACATAAGATATGCCATACTGGGTCAGACCAAGGTCCATCAAGCCCAGTATTCTGTTTCCAACAGTGGCCAATCTAGGTCATATGTACCTAGCAGTTTCCCCAAGAGACACAAGTTCCACAATGCTTGTACTGGGTCAAGCATTGATATCTTCGGTCACTTCTTCATAATGGTTTATGGACCTTTCCTCCAGGAACTTGCCAAACCTTTTTTAAACCCAGCTACACTAACAGCCTTTACTACATCCTCCGGTAACAAATTCCAGAGTTTGATTACACGTTGAGTGAAAAAATATTTTCTTTTATTAGTCTTAAATAGTTTACCCTGTAGCTTCATTACATGTCCCCTAGTCTTTCTATATTCTGATAGCGTAAACAATCGATCTACATTTACCCGTTCCACTCCATTCATTAATTTATAGACCTCTATCATATCTCCCCTCAGCCGTCTCTTTTCCAGGTTGAAGAGCCCTAACCTTTTTAGCCTTTCCTCATAGGAGTATCTTTCCATCCCCTTTACCATTTTGGTGGCTCTTCTCTGAACCTTTTCTAAAATCGCTATATCCTTTTTAAGATACGGCGACCAGAATTGCACACAATATTCAAGGTGCGGTCTCACCATGGAACGATATAGAGGCATTATAATATCTTTTGTTTTATTTTCCATTCCTTTCCTTATCATACCTAGCATTCTATTTGCTCTCTTGGCCGCCGCTGCACACTGGGCTGAGGGTTTTAACATGGTATCCACAATGACGCCTAAATCTTTTTCCTGGGTGGTGGTTCCTAATGTGGAACCTTGCATCGTGTAACCATAGTTTGGGTTGTTCTTCCCTAGGTGCATAACCTTGCACTTGTCCACATTAAATTTCATCTGCCATTTTGATGCCCAGTCTTCCAATTTATCAAGATCCTCTTGCAATTTTTCACAATCCTCTTGGGTTTTAACAACTTTAAATAGTTTTGTGTCATCTGCAAATTTGATAACCTCACTCGTTATTCCACTTTCCAGGTCATTTATGAATATGTCAAAAAGCAGCGGACCCAGCACAGATCCCTGGGGTACACCACTATTCACCTTTCTCCATTGGGAAAATTGGCCATTTAGCCCTACCCTCTGCTTTCTATCTTTTAACCAGTTCCTGATCCACAATAGTACACTGCCTCCTATCCCATGACTCTTTAGTTTTGCCAAAAGTCTCTGATGAGGGACCTTGTCAAAGGCTTTCTGAAAGTCCAGATACACAATATCAACCGACTCACCTTTGTCCACCTGTTTATTCACTCCTTCAAAAAACATAACAGATTAGTAAGACAAGATCTTCCTTGTCTAAAGCCATGTTGGCTGTCTCCCATTAGGTCGTGACTATCTACATGCTGAGTAATTTTATTCTTTATGATGGTTTCTACCATTTTTCCCGGTATTGACGTCAGGCTCACCGGTCTGTAGTTTCCCGGATCACCCCTGGAACCCTTTTTAAAAATTGGTGTTACATTGGCGATCCTCCAATCTTCAGGTATTAGAGATGATTTTAATGATAGTTCACAGATTACTAATAGCAGGTCTGCAATCTCATATTTCAGTTCTTTCAAACACCCTTGGATGTATACCATCCGGCCCAGGTGATTTGCTACTCTTCAGTTTATCTAATAGTTGTAAGACATCTTCCCGATGTATCGATATTTCCTTCAATTCTTCCGCACCTTTAAATACCACTTCAGTCATGGGTAACATCCCTACATCTTCCTCAGTAAAGACTGAAGCAAAGAATTCATTCAGTCTCTCCGCTATCGCCTTGTCGCCTCTTAGTGCTCCTTTAACCCCTTTATCATCTAATGGACCAACTGACTCTCTCACAGGTTTTTTGCTACGAATGTACTTGAAAAGGTCTTTATTTCGTGTTTTTGCTTCCGCAGCAAGCTTCTTCTCAAATTCTCTTTTTGCCTGCCTTATCAATGCCTTGCATTTGACTTGCCAGTGCTTGTGCTGTTTCCAGGTTTCGTCATTTGGCTCTTTTTTCCATTTCCTGAAAGATGGTTTTTTGGCAACAACAGCCTCTCTGACCTCACCTTTAAACCATGCTGGCAGTTTTTTGGACTTCCTTCCACTTTTCTTAAAGCGTGGAATACAGCTGGTCTGGGCTTCCAAGATAGTATTTTTCAACAACATCCAAGCTTGATGTACGTCTTTAACCTTTGCAACTGCTCCTTTTAGTTTTTTCTTAACTGTTTTCCTCATTTTATCATAGTCTTCCTTTCGAAAGTTAAAGGGTAGTACTGTGGATTTCCTTACTATCCCTCCTCCACTAATTAAATCAAAGGCGATCATGCTATGATCACTACTGCCAAGTGGCCCCAACACCCTTATCTCTTGCACTAGATCTGGTGTTCCACTAAGGACTAGGTCTAATATGGCTTCCCCTCTGGTCGGTTCATGAACCATCTGCTCCAAGAAGCAGTCATTTATTTCATCTAGGAACTTTATCTCCCTAGCATGTCCTGCTGTGACACTGACCCAGTCGATGCCGGGGTAATTGAAATCACCCATTATTATTACTGCACTGTAACTTTTGCTAGCTTCCTTGATTTCTTTGAGCATTTCATCATCCATTTGTTCATTCTGGCCAGGCGGACGATAGTACACCCCCACTGCCATCGCCTTCCCCTTTTTTACATGGAATTTCAATCCATAGAGATTCTACAGCAAATTTTGTTTCTTGCAAAACTTTAATCCTTTCTGACTCAATGCCCTCTCTAACATAGAGCGCAACCCCTCCACCAATTTGATCAGCTCTATCATTACGATATAGTTTGTACCCAGGTATCACAGTGTCCCACTGGTTGTCCTCCTTCCACCATGTCTCTGATATTCCAATCATATCTAACCTCTCGTTTAGTGCTATATATTCTAACTCTCCCATCTTGTTTTTTAGACTTCTAGCATTTGCATACAAGCATTTTAGAGACTGTATTTTATTCATATTAATTTGGCTATTGGTAGACATGGGTAATTTGGGATCTTTAAGCTCTGTCTGCTCCATACTCGAGGGCATTTGGGCTACTTTACTCTTTTTTGGAACCTCTCTGCTTTTTGTAATATCCTTCAAGGATACATTCTTCCGAACCATGCGCTCTTGGGCGACTGTCGGTTTTCCCCTATTATCTATTCGAGAGCGAAGTGGAGGAGGACCCCCACACAGAGGAACTGGAGATTCCCCACTACAAGGCCCTCCCCCCCCCGAAGGAGGCCCTCACAGTGCCTGTCCCTCCAGTCCTTGAGCTCCTCCTCCTCCATATGTGGGAAACACCACCATCTGTGCCTATAGTAAGCAGATGGCTCGACTCCATGCACCGATTCCACCAAAGCCCCAGGTTCCAGAAAACCCAACTCCTCCACATTGAGTCATTGAGACTCAAAGCCAAAAGACCCATTCCTCAGTGTCAACACCCTCGGCCAAAATGCCTTTCAGGGCTCGAAGCTTGTGTGCCGAGTCTAATCCTACCAATTATACATAGGCATATATCTCAAGGAGCTGGTGAGGGAGCTTGCCGTTCAGCAGGCCTTGATGGGGAACCTCTAACCAGTGGTTCAAGTCGCTGGCCTCAGCAGTCAAGGAGTGCTGAAGTTCTTATCTAGAGCAGTATAAGACAGCTTCTTGTCCTCAGCCAGAGTAGCTGCCACGGGCATCAGGACCTGATGCTAGGCCTGGCTGCAGTTGTCTGACCTCGAGCAATGGGTTCAGGACAAATTCATTGATGTCCCCTGTATCGGAGACAATCTCTTCAGGAAACCCATGGCAGACAAAGCGGCTGAAATAGAGATCGAGTTCCTGGCAAAGATCAGACTCACTAAAAAGACGTTTCTGCATCCTCATAAGAAGGCCCGTGGGAAGAAGCCCTTTTTTCCCGAGGAAAAAGGGGATTTTTGGCAATGCCCCACAGTTTCAAGCCTTCACTTCTCCGCAGCAAGGCCAACAGCAGAAGGGGAAGGACACAGCCTCCGCAAGCAGAAGACCCTCAAGACCCAGGCATTGGCCCTAGCCCAGCCTGGAGGGCGTTTTTGACTCCTTGGGCATGATCTCCTCACCCCTAGGAGGTCCCCTGCAGCCCAGAGGGGTGGGGTGGGGCATCTGACCCTGGGTACTGCAAGTTGTCAGGGAGGGTTACCTCCTCCACCTGCAACAGATGCCACCCTCTTACTTTTCAGGTGAGCCTGTCAGGCCTCTCCTTCACCAGACTCTGCTCCTTACAGAGCTCACAGGCCTTCTCAAGGACAAGGCAGTAGGGCAGTAGAGCCAATGCCCAAACACCTTCAGGGCAAAGGCTTCTACTGCAGATATTTCCTCATTCCAAAGTGGACAGGGGGCTTCAGGCCCATCCTTGACCTGCGGGACCTGAACAGATTCCTGGTGAGGGAGAAGTTCAAGATGCTTTCCCTTGGAACACTGCTGTCATACCTTTAGCTATGCTCCTTATCTTTATCTTTATTAAAACACTTGATAGACCGCTATGGCCAAGGCATTAAGCGGTGTACAATAAAAATAAAAGTCCACTTTGTAGGGTATAGAAAAGAACGCCATAACTAACAGGAAAGCAAAGTCGGGAGAGGACATAAAAGTAAACAAGAGAGGGAACTAAGACATAAGACAATACAAGTTAACTGTTAAAAAATATTATAAAAACTACATACAATATAAAACTTGTTAAAATTGTTACGAGGACTACATACAGTAATTAAACCAAACTGATAAACAAATGACAAGGACAACATATCTTAGGAGTGGGAACCAGAGGGAAGGTTGAAGGCTTGTTGGAACAGGTGAGTCTTGAGTAGTGATTTGAAGTGCAGATAGGAAGATTCTAGACGGAGTGTAGATGGCAGGCTGTTCCACAGGAGAGGACCCAAGAAGAAAAATGCCGAGTGTCGGGTCTGCTCTAGGTGTGCTCGTGAAGGGGCGGGCAGAGCTAAACGGTTGGCGTGAAGGGAACGAAGCTGGCGGTATGGGGTGTGGAGGGAGATGAGGTCAGCCAGATAAGTTGGTTCACCCGTGTGGATGGCACGGTGAAGTAGAATAAGAAATTTATAGTGATACCGAAACCGGAGGGGTAACCAATGAAATTGAAGGAGAAGGGGAGTGACATGTTCAAAGCGGTGAGAAAAGGTGATAAGTCGAACAGCGGTATTTTGGACGGACTGAAGTCTTTGAAGTTGATATTTGGGAAGATTTGCTAGAAAAACGTTACAATAGTCTAATCTACTCATGACGAGTGCCAATACCAAAGTGACCAATGAAGCAGAAGGTAAAACTGAACGGACAGCCCTAATCTGACGCAAAGACAAAAAAGAACGGCGAGTGAGAGATGTGTAAATGGAAAGAAAGAGTGGAGTCAAGAATAACACCCAGGTAGCGGAAAGAAGAAACCAGGGGGACCTTAGACCTGAAGGATACTTATACTCACATCCTGATCCATCCCAGCCACTGCAAATACTTATGGTTCATGGTGGGAGGAGATCACTACCAGTACAGGGTGCTACCCTTTGGACTAACTTCCTCGCCAAGGGTCTTCACCAAGTACACAGCGGTAGTTGCAGCCCACCTTTGTCTCCAAGGAGCCTTCGTCTTCCCTTACCTGGATGACTGGCTCATAAGGGTGGGCACATCTCCAGAGGTGCAACACACCACCGAGCGACTATACACGCTCTGCAGCACCTGGGGTTCATCATCAACTACCCCAAGTACCACCTCTTCCCGGCTCAATGCCTGGAGTTCATAGAGGCTCAGCTAGACACCCTCAAGGCCAAGGACTTCCTCTTCTGAGGAGGACAGAACACCTCAGTGTGCTAGCTGCAAAGGTGCAGCACCACCAGTCCATGCCCACCCAACCTCTCCTTCGCCTGCTGGGCTACATGACCTCCATGGTCCACTTGACCCCATAAACTCACCTACATATGAGGGCGGCTCAGTGGTGCCTCCACTCCCAGTGGACACAAGCCATGGGCAGGCTGGCTTCGAGAAAGGATAAGAGGGATCCATCACCTGGCAGACTCCCTCGACTGGTAGCAGTTCCCCCACCACCTTCAGGCCAGGATGCCCTACCAGGCACTTACCCCCCAAAGAGTCCTAACCACAGACGCCTCCCTGCTGGGTTGGGGAGCTCACTGCAAGGATCTCTGCACACAAGGCAGTTGGTCCCAGGCAGAAGGCCAGTTGCAGATCAACCTTCTGGAGTTCTGGGCAATATTTCTGGCTCTCTGAGCCTTTCACCACAGGCTTCAGCACCAGTCGGTGCTGGTCCAGATGGATCAAGTCGCAAGCAGGGAAGCATGGGTCTTACTCCCTCTGCCAGGAGGCTGTGGCCCTCTGCTCATATGCATCACACAATGGGATGCTCCTGCAGACAGTCTACCTCCCAGGCCAGCAGAATGCCCTGACAGACAAGCTGAGCAGAGTTCTCCAGCCACACAAGTGACGTCTGGACCCCAGAGTGGCCTCTCAGCTTTTCCGGCTCTGGGGAATCCTCCTAGTAGACCTGTTCATCAACCCAGACCACACACAATTGCCCAGATTCTGCTCCCACCAGTCACACCCATCCTGGGTGGTGGCGGATGTATTCCTCATTCCATGGATAGAATGTCTTCTCTATGCCTTCCTGCCAACGCCACTGGTCGCCAGGACCCTCTTCAAGGTCCAGAGTGACACAGCGTCACTGATATTGATAGCCCCAGGTGGCCCAGGTAACCTTTGTTCCCGCTAATTCTCCGCCTATCAGAAGTGTTTCCGATTCCCTTGGGCCATGCCCCAGGACATGTCACAGGAGGAGGGCTCTCTCCTGCACACCAACCTGGGGACTCTACCATTCATGGCCTGGCTGCTGAAAGGATAGCTCTCGCTCACTTTGACCTTCCACGAGATGTGGAGATCTTTCTTGTCTCCTGCAAGGCCTCCACAAGAAGGACATATGCCTTTAAGTGGTGCCATTTTTTGGCGTGGTGTGCAGAGAGATGGGCAAACCCATTCTCCTGCTAAGTGCAGCTGGTACTCCAGTACCTACTTCACCTCTCCCAGGTGGGACTGAAATCTAACTCAGTCAGGGTGCACCTGAGCGCTATCGTGGCACACAACCACTCCGTTGAGGGAAAACCACTCTCAGCTCAGCCCCTCATTTCTCACTTTTGGTGAGGCCTTATGCTGTCTAAGCCCCCCATCTGCCCACCACTGGCGGAGTGGGATCTCAATGTGGTACTCTCACAACTCACTAAGCCATCGTTTGAGCCATTGGCTACCTGCCACTTGTGGTATCTCTTCTGGAAGGTTGTCTTTCTCGTGGCACTCATGTCAGCTTGCAGGGTTAGCGAGCTCCAGGCTCAGATGGCAGAGCCTCCCTACATGAGGTTCTACATGAACAGGGTGGTGCTCTGCACATGCCCCATGTTTCAGCCAAAGGTGGTGTCCCCTTTCCACCTCAGTCAGGGGGTGGTGCTCCCCATCTTCTTCTCAAGGCCTCATGCCGTTCGCCATAGTCTGGATTGCAAGAGGGTCCTGTCCTTCTATTGCAAGAGGGTCCTGTCCTTCTATCTGCAATGGGCAGTCCAACAAATGAGGCACAAAATCACGTGGTAGCAAACACACAGTCCAAAACGTGATATAGGTGGAAAAACACTTTAATTAATATCTAAGACCTATTACAACCCGACACAGGCCATGTTTCAGAGACCTTCATCAGGGGTTGTCGGAGTAGGTACTAAAAACATAGAAACATACAAATTAATTAAAATCAAAAGTTAACAAATGGGAAAGAAAAAATAAATAAAAACATAAATACACTAAGATCAATCATATAAATAACACAGGTACACTAAAAAAATTTTTTTTTAAACTGCCTCTAATGTTTCGATTGATTTTTACGTTTTTTGGTGCGCTGAATCCAAATCTGGTAACCAATTTGCTCCATCACGTACAGATTTTTTGCTACATTGGGTTAGCAGTTTGAGGTGAACGTTTCAGATTGAGTGCGATCGAGATAAAAGTTTCTTGGATGAATTCTTTATACTAATTGTTTAGTAGTTATTCAAATAAGAATAAAGAAAATTGTAACAAGGCAGCACATAAGAATAGAGTAATGTCAACAAAACACACTGTGATGGTAGCAAAATTGTCTGCACTTAAAACAGCCACATACATGTGCACAAACATTGAGCATATAAGAGCGAGGTTAGACACAAAGCAAAGCAAAGAAATGTGCAAAAAATGTTGTACAGGTATGTATGTAAGAATAGAAAACGCAAACCGCACCATTGCAATACATGAAGACAAACACCCGATGGTGTGAAAATAAAATTCTAATAAATGAGATCCGACACTGTGGTAATAACTAGCAAATTTTTATTTCAAAGTTTAGTAAAACCACGATATTTGTCAACACAGTTTAGATTTTAAAGTCATTCTTGGGTCAATCAATCTCCTGGTGGGCCCGTTTCTTCTTCCCCCGAATGCTTCTCTTGGTGCGCTGCTTGGCGTATTTTTCATCTTGGGTTTCCCGCAGCAGCAACCAGCAGAAATCAGCCATCATAGTGGTGTTCCATCTTCCTTGGTACCTTCTCTCTGCGTTCTTGATGTCCTGGTGAAACCTTTCACCTTGTTCTTCACTGTACGCCCCCAAGTTTTCGGGAAAGTAGTTCACATGGGAGTGCAAGAAATGGACTTTCAGGCTCATGATACAGCCTTGTTCTTTGAAGGCATTGAGCATCCTGGCAACAATATCCTTATAGTTCTCATCCTGCCTGTTCCCCAAGAATTTGAGAACATCCTTGAAGGAATCCCAGGCTTCTTTTTCCTTCTCAGACATCGTTTCAGCGAATGCTCCATCTGAAATGAGTTTCCTTATATCAGGGCCAACAAACACTCCTTCCTTTAGCTTTGCTTCAGAAAGTCGGGGGAACTTTGAGCAAAGGTACCGAAAGCACTCACCATCTTTTGGAAGGGACTTGATGAATTGCTTAATGAGACCCAACTTAATGTGGAGAGGTGGTAATAGAATTTCATCACGAGGTACCAAGCTCTCATGAAGAACATTTTTCTCACCAGGTCTCAAATACTCCCGAATTGGCCAGTATTTTTTCCCCCAGTGTAGGTCGCGGGCCCGGCTATCCCACAAGCAAAGGGAAGCAGGGATATTTGGTGAAACCGGATTGCTGCCCTAATAGCATGGATAGAATTTTAAAGTCTCCACAAATCATCCACTTATGCTCATCATAACGAATCTTCTGAAGAATCAGGGCCAAATTCTCATATTTTTCTTGTTGAATAACAGAGTGAGCAATAGGAACTGAAGCGAATGTGTTGCCATTATGAAGAAGAACACCTTTTATGCTGTCTTTTGACGAATCAATGAACAGCCGCCATTCAGCAGGATCATACTTGAGTTTAAACTTTTCCATCACTCCGTATATATCGTTGCAAAATACCAAATCTTCCTCTTTGCTGAAATACTTCAAAAATTGTGTCTCGCGGTTGCGGTACCAATAAAAAGTTGTTCCTGGTGACAATAGATTTTTCTGTTTAAGCCGAGAACCTAGCAGTTGGGCAGCATCTTTTGGGAGTCCTAAATCCCGAACTAAATCATTCAATTCAGCTTGAGAGAAAAGTTCAGGTTTCGGATCTGGTTCAGTTTCAAACTCGGAAGTACTGGACTCATCGGGAAAAGCCATCTGATGAGTCTCATCATGATCAGAACCGTCCACACAAATATGATCCAAAGATTTTGGTGGTTCAGGCACAGGTACTTCGTTGCTATGAGGCATAGGCCTAATTGCTGAGGGAAGGTTGGGGTAACTTATTACATTCTTATTTTTTAAGTTGTATCCCTTCACAATGCAAGAGCAAAAATAGCAGTCACTGCTGTGGTCTCTTTGTTCACGCCACATCATAGGTATTCTGAAACGAAATGCTTGTTTTTTACCTTTCATCCATAAGCGTAGATCTTCCTCACATGTCTTGCACACTTTGTGAGGAGCCCACGGTTTGTCTTGATCGCCTAACTTCAAACCGAAATAGGCGAAATATACTTTTTTAATAAATGCAGAAATGTTCCTCTGCCGCTTTTTCACGGTATATTCCCCACAAATAAAACAAAAACTGTCCGGAGAGTTGACGCAACCTCTGGCTCTGTGAGCCATCACAAATACACAGCACTGCAAACTACAACTGTAGTGAACCACTTCGGAATAAAGCTGGATTACGACTGAGCAAACAAAAGGTAATAATGACCTTGCAAGAAACTGAAATTTGACAGGAACGTTCATGTCGCAACCACCGTGTTTGAGCGAGCGAACGAGGCGAGGCGAACAGGAAAGAACATGCGCCAGCGTGAGTACTGGATTTAGCCCCCCGCCTCCCAATTGTCCTGTTAATGTATAAAATGAATACAAAACACTCTAAAATATCATGAGGGAGTGTTTCTAGTTAGTTAACCATTACAACCTCTATTTTGGGCCAAGAAAATAAACTGCAGTCGGCTAAAAAGAAATTATGTGAACATTCCTTATATGGGTAAGAAATCTAATTTTGCAAGAAAACGTGACGTGATGGAACATTTTGGATATTTTTCCTGGATTCAGCACCCCAAAATCTATAGGAATCAGTTGCAAAACTGGAGGCAGTTTTTTGGTAGTGTACCTGTGTAATTAATAAATAGACTTGTACTTAAAAAGTATAAAACAGAATATAAGTACTAAAAAGTGTGGATACGCAAATACAATTCAAAAATTAAAAACAACAATAACATATGACTAAAATGGATAAAATAAAATAAAATACAACTATTAAGGGGTGTAACCAGCGCTATAACCTTATCAAGAATACCTTAGTTGTAGATGTGACATGTAACCCTCACAGGGAGGTAACAGAACTAGAATAAAGAAAACAAAGTAAGGCATATGTATACATTGGAGATAATAATTTATCTAACATTTATGATCCATCTAAAAATAACAATAAAACAATAAATAAACATTAATTAGCTAAAACTAGCTTAAAAAGGGCCACAGAAGACTAAATTAACCAAACAGGCAACGGGTACAGAATACATATCCAGGAGCTAGGAAGGGAGGAGGTCAAGCTCGAACTCAGAGTACCAACAGAGCTTCACGAAAAGCGATTCGTCCTAACTATTGTCAAATGTAGATATTAAATTTGACTTTAAGGGAAGATGCCAAATTTAATTCACTTCAAGACACTTCCATGTGGAAAATCATCACTAATAAAGAATAAATAGTGAAAATGAAACTAGTCCGAACAGATACATTTTAAGTAGTAAATATGGCCAAGAATAGCAGAGTAGACCAAAGGGAACCGCATAAAAATGTGTGTAGAGAGAAGTCTAAAACGATGTGAACTACCTACTTTACATTTAAAAAGTCTAGATAATGCAAAAAAACCGGCGGTATTGTAAATCACATCCCACTTACCAATATGAATCACTGACATATATTTTTGCTTTTCAAAACAAACAATGTGTTGTTTGATCTGCCAAAGACAGCTTCTAACTAAAAAACGCCGACACATGCGCAAACCTTATAGGCATTGTGTAAAGCGGGAAACAAAGGGGCGTGGCGAAGGCGGGGTCAAATCTTTCAACCAATCAGTAAAACTCAACTTTGATATGGAAAACATTAAGATATTTAATCTAAAAGACCCGCAGAAAAATATTTGAAAAGAATAATTAAAAGGAATAATACAAATAGTGTGTTGAAACCAGGCAGTCCCTTGTCCGATAGACTAGAGAAACAAAAAACCGGGAAACGCCGACACATACGCAAGCATAGAAATCCTTGTGAGGAACGGGACACACAGAAACAGAATGAAACCGAAGTCAAATTCTCACAGGCAAAACAGTATAACTCAAGACGTGTGTAGAAATGCTAATGTGATAAATCTATGAGAAATGTACATAGAAATGGCAGTATCTTGACATATATCAATGATCTTCATCTACAGAATTACCTTTAAAAGACTACATTAAAAAATAATAAATAATAAAAATTAATAAATAGATAAGAACTACTAATAAAAAATGGTAGATTGTATGTGAACTTAAGAGGAATAGTTGTACATCTTTATGAGTGGACCTCATGTAAAAGAACCAATCTCCATGGGTACAGTCAATAGTAGCAAAAGTAAAAAATCACAGGAGTTAAATGGAACAACCCACTGAACTGAGATGTGAAACATCCTTAAAAACCACCAAATGTAGAAGGAACAATCTGCTACATGGAAAATGATTGTAATCCAAATTCATTATGTCACAGGTTTATTGAAACATAGCTGAAGAGAATAAAGCACAAGACCAGAAGGGGGTCGGGAAACCATCGATTATAAAAAGACAGAAAAATCTTGATCTAGATTAAGACCATTGGGAGCCAGAGTATCTAATAGAAATATATACCTCTGTTCTAACCTAAGGATCGTTTTATTAATATCCCCCCCCTCGCCAGTTGGGTTTCACTTGCTTTATAACAAAAAATTTTAAATCAGTGACTTTATGTTGAAACGTTTGCCAGTGGGAAACCAAAGGTTTATCTTCTACATTCCTTCTGATGCAGCTCTTGTGCTCCATAATCCTAATTTTGATTTTACGGGTGGTTTTGCCTACATAGAGCAATCTGCAAGGGCACTGTATCACATAGATCGCATTATGTGTTTCGCAATTGGCAAAATCATTAATAGGAAACTTCTTATGTGTAGTCGGGTGAATAAATATATTTTTAACAGGTAAAAACGTTCAGACAGATAGAACACCTTCCACATTGGAATTGACCTTTATATTGAATCAAGAGTTTTTTCTCTGTGAGTGCTGAAGGTACAAGAAGATTGCGAAGATTTATATTGCGCTTATGTGCAACAATGAGATTTTGATCTTGGAAGGCCGGCAGAGACTGAAGAATATGCCATTCCTTCTTAAGGATATCGGTTATCTTTGCCGAGAATTGGGAGTAAAGGAGGGGACATACTAGCCCCTTATTAAGTTTCTTCTCCTTAGGTTTCAAAAGTGATTCTCGCGATGTGTTTTTGGCTCTTCTATATGCGGATTCGACATACTTAATAGGGTATCTTTTCTCAAGAAAACGTTTCTTCATATCTATCGCCTCTCTTTCAAAATCATGTGGGTCGGAGCACACCCTTCTGGCCCTAAGAAACTGGCTCACAGGAAGATTGTTCTTCAAGGATAAATTATGGAAACTATTGTAATGTAAAAAGTGATTCTTATCAGTAGGCTTCTTATAAAGTGTCGTTGAATAACCAAATTCTTCTTTTCGGATCAAAAGGTCTAAATATGGAATTCTATAGAAATTATAGGTTAACTGAAACCGTAAGTTGGTATCTAACTGATTAATCCATACATTAAACTGTCCTAAAAGTTCCTCTGTACCTTTCCAAAGTATCAAGATATCGTCTATGTACCTTATCCATAAAGCCACATTATCTTGAAATGGATGCTTTTTCAAGAAACTCTCTTCAAAGTTGTACATGTACAGATTGGCCACATCCGGGGCCATGGCTGACCCCATGGCCACACCTTTGATTTGCTTATAAAATAAATCTCTAAAACAGAAGAAATTCTCAAACAGCACTATCTGTGCCAAGGAGAAAAGAAAAGTGGTAGGAATCCGTCGTTGTTCTGTACGTTTCAAAAAATAGTATGTAATGATTTCTAAAGCTTCTTTCTGAGGTACATTAGTGTAAAGCGACTCGACGTCAAGGGTCACTAGGATAATATCTGCGGTACAAGTATTAAAAGTAGATAAAATCTCTATAACGTGCGCCGAATCTCGTACGTAGGACCACATATCTTTGATAAATGGACCTAAGAAAATATCTAAAAATTTCGAAAGGGGTTCTAGGATTGAACCAATAGATGATACGATTGGACGCCCTGGTGGTTTCTCTAGACACTTGTGGATCTTAGGCAAGATATAAATGGTGGGAATTACTGGTGCTTCAACAATAAGGAAATCTCTTTCTTTTTTCGTGATGTAACCTATCTCAAAGTCAATAATGACAAGATTATCTATTATTCTCTTAATGTCAGCATTCTGATTCCTATCTAATCTCTGGTAAAAAGTCTTGTCGTTCAGTTGTCTATTAACCTCATGTATATAGTCTTGCTTATCTAAAACCACAACTACACCACCCTTATCTGCAGGTTTTATAATAATCTGATTATTTTTCTGAAGGGATAGAATGGCTAATCTCTCTCCCTGGGAAATATTTTGATAAGAAGGTGATGCATCTTTAGTAACCTCTAAAACTTGTTTAAGAACTATTTTTTCGAATGCTTCTAAAATGGAATCTGTTTTTTGGGGTGGTAACCAGGTGGATTTTTTGCTGATGACCGAAATATCACAAGACTCTTGTGATTGTTCTGAAAAAAATTGTTTAATCCTTAGTTTCCTGAAGAATTTGTAAAGGTCTACACGTATCTCAAAGGTATCTGCCTTGTTTTTGGGAACAAACATTAGTCCTCTACTAAGGATGGATTCTTCATCTTTAGTAAGGGTATATTGAGAGATATTAATGACGTTGTTAAAATTATTGGACATGGCCTGGTCTATTGGTATCTCCTCTCTTCTGAGTGGTCTATATTCCAGTGACTCCTCCCTCTCCCTCTGCCTCGGCCACGGCCTCTGAAAAACTGGCCTTGACCTCTGCGGTGTGAATCTTGGCCATACTGCACACCATGATCCTGTTCTGAGTCTCTGTCTGTTTTCTTTTTCCATGGACGGGTATGCGAGCTCTCGCGACCTCCTCCCTTCCAAAGTGCATCCATATTGAAAAAAGGCTCATTAGGGGTTTCTGGACCGTGATCTTCTCTATCTTTCCTTACTCTTTGAGATCTATTAGATTCTTTTGTAGAAAAAAGAGAAGCAGAATTATCAAAATCCCCAGACCCGCTTCTGCTCCGTTTCTTCCTTTGTTCTAGGGGACCATCACTATTTCTTTCATCTGCTACACTTTCTTTGCGATCAAAAATGGTGGTCCTTTTTTTGAAACAAAATCTATCATTATCGATTTTTTTACTCTAATGGTATACATAGCCCACTCTATAGTCTTCTTCATCCCTTTTGAACTTATCTATTTTGATATTCTTAATATCTTGTTTAAAATGTTGTATATTCTTCTGATGGTCTGCAAGGACCTTATCAAATTGCTTGTCACATCCCCTAAGTATAGTCAACTTTTCATCTATCTCTGATTTTAAAATTTCTGATTTTTTTTAGCAGTAGTGATTAAAAGGATCATAAGATCCAATGAACATTTATTAAGTATCGCGTTCCAGCACTTGATAAAACCTTCTTCTGTAGTATACAGTCCTGGTGCCTTGTTCATTCGTAACCCTCTCGGGATAATCTTCGATCTGCAGCATTCCAGGAGGTATGCTGAATGCATTTGTTCTTTCACCATTCTTTTCGTTAGCTCAACCACTTTTTCCCATTTGTTCCATGGATCATCTATATCGTCGTCATTGGAATCTATAAGGGATTCTTGTGGTGTGAGCTTATCAAGAGCATCTTCCCCAAAGCTCAAAATGTCTTTCCACGGGGAGAACATGCCGAAGCCAGGGGCAGTCCAACAAATGAGGCACAAAATCACGTGGTAGCAAACACACAGTCCAAAACGTGATATAGGTGGAAAAACACTTTAATTAATATCTAAGACCTATTACAACCCGACACAGGCCGTGTTTCAGAGACCTTCATCAGGGGTTGTCGGAGTAGGTGCTAAAAACATAGAAACATACAAATTAATTAAAATCAAAAGTTAACAAATGGGAAAGAAAAAATAAATAATTAAAAACATAAATACACTAAGATCAATCATATAAATAATTAATAAATAGACTTGTACGTAAAAAGTATAAAACAGAATATAAGTACTAAAAAGTGTGGATACGCAAATACAATTCAAAAATTAAAAACAACAATAACATATGACTAAAATGGATAAAATAAAATACAACTATTAAGGGGTGTAACCAGCGCTATAACCTTATCAAGAATACCTTAGTTGTAGATGTGACATGTAACCCTCACAGGGAGGTAACAGGACTAGAATAAAGAAAACAAAGTAAGGCACATGTATACATTGGAGATAATAATTTAACTAACATTTATGATCCATCTAAAAGTAACAATAAAACAATAAATAAACGTTAATTAGCTAAAACTAGCTTTAAAAGGGCCACAGAAGACTAAATTAACCAAACAGGCAACGGGTACAGAATACATATCCAGGAGCTAGGAAGGGAGGAGGTCAAGCTCGAACTCAGAGTACCAACGGAGCTTCACGAAAAGCGATTCGTCCTAACTATTGTCAAATGTAGATATTAAATTTGACTTTAAGGGAAGATGCCAAATTTAATTCACTTCAAGACACTTACATGTGGAAAATCATCACTAATAAAGAATAATAAATAGTGAAAATGAAACTAGTCCGAACAGATACATTTTAAGTAGTAAATATGGCCAAGAATAGCAGAGTAGACCAAAGGGAACCGCATAAAAATGTGTGTAGAGAGAAGTCTAAAATGATGTGAACTACCTACTTTACATTTAAAAAGTCTAGATAATGCAAAAAAAACGGCGGTATTGTAAATCACATCCCACTTACCAATATGGATCACTGTCATATATTTTTGCTTTTCAAAACAAACAATGTGTTTGTTTGATCTGCCAAAGACAGTTTCTAACTAAAAAACGCCGACACATGCGCAAACCTTATAGGCATTGTGTAAAGCGGGAAACAAAGGGGCGTGGTGAAGGCGGGGTCAAATCTTTCAACCAATCAGTAAAACTCAACTTTGATATGGAAAACATTAAGATATTTAATCTAAAAGACCCACAGAAAAATATTTGAAAAGAATAATAAAAAGGAATAATACAAACAGTGTGTTGAAACCAGCAGTCCCTTGTCCGATAGACTAGAGAAACAAAAAACCGGGAAACGCCGACACATACGCAAGCATAGAAATCCTTGTGAGGAACGGGACACACAGAAACAGAATAAAACCGAAGTCAAATTCTCACAGGCAAAACAGTATAACTCAAGACGTGTGTAGAAACGCTAATGTGATAAATCTATGAGAAATGTACATAGAAATGGCAGTATCTTGACATATATCAATGATCTTCATTTACAGAATTACCTTTAAAAGACTACGTTAAAAAACAATAAATAATAAAAATTAATAAATAGATAAGAACTACTAATAAAAAAAAATGGTAGATTGTATGTGAACTTAAGAGGAATAGTTGTACATCTTTATGAGTGGACCTCATGTAAAAGAACCAATCTCCATGATTTTCCACATGGAAGTGTCTTGAAGTGAATTAAGTTTGGTATCTTCCCTTAAAGTCAAATTTAATATCTACATTTGACAATAGTTAGGACGAATCGCTTTTCATGAAGCTCTGTTGGTACTCTGAGTTCGAGCTTGACCTCCTCCCTTCCTAGCTCCTGGATATGTATTCTGTACCCGTTGCCTGTTTGGTTAATTTAGTCTTCTGTGGCCCTTTTTAAGCTAGTTTTAGCTAATTAACGTTTATTTATTGTTTTATTGTTATTTTTAGATGGATCATAAATGTTAGTTAAATTATTATCTCCAATGTATACATATGCCTTACTTTGTTTTCTTTATTCTAGTCCTGTTACCTCCCTGTGAGGGTTACATGTCACATCTACAACTAAGGTATTCTTGATAAGGTTATAGCGCTGGTTACACCCCTTAATAGTTGTATTTTATTTTATTTTATCCATTTTAGTCATATGTTATTGTTGTTTTTAATTTTTGAATTGTATTTGCGTATCCACACTTTTTAGTACTTATATTCTGTTTTATACTTTTTAAGTACAAGTCTATTTATTAATTATTTATATGATTGATCTTAGTGTATTTATGTTTTTAATTATTTATTTGTTCTTTCCCATTTGTTAACTTTTGATTTTAATTAATTTGTATGTTTCTATGTTTTTAGTACCTACTCCGACAACCCCTGATGAAGGTCTCCGAAACACGGCCTGTGTCGGGTTGTAATAGGTCTTAGATATTAATTAAAGTGTTTTTCCACCTATATCAATTCTATCTGCAATGGACTCAAGGCCACCGCAAAGCACCTCAGCTTTTCGTCTGCTATGACCCCAGTCAACTGGGGTTCCAGTGACAAGCAAACTCTGTCCACTTGGATGGCAGACTGCATTGCCCTCACCTATGAGCAGGCAGGGATCTCACTGGACCACCAGGTCATGGCGCACTGCATCAGTGCCATGGCTACCTCTGTGGCAAATCTGCATTTAGTACCTGTAATGGAAACCTGCCGGGCCACCACCTGGTCTTCGGTCCATACTTTCGCAGCTCACTACTTCCTGGAAAGGGAGTCCTAACAGGACAGCACCTTCGTCTAGGCTGTACTCTGTAATCTATTTGCGGTGTAGGCAACTCCTGCCTTCTGACCCTTCTGTGTTCAGGCTACCGGAATTCTGGTTCTCCGCTGGACACTTGGGCCATGCGAGAGTCTCTCAGTTGGGACTCAACTGCTGCAACTCACGACTCACCTTCTCTAGCCACCATGGCATTTTCTACAGGTTCTTGGTAGCCTGTAGTTGGGGAGTCCTATTTGTGAGTTCCCTGAGAAAGCATAGTTACTCATCTGTAACAGGCATTCTCCGGTGACAGCAGTAATCAGTCCTCAAAACCCTCCCTCCTCCCCTTGGAGTTGCTTCTTTACCGTATTTTATTTTTTGCAGTCTTGGCTATGTCACTAGACTGAGGCAGGATTGCATCCTTGGATGGGAAGGGGATGACGCATGTGTGGTGCATCTCCCAAAGGCTTTCTTTGAAAGCTGGGAAGATGCTTTCATGAGGACTCCATCAGTGCCGACTCACCCATATGTGAGAAGTGATTCCTGCTGCCACCGGAGAACACCTGTTACAGGTGAGTAAGTACACTACAGCAATTCAAATTGAAAGAAATATCTCAAAATCGTGAAGATGTATTACAAGTATTTGATAAACTGAAGAGTAGTAAATCACTGGATGGTATACATCCAAAAGTGTTGAAAGAACTGAAATATGAGACTACAGACCTACTATTAATAATCTGTGAACTATCATTAAAATCAACTGTAGTACCAGAAGATTCTTGAATGGCCAACGTAACGCCAATTTTTAAAAGGGTTGTAGGTGTGATCCAGGAAACTACAGACTGGTGAGCCTGATGTCAGTACTGGGCACAGTGGTAGAAACCATTCTAAAGAATACAATTGGGGGTTATTCTGAGACATGTCCATCCCCGCTATTCATGCCGGCAGCAGCCCCCGACTAACTTCACCGCCGGTTGTGCGGGAAGTTTGTCGGGGGCGGGGAAGAGGCAGCCCAGAGGCGGAGAGTAGGCGGTCAGTGGGTGTTGTTTTGTTTTAAAGTTGGGGTGCGGAAGGGGCTGGTTGGGCCAGGGTTTCTTTCCCGCAACCCGACCCTGGAATCGCAGCATTTAAATGGAGCTGCGGTGCCATGGCAACAGGATGCCATGGCACCGTAGCTCCATTTAAATGCCTGACTGAGCTATCTTGGCAGTGCCTGTATGTGCAGGCCGGGACTGAATCACAGTCCCTCCCTGCACGTACAGGCCTGATCGCGATTCTGATCCCTCAGGGCTAGATGTGCCCCGCAAGATCAGAATAGCGATCCCCTTTGTATGTCTGGCTCAGACCGGATGTAAAAAAGGCGATAGCCATGCAGGACAGAATCATGCCCTTACTGAACATGCAGATAGTCATGGTTTAATGGGAGAAAGCCAACATGGCAAAGGAAAGTCTTGTCTCACTAATCTGTTATATTTTTTGAAGGTATGAATAAACAGACCAAGGTGAGACAGTTGATATAGTATATCTGGATTTTCAGAAAGCATTTGACAAGGTTCCTCATGAGAGACTCTTTGCCAAATTAAAAAGTCATGGGATTGGAGGCAGTGTAATATTGTGGATCAGGAACTGGTTAAAAGATAGAAAGCAGAGAGTAGGGCTAAATGACCAATTTTCTCAATGGAGAAAGGTGAATAGTGGAGTACCCGAGGGATCTATGCTGAGCCCTCTGCTTTTTAACATATTCATAAATGACCTGGACATGGGAAGAATGAGTGAGGTGAATTTGTAGATGACACAAGAGGATTGTGAAAAATTGCAAGAGGACCTTGATAAATTGGACATCCAAATGGCAGATGAAATTTAATGTGGACAAGTGCAAAGTTATGCACCTAGGAAAGAACAACCCAAACTATGATTACACGATGCAAGGTTCCACATTAGGAACTACCGCCCAGGAAACAAATTTAGGTGTCTTTGTGGATAATACATTGAAACCCTCCACTCAGTGTGCAGTGGTGGCCAAGAAAGCAAATAGATTGCTAGGAATCATAAGAAAAGGAATGGAGAATAAAACCTAGGATATTATAATCCTGTGTATCATTCCATGGTGTGACCGCACTTTGAATATCGTGTGCAATTCTGGTTGCCATATCTTAAAAAGGATATAGCGGAATTAGAAAAGGTACAGAGAAGAGCCACAAAAATAGTAAAGGGGATGGAAGGATACCCCTATGAAGAAAGGCCTAAAAGGTTAGGGCTTTTCAACTTGTAAAAGAGACGACTGAGGGGAGATATGATAGAGGTCTATAAATTAATGAATGGAATGGAACAGGTAAACCTAGATCGGTTGTTTACGCCATGAAAAAGTATAAAGACTAGGGAATACTCAATGAAGCTACAGGGTAATCCATTTAAGACTAATAAGAGAAAATATTTTTTTCACTCAACATGTAATCAAATTCTGGAATTCATTATCGGAAGATATAGTGTAGGCTCTTAGTGTAGCTGGGTTTAAAAAAGGGTTGGACAAGTTCCTGGAGGAAAGGTCCATAAACCATTATTAAAGAGGACCCAGGAAAACCACTACATCCCCCGGGACAAGCATTGTGGAATCTGTGTGCTTTTTTGGGAACCTGCCAGGTACTTGTGATCTGGATTGGCCACTGTTGAAACAGGATACTGGTTTGATGGACCTTGGCCTGACCCGGTATAACATTTCTTATTTTTTTTATGTTCTTAACTGCATCCTCTTTTCTCTTTTACCAGTTCTGCAAAGTATTCATAGATAAACATACCTAGACTCAGATATTTAGCAAAGCTATAAGTATTTCAGCTCAAATAAAGATGACCAGAGTATACTCTAAGCAAGCAAAAAAGTTTCCCCTGCTGTTCTGCCTTTCAACGGAGCTCCCGTTCCCTCTAGGGAATGCCCCGGGGCTACTGACATAGGAGGAGGGCTCCCTTCTTCACTTCTACCTGGGGTCCCTTATGTTAACAGCATGGCTGCTGAACAGGTAGCCTTAGCTCCCTTCAACCTCCCAAGGGAGATGGAGGAAGTCCTCCTGGCCTCTCGTAAGAATGCCACAAGATGAGCCTAGGCCTTCAAATGGTACAGATTCTCAGTGTGATGTGTAGAGCAATGGCTTGACCCATTCTCTTGCCAACTGCACATGGTGCTGCAGTACCTGCTTCACCTTTCGCAAACCAGACTCAAGTCCATCTCCGTTAGAGTACACCTGAGCGCACTCTCGGCGCACCATCATTCCATAGAGGGCAAACCTCTTTCTCTGAAACCCCTCATTACTCGATTTATGTGGGGCCTTCTGATCTCTAAACCTCCCACCCACCCGCCCCTGGCAGAATGGGACTTCAACGTGGGTTTTGACGTAGCTCACCAAGCCGCCTTTTGAACTTCTGGCTACCTGCCATTTGCATTACATTTCCTGGAAGGTCATCTTTCTGGTAGCACTTGGTGCTGAGCCACCCTACACCAGGTTCTACAAGAACAGGGTCATGCTTCTGAAGGTGGTATCTTCTGAAGGTGGTATCCGCGTTCTACCTCAACCAAGAGGTGGTGTTCCCCACCTTCTTTCTATGACCCCATGCTGACAAGGCGGCAGCTGTTCTCTATACTCTGGATTGTAAGAGGGCCCTGTCCTTCTACCTGCAGTGTACCCAGGGCCACCGCAAAACCGCACAGCTTTTCATTTCCTAAAACCCCAGTCGCCTGGGGGAGGCTGTTACTAAGTGGACCCTGTCCACCTGGGTCACAGACTGTATCGCCTTCACCCATGATCAGGCTGGGCTCTTGTTGGAGCGCTGGGTCATGGCATACAATGTCAGGGCTATGGCGATGTAGGTTGTAAGCTTATTCTCTGTCCCTCTGAAAGACATCAGTTGGGCTGCCACCTGGTCCTCACTACTGGTCCTTTGCAGCTCACTACTACCTGAAGAGCGAGTCCCAATGGGAGAGCGCCTTTGATCATGCCACACTCCATAATCTGTTCGGGGTTTAGGCAATTTCTATCCTCTGACCCTTCTTGTTCAGGCCACTGGAGCCATAGTTCTCCCTGGACAATGGAGTCTTTAGAGTCTCTCCTCAGACTCTCTTCTGCTGCTCATGGCGGGGTCATGTTTTCTACAGGTTCTTGGTAGCCTGTAGCTAGGAAGTCCCATATCTGAGGATTGACTTCCTGCTTGCTCCTGGAGAAAGCATACTTAATCACCTGTAACAGGTGTTCTCCAGGGACAGCAGTAATCAGTTCTCACAACCCTCCCTCCTCCCCTTGGAGTTGTACAGTTTTTCCCCATCTTCTTTTGTTGGCTCTGTCATGTGACTGAGTAAGACGGCACCCTTAGGCGGGAAGGGGACCACACATGTGTGGTGGCATCTCCCAAAGGCTTTCTTTGAAAACTGGGGAGATGCTTCCACAGGACACTGTCGGCACCGATGTCACCCATATGCGAGGACTGATTTCTCCTGTCCCTGGAGAACAGCTGGTACAGGTGAACATCTACACTTTTAAAAAAAAGAGGAAAAGGCCTCAGTAACCCTCAGAGTCAAAAGACAAGACTCAAACAGAGGGGGAGTTAACCAATCAGTAAAGCAGAGAAATAGTTAACTCAAATATCAGCGATCTAAAAAACCTCTTGTGTGCATGTATTTATTTGGTGGATTTATGGATTTTCCACATATAACTTCAAAATTTGCTGGAGGAATTTCATTGAAATGTGACAGCACTTCAAAACAAAACAACAGAACAGCACAGTGATTTCAAAAAGTACTTAGCTTTTATTCCATCAGGCTGTCTTGGCCCTGACACCGGGTGGTTCACGAATCTGGTTTCCTCTGGGATCGAGACAGCTTTCCAGCCCAAAAACAGGCGGGATACAGCTGCACATAAGCTTAAACAAAAAACAAACAGCAGGCACTGTTCCCCAGCACTGTCACATGTCGGTGAAATTCCTCCAGCATATTTTGAAGTTATATGTGAAAAATTCATATATCCATCACCCTGGATGCGCTGCAGGTAGAAGGAGAGAGCCCTCTTGCAGTTGAAGGTATGCAGGACCACTGACGCCTGGTCAGCGTGAGGTCTTGGGAAGAAAGTCAGTAATACTATCTCTTGGTTGAAATGGAAATCCGAGACAACGTTTGGTAGGAACTTGGGGTGAGTGCGAAGGACCACCCTGTTCCTGTAAAACCTGGTGGAGGGGGCCGCGGCCATGAGGGCTTTAAGTCTGCTGACTCGCCGAGCCGAGGTCAGTGCCACCAGGAAGACTACTGTCCAGGAAAGGTGCCGAAGCGAGCACGTTGCCATTGGCTTGAAAGGTGGCTGTGTCAGCTGCATGAGCACGATGTTCAGGTCCCACTTCATCGGTGGAGGCCGGATGGGGGACTTTGAAAGTAAAAGACCCCTCATGAAGTGGAAGACCAGTGGCTGGCCCAAGAGAGATTTATCCTCGATGGGAATTGGTTGGCTGTAATAGCTCTCAGGTGAACCCTGACCGAATTGGATTTCAGCCCCACCTGCGAAAGGTGGAGGAGGTACTGGAGAACCCATCGGGTGGAACAGGAGAACGGATCGATCTGGAGCCCGGAGCACCAGACTAAAAAGCACCGCCATTTGAGGGCGTAGGCTCGTCTTGTTGAGTCTTTCCTTGATGCGAGCAGGACTTCCTCGATCTTCTCTGGGAAGTGCAGTGAGGCTAAAGAGACCCTTTCAGCCACCAGGCTGTTAGGGATAGTGAGTCCAGGTTCGGGTGAAGCACCCGTCCCTCCTCCTGCAGGCCCGGAGCACTGCCCAGGGGGACCGGGGGCTCCGGCGAGGGTCGGAGTAGAAGCAGGAACCAAGGCTGTCGAGGACACGAGAACCACTGATGTTCAGTCCCACTGAACCTTCTGTGGAGGGTCTTCACTATGAGTTGAGTGGGGGGAAACGCATACAGAAGTCTGGAGGTCCAGTTCAGGAGGAACGCGTCCAGGGCTTCCCTGCTCGGGTGTTGTATCGGCCCGCAAAAACAGGGAAGCTGTGCATTTTCCGGGCTGGCAAACAGGTCTATGGACGGAGTCCCTCAGCAGTGAAACAGGTGGAGAACTACCTCTGGACTCAGGCGCCACTTGTGTGGGTGGAGAAGCCTGCTGAGCCTGTCCGCGAGGACATTGTCTTGGCCTGGGACGTAGACAGCTCTTAGGGTCATGCCCCAGTGCACTGCAAAGGAGCAAAGGAGGACTGCCTCCTGACAGAGTAAGCGGGCACCCGTACCCTCTTCCTTATTTATGTAGAACATCGCAATCTTGTTGTCGGTCTGCACGAACACCGATTGCCTTGCAAGTGGTGCTCGAAGACCTTCAAGGCCAATCGGACCGCTCAAAGTTCGAGCAGGTTGATCTGCTGCTGGAATTCCTCAGGTGGCCACTGTCTCTGGGTACGGAAGATGTTGCAGTGGGCTCCCCAGTCCGACAGCAAGGCATCTGTCGTCAAGATGAGCTTATGTTGCAGAGCCTGGAAGGACATGCCCCGAAGTAAGCTTCGGAGATTCTGCCACCAATCCAGGAAATTGGATAGGCTGTGCGAGACTGAGATGGGATCCCGGAGTCGGCCCGAGGCTTGGGACCATTACGCTCTGAGGAACCATTGAGCTGTTCGCATATGCATGTGAGCGTGGGGAACAACGTGTACGGTCGAGGCCATGTACCCCAGAAGGCGCAGCATGGCTCCCGCCGAGACCCTGGTTCGGCTTTGGATCTCAGCAGCCAGAGCACAAAGGCAGTCCGTGCGTACTCAAGGGAGGAAGGTGGTCGCCCGTTCTGTGTCGAGCAGAGCGCCAACAAACTCCAATGCCTGTACTGGTTCGAGGTGGCACTTGGACTAGTTGATCAGGAAACCGAGGCACTCGAGGAGGAGGACCATGCGCAACACTGAGAAGCATGCCTCCTCGGACGATGCACCGGTGACGAGCCATTCATCTAGGTAGGGGTAGATGGATATGCCCTGCAGCCGGAGTTAGGCTGCAGCTGCCGACAGGCATTTGGTGAAGACTTGCGGGCCAGACACTAGTCTGAAGGAGGGCACTCTGTACTGATAGTGATCCCCCTGCACCCTGAAATGCAGGAACTTCTTGTGCTTGGGGTGAACAGGGATGTGGGCGTCTCTGAGATCCAAGGAGGATAGCCAATCGCCCTGCTGGAGGAAGGGCAGCAGGATGCCAAGCAATAGCATTCAGAACTTCTCCCTCACCAGAAATTTGTTCAGGTTCCTGAGATGGAGGATGGGGTGTAGGCCCCCTGTCGTCTTCGGAATGAGGAAGTAACGGGAGTAGAACTCCTGACCTCGGAGATGCGGCGGGACCCCTTCCACTGTCCGTTGACTGAGGAGGTTGTTCAATTCTTGCTTTAAGCAAGCCTGGTGTGAGGGAAGCCGAGTAGGCTCCGCTGGGGAGAAGGGAGGGGGGAGTCTCTCCAGATGGACAGACATCTTCCTACCGGTGGGAGCTCCGCCAGAAGATGAGATGCTATGCTTTTGGTGTCAAAACCCCAGGGCTGGCTGGGGTGGCGCCGGTGGTTGGGTTTTGAGCCCCTTAGGTTTCTGGTGGCCCTGAGATTCGCCCTTGCCTTGGCCGCTGGGCGCTGGCTCTGAGGCGGGCAGATAAGGTGGGAAGCCCCTTCCTCTGAAAGAAGAGTTTCTTACTGTGCTGTTTCTTCCGGGGAAGAGGTTTTCCGAGAGAGACAGGTGCGGGTTACCAACTCCATCTTGATCTCGGCTGCCTCGTCCTCCATGGGCTTGCCAAGGCAGGGAACATGCAAGAGTTTCTCCTGGACCCACTGTTCCAGGTCTGAGGACTGGAGCTATGCTTGACGCTGGGCTCCGATGCCAGCCGCTGCCACATGGGCAGAAGACTCAAACCCGTCATATGCGGCGCGAGAAAGATATTTCGAGCAGCCCACGACTGATCTCAGGAGGATCTGAAATCTGAGAAGGTGATCACCTTCGAGGCCTGAGGAGAAACTGCCAAGATCTTTAGCGAGGTCGCGAAGGAACATACCCATATATAATTGGTATGCCTGGATGCGGCATGCCAGCATGGATCCCTGGTAAGCCTTACACCCGAGAGTGTTGAGGGCACGGGATTCTCTGCCGGGTGAAACCGAAGAATGCAACTTTGGGTTCTTCTATTTTTGCATCGCGGATTCCACTTCCATGGAGGTATGAGGAAGCTGGGCCTTTCGAAACCCAGGACTGCGTTGGACTCTGTACATGGCATTGAGTCTTTTATTGACAATAGGGGCTGAGGCGGGTGCTTCCCACATGCGGAGGAGCAGCCGGGTCGGGATGGATGGCACAGGGACCATGAGAGACTCCCTTGGGGGAGACTCATATTGCAAAATGTCGAGTTCTTCTGCCCTTGACTCTTCCTCGGTCTGCGTGGACAGATTGAGGGCCCGATCCATATCCCAAACGAATATCAAGAAGGAGGTATCTTTGGGGGGTGACTGCCTTCGTGAAGTGGGCGAGGATGGGTCAGAAGGAAGGTCCCGATGGGCAGGGGTTTTAGGGGATGTGTCCCCATCCGATTCCCAGCCCAAGAGGTCCAAGAAGGACTCGGAGTCGGGCTGATCCCCTTGTCCGGTAGCCGAGGCCCGTCTGGAGCCGGAGGCACTGACTCTGGAAGACCTCACCCCCGAGGAACGGGATGGTGAGCAAGACTGGTGCCGAGGACCCTCACGAGGCTCATGGCTCTCAGGGGTTTCCAAGGCAGTTTTCGGGACCACAGTCAAGGGACCCTCAGTCTCGAGGAGCGAGCCAGCCATGCTGGGCAAGAGCGCCTGGTGGGCAGCTAGGAAGGCAGAAACGCTGCATTCTAGTGCCAGCATATGGGACTCCCACTCAGGAGTGGGTCCCTTGGATGCCGATGCTGGGGTTACCGGGTATGGCGTGGAGGAGGAGAGGGGGTCATCACTGTGACGACCCTCAGGAGACTGGGCTTCATCACCGGAGGCCTCCGTGTCTGTATAAGGTACCTTTCGAGGCCGCTCCTAGTCTGATTCTCGGGAGCGTGAGACCAGAGCCCCTGACAGCATCTTCGAGGTCTTTTTCTTTTTTCGTGCATTCCACCTTG
The DNA here is from genome assembly GCA_033557465.1 of Ichthyophis bannanicus. NCBI lineage: Eukaryota > Metazoa > Chordata > Amphibia > Gymnophiona > Ichthyophiidae > Ichthyophis > Ichthyophis bannanicus. Next base: position 831,214,401 of record CM066032.1, read on the forward strand.
GACGAACCCTGGTCCGAGTGATGCCTGGGATGCGGATTCACTGCGGGGACCCCGCAGGTGGTGGATCGGAGGAAAGGGGCACCACCGGGGACTCTGGGGCTGAATTATGGAAAATGTCATCTGACTTCTGCTTACGGTTTTGTAAGGCCTTAGCGGACATTTTCTTGCAAATTGAGCAGAGCTCCGGGTTGTGGTAAGCCCCCAGGCACCGCAGACAACAGTCGTGGGTGTCCGTGAGCAACATGTTTTTGGATCATCTGTCGCATTTTTGAAGCCGGTGGCCGTAGGGGCAAAAAGAGGTGGCCAGCAGTTAGAAAAGGGTGCGAAAAGGGCCTGAAATAAGAAAAAAGGAAGAAAGGGAAAAATAGGGATCCCCTGGCCCACAGCCGAAGCGGGGACTTCGAGGAGGACGGGAGAGGACCGATGCAACTGGAAAAAAGGCCAAAGAACCAAAAAGAGAGAAACTTTTTCCGAGGGACGAAAACATGCATCCGAAGGGCTCTGTGGAAAAGGGAGACTGAGCAAGATGGCACCCTTTAGCGGGAAGAGGATCATGCATGCGTGGCACCAATCCCAAAGGCTTTCTTTGAAAGCTGAGGAATTGCTCTGCACGGGCTCCGTCAGTATCGACGTCACCCATAAGTGAGGACTGACTTCCTGCTTGTTCCTGGAGAAACTGTCAAGATGGCAGAATACCTCCAGTAGTCATCAGCTGGATGGGAACATCTGAGGGATGTTGAAAAGCAAAGCTGAAAGGGGATATTTAAAAGTAACAAACCTATTTGTTAGTAATGTAAAAGGAAATACAAGTAAGAGAAAAAGGAGGCCTCTATGATTCTTCAAAGAAGTAGCTGAACAGGTAAGGAAAGAGGTTATCCTTCATAAAGTACAAGAGATCACAGAAAGAGGAAGACAAGCCACATTTTTTAAAAAAGCTAATTGAACTTGTGAAAGTAAATCACGAAAGTAAAGATGCAAAAGAAAGGAAGAAAAGCTAATACAGTAAAATGGGGCAATAAAACGTTTTTGGTTTTTTTTAGATATGTTAATGATAAGAGGAAGTGCAAAAGTGGTATTGTCAAGCTCAAGAGTGAATGGGAGGAATATGTATAAGCTGATGAGGATATAGTGGAATTGCTTAGCAGATATTTCTTTTCTATGTTCACAGATGAAGGATTGGGAGTAGGCCTCAGAAAACACACAGAGGAATGGAAGTGCGGAGCTACAGTAGCTAAACCAGAAGTAGACAAAGTGATGTGGCAGATAGGATACAAGAGTATGAAAGTATAGGGAAGTTCTAGTGGCTCCACTGTCTGACCTTTTCAATGCTTCTTTAGAGCTGAGAGTGTTCCAGGAGGACTGGAGAAGGGCACATGTGGTCACTCTACACAAAAGTGGAAGTAGGGAGGAGGTTGCATATTGCAGGCTGATTAGTCTGATCTCTGTGGCATAGAAATGAATGGAAATACTGCTAAAACAAAGGACAGTGCAGTTTCAGGAATCCAGCGGGATGTAGGATCTGAAGCAGCATGGTTTCACTAGAGGTAAGTCTTGTCAGACGAATCTGATTGATTTCTTTGACTGGGTAACCAGCAGCGGTCTGCATGGCCAAAAAGAAAATTGGTTCATGCTCATTTTAAAAAAATGTTTCCCAATTTTTGTGCATTTTTTCGTTTGTTTCATGTATTCATTCTTTTTTGCGCATGCACTATTTGTGCATAGAAAGTTTAAAATGCACACAATGAATTGCAGACGTGTATATTTGTAGGTATAAATGCACACGAGTGATTTTGCATGTACCTTTAGTAATTTTTAGGCACTCAAGTGAACTGAATCAACCATGATGACTGCTCAGCCCTAGTGACCAGAGCTGAATCAAGGGAGAGCACTAGATGTGCTGTATGTATATTTCAGCAAAACCTTTGACATGGTTCCACATACGTGACTTATAAACAAACCGAGAGCCCTTGGAATGGACCCTAAAGTGACTGATTGGATTAGAAACTGGTTGAGTGGGAGGCAACTTAGGGTGGTGGTAAATAGAGCTCATTTTGAGGAGAGGGATGTTACAAGTGATGTGTGACAGGATCCTATCCTTGGCCTAATTCTTTTTATTTTTGTAAGTGATATTATGGAAGTGCTGTTAGGTGAAGTTTACTTCTTTGCAGATGATACCCAAATCTGCAAAACGATAGACACCCTGGAAGGTATAGATAACATGAGGAGAGATCTAGCGAAGGTTGAAGAATGGTCTAGAATTTGGAAGCTGAGGTTTAATGCTAAAAACTGCAAGGTCATGCATTTCTTCTGCAAAAATCCAAAAGGGTAAAGTACTTCTGTGCACAAAAAAAGAGCTGGCCTGGGACATGTAGCGGCGGCACCCACGGATATCTAGTGACACTAACCATGTTATGCCGCTGAATATCCTGTTCAGCGGCATTTGCATGGTTTGCAGGCTGTAAACTGTGTAAATGCCTTTGAATATCCTTCCTTTATTTTCATTGTGCTCATGCCCAGACATACTGGAACCAATCTGGAAGGGGGAGGAGGTCAAGGATGGGTCACCAGCAGCCAGCATGAGGCGCTTGAGCCAATTATGCTTCAAATGCTTGACAGGCAGCCAAAGAAACCTATCCCTGCTTGACGTCTGCAAATCCTATTGCTGATGATGTCACAGCAAGGCTAGAAAACACAGCAAGTACAAACGCCACAGAACCATTTTGACTATTGGTTAGAGCTAAGGAGGATTTTAAAGGAGAAAAAAACAGCTTCAAGCCTGACTTTGATCTATTAAGGAAAGATTTGTGCCTAGGATTTGCTTGCTTTGCTATGATCAAAACATAGAAAACAAAGATTAAACTGGTTTCTTTTTTTGTGAGTATTTTTACCTCCCTTATTGCTGTGGAGTCTGTTGTCACAAAACTAGGAGATTGAAAAGATTAGACAATACAAAGCCAGTGATAGAAGGAGAGATGCCTTGAAACTAAGCACTTGAAACTTTCTTCCCCTTACTTTATTTCTCTTTCCTATCTGGATGAACTGGAGTTCCTTTCTGAACTTTATTTTCCGTTAATTGTAAACTGTTTTGCTTATTTCACAAAGGCAAGCAGCAAATAAACCATATGTACTACTCAGACTGGATTTTATAACCATGGATGGTATACACTAAAGATAAGAAGGTACCAACATTCTTCACCTTCTTTCAGAGGTTTAGCAGGATTTGTGTGACCAGGTTTAGCATGTATGAAGTGTGATCACATGATGTTTGGTATCTTGTAAAAGCAGTTCATCAGATTTGCAATGAGTGAAAAAATTGAACAGTGAATTCGCATTAAATTCTGCCAGAAACTCGGAGATTCATGCAAAGAGACTTATGACAAGTTGCAGCAAGTGTATGGCGATGAATACACGAGTCACGCTTGAGTTTATGACTGCTACAGACGTTTCTAAGAGGGCTGCCACAGTGTTGATAGTGATGAGGGTTCTGGAAGGCCATCCACGAGCAGGAATGAAGAAAAAGTTGAAGCAGTGTGTTTCACAATATGCTCAAATCGTTAATTACATAGAAACATAGAAATATGACGACAGAAAAAGACCACATGGCCTATCTAGTCTGTCCTTCCGGGACTATCAAAGAACTTGCTGAGGACATGGACATCAGTTTTGGGTCAGTACAGTCCATTCTTACTGTTGATTTGGGGATGAGATGTGTGTCTGTAAAATTTGTGCTGAAATTCCTGTTCCCTGACCAAAAAGAAGATAGACTGTCTATAGTCAGGGAGTTGTTGGAATACGTTGAAAATGACTTAGATTTCATCAAAAAGATGATTACTGGTGATGAATCACGGGTTTATGGTTATGACCCGGAAACTAAGGCTCAGTCTTTATGATGGAAGACTTCAAACTCTCCCAAACCCAAGAAAGCCCATGAGGTGAGGAGCAATGTCAAGGAGATGCTCCAAGCTTTCTTTGATTACCAGGGCATTATTCATCATGAGTATGCTCCAAAAGGCCAAACCATCAATAAGGAGTACTACATCAAAGTTCTGACTCATTTGAGAGATGCAGTTCATCGTAAGAGGCCAGAGTTGCACAGGAATGGCGAATGGTTGCCCTTATCACGATAATGCCCCAGCTCACCATCATATCTTGTCCAGCAGTTCTTGGCCAAACACCAAATCGAGCAAGTCTGTCAGCCTCTGCACTCACCTGACTTTTTCTTGTTTCCAAAACTGAAATTACCACTGAAAGGAAGGAGATTTAATCACTTGGAGACCATTAAGCAAAATATGACACAGCAGCTTCACAGCATAATGAAAGAGGCATTTCAAAATTGTTTCCAGCAATGGCAGGAACACAGGAGGAAGTGTGTTTTATTGGAAGGGGACTATTTTGAAGGAGAAAGAGTGCAATAATTGTCAGTGTTATACTTCTTGTGTTACTGTACAAGTCTTGATACTTTTTGATCGCACCTTGTACTTCAGAAAGATCACAAAATGGTGCTTTTTATCTGACTCTTTAAGATTTGATGCAGTGAGGTGAGCTGTGAGAAGGCTTGCCCTTTTTTGCTGGGGAGTTGATATTTAAGTGTGCAAAACAGAAGAGGAGCCACCCAGCTGTTTGATTCATCTTTAAATGATCCTTTATCTAATATCTTCAGGAATTATTGTCTTCCACTGAGAGAGCAGGTATATCATCAACTTTTGTAGTCTCAAATATTCTTCGCAGTGTTCTGATATGGAGGTGTTCATATAAGTCTGAAGATTGAGACTTTGCAGCTCCTTGTAGCTAGGTGTCTCTGATGGAGTGGAGGTTAGGACATTTTTCAAAGATGTGTCTCCATTCTCTAACACTTCTGGACTAACATTATTCACGCCTTTTCTACATTATGACTAGGGCTTCTTTTCTTAGGTGTTTATAATTGTAAAGTCAGGTGCTTATGTCATAGCTAGTTAGGGTTTTTTTGAGAGAATAAATGCCGCTGGTACTATTGCTTGGTATCTTTTCGGATAGAATCGAATATGTACATTTCCATATTGTCTTACTAGACCAGTCCAGATAAATAGGTTGTGTTTCCCTAGCAGCAGATTAGTGAAGACAAAGAACCAATGAAAAGCACAGGTTTCAATGACATCACTCCCATGCATCTATTCACCTCAGCCATCAAAGGTCTCTTCAGTATTCCTTTGTCTCCAGCAGATGGTGGATGGTGGATGGATTTTCTCCACTTTGAAGAAACCTGAATAATTGAGAGGAAAAGATTGATTTAGATGCTCATGAACAACTACCTTGAGGGAGACTCTCACTAGAGCGCAAAATGGAGGTTCCACTAGACTGTGGTCTTTTCGGTAGTCATAGGAGGGAGGAAAATTGGTTCAGCTCTGCACTCTTATCATAAGAACCTATTGAGCAGCCAGAAAATTGGAAGGATTTGGAAGGATTGGAAGAGTTCAACAGCCTCACATGACCTCAATGCCCCCTCCCTCCTCCTCCGTTCTCCCTGCTCTCTCCCGAAGATGGCAGAAGGCTATCAGAGGAATCTGGCTGCCACCCACCTTAAAACATAATGTCTGAAAAGCAAGAGAAACAGTTACAGGGGAGAAAAGCTGAGTCTGGCATGAATTTTCTGCCTGAAGCTTTCAGAGGTTGAGTATCAAGGCTTGACCACATCATTGTCCTTGTTGAGGGCTCCCAATTCCATCTGTCTGGGGCGCCAATTCAGGGTGGACCGTTGACGTGATGTGGGGATTTCCCACCATTTTCTGCATGTGTTAGTAGTACTTTTACTATTGTATACCTGGTGGCCATGCAGTCCTAGTGCGCGTTCTGCCCGAGTGACTCCAACATGTGTTCCTACCCAAGCACTTGTTTCATACATTGCTGTTAATGAGTGCCTTATTATATTTGCCTTAACTCTTTATGTCTTCTTCCAGGAAACACATGATCTTCTGCACTCTTCTTGTATGGCAGCTTCTGAATCATCCCTGGAGAGCCTATTTTATCTCTCCTCTCAGCAGGGAGATGCAGTTGGTCCGGTCTTGCCTGCCTCAGGACAGGGGATGGTGGATGATACTTTAAGTAAGGATAACCAGCTAGATGGAGGTTCCAACAATTGTACTGTAGGCCACTCCCCGTCCTTTAGAGGATTGACAGGAGCTAGGTTCCCTGCTGTAGGGGGGTAATTTCTGTGAGGAGAGCTTCCAGAGTCCATATTGTCCTCCCTGGAATTCTGTTCTTTTTTACAACAGGCCTGGTCATTCTGGCATGGAAAGTCAGATCCTGTGGCCTCTGGTTTCCCCCCAAGCGCAGTCTCATGAAAGGCAAGCTGAGAGTGGAAGTCCTGTTTGATTGCCTATGGCTAAGCATCCCCGGCATAGGATGCTCCCTGGAGATGGGGAGCAGCTGGGATCTGTCCAAGATTTCGACTGTGACTTGTATTCAGATGCCTTGGTTCGGGGCTGTGATGTGGACTCTCGCTTTCAGAAAATTGTGAAAAGGCCGGTGTGGTCTGCCTGTTTCAGAAGGAGGAACTAGTGGCGTTGATTACCAGGGTCTCATCCACCTTGAGCTTGATGGATGCTCCAGGTACAGAGTAGGAGCCAAAGGTGCATCCACTCCTGCAAGAGCTGCGAAAATCCACTACTGTTTCCCCATTCTCAGAAGTGATCAAGGACATGATTTGGTCTTAGTGGAATTCTCCCAACTCCCCACCTAAGGAGCTAAAGGTGTATAAGAAGGTGTATTCTCTCCCAGAGATGGAGTGCATTGTGTGGGTTTGATATTCCCAAGATGGATTCACAATTTTTGGTAGTTAACAGACAGACCACCATTTCTGTGAAAGGCGGATTGGCCTGAAAGGATACTCTGGCCCACAAGGTGGTTTCTAGTTTGAAGAACTAGTTTGGTGTGGCGGCTGCTAATCTTCAGTTGGCGGTATGTGTAGGTCTGACATCTCAAGCCCTGCTCCAGTGGATTCAGTCTCTTCCACCAGATGATACTACCTCTTTTTGGAGTCAGCCTCGGCCTTCCTTGAATACCATGTATGACCTTGTACATTGTAGCGACCAGGGGCATTGCCCTGTCAATGCTGACACGGCATTGGATTTGGCTCTAACACTGGGCAGCGAACACATCTTCCAAAGCCTGGTTGACCCAACTAACCTATGAAGGGAAGCTTTTTTTGGGACCGATTTGGACAAGCTGGAGAAGGACCTGGGTGAGTCAAAATCTTACTGCCTTTTGGAGGACATATCAGGGAGACCTGTGAAGCGGGCAGGAGTCTCTTTTCTGTCAGCTTCTGCCCACTCCTTGTAGGTGCACTGGGCAGACTCCTGGGGGTTTCAGGACCCCCATCACTATTGACCTGGAAAGCCTTCTGGTTCGTTATCAGTCCTTTTGTAGAGCATGTTGGCCCAGGGCCTCGGTCCCCTCCAGAGAAGGACCCTCCTGCTCTGCACATTGAAGGTTTGGGAGCCCATCCCCTGGTTCCTCCAGTTGGAGGCAGGCTTCACCTTTTCTTCAGGAATGGACCTAGGTCACCAAGGATCGCTGGGTGCTAGGCACCATTCAGTATGGCTATGTCCTGCACTGCAAAAAGCCCATCCTGGATGCTTTCGTTATCTCCCTTGTGGTTCTGCAAACAAAAGGGGCACTGTGCAGATCACCTTTGACAAGTTGTTACTTCTGAAGACAGCAATGCCCATTCTCCTGGGTGATTGGGGGCAAGGGCAGGTATTCCATCTATTTCATGGTTTGAAAAAAGGATGGACCATTCTGGCCCATTCTAGACCTCAAGCATGCCAATGAACACTTGTGCGTCCCATGGTTCTTGATGGAAAATTTGTGATCTGAAGTGGTGCACAGAGTTCCTGGCATTTCTGGATATGGCTGAGGCATATTTTCATATCCCAATCCAGATGAGCAAGGTATCTGCGTTTGCCATGTTTGGCTCTAACTTTCAGTTCACCGCTCTCCCATTTGGACTCTCCATTGCTGCAAGGACATTTTCCAAGGTCATGGTGATGGTAGCGGCTGTGGTGCTATGGCACCAAGGGATTTGTGTGCACCCATATCTGTATGACTGGCTCATTTGAGCCCATTCTCTTTCAGAGGCATCTCAGGTAGTGACCCAAGTGGTGTCTTCTTTAGAAAGCCTCAGCTGGGTGATCAATCAAATAAGAGCTAGTTGATGCCTTCACAGCGGCAGCTAAAGCAGTGTATTGGTTGAGAGGATGGCCTTCATTCCAAATGACAGCTAGGGATTAAAGAAGAAGAAGATGCTTTTCCAGTCCCTAGAGTTCCTGGGAGCATATTTTGATATTCAAGTGGGCAGAGTCCTCCTGCCTGAGGAGACAGTTAAAAGGTTGTTGGATTGCCTGGCGCTGTTCTTTTCATGGCAGGTGCCCAGAGTCTGGGATTATCTTTAGATCCTCAGATTGATGGCAACAACAATCGAAATGGTGCCATGGATGCATGCTCATATGCGGTTGCTCCAATGGTCCTTGCTGACTCTGTGGTCCCTGAGTTCTCAGGAGTTTGAGCTCAGGCTCCCACTGCCGATGAAGGTAAAGGCCAGTCTGTGGTGGTGGCAGCAGCCCAGTCTTCTGAGGAAGGGGATGCTGCTGGACAATTGCTCATGGATCCTTCTGATGATGGATGCTAGTCTCTTGGGCTGGGGAGCCCATTGCCAAGCTCAAAAGGCCTAGGGTCATTGGAACTACAGGGAGCAAAGGGCCATCAGGTTGGTTCTTCTGTATTTCCAGCCCCTGGTCGAGGGCTAGGTGGTTTGAATGTTTTTGGACAACGTCATGGTACTGGCTTATGTCAATTGGCAAGGTGACATGAGAAGTGCCAGGGTAGCCCTGGAGATGGCTCTCCTGTGTGCATGGGTAAAGAAGAATGTCCTAGCTGTCTTGGCTCAGCACATTGCTGGGATGGGCAATGTGGAAGTAGACTTTTCAGCTGGCACTCTCTGGATCCAGGAGCGTGGGAGTTGAGTCAGGAGGCCTTTCAGTTGATTCTGCTCTGCTAGGGTCACCCCAAGATGGATCTGATGGTGACCCACTCCAATGCCACAGTATGCCGCTTCTTCAGTTGTTGGACAGAGACAGAGTCTGAGGGCATCGATGCCCTGACTCAGCCTTAGCCACATCAGCACTTGCTGTATGTGTTTCCTCTGTGGCCCTTCTTGGGGCATGTGATTTGATGTATAGGGTGCCACCAGGGAAGGATTATTCTGGTGGCACTGGATTGGCTGAGGAGATTGTGGTTCGGAAGTCTGATGCCATTATTGCAAGCACCATCTCTTCATTTCCCTCCATCTTGGAGCCTATTGTATCAGGGACAATTGTTCTGGAGGACCCGGCTCCCTTCCTGCTAATGGCTTGGTTCTTCAAAAGAGACGACTAACACATGAGGGCTACCCTCCAGAGGTGGTTCCGCTCTGCTTAGAGCCCAGAGAAGGTCTACCAACCTGGTGTATATGTGAGTCTGATACCTCTTTGAGCGATGGTGCGGCACATGGCAGCTGGCTCCTGGGGCGGCCAGGATGCCATCTTTGTTTGCCTCTCTGCAGGTGATCTGGATAAGGGCCTTTTTCTTAGCTCTGAAGTTCAGGTGGAAGCTTTGGCCTGTTTCAGAGGTTCAGTGGTTGGTAAGTCTCTAGTCTTACAACCAGATGTTTTGCGCTTTCTTCATGGAGTTCGGCGCTGTGCCCTCCTTTCCGGTCTGTGGTCTCTTCCTTGATCTGTGTCTGGTGCTCAGGGCCCAGATGTCAGAGCCCCTTGAGCCATTGAAGTGCGCTACTCTGAAGGATTTGATGCTCAAGACAGTCTTATTGATTGCAATTTGTTCCGCAGGGTGGATTTCCGAGCTGCAGACTCTGTCTTGCCAAGATCCTTACCTATCTTTTCAGAGGAAGCCATTTCCATTTGGCCTGTGTCTTCCTTCTTATCTAAAGGTGATTTCTCCCTTTCATGTGAACCAGGTGGCTTGCTTGCCCTCCTTCTTTAAGGAACAGTGTCAGGAGAGAAGGATAAAGATCTTCACCTTGTGGATGTCTGGAGGGGGCTTCTCCAGTACATGGAGGTTATGAATTCTTCTTGTAAGTCAGATCATCTTTTTGTGGTGTTTGATGACCTGAGCAAAGGTGATGCGGTGACTAAATCTACATTGGGTGCTGGATTAAGGAGGCCATTGCTTTGGCGTATCTGTTGCAGAACCAGCTGGTTCTGGAGGGTTTGCGTGCCCATTCTACCCGAGCGCAAGTGTCCTTGTGGGCAGAATGGAGCTTGGTAGCTCCTACTGACATTTGTCAGGCGACAATGTAGGCATTGCTTTCCACTTTTGTCAAGCATTACCGCTTGGATGTCCACACTCGAGTAAGGTTTTGCAAGTTGCTGTGTCTCCCCCCCCCTAGTGGAAGGGGTAACTTTGGTATGCCCCACTTGTCTGGACTGATCTAGCAGGACGATATGGAAGGTGATGTTTTACTTACCAGATAATGTCTTTTCCTTGATTCCTGCTAGACCAGCCCAGGGTCTGCCCCTGGAACTGTGTTTACTTTGTTCTTCTGCAGCTGCGCCTTTGGGTCCGCTATGATTTATTTACTTGGCCCTACAGGTTCATCTTCGACCGACAGCCTTCTATTTATGCTTTCCTGTGCATAGTCTCTATTGTTGATTACTCATTGTTGCCCACGTTGAGGTTGTATGAGGCTTACCATGTTCTTCCAAATACTTTGGGATGAATACTGAAGAGACTGGTGGCTGAGGCGAATAGAGACATGGGAGTGATGTCATTGAAACCTGGACTTTTCATTGTTTCTTTGTCTCCAATCTGCTGGTAGGGGAACCCAATCCACTTGTCTGGATTGGTCTAGCAGGACTCATAGAAAGGCAAGTAAAATGTCACTTTTTGTCACATAGGGGTTGTCGGCGCATAATAGGCACAAAATCTGAGTGGAGGTTAAAAAACAAGCCAGGGGAAGGGTGAGAGATTACTAGGGAAAGAGACAATTTTCCAGTGTTTAGCAAACCCCTGTTTTAATGTTCTTGCATTAGGGATGTTTTATTGGTGTTTATTGGTGAAAACCTAAAATCAGAAGCCCTAATTATGACTAGTCTCATGGAGGAGTTGTATATGTCCACTGCCTTTAGTCTTCATGCATTATGAAGGTTCACTCCCCAGCCACTTCACCATCAAGCTGACCTCTTACTTTGCACTAAGGCTGAAGTCTGCAGTGGCATCATTGAAATCAGATTTCCAAATCCTGTAGTTCTCAGGATGATCACTGACCATACTGAGCTCTGTAATTACAAGTTCAAAGTAAATCATGTATTTGGCAAGATCTGACTGGTGTGATGCCTGTTTTTGTATGATGAATCATTTGTGGAATACTGTGGTGAGACATATAATTTGGCTCGCTACTCACTTTGTCGTCTGTAAATGGTGACATAGGGTAAGGTTGATTGGGTGCACTTGGACTGAGCAAGAGGTGTGTGGTGGATGTTCTTGCTGTGCTCTGGCTTGTGTCCAATTCATGTAGAGCCCTGGGGTATGAGGATGAGATGAAATGTCCTTCTTTATCTGGATTATGAGTTGGCTATAGTACATCGGTTTGCATGCAAGTAGCGATTGACATCAATGATGAAACACATGTTAGGCTGACTTTTCTCGGGTATGGTGTCCACTTGAAAAAGAGCTGCATGTCCTCAGTATCTGTGTCTCATATGGGTGAGGTTGTGAACGTGAATTGGCAGAATTTGAATCATGAGCTAAGACACAGTTTTTCCTGTGCTGGCAGAATTCTCTAGGCAATTTGCTTAATCTGGCTCCGTTTGCTTTCCTGCAGATACTTCAAGGATCCTGGCCTGAGCTCCATCAGTGGCTGCTTCATTTCCTTGCCTAGCATTTCCAGACTAACATCTAGTTTGGCCTCGTTACATGTTCAGTCATTTTCTTGCTCTTCATCCCCCATTCTAACCTTTTCCAGCTTCAAGGCAGCCTCTTGTTTATTAAAGGAATACAATTCTTACAAATTCTGTTTCAGTCCTTATTCTAGCGGTGGCTGTACTTGTTGTGGACATGTTTCAGCACACTGACGTTACTGACCTTGAAGATCCTGACATATGTCTAGAAGAGATGGCATATTATGTTGAAAATTCCAGAAGGATCTTCATTTTGGCATATCATTTTATTATAGTACTGTATCTTACACAAGGCTTTCACATTCCTGATACATGCCTTTTTGAAAGTCCATTTCATCAAGTCTTTTCTGTTTTATATTTTAATAGGAAGTTCAGTTATTTTTCTGACAGGAGATGGTAGCATTTATAGCTTGACTGCAGTTGCCTTATATGGTAATTGAGGTCTGTATTTACCTTTGAAACATTAAATACATCATGCTTGGTTTCCTCCCATATTTTCTCTAATATTTCAGAATGCTCTTTTGTTGTTTAATAATTTTCCCATGCTTTTGGGGCCTATTTGACAGTCGTCGGCCTAATGCATTCTTTCATTTGCAGAGTCTGATCTGGGATTGCAGCATCTGAAGTCCGATGTGCTTGCAGTGCCTCTTGCATTGAGGTGAGACTATGCTTAGTCTTGATCTTGGTGCCTTTTTGTGATTGCTAAATTTGACCTAAGACTTAAGCTTTCATCATCCCAACAATAAGATTCATTTCTGCTGATGTAACATTTGCCTTTACCCCGCTGTGTCTGTATGCGAGAAATATTTACTTCACAGCAAGATATCAGACTCTAGAACAGTGCTTCTCAACCGAGTCCTCTGGGACTCCACGGCCAGTCAGGTATTCAGGATATCCACAATGAATATACATGAGATAGATTTACATGCACTGTTTCCATTGTATGCAGATCTATCTCATACATATTCATTGTGGATACTCTGAAAACCCATCTGGACTGGGTTGTGAACCACTGCTCTAGAAGGTTGGAAGAAGATAAAAACATAAGAAATGCCTTACTGGGTCAGACCAAGATCCATCAAGCCCAGTATCCTGTTTCCAACCGTGGCCAATCTAGGTCACAGTACATAGCAGTTTCCCCATAAGACACAGGCTCCACAATGCTTGTATCAGTCAAGCAGTGGATATCCCGGGTCCTCTTTAACAATGGTTTATAGACCTTTCCTCCAGGAACTTGTCCAAACCTTTTTTAAACCTGGCTATACTAACAACTTTTATTACATCCTCCGGTAACGAATTCCAGAGTTTGATTACACATTGAGTGAAAAAAATATTTTCTCTTATTAGTCTTAAATAGGTTACACTGTAGCTTCATTGCATGTCCTCTAGTTTTTCTATATTTTGATGGTGCAAACAATCGATCTACGTTTAACCATTCCACTCCGTTCATTAAATTATAGACCTCTATCATATCTCCCCTCAGCTGTCTCTTTTCCAGGTTGAAAAGCCCTAACCTTTTTAGCCTCTCTTCATAGGGTATCCTTCCATCTCCTTTACCATTTTGGTGGCTCTTCTCTGAACCTTTTCTAATAATGCTATATCCTTTTTAAGATACGGCGACCAGAATTGCACACAATATTCAAGGTGCGGTCACACCACGGAATGATACAGAGACATTATAATATCCTTTATTTTATTCTCCATTCCTTTCCTTATGATTCCTAGCATTCTATTTGCTTTCTTGGCTGCCGCTGCACATTGGGCAGAGGGTTTCAACATGCTATCTATGATGACGCCTAAATCTTTTTCCTGGGCAGTAGTTCCTAATGTGGAACCTTGCATCGTGTAACCATAGTTTGGGTTGTTCTTTCCTAGGTGCATAACTTTGCACTTGTCCACATTAAATTTCATCTGCCATTTGGATGCCCAGTCTTCCAATTTATCAGGATCCTCTTGCGATTTTCCACAATCCTCATGGGTTTTAACAACTATAATAGTTTCGTGTCATCTGCAAATTTGATAACCTCACTCGTTATTCCCATTTTCAGGTCATTTACGAACACGTTAAAAAGCAATGGACCCAGCACAGATCCCTGGGGTACTCCACTATTCACCTTTCTCCATTGGGAAAATTGGCCATTTAGCCCTACCCTCTGCTTTCTATCTTTTAACCAGTTCCTGATCCACAAAAGTAGACTGCCTCCTATCCCATGACTGTTTAATTTCGCCAAGAGTCTTTCATGAGGGACCTTGCCAAAGGCTTTCTGAAAATCCAGATACACTATATCAACTGACTCATCTTTGTCTACCTGCTTATTCACACCTTCAAAAAAACATAGCAGATTAGTAAGACAAGGCTTTCCTTGGCTAAAGCCATGTTGGCTGTCTGCCATTAAGTTATGACTATCTACATGTTCAGTAATTTTGTTATTTTCCCAGTACTGACATCAGGCTCACCAGTCTGTAGTTTCAGGGATCAACCCTGGAACCCTTTTTAAAAATTGGTGTTATATTTATTTAATTTAACATTTCTTATATACTGCCTTTCATGATATCAAGGTGGTTTATGTTGAACACACTGAAATTACATTGAAGAGGGCATTATAACTTGGAGATGACTATTTTACAGGGAATATGGGCAATGGAGGGTTGGGTGGCTTACCCAAGACCACAAGGAGCACCTGTAGGACTAGAAACCTCAGTCCTTCTGGCCCAAGGTTGCTGTCCTCTAGTAGGATTTGAACCCCTGACCTTCTGGCCTGAGGTAACTTGCCCCAACCACTAGGCCACTCCTCCCTCTGTCCTCTAATCTTCAGGTATTACAGATGATTTTAAGATAGTTCACAGATTACTAATAGTAGGTCTGCAATCTCATATTTCAGTTCTTTCAATACCCTTGGATGTATACCATCTGGTCCAGGTGATTTGCTACTCTACAGTTTATCAAATAGTTGTAATACATCTTCCTGATGTATTGATATTTCTTTCAATTCTTCTGCGGCATCACCTTTAAATACCATTTCAGTCATGGGTAACATCCCTACATTTTCTGCAGTGAAGACCAAAGCAAAGAATTCATTCATTCTCTCCGCTATGGCCTTGTCCCTTCT
Source organism: Ichthyophis bannanicus (assembly GCA_033557465.1). Classification (NCBI taxonomy): domain Eukaryota; kingdom Metazoa; phylum Chordata; class Amphibia; order Gymnophiona; family Ichthyophiidae; genus Ichthyophis; species Ichthyophis bannanicus. The sequence continues at coordinate 831,229,438 of CM066032.1, forward strand.
TAGTGCCCCTTTTACCCCTCTATCATCTAAAGGTCCAACTGATTCTATCACAGGTTTTTTGCTACAAATGTACTTGAAAAAGTCTTTATTACATGTTTTTGCTTCTACAGCAAGCTTCTTCTCAAATTCTCTCTTTGCCTGCCTTATCAATGCCTTGCATCTAACTTGTCAGTGCTTATATTGTTTCCAGTTTTCGTCATTTGGCTCCTTTTTCCATTTCCTGAAAGATGCTTTTTTGGCCACAACAGCCTCTCTGACCTCACCTTTAAACCATACTGACAGTTTATTGGACTTCCTTCCATTTTTCTTAAAGCATGGAATACAGCTGGTCTGGGCTTCCAAGATAGTATTTATAAACAACACCCATGCTTGATGTAACTCTTTAACCTTTGCAACTGCTCCTTTTAGTGATTTCTTAACTATTTTCCTCATTTTATCATAGTCTCCCTTTTGAAAGTTAAAAGGTAGTGCTGTGAATTTCCTTACCATCCTTCCTCCACTTATTAAATCAAAAGCAATCTTATGATGATCACTGTTGCCAAGTGACCCCAACACCCTTATATCCTGCACCAGATTTTGTGTTCCACTAAAGAAATAAAATACCAAAATGGCTTCCCTTCTGGTTGGTTCATGAACCATCTGCTCCAAGAAACAGTCATTTATTTCATCTAGAAACTTTATCTCCCTAGCATGTACTGCCGTGACACTGATCCAGTCGATACTGGGGTAATTGAAGTCACTCATTATTATTAATGTGCTGTAACATTTGTTAGCTTCCCTGATTTCTTTGAGCATTTCATCCATTTGTTCATTCTGGCCAGGTGTTCGATAGTACACCTCCACTGCCATCGCCTTCCCCTTCCCCCTTTTACATGGAATTTCAATCCATAGAGATTTTACAGTGAATTTTGTTTCCTGCAAAACTTTAATCCTTTGTGACTCAATGCCCTCTCTAGCATAGAGTGCAACACCCCTTCCCCCCCACCAATTTGATCTGCTCTATCATTACAATATTGCTTGTACCCAGGTATCACGGTATCCCACTGGTTGTCCTCCTTCCACCATGTCTCTGAGATACCAATCATATTTAACTCTCATTTAGTGCTATATATTCTAACTCTCCCATCTTATTTTTTAGACTTCTAGCTTATGCATACAACCATTTTAGAGGCTGTATTTTATTCATATTAGTCTGGTTATCGGTAGGCAGGGGTAATTTGGAATCTTTAAGTTCTCTCTGCTCTGAACTCAAGGGCATTTGGATTACTTTTGTCTTTATTGTAATCTCTCTGTTGATATGCCCTAACTTCAGTATTTTGCTAGTATCCTTTTCAGAATATATTGTTCCAAACCATATGCTCTTGGGCGATTGTCGGCTTTCCCCTATTATCTGGGTTAAAAGCTGCTCTATATCCTTTTTAAAGGTTAATACCAGCAGCCTGGTTCCATCCCGGTTAAGGAGGAGCCCATCCCTTCGGAAAAGCTCCTCCTTCCCCCAAAATGTTCCCCAGTTCCTAACAAATCCAAAACCCTCTTTCTTGCACCATCGTCTCATCCATGCATTGAGACTCTGGAGCTCTGCCTGCCTTTTCGATCCTGTGCGTGGAACAGGAAGCATTTCAGAGAATGCTATCCTGGAAGTTCTGGATTTCAACTTTCTATCTAAAAGCCTAAATTTGGCCTCCAGAACCTCCCTACCACACTTTCCTATGTCATTGGTATTGATATGTACCAAGAGAGCAAACTCCTCCCCAGCACTATCTAAGACCTTGTCTTAGTGGCATGTGAAGTCTGCTACCTTCGCACCAGGCAGGCATGTTACCAGGCGATCCTCACATCCCCCAGTCACCCAGCTATCTACATACCTAATGATTGAATCACCAACTGTAACAGCTGTCCTAACCCTTCCCACGTGGACACATGGCCCTGGAGAAACCTTCTTGGTGTCAGAGGATTTTACAGCACCTGGAGGACAGATTCTAGCTACAGGATCACTTCCTGCCACACCAGGGTGATGCTCTCCTGTCACATTACCTCTCTCCTTCATGGCAACAGGGATGTTGCCAGACTGGAGGTGGGACTTTCGTACTACATCCCTGTAGGTCTCGTCTATTTGTCTCTCTGTCTTTCTTATGTCTTCCAAGTCTGCTACTTTAGCCTCCAGAGATCGAGCTTGTTCCCTGAGAACAAAGAGCTCCTTACAAGTAGTGCACACGTAAGACCACTCACGAACTGGGAGAAAATCATTCATGTGACACTTAATGCAAAAGACTCGAAAGCCCCATCTCACTGCTGGAGTGCTGTCTTCATCTTAGTTTTAAGGTTGTGTTTAGGTATTTAAGTCATTTACTTACAGTACTTAGGTTGGCTGGGGATAGTTATACTAATAGAACTATACCTACTATGTTTAATGGACTTTGTTTACCTCAAGATTAATTAATCTCGGGTCCTTAATGTATGCCTGATGAGGATAAACAGCTACACTTGAGAGTGAATATGGCACCTCCTTCCCTTTAAGAGGTTTAAGTACCTATAAAGCTACGATTCTCCCAGTGGTGGGGAGGGAGGGAGGGAAAGAAGACTTATTAAAAGCTGGCTGCTACACAGTACCCTGAGCTGTGCTTCAAGGAAATCTGTGACCAATTTCCTGAGTGATTCACAGTCCTTGCTTTGTTAGAGGGAGTCTTTCAAAATGCCCCTTTGATCTGTCACTTGACTTTAACACCAATTTAAAACAATTTCACAGGTTTCTTGCCCCCTATCTAGAAGGCCTCTTTGTAAAGGTCTCTAGAAACAATGTATTGCTCAAAGAATACTGACCCTGTTTTTCCTTTTATGCTAAGTTATACTCTCATTTGATTTAAATTAAAGCTCTATGCTGATACTAGGCCCTGACTGGGTATTAAATTTAAACTAGCAGCTCTCTGCTGGGTTTTAAATTTAACCAGAAAGCTTTCTGCTGCGTTTTAAATTTAAACTGAAAGCCCTCTGCTGAGTTTTAAATTTAAACTGAAAGCTCTCTGCTGGGTTCTGAATTTAAGCTGAAAGTTCTCTGCTGGGTTTTAAATGTAAACTGAAAGCTACCTGTTGATTTTTTAATTTAATTAAACGCTTTTACTGATACTAGGCCATGACTTATTTAACAGATACACTAGATTCTAATTTACACAAATTAATCAGCCTTAATCTAAATAATTCCTTTTTCCCAAGATTTAGGAAAAATCCCAGAAGTAAATACTTACAATCACAGATCTCTCTCCAGAAGTAGCAGTCCCTTTTTGTAGTCCTTCAAGATCTCAGGTTACACTGGCCTGCTCTGAAGCTCAGGAGATGAATGCAGCATGCTTGGGATTTTTGTTTTGCAAATAGTTTTTATTTATTTATTTGTTTATTTTATTTCTGTGTTTTATATACCGCTTTAACCATGTAATCAAGGCGATTTACAGGGAACTCAATGAACTTTTATATGAACATCATTATAAACAATTTTGCATGCAGACCTTTAGGATACAAAGAGGTTAGGTCAAAGATTATACAGATAACTATTTACACTGAGCTGGTCTGTGTTATGTTTTGCTATGCGATGAGTTAAGGCTGAGGTATATGGGTGGTGTTTTTGGATTTATGTGGGGTATTTTCTGTTCTGCTTTGGTAATATTCCGTAAATAGATAGGTCTTGAATTTCTTTCTAAACATGGTTATATCTTTCATCTCCCTTAGGTTGTTGGATATTGCATTCCATAGGACTGGAGAGTAGAAGGTGAATGCTCTATTGGCTGTTGATTGGTTTGCGTTTCTGAATTCCTTAGGAATTGTTAGTACGTTCTGAATACCTTCCTTTCTTTGTCTTGCTTCTTGTCGATCTGTATTAGTGACCTGAGGTATGTTGGCGCTATGTTGTTTACTGTTTTGAAGGTGGTCATTAGCGTCTTGTATTTGATTCTTTGTGTTACCGGCAGCCAATGTAGATGGTGCAGGATGGGTGTTATATGTTCTGATCTGGCTGCCTTCATTATGGTGCATGCAACAGTGTTCTGTGCCATTTGTAGGGTATTCAGTGTTTGCTTGGGGAGGCCCTGGAGGATAATGTTGCCAAAATCAAAGTGAGGGCAGATGATTGCTTGTGATACTGTGTAGAGGTCGTCAGTTGATAGGAGAGGTCTTAAGTTTTGAATAGTTTTTGTTTTATTTTAGATTGTTCGTGTGGTCATGTTAATGTGTTTTATCATGTTAAGATTCTGGTCCAGAAAGACTCCCAGGTATTTTATTTCCTTCTTGACTTCTAGAAAGGCACCATTTACTTGAAGTTGCTGCAGAGGCGAGAACGCTTTATTCCTGGAGATCATCATGACTTCGGTCTTTTTTAGATTTATCGTTAGGTTGACGGAGTTGAGCCAGTGTGAGACATCAATGAAGCATTGCTATTCAGGCTACTAATTCTAAGTTTGAAATCTGTGTCTATCGTTTGATGGCAAAATGCTGTTGGACCACAGAGGTGCTGATTAATTACATTAAGAAGCTGCCATTCTTTCACTTCAATATTATTTACTAACTCCATTGATATTCACTGAGTCTTTGCAATCAGATTTCTTCATGAACGGTCCCACAAACTACGCTCGCTCGTAGATTTTCCAAGAAGTTCCACTACTGTCACTGGAGACTCCATAAATCAATCTCCTTTTTACTTTCTTGCCCTTGCTATATGTGTTGCTATGCAGTTATGGCAAATAGCTAAAAATGAATTCCAGTTCAAAAAAGGTCCAGGAACTTGTTTTGAATAAAAAGTGTGAATGTGAACAGCAACATACCAGAAGGAACAAGAAACTATGAACCAACCAAATACTTAATAATAGGTGAATATGTAGCTGCTGTGCTCAGTGTTTTAAAAGATGGATATTCAGCGCCGGATTGCAGCTGATGCTGAGTATTTGTGCAGTGCAGTAAGTGCTGGCCTTTATCTGGTTAATGAAGATATCAAACCCACTGTGTCAGGATAGCTATTTGGTTAGAGTTAGGACAACGTTTTTGCTGTCCTAACTTTGTCTAGATAGCTGGCTCAGTATCACCTCTAACACAATAACCTGCTGCCCCGCCCACACACTGCCTGGAATTATCTGGAAAGTGCTGAGGCGCATAGTGACACTAAATATCCGTGGACAGTGGCAGATAAGGGAAATACTGTAGCTAGTTAATGCGCATTATGCGCTCATAGAAATAAAAGGGCTCTGGGCACTTAATACGTATTGACTTCATTAACGTGCATTAAAACCATTAGTAAACCTGCCCCTTAAAAATAAATATCACATGTACGAAACTTTAGATATCTAGAGATGATGTAAAAGATATTGCCAAAAATATAGCAGCATATATATAATACATTTTTATACATTTTTATACCGCTACTTCCCGTGATCAGAAGCGTTTTACATTATAACAGTAAACTCAACCAGAACAGTTACATATAACTTTATAAAATATATAAACTTTATGTAATTATGGGGGTCATTCCAGATCTAGAATAGGCCATTTGCATGTGAGCCGGAGACATGCTACTCCCAAAAACGTCTAGAGGCATATTCCAGAACACGGCGCAAGGAGACATCCATGGCTCTTGCACAGGGATCTCTGCCTGTGTCCAAGAGGGGCCGAACAGTTTGCTGCAGAGATGTGTATAACGTATTCCAGAAAGGCCTGTGTACATTTTTTTACTTCTCTGCAGATGTGCCCATTATTCCTGATGGAGATGTGGAATAAGGCCAGTATTTAGAAAATTTTCTGCTGTGTTCTACAATTCGTCCCTGCAAGTGAGAGTATGTGTGTGTGTAGTTTGAGGGTTGAACGGGTGGACCTGGTGTGCCGATCTGTAAGTCAGGGAGGACATGAATGCTTGGCCAGTACCTGGACCTTACGGATGACCGCAGTGTCACCAGGTGCCAGTGTGATAGGGCAGCCATACATCAGTTGTGCCAGGCACTAGAAGACATAACTGATGTGCCAACATTCCACAGATTTGCCATGAGGCCTATATCCTTACCCAGTCCAGGATCTATGCAAGCTTCAAGAGTGGTGATATATCTGGAAGCTGCCTACTTGGTATGATGGCACAAGGATCCCCTCCCTTGCCCACACAGGCCTGACAGGGGAGCATCGCCACAAAGCAGACTGTGGGAAGGCAAATAGGGTTTCCCCACAGAGAGCGGATGTGTACAGACCGAAATACGCCAAGAAAGAGTGGACATTGTATGGGACAGGTGTAGCCACATGTAGGGAGCTGCTGTAAGAACTGCCAGTATCCAGATATGTGGAAACAGATGCCATAGCCAGAAGGCCATAGTCATTAAAAAGCATGCTTTTGTAGCTCAGCAATATTATGTATACTTTGGGGAACTGCAAAGTTAGTTGTTGTGAACTTGGTAAGGTTCGATACTTAGCATTTTAAAGAATGTTTTTAGAGATGACCAATGCAAGAATAACTGAAGCATTTTTATACTGCACTGAGATTACTTAGCAGCTTTCTGGGCATGAAAAAAACTAGTATATAGTTTTGTTTACATCAGCATTCATTTATCATTAGTATTTATGTCAAGTTTGAATCAGCAAAATACTGTCAGTGAGAGCAGCTTAGGAGATGCACATTTTAAGCGAGGAGGTGTGGCCATCAGAGGCGTCCACGGGTATATTGCAGAGACGGGCATGATCGGAAACTTGCAAATGTCTAGAATATGGCAAGCGCGGAGATGTCCAAAACCATTTTAACACCTACCCATGTCCCATAATATTAGCGTGGAGGGGTTTCTCGGCTTCCCTGTATGACCGTGCCTGCATCCGTGTGTGGCTCCCGCTCTGAATAAGTGCATGGGTTGGCTGAACAGCATGCTGGATGTTCTGCATCAGACATGTCCACGTGCCAATTCCATAAACGCGGGAGCGTCTATACCCACAAATGTGGAATTAGGACTGAATCAGGCCCATGCCCAATGTAAACATGTCCAGCCTTTATGGAATCTTCCTCTATGGGACATGTTTACTAAACCACACTAAGGGGTATGTTTGCTAAAGGGTATATAGATGCTACCACGGCACTAATGCGGAATTATTGTGTAGCAATAGCAGCTAATGCAGAAAAAATGCAGACATCACAGCACTTTTCTGCAATATATGCATTTCACGTGGTACATGCAGGCTGGGGCAGAATAAAGGCAGAGTGGAAGGAGAGTGGGCTTGACTGCAATAGGTGATAACCGCGGATTTTACCATCATGGGGTAAGCACCAAAGTTTGCAGGCTTTGCGGATGCAGCTATTATTGCAGTCTGTAAAACACAGCTAAATTGCATGTATAATGAACAGAAATTAGGGTGAGAGAATCTTGTAAGCTATGGGACTTTAATAACTACCCTTAAAGACATTTGAAAACCAACATTAGTAAATATGGTGGCTATGCTGACAGTTGCTGTTTGTGCTAAATGCGTTAATCATGTGGGACCCTGAAGTCCTGTGTTCTGTAAATTGGGACTGTTGATGTTAGAAGTGTGAGTGAGTCTGCCACAGGAGTTTATTTGAGTGAGAGAGGGGGATCAGATATATAGTCTTGGCACTCCATGCTCTTCAGGGCCGTACCGAGACTGAAATGCGCCCTGTGTGACTTGCATATCGGGCGTGCGCCCCCCCTCCCGCACCTCCATTTAGACACTTTATGGGGGTGTGGGAGGGGGGCGCGCACCCGATCTGCAAGTCACCGGCACGCTAAGCAGGTCTAGTCCCTCCTGGAGAGACCAGACCTGCTTAGTGTGCCGGCGCGAAGACTTAAAGGGCACATTTCGTCTCTATGTTGCTGCCTGCCGCCGAAAAAGTGGCGGCAGCAGGCAACGGCAGAGAGCCGAAATGCGCCCTTTAAGTCTTTGCACCCTGTGCGGCCGCACCACTCGCACAGGGCTCGGTACGATCCTGATGTTCTTATGGTATACCAGCTCTGTTTCTCAGAATTATGTCTTTTGTGACAGCAAGTGAGAATGTGTGTGTGTGGTTTGAGGGTTGCATGGAAGGATTTGTTGTGCTGATCTTCATATTAGGGAGGAGGACCGGGCTTTGAGAGATATGATTGATGTAGTGTTAACAGTCCCCAGATTGTGCCATGCAGCATGCCATACTCAGGGCATACATTTGTGGCTCAGCAATCGTATGCATACCTTGGGGAATAGTTATGCTAGTGTTGTTTTTTTGTGTACACGATGAGGGTCCATCCTGAGCATTTTTAAGGGTATATGTAGAACTGACCAATGCAGGTCTCACTGAAACCTTTTTATGATGCCAAGTACCACTTGATGCAAGGTATGTTCTGTCATACGTGCTCATATTTACCTTCTTTTATACTATCTTGGAGTGTGCTAGGGGACTAGGATATGGTCTAGTTTGCATCAGCATGCATTCATCATCAGTTTCTATGTCTTGTATGCATCAGCAAACTACTGTGAGCACAGCAGCTTAGGAGTTGCACGTTTTTACACTCCTGAGGTGTGGCCAGCTCGGAGACGGGCACGATCAGAGACAGCTAACTTTATAGAATACGGTGAGCATGGGCACTTCCAAATCCTGATCACTGTTTTCTTGTATCTCCCACTATTGATAGAGATGTGTTTCTTTGCTTTACTCTATGGACCGTGCCTATATCCATGCGTAGGCCTCATGCTGGATACGTGCATGGGCCTGCTGCCAGCATGTTAGATGTGCCATGCCGGACACGTCTATGATCCCGATACCAGAAACGCAGGTGCATCTAAACCCATGTTTTCGGAATCGGGTGGGAATCGCGCCTCTGTCCGAGTTAAATATTTCTGCACTTGCCAGCTGGCCTGCATGGAATTGACCTCCACCTGGATAGCTAATTCCCATATGCTTAGGACAGCTTTTTTCCTGTCTTACGCAAGTACTTATCTGCATAGTGGCACTGAAAATGGGCACTATCCGGATAGGTGCCGACTCCACCCACGGACCGCCCTGCTACAATCTGGATACTGCCGCCACAATCAGAGGAAATATTCAGCAGCAGTATCTGGACAGCCGCTGAATATTAGGCTTACCAGGGCTTTTCTAGTTAGCAGGTCTTGCTATCCGGATAAGCCCTTTTGAATATCGGGCTCATCTTTTTCAGCTAACCTGCCAAATACTAACTCTGAAATATTGCTCTAGAGGAACCATTCTTATGCAGACAAGCAAAACAGTGAAAAAATATGGTAATTGTATTTTTGTGCAGTAAGAAAAGACAGTAAAAAACTTAGGAGGGGTATCTACGAAAGTTCATTAGTGGGATAACACAGGATTGTTGCCACTTAAAATGCATTCTTTGCCCTTAACACAATTCGCTTTACTGTAATACACATTGCATAATAATGAGATGCAAAGCACCTCGATATTATGCAGATCGATTAATGCAGTTTGCATTGAACTTCACAAGCTGCATTTGTGGAAAAATAACAGCATCTTTGCGCTGCATTGCCTTTATTTCCTGTAAGCAGCCAGATATTCTTGGGAGCCTCTTAAAGGTGCTGGTGTGAAATGAAGTGGTGCCAGAGCCCCCTCCATCCTTGGCAAAGACCGTTACCCCACCAAAGACATCCCTGGACCTCCCAGCAAGATCCCCCACCCTACAGACACTCAAATCCCTCTAAAGACCTCTACCAGGATCTACTACCAGGAATCTCCAGTTGCTTCTGCTTTGCCAAGCTCCAGATTCAAAATGAGAATGGTTGACCCTTAGCAGTAGATTTGCAGTATTAGCACAAGGGGTCGAGCTGTAAAAGAATTAGTAATGATTTTATAATCACTTGAAATGAAATAAAAATGTTTTCTTTATCTTTTTTAATTATAGGACACAGTGGGGGTTATACTGAGTCAAGAAGAGCAAGAATGGATGGCCTGACGGGACGTCCATCCCCAATATTCGTGCTGGCTCCTGCCCCCGACTAACTTCCCTGCTGGTTATGTGGGGAAGTTAGATGAGGGCGGGCAATGGGCGGCCCGGGGGCAGAGTCTGGGTGGGCAGTGGGCAGTTGCCAGCCCTGGACATACAGGGCTGACAGGGCCGATTCTAATGTCGGCCCTGTATGTCCAGGGCCGGCGAAATGTCCGGGGAAGTTATTCCACCTCTGAGGTGGAATAACCCCTGGACGTGATTTTTTTGCACAGCCCAGGGCACGGATGGGGCAGGGGGAGGCCAGATTGGGGGTTGGGCTGTGGGGAATAAACCCCTTTTTCAGGTGGCTGGCATTGCAGCTCTTTAATGGAACCGTAGTGCCATGGCAACATGACGCCATGGCACTGTGGCTCCATTGAGGAGCCTTGACTGAGTTAGCTGGAGGCAGTCCTGCACATGCAGGCCAGACTGAATCGCAGTCTTGACTTGTACATGCAGGGCTGTTCGTGATTCTGATCCCGCGGGGCTAGACCAGTCGCACAAAGAGGATCTTCATGCAGGATGGAATCGGACCCAGTAGGAATAGGCTTTGCCATTTTAGACTGTTTTATACCGCTGATGAAGGCTGTTGCTGAAACACTGATAGTGATTGGGGTTGTAATTTCAATGATTTTAAATAAATTTGTTGCATATTTTATTATTAAATATTTTGTAGGTTTATAGAGTCTTGTTCCATCTTGTGTGCTGGTGTTTTTGCTCATTCTTTTCGGTCAGCGTTTACAAGAAACTGTCTCTCATTTTTCCTGTTACTGGTTTCTTAACTTACAGTTCTTTATTCACAGAGTAATTGAATTTTCTGTAGGAGCAAAGTGGGATTAAAGGCAGCCCTTCAGATCTTGACTCCATACATCTGTGCTGAGTCCCTCTGGAAAGGCCATTGATTGGAACTCAGTGTGAAAAGGAGGTGTGCTCCTGGGGTTCCAGTGAGATAGCTGCTGGCAGTGCAGAGAAAGCTCCAGCCCTTGTTTTGCAGCGGAAGAGCACAGCTAGGAACAAATAGCTTCCCCCATATGTCCTGCTTCCAGGAGTGACCAACTGGGAACAAGATTACCTCGTCATAGAAGCCCCGAAAAAGAGCCCAGTGCTAAAGCTGTAGCGCAGGGTTCCCTTACACAGGTTTAGCGCAAAGATGCTGTGAGCAAACAGCATGAAAATGAGCTCTGCACAAAAGGTCTGTGCTGAACCAGGAGAACAAGCCAGACACTTATGCACAGGGGTCTGTGTTAGAAACATCTATCTATCCTGTGCATAGAAAAGCTCTTGTACGCATGTGCCGGATTGCTATGTGCTCAGAATAATATTGCTATTTGTGTGTCATATAGCAATCCAGCACATGCGGAAAACATTGTTCCAGCACACTTCTTTTTCAGCAGTCTCTTCAGCAAAGCTAGGAAAAAGGTGCAGGGGCTGTACGCTGAAGAAACAGGCATAAATTCTTCACCAGTATGACCTCAGGCTTTGAGCTAACCTTTACCGTCTCCTTAGCCTTTGCCTTAAGTTCAGCCTTCTGGTCTTCTGCGCATTCCACTGCATAGCGAATGGTTCTACTACCGTGCATCTCCATAGATTTAAATGTGCAGTGTGCTGTGGTTAGTGTAGGCATCTCTGCAGTGTTTATGCTTGCGCAGATGTCTGTGCAAGATTCCTTCTTTCATTCTGTACCCACACTGTTGCAGAAAATTTCATGTCAACACTGCACAGATGCCTGCGCTAAAAAGCAGAGCATGTTTCTGCATCGCCTAGTAGGTCAGGAAATATAGACAGGAAGAAAGGGGAGTCAGCCATAATTTTACCTCCCTGACCTATTGAATCAAAGTTTACAGGCGTCAAGGTTATTGGTCTTGAGTCGTGTAATCGGATGCTATAGGGTCGCAGGATATAAAAATGTACAGAACCAGAAATAGTGCAGACAGAATAATTAGTAGGAGAGAGAAAGGGAGAATCGGTACAAAATTGTTGCAGAACAGAATGTAAGTTCAGGTCACTCACAGATTTACAGCTAAAGTTGTGCACTAGTATTATTAACGTGTGTTATTTTATTGCGGGTCCCATATGATGCAATGGGACCTAAGCACACATCTTAAAGGCATTAATGTGCACTAGCTGCTTTGTGGCTTGCAGAGACTCAATGGTGGCAGTGGGAACAGTAGCCAAGGTAGAGACTGTGATAATGGGAAAGGAAAGGGGAAAGAGCAGAATGGTAGTCGGAATCCAGTAAACAGGCATCGCCTCCAACTCTCATGTTGGTATTTATGTTTTATATTATTTTATCTGTTTATTTTCTATATGATATCGTAACTCACCGAGGATTTAGAGATCGGCAGTATATAAAAGGCTCTGGTACAAATGGATGACACTTGTTCTTTACTCCTTACCTTCTCCTTCCTTCTTTCCTATCGATTGTTTGACGTTTTCTTTCACATTGTAAACTGCTTTGCATACTTTGAAATGTAATAAATCATAAATCGATAAGTGCTTCTGAGTATTCAAGTGGACTAACACGGCATTCACACTACTTTATTTAACTAAGATCTGAAATGTTTTGATATGCCAAACAAGGCAATGGACTTACGGCCGGGCAAAGGGGATGGAACTCTTTGATTACCTGAAAGACACATTTAGAAGTGTAATAGTCCTATCCTCCTACTATTTAATATGACTTATGAGTCTGACGATCCAGAGCCTGAGCCTTAAAACGGAGGCAGATTTTCTGCTGCAACACTATTACTGATTGAAGCATTAGGCCGGTTAGTCCTGCTGTGAATACTCTCCCTAAATAGGCAATCAGCTTGGCTCCTTTCAAGTTACTCTGTTCCAAACTCAGATTACTTGTAATCCTAACCAGGTTGCATCTGTGTCCCATTCTTCGATATCCCTTCTTCATGATTCTATGCAGTTCACCTGCAACACAAAACAGAATTGTGAGTGCAAGGCACATAACGTCTAGTTAATTGCTTTGCATTACAAAGCTATTCAGAGCAAATCTTTTTTGACGTCCTCATTGTAACAGTCCAGAAATAAATGAGTAATTTCCTCTCGCCTCGCAAAAAACCGCAAGCATGGCAAAGTAAGTCTCATTCTTGTGATTAATAATCCAGTATGAAATGCACTTTGAACTAGCCAGCGCGGTATCATTCATTACATCATCCTTTTAAGGGTGAAAATATGGCTGGAATATGCTTCAGTGAATACAGAGCTGGAAAGAGCGAAGGAGCACAGCGGGAGAGGATTATCTTTTCAGTTTACTTACTTTGTTTCTGCAGCATTGTGTTCTATGTTATACTAGCGCAGAGGCCCAGGTAACAGAAATACAGCATCTTCTACTTAGGTGGCACTCAATGAAATACCAAGAAATTATAAGGAAAACTCCCAAATAAGGCACAAAAAGAAAAAACTCAGAAAAAGGAAAGAAAAAAAAGAAAGAAAAAAAGAGAGAAAGAGAGTTTCCAAGAAAAACAAACCAGTATCTTTATAGAGGAAAAGACCTCAGCTGCCCTCTCGTAGGATAAAGAAAAGCGGGTGAGCAAGTCAGTCGGCAGAGCACTCTGACCATCCGACTAAGCTCAAAAACATCAGTGGTCAAAAACCTCTGTGGTGGGAAGAAAAGATCTCTCTACGACTGTCCAAAAACGTCTGCACAGTCCAATATCTTCAGAGGTTGAGAATCACATAATCATTTCCACACACCATAATTATGGATACATCGCTTGATATACACATGGTTAGCAATCCATTACAGGGATATAAACATACTCAATAAGCCCTGTGCATGTTCGCTGATAAGATATATACACACTCAGTGGCTATAATGAAGCGTGATATAAAGCACCTAAAATGAAGAAGTACTTAACTTTGGCTTAAGCTTGGTGTGGCACAAACCTCTAAAAAGATACTGGTTTGCTTGTTTTTCTTGGAAGCTCTCTTTCTCTCTTTTTCCTTTCTTTTTCTTTTCCTTTTTTCTAAGTTTTTTCTTTTTGTGCCTTATTTGTGGTTTTTCCATCATAATTTCTTGGAGTTTTGGCTCCTAAAGAGGATTGTTTCTACTCAATGAAATACACCAGGTTCTGATAGGATAAGGCTTGATACGAGGGCTGGTGCAAGGATATGAGGCACCCTAGGTAAACCTCATTCTTTGCTCCCCCTGCTCCCGTCCCCTCCCCGGCACTCATTGCCACTGCTGCTGCCCTTCTTTATCAGCGGCACTGTGGGATTGTTTGCACTTCTGCCCCCTCTGAGACCTGATGCTGACTTCCTTTTGCATGGAGGTGGAAGCGGGTGGCCATGGACCACAGGCAACCACCTAATTCACCTAATGGTTGCGCTGGCCCATTAACAATGTGGGTCATTTTAGAAGCTCTATTCATGATTTGGATGTCAAAAATAGCCATTCAGATGTGAAAATCACAAAGATGTCCCCAAAGCCATTTTAGAAAGCCGGATATATAAACATCTCTGGCACGATCACGCCCATGTCACACGGGGGTGTGGTGGAGGCATGGCTTGGGTGGTCCTACGGAGATACACGCCGCTGCGTGATTTCAGAAAGGCCCCAACATATCTAGGCCTGGCTTCTGATGCATCTATGACTATACCTGCTTCTGATCACAAATAAATAGCAGAAAAGTGCTCGTTTCATGGCAGCAACATTGCAGGAGGAAGAGAGACATGCGCCATCATTGCCGGGTCAACAGACATTGTATGTTAATTAACAGACCTTTCATTGTACTGTCCCACTGCAGCACATCTGCCGATCTAAAATAGCAGTCTGAGACATTCATGTATTGTAGCATACATGCCTCATCCTGAAATAACTCGGCTGGCATGTCTTTGTACCTGCATTAGTGTTCCCAACTGCCTGTAGCTGCACGTTGAAACACCCATTAACCAGCTAACGGGCTTTAGTAAAAGAGGCCCTAAAATTTTAGGGATTTGGATAGAATCTTTTCTCAGCATGAGGAAAGAAATAGGTTCTGTTGTTAAGACTTCCTTCTTTAACTTGTGGATCATCAGGAAGATGTGCCCTTATTTAGAACATAACGAGTTGATTATTATCATCATTCTCTAACCCCGACACGCTTCGATTATTGCCATAGTCACTGCTTTTATGACTTCAGTGTGCATAGAAGACTGCAGCCCATGTAAATGCCTTTGCATATTGGACCCATGGTGTTTTTTGAAACATAACAGCAGATAAGGACAATGTGGCCTCTCCAGTCTTCCCTTCCATAAAGCTTGACTAGTACTGCCTTGGGGCATCTGCCACCACAAACCACTGGGTTTGTTTGGGATTTGAACCCAGGATGACTTGCACTCAAAGTGAGAATCATACCCTTAGACTCAAGGGCCATGAAGTATCAGCCCTTTATGGTAAAGAGAAGGAAGACTATGATATATCAAAAGCATTAGTATGTGGCTCAAAACCTGGTGTAAAGAAAAGGGTTTTAGACAGTATCCTGAAAAATAAAAGGCAGTATTCTAGTGATGGCCCTACATCTACCTATAAGAGGAAAGAGAATCTTGGCTGAGAGATTCAGATCATATATTCACAGGCATTGACAGTAGAGAAAGGGGATGATGGATGGAAGCTTATTGATTTGGTTTGCTCAGTCTGCAGTGGCAGCTAAGGAAGCAAATAGAATACTAGGGATTATAAGGAAAGGAATAGAGAATAAAACAGAGAATACCTTAATGCCTCTGTATCGCTCCATAGTGTCACCACACCTTGAGGACTGTGTGCAGCTCAGGGTACCGCATCTCAAAAAGATATAGTGGAATCAGAAAAGGTACAGAGAAGGGTGAACGAAATGAAAAAAGGGAAAGGAACATTACTGCTATGAGGAAGGGCTGAAGAGGATAGGGTTTCCCAGCCTGAAGAAGAAGCGGCTGAGCGGAAATATGATAGAGGTCTAGAAAATAAGGAGTAGGGTGTAATGGGTTTAAGCAAAGCAGTTGTTTACTCTTTCAAAAATATGAAGATGAGAGGACACATGATGAAGTTGCTAAGTAGTACATTTAAGATAGATTATAGAACATATTTTCTTATTCAATGAGTAATTAAGATCAGGAATTCATTGTCAGATGATGTTGTTGAAGCTGTTAGTGTAGCTGGATTTAAAAAAAGTTAGAAGTTCCTGGACGAAAGTTTATAAAGCATTATTAAGATGGATCCTTCCAAGAACTTGTGACCTAGATTGGCCACAGTTGGAAACAGCATACTGGGCATGATGGAACTTAGGTCTGACCCAGTATGGCAAGTCGTCTATTCTTATGCTCTTATGCTTGATAAACAGATGGAAGATTGTGGTAAAAACACATTAGTGATGATTTTGTAAGGCTAGAGTCAAGCAACAGGATAGACAAGGGGAACAGGCCGGAAGCTATTTGGATTGTAAACAAAGTACTACTACTACTACTACTACAGTGTTGCAAAGTTACCCTAGGGTTGCCAACTGACTCCAGATGCGCCCGACAGGCTTGATCCAGTCCTGTGTTTACCCCGTTGCATGCAGGGACTTGTAGTCTTGCTTTTCTTATGGAGTGCAATGGGGAAATCAGAACGACATGTCCCCGCATACAATGGAGTAAAGCCAGGACTGCATCAAGTCTGTCGGGCGCATCAGGAGCCAGTTGGCAACCCTAAGTTACCCAGTTCCAAGAGTGAGATTTTAAGCCAGTCCTGGATTTCTGACAATCTCATGCTGATACATGATGGGACCTGCAGCACTGATTCCAATGGGTACAATCAGGGACTACAAATTCCATACTACATTGCAATGCAAATTTAACACCAGAAATGGCTAAACATCTCACTCCTGGAACTGTGTAACTTGGCAACTCTGCTACTACTACTACTACTTATCATTTCTATAGCATTACTAGACATGTGCAGCGCTTTATATATACACAGAAGAGACATTCCCTGCCTCCTAGAGCTTTCAATCTATTCAAGGCAGACAAACAGAACAAAGGACTAGGGTAATTCTTCAGGGAAATGATTCAAACACACACGGATATAGACAGGAGAATAAGGGGCTCGGGATCCAAAAGCAGCCTCAAAAAGATGTTTTTTTAGCCTGGATTTGATTTAGACCAGAGATGGATACTGACATATCACAAGGAGAAATAATTGGAAGGCAGTAAGCAAAGTGCTCATAGTCTAGGCCAGGGATCTCCAACTCCAGTCCTGGAGGGCACCAAACCAGTCAGTTTTGGGGATATCCCTAATGAATATGCATACGATATATTTGCATGCACTGCCCCCATTTCAAATTTATCTCATGCATATTCATTAGGGATATCCTGAAAACCTGACTGATTTGGTGCCCTCCAGGACTGGAGTTGGAGACCCCTGGTCTAGGCAATCAAATTCCAGATCTGGAAGTCCTAATGACAGAGGTAAATCATAGAGTTGCGAAGTTACCCAGTTCCAGGAGTGAGAATTTCTGCCAGTTCTCATTTTAAATTTGCATTGCAATGCAGTATGATATTTGTATTGTTTTTACCCATTGGAATCAGTGCTGCAGGTCCTATAATGCACCAGAATGAGATTGTCAGAAATCCAGGACTGGCTTAAAATCTCACTCCTGGAGTTAGGTAACTTGGCAACTCTGAAAGCAGGTGTGAGGCCAATGTTAGATAAGTCATAAATATGAGGAAATTGATGTGGAGGTGTGAATATGGAGCTTGGCAACAGTATTTTGCAAAAGCAGTTCTGAACACGTAGGCCAATGTAAAATACGCATAGGCCAGGAATTAGCACAGGGAAAAAATGGAATGAAAAATCCACAAGAGGCATAAAATGGGGGGTCACATCCATATGTAAAATACTCATGCATGGAAGAAGGGGGGGTGGTGTTTTAATTGGGATGGACAGTGGATATCTACATGCACGCATGGGTTTGCCACCTCCTGCACTTCCAGAAAGCCTGCGATTCGTCGAGCTGGGTGAGCATGGAGATGCTGGCATTTCTGAAGCCTACTCATGCAGGTTCCACATGTACGTAGGGCTGGACTGTCACTTGCACATTGTGATAAGGAAGCTTATCATAGCTCAGGAAGGAGCTATAGAAAAGGTGAAGTGACTCTGAACAAGCAACCTGTCAGTTCTGGTAGAAATAAGAAAACAGAATTTTCCCATAAAAGACTACCAGTCCCAGAATGCACCAGGTTTCCAACAGCCATTAGAGGAGCTGAAGTGGAGAAACGTGTGTTCAATCAGGGGGGCTATGAGGTAATCCCTAAGCACTCATTTCAAAGGGCAGGGCCTGATTCAGCACAGCTGCGCTGTGTTAGGGAAGAGCACTCATCCAAGCAGAATAAGAGTAGAGTTTATTCTACAGATGATCATCTTCATGATCACCTTGGATATCCAGAGAATTGTCCTCAGTATCCTGAGAATCAGCTTGAGTTTGATCATCAGTTTCATCTGAAGGATCATCAGAAGCAGAAGCCAAACCGGACGGACAGAGAGGGAAAGAGACCCTTTGGAAGAAGGAAGAGAAAAGCCTTTGAGAGGTCTAGAAGAGTCCAAAGCAGTACGTATACTGGGAGGTATTCCAAGGGCCAGCATACACCATTGGACTGGGGAAAGCCATAGGAATGGTGCTGCAGAGCTAGGAATCACCAGAGGCTACCTGTGAGGGAGACGGCTGCACGTGGAAGGGACCCTAAGACCTGTGCCAGAAGGTATGTGAAGAGAGATCCAGTGTCCAGGGATCTGGATTGGAAGGCTGGACATAAGAACTGGACTACATACTGGCCAGGCTATATAGAGAGGAACTCTAGCAGCAATGGAAGCTCAGGTATGAACACTGATCTATGCCCTAGCTATAACCTTGAAAGACAGCAGGGAAACAAGTATTCTCCTGAAAATGCTCCATTGAGAGATTCATCTGTGCCAATCCATGATATTGAACCCATGCTTGTTGAACAAGGGGGAATAATAGCAGATGAGGATCCTATTTATATGGACTGTTCTCTGTCTAAACTCCGTTGGTAACTTTCTGTTATAAAGTACAGCAACCATCACAAAGAAATACAAATTTGTTCTTTAATCTACTCAGAAAAGCTCCTGAAGCAGGATTTGACCCACACAGTGGAAGGCAAGCCAGCTAAGGGGTTTCAGCTGGTAACTGCTAGCAATTAAGCCTTACCTAATTGCTTGTGAGCTAGGAGAGAATCACTTCTGTATCTATGTGGGAAGTAATCAGAAGTTAACCTGAAAAGAACAGTTTGTTTCTTGCTTTGTGGCTTTTCATTTGTTGTTTTCCTGATTTTAACTTTGTTTTTCCAAGTTAACACTGAAAGCAAGTAACCTAATTTATGTGCTACCAAGCATATCTGTGTTGGGAGAAATTAACCGCATTAATAAATATCTTATTGGCTTTACCCAAGAGCACAACTAAATTATTGTCAGCAGCTGTGTCTGGTGTGAATGAACTACATTGCCCACAATACCTTGCAAAATCATATAGATATATGCATTGCCAAGACTGTGAAGATTTTCACCCAGGCAGCCATCTGACAAATGGCGTAGTTTTTCGGATTGCTTTTGCACAAAGGGGATTTACTTGCTGAGGATTACAACTAAAGTTCAAGTTTAAAGCTGGAAAAAAAAAAGATTTTCCCTCAACTGCACTTTGGAGGAGAAGTGGTTCTTCCAGGAAGCTGTCCCAGAAGGAAAAGACCCTGTGCAGAGCTGGATTCATCACTGACACAAGGTAATAAGTACCTGGGCATGTCTAGTGGTGGATGGGAGTAAGCACAGGGGTAATTGAAAAAAAAAAAAAAAGTAGAAAAAAAACACACCTGTTTGGAAGGTGGTGCACTTTGGTTTTTTTTTTTTCTTTGTTTCTTGCAGGGATCAAGATGGATCCAAAGGAACTAGCTCAGTGGATGGCAGCCCAGTTCAGCAGGCAGCAGGAGCTAGCACAGCAGGCTCAGGACACTGCTATGAGAGCCTTAATGGACCAGCAGAGGCCAGTGCTTGATCTGGTGCAAGCCCTAGTTGAGCTGAAGAGCCAAAGTGGAACAGATGCAAGACCAGCAGTAAATACTGGTACACCACATGTGGACAGTGTGGGACTCAATCAAGGGATTGGGGCATTTAGTTTTGGGAAGCTAACTCCAGATGATAATGTTGATGATTTTCTAGAGTCTTTTGAAAGAGTGGCACAAGCATTAGCATGGCCAGAGACCCAGTGGGCAGTAAGGCTGGCAGCCTCATTAACTGGAGAGGCGCTTGCAGCTTACAGAGCAATGCCAGCAGCCCAGGCTTTGAATTATAAGGATGTAAAGGCTGCTATTAGAGATCGCCTAGGGTTGTCTATTTCAGAGTATAGGCGAATGTTTAGAGCTGTTACCTTGAGAGTGGGTGAAACACCCAGGGCTCTGAGTCAGAGAATCAGAGGATTAGCTGTAAAATGGTTGGAGCCTGAGCAAAAGACAGTAGAAATGTTATTAGACATTATTATGCTGGAACAATTTATGTCTGGGGTGCCTAAAGATTTGCACACTTTCCTTATACAGCAAAATTGCCAAAATCTTGGAGAAGCAACCATGCTAGCAGAGAGATTCTTGGAAGCCACGCAGGCTTGCCATAGAATGGGTGGCCCTCTGAAGATTGGTGCTGAGGCTAGATGTGCTGTATCAGAAAAGAAAATAATTAAAAATGTTTCTGAAAATGAATGTACTGTATCAAACCAGATGACACAGTGGAATAGAAAGAAATGTTTCAAGTGTGGAAAATGGGGACATTTAGAAAAGAGATGCCAGACACACACTAGTTTAATGGGTGTGGATTTAAAACAGCCCAAAGATGGATTTCTTTTGATGGTTGATGTGCAAGGAATTACCACAAATGCTTTGTTAGACTCTGGGGCAGACCAGAGTATGATGTCAAAAAGGCTTTGGAAGAGAATAGAGGCCCAAGAAGGATTTGTGCCTAGAACCCCTGAAAGCCAAGTTCACATCAGATGCATTCATGGTGCTGCAACACCATATCCCACCTATAGGCTAAAGGTTAAGTGCCTGGGGGAACAAGAGGAAGTCCTGTTAGCAGTGGTGCCTAGGCTACCTTTTGATTTGGTTCTAGGAAGAGACTGGCCAAGATTTAAGCAGGGTCTAGTGGAAGGACTAGGAAAGAAGGAGGGAGAAGGTTTAATGGTAATAGCTCCCGGGCCTTTATTTGGAAGTCCTCAGACCCCAGCTAAAAAGATGGTTAAGCGTCCAGAAGACCAAGCTACCCCAAAGCAGACATTCGTCCTAAAGTACCATAGGGTCACAGAGAAGGCCCAAGCTCCTAAGCGGGCAACCCCTCAAGCTGCTGGGTTTGACCTGTGCAGCATAGAAAATGTGACTGTACCTAGCCAAGGGAGAGCCCTGGTTGACACCGGTCTCCAAGTGGAAATACCTATTGGATGCTATGGGAGAGTAGCCCCAAGGTCCGGATTAGCCCTTAAATATTTCATTGATGTGGGTGCGGGAGTAATTGATCCCGATTACAGGGGCAATATTAAAGTTCTGTTGTT
This sequence comes from Ichthyophis bannanicus, assembly GCA_033557465.1. Taxonomy (NCBI): domain Eukaryota; kingdom Metazoa; phylum Chordata; class Amphibia; order Gymnophiona; family Ichthyophiidae; genus Ichthyophis; species Ichthyophis bannanicus. The sequence continues at coordinate 831,250,937 of CM066032.1, forward strand.
TAATTTTGGACAGAATGATTATCACGTGAAGACAGGAGACAGAATTGCCCAATTGATCTGTGAGAGGCTGGGTTTTCCACCTGTGGAGGAGGTCACATCCCTGGAGAATTCTGAATGTGGAATCAAAGGCTTTGGTTCTACTGATGTCAAAGGGGTTAAAAGCCTAGCTGCCACCTGTGCCCGAGAGAGGGAGGTGAATGAAGAGGAAGATTTGGGACCCCAGGTATCTGATTGTAAAGAAAAATCAGAGCCCCAAATAGGTGAGGACCTGACAGTGGTACAACAGGAAGAAATTAGGAAATTGCTTAAAGAATTCCCAGATGTGTTGACACCCATACCTGGGGAGACACATTTGGTTGCCCATGAAATAATAACTCCACCTGGGAAATTAGTTCGTCAAAGGCCATACCGCTTGCCTGAAGCCAAGAGACAGGAAGTAGTGGCACAAGTCCAGGAGATGTTGGACATGGGAGTCATAGAGGAGTCAAAGAGTCCCTGGAATAGCCCCATAGTCCTTGTGCCGAAGCCTGATGGATCTTTAAGATTTTGTATTGACCTCCGGCAGGTAAACGCCATATCAGTTTTTGATGCATATCCAATGCCAAGAATTGAAGAGCTGTTGGACCAGCTGGGACAGGCTCAATACTTAACCACCCTTGATATGACAAAAGGATATTGGCAAATCCCTCTCACCAGGGAGTCGAAGCCGAAGACTGCGTTCAGCACCCCCGTTGGCCTTTTCCAGTTCAAGAGGATGCCTTTCGGACTGCATGGAGCAGCGGCTACCTGCCAAAGGTTAGTGGATCAGGTACTTCGACCCCACCAAAATTATGCTTTTGCATATATGGATGATGTCATAATCCATAGTAACACCTGGGTGGAGCATCTAAAGAGGATCAGGGCAGTCTTGTGCTCCATGAAGCAAGCGGGAATCACTTTAAACCCGAAGAAGTGTGCCTTTGCAAATAGGGAGGTAAAATACCTGGGCCACCTAGTGGGAAGAGGAAAAATTAAACCTCTGATGAGTAAAGTAGATAGCATCAGGAATTTTCCTCCTCCAACAACAAAGAAACAACTAAGAAGTTTCTTAGGACTTATTGGATACTACCGCAGGTTTATACCGCAATTCGCAGAGAAAAGTGCAATTTTCACGGATATGCTGGAGAAGAATTGTCCAAACCAGCTAAAGTGGACACCTGAAGCTGAAAAAGCGTTTTCAGTCTTAAAAGGAAAATTGTGTACAGAACCGGTACTGAAAGGGGTGGACTTCAAGAAACCCTTTCTGGTTCAAACGGATGCATCGGATGTAGGGCTAGGAGCGGTTCTATCCCAGTGTCATGATGGGGAGGAGCATCCTGTGATGTACCTGAGCAGGAAGTTGTCACCGGCTGAACAAAAGTATTCCACAATAGAAAAAGAATGTTTAGCTATCAAGTGGTCAGTGGAGGCGTTAAGGTTTTACCTTACAGGGAGAAAGTTCCAGTTGGTCACGGACCATGCCCCACTTAAGTGGTTGCAGCAAATGAAGAACCACAATGCCAGGTTGACACGCTGGTACATGGCCTTACAGGCATTTGATTTTCAAGTTGAACATCGTGCTGGGAAGTTACACAAGAATGCGGATGCCCTTTCCCGTATTACGGACTGTAGGAAAGAAGTTTCACCAGTTAAACCAGTCCGTAATAACTTAAGCAGGGGGGTATGTGATAAGGAAGCTTATCATAGCTCAGGAAGGAGCTATAGCAAAGGTGAAGTGACTCTGAACAAGCAACCTGTCAGTTCTGGTAGAAATAAGAAAACAGAATTTTCCCATAAAAGACTACCAGTCCCAGAATGCACCAGGTTTCCAACAGCCATTAGAGGAGCTGAAGTGGAGAAACGTGTGTTCAATCAGGAGGGCTATGAGGTAATCCCTAAGCACTCATCTCAAAGGGCAGGGCCTGATTCAGCACAGCTGCGCTGTGTTAGGGAAGAGCATTCATCCAAGCAGAATAAGAGTAGAGTTTATTCTACAGATGATCATCTTCATGATCACCTTGGATATCCAGAGAATTGTCCTCAGTATCCTGAGAATCAGCTTGAGTTTGATCATCAGTTTCATCTGAAGGATCATCAGAAGCAGAAGCCAAACCGGACGGACAGAGAGGGAAAGAGACCCTTTGGAAGAAGGAAGAGAAAAGCCTTTGAGAGGTCTAGAAGAGTCCAAAGCAGTACGTATACTGGGAGGTATTCCAAGGGCCAGCATACACCATTGGACTGGGGAAAGCCATAGGAATGGTGCTGCAGAGCTAGGAATCACCAGAGGCTACCTGTGAGGGAGACGGCTGCACGTGGAAGGGACCCTAAGGACCTGTGCCAGAAGGTATGTGAAGAGAGATCCAGTGTCCAGGGATCTGGATTGGAAGGCTGGACATAAGAACTGGACTACATACTGGCCAGGCTATATAGAGAGGAACTCTAGCAGCAATGGAAGCTCAGGTATGAACACTGATCTATGCCCTAGCTATAACATTGAAAGACAGCAGGGAAACAAGTATTCTCCTGAAAATGCTCCATTGAGAGATTCATCTGTGCCAATCCATGATATTGAACCCATGCTTGTTGAACAATGGGGAATAATAGCAGATGAGGATCCTATTTATATGGACTGCTCTCTGTCTAAACTCCGTTGGTAACTTTCTGTTATAAAGTACAGCAACCATCACAAAGAAATACAAATTTGTTCTTTAATCTACTCAGAAAAGCTCCTGAAGCAGGATTTGACCCACACAGTGGAAGGCAAGCCAGCTAAGGGGTTTCAGCTGGTAACTGCTAGCAATTAAGCCTTACCTAATTGCTTGTGAGCTAGGAGAGAATCACTTCTGTATCTATGTGGGAAGTAATCAGAAGTTAACCTGAAAAGAACAGTTTGTTTCTTGCTTTGTGGCTTTTCATTTGTTGTTTTCCTGATTTTAACTTTGTTTTTCCAAATTAACACTGAAAGCAAGTTACCTAATTTATGTGCTACCAAGCATATCTGTGTTGGGAGAAATAACCCCATTAATAAATATCTTATTGGCTTTACTCAAGAGCACAACTAAATTATTGTCAGCAGCTGTGTCTGGTGTGAATGAACTACATTGCCCACAATACCTTGCAAAATCATATAGATATATGCATTGCCAAGACTGTGAAGATTTTCACCCAGGCAGCAGTCTGACAACATGCATGGCACAGGCTGGCCTGCGGAGCCAGGATGACGTCTTTTCAGTCCCCCACATTGCACCATGACTAACATACATAGTAATGTACTAGAGTTGCCAACTGGCTCCAGATTCACCCGACGGGTTGGATCCAGTCCTGGGTTTGCCCCATTGCATGCAGGGACTTGTAGCTCTGTTTTCTCTATTGCACTCCATAAGAGAGTCAAGACTACAAGCCCTGAATGCAGTGGGATAAACCCAGGACTGGATCCAACCTGTCTGGTGAATCTGGAGCCACCTGGCATGCCTGGTGTTCTCTAATGAGGGCATCTTGTTTAAACTCAGAGGACAGTGTCTTGCTAGAATGCTAGGAATCATAAGGAAAGGAATGGAGAATAAAACCGTCGTTACAGATGCCAGTATATTGTCGGTGCTGCTTACATGGATGAAACAGCTACAGTGAATCTGCCATCAGGCATGTCTACCTAAGGAGGATAGCTAGGTAGGCAGAACAGCGCCCCCCCCCCCCAAAAAAAGGCCATAATCATAAATGTGGTATAACGAATGCATACACACTTTTG